>CM066044.1:208058581-209283593 GCA_033557465.1 Ichthyophis bannanicus | reverse complement strand
TGCCCATCTGCTCAAGTCTGAAGCTTCAAGCCAGGCTCTGTGACATGCTGCAATGGCAATAGCAGAGGATCTGCTAACGGACTCAAAAGAGTCTATAGAAGCACGAGACAGGAACCAGGATATATTTCGGCTGTGATTGATGAGCAAGGAATAATCAGTAGCCTTGGGCTCTGGTAAAAAAGGGGTCAAAAGAGACAATTTCTCTGTGACTTACTGGAGTGTTAGACTCATGTGAAAAATATATGAAAGAATTCTGGAGGCCAGCATAGAGTTTTGGAAGGCTTGACGACCAAAAGCATCGAGTGTTCTTGAAGAACGACCCGGCGGATAAGAAGAATGCTTCTTCTTGCTCTTAACTTTCCTCAGTGCCGATTCCACTACAAGGGAACGATGAGAAAGTTGAGGCTTTTGAAACCCTGGAGAGGGTGGCACCCGGTACCGAACCTCAATGTCTGTAGAAAGTAGAGGAAGTCATAAGGGCGATTTCCAGACCCTAAGAAGGAGATCCTGCAGAGCAGTATGTAAAGGAAGCTTGATATTTTCCATTTGTGCCGGTGAGCCATGAGTAGGATCACAACCAGGGATAGAGATATTAAGAAAGGTTGCCATATCCAGGAGAAAAGCCTGAAAAGACTGATCTCCTATGGGAACCATTCCTGTTAAGGCTAAAGAAAGAGCTTGAGCACCAGAGGACGTAGAGGGTACTGCATTAATGCCAGGTATCGGTTCCAAACTAGGCATCGGTGCAAGAACAGGCATTGACATCGATACTGATACAGGATCAGTAGGTGAAGTTGCCATCGGGGACTGCTGCAGTGGTACCGAGATCATGAGGGAGTTATGGCTAGGATCTTCGGAACTGCCCATCTGGAAACGACAGGAGTTGGTTCCGGGACGCGTCGGTACCCAGTCCTCGAGACTAGATATCGATTCAAGACTCGCGAGGGTTCCGACGCCGGTGGCGGTATCGGCGATGCCGATACCACTAAGGCAGCCTGGGTTACATCGATCGGTACCGACGGTACCGAGGATATCCGATAACCCCCCTTGCCAAGGGTAAGGCGGTCCACCTCGATGCCAATGCCAGGGTATCGGAACCGATTGATGCCGGTACCGTCCCGGAGCATGGCTGAGATTGAGAGACGTCAATGCGGTGCGTATCGATCGGTCCCGAAGGTACCGAGGATGCCCGATGACTATCCCTGGTGAAGAGTGGAACACTCGACACCGGTGCCGATGCCGGAGGCTCGGTACCGCTCGAAGCGGATACCACCCCCGCGCATGGCTCAGGTATGTTCTGTGAGGGGTGAGCCCCAGGAACAACCTGAAACCCCTTTAACGCTTTGGAGCCCGAAGACTCCCGCAGGGGTAATGCCAATGGATTCTTGAGGGTAAGACCGGAGCCGTCACCATGCTGGGCATGGGACATACCACTCAAGCATTGACTAGTCTTAACAGACTGTTTGTGGGTTACCTGATCCTGTGAAGTAGAGAAACCGGGTACCCTCACTGCCGAGGAAAAAACGGTATCGAGGGAAACTCTAAAAACTGAAGGTTTCCTCACAAAATTATCCCCTGACAAGTCAGGAGAAAAAGGGTCAGGATCCACACAGTTGAGACACCAACTATTGGTGTCTAAAAAGAAACAGGTGTTTCTACATCGAATGCACTTCTTAGGAAAAGAAGGCTCCATAATGAAAAGGCCTAGTAGGCCCAAGAAGTTAAGGCAAAAAACTGAAGAAAAAGTTTCTCAGAATTTAGTCAAAAATCCACCGGCGGTACCGGTGGCAGCGGGAAATACAGCCGCGACCACAAGAAAACAAAAAACTAAAGTAATTAAAGTAATTAAAAAGAAAGGTTTCTGCGGTGACAGGAGGACGTCCTGCCGGCTCCGCGGAAAAACGAAAACTGAAGAGAGGCTGTGGAGAAGGCGGGAAGTCACTGCGCAGGCGCGAGGGATGCTGCCAAAAGCTTTCTGATTGGAAGCTGGGCAGCATTCCCGTGCAGGCTCCGTCGGTACCGACGTACCCATATGTGAAGACTAATTCCTGCTGTTCCCAGAGATCACCTGTTACAGCTAAGTAACTGTGCTTTCTTGCCGCTTCAGCGAGTAAGGGAGCTCAGGTGTCTAGTTAGCAAGTTCATGCCTATGTCGGTGCCATTGGCACTATTGTAGGTATTGGGGACCATGGCGGTGACAATCGAATTGGTGCCCTGGGACAGGGCTCACATGAGGCCGCTCCAGAGGGCGCTGCTGCTTCGTTGGTCCCATCAGCAGTAGCCCCTGTTGGTGGTGTTGCCCTGTTTCCCGGAGACCCGGAAGTCTTTGCAGTAGTGGCTCCTCCCAGGCAATCTGGAGAGGGGCATGCCTCTAGAATCCCCGCAGTGGATACAGGTGACAACGGATGCAAGTTTGTCCAGGTGGGGAGAGCATTGCTAGGGGTGTGTCGACCAGGGTCTCTGGAGCACTCAGGATGCACAGTGGTCCTTCCACAGATTGGAATGGCGAGCAGTAGTCCTGGCGCTTCCAGCATTTTCCCGGTTGGTTCACCGAAGGGTGGTCCGGGTGCTCTCAAACAATGTGGCATCAGTGGCCTACATCAACCGGCAAGGTGGCACAAGCAGTCCTCTTCTGGAGGAGGAGGCGGAGCACCTGTTGGAATGGTCCGAAGCCCATTTGATGGCTCTCTCGGCGCAGCACGGCAGATCATCTCAGCAGGCACAGAGTGGACCACAGAGAATGGGAACTGTCAGGACGTCTTCAACCAGGTGCAGCGCCGCTGGGGTGTTCCAATCATGGATCTGCTGGCACGCTGGGAGTTGGCCAAGGCGAACCGGTTCTTCAGCAGAAAGTAGGAAGGAATGTCGGAAGGCCTAGATGCTCTAGTGCAGAGGTGACCCACGGAAGGACTACTGTACGTCTTCCCACCTTGGGGCTCTTATAGGCAGAGTCCTGCAAAGAGTAGAGGCCCACCGGGGGTGGGTAGTTCTCATTGCCCCGGACTGGCCATGGAAGCCGTGGTATACCGACCTCATGAGGCTTGTGGCCGATCGTTCTTGGCGTCTTCCGGTGAGAGTCGATCTTCTGGTTCAAGGCCGGTGCAGATGCCACAAGTGGATCGGTTCTCGCTTACGACAGGGCTATTGAAAGAGCGAGGCTGCAAAAAAGAGGATATTAGGGGGCAGTGATTTTGTCTTTGCTGAAGGCTCCAAAACGTTCCACCTGCTTAGCCTATGTGAGGGTTTGGTGTATATATTCGAAGGTTGGTGTGAAGAACAGCAGAAGAGACCTTCGGAGGCTTCAGTGCCAGAGGTATTGGAGTTCTGGCTGGTGGGGGTCGAGAAAGGCCTGGCAGCCAGCTCCTTGCGGCTACAGTTGGTGGCTATTTCATGCTACAGGGGTAAAGTCCAGGGTAGGGCGTTGGGCGAGCACCCTGATGTAAACTGATTCCTGAGAGCAGTGAGGCATTTGCGGCCGCAACAGAGATCCTTGTTACCTCCCTGGGATCTGAATCTCGTGCTAGTTTAAATGACGGGGGGGGGGTGGGGGGAGCCGAACAAACCGCTGGGACGGGCAACTATAAAGGACTTGAACCTTAAAGTGACATTTTTGGTTGCTATCGGTTCGGTGAGACGGGTCTCGGAGTTGCAGGCGTTGTCTTGCCGTCCGCCCTTTCTTTCCTTCTTCAGGGATAAGGTGGTTTTCGGATGGTGCCTTCCTTTTTACCCAAGGTGGTTTCACCATTTCATATGAATTAGTCCGTGTCCCTTCCCTCCTTTTCCGGGGTTGGACAGGGGGAGGGTGATCTGAGGTTGCATCTTCTGGACATACGCAGGGTTCTGAAGCGTTGCTTGAAGCGCACAGAGTCGTTCCACAAATCGGGGTGACTTTTCGTTTTCTTTGGGGGCCGCGCAAGGGAGAAGTGGTGGCCAAGGCCTCCATCTCCAGATGGATTAAGGAGGCCATTTCCTCAACGTGCATTTTGAAGGGGAGACAGGTCCTGGTGGGTTCCGGGCTCACTCTACACGGGCACAAGCGGCATCGGGGGCGGAGTCTAGCCTTGTTCCTCCAATAGACATTTCGCAAAAGGCAACGTGGTCGTCTTTGCATACCTTCGCGAAAAATTACCGTTTGGACGTTCAGGCAGCAGGAGATGCTGGTTTTGGAGGAGCAGTGCTTCGTTCCGGTGCTTCGGTCAGGAGTAGCGAACCCCTCCCAGGCTTGAACTGCTCTGTTACATCCCAGACTAAGGGACTGGACTGGAGAGACGATAAGGAAGAAGTAATTAGACCTTACCTGCTAATTAGTATTCCTGAAGGAACTCCAGTCCAGTCCCTGATCCTGCCCGAGTTTGCTTTTCAGGTTGCCGAAGTTAGGTCTCCGGACCGAAGTTCTGTTAGGGGTGAAGATGTCTGAGAGCTCCTTGCAGAGGTTCGGTGGCGAGGCGGTATGGACTAGCAATGGCCCTTAGGAGCGGTAGGTAAGGGCTGGTGCAGTATAAGGTAAGCCGCCTCCTTTGCCCGACTCAGGTATTTTAGGTGGGTACTGGTCAGAGGCCGGGCAAGGCATAATCTGCGGGCTGGTGCGGACGGTTTGCAGTGGAGCCGCTTGGCGGCAAAGCGGGAGAGACTGGCTATGGGCCCAAATAGCAGAGGTAACAAGGGCATCTGCTCTTTCAGGTAAGCCTCCTGTCCCCTGGGATGGGGAGATGGTTTCTCTTTAGAAGTTTAATACAGAACTTTATTGTTGGTTGTTTTTTGCTTAAATTGTCTCTCTGTTAAGTCTACTTTGTCAATAGGATACTGGAGGTGGTGGGAGGTGCCAGTGGTATATATAGCCTACAGTCATCAAAAGGATGATGTACTCAGTCTCCAAGCTGCTAGAAGAGGAGCACAACCCAGACTAAGGGACTGGACTGGAATTCCTTCAGGAATACTAATTAGCAGGTAAGATCTAATTACTTCTTGAAAGGTTGATTTTCCGATATCTATTATGAAAATTGTCAAAATGCAACAATGCATTTCTGTCTGTTGGTTTACGCTATAACGCCTGTTGCAATCTTTCTTTATTAGTTTATCTAAATACGGCACATGATTATGACTATAATGGCTCTGAAATTGTAAGTTACTTTATAAAAAGCTGAGCCAATTAAAAACAAATCCAAAAGGTCATTTTCTTCTCTGTCCCAAATCACAAAAACAGCATCGATGTATCTCTTCCATAGCTTAATGTGAGGAGCAATGATGTACTTAGATGTTTTCTTTCGAAATGAGTGACATAGAGATGGGCAACATCAGGTGCCACAGACATCTCATTGAGTCACTTTGGTTTTTTAATACAGCTATTGGAGGTTGTGCTGACCTGCAATTACTTTTACTTTGATGGCCAGTTTTATCATCAATATCACGGCATTGCGATGGGAGCATCAGTTGCCCCTTCACTGGCCATGTTGTATATGGCTCACTTTGAAGAACCATACACCTATCCTTTGGTTTATTTTTCTCAGATTAGTTGATGGGAGCACTTTTTAGATGATTTTTTTTAATCATTTGACAAGGTCTATTACTGTAATTGGTTCCTGGATAAATGACAAAATCCATTTTTTAAATTCTCTATGAAATATTTTGATCATCATATTGAATTTTTAGATGTACTAATTCAAATACAGTTGGGCACTTGATCTACATCTCTTTATTGAAATTCTGTAGAAAAGAAATACTTTATTACGATTTGAAAGCGATCACCCTAGATGTTTGAAGGAAAGCCTACCTATAGGTCAATTCTTACGCTTGTGACATATTTGTACTTTCACTGATTTTCTTGATAAAGCTAATGATTTACAAAGTCTGTTATTAAACAGAGGATATCCGCCAGCGGTGATAAAATGTGCTTTCAAACGGGCTAGATATGCCCATTGTGAATGGCTGCTGTTGCCGGCGCGTTCAGAGCAACAAGCAGATGAGCCAGTGGCAAAGATGATGGGTCTTCCCGGGGGACTCTATAGTGATTTATGTATTTTTGGAAGAACAAATATTGTCTGTGACACCGGATGGGTGACAGTCATGAATTCATATTCTTATTTTGTTAAATAGCCAGCCTCTAACCCAATGTATAAGAATGACAACCTTTTTTTAAGTATTGATGTAGGTTCTCTATAAAGTTTTTCATAGAAGGATTCATAATTAATCTGCTGATAGACTTCATTTATATAGTCCTGACGGTTTTGTATAACCCTCAACCAGAACCCTCCCTCCCTCCCCCCGATGAAACCAACCACCCACACACCTGGACCTCCTTTGGCAATGTCAATAACGAACAAATAGAAAATACAATCTCATCACTAAACACAGCAACTTCACCCCTAGACCTATGCCAAGGTGAGGATCTTAGACTTTAGGAAGACTAACTTTGCGAAGATGGGCCAATACCTCAGGGAGTTGTTAGTGGGATGGGAACAGCTGGGGGATGTAGAAAAACAGTGTGCAAAACTGAAAGGGGATATTTTAAGGGCAACCAACCTTTTTGTTAGAATGGTAAATAAAGGCAAAAGGAAAAGGAGACCGCTGTGGTTTTCTAAGGAAGTAGCTGAAAAAGTGAAGAAAAAGAGGGAGGCCTTCATGAAATACAAGAGATCACAGAGAGAGGAAGACAGGCATCTGTATTTGGAAAAACTTAGAGAAGCTAGCAAAGTAATCAAGAAGGCAAAGATTCAAAAGGAGGAGGAAATAGCCAATGCAATAAAATGGGGGGGATAAGACATTTTTCAGATATATTAGTGAGAAGAGGAAGGGCAAGAGTGGTATTGTCAGACTCAAGGGTGCAGGGGGGGAATATGTAGAAGCTGATAAGGATAAAGCGGAATTGCTTAACAGATATTTTTGTTCTGTGTTCACAGATGAAGAACCAGGAGCAGGACCTCAGAAAACACCCACAAATAGGAACAGAAGCGAGGGACATCTTGAACAATTTTCAGAAGACTGTGTTCGTGAGAAACTAGCTCAACTTAAAGTAGACAAAGCGATGGGACCGGATGGGATGCACCCTAGAATACTGAGGGAACTTGGGGACGTTCTAGCAGCTCCACTGACTGACCTTTTCAATGCCTCGTTGGAGTCGGGAGTGGTGCCAAAGGACTGGAGAGAGGCTCATGTGGTGCCTTTACACAAAAGCAGAAGTAAGGATGTGGTTGAAAACTACAGGCCGGTTAGTTTAACTTCGGTGGTGAGTAAATTATTGGAAACGCTGCTGAAAGAGAAAATAGTGAGGTTTCTGGAGTCCAGCAGATTACAGGATCCGAGGCAGCATGGATTCACCAGAGGCATGTCTTGTCAGACAAATCTGATTGATTTCTTTGACTGGGTGACCAGGGAGTTGGACCGAGGGAGAGCTCTAGATGTGGTGTATTTAGATTTCAGTAAAGCCTTTGACACTGTTCCTCACAGGCGACTTATAAACAAACTGAGCACCCTAAGGATGGACCCTAAAGTTACAGCTTGGGTTAGAAATTGGTTGGGTGGGAGGCGACAAAGAGTACAAGTAAATGGAGCTCACTCTGAGGAGAAGGATGTTACCAGTGGTGTGCCCCAGGGATCTGTCCTTGGTCCGATTCTTTTTAACATCTTTGTTAGTGATATAGCGGAAGGGCTGTCGGGTAAGGTTTGCCTCTTTGCGGATGATACCAAAATCTGCAATAGAGTAGACACCCAGGAAGGTGTAGATAACATGAGGAGGGATCTAACTAAGCTTGAAGAATGGTCTAAAATTTGGTAGCTGGGATTTAATGTTAAAAAATGTAAGGTCATGCATTTGGGCTGCAGCAATCCAAGGGAGCAATACAGTATAGGAGGTGAAGTACTTTTGTCCACTAAAGAAGAGCGGGACCTAGGCGTGGTTGTGTCTGATGATCTTAAAGTAGCTAAACAGGTAGAAAAGGCGACGGCAAAAGCTAGAAGGATGCTTGGGTGCATACGGAGAGGAATGGCTAGCAGAAAAAAGGAGGTGATAATGCCTCTGTATAAGTCTTTGGTGCGACCTCATTTGGAGTATAGTGTGCAATTCTGGAGACCGCACCTTCAAAAGGATGTGAACAAGGATGGAGTCGGTGCAGAGGGTGGCTACTAAAATGATTAGTGGGCTTCATTATAAAGCATATGAGGACAGACTTAAGGATCTTAATATGTACACCTTAGAGGAAAGGCGAGATAGAGGTGATATGATTGAGATGTTTAAATACCTCCGTGACATAAATGTTCAGGGAGAGAGCCTCTTTCAATTGAAAGCAAGTTCTGCTACGAGGGGACATGGGATGAGGGTGAAGGGAGATAGATTCAGGAGTGATATGCGGAAATATTTCTTTACGGAAAGAGTAGTGGATCCATGGAATAGTCTCCCAGTGGAGGTGGTCGAGATGAGGACAGTATTGAATTCAAAAAAGCATGGGACAAACACAGAGGATCTCTAAAGGTAAAAAGTGGACTGTTGTAGTTGTTGATATGGAAGGACAGACTAGATAGGCCATGTGGTATTTTTCTGTCATCATGTTTCTATGTTTCTATGCCCAGTCACTTGAATCAAGGCAGCCAAGAAGGAACTCTGCAACACACTCACCAAAACCATACAATCAATATTCCAACAAGGTCACATGCTTTTGTGCCTAAACACCTCCTCCATGCATCCAATGCTAAAGAAACCTGATCTAAATCCTTCTGACCCATCTTCATACAGATCCATCATCAGCCTTCCCTTTACAGCCAAAGATTATTGAAAAACCGTCCAGCACCAGCTACAAGACCATATTGACAGGAACAACTTACTAGACCCACTACAACATGGATTCCGTTGTGGGTCCCTACTAACCACCCTGGTCAACACACTAATACAAGGAATACAACACACCAACCAAGGATTCCTACTGATCTTCCTGGATATCTCCTCAGCCTTTGATACTGTGAACCACCATATTCCCTTGCAGTGTCTTCGATCCAACGAAATCCAAGGCACAGTCCTCCGATGGTTCAGATCCTACCTGGCTGACAGACATCAACAAATAAAGATTGGCCCAAACACCTCTATCCCATACAAACAGACACAAGGAGTCCCCCAATGATCCACTCTCTCCACGCTCCTATTCAATATTTACCTTCATGATAACATGAGGAGGGATCTAGCTAAGCTTGAAGAATGGTTTAGAATTTGGCAGCTGAGATTTAATGTTAAAAAATGCAAGGTCATGCATTTGGGCTGCAGCAATCCAAGGGAGCAATATAGTATAGGGGGTGAAGTACTTTTGTCAACTAAAGAAGAGCGGGACCTAGGTGTGGTTGTGTCTAAAGATCTTGGCTAAACAGGTAGAAAAGGCGACAGCAAAAGCTAGAAGGATGCTTGGGTGCATACGGAGAGGAATGGCTAGCAGAAAAAAGGAGGTGATAGTGCCTCTTTGGTGTGGCCTCATTTGGAGTATTGTGTGCAATTCTGGAGACCGCACCTTCAAAAGGATATAAACAGGCTGGAGTCGGTACAGAGGCTGGCTACTAAAATGGTTAGTGGTCTTCATTATGAAGCATATGAGGACAGACTTAAGGATCTTAGTATATACACATTAGAGGAAAGGCAGGATAGAGGTGATATGAAACGTTTAAATACCTCTGTGGCATAAATGCACAGGAGGAGAGCCTCTTTCGATTGAAAGCAAATACTGCTATGAGGGGACATGGGATGAGGGTGAAAGGGGATAGATTCACGCCATATTGGTCCAGCCAGCTCTGGTTCTCCCTTCTGTTTCAACTCTCCTGCTGGAAGCCCCTGTGGTTAGGCTCTGCTCCAGACCTTATCTCACAGGAGGGAAGGGAGGTTGCTCCACCACAGCATCTGGTCATTGGCCCTCACTGCGTGGATGTTGAGCAGCTAGCACTGTCGCAGATTAACCTGCCCAATAAAGTGATGGCGATTCTGTTGGACTCTAGAAAGGCCTCGAGAAGGTCTTATGCTTTCAAATGGGAGGTTTGCTTCCTAGTGTGCTGACTGAGCACTGAACCCCTTTTATTGCTCTGTGACAGGCTGCTCGAGTACCTCCTGCACCTCTCTGAGTCGGGTCTCAAGTCCAACTTGTTCGGGGTCCACCTTAGTGCGATTGGGGCCTACCATCACAATTCAAGAGGGGAAATCCATATCTGCTCAGCCTTTGGTGATTCGCTTAATGCAGAGTTTGCTCCTCTCTAAACCTCCCTTCAAGCCTTCAGCAGTGGCTTGGGACCTCAATGTGACTATGGTGCAGCTCATGTCAGCTCCCTTTGAGCCGCTCGCTTCCTGCCTTCTGAAGTTCATGACCTGGAAGGTCTTATTTCTGGTTGTGGTTACCTCGGCACGCTATGTTAGTAAGCTCCAGGCTTTGGTGGCTCACCCACCATATCCTAGGTTCCATAATTTTTATTTATTTATTTATTTACATTCTCTTATATACCGCGCTATTCTGCATCAGTGCAGTTTACATTGAACAAACTGAAATTACATTGAACAGGGCATTATAACTTGGAGATAACTATTTTACAGGGAACATGGGCTATGGAGGGTTAAGTGGCTTGCCCAAGACCACAAGGAGCACCTGTGGGACTAGAAACCCCAGTCCTTCCGGCCCAAGGTTGCTGTCCTCTAGTGGGATTTGAACCCACGACCTTCCGGCCTGAAGTACCTTGCCCCAACCACTAGGCCACTCCTCCACTCATAATAGAGTGGTCTTACGCACTCATCCACAATAACCTCTGAAGGCCATATCTGCTTTCCATCTTAATCAGTCAGTCATTCTGCCAACTTTCTTCCCCAGGCCTCACACCCATAGAGGGGAAATGACACTGCACATACTGGACTGTGAGTAAGATGGGGGCTTTCCAGTCTTTTGCATTGAGTGTCACATGTATGATTTTCTCCCAGTTGGTGAGGGGTCTTACCTGTACACTAGGTGCAAGGAGCTCTTTGCTCTCAGGGAACGAGTCCAATATCTGGATGCTAGAGTAGCAGACATGGAGGACATAAGAAAGACAGAGAGGTACATAGACGAGACCTACAGGGATATAGTCCTAAAGTCCCACCTCCAGTCTGGCAGCATCCCTGTTGTCATGGAGGAAAGAGGTCACATGGCAAACACAACAAGGAGCAGCGCTCTCGCAATGCCAACCAGGAAACACAACAAGCAAGGAACGAAGAGATGAATGGATGATAATCAGCGTTTATTCAAAAGGACCTTTTGAATAAACGCTGATTATCATCCATCATCTATATATTTTTTAAAGGCAAATAAGTGATGCTATGTTCATGTTTTTGTTCATCTTTGGGATAATTTTTCCCATTGGGATTGGTTTTGAGATGTAGATCCTCCAATAAGAGTTTTTCTTTTGCATGCCATTTTATTATTATTTTTCTAATATTGTAGATATCTTGTCTAGTATTGGCTATTTGTATTACAATCTTCATCCTTGTTCTTTCAGAGGCACTATTAGCCCTTGTGTTAAGGGCTCCAATCAAATTTTCAGTGCGTATTGTGAAATTCATTGCTACCACACACCGATAAGGTAACATCCCTATCTCACTCCTGCTTCTCAGTTGTCCTTCTCATTTTCAGTGTCTATATGTATTATTTTATTTTTTCATGCTGAATACATCAATCTTTGTCCTCCTCATCCTCTTGCATTCTCATCTTGAGTTTCTTTTGTGTCAAATAAGTAGATTTCTATGAGTTTGCATTCTTTTTAAATGTATTTTAGTATATCCCCATACATGTATATTTATTTATTTATGAGCCGTTTTTTTTTATTAACCCTGTTCATGGTATAGTGCATTAATATAGTTTTTAATGTATTTGGTTTTAACTTTTTATCTTTATAATATGTTATGATGCTAAAGCCTTTTTTCTTATACTTTGGAGTATAATTGTTATAATTTATTTATTTATTTATTCATGGTTTTAAATGTCTTTTAGTGTGCCCTTACAACCCCTGATGAAGTACAACACGAAACACGGTCCTGTATTGGGTTTTGGCCACCTTATGATTGTTTAATAAAGGTGTTGTGTGTGAACCTGCCACTCTTTGTGTTTGTTTTGGTTACGTTTCTGCTGAGTGTGGCTGTTGCTGTTCTCCCTGTTGGTCCTTGATTACGGAGCAGACAGAGCTTAAAGATTCCAAATTACCGATAACCAGATTAATATGAATAAAATACAATCTCTAAAATGCTTGTATGCAAATCTTTGAAGTCTAAAAAATAAGATGGGAGAGTTAGAATATATAGCACTAGATGAGAGGTTATATCATTGGTATCTCAGAGACATGGTGGTAGGAGGACAACCAGTGGGACACTGTGATACCTGGGTACAAACCTTCTCCAGGACCAAGCAGGAAGTCAGTCCTCACATATGGGTGACGTCTGCGCCGACGGATCCCTCGCGCGGAGCATTTCCCCAGCTTTCAAAGAAAGCCTTTGGGAATTGCAGCACGCTTGTGCGGTCTCCCTTCCTGCCCAAGGGTGCCATCTTGCTCAGTCTTCTTTTTTCCGCGGAGCCCGACGGACGTAGTTCGTTTTTCGCCGAGGAAAAAGTTGATTTCCCTATTTTTTGTACTTCTCCTTCGGTTCGACGCCGGATCCTTTTCCAGCCTGGGCCCGATACGCCGGTATCGCGCCCACTCTCTCCTTTTTCGGTTTTTGTCCTTCGTGACTAGCGTTCGTGCCATTTTTTCTTTTTTCACTGGCAGCCCTGTCTTTTGACCTCGCAGGGGCCCTTTTTCCCCCGATGGCTGCCAGCGGGTTTAAAAAGTGTGATCGGTGTAAGAAACTTATGTCTCTTACCGACACACACGACTGCTGCCTCCGCTGCCTCGGACCCGATCATGACCCGATGATTTGTGGTCTGTGTGGAAAAATGTCCTGGAAGGAATTGAGGAGTTGGCAGCACCAGAAGGATAGGATCTTCTCTGACTCCGCGTCCGGACGGGCCCGGACCTCGTCAGAGGCCTCGACGTCTCGGGACTCCGGCCCCGAGCAGCGTCGAGGTTCCTCTGAGCGGGGGTCTCCTTCGCGGGAACAGCGCAGGAAGAAGAAACCTGCGAGGGCGGCGTCGGTGGATGCTCCTGGTTCCTCGAGGGCCAGTCGCATAGCCCCGATAGCCGTCCCGGGTCTTCGGAGTCGGAGAGGCCTGCCAAGCAACCTCGTCTCGAGATGGAGTCTCCTGGACACGTGAGAGCTGTAGTCCTCGTGGACTCTCCTCCAAGGGAGCCGACGTCAGGCCTGACGCCATCGGGGCCCGAGTCGGGGGCTGCTGGGTCTCCTGAGCTCGGACTCAGGTTGATGGCCTTGGAGAGCAGGCTCGCTGCCTTCATGGAACAGCAACGGGCATTGATCGCCGGTCTCACCGGTGCATCTGCCCCGACCACCGGGACATCGACGTCCAAGTCGACCCCGGAGGCCGAGCCGATCCTCGAGTCCATGCGGGCTCGAGTTGATCCTCGGCCACGGTCTCCCTCGGCCTCCCGTTCGGGACCGAGGTCGTCGACGCCGGTACCCTCGGCGTCGGGGCGGAGGGCATCAGTGCCCGCCCGACGGGAGCCGCTCGACACCTCCTCCGAGGAGTCGGCTGGGAGAAGGAGGACGAAAAGTCACCCGACACCTATCGGACTCGGTGTGTCCCATCGGACTTGCCGGAGTCCGAACCTCGGAGACAATCCCCACCGGAGGATACCCGGTTCTTGGATTTCGTGTGGGATATGGCCAAGGCCTTGGCCTTCCCCGCGGATCCCGAGGAGGAGCCTCGAGCCGAGGAGCTCGAGGCCCTCCAGTATGACTCTCCCCCGAAGGAGGCCTTTACTGTACCGGTTCCTCCGATGCTGGAGTGGCTGCTCTTCCGCATGTGGGAGACCCCGGCCTCAACGCCGATGTTAAGCAAGCGGGTCGATTCCATCTATCGAGTCCGCAAGAGCCCCGGGTTCCAAAAGGCACAATTACCGCACCACTCCATGGTTGTGGAATTGGCCATGCATCGACTAAAAAGTCAGAATATGCACTCCTCGGTGCCTCCCAGCCGGGAGACCCGGAACCTGGATGCCCTCGGTAAGAAGTGCTTCCAGGGCTCTATGCTTGCTTGCCGTGTCCAGACATACCAGCTCTACATGGGCATGTATCTCCGAGACCTGGCGAAGGAGATTGCCGGGTTCTCTGCTGGTCTCTCCGAGGAACCTTTGCAGAGGTTCCAGGCCTTGTCCACCGGTATTCGAGAGTGCTCGAAGTTTATCTCACGAGCAGCCTACGATGGCTTCGAGGCTTCGGCCCGAGTAGCCGGGGCCGGCATCGGTGCCCGCCGACAGGCTTGGCTACAATCATCCGACCTCGAGCCATGGGTACAGGAAAAGTTGGTCGATGTCCCCTGCCGAGGTGAAAACCTCTTTGGCAAGCCCATGGCTGAAAAGGCTGCAGAACTCGAGACCGAGACTCTGACCAGGACTAGGCTGTCCAGAAAAACCTCTGCCCCTTCTCAGAAGAAGAAGGGCTCGGGAAAAAAGACCTTTTACCCGAGGAAGTCATCTGCCTATAAACAATACCCTCATTATCAGGCCTCTGCAGCTCCCCAACAGGGTCAGCAGGCCAAGGGGCAGGGTCATGAGCCCCGTAGGCAGAAGGCCCCCAAGCCACCAACACCGGCCCCTGCTCAGCAGGGTGGGGTTTTTTGACTCAGAAAGCATAGCCTCTTCTCAGCTGGCTTCTCTCAGCACAGGAGGCCGGCTGGCCCACTTTGCCCACAGGTGGTCAGCCGTCACATCAGATACCTGGGTGCTTCACATAGTCCAAAAGGGCTATCTTCTCCATTTTCACCAGGTAGAAACATAGAAACATAGAAATATGACGACAGAAAAAGACCACATGGCCTATCTAGTCTGTCCTTCCATAACAACTACAACAGTCCACTTTTTGCCTTTAGAGATCCTCTGTGTTGGTCCCATGCTTTCTTGAATTCAGTTACTGTCCTCATCTCTACCACCTCCACTGGGAGACTATTCCACGGATCCACTACTCTTTCCGTAAAGAAATATTTCCGCATATCACTCCTGAATCTATCTCCCTTCACCCTCATCCCATGTCCCCCCTCGTAGCAGAACTTGCTTTCAATTGAAAGAGGCTCTCTCCCTGAACATTTATGCCACGGAGGTATTTAAACATCTCAATCATATCACCTCTATCCCGCCTTTCCTCTAAGGTGTACATATTAAGATCCTTAAGTCTGTCCTCATATGCTTTATAATGAAGCCCATTAATCATTTTGGTAGCAACCCTCTGCACCGACTCCATCCTGTTCACATCCTTTTGAAGGTGCGGTCTCCAGAATTGCACACCATACTCCAAATGAGGTCGCACCAAAGACTTATACAGAGGCATTATCACCTCCTTTTTTCTGCTAGCCATTCCTCTCCGTATGCACCCAAGCATCCTTCTAGCTTTTGCTGTCGCCTTTTCCACCTGTTTAGCTACTTTAAGATCATCAGACACAACCACGCCTAGGTCCCGCTCTTCTTTAGTGGACAAAAGTACTTCACCTCCTATACTGTATTGCTCACTTGGATTGCTGCAGCCCAAATGCATGACCTTACATTTTTTAACATTAAATCCCAGCTGCCAAATTCTAGACCATTCTTCAAGCTTAGCTAGATCCCTCCTCATGTTATCTACCCCTTCCTGGGTGTCTACTCTATTGCAGATTTTGGTATCATCCGCAAAGAGGCAAACCTTACCCGACAGCCCTTCCGCTATATCACTAACAAAGATGTTAAAAAGAATCGGACCAAGGACAGATCCCTGGGGCACACCACTGGTAACATCCTTCTCCTCAGAGTGAGCTCCATTTACTTGTACTCTTTGTCGCCTCCCACCCAACCAATTTCTAACCCAAGCAGTAACTTTAGGGTCCATCCCTAGGGTGCTCAGTTTGTTTATAAGTCGCCTGTGAGGAACAGTGTCAAAGGCTTTACGGAAATCTAAATACACCACATCTAGAGCTCTCCCTCGGTCCAACTCCCTGGTCACCCAGTCAAAAAAATCAATCAGATTTGTCTGACAAGACCTGCCTCTGGTGAATCCATGCTGCCTCGGATCCTGTAATCCGCTGGACTCCAGAAACCTCACTATTTTCTCTTTCAGCAGCCTTTCCAATAATTTACTCACCACCGAAGTTAAACTAACCGGCCTGTAGTTTTCAACCACATCCTTACTTCCGCTTTTGTGTAAAGGCACCACATGAGCCTCTCTCCAGTCCTTTGGCACCACTCCTGACTCCAACGAGGCATTGAAAAGGTCAGTCAGTGGAGCTGCTAGAACGTCCCCAAGTTCCCTCAGTATTCTAGGGTGTATCCCATCCGGTCCCATCGCTTTGTCTACTTTAAGTTAAGCTAGTTTCTCACGAACACAGTCTTCTGAAAATAGTTCAAGATGTCCCTCGCTTCTGTTCTTATTTGTGGGTGTTTTCTGAGGTCCTGCTCCTGGTTCTTCATCTGTGAACACAGAACAAAAATATTTGTTAAGCAATTCCGCTTTATCCTTATCCGCTTCTACATATTCCCCCCCTGCACCCTTGAGTCTGACAATACCACTTTTGCTCTTCCTCTTCTCACTAATATATCTGAAAAATGTCTTATCCCCCCATTTTATTGCATTGGCTATTTCCTCCTCCTTTTGAATCTTTGCCTTCTTGACTACTTTGCTAGCTTCTCTAAGTTTTTCCAAATACAGATGCCTGTCTTCTGCTCTCTGTGATCTCTTGTATTTCATGAAGGCCTCCCTCTTTTTCTTCACTTTTTCAGCTACTTCCTTCGAAAACCATAGCGGTCTCCTGTTCCTTTTGCCTTTATTTACCGTTTTAACAAAAAGGTTGGTTGCCCTTAAAATACCCCCTTTCAGTTTTGCCCACTGTTTTTTCTACATCCCCCAGCTGTTCCCATCCCACTAACGACTCCCTGAGGTATTGGCCCATCTTCGCAAAGTTAGTCTTCCTAAAGTCTAAGATCCTCACCTTGGAATGGATTCTAACAGCCCTAGTCCTAATACTGAACCACACCATCTGGTGATCACTGGATGCAAAATGATCTCCCACTACAACATCAGAAACACTTTCACCATTGGTAAGCACCAAGTCCAGTATGGCCCCTTCACGTGTGGGGTCTGTTACCAATTGCCTGAATAGTTCTCCCTGTAGAGAATCCAGGATCTCCTTACTTCTAGATGATACTGCAGCAGGAATGTGCCAATCAACATCTGGCATATTGAAATCTCCTATCAGTAGCACTTCCCCTTTCCTAGCAATGCTGCGTATGTCTTCAATTAACTCTCTGTCCACCTCTTCCTCTTGTGAGGGAGGTCTGTATATCACTCCAATGCAAATAGATTTCTCTTTCCCTCTTTCTAGTTTAACCCACAATGCCTCCTCTCTCTCCCTTTTAAGCTCTGTAATTCCAAAGCTTTAATAGTAGTTTTTACATATAGTGCCACTCCTCCTCCTCTTTTTCCTACCCTGTCCTTCCTGAATAAAGTATAGCCAGGTATAGTTACATCCCAGTCATTGTTTTCTGTGAACCATGTTTCTGTAACTGCCACTAAATCCAAGTCAGCCACTCCCACCAAAGCTTCAACCTCAGGGATCTTATTTCCCATGCTACGGGCATTAATACACACTGCTTTCCATATGTTACCCCTGTTACCCATTTCCATAAAGGTATTTAATGTATCACCTACCTGGGGGCTTTCACTTACCTGGGGGCTTTCTTCACCCATCCCCAAGGAATCTAGTTTAAAGCCTCCCTCCTATTTTCCAGGGGAGCCTCCAAGACTCCCTCTGCACAGGGACCTACTCCTTCAGGAGTTAGCAAGTCTACTAAAGGAACAGGCTGTGGAACCGGTGCCCCACCACCTGAGAGGTCACGGCTTTTATTCCAGGTACTTTCTGGTACCAAAAAGAACAGGAGGCCTCAGACCCATCCTAGACTTGCGCAACCTCAACAGGTTCCTGGAGAGGGAAAAGTTCAAGATGCTTACCCTTGGAATCCTGCTGCCCTACCTCCAGCAGGGAGATTGGCTATGCTCCTTAGATTTTAAGGATGCTTATACTCACATCCTTATTCATCCAGACCACAGACGATATCTCAGATTTGTTGTGGGAGGAAACCACTACCAGTACAGAGTACTGCCCTTTAGCCTAACCTCCGCTCCCAGAGTGTTCACCAAGTGCCTAGCAGTGGTGACGGCCTACCTAAGACTTCAAGGTCTTTTTGTGTTTCCGTACCTGGACGACTGGCTCATAAGGGGCCAGTCTTCTCAGGAGGCCAATCAAGCCACCCTTCGCACTGTGGCTCTGCTTCAGCACTTGGGGTTTGTCATAAACTTCGCAAAGTCCATTATGCTCCCGTCCCAGAATTTAGAATTCATAGGAGCAAGGCTGGACACTCTTCAGGCGAAGGCTTTTCTGCCAATGGACAGAGCCCACAGGCTGATGGATCTGGCCAGGCAGTTTTGCAGCAATTCCCTGGTCTCTGCCAGGCAATTCCTGAGACTCCTTGGCCATATGGCTTCCACGGTTCATGTAACCCCCAATGCCCGCCTGCACATGCGGCCTGTTCAGTGGAGCCTTCGCACTCAGTGGCATCAGGCCACAGGGAGCCTAGCGGACTCAGTAAGAATATCCAACCTGCTAGTCTCCTCTCTGCAATGGTGGCTTCATCTTCCGAATCTGGTGCTCGGCGTGGTTTTTCAATCCCCTCCGCATTCTCAAGTGCTGACGACAGATGCTTCTCTTCTAGGTTGGGGAGCACATTGCCAAGGGACATGTTCTCAGGGTCTCTGGGCCCCTTGGGAGGCTGCTCAACAGATAAACTTCCTGGAACTAAGGGCGATACGCCTAGCTCTGAGAGCCTTCTCCCACCTCACATCTCGCCAGTCTGTACTGGTCCAGACAGACAATCAAGTTGCCATGTTCTACGTGAACAAACAAGGAGGCACAGGCTCCTTCCTTCTATGTCAGGAGGCACAACGGCTGTGCTCTTGGGCCGTCAATCACGGCATCCTCCTCAAGGCTATCTACCTCCCAGGTCAAGAAAATTACCTGGCGGACAGACTGAGCAGGATCCTGCAACCACACGAATGGAGATTGAACCCGTTGGTGGTTCAGCAGATCTTTCTCAGGTGGGACTTCCCCACCATGGATCTTTTCGCCAGTCCTCTGAACCGGCAACTCCCGAGATTCTGCTCCAGACAACCGCATCCTCTCAGAGTAGCAGCGGATGCGTTTCTGATCTCGTGGTCCACAGGCCTCCTGTATGCGTTTCCTCCCACGCCACTAGTGTCCAGAACACTGTTCAAAGTCCTCAAGGACGGGGCCTCATTGATCCTGATAGCCCCCAGGTGGCCGAGGCAACCGTGGTTCCCGCTTCTGCTGCAACTGGCGGTGGACACCCCTCTTCCTCTGGGGTTTCAGCACGATCTCCTGTCTCAGGATCAGGGGACTCTCTTGCACCCCAACCTCCAGTCCCTTCATCTGATGGCCTGGCTGCTGAAAGGGTAGTCCTGGCTCCCCTACTACTGCCTCGAGAGGTGGAAGATGTTGTCTTAGCCTCTAGACGGCAATCCACCAGGAAATCCTATGCTCTTAAGTGGCGTAGATTCTCCGCATGGTGTGCTCAGCACAGCGAGAATCCCTTCTCGTGCTTGGTAGCGGTAGTTTTGCAATATTTGCTTTACCTCTCCAATCTAGGCCTTAAGTCCAACTCTGTCAGGGTTCACCTCAGTGCTCTTTCAGCGCACCACTCGCCGGTGGACGGCAGGCCTCTTTCCAACCACCCTTTGGTGGCTCGTTTTCTCAGAGGTCTCCTTCTGCTTAAGCCTCCTTTGCGTCCACCAGCCCCTGAGTGGGATCTGAATGTGGTCTTACGGCGGATTACTTGTCCGCCGTTTGAACCTATGGCTACCTGCCCTCTCCGTTTTCTCTCCTGGAAAACCTTGTTTTTGGTAGCTCTTACCTCTGCTAGGCGAGTGAGTGAACTGCAGGCACTAGTGTCTGATCCCCCTTACACTAGGTTCTACAGGAATAGGGTAGTCTTACGGACTCACCCCAAGTTTCTTCCTAAGGTTGTCTCCCCTTTTCACCTCAATCAGGAGGTGGTTCTTCCGACCTTCATTCCCAGGCCGCATGCCAACCGGGCTGAGATGGTCCTGCATACCCTGGACTATAGGAGGGCATTGTCCTTCTACCTTGACTGTACGCGGGAGCATAGGAGGGCTGTTCAGCTCTTCGTTTCTTTTGACCCCAATAAGTTGGGGCTACCTGTCTCCAAGCGTACTTTGTCCATCTGGGTTGCTGAATCTATCGCCTGGGCTTATGGGGCAGCAAGCCTCTCGTTGGAGGGTCGAGTCACGGCTCATCGTGTCAGGGCCAAGGCTGCGTCAGTGGCTCATCTCCGCTCTGTTCCGTTGGCAGACATCTGCCGGGCCGCTACTTGGTCTTCAAGCCAGACCTTTGCGACCCATTACTGCCTTGAGAGGGAGTCCCGCAGGGACAGTGCTTTCGGACAGGCAGTACTCCATAATCTCTTTGGGGTTTAGGCAACTCCTACCCTCCGGCCCTGGTGTTGGGCTACCGGTCGGGGGCGTTCTCAGAGAAGATTCCTTCCTTACATGCTGACGAGCTTGAGGGACCTCATTTTTTCGGCTTGAGGTCTCAGGTAGCCTTAACCTGGGGAGTCCCATATGTGAGGACTGACTTCCTGCTTGGTCCTGGAGAAAGAGTAGTTACTCACCTGTAACAGGTGTTCTCCAGGAGCAGCAGGAATCAGTCCTCACAACCCTCCCTCCTCCCCTTGGAGTTGCAGTCATATGATTTATTTTGCTAATTTTTTGCTGTCTTTTAGCTATGTCATCAGACTGAGCAAGATGGCACCCTTGGGCGGGAAGGGGACCGTGCATGCGCGCTGCAATTCCCAAAGGCTTTCTTTGAAAGCTGGGGAAATGCTCTGCGCGAGGGCTCCGTCGGCGCCGACGTCACCCATATGTGAGGACTGATTCCTGCTGCTCCTGGAGAACACCTGTTACAGGTGAGTAACTACTCTATATCGCAATGATAGAACTGATCAAACTGATGGAGGGGTTGCACTCTATGTTAGAGAGGGCATTGAGTCACAAAGGATTAAAGTTTTTCAGGAAACAAAAATTGCTGTAGAACCTCTATGGATTGAAATTCCATGTAAAAAGGGGAAGGTGATGGCAGTGGGGGTCACTATTGACCGCCTGGCCAGAATGAACAAATGGATGATGAAATGGTCAAAGAAATCAGGGAAGCTAACAAGCGTTACAGCACACTGATAATAATGGGTGATATCACTGACCCTGGTATTGACTGGGTCAATGTCACCGCAGCACATGCTAGGGAGATAATTTCTAGGTGAAATAAATGACTGCTTCTTGGAGCAGCTGATTCATGAACTGACCAGGGTGGAAGCCATTTTGGACTTAGTCTTTAGTGGGACACCAGATCTGGTACAAGAAATAAGGGTGTTGGGGCCACTTGGGAATAGTGATCATAGCGTAATTGAATTTGATTTAATTAATGGAAGAGGGATGGTAAGGAAATCCACAGTAGTACCTTTTAACTTTCGAAAGGGAGACTATGATAAAATTAGGAAAATAGTTTAAAAGAAAATACTCTAAAAGGAGCAGTTGCAAAGGTTAAAAACTTACATCAAGCTTGGGTGTTGTTGAAAAATACTATCTTGGAAGCCCACACCAGCTGTATTCCACACTTTAAGAAAAGTGGAAGGAAGTCCAAAAAACTGCCAGCATGGTTTAAAGGTGAGGTCAGAGAGGCTGCTGTTGCCAAAAAAGCATCTTTCAGGAAATAGAAAAAAGAGCCAAATGACGAAAACGGGAAACAGCACAAGCACTGGCAAGTTAAATGCAAGGCATTGATAGAGCAAGCAAAGAGAGAATTTGAGAAGAAACTTGCTGTGGAAGCAAAAACGCATAATAAAGACTTTTTCAAGTACATTCATAACAAAAAACCTGTGAGAGAGTCAGTTGGACCATTAGACGATAGAGTGGTAAAAGGGGCATTTAGAGGGGACAAGACCATATTGGAGAGACTGAATGAATTCTTTGCTTTGGTCTTTACTGAGGAAGATGTAGGGATGTTACCCATGACTGAAGTGGTATTTAAAGGTGATATTGCGGAAGAATTGAAAGAAATATTTATACACCTGGAAGATGTATTACAACTATTTGATAAACTGAAGAGTAGCAAATCACCTGGACCAGATGGTGTACATGCAAGGATGTTGAAAGAACTGAAATATGAGATTGCAGACCTGCTATTAGTAATCTGTGAACTATCATTAAAATCATCTGTAATACCTGAAAATTGGAGGATGGCCAATGTAACAACAATTTTTAAAAAGGTTTCAAGGGGTGATCTGGGAAACTACAGACCGGTGAGCCTGACGTCAGTACCGGGAAAAATGATAGAAACCTTCATAAAGAACAAAATTACTCATCATGTAGATAGTCATGGCTTAATGGGAGACAGCCAACATGGCTTTAGACAAGGAAGATCTTGTCTTACTAATCTGTTATGTTTTTTTGAAGGTGTGAATAAACAGGTAGACAAAGGTGAGTCGGTTGATATGGTGTATCTGAACTTTCAGAAAGCCTTTGACAAGGTCCCTCATGAGAGACCTTTGGCAAAACTAAAAAGTCATGGAATAGGAGGCAGTGTACTATTGTGGATCAGGAACTGGTTAAAAGACAGAAAGCAGAGGGTATGGCTAAATGGCCATTTTTCACATTGAAAAAAAGTGAATAGTGGAGTACCGTAGGGATCTGTGCTGGGTCCGCTACTTTTTCACATATTCATAAATGACCTGGAAAAGGACATAACGAGAGAGGTTATCAAATTTGCACATGACACAAAATTATTTAAAGTTGTTAAAACCCAAGAGGATTGTGGAAAATTGCAAGAGTATCTTGATAAATTGGAAAACTGGTCATCAAATGTCCTCATTAAATTTCATCTGCCAAGTACAAAGTTATGCACCTAGGAAAGAACAACCCAAACTATGATTACATGATGCAAGGAACCACCACCCAGGAAAAAAGATTTATTCTTCATTGTTGATAACATGATAAACCCTCCGCCCAATGTGGATCGGCGGCCAAGAGAGCAAATAGAATGCTAGGTATCATAAGTAAAGGAATGGAAAATAAAACAAAGGATATTGTAATGCCTCTGTATCATTCCATGGTGCGACCACACCTTGAATATTGTGTATTCCGTATCTTAAAAAGGATATAGCATTATTAAAAAAGGTACATAGAAGAGCTACCAAAATGGTAAACCAGATGGAAGGATACCCCTATGAAGAGAGGCTAAAAAGGTTAGGGCTCTTCAACCTGGAAAAGAGGTGGCTGAGGGGAGATATGATAGAGGTCTATAAGTTGAATGGAGTGGAACCGGGTAAATGTAGATCGATTGTTTACGTCATCAGAATATAGAAAGGCTAGGGGACATGCAATGAAGCTACATGGTAAACTATTTAAGGCTAATAAGAGAAAATATTTTTTCACTCAATGTGTAATCAAACTCTGGAATTTGTTACCAGAGGATGTAGTAAAAGCTGTTAGTGTAGCTGGGTTTAAAAAAGGTTTGGCCAAGTTCCTGAAGGAAAGGTTCATAAACCATTATTAGAAGGGACCCAATACAAGCATTGAGGAATCTGTGTTTTTTGGGGAAACTGCTAGATACGTATGACCTAGATTGGCCACTATTGAAAACAGGATACTGGGCTTGATGGACCTTGGTTTGACCCAGTATGGCATATCTTATGTTCTTATGGTTATGGTTATAGCACTTGATATACCGCCCTTTACTTACGCATCAGAGCAGTTCACATGTATGTATTTACTAACAGGTACTTTTTAATTCTCTTGTCTCCGAAGGACTCACAATCTAAGTGTACCTGAGGCAATGGAGGGTTAAGTGGCTTGCCCATGGTCTTCTACCTAGAGCGAACGAAGGCCCACTGAAAGTCCATCCAGTTGTTTGTCTCTTTAACCCCAGCAAGCTGGGGGCTGCTGTTTCCAAACAAACTCTTTTCATTTGGCTGGCAGACTGCATTTTTTTGCTTATGACTCTGCTGACTTGAGCCTTGATGGTCATGCCACAGCTCACAGTGTCAGAGCCATGGCTGTGTTGGTGACCAACTTGCGCTCGGTCTCCATGGAAGAGATCTGCAGGGTTGCAACTTGGTTTTTGGTCCACACATTCACATCTCACTACTGTCTAGATAGGGATTCCTGATGCAACAGCAACTTCAGCCAGTCTGGCATCTGTTTGTGGATTAGTATCCAACTCCATCCCACCAAGGCCCTTCTGTCTGTTCAAGCTACCAAAAAGACAAATTTCCACAATGCGAGAGTGCTGATAAATGAATCTGTATAATGAAGATACTGAATTTGATGAGTTCCCTTGGGGACAACCATTGTTGTAGATAGTTGGGTCTCCAGTTCTTGTGGTGTTGCTCCTGTTGGGCTTTTTGGCCGCTTTAGTTTTTGGTAGCCTGTAGCTTGGGTGTCCCATACGTGAGAACTTCATTCCTACTTGTCCACAGAGAAAAGTTACTCATCTGTAGCAGGTGTTCTCTGTGGACAGCAGGAATAAATCCTCACAAACCTCCCACCTCCCCGAGAAGTTGTCTTCTGCTACAGGTTTGTTATACTGGAGAAGATGATGCCATGGCATGCAGGAAGACAGATGCAGACACGGTGGAGCCTCCCAGAAGCTTCTAATAGAAGCTGGGGAGCACTCCTGCGCGGGGCTCCGTTGGTGATTTCACCCATATGTGAGAACTTGTTCCTGCTCTCCATGGAGAACACCTGCTACAGGTGAGTAACTACAGGGAGTTTACCCAGACTTATATTGCACTGGGAAATCTGCCCAATGTGATGGCCTGTGATTTCAGTATAATAATGGACTCAATGATGGGTTGGTCCCTGGCTCATCTGGGAGGGAGGCTCCAGGGGAGTCTAGTTTTGCCATTGTTGAGCAACCAATTAGGCCTGGTGGATGGCTTAGCAGACATTGCATCCCTTGGAAAAGGGTTTCACTCACATTTCCCAAGCCCATGAAATCACCTCAAGATTAGGTGATAATTTCATCTTGCAAGGATGATTTTCTGAGATATGCCATACTGGGTCAGACCGTCAAGCCCAGTATCCTGTTTACAACAGTGGCCAATGTAGGTCATAAGTACCTAGCAGTCTCCTCAAAAGACACAGGTTCCTCACTGCTTGTATTGGGTCAAGCAGTGATATCCTGGGTCCCTTTTAATGGTTTATAGACCTTTCCTCCAGGAACTTGTCCAAACCTTTTTTAAACCCAGCTACACTGACAGCTTTTACTACATCCTCTGGTAACAAATTCCAGAGTTTGATTATACATTAAGTGAAAAAATATTTTTTGTTATTAGCCTTAAATTTATAGACCTCTATCATATCTCCCCTCAGCCGTCTTTTTTCCAGGTTGAAGAGCTCTAACCTTTTTAGCCTCTCTTCATAGGAGTATCCTTCCATCCCCTTTATCATTTTGGTGGCTCTTCCCTGTACCTTTTCTGATAACGCTATATCCTTTTTAAGATACAGCAACCAGAATTGCACACAATATTCAAGGTGCAGTCACACCATGGAACGATACTAGAGGCATTATAATATCCTTTGTTTTATTTTCCATTCCTTTCCTTATGATACCTAGCATTCTGTTTGCTCTCTTTGCCACCGCTGCACACTAGGTGGAGGGTTTGAACATGTTATCCACGATGACGCCTAAATCTTTTTCCTGGGTAGTGGTTTCCAATGTGGAACCTTGCATTGTGTAACCATAGTTTGGGTTGTTCTTTCCTAGGTGCATAACTTTTCCCTTGTCCACATTAAATTTCATCTGCCATTTGGATGCCCAGTATTCCAATTTATACATAGAAATATGATGACAGAAAAAGACCACATGGCCTATCTAGTCTGTCCTTCCATATCAAGATCCTCTTGCAATTTTACACAATCCTCTTGGGTTTTAACAACTTTAAATAGTTTTGTGTCATGTGCAAATTTGATAACCTCTCTTGTTATATCCTTTTTCAGGTCATTTATGAACATGTGAAAAATTAGTGGACCCAGCACAGATCCCTGCGGTACTCCACTATTCACTTTTTTCCATTGGGAAAATTGGCCATTTAGCCATATGCTCTGCTTTCTATCTTTTAAACAGTTTCTGATCCACAATAGTACACTGCCTCCTATCCCATGACTTTTTAGTTTTGCCAAAAGTCTCTCATGAGGGACCTTGTCACAGGCTTTCTGAAAGTCCAGATACACTATATCAACCGACTCACCTTTGTCTACCTGTTTATTCACACCTTCAAAAAAACATGAGATTAGTAAGACAAGATCTTCCTTGTCTAAAGCCATGTTGGCTGTCTCCCATTAAGCCCTGACTATCTACATGATGAGTAATTTTGTTCTTTATGATGGTTTCTACCATTTTTCCCGGTACTGACGTCAGGCTCACCAGTCTGTAGTTTCCCGTATCACCCCTGGAACCCTTTTTAAAAATTGCCGTTACATTGGCGATCCTCCAGTCTTCAGGTCTTACAGATGATTTCGATGATAGTTCACAGATTACTAATATCAGGTCTGCAATCTCATATTTCTAGAATCTCGAAGGTGGAAATTGGTCCATTGGCAGTATTGGACCATGCCTTGATCTGAGTGGAGATGGTAGGTGAGGCAGGGTACCAAGGGAAGTGGAGATGAGCATTACATAGTCTTTGTATTAATACAGGTTGAACCTTTCCTGTTTAGTAAGTGGGAGAAATATTGTAGGCATAATATGATGCTTAAAGAACATGCAGTCCTATTTTGAGACCCTGTAAAGGTGATCCTTAGAAGCAAAGTGGTTACCTATATGGCAAAAAAGAAGAGAAGCATAGCTAGTAAGATCATACAGCTAGAAAGGAAGCTGAGAGATTACAAGTGACAGTTTGAGCAACTCCCAAGTAGGAAGAAAAATAACAAATTTCTGGTAGTCCGTTGATTTGAATACCCTATTTCATGTGCATATCAAGAAGGTATTCACATTTGATAAGTATAAATTATTCAATTTGGGTAATAAAACAGGGGAAGCTACTTGTGAGAATGATAAAACTATGGTTAGGGCCAAAATTTGTTGACACTACCTGACCATGCAGGCAAGTGCCCATTGTAAGCTGTGATATTGCTCAACATTTTGCTGATTATTTTACACAATTTGTATTCTTCTCAAGCTGTCAAGGATGCTTTCATTATACAATTTTTTATTCTGTTGTAATGTCTTGATTGATTGTATAGGAGATGGAATGCCCCACTTCAAATGGAAGAAATTAGAAGAACAAGTCACAATCTAAAATTGCATAAGACCCCACAGTCTAGCAGGCTTTTGGGGGAATTCCGTAAATTACTAGAATTATAGTTGTGTGGCCCCTTGAGAAATTATTACTTCTGGGTGATAGGTTATGGTTATGCTTATACCCAAGCTGGGGAAGGTTGAGAAATTAATGGAACTGTATAGGCCTATCTCTCTATTGAACTTAGGTCTAAAGGTTTTAGGAAACATTTTAGCAGATTATAAATATTGATCCCAAAATTAATGAAGGATGATAAAGTTGGTTTTATAAAAGGATGTTATGCAGTCTATACTGTTAGGAAAATCTTATTGGCTATAGAATTTTGTATTATGCACCACATAGGTGCATTAGCGAACAGCTGTGACACCGAGATGAGCCTTTGACTGAGTCAACTGACCATTTCTTTTTTGGGTAATTGAGAGATCTGGGATTGGGGCATTCTTTTTATGTTAAATCTTTTTCTTAGGTTTTAACAAAGAAGAGTAGCATAACAGGCGGAGGTGACATAAAATAATACGACCTCTCCCCCTCCCACCCTACAAACAAAGGGCCGGCGATGGACCAGACTCCTGTCCTAGAAAATCTAGCAGAAAAGTCTCAACCCAAAACAAAAGACTAACAGAAGTCACACATCGCACCTCATTGCTAATATCCTTCCAAAAGGGCACCATCCGGGGACAATCCCACCATGTGGAAAAAGTCACCGACGTCCCCACAGCCTCACCAACAGCCCTCCTTCCTAGTGCTGTCCCACTTCGCCATCTGCTACGGGGTGTAATATACCCCAAGGAGTATTTATAGCTAGGTATTCTCCGGGAACAAGCAGGAAGTTAGTCCTCACATATGGATGACATCAGCACTGATGGAGCCCCCGTGGAAGCATCTCCCCAGCTTTCAAAAAAAGCCTTTGGGAAATGCACCACGCATGCGTGATCCCCTTCCCGCCCAAGGGTGCCATCTTGCCTCTGTCTCCTTTTTCCATGGAGCCCTCCAGACATCTGTCTAGTTTCCCCCAGAAAAAGTGTGTGTGTTTTTTTTTAATACATTCCTGTCCGGTTTGCGTACCGGTTCCTTCCCTGTCCCCGAGCCAGCTTGCCTTGGTGTCGCTCCCTTATTTTTTCTTTTTTGCTTTGAGTTATCCCTCGACTGGCATTCTTGCCTTTTTTCAGCCAAAGGCCTCAGACCTCTGCCAGGCAGCAGGGACCCCTTTTTTCCAATGACCTCCAGCGGCTTCAAGAAGTGCGATCGGTGCAGCAAGATGATGTCCCTCACTGATCTGCATACTGCTGCCTCCAGTGCCTTGGCCCAGAACACAGTGACTCGGATGCAAACTTTGCAGAACCATGACCTCAAAGGCCCTTAAGAGCCGTCACCAGCAGCAGGAAAATTTTTTCCAAAAGTCCGAATCTGCGCCGGAGTCTCCAGCGACTCCCTGTTCCAGGACCCCCTCCGGGACCTCAGTGCCCTGTGAAACCAGGGCCTCCTCGGAGTCCTGCAGCAGCGGTACCTCTGAGAGGAAATCCCCGGAGGTGGAACGCAAGTAGTCAAAGTCCTCGGAGACCGGGTCTGGGAAAACAGGAAAATCCCACTCCAGGCCCCGCAGTCCCTGGTGTGAGTCGGAGGAGTCTGACCGGGAGCAGCCTCAGAAGCTGCCCTGGAAGGAGTCGTCAGTACCTAACAACTGGCCTCAGACACCCAGGACCATCATCGTCGAGGACTCCCGTTCAACGGAACCGATGCCAGACTCGAAATCCTCTGTGTCCGCTTTGAAGTCTGCAGAGCCAGCTGGCATGGAGACCAAGATGGCGGCTTTAGAACAGAGTATATTTGCCCTTGTGGCCCAGCAGAAGGCATTCAAGTCTGGTTCTTCCGGTTCATCCGTCCTGATGTGGGGACCACTGTTCCCTCTAAGCTGTGCGCGTGTGCGCACGCGCACACACCTCACCGAGCGAGCGCACATACTTTACAACAGAGCGCACAAAAATCACGGCTCCAATTCTGATAGAAAACAACACAGACATCTTAAAATGTAAAAGTTATGATTGTAATTACTAGAAATTTCCCGCTTCATTTAGTAATCGTCTATTTTCATTTAATTTGATTAAAATCAATGTGGTATACATACTGTATTCTGACGTGTAGTCAAATTTTAAAGTATATAACTCCGAGTGTCGTTATGTGGCGCACAAAAATTTAACCTTCCTTCAAAAGCGGCATACAGCTGATATTTTATGCCCACACAGCCTACAGAAAATTAGAGGGAACATTGGTGGGGACCCTCGACATCAAGGGCCTCCCCGGACATCAAGCTGATCCTCGAGTGCCACCATCCTCGAGAACCTCATCGGATAAGGTCCCGGTCCTGTACCTCAGGTCACTGGTCCTCTCCAGTAAGCGCACACGCACACAGCTTGGACCACAGGTCCTCCATAGATCCTGGGACCCTCTGCTCGGACCTTGACTACAGTGACCACAAAGCCTCGGAATCGACCTCGGACTTCCAGTCCCTTTGGGAGATCAAGGATGAGGCATCCCTGGACACTCAGCACCACCGAGGTGTACCTTCGAACGTGTCCCCCTGGTGCCCTGATGCCATTTCCCTCCAGAGGATGTTGCCTTCCTCGACTTTGTGCGAGACATGGCTAGGATGCTCTCCATTGAGACAGAGGTGGAGGAGGACCCTCATACAGAGGAACTGGAGATCCTCCTGTATAAGGCCCTCTGAAGGAGTCCTTCATGGTACCCATTCCGTTGATCCTACAATGCCGCATCCTCCGCATGTGGGAGACACCGGTGTCGGTGCCCATTGTCAGCAGGTGACTCGACTCCATGTATCAAATCTGCCGAGGCCCTGGGTTACAGAAAGTCCAACTTCACTACAACTTAATGGTCATTGAGTTCGCCATGTGCAGACTCAAGAGCCAAAGACCCATTCCTTGGTGCCCCCTGACAGGGAGGCCCTGACCCTCGATGCCATTGGTTGAAAGGCCTTTCAAGGCTCGATGCTGTCATGCTGAGTCCAATCCTACCAGCTCTACATCAGCATGTACATCAAAGAGCTGTCGAAAGAACTCTGTGAGTTCTCGGCAGGCCTCGACAGGGAACCCTTCCAGAGGTTCAAGTCACTGGCTTCCGCAGTACAAGAGTGCTCGAAGTTCCTGTCTCGAGCAACTTACAGTGACTTTAAGTTGTCAGCCAGGGTGGCCGCAGCCAGCATCGGGGCTTGACGCCAGGTATGTCTGCAATCATCTGACCTCGAACAATGGGTTCAGAACAAACTTATTGATGTCCCCTGCATCAGAGAGAACCTCCTCGGGAAACCCATGGCAGACAAAGCAGCAGAGATCGAGACTGAGTTCCTCCCGAGGACCAGATTCTCAAAAAAAAGACTTTGGTGCAGCCCCATAAGAAAGCCCCGGGAAAGAAGCCGCCCTTCCCGAGGAAAAAGGGTAGCTTTGGCAGCACTTCACAGTTCCAGGCCTTCTCAGCCCTACAGCACAGCCAACAGCACAAAGGAAAGGGGCCCTGCCCCTGTAAGCAAAAGACCCCCAAGTCCCAGGCGCCGTCCCCGGCTCAGCCTGTGAGGAGCTTTTGACTTCTTCGGTGTGGACCCCCTCTCCCCTAGGAGGTCTCCTATAGTCCACAGGGGGGTGGCTGGCCCTGTTTGCCCACAGGTGGTCCATCATCACCACCACCACCGATACCTGGGTCCTACAAGTGGTCAAGGAGGGCTACCTCCTCCACCTTCAGCAGACGCCACCCTCATACTTTTCAGGAGAACCCATAAGACCTCTCCTCCACCAGACCCTGCTCCTCATTGAGCTCACAGGTCTCCATGAGGACAAGGCGGTGGGGCCAGTGCCAAAAGATCTTGGGGGCACCAGCTTCTATTCCAGGTATTTCCTTGTCCCCAAGAGAACAGGGGCCTAAGGCCCATCCTGGATCTGCAGGACCTGAACAAGTTCCTGATAAGGGAAAAGTTCAAAATGCTCTCCCTTGAAACGTTGATGCCATTCCTCCAGCAGGGAAATTGGCTATGCTTCTTAGACTTAAATGACGCTTACACGCACATACTGATCCATCCCAGCCACAGAAAATACCTTCTGTTCATGGTGGGATGAGAACACTACCAATACAGGGTGCTGCCCTTCGGGCTAGCCTCATTGCCAAGGATCTTCACCAAGTGCCTCCCAATGGTCGCAGCCCACCTCTGTCTCCAGAAGGCCTCTCTCTTTCCCTATCTGGACAACTGGCTCTTAAGGGGAGGCTCAGCTGCAGAGGTGCAATGCAGCACAGGGCAGTGTACTATTGTGGATCAGGAACTGGTTAAAAGATATAAAGCAGAGGGTAGGCTAAATAGGCAATTTTCCCAATGGAGAAAGGTGAATAGTGGCGTACCTCAGGGATCTGTGCTAAGTCTACTGCTTTTTATTATTCGTAAATGACCTGGAAATGGAAATAATTAGTGAGGTAATCAAATTTGCAGATGACACAAAATTATTTAAAGTTGTTAAAACCCATAAGAATTGTTAAAAATTGCAAAAGGATCTTGATAAATTAGAAGACTGGGCATCGCAATGGCATTTGAAATTTAATGTGGACAAGTGCAAAGTTATGTACCTAGGAAAGAACAACCCAAACTATGGTTACACAATGTAAGGTTCCACATTAGGAACCACCACCCAAGAAAAAGATTTAGACATCGTCATGGATAACATGTTGAAACCCTCCGTCTAGTGTGCAGCGGCGGCCAAGAAAGCAAATAGAATGCTAAGAATCATAAGGAAATGAATGGAGAATAAAACAAAGGATGATATAATGCCTCTTTTATCATTCCATGGTGCGACCACATCTTGAATATTGTGTGCAGTTCTGGTTGCTGTATCTTAAAAAGGATATAGCGTTATTAGAAAAGGTTCAGAGAAGAGCCACCAAATGATAAGGGTGATGGAAGGATACTCCTTTGAGGAGAGGCTAAAAAGGTTAGGGCTCTTCAACCTGGAAAAGAGACGACTGAGAGGAGATATAAAGGTCTATAAATTAATGAATGGAGTGGAATGGGTAAACGTAAATCGATTGTTTACGCCATCAAAATATAGAAAGACTAGAGGACATGCAATGAAGCTACACTGTAATCTATTTAAGACTAATAAGAGGAAATATTTTTTCACTCAACATGTAATCAAACTTTGGAATTCGTTACCAGAAGATGTAGTTGAAGCTGTTAGTGTAGCCGGGTTTAAAAAAGGTTTGGACAAGTTTCTGGAGGAAAGGTCCATAATCCATTATTAAAGGGAACCCAGGATATCCATTGCTTGTCCCAATAGAAGCATTGTGGAACCTGTGTCTTTTAGGGAAACTACTAGGTACTTGTGACCTAGATTGGCTACTGTTGGAGATAGGATCCTGGGCTTGATGGACCTTGGTCTGACCCAGTATGGCATATCTTATATTCTTATGTCTTTTTAATCCCCTACCTCTCTAGATTGCTGTTATCTATAAACCCCCTGACAAGTCCATTTCTACCTTTCTCATTGACTTTGACTCATGGCTTTCCTTATTTCTGGATGATTCTTCCCCCTCCCTTATTCTTGGTAACTTTAATTTTCATATTGATAACCCTTCTGACCCCTATATAGAATAGCTCCTTTCCTTTACCTCCTCATACAATCTCCAGATTTGCTCTTCTGCCCCCACTCATCACCATGGTCACTGCCTTGACCGTGTTTTCTTTTCTGTTTACTCTCTAATTTCTGTACCTCAGTTCTTCCCTTATCTGACCACCACCTGCTGATCTTCACTCTTCATCACTCCCCGCCTCAGTCTTGCCCAGTCTCCTACCTTTTTAGGAATCTTCATATTATCAATCTACTGACTTCTTCTGCTACTGTCCCAACACCTCTTTCTTCCACTTTGTCCTCTAAATCTCTTGATGAGACTATAAATTCCTATAATACTGCTCTCTGCTCTGGATATTCTTGCTCCACCCATACCAAGTCCTCTGAAGCACACTTCACCTCAGACCTGGCTATCTTTAACTACCAGCTACCTATACTCCTGTGCCTGCTCAGCTGAGCGCTCTTGGCTCAAATCCTGTTCCCTTTCTGACTTCCTTCACTTCAAAGTCATGCTTTCTTCCTTCAAGTCTGCCATTGTTCTCACCAAGCAAAACTATTTTATCCATTTGACTAGCTCTCTTGCCTTTGACCCCTGCCGTCTCTCTTCAACTCTCTTCTTAGGGTGCCTCTGTCTCCAATCCCTCCTTCTCTTTCTGCCCAAACTTTAGCCAATTATTTCCATGACAAAATCTATAAGATTACACTCCGATTCCCCACTAAATCTTCTTCACCCCCTCTCCCCCTCTTCAATATAAACTTTCCCCTGAACCTCTATCACCCTTTCATTCTTTTCTAAGATCTCCGATGAGGAAACCTTTCTTCTTCTTTCCTCCTCTAAACTTACTACCTGTTCCTCTGATCCTATCCCCATCCATCTCCTTAACTCCATCTCCTTCTCAGTCATCCTTTCCATCTTACATAATCTCAACTTTTCACTCTCCACTGCAACTTACCCTGCAGCCTTCAAACATGCTGTGATTACACCTCTCCTCAAGAAACCTTCATTTGATCCTACTTGTCCATCTAATTATTGACCTATCTCTCTCCTTGCCTTCATTTCCAAACTTCTTAAATGTGCAGTTCTCTGCTGTTGCCTTGAATTTCTCTCCTCTCAAGCCCTGCTAGATCCACTTCAGTCTGGTTTTTGTCCCTTTCAGTATACTGAAATGGCTCTTGCCAAAGTCTCCAGTAACTTATTCCTAGCTAATTCCAAGGATCTTTTCTTAATTCTCATTCTTCTCGACCTTTCTGCTGGTTTTGATACTGTTGACCATCTCCTTCTCCTCGACACTTTGTCCTCTCTTATTTTTAGGGGTGCTGTGCTGTCCTGGTTCTCTTTTTATCTCTCCCATCGCTCTTTCAGTGTTTCTTATGGTGGATCCTCCTCTACTGCCATCCTTCTCTCAGTTGATGTACCCGAAGGGTCTGTTATGGGCCCTCTTCTTTTCACTCTATACCCAGTCCTTTGGTACCCTCATCTCTTCCCATAGTTTTTATGTTGATAGCTCTCAGATCTATCTATCTACACCTAACATTTCTTTTACACTCCAAGCATGTATCTCATCCTGCTTATCTGACATCACTGCCTGGATGTCTCATTGCCATCTAAAATTGAGCATGGCCAAAGCTGAACTTCTTATTTTTCCCCCTAAACCCTCCTCCCCCTTTCTCCTTTTTCTATCTTTGTTGATGATACTCTTCTGCTTCCTGTTTCCTTGGCCTGCAACATTGGGGTCATCTTTGACTCCTCCCTCTCCTTCTTCACACACATCCAACAGATAACTAAAACCTGTCATTTCTTTCTTTATAACATTAACAAAATGTGCCCCTTCTTTTCTGAACATACTATTAAACTCGTATCCACTCTTTGGTCACCTCCCATCTCAACTATTGCAACCTCCTCCTTGCTGGTCTCCCCCATAGTCCTCTCTCTCCTCTTTAGTCTGTTCAGGACTTTGCTGCGCAGCTAATCTTCCGCCAGCCCCAATACACTCATATAACCCCTCTTCTCAAATCACTTCATTGGCTCCTCTTCCAATTCCATATCCAATTCAAACTTCTCTTTCTGACCTATAAATGTATTCACTGTACTGCTGTTCACTACCTCTTTCCTCTTTCTCTACACCCGTCCTCGTGAACTCTGTTCTTCCTCTGGCTTTCTTCTCCCTTTGTCCTTTCTTCCACTGCCAACTCCAGACTTTGATCTTTTCACCTTGATGCCCCTTATGCCTGGAACAAACTTCCTGAATCTGTACGTCAGGTCTCATCTCTCCCCCTTTCAAATCCATGCTAAATACTCACTTCTTTGAGGCTGCTTTTGGATCCTAAGTCCATTGTTCTCCTTGTGTCTCTTTTCCCTCTTTGAATCCCTTGTTTCTCTGATATTGTACTGTCTTGATTAGATTGTAAGCTGTAATGAGCAGGGCCTGTCTTCTATATGTTCTTCATGAAGCCGCTGGAGGCCATTGGAAAAAATTATTAATAGTAGTAGAGTTCGGAGTGGAGGAGTAGCCTAGTGGTTAAGAGCAACTGCCTCGTACCCAGAAGATCAAGGGTTCGATTCCCACTGGCACTCCTTGTGACTTTGGGCAAGTCACTTTACCCTCCATTGCCTCGGAAGAAAAGGCTGGCAATCTACTTCCGGTGATACATTGCCAAGAAAACCCAGAGGTAGCTGGGTCGCTATGAGTCAACACTGACTTGATGGCACTAAAAAAAAAAAAAAAAGAGTTCATTGGGGCTCCTCTTAACCCCACTCTAGCTCAAGCTTTCCTTCTGGTGGTCAGGGCCCAACACTTAGTCACCTTAGTTGCCTGGTTGTTGCTCAGCAAATGCTGCGCCTCCTGGGCCACATGGCCTCTACAGTCCATGTTATCCCCCTCAGCTTGACTTCAGATGTGTCAGACACAGTGGACTCTGCACACAGTAGCATCAGGTGACGAGACGTCTTTCGGACAATGTCACAGTAACTTCGCCGCTCCAAGAATCCTTATCCCAGTTGCAGCAGCCTGCTCACCTACGAGGGGCTTCCTTTCCAGGCCCCGCCGCACCAGCGAGTCCTGACGACAGATGCCTTCAAACTAGGCTGGGGAGCACATCTGGATTGCCTGCTATCAGATCAACTTCCTGGAGTTTCGGGCCATTGCCAGTGACCAAGTATTTCAGCAACAGCTCTCCAACCAGGTCATCCTTATACAGATAAACAACCAGGTGGCCATGTTCTACATCATCAAACAGGGCGCCATGGGAGGCAGACTGCCTTTGGAAGTTTGCCATCTTAACAAGGTATACTCCTCAGAGCAGTATACCTGCCAGGGGAGCTCAATGTCCTGGTGGATTGCTTCAGCAGAGTCCTTCAGTCACACGACTGGACTCTAAACAGGCAAGTTGTCAACCACATCTTCCAGATGTGGGACATGCCATCAATAGACCTCTTTGCAACCCCTGTTTTCCTCCAGAGTGCCATGCAAGAATTGCTTGGTTCCCAATGCTTTTCTCCTGGACTGGAGTCAGGGTCTTCTCTATGCCTACCCACCGACTCCTCTGGTGGCCAAGATCCTCTTCAAGTTGCAGATGGACAGCGCTACCATGGTCCTCAGTGCATGCACTGACCCAGGCAACCCTGGTTTGCACTTCTGCTCTGATTGTCTCAATGGCAACTGCTCAGACTGGGCTGTGCCACTGACCTGATCTTTCAGGATGATGGAACTGCTTTATCTCCAGGAACAAGCAGGAATGAGTCTTCACATATGGGTACGTCGGTACCGACGGAGCCTGCACGGGAATGCTCCCCAGCATCCAATCAGAAAGCTTTTGGGAGCATCCCTCGCTCCTGCGCGGTGACTTCCCGCCTTTCCCACTGCCTCTCCTCAGTTTTCGTTTTTCCGCGGAGCCAACAGGACGTCGTCCTGTCACCGCAGAAACTTTTTTCTTTAAAGTCCTTATTTTTCTTGTGGTCGCGGCTGACTTTCCCGCCGATACCGGTACCGCCGGTGCTTTATTCTTTTCTTTTTCAAACTTAGAGAAATATTTCTCCTCAGTTTTTTGTTTTAACTTTTTTGGGCCTACCAGGCCTTTCCAACATGGAGCCGCCTTCCCCCTAAGAAGTGCCTTCACTGTGGAAACTTAGTTTTCTTTTTAGACTCCAATGCTTGGTGTCTAACCTGTTTGGGTCCTGACCCTTTTTCCCCTGATACCTCAGGCTATATTATTGGGAGAAGACCTTCCCTTTTTCAAGTTTCCCTCGATGCCGTTTTTCCTCCTGAGGTGAGGACACCGGTTTATTCTTCTCTCCAGGATCAGGTAACCCACAAACAGTCTGTTAAGACTAGCCAATTCTTGAAGGGTAAGTCTCATGCACAGCATGATGACGGCTCCGGCCTTGCCCTCAAGATCCCATTGGCAATAAAACCCCGGCGGGAGTCTTCGGGCTCCAAAGCATTCACGGGGTTTCAGGTTGTTCCTGGGGCTCACCCCTCACAGAACATACCTGAGCCGTGCCAGGAGGTGGTATCCGCTTCGAGAGGTACCGATAACCCGGCATCGGCATCAGTGTCGAGTGCTGCACTCTTCACCAGGGATCGTCATCTGGTGTCCTCGGTACCTTCGGGGCCGATCGATACGACCCAGATTGGCTTTCCTGTATCCCAGCCATGCTCGGGGTTGGTACCGGCTTCGAGCGGTACCGATACCCCGGTATCGGCATCGGTATCGAGTGTTCCACTCTTTACCTGGGATCGTCATCTGGAATCCTCGGTACCTTCGGGACCGATCGATACGACCCAGATTGACTTTCCTATATGTTCACCATGCTCGGGGTTGGTACTGGCTTCGAGCGGTACCGACACCCCGACATCGGTGCTGGTGTCGGGTGGTCCTCTCTTCACCGGACATCGTCTTCGAACGTCCTCGGTACCTTCGGTGCCGTTCGATGAGGTTCTATTTGACTTTCATGTATCGGCATCGCTGATACCACCTCCAACGTCGGTACCTTCTAGACATGCATCGATAGACTCGCTCGCTTCGATGCCGAGTCTAGAATCGATATCCAGTCTGGATGACTTGGTACCGACGCGTTTCGGAACCGATCCATATAGTTTCTGGCTACGCAGTACCGAGGATATTCGCCAAGGCTCTCTGGTTACCTCGGTACCGCTTCAGCAGCCCCCGATTGCTGCTTCGATGACATTATCGTCTCCGATACCGGTACCGGTGTCGGGGTCGATTCCTGCAGTTCCATCGATGCCATCGATCCTTTCTATGCCTAGTTTGGAATCGATACCAGGCACTGACGATGCAGTACTAACTGCCTCAAATCAGAACTGTCAGTATCACTGTCCATCGAGCAGGATTCTTTTTCTGCACCAGTCCAGTATATCTTCTGGTGCTCAAGCTGCTCCTTCAACCTCAGCTTGCCCAGGATTAGTTCCTATTGGAAATCCTTCTTTTCAGAAGTTTCTCCTTGACATGGCAACCTTTCTTGCCATTCTTATTCCTGGTTTTTCTTTTGACCAAGATCCTGCAGAAAAGGAAAATATAATGCTTCCTTTACATCATTCTTTACAGGATCTTCTTCTGAGGATATGGGAATCACCCTTAAAGGTTCCTTTGCCTTCTACAGCCATTAATGTTCTGTATCAGGTACCTCCCTCTCCAGGGTTTCAGAAAAAACAACTTCCACATCATTTCATTGTAGTGGAATCAGCATTGAGAAAGGTAAGAAGCAAGAAGAAGCATTCTTCTTATCCACCAGGTCGTGCATCTAAAGCACTTGATGCCTTTGGACGTCAAACCTTCCAAACTTCTATGCTGGCTTCTAGAATTATTTCATATATTTTTTATATGAGTCTGACACTTCAGGAGGTCACAGAGAAATTATCTCTTTTGTCTCCTTTTTTGTCAGAACCTAAGGCCTCTGACTATTCCTTGCTTCTTAATCATAGCAGGAATATCTCTTGGTTCCTTTCTCGTGCTTCTCTAGACTCTTTTGAGTCTGTTAGCAGATCCTCTGCTATTGCCATTGGAGCACGTCGTACAGCCTGGCTGCAGGCTTCAGACTTGAACAAATGGGCACAACATATACTGGGTAATTCTCCTTGTACTGGAGAAAATCTCTTCAATAGAGAGGCTTTACGTCAGGTTGCTCATTGCTCCACTGACTTTCCTAGTTCTGGAAACCGTCCTAAGCCTTCTTTTTCCCCAGGACGTAGGAAATGTCCTACCAAACCTTCTTTCCCTAAGAAAAGAAAGTTTCACCCTTCTTCTGCCCATCCTCCAGATGTACCCAAGCAAGGGACATCTCATCCTCGTCTGAAGTCTCCAGACTCTAACCAGGCTAATCATAGCCAGCAACCATAGGTTCCTGTATGTTACAATCTACAGTTAACTTCTTCTTACCAGAAGTTATTCTTCAAACTCTACACTGGGTTTTCTTTTCAGTATGCTAAGCTGTTAGGATATTTTTGTCCATGGGTTACAGAATTCTCCCTTTCTTTTTATCATAAAGGGAGATTATAATTATCCCATGATACTTTCTGTCCCCACATGGACATTTTTTCCTTCAGCTGACTTACCATATGGTACGTCACCTTCCGACTCTCTCTCTTCCAGGGATTCCCCTGCTTGAGTTGGTACCATACTGAAACACTTCTCTTTCTTTCCAGTGTAGATTTTTTGTTATCCTTCAATGCATGCTCTGAACAACTCATCAGACAGGGATGGGAATATCTCCGCTCCCTTTGTCTGTTTTCTCTCTGTTTTCATACAGGAGAATCCCCTCTGTTCTTTTGTTCAGTTGCTGTGCATGCAGAAGTTCCAGTGCTTACTTCAATGCTTCTTGCAAGCTACTTTCAACTATCTTGCATGATACTATTCACTACACGTTATCTTCTTCTAGCCATATCCTTACCTAGGATGTGGCAACACATCTGACTACTGTCAGTCTTATCTCATAATTCTCCTGCACAATGCTCTCTGCAATCTTCAGAGAAGCTTTCTACTATGGGCCCTTGCTATAGAGCATTGAACTTTGTCTCTGAGGGTTTTCCATATAATAGAAAAAGCTTATATAGTCATTCCATGGCTATATAGGTTCTTTATACCCTCTTGTCTCCTATTGTGATGCAGAAGACAAGCTTTTTCTGCGTGAATGTCAAAGGACTTCCCAATCTGGCAGGAATCTACCCCTTTTTTCCTTACAGCTTGGCATTATTTTTTCTACTCCACTTGGACAACGCATACTCTTTTACTGTACATGATACCCCTGAGTCCCTTGACTGGGTCATCCAGGAGTCTTAGTCTATGCGTTTTCTTGTCCTTTGGACATGTCAGAGTCCTCCAGTACTCCTGACATGCTCTTACCAGACTGCTATTATCCTCTGTTTTTCACGCAACCATACTGGTTATCCACTGAAATACATTCCTGCACCACAGAAATAGATTCTCTATATATCTTCAGGTGGTTTTCACCCCCTTATTATTAGATGAATCTTTTCCCATCACATTCCCCATGTGAATGTTTTTGTGGGGCTCACTTGCAGGCATGTATCCTCAGACTTCTAGTCATGTCTGTATATGTCCTATACATACATATTTTTGTAATCTGTATGGGCATAAGCCATGCCCATCTATATCTATATATCTATCTATATATATATATCTATATATCTATACCTATATATATATATATATATATATATCACACATATCTGGACATCTATGCACATATATCTAGATATCTATGTATCTCCATATATATATATATACCCATTGGGAGATGTCCATAGGACACTAGGTATTACCTACTATCTCCCTAACTGTCTGTGCTATAAAGCTTTTACCTCCTTAAGGGGTCCAGACAGTCAACTTGCCTATTCTCATACGGCTCAGTAAGTGGGAGCGATTATACACACAATTACTGCTGTGACGTCAACAGCTTCTATTTTTGTTATAGACCTTCCTATCCATGAAGTATCAAACTTCAATGTCTTCCTATCTCTTACCAGCTAGGAATGACAGTGTACATCTTCACTATTTCTGAGTACACTTCTGTTCTCCTTGGGAATAGGGGCTTTTCCATACCCCCTCTTCCCTTCCGGACTGGGCTAATTCTCCAGATCGGTCAGTCTTCTTCTTTTAGTCCTTAATGTTAATAACTCTGTACCTAAAAGAGTTTTCAGCTTTTTCCTATAAAGCTTTCCATTGAAGACCTGCCGTTCTTCTCCTGCCCCAGTTGACACCTGGGTCACCTGCCCATTCCAGATTTGGAACTTCATCCTCATTGCTGTGAAGTTACCTTGAAGATTCCGCTACTGCATCTACAGTACACTCCATCACAGTTCTACTTCCTACAATCCAGTAGGTAAGCTCTATATTGTACTAGTTCATTAAATATTTTAATGATACTTGACATACATTCTAAAGACTCCTCTCTCCTGTAGTCTTTAGATTTGCTGTTCCTTGCAGCTCTTCTCTATTCAACTCCTACCCCCCATCCCTCAGGGGATGCCGGGGATCCAGGTTTGGAAAATGCCGTCCTGTCCAGGAATGCACATTTTATGGGATCTCCCCTGGCACCCACAGCTAGGGAGTCCCCATATGTGAAGACTCATTCCTGCTTGTTCCTGGAGATAGCACAGTTACTTACCTGTAACAGGTGATCTCTGGGAACAGCAGGAATTAATCTTCACAACCCACCCACCTCCCCTAGAGTTGTATCTATCTATCTCCTTTCCTCTTTCTCTCCTTCTGTCTCAGCTAGGAAACTCAACTGAGGAGAGGCAGTGGGAAAGGCGGGAAGTCACCGCGCAGGCGCGAGGGATGCTCCCAAAAGCTTTCTGATTGGATGCTGGGGAGCATTCCCGTGCAGGCTCCGTCGGTACCGACGTACCCATATGTGAAGACTAATTCCTGCTGTTCCCAGAGATCACCTGTTACAGGTAAGTAACTGTGCTATCCCAACCTGTCATCCCTGGCATAACAGCCTTGATGCTCAGCGAGTCGTACTCGCAGAGCTCTGCTTACCGCAGAACTTTGAAAACATACGTCTAGCCATGCGTAAGTACTCGACATGACATGCCTACGCCTTCAAGTGTCACAGGTTCTCCATATGGTGTGAGAGCAAGTCTCTGGACCCCTTCTCCTGTTCTGGGGAGTCAGTTTTCTCTTATCTTCTGCACCTGTCAGACTCTGGTCTGAAGTCCAACTCAGTGTTGTAGCTGCTTATCATAGCTAATAGGCCGATCTCCGCTCATCCCTTAGTGGGTTGCTTTATGCAGAGCCTCCTATCTTGTCCCCCCATTAAGCCACCCCCGATGGCGTGGGACCTTAATGTGGTGCACGGGCAGTTCTTTGCATTCCCCTTTGAGCCACTTAGTTCCTGCCCTCTCAAATTCCTTACCTGGAAGGTCATTTTTCTAGTGGCACGTACTCCTGCATGCAGAGTCAGTGAACTGCAAGTGCTTGTAGCGCACCCACCGTACACCAGGTTTCATCAGAACAGGGTTCTTCTCTGAATTGACCTGAAATTCCTACCTGAGGTAGTTTTTGCTTTTCATCTCTATCAATCAGTGGTGCTACCCATCTTCTTCCCAAGACCTCATGCCAACAGAGCTGAGGCCTCACTGCACACCTTGGACTGTAAGAGAACTCTGGCTTTCTACCTAGAGAGAATGAAAGCCCATCGCCGTTCCTCTCAGCTCTTTTTCTCCTTTGACCCCAATAAGCTATGGTGGTGTCGAAATGCACCTTATCCATTTGGGTGGTGGACTGCATCTCCTTTGCTTACACTCGGGCTGGGTTGACTTTTGAACACCATGTCATGGCTCACAATGTCTAAACTATGCCAATCTGCGCTCAGCCTCCACGGCAGTGATCTGTAGGACTGTTACATGGTCCTCAGCCCACACATTCGCAGCCCATTGCTGTCTGGATGGAGATTCCCGGCATGACGACAACTTCAGCCAAGCTGTGCTCTGGCATCCTCCTTGGGAATTGAAGCAATTCCTTCCCACCAGCCCGTCTGTCTGTCCAGGCTACTGTAAGCGTCAATCTGATGTTGATGTCCCAACTGGACACTGACTCTCGAAACCTCTCAGCATTTGCTCATGTTGTTAGTTCTTGGTTTGTTATTTCTCGTTGCCCCATTGTGCTTTTTACAGGTTTTTTCAGTAGCCTGTAGCTTGAGAGTCCCATATGTGAGTAGTGACTTCCTGCTTGATCCCAGAGAAAATGTAGTTACTCACCTGTAGCAGGTGTTCTCCAGGATCAGCAGGAATCAGTCCTCCCCACCTCCCTTCCTCCCCGTGGAGGTCCTTTCTTTTTTGGCTTGATTAAGCTATCTCATAAATATGAAATAAGAGACCTCACTCGATCTAACCAAATTGCAAAGCACTTTAAACACAACCCGCAAGTGAAAGCCTCAGAATTAACTCACTAAACAAGGCACGTTTAGGAGTTAAAGTAACATCAATGGCTCTCACTTGCTAACAGCAACCATCCATTATACATGATATACAAACAAATTCCATATGATTACATTCAACCTAAATTACAAACTGTCACCAAATGCATCAATCATGTATCAGGGTGGAATGTGAATGCCCCAACGCCTTTTCTAGACATCTCATGTGAGCGTTTCGCTATCGCTGTATCAAGGGGGTCCAACACTATAAAACAAGAAATAAAAAACAGGGCTTAATCCAATGCCGCAACCAAGAATTCAGCTCCATACACCTGCTACAACAAAATCCCAGCACTTACCACAAAACACATCAACTATAAACGAAACCTTTTCATATTAGTCAGAACTGACTTCCAAGCCTTGAGGTCCTGCCATGCCTCCAGTCAATGTCCGCCCGCTTATCACTTCCGGCCCCATTATATACGTATCCCTCCCGCCAAACTTAACTACTCTTCACTAAGACAACCACTCTTCACCTGAAAAGAAGCCCTACACATAACAACAGTAATTAAAACAGTCTCCTCGCACACTCTACCGTTAGACCAATGAATTACATACAAGCTCCCCATTCAATGCAAGAATTTAAGCCATTCGGAACCACAGTGTTTAGATAAAAAATCCACCACTGTTCTTTATATAAAAGAAATCGATCACGTGGCATACCCTTGGAGCCATTCCTCACTTGTTGAACAACAAAACACTGCAAATCCACAAACTTATGCTGAAACATTAAACAATGCTCAACAATGGGTGCCTCCTTCCGTTGACAATTAAGCTTACTTTTATGCTCTAACAATCGGGTGCGCAATCTCCGAATCGTCTTACCGATATATAGGAGTCCACATGGACAAAAAATCCCATATATAACAAACTCCGAATTACAAGAGGTACTATCCCTTAAATAAATAAGCTGACCATGATAAATAAAACGATCAGTTTCCCACATCACTTCACAACACGAACACTCACCGCATCTACGATGTCCAGTAACTTCTCCACTAACTAACAGCGGAGATCGCAAATAAGAAGGACTCAAAATGTCCTTTAAGTTTGGATTACGCTGCCATACGCAACGCAAATGCTTAGACTCCAACCCGGGGACTGTGCTTAGGACATGCCGGTATTTCTGTAGAATCTGTTGAATCTGTCTACTATAAGGGGAAAAGCGAGAAATTAAATTAATATTATCACCATCCACGTTTCCCTTAGGACGGGGAGACAACAACCACGATCTGTCATTATGCAATGCTCGTTTATAAGCCCTATTTACTACCTTCAAAGGATAGCCACGATCTAAAAAATCCTGCTTAAGACGTGCTGCATTAACTTTGTAATCCTCTACGGAGGAACAATTACGTCTAAACCGTATAAACTGGGAGAACGGTAACCCCTGCAACAGACCTCTTGGATGTAAACTTGAAAAATGCAAATATGTATTCCGATCAGTTTTCTTACGAAAAACAGTTGTACCCCAGAACTCAGCTTGCCGAAACACCTGAACATCTAAAAACACTATTTCAGAAGAACTGTGATTCATTGTAAACTGAATGTGAAAGTCCAATGTATTCAACCAAACATGAAACGCAGATAAGAGATCTACAGGGCCATCCCACAACATAAAAATGTCGTCTATATATCGACGCCAAATTAATATATGAGAAAAAAATTCCGAAGATTGCAACCACTTTTGTTCAAAAAACCCCATAAAAAGATTAGCAACAGACGGGGCAAAGGATGCCCCCATAGCCACCCCACCTACCTGTTGGAATAACTCACCATTAAAGGCAAAATAATTGCGGCGAAGAGCCAATTCTGCACAGGTCATTAAAAATACCAGCATGTCATCATTCACATCACCTCGTTGCAATAAACTATTCTTAATAACTTGTAATGCCTGATCTTGCGGTATACTCGTATACAAAGCTACTACATCTAATGTTACCAAAATCACAGAGTCTTTCCTTGCCCATATGGAAGCTTCAGCTATAATTTGCAGAAAGTGCATAGTGTCCCGAAGATAAGAGGGGATCGATATTAATAGTGGACGCAGGAAAGAATCTAAAAATTGTGATAATGGCTCCAAGACAGACCCTCGTGTGTTGATTAAGCTATGCCATCATACTGAGGTAAAGATGGTTAGTTCGGGCAGGAATACTGGTACGCATTTGTGGAGCACCTTCCGAATGTTTCTTATGGAAGCTGGGACGTGTTCATGTGCGGGTTCCATCGCTGTTGTCACCCATATGTGAGGACTGATTCCTGCTGATCCCAGGGAATGACTGCTGCGGGTAACTATGCTTTCACCTTCATCCTATGCTCTCTCTTTGCAGAACTTTCTTTCAATTGAAAGAGGCTCTCCTCCTTTACATAGTCTCTAAGTGGTTATATGTTCTTCCAACTTTGTCATTGCTTATTAGTTGAAAGAACAAGGTGATGCTGCTAGCTCTTTTGAACAAATTCTTTTGAGTGGAGAAACCATTCAACTGTGCTGGCAGCTTCTTTCACAGCCTATGGGACAAAGGGGATTGGCACTGCCCGATATAGACTTGTATAGTAAAGACTGTACCATACGTCACCTGGGAAATTGGTTTAGGTTCATACTCCATGATACTAGGAGCAGGAATTTATTAAACCTCTTGGGTTGGCTTTTGTGTTTCATGCAAGTGCCTCTTGATTTCCCTTGGAAATTACACAGTGTGTTTTAATCAGACCTTTTAATGAATATGTAGAAGAAAGAGTAAAATGAGAGGGTAACATCAATGTTGACTCTGAGAGGCAGTGAAGATTTTCCAGTGGTATGTAAAGCCCTCTCAAATTGGACTGAGAAAGGGTTGGATAGGTTTGTAGATGGAGGGAAGGTTTTGCCATTTCACACTTGGACTGAGCAATATGAACTGTGAATAAAGACACTTTTACATTTCTACAAATCAGTAATGATATTCAGGCATTGGATATGGTGCTTTTCCAAGAGGAAGTTGGAGAGGGACTGGAGGAATGTCTGTTAATGCACTGGGAATAGAATATCACAGCTGTACTGAATATGGTTACAAGAACTCCTACCTACTCCTCCTAGAGATTTTGCTGGGTTGGAAGAAAGCTGGGCCAGAGACTTAGAGATTCAGTTGCTAGTGGAGGAGATAATTTGGTTGACATTTCCTCTTTGTTGGAAAATATAAGTAAACTGGAGCAGCAAAATAAATATCTACTGATAGCTTATATATCCCCCGAGAGAGTGGTTAAGCTGCGGTTTCCTAGTGACAGTAGATGTCTCACATGTGATGTGGAAAATGTTTCACTAGGTCATGAATTCTGGGATGCTGGGAGCAGGTGATCCAATACTTTGCCAATGTATTAGAAGCAAATGTTGGTATAAATGTTAGTACGTTTTTGACAATTTATTTTGTCAGGTCATTAAAAAGAAATGAAAAATGCATTGTTTGCGAAGTTTTGGTATAGGCTGGGAAACGCATTCTGATAAAATGGAGGAATCTGGACCACTCTACTTGTTACGCAATGGAGAAATTTAGTATTTGATTTAATGATGGAAAAGATGTATCTCCAGGAACAAGCAGGAATAAGTCCTCACATATGGGTACGTCGGAACCGACGGAGCCTGCGCGGGAAAGCTCCCCAGCTTCCCAGAAAGGAAGCTTTTGGGGCCTCCCACAGCGCATGCGCGCTGCCTTCCCGCCTTCCTGACTAACTCTCCTCAGTTCTTCTTTTTCCGCGGAGCCAGCAAGTCGTGTTCCTGTCACCGCTGAAGAAATTGTTATTTTAATTTGTTTCTTTGACCGCGTGTCTGCCTTCCCCGATTCCGGACCGGTACCGCCGGTCTTTTTTAATTTATTTCTTAAAAAAAAAAATAATAATAATTACTTTTTCCTCACTTGGTGTGTTTATTCTGTGAGGCCTTTAGGCCTTCTCAGATTCTCCCTCATGGAGAAACCAGCCTCTGGTTTTAAAAAATGCACCAAGTGTACCAGTACTATTTCAGTCACAGATACCCATGAATGGTGTCTTAAATGTTTGGGGCCTGACCATTCCATTCCGGATTGTCCATCCTGCTCTCTGATGTCCAAACGGGGCTTACAGAACAGAGCAGCCAAGTTTCATATGCTGTTTTCTGCGGATACTCCAGCATCAACATCCTCCAGGTCTTCCTCTCCTGATGGATCTCAGGTAACCAAACATTCTTCAGGCAGGTCCTCAAAGGGCAAATCTCCCTCTAAGCAGCGAGAGGCCCTTGGCTTTGACCCTTAGGACCCTGCCCCAGCCAAACAACCCCGGCGGGAAGCTCCGGCTTCCAAAGCTCCTCCTATGGGGTTACAGGTAGACATCGATGGCACGGCCTCGACCGATCACCTGTTAGACTGCTCTGGGGTACCGGCTAACACCGGTACCGACATCCAGGCAGTTGTGGCGTCTATGGGTACTATGGTACAATCCATGCAGCAGGCCATACTGGCTTTCATTAATGCTGCAACGCCCTCGGTACCGCAACAATCGGTTCCGACTCCAGTTCCGGTACCACAACCGATACCGGTACCCAGAGCATCTACTTCCAGTAGTATGCCGGTTCCGGTCTCCGGTTCCGGAGATTTTCTCGATACCGATCCGGTTCCCGGTACGCCCGATGTCGATACCGGTCGGTACGCGTATCGATCTCTGGAAGCTAATAGGCGGTACTTTGAATCTTCTGAAGATTCTGATACCTCAGATGATTCTGCTGATGTCTCTTTTACTCTTCCTGAGGAGCCCTCTTCTCCAAAAAGGAGAACGTCTCCTCCAGAGGATTTGTCCTTTCAAGACTTCATTATTGAAGTAGCTAAAGGACTCTCCATATCTGTAACCTCTGAAAAGGAACCTAGAGCAAAAAAATTGGATATTTTAGGATACTCTAAGGTTCCCAAAGAGGCAGCCACCTTACCCATACATGAAATTCTTCAAGAACACATGATGGATTTGTGGGAGGCTCCTCTCACCCTGTCCCCACATTCTCGACGTTTGGACACCATGTATCGGGTTCCTCGTTCTCCTGGTTTTCAAAAAACTCAGCTCCCTCACCACTCTATTGTGGTGAAGTCTGCTATGAAAAAGATAAAGAGTACCAAAAGGCACTCTTCTACCCCTCCAGGAAGAGAATGTAGGACTCTGGATGCTTTTGGTAGAAAAATCTTCCAAGCTAGCATGCTTATTGCCAGAATCAATTCATACAGCCTCTATATGGGCATGTTTTTGAAAGAGATTGCACTGAAGATACGTCATTTTCTCCCCTTTATCCCAGAGGATAAAAAGGAGGAGTTCCTTCTTTTGCTAAAGCAAACTCAAGATGTTTCAAAGTTCTCCAACAGAGCAGCCTTTGACTCTTTTGAGGGAGCTAGCAGAGCCTCCGGTATTGCCATAGCTGCTCGCAGACTTGCTTGGCTCCAGGCCTCTGATTTGGAACCCTGGGTACAAGAAGGCTTGGGCAATCTGCCCTGTACAGGTGAAAATCTGTTTGGCAAGGAGTGGCAAATCAAAGCCACTCAAATGGATGCAGAGAATGCTGCTTTAGATAGACTTTCTAAGTCTTCCTCTACCCCTGCCAATAAAAAACTTTTTAAGAAGCCTTTCTATAAAAAGACCAGATTTTCCACAAATACTGGCCAGCAATCTTCCCAAGTTTGCTTTGCTCCTAAGCGTCAGCAATCTAAACAGGCCAGAACAAAGTCTACAGGGGCTGCTACAGTCCAGCAGTCCCAACCCCCTCAGAGTTTTTGACTTGATTCTAGAGAACTTAACCTTTCTGGCTCTGCAACAACCAGAGCCTCTCACCATTCCAGGAAGGTTAACTCATTTTGCTCCCAGATGGGAACAAATCACATCAGAACAGTGGACCCTCTTTATCATCAGAGAGGGCTACAAACTACATTTCTCCAGCCTTCCTCCCCATACCATGGTGAGACAATTCAATTCTCCCCCATCTCTCCTGTACCTGTTGGGTCAGGAGGTGACCACTCTTCTCGCCCAAAAGGCAATAGAAGAGGTTCCTCTTCCTCAACAAGGGTCAGGTTTTTACTCCCCTTATTTTCTCATTCCCAAGAAAACAGGGGGGTACAGACCCATTCTGGATCTCAGAGAATTGAACAAATTTCTATACAAGGAGAAATTCAAGATGCTTTCTCTAGGCACTCTCCTTCCATACCTACAGAGTCAGGACTGGCTTTGTTCTCTAGATCTCAAGGATGCGTACACACATATACTCATCCATCCATCCCACAGAAAATTCCTACGGATTCTGTTCCAGGGAAAACATTTCCAATACAGAATACTTCCCTTCGGTCTAGCCTCTGCTCCAAGGGTATTTACCAAAAGCATGGCAATAGTAGCTGCATTTCTACGCACTCTGGGAATCTTTGTCTTCCCATACCTGGACGACTGGCTCATCCGAGCTCTATCTCAGTCCGAGGCTCAGACTTCCCTGGACCACACCAGACGCATACTGCAGTATCTGGGACTCATCATCAATCTGCCAACACCCCTACTCAGTACCTAGAATTCATAGGGGCCTGGATAGATACCACCACTGCAAGGGCCTATCTTCCTCAGGCCCGTTGCCACCGTCTAGTGCACTTGGCCTCCCAAATTCAGTCCAGAAGCCACTTGACTGCCAGAGAGATGCTACAACTGCTAGGCCACATGGCATCCACAGTTCATGTGGTGCCTTATGCTCGCCTACATATGAGAGCAGCTCAATGGACTTTGTCCACCCAGTGGACCCAAGCATCAGGAGCTCTCTCAGACCAAATAGCAACCTCAAAACGTCTTTTTTGGTCTCTCCAATGGTGGATATCCACTCAAAATCTGTTGTTGGGGGCCCCCTTCCAACCTTTGTTACCCCAAGCAACTCTCACTACAGATGCCTCCCAAACAGGTTGGGGAGCTCATCTCCAAGACCTCTCCACTCAGGGCACTTGGTCTCCACAGGAGACCGCCCTTCATATCAACCTTTTGGAGCTGCAAGCAATTTTCCTTGCTCTCAAGGTCTTTCATACCCTCCTCATCAACATGACAGTCCTTGTTCATACCGACAATCAAGTAGCCATGTTCTACATAAACAAACAAGGAGGGACTGGCTCTCTGTCGCTTTGCAACGAAGCTCTAAAATTGTGGGCCTTCGCCAGAGAGCATCAAATCCATCTCCTGGCAGTATACCTCCCAGGAATCCAAAACTCTTGGGCAGACAGACTCAGTCGAGTTCTGCTTCCACACGAATGGTCCCTGCACATGGATCAGGTACTCAGAATCTTTCAGAAATGGGGAACCCCGGACATAGACCTGTTTGCAAGTCCGTGCAATGCCAAACCTCCCCGGTTCTGTTCCAGAATTCCGTGTTAGGGAGCTCAGGCCAAGGATGCCTTCCTCCTTCATTGGGGTCAGGCCTTCCTGTATGCCTTTCTACCCATTCCTTTGATTCCCAAGACTCTGTTCAAACTTCAGAGGGATCGAGGATCTATGATCCTCATAGCTCCACGCTGGCCACGCCAAGTGTGGTACCCTCTACTTCTGCATCTCTCGCAGGCACCCTCCCTGGATCTGGGAGCTGCTCCAGACCTTCTGTCTCAAGAGGAGGGGACTTTGTGGCACCCAAACCCCAGGTCCCTTCACCTCAGAGCTTGGTTACTGAAGGCCTAGACCTTCAAGACTTCAATCTTTCTCAACAGGTGAAGGATATCCTCCATGCATCTAGGAAACCTTCCACCAGGCGTTCTTATGCTTTTAAATGGAAAAGATTTTCCATTTGGTGTGCTGAAAAGGGTCTTAACCCTCTAGCACTACCTTTGAATTCTTTACTCGAATATCTCCTGCATCTTTCCAATGCAGGACTTAAAACAAATTCTGTAAGGGTCCATTTGAGTGCTATTGCAGCATCTCTTCAGCCTATCAATGGAAAACCTGTTTCCTCTCATCCTCTTATTGCAAGATTCATGAGAGGTCTAACTTTAACTAAACCTCCCATTCGGCCTCCTCCAGTGGCATGGGACTTAAACGTGGTTCTTGGTCAGCTTATGAAGCCACCCTTTGAACCCTTAGCGACTACCTCCTTGAAATTTCTTTCCTGGAAAGTCATTTTCCTTATTGCAATCACTTCTGCTCGCCGCATCAGTGAACTGCAGGCTTTAGTGGCTAATCCACCTTATACAAGGTTCCATCATGATAAGGTAGTCCTTAGGACAAATCCTCACTTTATGCCTAAGTGGTCTCACCTTTTCATCTTAATCAAGAGGTATATCTACCTGTCTTTTTTCCAGCTCCTCATGCATCCAGTGCAGAGAGGAACCTACATACGTTAGATTGTAAAAGAGCTCTTGCCTTTTACATCCACAGGACACAGCAACATCGAAAGTCTTCTCAGCTTTTTGTTGCTTTTGATCCTTCTCATTTAGGACTTCCAGTCTCGAAAAGAACACTGTCCAATTGGATTGCTCAGTGTATTTCTTTTGCTTACCAGAGTAAGAACCTTTCTCTGGAAGGCCATGTCAACAGCTCACAATGTGAGAGCCATGGCCACATCTATGGCTCATCTTCATTCTTTATCCATCGATCAGATCTGTCGAGCAGCCACCTGGGCCTCGGTTCATACCTTCACAGTCCATTACTGCTTGGACAAGGACTCCCGCCGGGATGCCTTGTTTGGTCAGGCTGTCCTCAGACACCTGTTCAATTCTTAAACAACTCCTGCCCACCTTCCCTGAATGGATGCCTGAGATCCATAGGAAGATGAGGAACCCTAGGGGGGGGGATCTCCCCGGCATCTTAGCTAGGGAGTCCCCATATGTGAGGACTTTTTCCTGCTTGTTCCTGGAGATAGCACAGTTACTTACCTGTAACAGGTGATCTCTGGGAACAGCAGGAATTAGTCCTCACAACCCACCCACCTCCCCTAGGAGTTGTATCTCTCTTTCTCTCTCTTTCCTTTCCTCTCTCTATTGTCTCAGCTTTAAACTCGAACTGAGGAGAGTTGGTCAGGAAGGCGGGAAGGCAGCGCGCATGCGCTGTGGGAGGCCCCAAAAGCTTCCTTTCTGGGAAGCTGGGGAGCTTTCCCGCGCAGGCTCCGTCGGTTCCGACGTACCCATATGTGAGGACTAATTCCTGCTGTTCCCAGAGATCACCTGTTACAGGTAAGTAACTGTGCTTTATGTTTATTTTATACTTAATATAAAGCCCAACAACAGCAGAATCTGGGCGGTTTACAATAAGACTATAAAATTTAAAAATTAAAAAAATGCTGCAGAAAAGAAAAGGAACGCCATAAAATCAAAGAAACAGAACAGAAAAGAACAGAATAGAGAAAAGACAAAGGAGAGAGAGAGAACAACAGGGAGAATAAGGGGGAAAGACTCTGATTGGTAGGGACAAAGGACAGGGAGAATAAGGGGGAGAGACTCTGATTGGTAGGGACAAAGGACAAGACATCAATGTGGAGGTGGGGAAAGTGAGGGGGGGAGGTCATAAGCAAGACAGAAAAAGTGGGTTTTTAATTTGACTTTCAATGCTATAAAAGACTGTTCCAAACGGAGGGCATGGGGGAGCGAGTTCCAGAGCTTCAGGCCAAGGAAATAAAAAGCTGAGGAATGAGTGGACTCCAGGTGGGCAAGGGAAGGGGAAGGGAGTGACACGCGGTTGGCATGAATAGAACGAAGGGTGCAGAGGGGGGTGTAAAGATGAACCTGGTCAGCAAGATAGAGGGGAATACCTGTGTGAATTGATTTATGAACAAACATAAGAAACTTGAATTGAATCCGGAAAGAAACAGGGAGCCAGTGCAAGCGTAGAAGCAGGGGAGTGACGTGATCAAAGCGAGAGGCATGGGTGAGAATACTTGCAGCAGTGTTCTGGATACGTTGAAGACGAGACAGTTGTGACTGGGGAAGGCCGGCTAAAACGACATTACAATAGTCAAGACGAGATACTACAAGAGAAAGGAACAGAGTGATTAGAGTGAGGAGGTATAGGAGGGGACAGGTGGGTAGCATTTCAGGTCATTCCAGGGTTCGATTCCCACTAGCACTCCTTGTGGCCTTGGGCAATTTACTTAACCCTCCATTGCCTTGGAAGAAAGGCCTGGCAATCTACTTCCAGTGACACTGCCAAGAAAACCCAGGAGCTTCTGGGTCGCCCGGAGTCAGGACTGACTCGAAGGCACACATTGTATTGTTGAGTCTTTATGGCAAAGCCTTACCTTCCCTTGCATGTAGTTTACTTTTGAATTTTTAATGAGAAGACTCTCTGCAAGGGGGGTGGTATTGAGAGGGCAGGAGGTGATTTAGTCACTGATTGCACTGGTTGGGGGGGGAGAGTGTAGGTGGATTTCAGTATCTTGAACTGGTTCTGTGAGATTATTTTAGCCAGGGGACAGGTGTAAGAGCACTGACTAATCCTAAGAAAGGTTTAGTTGAGGGGGGGCTTCAGGAAATTTTGGACTGGGGAGAGTATGGAAGGGAGGAGGTTAATCAAACTGTTTAAAGATTTTCTGGTCTGTTGATGATACAGTTCTGGATACTGTCGTGGGGAGCCCCGTCTACACCATTAGAAATATGGGCATGCTCCACAGCAAAGATTATTTTAGGGAGCCAAAAGGAATGTAAGGTTCATTTGACGTAGAAAACGTTCTTACTTATTCCAGTTTCCTAAGAGAACTTATTAACAAAACCAAGGGTAGGGAAACAAGGCTTTTATTCCCCGTCAGTGCAAGGGTTCAAATAAGACATTAATAAACAAACAGAAAGTCCTTTGTTTCAAGAGCATTTAAATCAGCTGCTTAATTGTTAAACTTCACAATTAATGCCAGGCTTGGTCAGAGGAATTCAGTTCATTCCAATAGCATAAGAATTCTACAAGCTTCTTCTAGGTTACACAGTGGCTACAGACTCCTGGCATGATGCCCTGCCCAAATCACAGTCCATCTGTTCAGGTTGAGGAATGGGAACAGTATTTACACATTCTATCTCCATGGATTCATCACTATATTCATCATTGGAATAATCACTGTCCCTGTCTGATACAGGTCTGTGTGAAATGTCTCTAGGGTCTTGTCTCCAATACCACTGTGTTCTAAGCGCTTTAGGGATTTTCTGAAACCACTCTGGTTTCTTCTTCTTTACAGAGTGAGCATTTGTTTTAACAGGACCTTTAGGACTCAAGCATTTAGTATCATCAATAAAGCTTTCATACTCGGAGTCTGGCTGGTTTGAATCCCTGGAGTTTTCTCTTTCAGAAACTTTCCTCCTGTAGCAGGTTCTCTGCCTGTAAGCTTTAGGCAAGGCTGTGCTTTCTGGCAGTTTGGTAAAACCTGACGTGGATTCCCTTTTCTCTTTTGGTAAGAACTTAGCTTTGTCAGACAGTGCTTTTCCTTTCTTGCCTGGTAAAACTTGATTAGTATTTCCCAGAGACTGCAAGCTTTCCTCCAAACCGTTCCCTCTGGTTCTTTGCTTATGTCTCTCTGCTCTTGAGTCAGGAACACTGTGAGAACAGGGAGTGGCACACACTCTAGCTTTAGTGCTGGCTCTAACAAACTCCCGTTGAACAGCTGCACGCTTAGCCTGGCCCTTCTGAACCACCCTTGTGAACTCTGTTCCTTTGGGCTTGCTCACATAGGATTCTTTCACTTACTCCTTCTCTTGGAGCTGATCCTCTTAATAGAGCTGTTCCTCCTTGTGAAGATGTTCCTCTGTCTCTGTTCCTTCTCAGGTCCTTCTCTGCTCCTTTCTCTGCTTGCTCCTCTGCCTTCTCTGCTTGCTCTTCTGCCTTGCTGGCATTCAGCTCTGGCTTATAAAGGAATCTTTCCTTCAAGACTTCCGGGGTCATTCGCAGGTGCAAATCATTAGCCCTCTTAGGCTCATTAGCTCCTGTATGGTCATTCCTGCTCCCTCTAGCTGTGCCTGGAGGTAACTGCACGTCTAGATTCCTAAAAGAAACAGGGTTTCTTTTCAAGTTCACATCTTTATTGATACCCACATCATGACACATCCCCCCTCTTAAAATATTACGGGCTGAATGTTCATCATTATTACAGCACGTAATCCTAGCCCTCTTCTGTGCTGACGAAAATAAGGCTAACCTCTCGTGCCATCGTCGCAGAACATTTATGTGGTACACTTGTTCATCCCGTATTAAATAGGATGCTGGACCAAGTGGTTTGGCCACAACGTAAGGTCCTTTCCAGCGGGCTTCAAACTTCAGAGTGGGGCCTGATATCAAGACGATTACCTTCTCACCAGCGGTTAGATGGCGAGGCTTGGTATCTCTATCGTAGTACTGTTTTTGCTTTTGCTGACTGACCTTCAGCTTTTCTTCAGCAAAACGTGAAGTCCGTCTCAACCGGCTTCTTAAACTTTTCAAAAACTGTGGTATCCCTACTTCATTTTCTTCAGGTTCCACCCATTGCTCTCTCAGGATATCGAGCACTCCTCTGGGCGATCTCCCATACATCAGTTCATAAGGCGACATTCCTAATGAAACCTGTGTCCTCTCTCTGCATGCGTACAATATAAAAGGGAGTATTGTATCCCACTTTGCCATCTCTCCGTCCAGCACTCGTCGCAGCATCTGCTTGATGTTCCGGTTCATTCTGTCCACCAAACCATTGCATTGGGGGTGATATGCGGCGGTTTTAAGATGCTTGATGCCAAACGCGTACCATACCTGGGCTAAATATTTGGACATGAAGTTCGTGCCTCTGTCGGTCAAAACTTCTTGAGGGAATCCCACCTCGCAAAATAGCTTTATAAGCTCCATTGCAATGGATTTGGCTGATATATTCCTCAAGGGCACTGCCCAAGGGAAACGTGTTGCCTGGTCCATGATAACCAATATACGAGGGGGTACCCAAAAAAACCAGGAATAACATTGCCGTGGGCGGAGCTTGTGTAGTACGCACTTCTGCCACTAGGCGTGTATAGTGCAACTCATTGTCAGTTCAGTGCCGCCTGTGTTGTCGACCTGGCTTGTTCTGTTCATCTGCAGTGATTGTTTTTGCTAGCGCTGTTTTGTTCTTGTTTCTTTTTTTATGATGACAAGTTTAAGTGAACAATGTACAGCTGTGAAATTTTGTTTTCTACTCCGTAAAAATGCTGCTGAAACTGTTTTAATGTTGAAAACAGCTTATCAAGATGACGCTATGGGAAAAAGTCAAGTGTACCAGTGGTTTGCTCGGTTTAAAAATGGCGACATGTCGATTGATGACAAACCTCGTTCTGGGCGTCCATCAACTGCCCGAATCGACAAAAATATTGAAAAAATTAGAGAGCTTGTGCTCACAGACCGTCGACAGACAATTGATCAACTGTCAGAGATTAGTGGGTTATCTTGGAGCTCGGTTCAGCTAATTTTAACGGAAGATTTGGGAATGAAAAGGGTTGCTGCCAAGTTTGTTCCTCGGGTTCTGACTGACAATGAAAAGGAACATCGAGTTGGAACATGTCGTGTTTTGAAACAACAGCTTGAAACCGATCCAGATTTTCTGTCAAAGGTCATTACAGGTGATGAGTCATGGTGCTATGGTTACGACCCAGAAACAAAGCAACAGTCAAGCCAATGGAAGACGTCATCGTCACCCCATCCAAAAAAATGTCGTCAAGTCAAATCAAACATCAAAACAATGCTGATTTGCTTTTTTGATGCCAAGGGGGTAGTTCATTCAGAGTTTGTTCCCCCAGGTCAGACCGTCAATCAAACCTTTTATTTGTTAGTTTTAAGAAGATTGCGCAACAGTGTTCGTCAAAAAAAGACCCGATTTGTGGCAGACAGGAGACTGGTTCTTCCACCACGACAACGCACCTGCACACACAGCCATCTCTGTTAGACAGGTTTTGGCTAAAAATGGCATGGTTCCGCTGCCCCACGCACCTTACTCGCCTGACCTGGCTCCGTGCGACTTTTTCTTATTTCCACGCATGAAAAGGGGCATGAAAGGACACCGATTTGACAACATTGAAGAAGTCAAGAAAAAAAGGAGGGAGGAGCTGTCAGCCGTTTCTAAAGATGACTACAAAAAATGTTTCGAACAGTGGAAGCACCGGTGGGACAAATGTATCAGTTGTAATGGAGAGTATTTTGAAGGGGATAAGGTTGTTTTGTAAAGAATTTGAAATAAATAGCTTTTAAAAAATAATTCCTGTTTTTTTGGGTACCCCCTCGTATATTGGAAACCCCTAGGAGTTTTTATGAGGGGACCAATTATGTCCATAGCTATCCTTCTGATGGGAACGGTTATTACCGGCATCGGCAGTAATGGCACCTCAGCTGGTTTTATGGAGGTCACCCTTTGGCAGGAGGCGCGGGACTCACAAAATCGTGAGACCTCCTTAAAAACTCCTGGCCAATAGAATCTGGCCAGTATCTGGTCAAGGGTCCCCTGTACCCCTTTGTGACCACTCATTGGGTGATCATGTGCTAACCTCAGCACTGCAGATTTGAACGTATTTGGGATTACCAACTGTTTGCGGACATCTTTAGTCCGTGGGTCTATACTTTCTCTATATAGGAGTCCTTCTTCTTTTATGAATCTTGGAAAAACATCTCTCTCCGTTTGAGCATATTCCAATGCGCGTGCCAGCGCAGGGTCATCTCATTGCTCTGCGGCAAATGAAGGGAACTTCTCCACAAGCTCTGCCGGAATCCAGGGTAGTTCCTCACTTGCTTCCAACTCTGCTCTGCCTTGAGAACGTTCTTTTCTTTCTTTGAGCTTTTTGGCTTTAGTCTTTCTATCTTTCCCTGAAGGAGTGTTTACTAAATCATCATGGGATGGGAGGTCAACTGAACTTTCTTCCCTAGAGCATGAGGGTTTCTCTGAATCACTCGTCTGGTTTCGAGTGGAGACGAAAACTTCTCTGGGGTTTAGACCCTTCTCTAGGCCTCTTTCAAACTGTGGCCAGTCCCTACCTAAGACTAGCTCCTTAGGTAATCTGGGCACTACAGCTGTTGACATATTTTTTTCTATTCCCAAGCCTCTGACCAGTAATTTGTACACAGGATAAAAGGTGGCAGCACCATGCACACATTTTATCTTGACTCTGCCCTCTGGTTGACTTGGGACGGACACCTCTTGCTCTTGGATAATGGACCAGAGCTTGCATGAAATCATTGTCTGGTCCGCGCCAGAGTCAAGTAGAGCTTTGGCAGCTACTCCTTGTACAGTGATATCCAGTACAAATCCTTCTGATAATAGGTGTCTGTTCTCCCTCATGAGAGCAGTACGTACTCGGCACTTGTTCAATACATGACCCAACTTTCCACAGCCAAAACATCTTTTAGGATGACTTTTCTCTACATTCCTAGCATGTTTTACATTTTGTGTCTTAAACTGTGAGAGACTTCCTGATGACTGCTTAAATGTCGCTACTGCCATCTTTGCTACCTCCCCAGTACGCTGGGTAGCTAATTCAGCCTCTAAATACCTTTCGGTTAAGGCAATAGCCTCTGCAGTAGTGCAACAATTTTGGAGGATAAGGAAGCTCTGTATACTACTGGGTACTGCAATCAAAAACTGCTCAAGGATTATCATATCCATTAGTGTTTCAATGGTTCTTTCATTAGGCCTTAGCCACTACTCAGCTAAGCTCTTTAGCCTGTGACCTAATGTCTTCGGTGTTTCGCATACTTCCAAACGCACCGCACGTAGCTTACGGTTATAGACGAGAGGAGTCAGGCCGAGGTGTTCCCTGATGGCCTTCGTCACCTCACTATAATTGTTTGCTAACGAAGCGGGCATTGCCCTTATAGGCTGACAGTGCCTCTCCAGTGAGGGAAACTGCCAATCTAATGGGCCACTGCTCTTCCGGCCAACCCACGGAAAGAGCTATTCTTTCAAAAGAGTCCAGGAAGTCATCTGGATCATCATTTACTCCTAACGTTCCCAAAGTTAGAGTCTCGTAGGACCCTAGTCCTACTGGACAGTTGCCCAGTCCTGAGCTCTACTTCATAAGTCCAGCGGCTTTTTCCTGTGTCTTCTGTTGCTGGCTTAGGCAGGTCTCCAGCATCTGCAAGACTGGCCTTTGTTGCTCCTGCATTGCCAGGATTGCATGCTGCTGGGTTTGCGCAGCCAGTTCCGCTTGCCTGCTGAATTGTTCCGCCATCCAACTAAACATTTCCCGCTGCTCCATCGCAATGAGATAACCTAGAAAAGGAAAGAGAAACAAAAAAACCCACAAGTGTGGCTGCACAAAAATCAGACCTACACTTCCCCTTTATTTTTTTCAAATTTTCCCTTTAAACTTTTACTTGTATCCACACAAGTTATGCCCTTCTACCTGGTTGATCCTGCCAACTACGCCATTTGTCGTGGGGAGCCCCGTCTACGCCATTAGAAATATGGGCATGCTCCACAGCAAAGATTATTTTAGGGAGCCAAAAGGAATGTAAGGTTCATTTGACGTAGAAAACGTTCTTACTTATTCCAGCTTCCTAAGAGAACTCATTAACAAAACCAAGGGGCTTGTTTACAAAGCCGCGGTAGCGGTTTGCGATCGTAATCGGAGCCGCGGCCCCATTGATTTCAATGGGGCCGCGGCTGCGATCGCGATCGCGAACCACTACCGCGGCTTTGTAAACAAGCCCCCAAGTGTAGGGAAACAAGGCTTTTATTCCCCGTCAATGCAAGGGTTCAAATAAGACATTAATAAACAAACAGAAAGTCCTTTGTTTCAAAAGGTACCAGCATTTAAATCAGCTGCTTAATTGTTAAACTTCACAATTAATGCCAGGCTTGGTCAGAGGAATTCAGTTCATTCCAATAACATAAGAATTCTACAAGCTTCTTCTAGGTTACACAGTGGCTACAGACTCCTGGCATGATGCCCTGCCCAAATCACAGTCCATCTGTTCAGGTTGAGGAATGGGAACAGTATTTACACATTCTATCTCCATGGATTCATCACTATATTCATCATTGGAATAATCACTGTCCCTGTCTGATACAGGTCTGTGTGAAATGTCTCTAGGGTCTTGTCTCCAATACCACTGTGTTCTAAGCGCTTTAGGGATTTTCTGAAACCACTCTGGTTTCTTCTTCTTTACAGAGTGAGCATTTGTTTTAACATGGCCTTTAGGACTCAAGCATTTAGTATCATCAATAAAGCTTTCATACCTGGAGTCTGGCTGGTTTGAATCCCTGGAGTTTTCTCTTTCAGAAACTTTCCTCCTGTAGCAGGTTCTCTGCCTGTAAGCTTTAGGCAAGGCTGTGCTTTCTGGCAGTTTGGTAAAACCTGACGTGGATTCCCTTTTCCCCTTTGGTAAGAACTTAGCTTTGTCAGACAGTGCTTTTCCTTTCTTGCCTGGTAAAACTTGGTTAGTATTTGCCAGAGACTTCAAGCTTTCCTCCAAACCGTTCCCTCTGGTTCTTTGCTTATGTCTCTCTGCTCTTGAGTCAGGAACACTGTGAGAACAGGGAGTGGCACACACTCTAGCTTCAGTGCTGGCTCTAACAAACTCCCGTTGAACAGCTGCATGCTTAGCCTGGCCCTTCTGAACTTCACCCTTGTGAACTCTGTTCCTTTGGGCTTGCTCACATAGGATTCTTTCACTTACTTCTTCTCTTGGAGCTGATCCTCTTAATAGAGCTGTTCCTCCTTGTGATGACGTTCCTCTGTCTCTCTTCCTTCTCAGGTCCTTCTCTGCTCCTTTCTTTGCTTGCTCCTCTGCCTTCTCTGCTTGCTCTTCTGCCTTGCTGGCGTTCAGCTCTGGCTTATAAAGGAATCTTTCCTTCAAGACTTCCGGGGTCATTCGCAGGTGCAAATCATTAGCCCTCTTAGGCTCATTAGCTCCTGTATGGTCATTCCTGCTCCCTCTAGCTGTGCCTGGAGGTAACTGCACGTCTCGATTCCTAAAAGAAACAGGGTTTCTTTTCAAGTTCACATCTTTATTGATACCCACATCAAGACAATACATTACAATGCTATGGAGACTTACCGGTTGGTTTGTTTGTCCTTATTTGTGATTGTCCTTAATAAAGATAGTTTAAAATATTTGGGTGTGTACTGCCCCTAGGAATGCCTGTGCGCAGATCATGATAAAGTGGCACACACTTAACATGTGCATACTTCTTACCCACTGTGCAGCCATGCAACTTTATAAAAGCCATTGGAGAAGGCTTTATAAAATTATCTCCTAAGAGTAATTTTATAAACTTGTATGCAGTTAATGCACATATTCGAGGCCTATTTTATAGAAACATGAAGGTTGATAAAGACCATACAGCCTATACAGTCTGTCCTTCCATACCAACTTTTAAGCTTTACAGTCCCCCTTTCTTGAAAAATATCTTGTCCGCCTATTTTAGTGCATTGGCTATTTTTTCTTCCATTTGTATCTTTGATTTCCTGACTACTTTCCTAGCTTCTCTTAGCTTTGCAAATATTGGTGCTATCTTCCTTTTTCTATGATCTCTTATTTTATGAAGGCTATCCTCTTTTTCTACTTTTCAGCTACTTCTTTTGAGAACCATAGTGGCCTTATTTTCCTTTTACGTTTATTTACTTTCCTAACAAAAAGGTTTGTTGCCTTTTAAAATATGTTTATTAAAATTTGATAAGCCTCTCTCCATAAAAACAGCAGAGCGGTGTACAATTGTAAAACAAATAATTAAAATGGAGAGAAAAGAACGCCAATAAAAACAGGAAAGAGTCAACAATCATACTGGGGGGATGGGAGAGGAATAGGGCAAGGAGAGGGAGAGAAAAAAGAGGGGCCTAGAGTTGGGAGATCATGGGCTAGGGTAAAAAGATGGGTCTTTAAAGGGGCCTTAAATTTTGGGTATGAGGGATGTCAAATGCAAAGAAGGAGGTAGGGCATTCCAGAGAGCAGGGGCCAGAAAATAGAAAGCTGAAGAACATGTAGATTCAAGTTGATGGATGCTATGGAGGGAACTGTGAGAAGAGTGAAGAAGCAGGGAATCTGAAAGGTAGCAAGGAAGACCAGTATGAAGTGCACTGTGTATAAGGGTCAAGAGAGTTTGTATTGTGGACAGTACTTAACAGGGAGCCAGTAATAATGAACTAGGAGAGGTGCGATGTAGTCAAAATGAGTGGCATGAGCAAGGATACACCGTTATTCTGGATAAGTTGAAGGTGACAGCCAAGGAAAAATCCAGGGAAACTGCCACCGAGATATCACCTCAATTGTGAGAAGCATGCAGTTCGCTGAGGAGAGCAAGAAGAATTGTGTCAGTACTATGTCCAGGACGAAAACCAGATCAGCGGGGACGAAGAGCATTAGTGGAATCAAGAAATGAGGAGAATTGAGAGAAGACAAGTTTCTCCAGTAGCTTAGAGAGAAAAGGGAGGGTAGAGACTGGGCAATAGTGGGTGGGATCAGAAGGGTCAAGAGAGGAGTGTTTCAGGATAGGACGAATGATAGCATGTTTCCAAAGTGTAGAGAAGAAGACACCCGTAGAAAGACTGTTATCAAACATAGATTGACTAAGTGGCAGAAGGGCAAGTAAAGGAGATGTGAGCCATGCAGAAGGAATCGTATCTGCAGGGCAAGTGGTATTACAAGAGGATGAAGTAGTTTTGAGAAACTCTGCAGAAGGGATAGCAGAGAATGAGGCCCGGGTTTGAGATAGAAGGGGAGTGGAAGAAGGGGAAGAGACAGTGGAAAGGGCAGCAGTAGTAGGAGAGAGGGGAACGGAAGGGTCGAGATGGGGGGGGGGACAGTCTGGGAAATGGGACCATAGAGCGTTGGCTAAAGACTGCAGGGAGGGGAAGAATGCAGTAAACTGGGAAGAACGAGAGGCTAAAATTGAGAATAATTGATGTGAGGAGTTAATGGAGGAAGAGATAAGGGTGGAATAGTATTCTCTTTTGGCCCTGTGGGTCATGGAACAGTATTAATTATAATGTGTTTGGTAAAATTGCAGAGGAGAGAAAGGAGTTCTTCCTCCACAAATGTTCCACCTGGTGTATCTGGGCGGTGCTGGAGACAAAGTCCATGATGGAACCAAGGTTGGTGTCACCAGGGTTAGGGAACACGAGAGTGGAGTGGAGCAATCCTGTCCAAAGCAGAGGATAAGACTGAGGTCCAGAGTTGAGTTTGCATATCAATTGGAAGAGCTTGGAAATTTGGTGAGAAGTGTTTATTGGCAGGGGGAAAACGTTCCAGAGTGTGAGTGGAAAAATCACAGAATTTGCATAGGGGAGCCAAGCCAGAGGGATGAGCAGGAACAGGAGATGAGAGAAGATGAACGGAGAAACAAACACACAAATGATCTGACTACGGGACTGGGAAAGTGGTAAAGGCAGAAAGGGCAGAGTGAAGGGGAGGAGAGGTAAGGACAAGGGTCTGCCCAGCGGAATAGGTTGGAAAGGTGACCACTTGCAGGAGGGACAAGTCATCAAAGGTTTGAAAAATGATCTTGTCATGTGGCCTAAGGGGAAAAGTAAGGTAAGCATTAAAGTCACCTAGAACAACAAGATGAGAATAGAGCAAGGAGACATCAGAAAGAGTGCGGAGAAGTGAGTCCCATTAGTGAGGATAGAGGGAAGGAGGTGTGTAAATTAGTAAGAGATATAATGGGATAGGGCAGTTCAGTTTAACCAAGAGAGATTCCGAATAGGGTAAAGATGGGAATGAGACTACCAAGGTTGGGAGAGAAGAATGGAAGATAATGGACACCCCTTCCCCGGTGCGACCCAACCTGGGAAAAGAGAATACCCAGGGGGAAGGCACTGGTGGAGCAGTGGTTCCTCCCCCTCCTTTAACCAGGTTTCTGTTAAAAGGTTGGAGTCAAGGGAAAACTGGGCAAGGAGATCTTTAACAAGCAGAGTTTTTGCACTAAGAGAGTGACAGTTAAACAAAGTACAATGAAGAGAGACCACTGAAGGGGGAACAGAGAGACAATAGGACAGGGAACCAAATTCTGTAGGATACAGGATGAGGTAGATGAAGTTAAAAGAGCAGTAGGAGGGAGGGATTTGTGCCCCAATGAACTGGAATAGGACACATGGTAGACAGGGAACAAACACTGGTCAGAAAAAGTAGGACTGAAAATGAAAAGAACGGAAAGAAATGAGTCTGGGGATGCTTGCTGACAGAGCAGACAAACCAAAAGGCAAATGAAGTGAGCACTGAGAAGACCACAGAACAAATGCCCCCAAATTCGTCCCAAGGGCCACGACCTGCTCCTTGGGTGCACTCCTTTGGCACATGCCACCACGGCACAGAACGCCGCAGGAAAATTACTCTTAAACTGTTTCAGGTTTACCTCTGAGGATTGCCTCACTTCTGGGAAGGAGGGGAGCTAGCAGTGATGATTGGTGGAAAGCTGGAGGGAAAGAGGCACAGCACAGTCAGCAACAATAGAAGACATGTACAGAATGGCAGCTTTCAGTTTTGCCCACTTCTTTTCTATATCCCCCAACTGTTCCCATCCTACTAATGACTCCTTGAAGTATTATCCCATCTTGTCAAAATTAGTTGTCTTAAAGTCTAGGATCCTCACTTTTGAATGGACTTTATCATCCTTAATCTTCAAGCTGAACCATACCATCTAGTGATCAATAGATGTGAGATAATCACCCACTATAACATCAGAAACACTCTCCCCATTGGTAAACCCCAGGTTCATTATGGCCCCCTCATAACGTGGGTTCTGTTACCATTTGCCAGAATAGTTCTCCCTGTAGAGAATACAGGGTCTCTTACTTCTAGATCATTGGTTCCCAAACCTGTCCTGGAGGCTCTTCAGTCAGTTGGGTTTTAAGGATATCCACTATGAATATTCATAAGAGAGATTTGCATACACTGTCTCCACTGCATGCAAATCTACCTTCCGTATATTTATTGTGGATATACAGAAAACCCGACTGGCTGGGAAGCCCCAAGGATAGGTTTGGGAACCACTGTTCCAGATGACACCGCAGAAGGGATATGCCACTCGACATCTGGCATATTGAAATCACCTATCAGTAGCACTTCTCCTTTCATGTCAATACTGCATATGTCTTCTATTAAATCTCTGTCCACTTCTTCCTGTGAAGGAGATTTGTGGATTGCATCAATGCAAATGGATGCTTCACTCCCTCTTTCTAGTTTAACCCACAGTGCCTCTTCCTTCCCTTGAAAGCCCTGTAATCCTGTAGGTTAATATTTTTACATGTAGTGCCACATTCAAGGGATTGTTGAATGTGGTTTGAGAGATCTGAAGCACCATTCTGCATAGCGCCTTGACATAGAAAGTGGGATATTCAAGTTGAGAGGTTCACAATTGCCTGAGTATTTTACAAAAGGCTCTGCTGAAGGTGGAGCCATTTGTGAAATATTTATAAGGACACTTCCAAATTAACATGTATTTGACAGTATTTACAGTGGGAGCATCAATTTCAGAAAGAAACGCATTAAAAGTTGGCATCATTCAGGGATTTACACATGCGCCAGTAAAAACATGTGCAACATACATGTGTATTTGCCATCATATGCACATATAAATGCTTGATTTCATAAAGATATACATACAATAGGAGCCAATTAAGGAATTGAGTGAAATAACTCTTCAATTTTTGAGGTGGGTGGTTAACACCACAGAAATAGGCACAATTGCCCACTTAATTACTAGTGAAAATCCCAGGTCCAAACGAGCAGGTAGCTTATGAATAACCTCCGAGAAGGTTTAAATGCTGATGAGGGCATTTTTAAAAATAATTTGTGCTTCCATTGTAGAATGGAAAATACATGTATATTGTTTTTTGGATTGCTCAAACCACTCCCAGAACATGCCCTCTTTGAATCTTTGTCTTCCATGACAATTCTGTATCTAAATTTTCCCATTCTAAAGTCAGTATTTAGATACATATGCAATCTGCATGTGTAAATGCTGGCATTGATGTGTAGAATTGCCCCAGAAGACTTCTGAAATGACCGTGATGTATTAATAGTACATCACAGTTTGAAGGAGTTACTATGAACATAATTTATAAGGCTCTGCTCATGTCAGTTTTTGTTGCATTTTAATAGCAATAATTAACTTGACGAAGTGTTAATGATGCAAGCTCTCTTGTGAAATGATGGCCTTGATAATGCTGTTTCTTTTTACATGTGCTGTTTGCTGCAGGTTTGTGGATACAGGTGAAATGTCGGAGTCCTTTCCTTATCGAACCAAAGCACTCTTTGCCTTTGAGGAGATTGATGGCGTGGATGTGTGTTTTTTTGGCATGCATGTGCAGGAGTATGGCTCTGACTCTGCTCTTCCAAACACCAGGTACTACTTAATGCTTAGTACAGAATTTGAGCATTGGGTTCAGTTTCAACGTTCTTTCAAATAATATTCAAGCTGTATCTCCTGTGATTGCAAAGTATCCTTTCAATACCAAATGGAAGAATGAAACTTACTAATAATGGTGGTTGTATTCTAAAGATAATATAATAAAATTACTTAAGAGCAGGATTTTAATATATTAAACACAAGGTGACTATGTTGAAATACTGTACCTTCTATGAGTGCATAGTATTAGAAGATAATATAAACTATGTTGAGTCAGATTAAGATCCATTGAGTCCAGCATTTTGACTCTGACAGTGGACAGATAGGGTGCTATGAACAGGTTAAGCACAGGGCCAGCGCTACCTGGTAAGCTGGATAAGCGCGACAGGGGGGCCCATCCTCTGGGGGGTGCCCCCGCTAGACGCCCCCAACCCCCAAGCAGCACCAGCCCTAAGCATGTGTGGGTAAGTAGGGTACTGCGTGCACCTGACCAGCTTCAGAGGGAGCCAGTGAGGCCAGAAGCCTGGGGCCCCAGCTCACCTCTGCACAGCCGCGGGAGTAAACAGTGGCGCTTTCCTATCTCCAGGAACAAGCAGGAATGTAGTCATCACATATGGGGTATCGTCGGTACCGACGGAGCCTGCGCGGGAACACTCCCCAGCATCCAATTAGAAAGCTTTTGGGAGCATCCCACAGCACCTGCGTGCTGCCTTCCCGCCTTTCCCAAATGCCTCTCTCCAGTTCTTCTTTTTCCACGGAGCCAGCAGGTCGTGTTCCTGTCATCGCAGAAGAATTCTTTTTTCTTTCTTTCTTTTTTGTGGTTGCATCTGCCTTCCTCGACGCTCTACCGGTACCGCCGGTTTTTTTCTCTTCTTATTTCTGTAAAAAAATATACATATATATATTCTCTTTTTTCTTTTTCTTCAGGTGCACGTGCCTTTTTGGGCCTTAGGCCCAAAAACGTTTCCTTACCATGGAGAAACCTGCCTCAGGTTTCAAAAAGTGCACCAAGTGTGGCGGTACCATTTCCGTCACCGACACCCATGAATGGTGTTTAAAATGTTTAGGTCCTGACCACTCCATCGCGGATTGTATGTCCTGCGCCGTGATGAATAAAAGAGGTCGGCAGAACCGAGCTGCTAAGCCAGTACCCTGTTTCCCTCTGATGCAGCTTCGGTGGCATCGACGTCTTCCAGGGCTGCTTCTTCCTCCTGTGGATCTCAGGTAACTAAACATAAATCCAGCCGGTCCTCAAAGGGTAGATCTCCTTCTAAGCTTCGAGATGCCTCTGGCATTGCCCTCGAGGATTCTGCACCGGCAAAATTACCCCGGCGGGAGGCTTCGGCTTCCAAAGCATTATCGGGGTTCCAGGATGTTCTCGAGGCTTCGACCTCGGCTGAACTACTGGTGCCATGCTCTGAGGTACCGGCGGTCTCCTCCGGTACCGACATCCAGGCATTGGCAGCGTCGATAGACCAGAGAGTTCTGGCTATGGAACGCAGTCTGGCAGCTTTCCTTGCGGCATCGATGCCCTCGGGACCGCGACAGACAATTCCACCGGTACCAGCCTCGGTATCGGTGTCTGCTTTGCCGGTACCCAGTCATCCGATGACCTCCGGTACCGATACCCCAGTACCGGTTACTCCCGGTACCGACTTTGGTCGGTATGGGTATCGGGCTCTTCAAGAGCATCCGGACAGACGATACTTCGAGTCCTCAGAAGAATCTGAGGATTCTGACAGTTCTGTCGATGCAGCGATGCTTCTCCCAGAGGAGCCCTCCTCCCCTAAACGCAGGATGTCTCCTCCAGAGGATATTTCCTTCCAAGATTTTATCAGGGAGGTGGCTCGGGGCCTGTCCATTACTGTGGCCCCTGAAACAGAGCCAAGGGTCAAGGAGTTGGAAATTCTACAATATCCCAAAACTGCTAAGGAGACAGCTACCTTGCCCATTCATGAGATTTTATATGATCTCATGTTGACGATGTGGGAAACACCTCTTACCACCTCTCCTCATTCTCGTAGACTGGATACTATGTATTGAGACCCTCTTTGTCCTGGGTTCCATAAGACTCAGCTTCCTCACCAGTCTATTGTAGTGGAGTCAGCTATGAGAAGGATCAAGAGTGCAAAAAGGCATGCCTCTAATCCTCCAGGACGTGAGTGCAGAACCCTGGATGCTTTTGGACGTCGGGTCTTCCAAGCTTCCATGCTTTCTGCCAGGATCAGTTCCTATAGTCTCTACATGGGAATGTTCCTGAAGGAGGTCACAGATGGTTTAGAGGCTTTAAGTCCTTTTCTTCCTGAGGATAAAAGACAGGATTTTCTCACTTTGGTCAAACATGCCCAAGATGTTTCTAAATTTTCCAACCGTGCAGCCTTTGACTGCTTTGAGTGCATAAGCAGAACCTCGGCTATTGCCATAGGTGCACGTAACATAGAAACATGATGACAGAAAAAGACCACATGGCCTATCTAGTCTGTCCTTCCATAACAACAACTACAACAGTCCACTTTTTACCTTTAGAGATCCTCTGTGTTGGTCCCATGCTTTTTTAAATTCAGTTACTGTCCTCATCTCTACCACCTCCACTGGGAGACTATTCCATGGATCCACTACTCTTTCTGTAAAGAAATATTTCCGCATATCACTCCTGTATCTATCTCCCTTCACCCTCATCCCATGTCCCCTCGTAGCAGAACTTGCTTTCAATTGAAAGAGGCTCTCTCCCTGAACATTTATGCCACAGAGGTATTTAAACATCTCAATCATATCACCTCTATCCCGCCTTTCCTCTAAGGTGTACATATTAAGATCCTTAAGTCTGTCCTCATATGCTTTATAATGAAGCCCACTAATCATTTTAGTAGCCACCCTCTGCACACTAATCATTTTAGTAGTCAACCTCTGCACCGACTCCATCCTGTTGACATCCTTTTGAAGGTGCGGTCTCCAGAATTGCACACCATACTCCAAATGAGGTCGCATCAAAGACTTATACAGAGGCATTATCACCTCCTTTTTTCTGCTAGCCATTCCTCTCCGTATGCACCCAAGCATCCTTCTAGCTTTTGCCGTCGCCTTTTCTACCTGTTTAGCTACTTTAAGATCATCAGACACAACCACGCCTAGGTCCCGTTCTTCTTTAGTGGACAAAAGTACTTCACCTCCTATACTGTATTGCTCCCTTGGATTGCTGCAGCCCAAATGCATGACCTTACATTTTTTAACATTAAATCCCAGCTGCCAAATTCTAGACCATTCTTCAAGCTTAGCTAGATCCCTCCTCATGTTATCTACACCTTCCTGGGTGTCTACTCTATTGCAGATTTTGGTATCATCTGCAAAGAGACAAACCTTACCCGACAGCCCTTCCGCTATATCACTAACAAAGATGTTAAAAAGAATCGGACCAAGGACAGAGCCCTGGGGTACACCACTGGTAACATCCTTCTCCTCAGAGTGAGCTCCATTTACATGTACTCTTTGTCGCCTCCCACCCAACCAATTTCTAACCCAAGCAGTAACTTTAGGGTCCATCCCTAGGGTGCTCAGTTTGTTTATAAGTTGCCTGTGAGGAACAGTGTCAAAGGCTTTACTGAAATCTAAATACACCACATCTAGAGCTCTCCCTCGGTCCAACTCCCTGGTCACCCAGTCAAAGAAATCAATCAGATTTGTCTGACAAGACCTGCCTCTGGTGAATCCATGCTGCCTCGGATCCTGTAATCCGCTGGACTCCAGAAACCTCACAATTTTCTCTTTCAGCAGCGTTTCCAATAATTTACTCACCACTGAAGTTAAACTAACCGGCCTGTAGTTTTCAACCACATCCTTACTTCCGCTTTTGTGTAAAGGCACCACATGAGCCTCTCTCCAGTCCTTTGGCACCACTCCCAACTCCAACGAGGCATTGAAAAGGTCAGTCAGTGGAGTTGCTAGAACGTCCCCAAGTTCCCTCAGTATTCTAGGGTGTATCCCATCCGGTCCCATCGCTTTGTCTACTTTAAGTTGAGCTAGTTTCTCACGAACACAGTCTTCTGAAAATTGTTCAAGATGTCCCTCGCTTCTGTTCTTATTTGTGGGTGTTTTCTGAGGTCCTGCTCCTGGTTCTTCATCTGTGAACACAGAACAAAAATATTTGTTAAGCAATTCCGCTTTATCCTTATCAGCTTCTACATATTCCCCCCCTGCACCCTTGAGTCTGACAATACCACTCTTGCCCTTCCTCTTCTCACTAATATATCTGAAAAATGTCTTATCCCCCCATTTTATTGCATTGGCTATTTCCTCCTCCTTTTGAATCTTTGCCTTCTTGACTACTTTGCTAGCTTCTCTAAGTTTTTCCAAATACAGATGCCTGTCTTCCTCTCTCTGTGATCTCTTGTATTTCATGAAGGCCTCCCTCTTTTTCTTCACTTTTTCAGCTACTTCCTTAGAAAACCACAGCGGTCTCCTTTTCCTTTTGCCTTTATTTACCATTTTAACAAAAAGGTTGGTTGCCCTTAAAATACCCCCTTTCAGTTTTGCCCACTGTTTTTCTACATCCCCCAGCTGTTCCCATCCCACTAACGACTCCCTGAGGTATTGGCCCATCTTCGCAAAGTTAGTCTTCCTAAAGTCTAAGATCCTCACCTTGGAATGGATTCTAACAGCCCTAGTCCTAATACTGAACCACACCATCTGGTGATCACTGGATGCAAAATGATCTCCCACTACAACATCAGAAACACTTTCACCATTGGTAAGCACCAAGTCCAGTATGGCCCCTTCACGTGTGGGGTCTGTTACCAATTGCCTGAATAGTTCTCCCTGTAGAGAATCCAGGATCTCCTTACTTCTAGATGATACTGCAGCAGGAATGTACCAAACAACATCTGGCATATTGAAATCTCCTATCAGTCGCACTTTCTCTTTCCTAGCAATGCTGCGTATGTCTTCAATTAACTCTCTGCCCACCTCTCCCTCTTGTGAGGGAGGTCTGTATATCACACCAATGCAAATAGATTTCTCTTTCCCTCTTTCTAGTAGAATTGCTTGGCTCCAGGCATCTGATCTAGAGCTCTGGGTACAAGACAAATTGGGAAATATCCCTTGTACTGGTGAGAACCTGTTTGGTAAAGATTGGCAGGAAAAGGCCAATGAAATGGATGCTGAAAATTCCACCTTGGATAGATTATCCAAGTCCACTGCTGATCCTGCTAGGAAGAAATTGTTCAAGAAACCATTCTTTTCTAAAAAGAAAAGATTTTATCCTGCTCATGTTCAGCATGGACGTTCTGCAGGTCAGCTTGCCAGGAAAGGTCAGCAACCACCCAAACAGAAGAAAGCAAAGTCTGCTAGGCCTCAACCGGCCCAGCAGGCTCAGCCTCCACAGGGCCTTTGACTTTCATCTAGAGAACTTAGCCTTCCTGGTTCTCAGGGGACCAGAACCTTCCACCATTCCAGGAAGGTTATGTCATTTTGCCCCCAGATGGGGGCAAATAACAACAGAGCATTGGACACTCTCCATCATAAAGGAGGGGTACAAGCTTCATTTTTCAAGCATGCCCCCTCACACAATAGTAAAGTAGTTCAATTCTCCGACCTCTCTCATCAACCTGTTAGGTCAGGAGGTTGCTATCCTTCTTGCCCAAGGGGCAATAGAAGAAGTACCCCTTCATCAGCAGGGTACAGGGTTCTATTCCCCTTATTTCCTTATCCCAAAGAAAACAGGGGGTTACAGACCTATCTTAGACCTCAGAGAATTGAACAAATTCCTTGTCAAGGAGGAATTCAAAATGATTTCTCTCGGATCTCTGCTGCCATACCTTCAGAGTCAGGATTGGCTTTGTTCTCTAGATCTCAAGGATGCTTACACCCATGTTCTCATCCATCCAACTCACAGAAGGTTCCTTCGGTTCCTTTTTCAGGGAAAGCACTACCAATACAGGGTGCTTCCTTTTGGCCTGGCCTCAGCACCAAGGGTGTTCACGAAATGCATGGCTGCTGTAGCAGCATTTCTCCGCACTCTAGAGATATTCGTTTTCCCCTACTTAGATGACTGGCTCATTCGAGCTCCAACAGAGTCAGAGGCCAGGACTTCTCTATCCTGCACAATGTGTATCCTTCAGTATTTAGGGCTGGTAATAAACATCCCAAAATCCAGTCTAACTCCCACTCAGTCTTTAGAGTTCATAGGAGCTTTTCTGGATACCACAAAGGCAAGGGCCTATCTCCCCCAGGCCCGTTGCCTTCGCCTGGTGCAGTTAGCTTCTCAAGCAGTGCTAAAGCCTCATCTAACTGCTCAAGAAATGTTACAGCTACAAGGCCACATGGCATCTACTGTGCATGTGGTTCCCTATGCTCGCCTCCAGATGAGGGCAGCTCAGTGGACTTTATCCACCCAATGGACCCAGGCATCAGGATGCCTGTCAGACAAAATAGCAAACACATGTCGCCTTATTTTGTCCCTCCAGTGGTGGAAGTCCACTCAAAACCTGTTGCTGGGGTCCCCTTTTCAACAACCCTTACCCCAAGCAACTCTCACAACTGATGCTTCTCCAGTGGGTTGGGGAGCTCACCTGCAAGACCTCTCCACCCAGGGCACCTGGTCTCCACAGGAGAGTTATCTACATATCTATCTCTTGGAGCTCAGAGCAATTTTCCTTGCTTTGCGAGTGTTCCACACCCTGCTCAGCTACAAGACAGTCTTCATTCATACAGACAATCAAGTAGCCATGTTCTATGTGAACAAGCAGGGGGGAACAGGCTCTCTGTCGCTTTGCAACGAAGCTTTGCGACTATGGGCCTTCGCCAGAGAGCATCAGATTCATCTTCTGGCAGGCATTCAAAACTCTTGGGCAGACAGACTCAGTCGAGTTCTGCTTCCACACGAGTGGACTCTGCATGCAGACCAGGTGGCCAAGATATTTCAACTTTGGGGAACCCCGGACATAGACCTCTTTGCAAGTCCGTGGAATGCCAAACTTCCCCGGTTCTGTTCCAGAATTCCGTCTCAGGGGGCTCAGGCCAGGAATGCTTTCCTCCTTTACTGGGGTCAAGACTTCCTGTATGCCTTTCCACCCATTCCCCTAATTCCAAAAACCCTGTTCAAGCTTCAGAGAGACAGAGGCCATATGATTCTCATAGCTCCAAATTGGCCACGGTAGGTGTGGTACCCTCTGCTTCTACATCTCTCTCAAGCTCCCTCCCTGGAGTTAGGGTCTGCTCCAGATCTCCTATCTCAGGAGGACGGAATGTTATGGCATCCCAATCCCCAGTCTCGCAAAAGGGTCTTAACCCCCTTGCGATACCTCTGGAATCATTGCTGGAGTATCTCCTTCATTTATCCAATGCAGGTCTTAAGACTAATTCAATAAGAGTCCATTTGAGTGCTATTGCAGCTTCCTTTAAGCCTCTAAATGGACAGCCTATTTCCTCTTATCCTCTTATAGCAAGATTTATGAGAGGCCTTCTTTTAACTAAGCCTCCCATTAGACCACCACCGGTGGCATGGGACTTAAACTTGGTTCTTGGGCAGCTCATGAAGCCACCTTTCGAACCTTTAGCTACTACCTCCTTGAAATTTCTTTCTTGGAAGGTTATCTTTCTCATTGTAATCACATCAGCACGCCGCATTAGTGAGTTGCAAGCACTATTTGCTGATCCACCTTATACAAGGTTCCATCATGACAAGGTAGTCCTTAGGACTCATCCACACTTTATGCCAAAGGTGGTCTCGCCTTTTCATCTGAACCAACCGATCTACCTTCCTGATCACCTTCCTGTGTTTTTTCCAAGGCCTCATGCATCAAATGCAGAGAGGAATCTTCATACCTTGGACTGTAAAAGAGCTTTAGCCTTTTACTTACAAAGAACACAGCAACATGGAAAGTCCTCTCAACTCTTTGTTGCTTTTGATCGTTCTCATTTGGGACTTCCAGTCTCCAAGAGAACACTGTCTAACTGGATTGCTCAGTGTATTTCCTTCACCTATCAGAGTAAGAACCTTTGTCTGGAGGGCCATGTCACAGCTCACAATGTGAGAGCCATGGCAGCCTCAATGGCTCATCTGAAATCTGTGTCTATCGACGACATCTGTCGAGCAGCCACTTGGGCCTCGGTTCATACCTTCACAGCCCATTACTGCTTGGACAAGGACTCCCGCCGGGATGCCTTGTTTGGTCAGGCTGTTCTCCAACACCTGTTCCATACCTAATCCACTCCTACCCCCCATCCCTGGTAGGATGCCAGAGATCCATGAGGGGAAGTGGAGCTCTGTTCAGGGACACACAACTTATGGGGTCTCTCCCTGGCACCTAAAGCTAGGGAGTCCCCATATGTGATGACTACATTCCTGCTTGTTCCTGGAGATAGCATAGTTACTCACCTGTAACAGGTGATCTCCGGGAACAGTAGAAATTTAGTCCTCACAACCCACCCACCTCCCCTAGGAGTTGTATCTCTCTATCTCTTTCCTTTCCCTCTCTCTCTCTTTGTCTCAGCTTTAAAACTCAACTGGAGAGAGGCAGTTGGGAAAGGCAGGAAGGCAGCACGTAGGCACTGTGGGATGCTCCCAAAAGCTTTCTAATTGGATGCTGGGGAGCGTTCCCGCGCAGGCTCCATCGGTACCGATGATACCCCATATGTGAGGACTAAATTCCTGCTGTTCCCGGAGATCACCTGTTACAGGTGAGTAACTATGCTATCTCCAGGAACAAACAGGAATGCAGTCTTCACATATGGATGACACTGGTACCGATGAAGCCCACTCGGGAATGCTCCCCAGCATCCAATTGGGAAACTCATGGGAGCAGTCCACCGTGCCTACACATTCGCCTTCCCAACTCCTCTCCTTAGTTCTTCATTATCTCCAGGAACAAGCAGGAATGAGTCTTCACATATGGGTATCGTCAGTACCGACGGAGCCTGCACGGGAACGCTCCCCAGCGTCCAGTAAGAAAGCTTTTGGCAGCATCCCACAGCGCCTGCGTGCTGCCTTTCCCAACCGCCTCTCTCCAGTTCTTCTTTTCCGCGGAGCCAGCAGGTCGTGTTCCTGTCACCGCAGAAGAATTCTTTATTTTTTTTCTTTATTTTTCTGTGTCGCATCTGCCTTCTTCGACCTCAGACCGGTACCGCCGGTCTTTTATTTTCTTTCTTATTTAAAAAAAAAAAAAAACTTTCTTCAACTGTGCATTTTCGGTTTGGGCCTTAGGCCTGAACATTTTTTCTCCTCATGGAGAAGCCCGCTTCTGGGTTCAAAAAGTGCACGAAGTGTGGCGGTTCTATTTCTGTCACCGACACCCATGACTGGTGTCTAAAATGTTTGGGGCCTGACCATTCCATCACGGATTGTGTGTCCTGTACCATGATGTCTAAAAGAGGTCGGCAGAACCGAGCAGCCAAGCTCAGTACCCTGTTTCCCTCTGATGCAGCCTCAGTGGCATCGACGTCTTCCAGGGCTGCTTCTTCCTCCCATGGATCTCAGGTAACCAAACATAAATCTAGCCGGTCCTCGAAGGGCAAATCTCCCTCTAAGCATCGAGATGCCTCCGGGCTTGTCCTCGAGGATTCTGCACTGGCAAAATTACCCCGGCGGGAAGTTCCAGCTTCCAAAGCATTGTCTATGGGGTCACATGTTGACATCGATGGCTCGGCCTTGACCGATCACCTGTTGCCGTGTTCTGGGGTACCGGTGGCCTCCACTGGTACCGACATCCAGACTCTGGTGGCGTCGGTGGATCAGAAGATTCTGTCCATGCAGCGCACCCTAATGGCGTTTATGCAGGCTTCGACGCCTTCGGTACCGCAACAATCTCCGTTGCCGGTACCGACTCCGGCACCGGCATCGTTCCCGGTGCCGGTACCGATTGCATCGACATTGGCTTCGATGTCGACTGCAGCGGTACCCTGTCCGATGACGCCCATCAGTACCGAACCGGTACCGCTTACTCCTGATGTCGATCCCACTCGGTACGCGTATCGGGCTTTACAGGAGCATCCAGACAGCGATACTTCGATTCCTCCGAAGACTCTGATGAGTCGGAGGCTTCTATCGAGGCACCGGTATTTCTTCCTCAGGAGTCTGATTCTCCAAAACGAAGAATGTCTTCTCCAGAAGACTTGTCTTTTCAGGACTTCATTAGGGAAGTGGCTAGGGGCCTCTCCATTACAGTGGCCCCTGAGTCAGAGCCTAGAGCCAAGCAACTAGATATTTTGCAATATCCTAAGGCTCCTAAAGAAGCAGCTACTTACCTATTCATGAGATTCTCTATGATCTCATGTTGAGCATGTGGGAGACTCCTCTTACTACCTCTCCTCATTCTCATAGATTAGACACCATGTACCGTGTCCCTCCTTGTCCTGGCTTTCATAAGTCTCAGCTTCCTCACCACTCTATTGTGGTAGAGTCTGCCATGAGGAAAATAAAGAGTGCAAAGAGACACTCATCTAATCCTCCAGGACGTGAATGCAGGACCCTTGATGCCTTTGGCCGAAGGGTTTTCCAAGCCAATATGCTTGCTGCCAGAATCAACTCCTATAGTCTCTATATGGGGATGTTTCTAAAAAGTCACAGATCATCTGCAGACTTTAGCCCCTTTTATTTCAGAAGATAAAAGGCATGAATTTCTCACTTGGCTTAAACATGCCCAAGATGTTTCCAAATTTTCCAACCGTGCAGCCTTTGAGTCTTTTGAGTGTGTAAGCAGAGCCTCGGCTATTGCCATAGGTGCACGTAGAATTGCTTGGTTACAAGCCTCTGATTTGGAACTTTGGGTCCAAGATGAACTGGGAAATCTTCCTTGCACAGGTGAAAACCTTTTTGGCAGGGATTGGAAAGCAAAGGCCACTCAGATGGATGCTGAGAACTCTGCTTTGGATCGACTTTCAAAGTCTACCTCTGCTCCTGCTAAGAAAAGATTGTTCAAAAAGACAGCCTTTACTAAAAAGGGAAGATACTATCCTGCTTATGGTCAGCAGGCATCTTCTGCAGGTCGTTTTGCTGCAAAGCGTCAGCAACCACCTAAACAGGCCAAGTCAAAGGCTGCCAGGCCTCCCACGGCTCAGCAGCCTCAGCCTCCTCAGGGCCTTTGACTTGCAACTAGAGAACTTAGCCTTTCTGGCTCTGGAAGAACCAGAGCCCCTCACCATTCCAGGAAGGTTGGCTTACTTTGCTCCCAGATGGGAGCAAATCACAGCAGAGCAATGGACCCTCTCCATTATAAGGGAAGGGTACAAGCTTCATTTCTTAAACCTTCCTCCCCACACCATGGTGAGACAATCAATTCTCCAACATCTCTCCTCAACCTTCTGGGTCAGGAGATTGCTACCCTTCTTGCCCAAGGGGCAATAGAAGAAGTACCCCTTCTTCAACAGGGCTCAGAGTTCTATTCCCCTTATTTTCTTATTCCAAAGAAAACAGGGGGCTACAGACCCATATTAGATCTCAGAGAATTGAACAAGTTTCTATTCAAAGAGAAATTCAAGATGATTTCTCTCGGTACTCTGCTGCCATACCTTCAGAGTCAGGATTGGCTTTGTTCTCTAGATATCAAGGATGCGTACACCCATGTCCTCATCCATCCAACACACAGAAGGTTCCTTCGGTTCCTTTTTCAAGGAAAGCACTACCAATACAGTGTGCTTCCTTTCGGTCTGGCCTCTGCACCAAGGGTGTTCACGAAATGCATGGCAGTAGTAGCTGCATTTCTACGCACTCTAGGAATATTCGTTTTCCCATATCTGGACGACTGGCTCATTCGAGCTCCATCCCAGTCAGAGGCCCAGATTTCTCTAATCTGCACAGTGTGTGTCCTTCAGTATTTGGGACTGGTAATAAACATCCCAAAATCCCATCTCATCCCTACTCAGTCCCTGGAGTTTATAGGGGCCTTGCTGGATACCACAACTGCAAGGGCCTATCTTCCTCAGGCCCGTTGCCTACGCTTGGTGCAGTTAGCCTCCCAGATACAGTTAAAGTCCCATTTAACTGCTCGAGAGATGTTACAATTACTAGGCCACATGGCATCCACCGTGCATGTGGTTCTATATGCTCACCTTCACATGAGGGCAGCTCAATGGACTTTGTCCACCCAATGGACTCAGGCATCAGGTTGCCTGTCAGACAAAATAGCAAACTCCAGTCGCCTATTTTGGTCTCTCCAGTGGTGGAAGTCCCCTCCAAATCTGTTGCTGGGGTCCCCTTTTCAGCAGTCGCTACCCCAAGCAACTCTAACAACAGATGCTTCTCCAATGGGTTGGGGAGCTCATCTGCAGGATCTCTCCACGCAGGGCATCTGGTCTCCACAGGAGACTTCTCTGCATATCAATCTCTTGGAACTCAGAGCAATATTCTTAGCTCTCAGAGTGTTCCATTCCCTGCTCAGCTACAGGACAGTCCTCATCCATACGGACAACCAAGTAGCCATGTTCTATGTAAACAAGCAGGGCGGTACTGGCTCTCTGTCGCTTTGCAACGAAGCTTTGCGACTGTAGGCCTTCGCCACAGAGCATCACATCCATCTTCTGGCAGTATATCTTCCAGGCATTCAAAACTCTTGGGCGGACAGACTCAGTCGAGTTCTGCTTCCACACGAGTGGTCCCTCCACATGGACCAGGTAGCCAGGATCTTTCGAATTTGGGGAACCCCGGACATAGACCTCTTTGCAAGTCCGTGGAATGCCAAACTTCCCCGGTTCTGTTCCAGAATTCTGTGTCAGGGAGTTCAGGCCAAGGATGCCTTCCTCCTTCACTGGGGTCAAGACTTCCTTTATGCCTTTCCACCAATTCCCCTAATTCCCAAGACACTATTCAAGCTTCAGAGAGATCAAGGGACCATGATCCTCATAGCACCACACTGGCCACGCCAAGTGTGGTACCCTCTACTTCTGCATCTCTCTCAAGCTCCTTCCCTGGACTTGGGCACTGCACCAGACCTTCTGTCCCAGGAAGAGGGAACTTTGTGGCACCCAAACCCCAGTCGCTCCATCTCAGGGCTTGGTTGCTGAGGGCCTAGACCTTCAAGATTTTCATCTCTCTCAGCAAGTCAGAGATGTTATTCATGCCTCTAGAAAGCCTTCTACTAGACGTTCCTATGCTTTCAAATGGAAAAGATTTACCATTTGGTGTTCAGAGAAGGGTCTGAACCCTCTTGCAATACCTCTGAATTCTCTACTAGAGTATCTCCTGCATCTATCCCATGCAGGTCTGAAAACGAATTCAGTAAGAGTCCATTTGAGTGCTATTGCAGCGTCCCTCAAGCCTCTCAATGGACAATCTATTTCCTCTCATCCTCTTATAGCAAGATTCATGAGAGGCCTTCTTTTAACTAAACCTCCCATTAGACCACCTCCGGTGGCATGGGACTTAAACCTGGTTCTTGGCCAGCTCATTAAGCCACCCTTTGAACCTTTAGACACCACCTCCTTGAAATTTCTTTCTTGGAAGGTTATTTTTCTCATTGCAGTCACCTCAGCACGCCGCATCAGTGAGTTGCAAGCTTTGGTGGCTAATCCACCTTATACAAGGTTCCATCATGATAAGGTAGTCTTCAGGACCAAACCACACTTTATGCCTAAAGTGGTCTCTCCTTTTCATCTGAACCAAGAGGTATATTTACCTGTCTTTTTTCCAGGACCTCATGCATCAAATGCAGAGAGGAATCTTCATACCTTGGATTGTAAGAGAGCTCTTGCTTTTTACTTACAAAGAACACAGCAACATAGAAAGTCTTCTCAACTCTTTGTTGCTTTTGATCCTTCTCATTTAGGACTTCCAGTCTCTAAGAGAACACTGTCCAACTGGATTGCTCAGTGTATTTCTTTCACCTACCAGAGTAGAAACCTTTCTCTGGAGGGCCATGTCACAGCTCACAATGTGAGAGCCATGGCAGCCTCAATGGCTCATCTAAACTCTGTGTCCATTGACCAAATCTGTCGAACGGCCACCTGGGCCTCAGTTCATACCTTCACAGCCCATTACTGCTTGGACAAGGACTCCCGCCGGGATGCCTTGTTTGGTCAGTCTGTTCTCAAACACCTGTTCCATTCCTAATCAACTCCTACCCACCTACCCTGGTTGGATGCCAGAGATCCATGGGAGGAGGTAGAGTCCTTTCCAAGGACACACAACCTGGGGTCTCTCCCTGGCATCTGCAGCTAGGGAGTCCCCATATGTGAAGACTCATTCCTGCTTGTTCCTGGAGATAGCACAGTTACTTACCTGTAACAGGTGATCTCTGGGAACAGCAGGAATAAGTCTTCACAACCCACCCACCTCCCCTAGGAGTTGTATCTCTCTATCTATCTTTCCTTTCCTCTCTCTCTCTTTGTCTCAGCTTTAAAACTCGAACTGGAGAGAGGCGGTTGGGAAAGGCGGGAAGTCAGCACACAGGCGCTATGGGATGCTTCCAAAAGCTTTCTTACTGGACGCTGGGGAGCATTCCCGCGCAGGCTCCGTCGGTACCGACGATACCCATATGTGAACTTATTCCTGCTGTTCCCAGAGATCACCTGTTACAGGTAAGTAACTGTGCTTTCTGTGGAGCCAGTAGGTTGTTTCTTTCTTGTCACCACTGAAAAATGTTATTTTTTTGGTTAAATTCTATGCTCTGCTTTTTGGTCGATGCCGGTACTGCTACTAATACCAGCCCCAATATTTTCTTTTTCTTTCAAAGTTTTTTTTTTTTTTTTAAATTCTTTCAATTTTGGTGGTTTCCACCATCAGTTAGGTCTTGGCCTACTTTTTACCCACCATAATGGAAAAACACATCAGTGGTTTCAAAAAAATGTATCAAATGTTTGGGACTATATCAGTCATGAATAAACATGATTGGTGCTTAAAATGTTTGAGTCCCTTCCATGTTCCAAACGATTGTCCTTTGTGCCAACAAATGATAAAAAAGGCCTACAGAGCAGGGCCAGACAGTATAGTTTCTCTGTTCGCCACAAAGTCTATTTCAATGGCTTCCGCATCATTGAGGACATTGACCCTACTCTCATGGTTTTCAGGTCTCCTCAAAGTCCAAACACAAAACCAAGTCTAAGTTATTGGCATTAAGAACCGTTACCAACTCCAGAGGTAAGTCCCTTCATTGTCATCAAGATTCACAGAAAGGTGCGTCTGATGCTGACTGCTCTCCAAAGCACAAGAGGGGCTCCAGGACGCTCCCAAAGCATCGACGTCTGGAGAGCTACTGGTTCCATGCTGTAGGACGGTGGTTCAAATCCCCATACGTGATTCCACCCAGGCATTGGTCAGCTCCCTCGACTAGCTCGTACTGGCTATCGAGAGAAGATTGGCCGCACTCCTGGCAACCTCTGTACCAATAGTATTGACAGCTTTAGCAGTGCAGGCGATGGCACACTGCCTACAGCTGCCGGTTTTGAGGCCGATGCTGGCACTCAAACCTGTATCTAGCATTTCCTCACTTTGATACCCCCATTGGAACAGACGGACATCGTCGGTACCCAGCAGGATCCCAATTTCGCACCGATCGATCATTAGTACCGACATCAATCCTCAGTACCAACATCGATACTCAGCATCAGGGAAGTATCGAGATAAAGCACAAGATCATCAATACTTTGACTTCTTGTTAGACTCTGACTGAACTTCCTCTGATTCCGATGAAGCATCAGAGAACTCCCAAGAAAGTTGAGACATTCCTTCAGACTTGTCCCGTCCTCATGAGCGGCATCCCCGCAAGAGGATATGTATTTCCCAGACTTCATTAGGGACATGGCAGCAGGCCTACAGATTATTTTGGCATTGGAGACAGAACCGAGGACAACAGAAATGAAAAGCCTCCAATACCCCTCAACACCTAAGGAAGCTGCCACTTTACCGGTGCATCACATCTTGCAGGATCCAATGCTGCATATGTGGGAAGCTCCTGTAACGGTTCCACCTATCGGCAAATGACTTGAGATCATGTACCGAGTTCCAGCATGCCCAGACATTCAGAAGCCTCAACTTCCATATCACTCTATGATGGTGGAATTGGCGATACGCCGCATGAGAGTTCTACGAATCACACTTTCATGCCTCCAGGCAAGAACTCCAGAACTCTCAATGCCTTTGGCTGTCGATGTTTTCAGACAAAAAAGCAGAACAGGGCTTTATAGAGCAATATAGACACTATTTCAAAAACAAATTGCTCAAATTCAAAGGATACTAAGATTAATTAAGGAAAAGGGTCTCAGAATGAATGAGGAAGGGTCTAATCAGGCTACACTGTATTGTAAGCCTAAGGACTCACAATCCCCTTCTTTATATCAAGGACCCATATATTCCTTATACTGAGGTAAAATATACTTGTAAATGCAGGCTCTATTTCACTCTGCAATGACACTTTTCAATACGCCAACAGAACTAAGCTGTAGGGAGAATCCCGACTCTTTAACTTAATAATGAGAGTCAAATGACTTATCTGAAAAAACGGTTTAAGTCAGGATAAGTCTCCCAGCGCCCAACGCAAATTCTAAGCGCTGATGCTGATATTTTTATGCTTTGGACCGCATCAAAAAGTCTTTTAAATACTTTTTGCCAATGGCTAAACCAACAAGATTCACACATTCATTTTACTTGCTCTTGTGATTTACAGAGGATTATCTATTTAGATGTGGAGGTTCAGAAAGGAGCGAGCAGCTGGGTGACTTCGGTGTACAAGAAGGAAGTTGCCAAGAATGCCCTGTTGCATTATCGTAGCGCCCATCCGATCCAGCTTAAAAACAGCCTTCCCTTTTCACAGTTCCTCCGCTTTCGGCGGAACTGCTCTGAATTAAATGATTTCAAGCTTCAGTCAAAACATTTGCAAAAGAATTTCCTGCACAGGGGCTATCCCATTCCAGTTATCAAGCAGGCATACACCCGAGCGCTGTTCAACAATCGTGATTTATTGTTGATGGAGAGGCATAGGAATGATGTTGCTGACAATCAAGTGAATTTTATCACAAGGTTCTCACCGCTCAGCAATTCTCTTAAAAAAATCCTGAAACATCACAGCAATGTGCTTCATCATATTTCTGGATTGGAGAACAAAATTATTTGATGCGTATGGCAGAGGAATAAAAACCTAAAGGAGCTTTTGAGTCCCACAGAGCTCAGACCTCTGCCCACTGTAGAGATGGCTGCCCCGCGTGGCCACACAAAGTGTGGAGACTGTAGTATATGTAATATGACCTTGGAACTCACAGAATTTTCTTATCAGGGGTTGACATACATCTTAAAGAAGCAAACTGACCGTACATCCACATACGTTGTATACGCTATCCGATGCCCTTGCCAATTGCTTTATATAGGTAAAACTATTAGACCATTATGAATCAGAATCAATGGACATCGAAGTCGCTTACATTGCAAGAAGTTGGAAGCACCTCTTGTGGCTCATTGCCTATCTTTTCATCACCAATTTGACCAACTTCGTTGCTTTTGTATTGATCAAGTATTAGCTGGTTTTGCAGGCAAGACACGGGACCAAAGTTTGTTAATCTGTGAACAACGCTGGATATATCGATTACAGTCTACTCACCCAGGGGGCCTCAATTCTCATATAGACTGGGCGGTTTGTGTTTGAAGCTCTTATAGGGATAGCACAATATGCTGTTTCGTTCGTGCAATGACAGTTCATATGTTCAGGTAGTTTCTGAATTGCCAGTATTTTTGGCATTGCTGATTGGTAGAATGATTAGAGCCTGATTCACATTGCCAGTCTATGAGAAAGAACCCCACTTTGCTAACCACGCATGCATGGCGTTTTTTGCTTTAGTTAAGCTCAGAGAGGTGAGCTCCAAGGTATGTCCCTGCGGCAGATATTTGGTGTGGGCTTTTGATTATAATGAATGTCTGAAATTTGAAAGTGAGCACAAATGATACTGACTTTTGTACTTTGGTTTTTAGCATGAGTTAAGCAGACCAGTTGCTGCATGCTGCACGCTGAACTCCCCCGAAGAAGCCGCATCGGCAGTAAAACGCATCAGCGCTTAGAATTTGCATTGGGCGCTGGGAGACTTATCCTGACTTCAACCGTTTTATTCAGATAAGTCATTCGACTCTCATTATTAAGTTAAAGAGTCTGGATTCTCCCTACAGCTTAGTTCTGTTGGCGTATTGAAAAGTGTCATTGCAGAGTGAAATAGAGCCTGCATTTACAAGTATATTTTACCTCAGTATAAGGAATATATGGGTCCTTGATGTAAAGAAGGGGATTGTGAGTCCTTAGGCTTACAATACAGTGTAGCCTGATTAGACCCTTCCTCATTCATTCTGAGACCCTTTTCCTTAATTAATCTTAGTATCCTTTGAATTTGAGCAATTTGTTTTTGAAATCGTGTCGATGTTTTCAGGCATGCATGCTTACCTCTAGAATTACTTCATACATGCTCTATATGGGCATGTTCCTGATGTATGTATCCAGGGGTCTGGAGAACTTTGCACTTCTCCTTCCCGATGATAAATGAAATGCATTCCAAACCCTAATCATGCAAAATCAAAATGCATACAAATTTCTTACCCAGAACATCTTTCGATGCCTTTGAGTCATCCAGCAGAGCTTTAGCAATCTGCATCAGTGCTCTCAGAATAGCCTGGCTACAGGCATCCCATCTTGAATAGTGGATCCAAGACAAGTTGGCTAATAATCCTTGCTCTGGAGAAAACCTCTTTGGAAAGGGTTGGAGGGAGAAGACTAGAGAGATTGAGACAGATGATCTCACTCACAAGCACCTTTCAAGAAAGACAGCAGACCCAATCCAAAGAAATCTTTCTATCCCAAAAAGAAGAGAGATTATCCTTCTTATCCACCTGCAACTGCTTGCCACCTCGACAGCAACAGCAGTACAAGCAAGGCCCTCGCCAACCCAAGAAGCCTAAGGCTCCTAAACCTCAACCAACAGCATAGCCACAGCCAGCACCTAGTTTTTGACTCCTTCCTAGAGAGCATAGCCACTCTGCCTCTGCATTTCCCCAACCCCTACACATAGCAGGCAGGCTCTGTTCCTATGCCCACAGGTGGCACCTCATAACATCAGAGCAGTGGACTCTCAGCATCGTCCAAAGGGGCTATCTGCTTCACTTAGAAAGCTTACCCCCACCAACCTTATAGGGGACTATCCCAAAAACTTCATACAAACTAATCTCCTTTCAGAAGACATGTCCACCCTGTTAGCTCAGGGAGCCATAGAAGGAGTTTCTCCGCCCCAAGAGGACATGGGCGTCTACTCTCTTTACTTTCTTATCTGCAAGAAAACAGGAGGGTTCAGGTCCATCTTAAATCTAAGGGACCTAAACAAATTCCTCATTTGAGAAAAATTCAAAATAATTTACCTCAGCACAGTCCTGCCATACTTTCAGAGGAATAATTGGCTATGTTCTCTAGACCTCAAAGAGGCATATATGCATTTACTGATCCACCCTCAGCACAGACAGTATCTGCACTTTCGTTTCCAGCAGAACTACTACCAATATTGGGTGCTCCCCTTCGGCTTAGCTTCTGCACCCCGAGTATTCACAAAGTGCATGGCAGTGGTTGCAGCGTACTTTCATACTTTGGGGGTCTTCGTCTTCCCCTGTTTAGACGATTGGCTAATCAGGGAAGAATCCCCACAAGATGTAAAGCTTTCCCTTCATCACACCATACTGTATTCCAACATCTTGGATTTGTCTTAAACTTTCCTAAGTCGCACCTGGTGCTAGTCCAGTGGCTCAAGTTCATCGGAGCACTTCTGGACACTTAACAGGCCAGAGTTTTCCTTCCCCTGGATTGCTCTACTTGACTCATCGAGCTAACCCACAAGATAATAAATCACAATTGTGTAACAGCTTGAGAGATGCTATGCCTTTTGGGGCACATGGCCTCCACAGTTCATCTAGTCCCCTATGCCCTCCTCCACATGCAATAAGCCCAATGGACTCGACTTCTTAATTCTTTTCAGTGGTGGTCCTCCCCAAAATCTTCTCAGGGGGTCACTTTTTCAGATGCCTTCACCTCAATGTGCCCTGACAATGGATGCCTCCAAGCTCAGTTGGGGAGCACATCTGAACAATCTAACCACACAGGGGCAATAGACATACCAGGAATCTCTGTTACTTACAGATAAACCTTCTCGAACTACGTGCGCTTACAAACGTCCTTCGGGTTTTTCAACCCCAACTCTTGGGCTAACACGTCTTAGTCAGAATGGACAGAGAAACAGGATCCTATCCTCTCTGCTAGGTGGCGCTTTGCCTCTGGTTCTTCTCAGTTGCACACTACATTCACCTCAGAGTGGTGTATCTCCCGGGCGAACTCAATTTCCTTGCAGACAGAATCCGCTGTATCCTACATCCACATGAGTGGACCCTAAATCAAGAAATGGCATCCTGGATCTTCCACATGTGGGAGACTGCATTCATAGATCTCTTTGCCACCCAGGAGAACGTACAACTTCCACTATTCTGCTCATGGCTTCCCTCCCTGCACAGACAGGCGACGGATGCTTTCCTTCTCCACTGGGGACAAGATCTGCTCTATGCATTCCCGCACATCCCCTTGATACCCAAGACCCTGTTCAAACTACAGGACGACCAGGGTTCCATGATCCTCATAGCCCCTTATTGGCCCCTTCAGCCGTGGTTTCCTCTGCTGCTTTGACTAGCGCAGATCCAACCTCCTCTTTCAGGATTCCGGGACGCTTCTCCATCCCATCCATAGGCCCTCTGCCTCACGGCATGGCTGCTGAAAGCATAATATTTTCTGACCTAGATCTTCCACAACAGGTCAAGGATTTCCTACTTGCATCATGCAAACCATCCGCCAGACGTTCATATGCCTTCAAATGGCAACAGTTCACACTCTGGTGTTCCCCAAAGCAAATTGACCCCTCTACCTGCCCTGTGGAATTTCTTCTACAATATATCCTCCTTTTGTCATCGGCAGGTCTCAAGACTAACTCAATCAGAGTTCATCTTAGTGCCATCACAGCTTATCACAAGTCTCTGGACACACAACCTGTTTCTTCACACGTATCAAACCACAACCGGTGGCCTGAGACATCAATGTGGTTCTAGCACAATTTCTAAAGCCTCCTTTTTAGCCTTTAGCCACCGCTTCATTCAAGTTTCTGACATGGAAGGTAATCTTCCTCATCGCTTTGACTTCAGCTCGCCGCATCAGTGAACTGCAAGCTTTAGTAGCAGATCCCCTGTACACCCAGTTCCACCATGACAAGGTGGTCCTCTATACTGAAAAGTGACATCAGCCTTCCACCTGAATCAGTCGGTAATCCTACCAGTCTTCTTCCTGAGACCACATGCCTCTCGGGTCAAAGCAGCGCTAAACACTCTGGACTGCAAACGAGCTCTGGCTTGCTACTCGGACAGAACCAAGGCTCATAGGAAATCCTTACAACTATTTATTTCCTTTGATACAAGTCACCTTCCGGTGACAAAGCGCACCCTATTCAAATGGATAGCGGACCTCATTTCTTTTGCCTATATGCAGGCTGGACTCTCCCTCGAGGCTTATGTCACCTCTCACAACGTGCGAGCCATGGCAACCTCTATTGGCAATCTCCATTTTGTCTCCATCGTCGAGATCTGTTGAGCGCCTACCTGGTCCTCTATTCATACTTTCACTGCATGCTACTGCCTAAACATGGACTCCTATCAGGATGCTGTCTTTGGCCAAGCTGTCCTCCAGCACCTTTTTGGCACATAAATGCTACTCCTATCCTCTATCCTGGACTTCTTTCTGGTGCCAGACTTCCGTTAGAGATGGTTTGGCTGACTTCAGTCAAGTCATTTGGGGCCACATTATATCCACATTCTTGGCTCTATCCTTTAGCTTCGGGGATACCATTGCTACCAACTTCCAGTCTGGTACCTTGGAGCTAGTGAGTCCCATATGTGAAGACTGATTCCTGCTGTTCCTGGAGATCACCTGTTTCAGGTGAGTAACAACACTATCTCCAGGAACAAGTAGGAATGCAGTCTTCACAACCCGCCCTCCTCCCCTAGTAGTAGTGGGGTATACTCTTTTTTCCTTTATCTCTCAACTACAAACTCAACTGAGGAGAGGAGTTGGGAAGGCGAATGCGCAGGCATGGTGTATTGCTCCCAAGGGCTTTCCAATTGGGCGCTGAGGAGCATTCCTGCATGGGCTCCATCAGTACCAATTTCGCACATATGTGAAGACGGATTCCTACTGTTTACGGAGATCACCTGTTACAGGTGAGGAACAACACTTTATTCCCCCATCTGTGATTAATTGCAGCTGCCGAGTGTCTGGAGGTTAAACAGATGTGCTTCCTGTCTTGCGCAAGACATGAAGTAGCCCTGTTTAACCTCCAGGCACTCGGCGGCGCCAGCAGCTGTGAATTATCACAGCCACTGGAGTCAAGGAAAATGCCGCTGTTTACTCCTGCAGCTGTGCAGAGGTGAGCTAAGGCACCAAACTTCAGGCCTCACCGGCTCCCTCTGAAGCTGCTCAGGCGCGTGTGTGGCCCTCATGTTGTGGGGCCATGTGTGTGGGGGGGTGGAGCAAGCCGCTGGAACTGTAAAAGGACTGGATGCTAGAACGGGAAATGGTCTAATGTTGGGGGATGGTGAGACTGCTATTGGAAGGGAGATAATGCTGGGAGGGACTGGAAGTGGGCTGATACTGGGAGGCCAGGACTGGAAAAGGGCTGATGGGGGTGGCGGGACTGAAGGGGAGCTGATGCTGGGCGGGACTATAAAAGGAGGAAGACTGATACTGGGAGGCTAGGACTGAAAATGGGATAATGCTGGAGAATAGGGAGCCTGATATTGGAAGGGAGATGATGTCGGGAGGGACTGGGATGGGGAGGCGCTAGGACTGAAAATGGGCTGTTGCTGGGAGATGGGACTGTGGAAGGGTGATGATGCTGAGGGGCTGGAATTAGAAGGGAGCTGATGCTTGGGGAGGTCTGGCAGGGGCTGTGACTGGGGGGAGAAAAAAAGAAGCTGGAGGACTGAGGATGGAGAAGGGGACAGATATTTTGTGTGGGAGGGAGGAAAAAAGTTCATTCAGCAGGAACAGTTAAGAGGGAGAGGCATAAGAATGAATGCTGGAATGAGGAGGAGGAAATGCAGGGTTAATGAATATCGGAGAAGGAAGTAGCTGAGTGGGTGTACGGAAAGAATGTAGGAGGCGGTACTGGGGAAAGGGAGATGGGGATAACAGGGATTGGGACTTAGATAGAGACTTTAAAATTGGATGGGAGAAAAGAAGACAACAGAATCTAAGATTGACTGGGTGTGGGGAGAGTAATTGGGGACGGAGCTGGCACAACTCACTGTGCATACAGCTCTGTCATCGTGCAGCACCATCCCCAACTTCATCTTTCTTTCTCTGAGTCAGCAATGTCAGCCAATGCTACCTGTAGCATTCACTTCCAGTACAAGGGGCCATTCACCAGACATACATGCTACAGGCAGCACTGTTTGCTGCATGCTGACTCAGAAAAATAAAGATAAAGCTGGGGATGGTGCTATGAGATCTTTCTGCCACTGATTCAAAAAAAGAAAGACGATACCAGGGATGGTGTTGCACAATATTTTTCCCAGAGGGAGAAGAAGAGAGATGGGATATGCTGGATGGGGGAGGGAGGGAGAGAATGAGTGAGAATGTGGAATAACGAACCAGAAAAAAAGAGGTGGGGAATAAGGACTGGGGTGAGGGTTGAAAAGTGGTAGGTAGATGGAGTAAAAAAGAGGGGAATTGACTGGATAGTAAGAAAGATTAGTGAAGTCTGAGTGTACAGAAAGAGAGAGAAATAAATGGAAGAAAGCTTAAGGGAAAAGATCAATATCCAAGATGGAACAAAGTGAAAATAATAAGAGGAAACAAGAAGTGGCAGAAGGACTAGAGATCATTTTACTTATTTGTTTTTATTTATTTAGCTATGCTTTATATCTCTTTTCACCGGGTCAAAGTAGTTTACATTGGAACTGCAAATTTCCATTACATGAAACATCTTTTAGAGAACTATGTACAGGTAGTAATAATAATAATGGTTAACTATGTACAGGTAACATTTCTTCTCCAGGACCAAGCAGGAAGTCAGTCCTCACATATGGGTGACGTTGGCACCGACGGAGCCCTCGCAGAGAAATTTTCCCCAGCTTTCAAAGAAAGCCTTTGGGAATTGCAGCGCGCATGCGCGGTCCTCTTCCCGCCCAAGGGTGCCATCTTGCTCAGTCTTCTTTTTTCCGCGGAGCCCTACAGACGTTGTTTGTAATTCCCCGCTAGAAAAGTTGATTTTATTTGTTTTTTTCTCGAATTCGACGCCGGTTCTTTTCCCGCCAGGACCCGCGACGCCGGTTGCGAGTCCGTTCTTTATTTTTCAGTTTTTTGTCCTTCGTGACAGATTTCGCACCTTTTTTTCTTTTTCACTGGCAGCCCTGTCTTTTGACCTCGCAGGGGCCCTTTTTCCCCCGATGGCTGCCAGCGGGTTTAAGAAGTGTGATCGGTGTAAGAAGCTCATGTCTCTTACCGACACACACGACTACTACCTCCGCTGCCTCGGACCCGATCATGACCCGATGATCTGTGGTCCGTGTGGCAAAATGTCCTCAAAAGCGTTGAGGAGTCGGCAGCATCAGCGGGAACGTATCTTCTCTGACTCCGGCCGGGCCCGGACCTCGTCAGAGGCTTCGACGTCTCGGGACTCTGGTCCTGAGCATCGTCGAAGTTCCTCTGAACGGGGGTCTCCCACCCGGGAACATCATCGGAAGAAGAAACCCGCGAGGGCGGGGTCGGTGGAGGCTCCTGGTTCCTCGAGGGCCAGGTCGCATAGCCCCGATTCCCGTCCCGGGTCCTCGGAGTTGGAGAGGCCTTCCAAACATCCTCGTCTCGAGATGGACTCGCCCGCTCACGTGAGTACTGTTGTCCTCGTGGACTCGCCTCCAAAGGAGCCGACGTCGGGCCCGACGCTGTCGGGGCCCGAGTCGGGGGCTGCTGGGTCTCCTGAGCTCGGACTCAGGTTGACGGCCTTGGAGAGCAGTTTTGCTGCCTTCATGGACCAGCAGCGGGCATTGATCGCTGGCCTCGCCGGTGCTTCTGCCCTGACCACAGGGACGTCGACGTCCAAGTCGACCCCGGAGACCGAGCCGATCCTCGAGTCCATGAGGGCTCGAGTCGATCCTCGGTCGCGGTCTCCTTCGGCCTCCCATTCAGGACCGAGGTCGTCGACGCCGACTCCCTCGGCGTCGGGGCGGACGGCATCGATGCCCGCCCGACCGGAGCCGCTCGACTCCTCCGACGAGGAGTCAGCCTGGGAATCCGAGGACGAAGAGTCACCTGGTTCTTTTCGGACTCGGTGTGTCCCATCGGACGGTCCCCCCCAGAGGATACCCGGTTCTCGGACTTCGTGCAGGATATGGCCAAGGCCTTGGCCTTCCCCGCGGATCCCGAGGAGGAGCCTTGAGTCGAAGAGCTCGATGCCCTCCAATATGACTCTCCCCCAAAGGAGGCCTTTATTGTACCGGTTCCTCCGATGCTGGAACGACTTCTCTTCCGCATGTGGGAGAGCCCGGCGTCGTCACCGGTGTTAAGCAAGCGGGTCGATTCCATTTATCGAGTCCGCAAGAGCCCCGGGTTCCAAAAGGCACAACTACCGCACCATTCCATGGTGGTGGAATCGGCCATGCATAGACTTAAGAGTCAGAAAATGCACTCCTCGGTGCCTCCCGGTCGGGAGGCTTGAAGCCTGGATGCCCTCGGTAGGAAGTGTTTCCAGGGCTTTATGCTTGCTTGTCGAGTCCAGACCTACCAGCTCTACATGGGCATGTATCTCTGAGACCTGGCTAAAGAAATAGCCGGGTTCTCTGCTAGTCTCTCCGACGAACCTTTGCAGAGGTTCCAAGCCTTGTCAACTGGTATTCGGGAGTGCTCAAAGTTTATCTCTCGAGCAGCCTATGATGGCTTTGAAGCATCGGCTCGAGTAGCCGCAGCTGGCATCGGTGGCTGCCGACAGGCTTGGCTTCAGTCATCCGACCTCGAGCCATGGGTGCAGGACAAGTTGGTCGATGTCCCCTGCAGAGGTGAAAACCTCTTTGGCAAGCCCATGGATGAGAAGGCTGCACAGATCGAGACCGAGACTCTCACCAGGACTCGTCTCTCAAGGAAGACCTCTGCCCCTTCTCAGAAGAAGAAGGGCTCGGGAAAAAAGCCCTTTTACCCGAGGAAGGCGGCTGCCTATCACCACTACCCTCATTATCAGGCCTCAGCAGCTCCCCAACAGGGTAAGCAAGCCAAGGGACGGGGTAATGGGTCCCGTAGGTAGCAAGCCCCCAAGCCTGCACCACCGGCCCCTGCTCAGCAGGGTGGGGGTTTTTGACTTCATCAGCATAGCCTCTCCCCCTCAGCTGGTTTCTCCCAGCACAGGAGGCCGGCTGGTCCACTTTGCCCACAGGTGGTCCCACATCACTACAGATACCTTGGTGCTTCACATAGTCCAAGAGGGCTATCTTCTGCACTTCCACCAGGTACCTCCCTCCTACTTTCCAGGGGAGCCTCTCAGACTCCCTCTGCACAGGGACTTACTCCTTCAGGAGTTAGCAAGTCTTCTTCAGGAGCAGGCTGTGGAACCGATGCCCCACCACCTGAGAGGTCAAGGTTTTTACTCCAGGTACTTTCTGATACCAAAAAGAACAGGAGGCCTCAGACCCATCCTGGACTTGCGGAACCTCAACAAGTTCCTCGCAAAGGAAAAGTTCAAGATGCTTACCCTTGGAATCCTGCTGCCCTACCTCCAGCAGGGAGACTGGCTATGCTCCTTGGATCTAAAGGATGCGTATACTCATATCCTTATTCATCCAGACCACAGACAATATCTCAGGTTTGTTGTGGGGGGCAATCATTACCAGTACAGAGTACTACCCTTTGGCCTATCCTCCGCACCAAGGGTGTTCACCAAATGTCTAGCAGTGGTGGCGGCTTATCTAAGACTTAAAGGCCTCTTTGTATTTCCATACCTGGACGACTGGCTCATCAGAGCACAGTCTTCCCAAGAGGCCATTCACGCCACGCACCGCACTGTGGCTCTGCTCCAGTACTTGGGCTTTGTCATAAACTTCGCAAAGTCCACTTTGCTCCCCTCTCAGGATCTCGAGTTCATCGGCGCAAGATTGAACACGCTTCAGGCGCGAGCTTTTCTGCCTCTCGACAGGGCAAACAGGCTCATGGATCTTGCCAGCCACTTTCGCAGCAATTCCCTGGTCTCTGCCAGGCAATTTCTGCGACTGCTCGGCCATATGGCTTCCACAGTCCATGTGACCCCCCAATGCCCGCCTGAACATGCGGCCTGCTCAATGGTGCCTTCGCACACAATGGCATCAGACCACGGGGAGCCTAGCGGACTCCGTACAGATCTCCGACCCACTGGTCTCTTCTCTGCAATGGTGGCTTCATCTGCCAAACCTAGTGCTAGGAATGGCTTTTCAGCCTCCTCTGCCTTCTCAGGTCCTGACGACCGATGCTTCTCTCCTGGGTTGGGGAGCACATTGCCAAGGAAAATGTACTGAAGGCCTCTGGACTCCTTGGGAGTCTGCTCAGCAGATAAACTTCCTGGAGCTCAGAGCCATCCGCCTAGCTCTCAGAGCCTTCTCCCACCTCACTTCTCACCAGTCTGTGCTGGTCCAGACGGACAATCAAGTTGCAATGTTCTACGTGAACAAACAAGGCGGAACAGGCTCCTTCCTTCTCTGTCAGGAGGCAGAAAAACCGTGCTCTTGGGCCATCCACCACGGCATCCTCCTCAAAGCTGTCTATCTCCCAGGTCAGGAAAATTACCTGGCAGACAAGCTAAGCAGGATCCTCCAACCACACGAGTGGAGATTGGATCCATTGGTGGTTCAGCGGATCTTTCTCAAGTGGGGACTCCCCACCATGGATTTGTTTGCCAGTCCTCTGAACCGGCAACTTCCCAGATTCTGCTCTCGACAACCGCATCCTCTCAGAGTAGCGGCGGATGCTTTTCTGATTCCATGGTCCACAGGCCTCTTGTATGCCTTTCCTCCCATGCCGCTGGTGTCTCGGACATCTTCAAAGTTCTCAGAGACAAAGCCTTGATGATCCTAGTGGCTCCCCGGTGGCCGAGACAACCTTGGTTCCCGCTTCTGATGCAGCTAGCGGTGGACACTCCTCTTCCTCTGGGGTTTCAGCCCGACCTCCTGTCACAGGATCAGGGGACTCTCCTGCACCACAACCTCCGGTCCCTTCATCTGATGGCCTGGCTGCTGAGAGGGTAGTCCTTGCTCCCCTCCTGCTGCCTCCAGATGTGGAGGAAATCGTCTTGGCCTCCAGGCGACCCTCCACCCGGAAGTCCTACGCTCTTAAGTGGCGACGGTTCTCCGTCTGGTGTGCTCAGCAGTCTCAAGATCCCTTCTCCTGTTCGGTATCAGTGGTCTTGCAGTACTTGCTTTGCCTCTCCGATCTTGGACTTAAGTCCAACTCGGTCAGGGTCCACCTCAGTGCTCTTTCTGCGCATCACATGCCGGTGGATGGCAGACCTCTTTCCAGCCACCCTCTTGTGGCTCGTTTTCTCAGAGGCCTCCTTCTCCTTAAACCACATTTGCGCCCACCAGCCCCTGACTGGGATCTGAATGTGGTTTTGCAGCGGATTACCTGTCCGCCTTTTGAACCTATGGCTACCTGTCAACTTCGTTTTCTTTCTTGGAAAACCTTATTCTTGGTAGCCCTCACTTCTGCTAGACACATTAGTGAGCTACAGGCCCTAGTATCTGATCCTACTTACACTAGGTTCTACAAGAATAGGGTAGTCCTACGGACTGTGACAAGGCAGAGCTGTCAGAGCGCAAGAAAAAGGGTTTTAAACACACTTTTTACTCTGAACCTGCCATAGATACAGGGCAAGAGAGGGTTAAAACCTCAGCACACAAAGTTGCAGGGCAGGAGAGACGTGAAAGGGAGCCACACCCTAGTTCTAGACTGACAGGGAGAGCTAGCCTATCAGGGAAAGGGGTGGACTCTCGCCTGATTGGACAAACCAGTCCTCATAACCAGGAAGTGGTAGTTTTCAATGGAAGAACAGGCAGAGGAACAGGAGGAGGAGAACGAGGAGCTACACAGGCAACAGAAGCTGCAGGAACGGGGAAAGCAAAGCAGACACTCACCTTTGGCACAGCCAGGAGAAAGGGACTCCAAGGAAGCAGATACAGCTTTGGAGTCAGGCATTCTTTTCAGAGAGACAGAGAGAGCCTTGAATTCCCAAAGAGGCAGAGCTCGAAGCAAGAGGGCTCTGGTAGAAACCGGTATACAAATAGAAATACCACCCGGTTGCTACGGCCGGATCGCGCCACGATCTGGGCTGGCGGTAAAAGATAGCATCGATATAGGTGCCGGGGTGATAGACCCTGATTTTAGAGGGGTAATTAAGGTCCTACTTCTAAATTTCTCTAGAAAAGATTTCAGAGTATCCATAGGGGATAGGATAGCTCAACTCATTATGGAAAGAGTTGGCTTTCCCCCTATAGAAGAAGCCATGGAGTTAAGCACCACTATAAGGGGCTCAGGAGCGTTTGGGTCCACTGGCCGCGCTGTTTTAATGGGGGTGGCGGATGTTACCGAGGGTGAAAGGACGGAAATGGATCTCGGACCCCAGCTAGCGCAGTGTAAGGAAAAACTTGTTCCCAGGTTAGGAGCAGAGCTCTCCTGGGATCAACAGCAGGCCCTGCGGAAACTATTAGGAAAATTTACTGACGTACTTACTCCCATGCCAGGAGAAACCCAACTGGTAGCCCACGAGGTAGTGACCCCTCCTGGAGATGTAGTCCGACAACGATCATATAGGTTGCCGGAGGCTAAACGTCAGGAGGTGATAAAGCAGGTGCAAGAGATGCTCCAAATGGGAATAATTGAGGAGTCAGTTAGTCCCTGGAACAGTCCAGTAGTCATGGTGCCAAAACCAGATGGCACGATAAGATTTTGTATAGATTTCAGGAAAGTAAACGCCATATCCAGATTTGATAGTTACCCTCTACCTCGCATAGAGGAGCTATTGGACCAGCTAGGGCAGGCCAAGTATCTTACCACGCTGGATATGACCAAGGGGTATTGGCAGATTCCCCTTACCAGGGAATCTAAGCCAAAAACAGCCTTCAGCACGCCTCTTGGTCTGTATCAGTTCCGACGTATGCCTTTCGGGCTACACGGGGCAGCCGCGACGTGCCAGCGATTAATAGATATAGTCCTGCGCCCGCATCGCTCTTATGCCTTGGCATATATGGACGATGTGATCATCCACAGCGATAGCTGGGACCTTCATCTAGCTCAGGTACAGGCAGTACTAAGGGGGATGAGGAAGGCTGGCCTTACCTTGAATCCTGCCAAATGTCTGTTTGGAGGTAAGGAAGTCAAATATCTGGGACATTTAGTGGGTAGAGGAATAGTGAAGCCGCTTATGGATAAGGTAGTGAGCGTAAAGAATTTCCCACTACCAAGGACCAAAAAGCAGCTTCGAAGCTTTTTGGGCCTAATAGGTTATTATAGGCGATTCATACCCCAGTTTGCTAGCGAAAGTGCGCCCCTTAACCGATATGCTTCGGAAAAATGCCCCTAATCAGGTTCAGTGGACCTCAACTGCAGAAAGAGCCTTCGCGCAACTAAAGGAGCGCTTATGCGCAGCCCCAGTTTTAAGAGGGGTCGATTTTACGAAAGACTTCATTTTGCAGACCGATGCCTCGGATGTAGGGCTAGGGGCTGTCCTGTCCCAAAAACAGGGGGGTGGGGTGGAGCACCCTCTAATGTTCCTAAGCAGGAAGTTAGCACCCGCGGAGCAGAACTATTCAACAGTAGAAAGGGAGTGCCTGGCAATCCGATGGGCTATAGAAGCCCTTAGATTTTACCTAACAGGCCGTCGCTTTACGTTGGTGACAGACCATGCTCCTTTAAAATGGCTGTCATCTATGAAGGACCACAATCCCCGCCTTACCAGATGGTATATGGCTCTACAGGCTTATGAGTTCCGCATAGAGCACCGGCCGGGTAAGCTGCACCTTAATGCAGATGCCCTTTCAAGGATTCCGGGCTGTTCTGAAAATTTTCAGCCAGCTCGGAATATCTTAAATGGGGGGTTGTGTGACAAGGCAGAGCTGTCAGAGCGCAAGAAAAAGGGTTTTAAACACACTTTTTACTCTGAACCTGCCATAGATACAGGGCAAGAGAGGGTTAAAACCTCAGCACACAAAGTTGCAGGGCAGGAGAGACGTGAAAGGGAGCCACACCCTAGTTCTAGACTGACAGGGAGAGCTAGCCTATCAGGGAAAGGGGTGGACTCTCGCCTGATTGGACAAACCAGTCCTCATAACCAGGAAGTGGTAGTTTCAATGGAAGAACAGGCAGAGGAACAGGAGGAGGAGAACGAGGAGCTACACAGGCAACAGAAGCTGCAGGAACGGGGAAAGCAAAGCAGACACTCACCTTTGGCACAGCCAGGAGAAAGGGACTCCAAGGAAGCAGATACAGCTTTGGAGTCAGGCATTCTTTTCAGAGAGACAGAGAGAGCCTTGAATTCCCAAAGAGGCAGAGCTCGAAGCAAGAGGGACCAGGTGGGAACCAATTACTTGGACGGTTGCCAGCCACCTTGCACAGAGGAAGCCACGTCTCGGGGAAAACAGCTGAAAGTCCTCCCAGGAAGGAATAACCCTCAAGCAAAGCCAAAGCAGGTCAGAAAATCCTATAAGTCTTTTAAACAAAGTATAGAGTCTTTGTCTGAAATGGACAGGAGCATTTCTGCTGATAGTTTCCCTGGGAATAGACAGACAAGAGAGAAACTGGGTGGAAGGGAAATCCCAGTGTATGAAAGACAAACGTTGCCTCACAGCAGAGAACGTGTCAGAACCTGCAAGCTAGAGGCTAGCACAGGTGCACCTCAGCATGCTCTTAATTGGCAGCAGCGTGACACAAGCCTAGATACAGATTCTGATGAACAGGAGATATTAAGAGTGCCTGTAAAGCCTAGTCAGAAGAGATATGTACCTCCTCACCAGAGAATAAGACCCGGGCAAGACAAGGAAGAAAGAAATCCTTATGCTCAGCTCTTTAAGAAGGTTAATAAACAGATATCCCTGCAAGAGCGCAGGACAGTTAGAGAGAAGGGAGATAAGCAGTTACAAAGTCTCCTCAAACACCTAAGAGCACTAGACTCGAGTAAACCTTATATTCAAGAAGCTCCAGTTAGTGAAGAGGAACCAATGCAAACTGATATTCCATTATCTTATAGTAGTGGCTCTGAAATGGAATGTGGTATCTGCCAAAGAGACTTTTAATGTACAGCTTAAACATATTTTAAGGCTGTTATAAAAGTGTTTTAGAGATTGGAGTTTAATTGCAGACAGGAAGCTTGTCTCACTGCCAATCCTATTTAATTGCCTAATTCCAAGAGATAGCTTCAGGAAACCTAGATTTCTTCTGGGAGAAGTTTTATACAGAAGAAAGGATTAAGTTCATGGAAGAAGCTTCAGTTTTACTTGGAGGCTAGAAGAGAAGTTCTTATGTAGATGTGGACCAGAGGAAAAACCACAACTTTGGAAGTTCTTTATTTGAATGTCTTATGTGAGAAAAAGTATCGCTGTTAAGAAGAATACAAATGTTTTGGAAAGTGGAATGCACTAAGAGAAGTTGATCTTTGATTTACCTATTATACCCTGAGAAGTATCAGGAAGGCTGTTATACCGGACTTTATCTGTTATGTTTTGATATCCTTTGACCTCTGTTTCGGGGGGAAGAAAACCTGCTGGGAACAATAAACCTATTGTTTACCCTCAACCTACTTTGGCTGTGATCACTGGGCTACAACTACACAAGCACATCCAGGGAACAGCGATAACAGAGTAACTTATGCTGTGCCCCCTCTCTTTACTGCCACCATACTGGGGTAGACGAGGGAGGGGTGTCACAGGACTCACCCTAAGTTTCTTCCTAAAGTGGTTTCCCCTTTTCACATCAACCAGGAGGTGGTACTTCCGACCTTCTTTCCCAGGCCACACTCCAGCCGAGCTGAAATGGTCCTGCATACCCTGGACTGTAGGAGGGCGTTAACCTTCTACCTGGACCGTACGCGGGAGCACCGAAGGGCTGTTCAACTCTTCGTGTCTTATGACCCCAATAAGTTGGGGCTCCCTGTCTCCAAGCGTACTCTGTCCATCTGGATTGCTGACTGTATCGCTTGGGCTTATGGGGCAGCCGGCCTCTCGTTGGAAAGTCGAGTCACGGCTCATCGTGTTAGGGCAAAGGCTGCGTCAGTGGCTTACCTCCGCTCTGTTCCATTGGCAGACATCTGCCGGGCCGCTACTTGGTCTTCAAGCCAGACTTTTGCTGCCCATTACTGCCTGGAGAGGGAGTCCCGCAGGGACAGTGCTTTCGGACAGGCAGTCCTCTGTAATCTCTTTGAGGTATAGGCAACTCCTGCCCTCCGTCCCGGATGTTGGGCTACCGGTTGGGGGCGTACTCAGAGAAGATTCCTTCTTTCTGTGCTACTGAACTTGAGGGAGCTCCTTTTTTGTGCTTGGGGTCTCCGGTAGCCTTAAGCTTGGGAGTCCCATATGTGAGGACTGACTTCCTGCTTGGTCCTGGAGAAAGAGTAGTTACTCACCTGTAACAGGTGTTCTCCAGGAGCAGCAGGAATCAGTCCTCACAACCCTCCCTCCTCCCCTTGGAGTTGCAGTCATATGATTTATTTTGCTAATTTTTTGCTGTCTTTTAGCTATGTCATCAGACTGAGCAAGATGGCACCCTTGGGCGGGAAGAGGACCGCGCATGCGCGCTGCAATTCCCAAAGGCTTTCTTTGAAAGCTGGGGTAAATTGCTCCGCGAGGGCTCCGTCGGCGCCGACATCACCCATATGTGAGGACTGATTCCTGCTGCTCTTGGAGAACATCTGTTACAGGTGAGTAACTACTCTAACCGTAGATAAAGCATAGTTACTCACCGTAACAGTAACAGGTGTTCTCCAGGGACAGCAGGAATCAGTCCTCACATATGGATGACGCTGACGGAGTATTTCCCCAACTTTCAAATAAAGCCTTTGGGAATGCTACCAAGCATGCGTGGTCCCCTTCCCGCCCAAGGGTGCTATCTTGTTCAGTCAAATGACATAGCTTAGGCAACGGTGAAAATATAAAGAAAGGTAAAGAAGGCAACTCCCAGGGGAGGAGGGAAGGTTGTGAGGACTGATTCCTGTTGTCCCTGGAGAATACCTGTTACAGGTGAGTAACTACGCTTTCTCCAGGAACAAGCAGAAAGTTAGTCCTCACATATAGGACTTCCTAGCTCCAGGCTGCCAGGGACTGAACCACAACAGCACCAACGGCTACCCATAGGGAGGCCGTGAGTTGCAAAGAGTGAGTCCCTACCAAGAGACTCTGCAGACCCCAGCGTCCATCATCACCATTACTCCGGTAGCCTGAACACCAAGGGTCAGAGGGCAGGAGTTGCCTATACACCGAGAATGCTTCAGATTACTGCCTGGTCAAAGGCACTGTCCCTGCAGGACTCACTCTCGAGGCAATAGTGAGCTGCGAATGTATACACTGAAGACCATGTGGCAGCTTTACAAATTTCTCTCACTGGCACTGAGCGGTTGACCACCAACGTAGCCATAGCCCTCACATGATGAGCAGTGATCAGGTGCTCCAGGGAGAGGCCGGCTCACTCATAAGCGAGGACAATGCAGTCCGCCACCCAAGTGGACAGGGTTCTCTTGGTCACATGTATCCCCAGTTTGCTGGGAATTGAGGAGCTTTGCGGTGGGCCTTGGTCCTCTTTAGATAGGACAGGGCCCTGTTACAATCCAACATATGCAGGACCAACTCTGCCTTACCGGCATGAGGTCGTGGGAAGAAGGTGGGGAGGACCACCTCCTGATTGAGGTGGAAAGCCTACACCACCTTCGGGAGGAACTTGGGGTGCATGCGAAACACAACCCTGTTCGTATAGAACCTGATATAAGGTGGATCCGCCACCAGGGCATACAGCTCGCTAATTCTCCGGGCGGATGTCAAGGCCACCAGGAAGGCCCAGGAGAGAGACGTCAGGTGGCAAGTCACCAAGGGCTCAAATGGCGGTCTGGTGAGCTTTGAGAGCAATCACATTGAGATCCCACTCTGGTGAAGGTGGGGAGAGGAGGGGCTTCGATAACAGCAGGCCTCTGAGGTACCTGGTGACTAGGGGCTGGCTGGAGAGGGGCCTCCCCCACAGCAGGGTGATTGCTAGCTGCTATGGCGCTGAGATGCAACCTGACCGAATTAGATTTAAACCCTGAGCAGGAGTGATGCAACAGGTACTGCAGAATGAGCTGCAGATGGCAGGAGAAGGGATTCACATTCTCCTCTGCACACCATAGAGAGAACCTCCTCCACTTGAAGGCATATGCCCTCCTGGTGGAGGGTTTCCGGGAGGCCAGGAGGATCTCTTGCACTTCGTCTGTGAGACTGAAGGGGGCCAGTGCTACCCTTTCAATATCCATGCAGTTAACGTCAGGGATGCCAGGTTTGGGGTGGAGAAGGGAGCCCCCCTCCTGTGAAAGAAGATCCTGCTGATGGCCAGGGAGAGTAGCAGGGGGAACCAGGGCTGTCTGGGCCACCTGGGAGGCAACCAGGATTACTGCGGCATGGTCCATCTGTATCTTGAAAAGGCCCCTGCTATTATAGGAGTCGGTGGGAATGCATAAAGCAGGCCCCGCAACCATGAGATGAAGAAGGTTATTGTGGTGTGGCTGAGGTGAGCAGAATCTGGGCAGCTGTGTATTGTTTGGGGAAGCGAACAGGTCCAGCCAGGGTCTGCCCCAGAGGTGGAAAAGTCTCTGTGCCACCCTGGGATCCAGATGCCACTCCTGTGGCCGAAGGACCCTGCTGAGCCTATCCACCAGGAGGTTGCCCTGGCCCGGCACATACATCACTCTGAGAAGCATGCTGTTGCGCACTGCAAAGGAATGGAGGGCTATTGCCTCCTGGAATAGGTGCGCATGCCTCCCTGCTTGTTCACATAGAACATGGCAACCTGATTGTCTGTCTGTATGAGGACTGAGTGGTTGCTCAGGAGGGTAGCGGAAGGCCTGTAAGGCCAGGAAGATGGTCCTGAGCTCGAGCAGATTGATTTGTAATCGAGACTCATCTGGGGGCCAGTTGCCCTGAGTGCAATGGCCCTTGCAATGTGTGCCCCAGCCCACCAGGGAGGCATCTGTTGTCAGGATCTTTTGTGGTGCTGGTGCTTATAAAGGCATCCCCACCCTGACGTGTTGCAAGGACTGCCACCAGTTGAGGGAGGCCGCCAGTCAGTGGGGGTGTCTCAGCTTGCCTGTGGCCTGTGTCCATTGGGATCTGATACACCACTGGGCTGCTCGCATGTGCAGGCGACTCCAGGGCTTGAAATGAACCATGGAGGCCATGTGACCTAACAAGCGGAGGAGCAGGCAGGCTGGCATGGACCTGCAGCTTTGGACCTTCTCTGCTAACTGTATCAGGCAACGGGTCCTCTCTGTCGGGAGGAAGGCCTTGACATGCAGAGTGTCCTGCTGTGCTCCTATGAACTCCAGGTCTTGAAATGGGGAGAGATTGGACTTTGGGTTGTTAATGATGAAGCCCAACTTCTGCAGGGTGTGAATTGTAAGCCTTGTGGCTTGGCTGGCCTCGAGGGCCATGCTGCCTCTGATGAGCCAGTTGTCCAGGTAGGGGAAGACATGGGCGGCCATGACTGCTAAACACTTTGTGAAGACCCTTGGAGAGGAGGTGAGGCCAAATGATAGTACCCTGTACTGGTAGTGCTGCCCCCCACCATGAATCTCAGGTACTGTCTGTGGGAGGGATGGACCAGGATGTAATTGTATACGTCCTTGAGGTCCAAGGAGCAAAGCCAGTCTCCCTGGCTGAAGTAGGGCAGCAGTGTCCCAAGTGAGAGCATCTTGAACTTCTCCCTCTCGAGGAACCTGTTCAAGTTGCGCAGGTCCAGGATGGGCCAGAGGCCCCCTGTTCTTTTTGGGACAAGGAAATACCTTGAGTAGAACCCCTTTCCCCAGAGGTGTTGGGGTACAATCTCCACTGCCCTGTCCCTGAGTAAGCCTGCGAGTTCTGCAACGAGCAAGGTCTAGTGGAGAAGAGGTCGTGATGGTTCTCCTGGGAAGAAGTTTGGAGGGTTCTGCTGTAGATGGCAAACCCTCCCTCACCACCTGCAGGGCCCACTTGTCCGTGGTGATACTGGACCAGTTGTGGACAAATAGGTCAGACAGCCCCCTGTGGGCTGAGGTGGGACTCCTGGGGGTAGGGAAGGTCCTGCCCAGGGAGTCAAAAGCTTCCCCCCTGTTGGGTGGGGGCTAGTGTCTGGGGCTTGGAAACCTTGGGCTTTCGAGGCCCATGCCCCCCTGACTTTTAGGCTGTGAGGCCTGGTGCTGCTGCCCCCAGTAAGGCTGGTAGGGCCCAGCCTGGTGATAACCCTTTTTTTCTGGGGAAAACGGGCTTTTTCTCCGAGGATTTTTTTCTTGGGGAGGGTCGAGGTCTTCCTGGACAGCCTTTGCCAGGTCACTAGCTGTGCTTCGATTTCAGCCGACTTGTCAGACATCGGTTTCCCGAACAAGTTCTCGCCATTGCAGTGGACATCCAGCAGCTTTTCTTGTACCCACTGCTCAAGGTCTGAGGTTTGTAACCATGCCTGGTGCCGGACGTCGATCCCAGCTGCTGGCACCCTGGCTGCAAACTCAAACCCGTCGTAGGTAACCCTAGAGAGGAATTTGGAACAGTCCCAGATGCCTGCCACCAGGGACTGGAACCTCTGCTGGGGTTCCCTGACGAAGCCCGCCGAGAACCCAGAGAGCTCCTGGATCAGCCTTTTAAGTACATTCCCATGTACAGTTCGTATGCCTGGATATGGCACCCGAGCATGGTGCCCTGATAACACTTGCGGCCCAGGGCTTCGAGGGCCCTGGCCTCCCTGCCTGGGATTTTTTGGCTCTTTAGTTTTTGCATGGAGGACTCAACCACCATGGAGTTGTGGGGGAGTTACTGTTTATGGAACCTGGGGCCCTTCTGGATGCAGTAGATAGCGTCCAGGTGCCGACTGATCACCGAGACTGGGTTCTCCAAAATCCTGCAGAGAAGCCTCTCGAGGATAGGCGGAACCGGCACTGTGAGAGCCTCCTTGGGAGGAGACTCGTATTGCAGGATCTTGACTTCCTCGGTGCGCGAATCCTCCTCCGACTCTAACTGGCCCAAAGAGCCTGGGCCATGTTGCAGACGAAGTCACTGAAAGGCTAGGTCCTCGGGCGTGGAGTGGCTCGGAGGGAACTTCCCTGTGTCAAGAGGTCTCCGGGAGGTCTCGTCCCCAGTCTCCCATTCGAATCCCAAGGTTGTCGAGGAATCGGCCTTGGGGGTCCCCTGTAAAATCTGGGGTCAGACTCCTGAAAACTCTCTGGGTAGGACCAAATCCCCGAGGAGCGTGATCGAGACCTCGATCGACGCTGAGGACTTACCTAAGGCCAATGGCACTTGGTGCCCAGCTCAACGCCCGGGGACTCCCTCGAGGTCGTTGGGCCCGGTGTCAGGGCCGATGATGCTGGAAAACCAGATATCAATGCGTGCTGCAAGGCCAGGATGGAGGAGATGCTCTGCTCCATGGCTGCCATTCGGGATGAGGCCCGATAGCTTTGTAGTAGGTTCCGGGTCCTGGCATGTTCTCCTGTCTCGAGACTTTCTGAGGGCACTTCTTGGAATTGCCCGAGTCACGTCATGGGACTTTGCTAGGTTTCATCGGGGGCACCTCAGCAGGCTTCGGTGCTTTCTTTTTCTTGGGAGGGTCTGTGGCCATGCCGGAGGAGCCGCCGCCGCAGGACTCTGAGGATGCCCAGACCTCACAGGAAGTGCTGGCTTTGGAGCTTGGCAATGGGGAAGCTGGGGCTGAGTTGGATCTGACCACTTTTTGTTCATTTTGGGGGTCATGGCCTGGCACCAGTCGCAGGTGGAGCTGTCGTGGTCCGGGTCCAGGCAGCGGAGACAGCAGTCATGGGTATCGGTAAGTGAAATAGTCTGTCTGTAGTGTTTGCATTTCTTGAACCCATCGGGAGTCAGGTGGGAGAACACCCGGCCGAGATTGACGACCCCTGGGCGAAAATTGGCGTGAAGGCCGGTCGAGGAGGAACCTCGAGGAAAGAAAACGAAAAGTTGAGGATGGAACTGAGTGTGCTGGCTCGAGGCGGGAAGGTAACTGGTATGCAAACCGGAGATATAGAAGGATTTTTAGAACTTTTTCCGGGGGAGTAGAAGACTATGTCTTTTGGGCTCCGTGGAAAAAAGGAGACTGAACAAGGTGACACACTTGGGCGGGAAGGGGACCACGTATGCATGGTAGCATTTCTAAAGGCTTTCTTTGAAAGCTGGGGAAATGCTTCGTGTGGGACTCCGTCAGCGTCGACGTTACCCATATGTGCAGACTGACTTCCTGCTTGTTCCTGGAGAACATATTTATAGGGCAGCTTGGTAGACCATAGAAAGAGAACTAAGAGATAACGGAGGAAAGTAGAAACCTCAGATTGGGACTAGCATGATCAGAGAATAAAATGGTCAGACAACAAAGATAGAAAAAAATATTTTATTTTCAATCTTTATATTTTATATAGTACAGGGAAATGCATCTCTTTTTATTTCTCTGGTGTTGCATTGTATGCAGAATCTGGCTTCTTGGGGCTGCAGTTTAATTTTTATCTACATATTTTTATTTTTAGGTTGTGGTCACTTATTCTGTACTTTGTGAGGATCTGTGTTTTGAGTGTGTGACCAAGGCCAGGTGTTCTATTAACATGGAGTTTATATGTTGGGATCTGTACTGTAGTAATCTGAATTGTTTAGCTTTTCAAATAGGTATTTGGATGTTTTCCTAGGACAGAGGTACTCAAATCCAGTCCTGGAGGGCCGCAAACCAGTCAGGTTTTCGGGATATCCCTAATGAATATGCATGAGATATATTTGCATGCACTGCCTCCATTGTATTTAAATGTATCTCATGCATATTTATTAGGGATATCCCGAAAACCTGACTGGTCTGTGGCCCTCCAGGACTGGATTTGAGTACTCCTGTCCTAGGACAAGCAGGATGAGTCAGCCACACTTGGTGACGTCATCCATCGGCGCCAAGGACACAGAAGTAGCTCTCCAGAGCTCAGAAGGGTAAACTTTCTGAGCATGTGCAGGTAACTCCACCTCCCTGGCTCGCCCCTGGCTAGCCCAGTCTCTTTTCTTCCGCCCTGCCTACAGGATGGGAATTCTACTTTTCCTCACATCCATTTAGGAAGATCCCTACAGGAACAAGGCATCATGAGTACCAAACTGTGGTTTTAAAAATGTCCGAAACGCGACCGGAAAATGAACTCCACAGATATACACAGCCGATGCATCCGCTGCCTAGGAGTGAGTCACTGAGTGGAATCCTGCCCACACTGCGCTCACATGTCTCCTCATGCCTGAAAATCCTGTAGTCATGCTATCAGGGAGTTCACAGAGGCCTCCTCCAGCTCTAACAGACTCGGTCAAGGGTCCCGGCATGCTACTCGGAGCTCTGCTTCCCAAGGGGCCCAACAGACTAACCTGCCGGTTGCTGCAGCACGGGACATGCCGGGAAAAGCCTCTGTCCCCTGCGATGCCCAACTGCTGCTCCTCATCTCGCAACTGTCTCTCTCAGACTCCAGCATTTCTCCTCCGGCCATGTGTTCCCCGGCAAAAAGAACTACTGGAAAAGATGGCGTCTCTCCCTCCTTTGACCAGTTACCTGAAAGTGAGGCCCCCTTGCTGGAAAAGTGCCACCGCGCCCCAGCAAAACACGCCCACTCCAGTGACTCGCATCATTGCGCTGAGAAGGACGTCTCTCCCGCCCAATGGGGGAATCCCTAACAGGCCCCCCCGCGCCAAGCAGCACATTGACCAGAACAGCGTGGGCAGATGGAGCAGCGTGGACAGACGTGCAGGCAGACGGAGCGCCGACTCAGATATTCTCTCACACCGCAGCATCAGTGCCGGAAAAGGCATTGCTCATATCGTACAGAGCGCAGAGGCCATGAGAGGCTCCTGGCATACCGCCGCGCCTCCTCCAGCAGCAGCGGGAGATGCTACGACCAGCAGGGCAGGAGGCGGCAGCTGTCTGGAGATTCAGACTCCTCACCACCAAGACACCACAGCCGAAAGCACAAGGAGGGCTCCATCAGCAAGGTGATTGAGCTCCTGACACAACGCCACAGCCACTCGTCCAGCAGAGTACACCACAGCCACAGCCCGAGGTCCTGGCCACCAAGAGAGTGCAGACACCCTCCCTACTCTCTCCCACACACTTCTCGCCCCAGCACATGGACTCAGAGGGCGAGCAGGTGAGGGATGAGGGGGAGGTCACCCAGACCTCTAAGGACCAGTACGGATCCTATTCCGCCTCCTCCAACCACACCTGAGGATCTCTCATACTCCAGGTTTCTCTCTAAGCAAATTGCACAACACTCCCTCTCCCCAGCAGACACTCCAGCTCCAGCGACTACAACCACCAGCGCCCTATGATTCCTGGAAACCCCCAAGAATTCTATCATCCTTCCAGTTCACCAGCACCTCACGGACAACCTCTTCAAGGTCTGGCAAACCCCCCCTCAGGTTCCGCAACGTTATGAAAACTGGAGACCAAATACCAGGTTCAAGCCGCCCCAGGATTTGAGAAGCAGCAGCTCCCACACCAGTCAATTGTGGTGAAATCCTATAAAATGGGCCAAGAAGTTGCACACACACACCAACGCCCCTCCCAGCCGAGTCCTCAAACTCCTCGATGACGTTGGGAAGAAGACCTTCCAAAGCACCATGCTCAGTGCCAAGATTGCAGCACATCAGCTTCAGCAAGTCCTTTTCCAGGATGTCCTGCTGGAGAGTTTAAAAGGAACCATCAGTTCACTTCCCAAGGAAACAACAGAGGTGGCCTCAACAATCCTCGGGGACCTTACAAAGTGCATGAAACATCTTGTCCACTCTGCCTCAGACTCTCTTGGTATAGCGGCGCGAGGGGCCACCACTGCCATAGCAGCTTGGCGCATGGTCTGGCTCCGTGCATCAGGACTCAGGGAAGACACACATGAGCGCATTGCTGATGCCCCCTGCATGTGAGACAGTCTCCGGCGATAAGGTCATAGACACTGTGAATGACCTAAAGGACCATTGCACCACATTACAGACTCTTGCGGAGGATGGTCTGGAACGTTCCTCCACATTCAAGAAGACATCTCATCCACAACGAAAAAGCTACCCGCCATCACGGCGCAACAACCCTTACCCCAAGTGGCAAGTGGCAACCTCATCACTTCAAGCAGCAGCCAAGCTACCAACCTGCATACCAACAAAAGCCTCGTCAGCGGGACTGCAAGCAAAACAAACAAGGAATGCCTCCCTCCAACAAGAGCAACCCCTCTTTCTTACAAGCTCAGTCCCCCCGCACTCCCAGTGGGGGGACGGCTCACTGCTTTCCTCCACGCGTTGAGCCGGATCACAAGGGACAAGTGGGTCCTGGACATCATCGCCAAGGGATACAAGCTCAACTTCTCCATAACCCCAGGGCAAAGAGCCTGTTCCAGAGCACCTCAGGACACGAGTACCGCTATGGCTGCCGAAATAGCCACCCTTCTGATGGCAAAGGCCATTGAGCCTGTACCTCCAAACGAGGTCTCGCTTGGCTTCCACTCCTGCTACTTCTTAATTCCCAAGAAGTCAGGAGGAGTGCAACCTATCCTAGATCTCAGCAAGCTGAACAATTTCATCCGCAAGGAGAAGTTCAAGATGTACTCTCTTGGCTCTATCCTACCTCTGGTGCAACCCAACGACTGGATTGCGTCCTTGGATCTACAAGATGCTTAAACACATGTCCCCATTCACCCTGCCAACAGGAAGTACTTGTGCTTCTGGTCTTTTGGGAAGCCCTTTCAGTACAGGATCCTTCCTTTTGGGCTCTCCCCAGCCCCGAGGGTATTCACAAAATGCGTCGCTGTGGCGACCATGCGTCTCCGCAAGAAGGGACTATGCGTCTTCCCCTACCTGGACGACCGGTTCATCACGGTACCCACCCAGCAGGAGCTACAGGACTCAGTCGCACAGTCGACCACACTGCTATCCACACTCGGCTTCCTGCTCAACCAGCCGAAGTCTCATCTCCAACCGTCACAACATCTGGACTTCATCGGTGTGGAAATCGCCAAGGCATTCCTGCCAGTACTTTGCATCAGCACCATCTCCATCCTGGCCAGAAGAGTCACCGCGAGCAGCTACATCTTAGCAAGGACCCTCCTGCAGCGTCCAACCATGTCCTCCCCCTCACCAATCTCCGGATGCAACACCTGCAGTGGCATCTCCGCAAGCATTGGCAACAACATCCCAGCTGCTCTCCAGCCGCATTCCTCTAAACAAACGGGTGCAGCAGTCGCTGACTTGGTGGATATCCAAGGACAACCTGTCAATGGGCAGGCCGCTGCAACCACTGAACCATCACCTCACGGTCACTACCGATGCCTCCAAGACGGGCTGGGGGCATACGTGCTCAGTTTCTGGACCAGGGGCACCTGGAACATCATGGAAAGACATTGACACATCAACTTCTTCGAACTGAGGGCGGTATGCTACGCTTTGCAGGCCTTCTGCCACCTCATCAAGGGACGACGCATCTTGATCTAGACAGATAATCAGGTTGCGATGTTCTACATCAACAAGCGTGGTGGGACGTGATCCCTCTCCCTCTGCAGAGAAGCCCTCAAGCTCTGGCCCTCTCTGAGAACTGCCTGCTTCAGGCCTCATACCTACCGGGAGCAGACAACATGCTGGCGGACCGCCTCAGCCGTCAGCTAGACCCTCACGAGTGGTTGCTCAACCCCAAGAAAGCAGCAGACCTCTTTCACAAGTGGGGCCAGCCATATGTAGACCTCTTTGCTTGCGAGGAGAATGCCAAGAGCGCTCACTTCTGCTCGAAGCACCCAACACCGCACAGCCTGGCTCCTGATGCATTCAGCCTCCCTCCCGTGGGGGAACTGGACACTGCTGTATGCGTTTCCGCCCACACCTCTCATCTCCAAGACCATACAGAAGATCATGCAGGACAGAGTGCGGGTCATCCTCATAGCCCCGTGTTGGACACGGCAGATGTGGTTCCCTTTCCTGAGCTGCCTAGTGCAGGAGCCTCCGGTCCGGCTCCTGCCAACACCAGACCTCTTCACGCAAGATGGCAGCGCTACTCTACACCCAACCTGCAAGACCTGGCCCTGACAGCCTGATTCTTGACGGGCTGACTGGCGAGGTACAGCGGATTGTCCTGGCCACAAGGCAGCCTTCCATACAAAAATCTTACAGGCTAAAATGGAAATGATTCTCCACGTGGTGCGCCACAGAGGGTATCAAGACCTACTCATGCACAATCGCTTGGGCTCTCCAGTATCTCACCAACCTCGTTAGCACTGGACTCAAAATGACGTCTATCTGCTACCATCTATCCACCATCGTAGCCTACCATGACCACCCTGACTGCTCCTCAGTTGCCACGCACCCACTGGCCTCCCAGTTCATGTGGGGCTTGGCTAATCTCAGGCCGCTGTCAGACAGCTGGTGCACCCCTGGGACCTCAGCATTGTGCTATACCAGCTCACACAGCCCCCTCATCGCCATCACCTTGACTTGGCGGGTCAGTGATCTGTAGGCTGTGGTAACGCACCCCGCCACACACACACACACGGTCATCCACCAGGATCATGCCACTCTGCGCACCCACCCGAAATTTGTCCCCAAGGTGACCTCACCGTTCGACATCAACCAAGCAGTCACACTACCGACCTTTCATCCAGGACCGCACGCCTCACCCGAGGAGGAGCGCCTCCACTCTTTGGACTATATGCACGTCCTGCGGGTCTATATCAGCAGAACAGAGCACCACCACCAAGGGGCCCAGCTGTTTGTCTCGTACAACCCCAACAGGCTGGGGTGCCCCATCACCAAGAGGACACTGTCGCTCTGGATATTGGCTTGCATCGCCTTCTGCTACAACCAAACAGGGATCCAGCTGGTGGGGCGTGTATGCGCGCACCAGCTCAGGGCCACGGCAGCGACACTGGCCAACCTACACTCGGTCCCTGTACAAGACATCTGCAGAGCCGCCACTTGGTGGTCCTCCTCCACATTCCAGAGGCACTACTGCCTCGACCAGGCCATAGAAGCGGATAGTGCCTTCAGCCGAGCAGTCCTAAGTTCAGAAGCACTGCCCCCCCGCGACGCATAGGCGCCACCGCAGTCGGTGCAGCTTCAGTATGTCCGCATTGTTCGACTTCTGATTGGTGAATGTTTGTTCCGTTCCATTACTTGAGTGCTACCCAGAACCCCTGTTGCACCAGGGGCCGTTACGCACATAAGTTACATATGAGGTGTGACGAAAAAAGAAACAAGACTGTCCCATAAATGTTTTATTACAAAATCTACAGAGAAATTATGCATTGTCCCCTTAAAGGTAATCCCCCCCCCCAGAGTTAATGCACTTCCACATTTGCTTCTGCCACGTACGGAAGCACTCGGTAAAGTCCTCCTCCTTGAGGTCCCTCAGCTCCCTCGTCACAGTGGCCTTGATCTCTTCTACAGAGGCAAAATTAGTTCCTTTGAGCACAGGCTTCAGCCTGGGGAAGAGCCAGAAGTCGCACAGTGCAAGATATGAGGAATAAGGAGGGTAATCGAAAGCTGTGATTTGTTTATTGGCGAAGAACTGCCTCACTCTGAGTGCGGTGTGTGCGGGCGCGTTGTCATGATGGAGCAGCCACGACTTGTCTCTCCACAGAGCCCGCCTGCTGCACTGAACCTGGTCATGGAGGCAATTGTTGCATGCTAGAGTTGACAACCTCTGACCATAACAGGCACACCTACCCCTACCTCTACTAGGCTTGTTTTCTTAAAATTACCAATGCTAATGTTGCTAATGTTTTGCTACTATTAACCCAGATCCCTGACATGTATTCTGGATACTGTTTACACTGGATACTGTTGATACTTGCTGGTACTAACTAACTCTTACAAGCTATACTGTTATTACCCACGATTGTTAAGGCTGCAACTCCAACTACCTGGTACAAAAACTTAACTGTCAGAGCAAAGGGCAGCTGCAGAGTTACTCCACCCAGCTAAAAATGAAGGCGCCAATCTGGTACATAGGGATATACCTGTTCACACTAATACCTGCCTACGCATTCAATCAAAACCTATACCAACCCCTCTCACACCTTTACACCCCATTCTACCGCCTCTACACCATACAAACCCCACAACCACTCCTACTCACACCATACTACTTCACAGGAAAGATTGTATCACACACGCCCAATCATAGGCTCTCCACTAGAAGTTCGACAAGAAATCGGAGACACCGCAAGCCCAATGCAGCATTGCCCCGCTCACTCAACCAAACTACATCACAAACCACTAACAACCAGGCTACGCCAGCCCTGCATGAAGCCTGTAAAATCATACTCATCAATGCTTGCTCAATCAGGAACAAAACCCACATAATCTACGACATCATCACAGACGACCAACCGGACATCCTATGTATAACCGAAACATGGGTCACAGAAACAGATGCAGCCATATTGAACCAGATCAGCAAACCTGGATACAACCTGTATAACTGTCCCCGATCCCACAAAAAGGGTGGAGGCGTCCTCATGATAGCAAAAGACAACCTGAAACTCTCAAGCACATATCAGAACTCAAACCCAGACATAGACCTACTCAAGGTCGAAAACTCTGCATTATCCATCTGCTTGATATACAGACCCCCCACGCCGCAACATGAGATATTAGCATCAGCATTGGAAACAATTTCATCAACGCAACCTAGAAAATTCCAGATCGTACTAGGGGACCTAAATCTAGCATCAACATCAGCCACGAATGCAAACACCTTCCTAGAAGCTATGACCCAGCTAGGGTACCAACAACTAATAACAGAACCCACCCATGAAAAAGGACACACACTAGACATGGTTTTCACGCCCAAAAGTGAATAGGCCAATGATGAGAAGCCCCTGATAGAGATCAATCCACTACCCTGGTCAGACCACCACCAAATCAATATACGGATAAAGCTGCCGAACTTGACTAAAGACACAAAAGCAAAAAGATCATCACACCAACAAAGAAGATTCAACAAACCAAACATGGAAGGTCTTATCAATACTATCAAATCCCACATAGACCTGGGAAAAACAGACCTCGATGACTTAACAAGCAATTGGGATTCCGGAATTCAGACCATAGCAATCCCCAAAGGGAATCAGACACCAAACGCATCCAAACACCAATCAGAACCTTGGTACACCATAACATTGACCAGAATGAAGAGAGACCTCAGAAAGCACGAAAGAAAGTGGAGACACACCAAATCCACCGAACTCAGGGCTGTGTACCTTAATCTCCTCTCAAAATACAAAGAAGAAATAAACACAGCAAAGAGGATACATCATACCAACATCCTAAACAAAGCCATCAACAAACCACGTGAACTTTTTGCACTAGTAAAATCGCTTACCAAAACAGCCCTACCGGAACATCAAGATAGCCCTATCCATCCACAAACACTGGCAAATCACTACGCAAGCAAACTGACTACTACCGCCCCCACGTTCGATGTAGGCACACCGCACCAACGAACGAAGGTGAAGCAAGAACTTACATGGAGCACATTCCACAACATTGATGAACAACAAACCACCAACATTCTAACCTCCATAAATACCACCACCTCACCACTTGACCCCTGCCCAACTGCATGGATCAAAGCGGCAAAAAAAGAGATAAACCAGCAAATAGCCCACATTGTAAATCAGTCACTAAGTCAAGGAATAATGCCTGACCAACTAAAACAATCTATAATAAGGCCAATCCTAAAAAACAACTCTCTCAACAAGGAAGACCCGACCTCATACCGCCCCATATCCAGCATCTCATTCCTGGCAAAAATCATCGAAAAGGCAGTGCTCCTACAACTTCAAGACCACCTTGATGACCATGATACCTTAGACAAACAACAATACGGGTTCAGAAGAAACCATGGAGTTGAAACACTTTTGATAGCACTAATGAACAACCTCCTCAAAGGACTAGAAGACACAAAGAAAATGTTTATACTCATTTTCATTGACATCTCCGCCGCCTTTGACACTGTACATCATGGGATCCTCCTTAGCAAACTGGAATCCATAGGAGTTGTGGGAACCCCCCTCAAATGGTTCTCCTCCTACATATCGAACAGAAGGCCTCAAGTACAATTCAATGGGGAACAAGCTAAACCGCTCTCTCAAACGCAGGGCATACCCCAGGGTTCAGCTCTCTCGGCACTACTGTTCAACATTTACATGCAACCCCTCTGCGACATTTTTAAAAGGCATAACATCAACTACCACATCTATGCGGATGATATTATGCTCTACACACAACTGGACGCCGCTGAGCCCAAATATACACAGCTCGAAAGCTGCCTGGACGAGATGTTGCTATGGCTACAGAAAAATAACATGACGATTAACCACAAAAAACAGAGGTCATGTATATATCCAGCAAACCAAACTTCAAGCCACCTGCTTCAATCACCCTGTGCAATAACACGTACAACGCAAAAGATGAAATCAAATATCTAGGAGTCACACTCGACTGCAACCTAAAAATGGAGACACACCTGCGTAAAACAAACAAAGCCATCTTCCATAAACTTAGGGTGATACAACCTCTAAGGAAAATAATAGCACCATGCGACTTCCGGTCAGTGGCTCAAGCACTCATTATGCCACATCTAGACTACTGTAATGCCATCTTACAAGGTCTGCCCAAAAAATCACTAAATATCCTTCAGATGGCCCAAAATGTGACAGCCAGGATCATAATGGGAACAAGAATATCTGAACACATCACCCCCATATTAATCGACCTACATTGGCTTCCAATTGCAGCTAGGATACAGTACAAGATGCTAGTAACCACATTCAAACTTATCAACAACATAGCCCCCTCATTCCTGTCCTCACTTATCAGCACACAACCGGCAAATAGGAACAGAAGAACTAACAACTTGGGCACCCTGCAGGTCCCCAACACCATCAGAACTGTGAAAACATGTACATGTCGCAGAGCTTTCTCATTCTCTGCGCCTACTATATGGAATCAACTCCCTTTTGAACTGCGTTTAATCCAGGACATTAAAAGTTTCAGGAAAGAGATAAAAACCCACCTATTTAAATGCTACTACAACCAGCCATGAATCTCAAGATCCATGGAATCGTAGCAAAGCAAACAGATAATTATATGTTTTTGAATCCACCTTATGTATAAACATGTAAAAATGTGAAATCCAAAAATGTGTAAATATGTATGTATAAATGTAAATATGTATAATTCCATCCCCCAAAACACTAACCATGTGTGCTGTGACCCCCCCTCAGAGCTATGTATTTACTGTCCCCTCCCAGTCCTGATTGACAACCCCCAAAAGAAGAATCGAACTGCTGCTGATCGCTGGAAGCAGCGGTATATAAATGTGTACTAAATAAATAAATTGAGGAACTACTGGTAGAAGTGCTTGTTGACTGTCTGATCCTCAGGCACAAACTCATGATGGACCACTCCCTTCTGGTCGAAGAATGCGATTAGCATGACCTTGATCCTTGATTTGGACATGCGCGCCTTCCTGGGTCTGGGTGACAGTCGAGTCTTCCACTGTAGGCTCTGTCTCTTGAGCTTTCAAGGTCATACTGGAAGACCCAAGTCTCGTTTCCTGTGATGACTCGGCCAACGAACTCTGGATCTTCTCCGATCTTCTCTAGCAAGTCTCGACAAACATTGACCCAGTGCTCCTTCTGGTCGTCCGATAAAAGCTTGGGCAGCATCTTGGTGCACACCTTCTGTATCCCCAGCTCCTGCACCAATCCATACTGACTCCCTGTTCAGGCTGAGCTCCTCAGCTATCATCCGCACCGTCAATCTGCGATCACTCCGCACCGGCCTTCCACGACAAAGATGGCTGTCAATGTTCTCAGCCGTCTTTGTCGTGGAAGGCCGTCCTGACTTGGGGTCATCCTCCACCTCCTCGCAGCCAGTCTTGAAGTGTTTGTGCCACTGGAAGACTCGCAGCCTTGACATTGCATCTTCTCCATAAGCCTTTTGGATAAGTTGGAGACACTCAGTTGGGCTCTTCTCCAACTTACCCAGAAATTTAAAGTTGATTCTTTGCTCCATATTTCTGCCACCTCCAGTTGCGTGACAAAGCGATGGAGCAGTGTGCTACAAAAAAACCTGAAAATGAAAAACAGAGTGAGATAGATGAAAAATATTATAGCAGAATAGTGGCGAGATGTTGCACAACACAGTGACGTAAGCGGTTAGCCAATTGGCATTGAGTCATGGATGTGGCTGCTACAGTCTCGTTTCTTTTTTTGTCACACCTTGTATATGAGTGCTATCCAGAACCCCTGCTGCGCCAGGGGCCGTTATATACATATATGCAAGTTCTTGTTGCATGTTCAATAAAATACGCGAAAGTATTTGAAGTATGAATGTCTCTGAGTGCCTCATCCACCTCAGCATCAACTTTACCCGGCGCGGCTAGGGAGTCACCAGGTGTGGCTGACTCATCCTGCTTGTCCTAGGAGAAAGCAAGGTTGCTTACCTGTAACGGGAGTTCTCTGTGGACAGCAGGATAAGTCAGCCACGCATTCCCACCTGCCTCCCCTCGGATGAGGGCATCAGACTCCCTCGGCCCACTGCTAGACTCCTTGGGCACTGCTCTGGAACAGACTGGGCAGGCCAGGGAGGTGGAGTTATCTGCACATGCTCAGAAAGTTTACCTTTCTGAGCTCTGGAGAACTACTTCTCTGTCCTCTGTGCCGTCGGATGACGTCACCAGGTGTGGCTGACGTATTCTGCTGTCCACGGAGAACTCCCATTACAGGTAAGTAACCTCACTTTTCCAGGGCCCGCTGCAGTGATAACAGAGCTGCTTTTTTTGGGTAGGCTGCATGTGGAGGAAGGTGGGGTATAGCCAAGATTAATAATGATGGAGGGTGGGGGCAGTCTATAGGTTGCAGGGAGGCTCCAGAAGTCCTAACACCAGCCCTGGTCAAGTACCACAAGGTATACCAGGGGCCCTCGTCCTAGGTTGTGCATGTTGACCAGTAATAGTCCCTTTCCATTCAGGTTCAGTCTTCTGGTGCTCAGAGACTGCCAAGGACATATCACATATGCATGAGGTATTCTTCCACAAAGAAAGTATAAACATTAGTTCCCAGACAGTCGTAGGAGGCAGCAGTGTTGTACTGAAATTGTCAGACTTGCCAGGGCAATCCCAGCAGAACAGGAACAATACAGAATCAGCAGGCAGAAGCATGATCAGTAAAGAGATTTAGGTCAGGGCATGCAGAAACAGGTTTGAAGCCAATAGGCAAGCAAATATCAGCTGTGATAGATAAGCAGAAGAAAATCACCCAGGAACTCAAACGTGAGGCCCTTCTAAGAACAAGATAGAATGGGAGTTCCCAGATCTAAATAGGTACAGAGACTAACCAGAGAAGATGCATTCTCAGAGAACCAATTAGGCCAAGATTCATCATCAGAGGACGAATCGGAGCAAGCCGCATTATCAGAAAGTGACTAGGGACAGTATAAACGGCAGGAAGAAGCCAAAGCTCACTTTCTATACAAGGAGAGCTTCCTGGAAGGTAAGTACATGACACAGGATTACAACTATTGAACAGATCCCAAACGTAGGTGGAAGAGAAGGCATTTTTTTATTTAGCTCACACTTTCTTCAGTAGTGTAGCTCTAGGCGAATTAGATTAAGGTCTAGTAGGCAGGCCCAGCCCGTCCATTGTGAGGGAATGTTGCCCGCACATGGCCCCACACCTGACTGGCTCCAGAGGGAGCTGGGGAGGCCCGAAGCTGTGGCTTATTTCTGAACAGCCGCAGGAGTAAAGAGCAGTGTTTGCTTTCTCTCCCACGGCTGTGATAGAAAGGAGCACGCAAGTTTCATAATAAGTTAGAGCCTAGCAGCAGCAAAGAGCTATAATTTAAATCAAATCAGAATGTACCTTAGAACAAAAGGCAAAACAGGGTCAGTACTCTTTGAGCAACAAATAAAGTCTTCTAGAGACCTTTACAAAGAGGCCTTCTACCTAGGGGGCAAGAGACCTGTGAAACATTTTCAATAGGTGTTAACACCAGGTGGCAGGTCAAAAGGCCATTTTGAAAGACTCCTTCTATCCAAGCAAGGACTGTTAATCACCCAGGAAGTTGGTCACAGCTTACCTCAGCAGCACAGGCATAAATAGCTCAAGCAGAGCTCTGTGATCCTCAGTCTTGAAGGACTAGAAAAGGGGACTGTTACTTCTGGAGAGAGATCTGCAATTGTGAGTATATGCTTCTAGGAATTTTCTGAAAGGAATTCTTTGTATTAAAGCTAATCTGTGAACCCACTATTTTTGTTAAATCAGTCAGGGCCTAGTAGCAACAGTTTAAATTTAAAACACAAAAGAGAACTTTCTGGTTACATTTCATACCCAGCAGAGAGCTTGTAGTTTAAATTTAATAGTCACTCAGGGCCTAGTATCAGCAAAGTACTTTTAGTTTACATTTAAAACACAGAAGAGAGCTTTCTGGTTAAATTTAGAACCCAGCAGAGAGCTTGTAGTATACATTTCATAATAAATTAGAGCCTAGCAGCAGCAAAGAGCTATAATTTAAATCAAATCAGAATATAGCTTACCTCAGCAGCACAGGACAGGATACTGTGTAGCAGCACTCTTTTAATAAGTGTTATTTCCCTCCCTCCCTGGAATAATCGTAGCTTTATAGGTACTTACACATCTTAAAAGACAGGAGGTGCTCTCAGGTGAAGCTTGTTACCCAAATCAGTCATACACTAAGGACCTGAGATTAATTAAGCTTCAGGTGAACAAGGTATATTAAGCGTATTAGGTACAGTTTTATTAGTATAAATATCCATAGCAACCCTTAGTAAGTAAAGAACTTAAAGATCTAAACACAAGCTTAAAACTAAGATGCAGACAGCAGTCCATCAGCGAGATGGGGGCTTTCCAGTCTTTTGCATTGAGTGTTACATGTATGATTTTCTCCCATTTGATGAGAGGTCTTACGTGTGCATTAGGTGCAAGGAGCTCTTTGCTCTCAGGGAATGAGTCCATTCTCTAGAGGCTAGAGTAGCAGACTTGGAAAATATGAGAAAGACAGAGAGGTACATAGATGAGACCTACAGGTATATAGTCCTGAATTCCCACCTCCAGTCTGGCAGCATCCCTGTTGCCATGGAGGAGAGAGATCACGTGACAGGAGAGCATCACCCTGGTGTGGCAAGAAGTGATCCTGTAACTAGGACCTGTCCTCCAGGTGATGTAAAACCCTCTCGCACCGAGGAAGTATCTCCAGGGCCATGTGCCCATGAGGTAAGGGTTAGGACAGCCGTTATAGTTGGTGATTCGATCATTAGGCATGTAGATAGCTGGGTGGTTGGTGGACGTGAGGATCGCCTGTTAACATGCCTGCCTGGTGCGAAGGTAGCGGACCTCACGCACCACCTAGATAAGGTCTTAGATAGTGCTGGGGAGGAGTCTGCTGTCTTGGTACATGTCGGTACCAATGACATAGGAAAATTTGGTAGGGAGGTTCTGGAGGCTAAATTTAGACTTTTAGTTAGGAAGTTGAAATCCAAAACTTCCAGGGTAGCGTTCTCCGAAATGCTTGCCGTTCCACGCGCAGGAACCAAAAGGCAGGCAGAGCTCTGGAGTCTCAATGCGTGGATGAGACAATGGTGCAGAGATGAGGGTTTTGGATTTGTTAGGAACTGGGTAACATTCTGGGGAAAGGAGGGGCTCTTCCGAAGGCATGGGCTTCACCTTAACCGGGATGGAGCAAGGCTGCTGGCATTAACCTTTAAAAAGGAGATAGAGAAGCTTTTAAACTAGATAATAGGGGAAAACCGACAGTCGCCCAAGAGCGGATGGTTCAGAAGAATGTATCCTTGAAGGATACTACCAAAAGCAGAGAGGTTCCAAAAAATAGTAAAGTAGCCCAAATGAGTATGGAGCAGACAGAGCTTAAAGATCCCAACTTACCCATGTCTACCAATAGCCAAATTAATATGAATAAAATACAGTCTCTAAAATGCTTGTATGCAAATGCTAGAAGTCTAAAAAATAAGATGGGAGAGTTAATATGTATAGCACTAAATGAGAGGTTAAATATGATTGGAATATCAGAGACATGGTGGAAGGAGGACAACCAGTGAAACAGTGTGATACCTGGGTACAAACTATATCAGAATGATAGAGCTGATCAAATTGGTGGAGGGGTTGCGCTCTATGTTAGAGAGGGCATTGAGTCAGAAAGGATTAAAGTTTTGCAGGAAACAAAATTTGCTGTAGAATCTCTATGGATTGAAATTCCATGTAAAAAGTGGAAGGCGATGACAGTGGGGGTATACTATCGACCGCCTGGCCAGAATCAACAAATGGATGATGAAATGCTCAAAGAAATCAAGGAAGCTAACAAAAGTTACAGCACAATAATAATAATGGGTGATTTCAATTACCCCGGTATCGACTAGGTCAGTGTCACGGCAGGACATGCTAGGGAGATAAAGTTCTTAGATGAAATAAATAACTGCTTCTTGGAGTAGCTGGTTCATGAACCGACCAGAGGGGAAGCCATATTAGTTCTAGTCCTTAGTGGAACACCAGATCTAGTGCAAGAGATAAGGGTGTTGGGGCCACTTGGCAATAGTGATCATAGCATGATCGTGTTTGATTTAATTAGTGGAGGAGGGATAGTAAGGAAATCCACAGTACTACCTTTTAACTTTCAAAAGGGAGACTATGATAAAATGATGAAAATAGTTAAGAAAATACTAAAAGGAGCAGTTGCAAAGGTTAAAGACTTACATCAAGCTTGGGTGTTATTGAAAAATACTATCTTGGAAGCCCAGACCAGCTGTATTCCACGCTTTAAGAAAAGTGGAAGGAAGTCCAAAAAACTGCCAGCATGGTCTAAAGGTGAAGTCAGAGAGGCGTCTGTTGCCAAAAAAGCATCTTTCAGGAAATGGGAAAAAGAGCCAAACGACGAAACCTGGAAACAGCACAAGCACTGGCAAGTCAAATGCAAGGCATTGATAAGGCAGGCAAAGGGAGAATATGAGAAGAAGCTTGCTGCGGAAGCAAAAATGCAAAATAAAGACTTTTTCAAGTACATTTGTAGCAAAAAACCTGTGAGAAAGTCAGTTGGTCCATTAGATGATAGAGGGATTAAAGGAGCACTAAGAGGCGACAAGGTGATAGCGGAGAGACTGAATGAATTCTTTGCTTCCGTCTTTACTGAGGAAGATGTAGGGATGTTACCCATGACTGAAGTGGTATTTAAAGGTGCAGAAGAATTGAAGGAAATATCGATACATCGGGAAGATGTATAACAACTATTAGATAAAGTGAAGAGTAGCAAATCACCTGGGCCGGATGGTATACATCCAAGGGTGTTGAAAGAACTGAAATATGAGATTGCAGACCTGCTATTAGTAATCTGTGAACTATCATTAAAATAATCTCTAATACCTGAAGATTGGAGGATTGCCAATGTAACACCAGTTTTTAAAAAGGGTTCCAGGGGTGATCCGGGAAACGACAGACCGGTGAAGCTGACGTCGGTACCGGGAAAAATGGTAGAAACCATCATAAAAAATAAAATTACTCAGCATGTAGATAGTCATGGCCTAATGGGAGACAGCTAACATGGCTTTAGACAAGGAAGATCTTGTCTTACTAATCTGTTATGTTTTTTTGAAGGTGTGAATAAACAGGTGGACAAAGGTGAGTCGGTTGATATAGTGTATCCTGGACTTTCAGAAAGCCTTTGACAAGGTCCCTCATCAGAGACTTTTGGCAAAACTAAAGAGTCATGGGATAGGAGGCAGTGTACTACTGTGGATCAAGAACTGGTTAAAAGATAGAAAGCAGAGGGTAGGGCTAAATGGCCAATTTTCCCAATGGAGAAAGATGAATAGTGGTGTACCCCAGGGATCTGTGCTGGGTCTGCTGCTTTTTGACATATTCATAAATGACCTGGAAAAGGGAATAACGAGTGAGGTTATCAAATTTGCAGATGACACAAAACTATTTAAAGTTGTTAAAACCCAAGAGGATTGTGGAAAATTGCAAGAGGATCTTGATAAATTGGAAGACTGGGCATCAAAATGGCAGATGAAATTTAATGTGGACATGTGCAAAGTTATGCACCTAGGGAAGAACAACCCAAACTATGGTTGCACGATGCAAGGTTCCACATTAGGAACCACCACCCAGGAAAAGGATTTAGGCGTCATTGTGGATAACATGTTAAAACCCTCAGCCCAGTGTGCAGCGGCGGCCAAGAGAGCAAATAGAATGCTAGGTATCATAAGGAAAGGAATGGAAAATAAAACAAAAGATATTATAATGCCTCTATATCGTTCCATGGTGAGACCGCACCTTGAATATTGTGTGCAGTTCTGGTCGCCGTATCTTTAAAAGGATATATAGCGTTATTAGAAAAGGTTCAGAGAAGAGCCACCAGAATGGTAAAGGGGATAGAAGGATACTCCTATGAAGAAAGGCTAAAAAGGTTAGGGCTCTTTAACCTGGAAAAGAGACGTCTGAGGGAGATATGATAGAAGTCTATAAATTAATGAATGGAGTGGAACAGGTAAACGTAGATCAATTGTATACGTTATCAAAATATAGAAAGACATGGGGACATGCAATGAAGCTACAGGGTAAACTATTTAAGACTAATAAAAGAAAATATTTTTTCACTCAACGTGTAATCAAACTCTGGAATTTGTTACCGGAGGATGTAGTAAAGGCCATTAGTGTAGCTGGGTTTAAAATAGGTTTGGACAAGTTCCTGGAGGAAAGGTCCATAAACCATTATTAAGAAGGGACCCAGGATATCAGTGCTTGACCCAGTACAAGCAGTGTGGAACCTGTATCTTTTGGGGAAACTGCTAGGTACGTATGACCTAGATTGGCCACTGTTGGAAACAGGATACTGGGCTTGATGGACCTTGATCTGACCCAGTATGGCATATCTTATGTTCTTATATGTTTGCTGAGTGCCAGGGAGGTCAAATGGGAGAGAAGGCAAACGCCGCTTCCGGTCTCCCTGGCTCTCTCTGAAGCTGGCCAGATGCAAGGTCCCTTTTGGGGTGTGGCTGGGAGAGGGACTGGGGGTTAGAACAGGAATGGGTGGGACTGGAAGCTAGAATGGAACCGGGGGGGGGGGGGAGTTCTAGGGGCTAGAATGGGAACAGGAACGGTATTGAGGACAAGACTAGAAATAGACTGATTTGGGGGGATGAGGAACTGGGACTGTTAAAGTGCAGATGCTGGGAGGGACTGGAGGAGACTGGGAGGTTAGTACTGGAAATGGCCTAGGGAAGGGGGAAGTGGAACTGGAAGGGAATTGATACTGGGGACTGGAAATGGGCTGATGCTGGGGGACTGGAAGGGAGCTGATGCTGGGAGGGACTGGAGGAGGACTGATACTGGGGGTTAGGACTGGACATGGGTTGGGGATGGGGGACTGGGACTAGAGGGGAGCTTATGCTGGGAGGGTCTGAAAGAGAACTAATACCGGGGGGTTAGGACTAGAAAAGGGATGATGCTGGACGATGGGCAAATTGGACTGGAAGGAAGTAGATGCTGGGAGGGGCTGGAACTAGAAGGGAGCTGATGCTGGTGAAGGAACAGAAGGGGGTAGGACTGGGACTGGCTGGAGAAAAAAAGAAACTGGGGGAGTGAGGATGGAAAGGAAAACACATATTTTGAATGGGAGAGGGGAAAAATCTATGGTTGGTTAAGTATTGGGAGAGTAAGTGAGGATTGAGGAATGGAGGGGTGAAATTTGAGTGGATGAAGAAGGGATAAAGAAAGAAATCGAGGAAAGAGCAAAAGGGGAAAAATCAGTAGAGGCAGATGTAGAGAGAATAGAAAAAACTAGAAGAGAAAAGAAAGGACACATGGACAGCAGACAATGGAAAGTTAGCAGAAGACATGAAGAAAGCATAAGAAAGTGACTGGGGCAATTGCATCTGGAAAGTAAAATGCCCAAACAACAAAAGGTAGAAAAAAATCTATTTTATTTTGAATTTATTAACTGGAATATGTCAGCTCTGGGAAATGTGCATCGCTAACATTTTGCATTTTGTTTAGTACAAGAGGAAATTAATTTATAGTTTTATTTCTCCAGTTTTGCTGTACATTCCAGGTTTGGCTTCTGGAGTTCCCAGTTTAATTATTGTCTTAATATTTCTAAATTGTGATCCCTTGTTCTATGTTTGATGACAGACTATGTTTTTATGTGTAACCGAGCTGCAGTATTCTGTTCATGTAGTTTATATGTGACAGTCCCACTTGTTTTCTTTCCCCAGTAGGAGGTGTAGTGGTTTAATATTTGCAGTGTTGCCGTTTGATAGGTAGGGTTTGGTGCTTTGTGAGTCCTGTAGTGCTGTTATGATAAGGCGGATTTGCTATAGATTCTAAATGAGCCAGAGTGTATAGTATTTCCTAATGTGCCTAGCAATTGACACTGGAGTATAGTAATGTAGAAATCTGGTAGTCACTTTATCCTCACTCCCCATGCAAATGGTATGGAGATACTGATTAAGAGGCATGTCTATTAAAAGTTAATGCGCATTCAGAAATGTTAATGAGTGCTAAGTGCAACAACACCCATTTATTTCTATTGGCGCAGTGGTACTTAACGCACATTAATATTTAGTAAATATGCCCCTAAGTTAATGTCAGAACAAAATAGAGGCTTCTGAAGGGCTGTTTTGATAGCCACCTAAAATTTTAGATGGGCAACATATACATTTTAAAATAAAATAAATTAAATTTTGTGCAAATGAGGTCCAGTGGCTATGCAAATGAGTCTCCGCACATGGCCACCCCTGCCAGTAGGTATTTTCCCTTAAGGGCTTACAATCTAAGTTTGTTCCTAAGGCAATGGAGTGTTGTGACTTGCCCAAAATCACAAGGAGAAGCAGGGGGATTTGAACCCTGCTCTAACCATTAGGTTACTCCACTATTTCTCCAGGAACAAGCAGGAAGTCAGTCTTCACATATGGGAGACGGCGCCCATAGAGACCGCATGGAAGCATCTCCCCAGCTTTCAAAGAAAGCCTTTGGGTGATGCCCCCACACATGCTTTGTCCCCTCCCCCCCCCCCCCCCCCCCCCCAAGAGTGCCATCTTGCTCAGTCGCCTTTTTTCTGCAGAGACGGGTAGACGTGTCTGATTCCCTGGAAAAAGTTGATTTTTTTTCTCTTACAGTTAATTCTCTCTCTTATAGTTAATTCTCTCTCTCCAGCCACGGCCGGTCCTTTTCCCACCCCCGAGTTCACTTGTCTCGGCACCGTATCCTCAGGCCCATGAATTTCTTTCCAGCACAATTCACGCCCTTTTTCCGCTGGTAGTTAAGAAACACAGAAACATGACAACAGAAAAAGATCACATGACCTATCTAGTCTGTCCTTCCATATCAATAACTACAGCAGTCCCCTTTTTTCCTTTTGAGATCCTCTGTGTTTGTCCCATGCTTTTTTGAATTCAGATACTGTCCTCATCTCTACCACCTCCACTGGGAGACTATTCCACTGATCCACCACACATTCCGTAAATAAATATTTCCACATATCACTCCTGAATCTATCCCCCTTTCACCCTCATCCCCTCGTAGCAAAACTTGCTTTCAATTGAAAGAGGCTCTCCCCCTGTGCATTTATGCCATGGAGGTATTTAAACGTCTCAATCATATCACCTCTATTCCTCCTTTCGTCTAAGGTGTACATATTAAGATCTTTAAGTCTGTCCTCATATGCAGACCACTAACAATTTTAGTAGCCACCCACTATACTGACTCCATCCTGTTTATATCCTTTTGAAGGTGCGGTCTCCAGAATTGCACACTATACTCCAAATGAGGTCGCACCAAAGACTTATACAGAGGCACTATCACCGCCTTTTTTCTGCTAGCCATTCCTCTCCCTATGCACCCAAGCATCCTTCTAGCTTTTGCTGTCACCTTTTCTACCTGTTCAGCTACTTTAAGATCATCAGACACAACCACACCGAGGTCCCGCTCTTCTTTAGTGGACAAAAGTATTTCACCCCTTATACTATATTGCTCCCTTGGATTGCTGCAGCCCAAATGCATGACCTTGCATTTTTTAACATTAAATCCCAGCTACCAAATTCTAGACCATTCTTCAAGTTTAGCTAGACCCCTCCTCATGTTATCTACACCTTTCTGGGTGTCTACTCTATTGCAGATTTTGGTATCATCTGCAAAGAGGCAATCGTTACCCGACAGCCCTTTCACTATATCACTAAAAAGATGTTAAAAAGAATCGGACCAAGGACAGATCCCTGGGGCACACCACTGATAACTTCCTTCTCCTCAGAGTGAGCTCTGTTTATCTATACCCTTTGTCGCCTCCCACTCAACCAATTTCTAACCCAAGCAGTAATTTTTGGGTCCATCCCTAGGGTGCTCAGTTTGTTTATAAGTCACCTGTGAGGAACGGTGTCAAAGGCTTTACTGAAATCTAAATACACACCACATCTAGGGTTCTCCCTCAGTCCAACTCCCCTGGTCACCCAGTCAAAGAAATCAATCAGATTTGTCTGACAAGACCTGCCTCTAGTGAATCCATGCTGCCTTGGATCCTGTAATCCACTGGACTCCAGAAACCTCACTATTTTCTCTTTCAGCAGCGTTTCCAATAATTTACTCACCACTGAAGTTAAACTAACCAACCTGTAGTTTTCAACCACATCCTTACTTCCAGTTTTATGTAAAAGGGACCACATGAGCCTCTCTCCAGTCCTTTGGCACCACTCCCGACTCCAACGAGGCATTGAAAAGGTCAGTCAGTGGAGCTGCTAGATTGTCCCCAAGTTCCCTCAGTATTCTACGGTGTATCCCATCTGGTCCCATTGCTTTGTCTACTTTACGTTTAGCTAGTTTCTCATGAACACAGTCTTCTGAAAATTGTTCAAGATGCCCCTCGCTTCTGTTCCTTTTTGCGGGTGTTTTATGAGGTCCTGTTCCTGATTCTTCATCTGTGAACACAGAACAGAAATATTTGTTAAACAATTCTGCTTTATCCTCATCAGCTTCTACATATTCCTCCCCTTCACCCTGGAGTCTGACAATACCACTTTTGCCCTTCCTCGTTTCACTAACATATCTGAAAAATGTCTTATCCCCCCATTTTATTGCATTGGCTATTTCCTCCTCTTTTTAAATCTTTGCTTTCCTGACTACTTTGCTAGCTTCTCTAAGTTTTCCCAAATATAGATGCCTGTCTTCCTCTCTCTGTGATCTCTTGTATTTCATGAAGGCCTCCCTCTTTTTCTTCACCTTTTCAGCTACTTCTTTCGAAAACCATAGCGGTATCCTTTTCCTTTTACCTTTATTTACCATTTTAACAAAAAGGTTGGTTGTCCTTAAACTATCCCCTTTCAGTTTTGCCCACTGTTTTTTAACATCCCCCAGCTGTTCCCATCCCGCTAACGACTCCCTGAGGTATTGGCCCATCTTGGCAAAGTTTGTTTTCCTAAAGTCTAAGACCCTCGCTTTTGAATGGATTCAATCAGCCCTAGTCCTAATACTGAACCACACCATCTGGTGATCACTGGATGCAAAATGATCTCCCACTATGACATCAGAAACACTTTCACCATTGGTAAGCACCAAGTCCAGTATGGCCCCTTCAAGTGTGGGGTCTGTTACCAATTGCCTGAATAGTCCTCCCTGTAGAGAATCCAGGATCTCCTTACTTCTAGATGATACTGCAACAGGAATGTGCCAGTCAACATCTGGCTTATTGAAATCCCATATCAGTAGCACTTCCCCATTCCTAGCAATGCTGCGTATGTCTTCAATTAACTCTCCATCCACCTCTTCCTCTTGTGAGGGAGGTCTGTATAATCACACCAATGCAAGTAGATTTCTCTTTCCCTCTTTCTAGTTTAACCCACAGTGCCTCCTCTCTCCCTTTTAAGCTCTGTAATTTCAAAGCTTTAATATTATTTTTTACATATAGTGCCACTTCTCCTCCCTACTCTGTCCTTTCTGAAAAAAAGTATAGCCTGGTATAGTTATATCCCAGTCATGGTTTTCTGTGAGCCATGTTTCTGTAACTGCCACTAAATCCAAGTCAGCCACTCCCATTAAAGCTTCAACATCTGGGATCTTATTTCCCATGCTACGGGCATTTATACATACTGCTTTCCATATGTTGCCCCTTTTACCCATTTCCATAAAGGTATTTAATGTTTCACTTACTCGGGGGGCTTTCTTCACCCATCCCCAACAAATCTAGTTTAAAGCCCTATTTGGTAGATTAGCCAGTCTGCTACTGAAGACAAGTTGACCTTTCTTGGACAGATGGACACCATCTCTGCTCTGCAGCCCTTGGAACAGCATCTTCATCTTTGCCGGGGCCCTTTTCCCCCCATGGCCAGCAGCTTTAAAAAGTGTGATCAATGTTCCAGTAATTTTTCTGTCACCAACACACACGACTGCTGTCTCTGTTGTCTCGGTCCCGATCATGACCCGGAGACTCATGGGTCCTGCAAAAGGCTGACCCCCAAAGCAGGCAGCAGAAGCATGATTGGATGTTCACGTCAGACTGTTCAGAAACCCCTTCCAGAGCCCAGTCCAAGACCCCGGGATCGCACAGTAACTCTGTGGCCACCAGTTAAGGCCACGAGTCCTATGACAGGGTGTCTTTGATCCAGATCCTGAAGAAGAAAAAAGCCTTACAGGACTCCTCACGAGACTCAGGGAAGGCGGGTAAGTCCTGCGCCAGATCCCTGAGCCCCAGAGGAAGACCGAGGTGTCTGAGCAGGAGCGGCCGCTGAAACTTCCCCTGAAGGAGTCGATGGACCCCGGCAATTAGCTCCAGGTCCCCACGGTCATCTCCACCAGAGACTCTCTTCCTCCATCGGTGTCGGACCTGATACTCTTGGCGTCTGCACCAACTGCTGTGACCCCATCCAGGCTGCAGACCAGGATGAAGACCCTGGAGTGCAGCTTGTCTGCTTTCTTGGCTACTCCACAGGCAGTGCTGTCTGGTTCTGCTGGTTTATCTGCCAAAAACACCAGGGCCTCGATCTCGAAGACTTCCCTTGGCATCAAATTGATTCCCCGGAGCTCCCTCACATGGGTCGTTCACCGACGAAGGTCGGATTCGCAGTCTTGTTCCATGGGACCCTGATCTTCCCCAGCCAGCAGCCGCTGCTCCGGCCACGCTGCAGAAGCCTATGAGCCTCTGACCCTGACCCAGGTCCATTCATTCGTCGAATCCACCTCTGACGACTCCAACTGGGAATCCGAGGATGACACTTCCCTGAACACCTGGAAGCATTGAGACCTTCCATCGGACCCATCCTCATTGGGAGCCCGGCACCAGTCCCTGCCCGAGGACAAGGCCTTCCTCGACTTTGTGTGGGACATGGCCAAAGCTCTGGCCTTCACTTCCGAGTCAATAGATGACCCTCGTTCGGAGGATCTCGAGATCCCCAATTTGACACCCCCCCAACCCGAAGGAATCCCTAACAGTGCCAGTCCCGGTGATCCTCAAGTGGTTGCTTCTCCATATTTGGGAGATGCCAGCTATGGTTACCCACAGTTAGTCACTGGCTTAGCCTCATGTATGAGGTCTGCCTGAGCCTGGGCTTCCGCAAGAGCCAATTACCATACAGCTCCATGTTGGTCGAGTCTGCCATGCATTGGCTCCAAAGCCAAAAGTCACATTCCTCAATGCCTCCTGGCCGGGAGGCCTGGAGCCTTGACACCCTCAGCAGAAAATGCTACCAGGGCTCCATGCTGGGCTGCCGGATACAGGCATATTTCCTCTATATTTTATTTATTTATTTATTTAAAGTCTCTTATATACCGCGCTATTTATCATCAGCGCGGTTTACATAGAACAGAACAATCTCAGTACATTTGAAATACGTATGAGTTACAGATAACAGGGCAGAAAACTTGGTCAACAAGGGTAACTATCTACAATACAATAATGATTGACTGTTTGTATAAAACAACTAACAGAGCAGAGAATATAGTGTACAGCTGTAATTAAATCCAAAATTTCTTAATTCTAGGGTGTAGTGTTTATGCTTCTGGCTATTAGACTGTCTTTTGATATATTAGATAGCATTACGGTGGCTGGAAGTATTCAGTGAAGAGGTAGTGCTTGATAGCTTTTCTGAACTGCTTCATGTTACGTATTGCTCTAATTTCTGGCTGAAGTTTATTCCAACCTCTAGGCGCATAGAATTTGAATGCTCTGTTGATCGATTATTGGGACCAATTTGTGGAATCACTCGGAATGATTAGGGTGTTTTCGGCAAATGGTCTCCTAGATCTTGTATTGGGAGTTAGACTGATGAGATCTGAAGTCGTTGCTGGTGATAATTTGTTGAAGGCCTTGAATGTAATGAGGAGAGCTTTATATCTAATTCTACATTCTATAGGGAGCCAGTGAAGGTCCCTAAGGATTGGTGTAATATGGTCTCTCTTTGATGCTCCAACTAGGATGCGAGCCGCAGCATTCATTGCTAGTTGCAGGGGGTTTATAGTGTTCTTTGGAAGACCATGTAATACAATATTCGCATAGTCAAAGTGAGGGGTGACTATTGCTTGGAATATTGAGCGGAAATCATTGTATTCTAGCATGGGTCTTAGGTGGCGTAATGTTTTTATCTTGAAGTAAATCTTTTTTACTGTATTTTTTATGTGGGAGGTAAAATCCAGTCGTTGATCAAGGATCACACCTAGGTAACGAATTGTATTCTTGATTGGGAGCTCAGCGTCCCGTACCTTAAGATATGCAGGGGGGGAGAAGAGCTTGTTTCTAGTGACCAATAAAACTTCCGTCTTTTTGAAATTGATTCGCATGTTTTGATCTAAGAGCCAATCTGCTATTGCATTGAAACAGTTGGTTAGGTTAGTGTAATTTGGACTTGTTATATCAAACGGGGTGTAGATAAGCACGTCGTCTGCGTAAATAAGGCAGGAGACATTAAAGGATTTGGTGATTTGGCAAATCAGCTGCATATATATGTTGAAGAGGAGTGCCGATAAGGAGGAGCCTTGTGGAACCCCTTGCGTTTGGAGGAATGGTTCGGATGTTCTGGAGTCAATGCGAACATGTTGCCAACGATCTTCAAGGTATGTTTTGCACCAGTTCCATGCTAGGCCTTGTATACCCTTTTCGTAGAGTCGTGCTAGTAGTATGTTATGGTCTACTGAGTCAAACGCCGCGGATATGTCAAGGAAGATCATGGCGACGCCAGACCTTATGTTGTTGATCCCACAGATGAGCGTGTTGATTAAGGAGGTCATGAGAGTCTCGACTCCATGCATTTCCCTAAATCCATGTTGGCACGGATCAAGAGGGGAGGATGTATCAATATATTGCTGAATTTGGCGTTGAGTCTCTTTCTCCAGTATTTTGGCAAGCAGCGGGATGCTGGAGATTGGACGGTATGATTCTTCCTTCTTCGGGTCGATCTGGTTGTTCTTTAATAGGGGACGTATTGAGGTCTGTTTGAGTGCAGCTGGGAAAGTTCCAGAGGAATAGGAGAGGTTTGCAATTTTCGCTATGCATGGACTGAGCTCTGTGCGCATTGATTTAATCCAGTGTGCTGGGCATGGGTCATTGGCTGCAGTAGTGGTGTTCAAAGTAGCAATTAGTTCTTTAATGGATTTAGATGATGGAGGTGAGATACTCAGGAGTGGTTCTTGAGAGTGCGTGGATTGAGGGGACGCTTGTGATGAATTCAAATTTGTTCTTGTTAATTTGGATTGGATGTAATTTGCATACTGTTGAGGATGGATATGTTCTTGCTGTTGCGGTGCAGGTTCTTTAGATAGTGTTTTCACTAAATTGAATAGCTCACGAGGTTTGTTTAGTGAACGACTAAGTAGTTTTGCATGATGTTCTTTTCTTTTGGACCACATTAGTTCACGGTGATTTTTGAGGTGCGCCATGTATTCATCATGGATGTTGATTTCATGAGAGCGTCTCCACTTTCTTTCTAATCTTCTCAGTTGGAGCAGTGAAGTTCGGATATCTGGAGAGAACCAGGGGGCATTATGCCTTATGTTGGGATCCTTGTTAGGGGCGATCTCGTTGTGCATAGTAGGTAGTTGTGAATATTGTAGGAGTGTCTCATTCCAGTTGTCAACCATTTTGTTTATGTTGGTTGTTGGGGAATGTTCCTCCGGGACACCATGAAGGAGCTAAAGGGCTACTCTGCTGGCCCTTTCAGGGAACCACTCCAGAAGTTCCAGATACTGGCCAAAACTGCCACCGATTTCTCGAAGTTTATCACCTGGGCCGCCTTTGATGGCTTCAAAGTCATGGTCCAGGTTGTTGGTGCCTGTATCGGCTCCAGGAAGCAGGCTTGCCTCCAATCCTCCGAACTCGAGCAGTGGGTCCAGGAAAAGCTCCTGGACATTCCCTGCCTGGGAGAGAACCTCTTTTGTAAGCCTTGTCAGACAAAGCCACCATGCTTGTTGCTAAAAAACTCTCATTAGCCTTCAATCTAACCCATTGGGATGGGCCACCCTTGGCATCTCTGTAAAACTCTACTTCATCTTAAGGACTGTAGTAGAACAAATCTGTGTAAAAGATGAAATATGTTGATTTTTAGCATACTTTATCTGCATATGGGATTACTTCCAATGCTGGAATTTCTGTGCATTAGCAAGGAAGATTTTCTAAAATTAACACCATTTTAGCTGACATTTTTGTGAGGTAAATCCTTTTCTTTATCAGACATTATTTTAGCACACTAAAAATGTGCACTAACATGCTGTAAGTTTCACCAAGTTTAGCGTCCTAGCACCAATGTAATTAGCCTAATGTATCTTTTTACATCAACCTTTTTGAGAACAGAATTGTTTCTTTTGCATATGTCAGCTTCTTTAGATAATTATACAAGAGGTTCTACCCATAAAGGAGCCTATACACAAACATCTGATAATATTGTGTTTATAGAAAGCTTGACAGTGAATATTTTGTTCCTATTCTGCTATACCAAGCAATGTTGCAAAATAAGAGAGAGCCACGTGCATTCAGTCTAGTTGATTGAGTAAAATAAATTATAATTTTAGTGACTCTAGGTTTCTCCAGAGACAGGCAGGTACGCTATATTGGGTGATGTCCTCAACAGAGCCTGGTGTGCCAAACTCTCTCCTAGCTCAGAGAAGTCTTTGGGATATCTCCAGGAACAAGCAGGAATGTAGTCTTCACATATATGGGTATCGTCGGTACCGACGGAGCCTGCGCGGGAACGCTCCCCAGCGTCCAATTAGAAAGCTTTTGGGAGCATCCCACAGTGCCTGCGTGCTGCCTTTCCCAACAGCCTCTCTCCAGTTCTTCGTTTTCCGTGGAGCCAGCAGGTCATTTTTCCTGTCACCGCAGAAATTATCCCATCGTTTTCATTCTTTTTTGTGGTAGCGTCTGCCTTCCTCGACGCTATACCGGTACCACCGGTTCTTTCTTTCTTTCTTAAAAAAAAAAAAATGTAATCTTTTTTCTGGACTTTCCAGTCTTTTTTCTGTCAGGTGTCACACGCCATTTTGGGCACTAGGCCCAACTTTTCCTTCAGAATGGAAAAACCCGCCTTGGGTTTTAAAAAGTGTTCCAAGTGTGGCGGTACCATCTCCGTCACCAACACTCACAAGTAGTGCCTTAAATGTTTAGGTCCTGACCACTCCATCTCAGAGTGTGTTGCCTGTGGGATGATGTCGAAGAGGGGTCGGCAAAACCGAGCTGCTAAGCTTAGCACCCTTTTTCCCTCCGATGCAGCATCCGTGGCATCGACGTCTTCCAGGGCTTCGTCTTCCTCCCATGGATCTCAGGTAGCCAAACATAAATCTGGCCGGTCCTCAAAGGGTAGATCTCCTTCCAAGCATCGAGATGCCTCTGGCGTTGCCCTTGAGGAACTTGTACTGGCAAAATTGCCCCGGCGGGAGGCTTCGGCTTCCAAAGCACTATCAGGGCTCCAGGATGTTCTCGAGGCCTCAACCTCGGCAGAACTACTGGTGCCATGCTGTGGGGTACCGGCCGCTTCGTCCGGTACCGATACCCAGGCATCGGCAGCGTCAATAGACCAGAGGTTCTTGGTTATTGAACGCAGTCTGGCGGCTCTCCTTGCGGCTTCGGTGCCTTCGGGACCGCTTCAGACGGTTCAACCGGTATCGACACAGGTTCCGGCACTGATATCGGTACCGGTACCGACAACATCGACATCGGTGACTGTGTTGTCGACACCGAGTCATGCTGTTTCCTCCGGTATTGACAGGCCGGTACCAGACCGCAACTTCGATCGGTACCGGTATCGTGCTTTGCAAGAGCACCCGGACAGGAGATATTTTGAATCCTCCAATGAGTCTGAGGATTCTGACAGCTCTGTCGGTACCGGAGTACTTCTCTCTGAGGAGCCTTCCTCTCCTAAACGTAGGATGTCTCCTCCAGAGGATATATTTTCCCTCTTCACTCAAGCAGACTTCCATTAGGCCACTACTGAAAAACCCCAAACTTGACCCCCAAAGAGTTGACTCCTATCGACCAATAGCTAGCATCCCCCTCTTAGCCAAAATAATTGAGAAAGAAGCACAACGGCAAATTCAAGATCATATAGACGCTGTTGCTCCCTTAGACAGCTGCCAACATGGGTTCAGAGAACATCATGGGGTCGAGACACTACTTACTGGTCTATTCAACGATATCATCACAGGAATTGACAACATCCGTCAAGGTTTTGTGCTCATCTTCCTAGACATCGCTGCGGCGTTCGACTCCGTGAGTCACAAAATCCTCCTCGGAAGACTCAAAGAGAAGGGTGTCTGCAACAATGCACTAAGATGGTGTAAGTCTTATCTGGACGATAGATGGCAGTATGTGAAGTCTGGATCAGAAGAGTCAAGCCACTTCCATCAAAAGCAAGGGGTATCCCAAGGATCCTTGTTATCCTCATTACTATTCAATATCTACATGCAGCCCATCTGCAATATCATAAGATCGTTCAACATAAATTGCATGATATATGCAGATGACATTCTCTTATACATGCCTTTCTCCACAACTCACATGGACCTGACCCCACTCACAGATTGTTTCAATGCAGTCTCAACATGGCTCCAGACACAGAACCTACGCATCCAACATAAAAAAACAGAGGTCCTTTTCATCACCAGAGACTACAACTTTACTCCTCCGTCCCACGTCAGCGTCAAGGAAGCTGATTTGCAAACTAAAGATGCAATAAAATACCTGGGAATTACTCTGGACCAACATCTAGACATGAAACGCCACATAAGCAACATAGTCAAAGCCATCTATTTCAGAATACGCTCACTCAAACACCTACGCTCCCTGCTGGACCCAGAAGATTTCCGAACCATATACCAAGCGCTGATCCTGCCGCATTTTGACTTTGCAAATGCCATCTTACAAGGTCTCCCCCAATCCACACTAACCCCCTTACAGTTGGCCATGAATGCCGCAGCTAGGGTCCTTTACGGAGCATCCAGAAACGACCACGTGACTCCTATTCTCAAACAGCTGCACTGGCTACCGATCCATGGGAGAATCACCTTCAAATCACTTCTATTAGCATTCAAGGCAATCAAGTGTACTTCATCCTTCTCACTCGCGCATCTTATCCACATGGTCCCCCCCAACAGATCCAGAAGAACAACAGCTGTAAACTTGCTTGCAATACCAAAGGCTTCGACAAAGTCCAACACAAAAACCACAAACAGGGCATTCAGTTTTTACGTCCCCAAATGTTGGAACGCTTTACCCCCCAACATTAGGGCCATTACCAATCTATATCAATTCAGGAAGGCTCTCAAAACCCACCTTTTCCTCCAATACTTCCCAGACAGCAATTGAACTAGATATCCCTCCCAAGAAATGACCCAATCTAGAAAGGCCCTTACAATTTTTATCTGCAGTGTAGATAGCTTATGTATATAGTTAACCCGGTTATCCAAGTTTGTACTCCTGTTCATTGTAAAAACCTGACAGTTGTCGTTATGGTCGTTATGTTATGATGTAAACCGCGCTGATCCTAAATAGCGCGGTATATAAGAAACTGTAATACATAAATAAATATCCTTTCAGGATTTCATTCGGGAGGTGGCTAGAGGTCTTTCCATCACAGTGGCTCCTGAAATAGAGCCCAGAGCAAAGGAATTAGAGATTTTACAATATCCTAAAGCTCCCAAGGAGGCAGCTACTTTGCCTATTCATGAAATCTTGCATGATCTCATGCTAAGAATTTGGGAAACACCTCTTACCACCTCTCCTCATTCTCGTAGGCTTGATACCATGTATCGAGTACCTCCTTGTCCTGGATTTCAAAAAACCCAGTTACCACACCACTCCATGGTAGTGGAATCAGCTATGAGAAGGATCAAGAGTGCAAAAAGACATGCATCTAATCCGCCAGGACGTGAATGTAGGACTCTTGATGCCTTTGGGCGTCAAACCTTCCAGGCCTCTATGCTTTCTGCCAGGATTAGTTCCTACATTTTATATATGGGAATGTTCCTTAAGGAGGTTACAGGAGATCTAGAGCTTATGAGCCCTCTCCTTCCTGATGATAAGAGGCAAGATTATCTTACACTTGTCAAACACGCCCAAGATGTTTCCAAGTTTGTTAATCGTGCAGCTTTTGACTGCTTTGAGTGCATAAGCAGAACCTCTGCCATTGCCATAGGTGCTCATAGGATTGCCTGGCTCCAGGCATCTGACTTAGAACTCTGGGTACAGGACAAACTAGGGAATATCCCTTGCACAGGCGAAAATCTCTTTGGCAAAATTTGGCAAGAGAAAGCTAATGAGCTGGATGCTGATAACACCACTTTGGATAGACTATCCAAGGCTACAGCTGATCCTGCAAGGAGAAAATCCTACAAGAAACCATTCTTCTCTAAAAAGAAGAGGTTTTACCCCTCCTATACCTAGCAGGGGCATTCTACAGGTCAGTCTGTCCGAAAGGGACAGCAGCCACCAAAACAAAGAAAAACAAAGTGCTAAGCCTCAACCGGCCCAGCAGACTCAGCCTCCACAGGGGCTTTGACTCCCATCTAGAGAACTTGGCCTTCCTGGCCCTCAGTGGGCCAGAGCCCTCCATCATTCCAGGAAGATTGTGTGATTTTGCCCCCAGATTGGGAGCAGATAACAGCAGAAGAATGGACTCTCTCCATTGTAAGAGAGGGGTACAAGCTTCATTTCCTCAACATGCCCCCTCCTACAGTTGTAAGACGGCTCAATTCTCAGACTTCACTCGAGAATCAGTTGGGTCAAGAGGTCAATTTACTTCTTGCCCACGGGGCAATAGAAGACGTACCCATTTCCCAACAGGGTACAGGGTTTTACTCCCCCTATTTCCTAATTCCAAAGAAAACAGGGGGACACAGACCCATTTTAGACCTCAGAGAATTGAACAAATTCTTGTTCAAGGAGAAGTTCAAGATGATTTCTCTAGGAACTCTTCTGCCATACCTTCAGAGTCAGGATTGGCTTTGTTCTCTCGATCTCAAGGATGCGTACACCCATGTTCTCATCCATCCAACTCACCGAAGATTCCTTCGGTTTCAATTTCAGAGGAAGCACTACCAGTACAGGGTTCTTCCTTTTGGCCTGGCCTCAGCACCAAGGGTGTTTACGAAATGCATGGCTGTAGTGGCAGCATTTCTTCGCACTCTAGGAATATTCGTCTTCCCCTACTTAGACGACTGGCTCATTCGAGCCCCATCAGAGTCAGAGGCCAGAATTTCCCTATCTTGCACAATGCGTATACTTCAGTATTTGGGCCTGGTCATAAACATCCCAAAATCCAACCTAACTCCCACTCAATCTCTAGAGTTTATAGGAGCTATGCTGGATACCAGGAAAGCAAGGGCCTATCTTCCACAGCCCCGCTGCCTTCGCATTGTGCAGTTAGCTTCCCAAACAGTGTTAAAGACTCATCTCACTGCTCGGGAAATGTTACAATTGCTAGGCCACATGGCATCTACCGTGCATGTGGTTCCCTATGCTCGCCTCCATATGAGAGCAGCCCAATGGACTCTATCCACTCAGTGGACCCAAGCATCAGGCTGCCTATCAGACAAAATAGCAAACTTGGGTTGCCTTATTTTGTCCCTACAATGGTGGTAGTCAACCCAAATCCTGTTGGTGGGGTCCCCATTCCAACAGCCCCCACCCCAGGTCACTCTAACAACAGACGCCTTACAGGTGGGTTTGGGATGCTCACCTGCAAGATCTCTCCACCCAAGGCACCTGGACTCCACAGGAGACCCATCTACATCAATCTCTTGGAGCTCAGAGCAATCTTCCTTGCTCTTCGTGTGTTCCACACCCAGCTGAGCTACAAGACAGTCCTAATTCAGACGGACAATCAAGTAGCTATGTTCTGTCTGAACAAGCAGGGAGGAACAGGCTCTCTGTCGCTTTGCAACGAAGCTTTGCGACTATGGGCCCTCACCAGAGAGCATCAGATTCATCTCCTTGCGGTGTATCTGCCAGGCATTCAAAACTCCTGGGCAGACAGGCTCAGTCGAGTTCTGCTTCCGCACGAGTGGTCTCTTCGTGCAGACCAGGTAGCAAAAATGTTTCATATTTGGGGAACTCCGGACATAGACCTCTTTGCAAGTCCGTTGAATGCCAAACTTCCCCGATTCTGTTCCAGAATTCCGGCTCAGGGTTCTCAGGCCAGGGATGCTTTCCTCCTCCATTGGGGTCAGGACTTCCTATATGCCTTTCCACCTATTCCCCTAATTCCCCAAACCCTATTCAAGCTTCAGAGAGACAGAGGCCATATGATTCTCATAACTCCACATTGGCCACGGCAGGTGTGGTACCCTCTGCTCCTACATCTCTCTCAAGCTCCATCTCCAGGAACAAGCAGGAATAAGTCCTCACATATGGGTACGTCGGTACCGACGGAGCCTGCGCGGGAAAGCTCCCCAGCCTTTCAGATGAAAGGCTTTTGGGGCCTCCCACTGCACATGCGCGCTGCCTTCCCGCCTTCCTGACCAGCTCTCCTCAGTTTCTCTTTTTCCGCGGAGCCAGCAGGTCGTGTTCCTGTCACCGCTGAAGAAATTGTTAATTTTGTTTGTTTCTTTAGACCGCGTACCTGCCTTCCCCATACCGAAACCGGTACCGCCGGTCTCTCTCTTTCTTTCTTTATAAAAAAAAAAAAGACTTTTTTATTTTCTTCAGCACAGCTTGGTAACTTTTGTTAGGCCTTTAGGCCTACACAAATTCTCCTCATGGAGAAGCCAGTCCCTGGTTTTAAAAAGTGTACCAAGTGCAGTGCTGTCATTTCTGTCACAGACACCCATGAATGGTGTCTTAAATGTTTGGGACCTGACCACTCCATACCGGACTGCCCATCCTGCTCCCAGATGTCTAAACGTGGTTTGCAGAACCGGGCCAACAAGCTCCATGTGCTGTTTCCTTCAGAAGCATCACAGTCATCCAGGTCTTCCTCTCCGGATGGATCTCAGGTAACCAAAACTTCTGTGGGCAAATCCTCTAAAAGCAAATCTCTTTCTAAAGATCGAGAGGCTCTCAATCTTGAGTTCGAGGATTCTGCCCAGGCCAAAAAACCCCGGCGGGAGGCTCCGGCCTCCAAAGCAACCATGGGGTCACAGGTTGACATCGATGGCACGGCCTCGACTGATCACCTGTTGGACTGCTCTGGGGTACCGGCCCATACCGGTACCGACATCCAGGCAGCAGTGGCGTCTATGGGCAATACTGTCCAGACCATGCAGCAGGCCGTTCTGGCATTCATTAAGGCTGCGACGCCCTCGGTACCGATTCCATCGGTACCGACCCCGGTTCCGGTATCCACACCGGAACCGAGACCATCGACTTCCAAACGTCGATCGGTTCCGCATGCCGGATTCATGCTTTCGCCCGATACCGATCCCATGCCCGATACGCCCGATGTCGATACCGATCGGTATGCGTATCGTGCATTGAAAGCACAGAGAGAATACTCAGAGTCTTCTGATGAATTCAATTCCTCTGATGACTCTGCTGAGCTTGCTCTTCCTGAGGAGCCCTCTTCTCCAAAGAGGAGGATGTCTCCTCCAGAGGATTTATCCTTTCAGGATTTCATTGTTGATGTAGCTAAAGGACTTTCTATTGCTACATCTTCTGAAAAAGAACCCAGATCAAAAAAATTGGATATTTTAGGATACTCTAAAGCTCCTAAAGAGGCAGTCACTCTGCCTATCCATGAAATCATTCAAGAACACTTGATGGATTTGTGGGAGACTCCTTTAACACTGTCTCCCCATTCCCGTAGGTTGGACACCATGTATCGGGTCCCTCCTTCTCCTGGGTTCCAAAAAACTCAGCTGCCTCACCACTCTATTGTGGTGAAGTCTGCCATGAAGAAAATAAAGAGTCCTAAAAGGCATTCTTCTACCCCTCCAGGGCGAGAATGTAAGACCCTTGACTCTTTTGGTAGAAAGATGTTCCAGGCTAGTATGCTTATAGCCAGGATCAATTCTTATAGCCTTTATATGGGCATGTTTCTTGGACAACTTGCCCTAAAGGTACAGCATTTTGCCCCCTTTATCCCTGATGATCAAAGGGCGGACTTATTTTCTATGGTGACACAACTTTCACAAATACTGGCCAGCAATCTGCTCAGCCTCGCTTTGCTGCTAAGCGTCAGCAATCTAAGCAAGTAAAGTCAAAGCCTGCAGTGTCTGCTGCACCCCAGCAGGCTCAACCCCCTCAGGGGTTTTGACTTGCCCCTAGAGAACTTGCCGTTTCTGGCTCTAGAACAACCAGAGCCCCTCACCATTCCTGGAAGGCTAGCTCATTTTGCTCCCAGATGGGAACAAATCACATCAGAGCAATGGACCCTCTCTATTATCAGGGAGGGCTACAAACTTCATTTCTCCAGCCTTCCTCCCCATACCATGGTGAGGCAATTCAGTTCTCCACCATCTCTTCTGACCCTGTTGGGTCAGGAAGTCTCTCCTTGCCCAAAGGGCAATAGAGGAGGTTCCTCCTCCACAACAGGGGTTAGGTTTCTACTCCCCTTATTTTCTCATAACAAAGAAGACAGGGGGCTTCAGACCTATCCTAGATCTGAGAGAATTGAACAGGTTTCTATTCAAGGAGAAATTCAAAATGCTCTCTCTGGGCATTCTCCTTCCATACCTTCAGAGTCAGCATTGGCTTTGTTCTCTAGATCTCAAGGATGCGTACACTCATATACTCATCCATCCATCCCACAGAAAATATCTTCGCTTTCTGTTCCAGGGAAAACATTTCCAGTACAGAGTACTACCCTTCGGTCTGGCCTCTGCTCCAAGAGTCTTCACAAAATGCATGGCAGTCGTAGCCGCATTTCTCAGAGGCATGGGAATCTTTGTCTTCCCATATCTGGACGACTGGCTCATCCGAGCTCCATCTCAGTCAGAAGCCCAGATTTCTCTGGACCGCACAAGGCGTATTCTTCAATATCTGGGACTTGTGGTAAACGTTCCCAAGTCCCAACTCATCCCTACTCAGTCCCTGGAATTCATAGGGGCCCAATTGGACTCCACCACTGCAAGGGCCTACCTCCCTCTGGTCCGAGGCCAAAGGCTAATAAGCTTGGCCTCCCAGGCTCAGTCCAGAAGTCACTTGTCAGCCAGGGAACTGCTGCAACTTCTGGGCCACATGGCCTCCACGGTCCATGTGGTGCCCTACGCTCGTCTCCATATGAGGGCAGCTCAATGGCTTTTGGCCACCCAGTGGTCTCAAGCATCAGGACTGCTCTCAGACCAAATACTCACCTCAAAACGACTGTTTTGGTCTCTCCAGTGGTGGACATCCTCCAAAAATCTGTTGTTGGGGATTCCTTTCCAACCTTCGTTGCCCCAAGCAACCCTCACAACAGATGCCTCCCAAACAGGGTGGGGAGCTCATCTCCAACACCTCTCCACTCAGGGCACCTGGTCTCCTCAGGAGACCACCCTTCACATCAACCTTCTGGAACTGCGAGCAATCTTCCTTGCCCTCACAGTCTTCCACACCCTCCTTGTCAACCTGACTGTCCTAGTCCAGACAGACAATCAGGTAGCCATGTTCTATGTCAACAAACAAGGAGGGACGGGCTCTCTGTCGCTTTGCAACGAAGCTCTCAGATTATGGGCCTTCGCCAGAGAGCATCAAATTCATCTTCTGGCAGTATATCTTCCAGGAGTTCAAAACTCTCGGGCAGACAGACTCAGTCGAGTTCTGCTCCCACACGAATGGTCCCTGCATATGGACCAGATACGCAGAATCTTTCAGGAATGGGGGACCCCGGAAATAGACCTCTTTGCAAGTCCGTGGAATGCCAAACTTCCCCGGTTCTGTTCCAGGACTCCGTGTCAGGGAGCTCAGGCCAACGATGCCTTTCTCCTACATTGGGGTCAGGAATTCCTGTACGCTTTTCCACCCATTCCTTTGATTCCCAAGACTCTGTTCAAACTTCAGAGGGATCACGGATCCATGATCCTCATTGCTCCACGCTGGCCACGCCAAGTGTGGTTCCCTCTCCTTCTACAGCTCTCCCAGGGCTCCTCCCTGGACCTGGGAGCTGCACCAGACCTTCTGTCTCAGGAGCAGGGGACTTTGTGGCAGCCAAACCCCAAGTCCCTTCATCTCCGAGCTTGGTTACTGAAGGCTTAAGCCTTCATGAGTTTAATCTTTCCCAACCAGTGAAAGATATCCTTCATGCCTCTAGGAAACCCTCTACTAGGCGTTCCTATGCTTTCAAATGGAAACGTTTTTCCATTTGGTGTGCGCAACAGGGTCTTGACCCTCTAGCACTTCCTTTGAATTCTCTACTGGACTATCTCCTGCATCTTTCCAATGCAGGCCTCAAGACGAATTCCGTACAAGTCCATTTAAGTGCTATTGCAGCATCCTTAAAACCTATAAATGGACAACCTGTCTCCTCTCATCCTCTTATTGCAAGATTCATGAGAGGCCTGACTCTAACTAAGCCTCCCATCCAACCTCCTCCGGTAGCATGGGACTTGAATCTAGTTCTGGGTCAACTTATGAAGCCACCTTTTGAACCGTTGGTATCTACCTCCCTGAAATTTCTTTCCTGGAAGGTTCTTTTCCTTATTGCAGTCACTTCGGCTCGCCGCATCAGTGAACTGCAGGCTTTGGTGGCTAATCCACCTTATACCAGATTTCATCATGATAAGGTGGTCCTTAGGACGAATCCCCATTTATGCCTAAAGTGGTCTCGCCTTTTCATCTTAATCAGCATCACGGAGTAGAAACCCTGCTACTAGCACTCCTCGACAACCTCCTCAGGGGTCTGGAGAACAAAAATGACATGTTCATACTTGTATTTATAGACATCTCAGCAGCATTTGATACAGTACATCACAGCACCCTCTTAAACCGCCTATCATCAATAGGTATAACAGGGACCCCCCTAAAATGGTTTACCTCATATATATCCAATAGGATGCAACAAGTCCTATTCAACAATGACAAAGCTGTTGCCTTCCCCCAGACGCAGGGGATCCCGCAGGGATCTGCCTTGTCATCTCTACTATTCAACCTGTATATAAAACCAATCTGTCAGATCTTTCAGAAGTGCAACATCAACTACCACATCTATGCTGACGATGTGATGCTGTACACACACCTAAACACAACGCAGCCAGATTTCACTCCGTTGGAAAAATGCCTTGACATGTTACAAACATGGCTTCAACAAAACAACATGTCAATAAACCACAAAAAAACAGAGGTCATGTTCATCTCCAAAAAAACCAACTTCTCCCCACCCACCACAGTCACCCTCAACAAAAACATATACCATGCGAAGCCTGCAATAAAGTACCTAGGAGTCCTACTAGACAACAACCTTAAGATGAATAACCATCTCCGAACAGTCAACCGAGCCATCTTCTACAAATTAAAAGTCCTCCAACCACTTCGCAGTATCCTGGAAAAATCTGACTTCAGGACTGTCGCACAAGCGCTAATCATTCCACACCTGGACTACTGCAACGCCATTCTCCAAGGGCTGCCAAAGAACACCCTAAATATCTTACAAATGGCTCAAAATGTTGCTGCAAGAATCATCATGGAAAAAAAGGTCACAGATCACATAACTCCAGTACTTATGGAACTACATTGGCTCCCTGTAGCCGCTCGTATCATCTACAAACTACTCATAACAACGTTTAAACTCATTCACAATATTGCGCCCTCATACATTGGCAACCTAATCACTAAGCAAGCACACAACAGGAACAGAAGAACCATACATCTCAACACCCTCTGTGTCCCAACCAGCATAAGATACGTTAAAACAGAAACAAGCAACAGAGCTTTCACCTATGCAGCGCCGATCCACTGGAACCAGCTCCCCTCTGAACTCCGAATGTCAAATAACCTGAATGAATTCAGAAGGAACCTCAAAACCCATTTATTCCAGGCATACTACAACCCAACCTAATTACAGCACCTTACCACAACAAGTTCCCTTCTGCCCACCATAATGACACTCGGAATACACGCAGCATATTGACGACTGATATGTAATCCTGTATATATGTATATTATATCCCCCTCCCACGCACCTTTTAATCTAATGTATATTTAAAGTTGTGAAAAGTATCTAATCTCTAATCCGTGTGCTATGTAATCATTGCTCTAATCAAAATTGTATTCTTAAAAAATTCATTGTATTGTACGATACATGATGATTCTGTAAAGAAAACCGCAGCTGATCGTAGGAAGCAGCGGTATATAAGTGTTTGCTAAATAAAATAAATAAATAAATAAATAATCAAGAGGTATATCTACCTGTTTTTTTCCCGGCTCCTCATGCATCCAGTGCAGAGAGGAACCTTCATACTCTTGACTGTAAAAGAGCTCTCGCCTTTTACCTCAACAGGACTCAGCCACATTGAAAGTCTTCCCAACTTTTCGTGGCTTTTGATCCTTCTCATTTGGGACTTCCAGTCACCAAACGTACACTTTCCAATTGGATTGCTCAGTGTATTTCTTTTGCTTACCAGAGTAAGAACATTTCTCTGGAAGGCCATGTCACAGCTCACAATGTGCGAGCCATGGCCACTTCTATGGCTCATCTTCACTCTGTGTCCATAGATCAGGTCTGTCGAGCAGCCACTTGGGCCTCGGTTCATACCTTCACAGCCCATTACTGCTTGGACAAGGACTCCCGCCGGGATGCCTTGTTTGGTCAGGCTGTTCTCAAACACCTGTTCCATACTTAAACAACTCCTGCCCACCTTCCCTGGATGGATGCCTGAGATCCATACGAAGATGGTTTACCCTTGGAGGGGGATCTCCCAGGCATCTTAGCTAGGGAGTCCCCATATGTGAGGACTTATTCCTGCTTGTTCCTGGAGATAGCACAGTTACTTACCTGTAACAGGTGATCTCTGGGAACAGCAGGTATTAGTCCTCACAACCCACCCACCTCCCCTAGGAGTTGTATCTTCTATCTATCTTCCTTTCCTCTCTCTATTGTCTCAGCTATAAACTCAAACTGAGGAGAGCTGGTCAGGAAGGCGGGAAGGCAGCGCGCATGTGCAGTGGGAGGCCCCAAAAGCCTTTCATCTGAAAGGCTGGGGAGCTTTCCCGCGCAGGCTCCGTCGGTACCGACGTACCCATATGTGAGGACTAATTCCTGCTGTTCCCAGAGATCACCTGTTACAGGTAAGTAACTGTGCTATCTCTGGAGTTAGGATCGGCTCCAGATCTCCTGTTTCAGGAGGACGGGATGTTGTGACATCCCGATCCCCACTTTCTTCATCTCAGGGCCTGGTTGCTGAGGGCCTAGACCTTCATGGTCTTAACCTGTCTCAACAAGTGAAGGATATCCTTTATGCTTCTAGAAAGCCTTCCACAAGACGCTCTTATGCTTTCAAGTGGAAAGGTTTTCCATATGGTGTTCGCAGAAGGGTCTTGACCCCCTGGCGATACCTCTGGAATCATTATTGGAGTATCTCCTTCATTTATCTAATGCAGGGCTTAAGACTAACTCAGTACGAGTCCATTTAAGTGCAATTTCAGCTTCTTTCAAGCCTTTAAATGGACAACCTATTTCCTCTCATCCTCTCATAGCGAGATTTATGAGGGGCCGCCTTCTAACTAAGCCTCCCATTAGGCCACGACCGGTAGCATGGGACCTAAATCTGGTTCTTGGACGGCTCATGAAGCCGCCTTTTGAACCTCCAGCTACTACCTCCTTGAAGTTCCTTTCCTGGAAGGTTGTCTTTCTCATTGCAATCACATCAGCACGTCGCATCAGTGAATTGCAAGCATTAGTGGCTGATCCTCCTTATACGAGGTTCCATCATGATAAGGTAGTCCTTAGGACTCATCCACACTTTATGCCAAAGGTGGTCTCACCTTTTCATTTAAACCAAGCAGTTTACCTACCTGTGTTTTTTCCAAGGCCTCATGCTTCAAATGCAGAAAGGAATCTTCATACTTTGGACTGTAAAAGAGCACTTGCTTTATCTCCAGGAACAAGCAGGAATGAGTCTTCACATATGGGTACGTCGGCACCGACGGAGTCTGCGTGGGAACGCTCCCCAGCGTCCAATCAATACGCTTTTGGAAGCATCCCAACACGCCTGCGTGCTGCCTTCCCGCCTTTCCCAACTGCCTCTCCTCAGTTTTTGTTTTTCCGCGGAGCCAGCAGGACGTCCTCCTGTCACCGCAGAAAATTCTTCTTTTATTTTTTGGTTTTCTTGTGGTCGCGGCTGCCTTCCCGACGCCACCGGTACCGCCGGTGTTTCTTTTCTTTTTTCTTTTAAATTTTTCCTTTTTAAGGAATATTTTTGCTTGTTAGTGCCTCACGGTTTTCTTAGGCCTGCTAGCTAGGCCTACTCACTTTCCTTTATGGAACCGCCAGCCACTATTTCCAAGAAATGTACAAACTGTGGCGGTACAAAATTAATTTTAGACACTCACAATTGGTGTCTAACCTGTTTGGGTCCTGACCATTTTCCTCAGGAGTGTCCCTCCTGCAATAGTATTGTGGGAAGAAGTCTTCAGCATCGAGTTCCCCTCGATACGCGGTCCCCATCCAACTTCAGGGCACCGACCCCTTCTTCTACACGGGATCAGGTAACCCAAAAACAGTCTTTTAAGACTAGCCAGTCCTCGAGTGGTGGATCTCATGCACAGCATAGAGATGCCTCTGGCCTTGCTCTCGAGAACACGCTGGCTTTAAAACCCCGGTGGGAGTCTTTGGCCACCAAAGCCTGTGTGGGGTTTCAGGTTGTTCCTGAGGTTCACCCCTCACAGAACATACCTGAGCCATGCTCGGTGGTGGCATCCGCTTCAAGCTGTACCGATACCCCGGCATCGGCAATGGTGTTGGATGAAACATTCCTCACCAAGGATCGTAGTCTGGCGTCCTCGGTACCTTCGGGGCTGTTGGATACGCTGCAGACCGACCTTCCAGTATCGGTATCGATCACGGTACCGATACTAGTACCGACGTCGGTACCCTCCAGATGTGCATCGATAGACTCGCTTCCTTCGATGCCGAGTCTGGAATCGATCTCCAGTCTGGAGGACTGGATACCGACTCGCCTTGGTACCGACACAAGACGGTACCGAAGGCACGGTTCCGATGACCCATGTCCGGCACTCTCGGTTTCTTCGATACCGTTAGAGTTGTCACCGGCTGGCCTTCATCCACCGGTATCGGATACGGTGCCGGACTCGGTACCGGTATCCACATTACCATTGCTGTCGGTGCCTTCCATGCTTCTCTCATCAGGCTCGCTTCCCTCGATACCGAGTTTGGAATCGATCCCTAGCATGGATGATGTGCTACCGACTGTTGCTGGTCCTGACCACCTGTGGTACCGGCGACCATCCTCTAAGGACCACCATTCAGGATCTTATATTCCTATAGAGTTGGATAGATCCCTCGGTGCCAATGCTAGTTCTTCAGCAGATCTAGCCTGTCCAAAAGAATTTCCCTCTGGGGATTTTTCTTTTCAAGCTTTTCTCCTGGATATGGCAAAATCACTTTCCATTTCTATACCTGGACAGGATCCTACACAAGGGAATACAGAATCCCTGTATATTTCTGGAAGAGCAAAGAAGAACATCATGCTTCCTTTGCATCATTCCTTGCAGGATCTCCTTCTACGAATGTGGGAAGCTCCTTTAATGGTACCCCCACCTTCCAGGGCAACTGATCTTCTATATCAGGTGCCCCCCTCTCCAGGTTTTCAGAGGACTCAACTTCCTCATCATTCCATTGTTGTAGAATCAGCAATGAGGCGGGTGAAGAGTACTAAACAGCATTCTTCTTATCCGTCAGGTCGTGAGTCTAAGACTTTAGATGCCTTTGGACGCCATTCTCTCATATATTTTCTATATGGGATTATCTCTTGAAGAGGTCACAAAAAATTACTCTTTTTGACTCTGTTTCTTCAAGAGCCCAAAAGTGCAGACTATTCCTTACTGGTTAGTCATGCTCAAAATATCTCTAGGTTCCTTACTCGTGCTTCCCTAGACTCCTTTGAGTCTGTTAGCAGAACTTCTGCTATAGCTATAGGGGCACAACGTAAAGCCTGGCTCCAGGCTTCAGACTTGGACAAATGGGCACAAGAAAGACTGGGAAATACTCCTTGCACTGGAGAAAATCTCTTTAACAAGGAGTCTTTATTCCAAGTTGCTCAGTTAGCTACTGACATTCCTGTTTCCAGAGGCTTTTCTATGCCTTCCTCTTTCCCAGTTGGTAGGAAATGTCCTACCAAACTTTCTTCCCCTAGGGGGAAAAGGTTTTATCCATCTTCTGCCCATCATACAGATGTTCCCAAACAAGGGAAACATCGCCCTAGTCTGAAGAAACCACAACCTCAACAGGGTCAGCAAGCCCAGCAGTCTCAGGGTTTCAAATAGATCATCATTACCCCTCTTGTTTGATGGTTAGAATGGCAGTCTGCTTCTTTTCACTTGAAGTATCTGCACTAATTTTATCCTAACCTTTTCTAGATATCTCTTCATGAGACATCTTTTCTTTTACTCTAAGAGTCTTTATGAAGATCATGCCCATACTTAACAGGTTTTCTTTTCCTCTTTGGGGAAAAGAGAAGTGACAACTATCAATAAGACAGTTGTTTCCCTGTACTGGCATGTATCATCTTACCTTTCAGAGACTTCCTGCATAGTCGGTCTCCTTCAACTCTGTCTTACCTCCCTCTTACTACAACATTTGATTTGTAAGAGTGGCTCTCTTACACTGGTAAGCCCCTATGGTCCTCTACCTATTCCACAAGGGGATTCTCCCTTCCAGAGTTATCTTCCCCTTTATTACCTTAGGGCAGCTCATCAGACAATAGCAAGTCCTACTATGTCTGTTGTAGGCATATAGAAACATGTCTCCAGGTATGTGGATGGAGAGATGTCTATAGAACCAGATTCCCCCTAGGGATATGGGGAGAGGGAAAGATTCCTCCATTAGCAAGAAGGTTGATACCTGCTTGAATAGATGCATAGAGAATCCTCTTTCCCTGGTTATGACTGGCAGAGTCAGAGGAGTGGTTTCCCTGACAAGAAGGAGTCTAGATTCCTTTCAGAATTTGAGCTCTTGAATAACCAGGATGGCCTACGTGAAAAATGCAGAGGATAACTTCAGTCTGCAGGCAGCAAGTCCAGATCTCTCCAGAACTGCAGTATGGAGAATGGATAGAGGACGCCAATAGAGGAAGATACCATAGTGACCCGCCTATGAGGGCAAGATGGGTATCAGGCATCCTTTAGCTGCCACTGAAAGAAAATTATCTCTGACGAGAAGACTAAGGAGATATGGGCCAAGCTAGGGAATTGGCCATTCTTTAGGTTTTCACGTGATGAAAGGCCTGAGTCTTACAGAGGACACAGCAACATAGAAAGTCCTCTCAACTTTTTGTTGCTTTTGATCCTTCTCATTTGGGACTTCCAGTCTCCAAGAGAACATTGTCCAATTGGATTGCACAGTGCATTTCTTTTACCTATCAGAGTAAAAACCTTTCTCTGGAAGGCCATGTCACAGCTCACAATGTGAGAGCCATGGCAGCCTCAATGGCTCATCTAAACTCTGTGTCCATTGACCAAATCTGTCGAACGGCCACTTGGGCCTCGGTTCATACTTTCACAGCCCATTACTGCTTAGACAAGGACTCCCGCCGGGATGCCTTGTTTGGTCAGGCTGTTCTACGACACCTGTTCCATACTTAATCAACTCCTACCCACCATTCCCGGTAGGATGCCAGAGATCCATGGGGGGAAGTGGAGCCCTTTCACAAGGGCACAACTTCTGGGGTTTCTCCCTGGCATCTGTAGCTAGGGAGTCCCCATATGTGAAGACTACATTCCTGCTTGTTCCTGGAGATAGCATAGTTACTCACCTGTAACAGGTGATCTCCGGGAACAGCAGGAATTTAGTCTTCACAACCCACACACCTCCCCTAGGAGTTGTATCTCTCTTTTCTTTTCTTTCCCTCTCTCTCTCTTTGTCTCGGCTTTAAAACTCAACTGGAGAGAGACAGTTGGGAAAGGCGGGAAGGCAGCACGCAGGCGCTGTGGGATGCTCCCAAAAGCTTTCTAATTGGACACTGGGGAGCGTTCCCGCGCAGGCTCCGTCGGTACCGACGATACCCATATGTGAAGACTAAATTCCTGCTGTTCCCGGAGATCACCTGTTACAGATGAGTAACTATGCTTTCTCTGAGCATGCATACCATTTCCTACCCTCCGGAGTCTGTTTCTTCTTGCTGATCCAGTGCTGCACGGTTCTCCCTTCCTCCATCTATTCCTGTTAGCAACCCCTCCCGCCTGCACATCTTCACACGCAGTTTTTCCTTTCACCGACCCCCAGAGCTGTGACACTGCGAGCCTCCATTCAGCTGCAGAGCCCAATCAGACTTGTGATCATAGGGGACTCCGGTGGTTGTACGGCGGCATTGAGGAGAATTTCCAAAAAAAGAGGAGAGAGACAGTTTCCTCTATTGTGCAGTGAATGGCAGCCTGTTGGGTGGGGGGGGAGGGGGTACAGAGAGCTCCGGGAATGACCCGCAATCTCCCCTGGCCCCTCCCCCATCAGGCCCATACTCTGTACAACTGGGGACAGGACAGCCAGCCATGCCACCGGAGGCAGACTTTCTCCCGGTGCAAGCTCACTGTAGGCAGCTCAGGGCCCTTCCTCATAAGCCAGAAACTCCACCCCTTCCCCACCGGCTCCATCTTCTAAAAGGCACCAGGGGTCAAAGGCAGCAGCAAAGACTAAGCATTCCAAAACTGCTTCACTGCCTCATTCAGGGATTGAACCCTCCTCTTCAGTTACGGCCAGCAATCCCCTCAAGCGAGACATATTGGAGGAACCCCCTCACACTGGGGACACCCCCCCCCCCACCAAACACAACAAGTGGTCCGAGGCACAGATGCCTGCTCTGTCTCCAGAGGAGTCTCCTCCACCACCTGAAGGAGAACCTAATTTAAAATCAAGCCTCATGGTCCCTCCTCATGATTTGTCCAGAACGGTGCCACCATCCTTCAACGAGTGGATTCCCAGGAGAGACAGTTACCAAGTGCCAGCGCTCAAGCCCCATCAGATTCTTGAGACTACTCCCCCTCCCTAGTGGACTGGTGGCTGCCCCTGTCACTCGAGGATGAGGTCTACTCAGCATCCTACTTGATTGGGCCTTGGGAGTCAGCTTCCACATGGACCAAAGACCTCCCAAAACCACCACCTGGAATGGAAGTCCCTAATGAGCCTACAGATGATTGCTCTTAACTAGAATTCCTGAAGAAGATCTCCCCATCCTTGACCTCAGTGAGTCCCAAACCCCCACCAGCAAGCAGGACTTCCAATCCATCCTCTGTTTCTGCAGCACCCCCAAGGATCCTCCCTGTGCATCAGCTCCTTCAGGACCATCAGTCCTCCACAGGAAAAACCCTACAACTGTTCACTCCTTCTCCAAATGACTGGATCTTAGATATAAAGTGCTTCCCACCCCAGGGTTTGAGCACCAGCAGCTACTACACCAGTCTGTTGTCTCTGAGGCCATACTCAAGAAATCAAAGAATGCGAAGTCTATAGTACAAACGCCTCCTAGGAAGGAACAGAAGACCCTAGATGCCATCAGCAGGAAAGCATATCAGAGCGCCCTGCTGGCAATGTAGGTTCTGGCGAATCAGTTCCTTATCATTCACTATTACCATGATCTCCTCTTGCAGATGAACCTCTATGTGCTTTGTCGGGGATCTCTATTGTCGACAACAAAGCACAGCTTCAGTATAATCTACATGAATCTCTGCCACATTATCCGGACTACTTATAATGCCTATGACTCTGTCGCCCATGCCACAGCCATTTCAGCTTTGCTTACCAATTGGCTACGCATCTTGGAACTCTGTGAAGACCATCACAAATGTCTGGCTGATGCACCCTGTCAGGGAGACAGCTTATTCGGCTCCCACATGCAGGAGGCTTTCAGAGGTCAAAGACCATTTCCCCACAATAAGGGAGCTCACTGCACAGCCAGTAAACCCTCCCTCCAGGTCTCATCAAGGACAGCTATCCCAATTTCGCAGGGCGTACCATTACCAGTACTTCAACAATTCTACCCAAGCAGATGGTTCCAGGCCTACTTCTCTCCTTCAGCGCAACACGCTTCTGGACCATCCTATAACCAACAATCTCATTCCTGGGAAAGGAAACCACAGCCAGCAGCACCTGTCCCTGTGAATAAGGCCAATCCCTCCTTTTGACTCCTTGCAGTGGGAGGCAGACTCCGTCACTTCAGGAAGTCTTGGCAGTTAATCACCACAGAATGCTGGGTCCTCAACATCATCTACAAGGGCTACAATATAAACTTGTTGTCTCTACCCCCAACTTATCCCATAGCCTCCAGCAGTGGAAGAATATCAGCCCTTCATTTCCCCCTCCTGCAACAGGAAATAGAACAGTTACTGCAAAATCAGTCTATAGAACCAGTACCCTCACATCAGCTCAACCACAGTTTCTACTCCAGCTTTTTCCTCATCCCAAAAAGGTCGGGTGCCTTTGGCCTGTCCTTGACTTCCACAATTTCAACTTTCATGTCAAGTGCGAGTAAGTTCAAAATGCATTCCTTCTGCACCATCCTCCCGCTGCTGCAGCACAGTTGGTTAGCCTCCCTGGACCTCAAGGATGCCTACACCCATGTACCCATCCACACCTACCACTGAAAATACCTTTGGATCCGCTTCAAGAACCAGCAATACCAATTCAAAGTGCTCACATTCGGGCTTTCCTCATTGCCGCAAGTCTTCACGAAGTGCCTCGCGGTAGCAGAACCCCATCTAAGATGGCAGGGACATTGCATCTATTCTTACTTGGACAACTAGCTTATCTCCACCACCACAAGGGCCCAGGTGGAACAGGCAATGCCCTGCACCATCCACACATTGCAGAGCCTTAGTTTCATCGTCCACGCACAAAAGTCCATGCTGGAGCCCTAGCAGCTCTTCTCTTTTATCGGAGCACACATAGACACCAAAATGGCCAGGGCTTGCCTTCCACGCTACAGGGCCCTAACACTTCAGCATCTCAACACCAGCTTAGCTCATCGCAGGCAGTCTTTGGCACACTCCTTTCTTTGTCTCCTAGGGCACATGGCTGCCTCGGGTCATGTAGTGCCACTAGTGTGACAGTATATGCACCCATTGCAGTGGCACCTCAAACTCAACTGGAATCAGCATACTCAGTCCCTTCAAGCAAGGATCCCCCTACGAAGCTACACCTTGCAGGAGCTTCACTGATCACTATGTTGGTGTGGCTGCCCCTTTCAGGAGCTTCCAGCGCAGCTCACCCTCACCACTGATATGTCTGCCCTGGGGTGGGGGGCTCACCTGTGTGACACTTCACCATTCAAGGGACATGGACAGCCTAAGAGTGAACCCTTTACATCGGTGTACTGGAACTAGTGGTGTTCTATGGGCTCACCATCTTCCAGCTTGGGTTCTGTCACAAGATCATCCAAGTACAGACAGACAACCAGGTTATGATGATCTATATCGACAAGCAGGAAGGGTCGAGATCCCTCTGCCTCGGCTGCCCAGCTCTGGCTCTTTACCCAGTGGCTCTTCGCTCAATTGCTGATGCACTTGATGAGCAGCCTACCCTACTGGGCACCCAAAACATACTAGCAGATACCCTCAGCCGCATTCTGGATCCACACAAATGATCCCTTGAAGGTCAAATCACTGGGCACCTTTTTAACACCTGGGTACTCCAGAAATGGATCTCTTCGCATCAGAGGACAATGTGAAATGTACATTTTTTTTGCTCCATTCACCCGGGCACACACCACTGGGCTCATGATGCCTTCGCCGTCTCCTGGAGTTGGTGTCTTCTCTGTGCTTTTCCTCCCTTCCCACTTCTGCCAAATGTTGTCATCATCACGGTCATGGAAGAGCACAGTCATCCTCATAGCTGTGCACTGGCTGAGATAGACCTGGTTCCCCCACTTTCTTGCATCGATAGTGGAACTACCGCTCATACTAGAGGATGACCCATTTCTCCTAATGCAGCACAACGGACATCTGATACATCCCAGCCTCCACAGCCTCTCCCTGGCTGCCTGGAGGGTAGTCAGTATGGTGTAACAGACGATTGCCTTCCGGCAGATGTCCTGGCCATCATCTTGGCCTCATGCAAGCCAATTGCTCAACACTCTTACCAACAGAAATGTACACGATTCACTCTCTGGGCTTTGACACATCGACTCAACTCTATGTCCTGCCTGGTCAGTCAGGTTCTTTCTTACCTGCTGCATCTGTCCTACTTGGGACTCCAGACAACTTCAGACAGATATTGTCTCTCCAGCGTCGCAGCTTCCTATACCCCCATTGATGGGAATCCCCTATCAGTGCACCTGGTAGTGACCAGATTCATGAAAGGGCTCATGAAAACAAAACCCCTGACCAGACCACCCCCTCTGGCATGGGACCTCAACGTAATCCTTTCAGCACTCATGAAACCGCCCTTTGAGCCACTGAATTCTGCCTCCTTAAAGCACCTCACGTAGAAGGCGGTGTTTTTTGTCACTATAACCTCAGCATGGCACGTCAGTGAACTGCAGGCCCTGGTTCACTAACCCCATACATGCAATTCCTGCACAACAGAGTCATCCTTCAAACACACCCCAAGTTCCTTACCAAGATCGTCTCAAGTTTCCACCCTCAACCAGATTATAGTCCTTCCAGCCTATTTCCTGGGCCCACATACCAGCTCTCCAGAAAAAGTACGACATTCCTTGGACTGTAAAGGGGTCTCTTATACTACTTGTAAGCAATGAAAGAGATACACTCAACCGCCCAGCTGTTTGTGACCTTCAACCCCAACAATCTGGGCCAGCCTGCCTCTAAACCTGCATCTTCTATACCCTGGACTCATTGGGCCTTACTGTGTCTGAGCCACCATGGCCTTCATTACCAGTCTGGCCTCATATTCAGCTGAGAACATCAGCAAAGCAGCTACATGATCTTCCATTCATACCTTCACCAAGCACTACAGCATTGTCTGTTCCTCAGTGCAAGAGCTGGCCTTCAGGCAGGCAGTATGTCGCGACCTCTTCGCTCTATAATCCTCCACCCCTGAAAAGGGACCTGGGCCACAGTTCTGGATTCACCAATACAGTGTGCCTGCATCCCCCTGCTTGTCTCCGGAGAAAGCATAGTTGCTTACCTGTAATGGGGATTCTTCATAGACAGCAGGGGATGCAGCCACACATTCCCTGCCGCCTTCCCCGCAAAATCAGCAAAAATGAAAAAAAAAGAATGGAAACTGTAATATACCAAGCCATGATGGACTCAGTCACGCAACCATCATCGGCAACTATGACATCAACTGAGACTCTGAAAGGCAGGAAGTGCTACACATGCACAGAAGTCCCAAATACTTCTCTAAGCTAGGGCAGAGTATGGCACACCAGGCTCCATTGAGGACGTTGCCCAATAGTGTGGCTGCATACCCCTGCTGTCTACGGATAACCCCCATTACAGGTATGCTTTCTTTGTCAAAAGCAATTCTGAAAGGAATTTCTTTGTTCATAGTATTTTTCATACAAATAGTGTATACTACAAGCCTTTAGACAATTTTGAAATGAAATGTACAAACCAGATGGAATATAATTTTCTTGGGTTCATTTTTCACTCCAGGCGTGTGTATATATCTTACCTGGATAGTATACATTTCTTCCGACCACGGTGCCTCCGAACAGCTGTTTATCATGAAATTCTTATTGGATACCTAGAATACGTGAAGAAACTTGGGTGAGTGACTTTTCTATATATCACTTTCTTCTGCAGGTACTCTAGAAATAACTAAAAACTATTTTTGAATTTTTATTCAGTAGTTGATATTCTATCATGGGGCTTTCATTTTCTGAACAAACAAGGAGAGAGGAACCCTGTGAAAAAATGAACAATGAAAGGGGTAAATGGGCAGTCAATATGCAAATTAAGAAAACAAAGTGATAGTTTAAAGAAAGATCTGTACCATCTGCAGGTTAAGGTCAGATGTGGAGTGCGGTGAGAAGAACCATAGAAGGGAAAGTGTAGAAGTCAAAACTTTATTGGTGTCTAAGTAGTTCTGCCTTACATAGGCTGTGATTCAGCAGCTGACTTTAATCAGAGGTGCAAGAACCCTTAATAGAGGAACATAATTATAACAAGTATTAACCAACATTTAAAATAATGTAAACAATTATAACAATACTAATGGGCTAAAAAAAAGTATCTTAAAACAAAAGTTTTAGCGAGACTAAGAAAAAAATAATATATATAAAATAAATCATAAAAGTATCGTAAGAATTTAAAGGAACCTGAAACAATATATGAGGCGCAATCAAAAAGTATCAAAGCTTGTACAGTAACACAAGAAATATAACATTGACAGTTATTGCACTTGGTCTCCTTCAAAGTAGTCCCCTTCCAATAAAACACACTTCCTCCAGTGTTCCTGCCACAGCTGGAAACAATTTTGAAATGCCTCTTTCTATATGCTGTGAAACTGCTGTGTCATATTTTGCTTAATGGTCTCCAAGTTGTCAAATCTCCTTCCTTTCAGTGGTAATTTCAGTTTTGGAAACAAGAAAAGGTCACAGGGGCAAGGCAGGTGAGTACGGAAGCTGATGGACTTGCTCAATTTGGTGTTTGGCCAAGAACTGCCGGACAAGATGTGATGCGTGAGCTGGGGTGTAATAGTGATGAAGCAACCATTCACCATTCCTGTACAACTCTGGGCTGTTAAGGCGAACTGCATCTCTCGAACAAGTCAGAACTTGGACGTAGTACTCCTTATTGATGGTTTGGCCTTTTGGAGCATACTCATGATGAAGAATACCCTGGTAATCAAAATTGTGAGCATGACCTTGACATTGCTCCTCACTGGACGGGCTTTCTTGGGTCTAGGAAAGTTTGGAGTCCTCCATTGTGAGGATTGAGCCTTAGTTTCTGGGTCATAACCATAACCCATGATTCATCATCAGTAATAACCTTTTTTATGAAATCAGAGTCATTTTCAATGCATTCAAACAACTCCCTAGCAGCAGACAGTTGATATTCTTTTTGGCCAGGAGTTTCGGCACAAATTTTACAGGCACATGTCTCACCCCCAAATTGACAGTAAGAATGGACTGTACCAACCCGAAACTGATGTGCACATCCTCAGCAAGCTCCCTGGTAGTCAATTGATGATTTGAGCATATTGCGGCATGAAGCTTCAACTTTGTCTTAAATTTTGCTCGCTGATGGCCTTCCGGAGCATTCGCCATGGTCAAAACGTTGGTGGCCCTCTTGGAAACGTTATTATCAGTTATAAACTCGAGCACAACTCAAACATTCATTTCCATACACTCGCTCTAACTTGTCATAAGTCTCTATGCACAAATCTCCAAATTTCTGGCAAAATTTAATGCAAATTATCCAGGAACAAGCAGGAAGTAAGTCCTCAAATATTAGTGACATTGGCATCGACTGAGCCCGCACGGAATTATTCATTTTATTTTATTTATTTACATTCTCTTATATACCGCGCTATTTGGCATCAGTGCGGTTTACATTGAACAAACTGAAATTACATTGAACAGGGCATTACGAGGGGGCACCCAAAAAAAACAGGAATAACATTGCCGTGGGCGGAGCTTGTGTAGTACGCACTTCTGCCGCTAGGCGTGTATAGTGTAACTCATTGTCAGTTCAGTGCCGTCTGTGTTGTCGACCTGGCTTGTTCTGTTCATCTGCAGTGATTGTTTTTGCTAGCGCTGTTTTGTTCTTGTTTCTTTTTTTATGATAAGTTTAAGTGAACAACGTGCAGCTGTGAAATTTTGTTTTCTACTCCGTAAAAATGCTGCTGAAACTGTTTTAATGTTGAAAACAGCTTATCAAGATGACGCTATGGGAAAAAGTCAAGTGTACCAGTGGTTTGCTCGGTTTAAAAATGGCGACATGTCGATTGATGACAAACCTCGTTCTGGGCGTCCATCAACTGTCCGAATCGACAAAAATATTGAAAAAATTAGAGAGCTTGTGCTCACAGACCGTCGACAGACAATTGATCAACTGTCAGAGATTAGTGGGTTATCTTGGAGCTCGGTTCAGCGAATTTTAACGGAAGATTTGGGAATGAAAAGGGTTGCTGCCAAGTTTGTTCCTCGGATTCTGACTGACAATCAAAAGGAACATCGAGTTGAAACATTTATTTATTTATTTATTTAACAGGTTTTTTATACCGCCTTTTCCTTAAATCAAAGCGGTTACAAAGACATACAAAAGCTAAACATAGGCATGGGAAGTGAAAGGTGGGATACATAACATGGTGAACTATTACAAAAAACACAATGTAGAGAGGTTACAATTAATATGAGTTGGTTAAGTGTCATAGCCGTAGTGCTCAATGAAAAGAACGAACTTTAGTTGTTTTCTGAATTCCTTCAGTTCCTTAATAGATCGTAGGTCGGGGGGGAGAGAGTTCCATATTCGAGGGGCCGATAGGGAAAGAGCTCTTTGTGAGGTGAGTTTACAGACTTTAGTATAGCTACTTGGGGTGCCGAGGGTGTCAGCTGTGGTTTTCCTTCTAGGTCTTTTGCTGGTGTTAGGGAATAAGAGGGCTTGGAGACTGATTGCTGAAGTCTTATGTCTGATTTTGAATATATTGATGACCAACTTGTATCTGATACGGAGGCTTATTGGGAGCCAGTGGAGTTCTTTAAGGATTGGGGTGATGTGGGCTTGAGTTGAAGAGCCGGCGATTATTCTGGCAGCTGTGTTCTGAGCCATCTGAAGTGGCTTGAGGGAGTGTTTCGGGATTCCGTTGTAAATAGGGTTACAGAAGTCAAGAATTGGAGTTATTAGAGCTTGACAGACTGAGCGGAAATGTTGTTGGGAGAGAAGGGGCTTCAGGCGTCTAATAATTTTCATTCTGTAGTAAGCGCTTTTAACAGTTCTTCTGATATGAGATTGAAGGTTGAGTCGCTTATCAAGGGTTACTCCGAGGTATCTTACTTCGTCCTTTAACGGTATTGTTGTATTTTTAAATTTAATAAAAGGTGGGGGGCTGAAGTCAGTGTTTCGAGTAATGATGAGAGCTTCTGTTTTGTTATGGTTCATGGCCAGGTTGTTGAGAGTAAGCCAGGCAGACATGTTGTCGAGGCAGTTTGTGATCTTGTTATAATCGGGGCTGTTCAGGTTGACTGTCGTGTAAATCATTGTCATCAGCATAAATAGTATAATCTATTTGATGGGCAACCATGATGTTGCATATTGGTTGGATAAAAATGTTGAATAGAAGAGACGAAAGCGCAGAACCTTGGGGAACACCTTGTTTAATCTTAGTGGGTAGAGAGGTGACATTATTAATTTTTACCTTGAACTGCCTATCAGTTAAGTAAGATTTAAACCAATTTAGGACAGTGCCAGTAATGCCAATGCTTTGGAGTCTGGTTAGTAGGATACTGTGGTCCACTGTGTCGAAGGCCGCTGATATATCTATAAAAATCAATAATGTTCCTTGATTGTAATTGTCTATGGTGTGGATGATGTCATTGAACAGATAGAGCAGTAAGGTTTCAACTCCATGATTAGGGCGGAAGCCATGTTGGTGAATGTCAAGCGGGGCATGTTCGTCAATGTGGTCCTGGAGTTGTAGTTGGACTGTTTTTTCGATGATTTTAGCAAGGAGAGGTATGCTGGAGATTGGCCTGTATGCAGCTGGATTGCTCTTTTCTAGGTTAGTTTTTTTTTGGGATAGGCCTTATTGTGGCTAATTTTAGTTGTTCCGGCATTATTCCTTGAGTTAGGGAGTTGGTAACAAGGTTGTGTAAAAAATTGATGAAGTTTTGCTTGGTTGCTTTGATCCATGGGACTGGGCAAGGATCGGTGGGGGTGCAGTACTTGTGTTGAGAGAAGAGATGATTTCTGAAACCTGCTTGGTTGAAGGAATATGGAACCTATCCCAACTTGTGACGGGTATGGTAAGAATAATGGTTCCTGTGAGTTTTTGAGGGGGTGTAAGGCCTATTTTTTCCTGAAGAAAATTTGCATATATTTGAGGGTTGACTTGTATGTCTATGTCAGAGCTGGGTTCATTGGTAAGTTTTTTTACTATATCGAATAGTTCTCTGGGTTTGTTAAAAGATCTCATGATTGTATTAGTGTGATATTCACGTTTTGCTTCGTTGATGTTGTATTTAATTTGCTGTGTAGAATATGAGTTCTGTGAGGTGGGCGATTTGGAACTTCTCCAATGGCGTTCTAACTTTCTTAATTCTCTTTTAGCGTGGCGTATGTTATTGGAGTACCATGGTGCGTGAAGTCTTTTGTTATTCAAATTTCTGACTAAGTTAGTTTTCGCTGCTGTGTTGATGGTATTGTACCAATTGTTAACTTGCTTGTTTAGATCGAGTTCATTTAAATTAAGGTAAGGTATTGTTTCTTTTAGGAACTGTTCTTTTTTGAAAGCTTTGAATCTTCTTAACCTAAATAAAGAAGATTGTGTATTTTTAAGCTTATCCATTTTGTTTAAGAATTCTATTTTGATTCTGTGGTGGTCAGACCAAGGAACAGGAGTAATTACAGGTGATGATATGAAGCCTCTGTCCATGATGTGTTTTGAAACAACAGCTTGAAACTGATCCAGATTTTCTGTCAAAGGTCATTACAGGTGATGAGTCATGGTGCTATGGTTACGACCCAGAAACAAAGCAACAGTCAAGCCAATGGAAGATGTCATCGTCACCCCGTCCAAAAAATTGTCGTCAAGTCAAATCAAACATCAAAACAATGCTGATTTGTTTTTTGATGCCAAGGGGGTAGTTCATTCAGAGTTTGTTCCCCCAGGTCAGACCATCAATCAAACCTTTTATTTGGAAGTTTTAAGAAGATTGCGCAACAGTGTTCGTCAAAAAAAGACCCGATTTGTGGCAGACAGGAGACTGGTTCTTCCACCACGACAACGCACCTGCACACACAGCCATCTCTGTTAGACAGTTTTTGGCTAAAAATGGCATGGTTCCGCTGCCCCACGCACCTTACTCGCCTGACCTGGCTCCGTGCGACTTTTTCTTATTTCCACGCATGAAAAGGGGCATGAAAGGACACCGATTTGACAACATTGAAGAAGTCAAGAAAAAAAGGAGGGAGGAGCTGTCAGCCGTTTCTAAAGATGACTACAAAAAATGTTTCGAACAGTGGAAGCACCGGTGGGACAAATGTATCAGTTGTAATGGAGAGTATTTTGAAGGGGATAAGGTTGTTTTGTAAAGAATTTGAAATAAATAGCTTTTAAAAAATAATTCCTGGGTTTTTTTGGGTACCCCCTCGTATAACTTGGAGATAACTATTTTACAGGGAACATGGGCAATGGAGGGTTAAGTGGCTTGCCCAAGACCACAAGGAGCACCTGTGGGACTAGAAACCCCAGTCCTTCCGGCCTAAGGTTGCTGTCCTCTAGTGGGATTTGAACCCCTGACCTTCCGGCCTGAAGTACCTTGCCCCAACCACTAGGCTACTCCTCCACTCCTCCGCTTTCAGAGAAAGCCTTTGGGAGCTAGGCTGCGCATGCACGGACACCTTCCCGCCCTGCAGATGTCCTGTCTGTCATCCTTAGTAAAAGTTTTTTTTTCTAACCCATAAGAACATAAGATATGCCATAATGGGTCAGATCAAGGTCCATCAAGCCCAGTATCCTGTTTCCAACAGTGGCCAATCTAGGTCATAAGTACCTAGCAGTCTCCCCAAAAGACAGTGTTTTTGCTTTTTTTTTGCTGATCTGTTTCCGATCACCTTCTCACCACCTGAGTCCGCCCTCACCTCGGCATCACATTTTTTCTTGGGTCTCTCTTCTTTTTTGGTGCATGGGTCTTTTCTCGTGCCCTCCCTGGCTAAGATGTCTGAGCTTGGCTTTGCGGGTGCCATCTTCCCTGCTATGTCTTCGGTCAGCAGATTTAAGCAATGTGGCAAATGCCCCCATACCATGTCCATAACAGATTGCCACAGTTGCTGTATCATATGCCTCTGTGTGGATCATGATGACTCCACTTGCTCGCTCTACCTGCAGATGTCAAGCAAGAGCCAGAGGAATTGTGAAAAGCAACCGAGGGAGCTTTTTGGCTCGAAGGCCTCTGCTGCGCTTTCGGCATCAGGTCTGGAATCGCTGTCCTTGAAGAATGCATCTGATGACTCGACATAGCATGCACGTGCTTGATCTGAGCCCCGAGGTTGCAGAGCCTTGGACAGGGAGGCCATCCTCAGGGGACCTCCTCTGTGGATCCAAGACATCATCAAAGTCTAAGTCCGATCCTGGAGCTGGGTTTAAGACCTCAGGTCCCCGACCTCGGAGTCATCGACCCGATGCCGAGGGCAGTGGCCAGGAACAGCCTGTGAACCTGTCCTGGCGGGAGGAGACTCCCACTGTGTTGGGGGATCGAGCTTCGTTCTCCGATGTGATCACTATTGGTGTCTCCCCTTTGAGGGTGCCAGGTTCGGGCTCGATGCCTTCAAGTCTCGAACCAGTCACTGTGGAGTCTACTGGCATCAAAGCCAGGATGGTGGCCTTGGAACGCAGCCTGGCTGTCTTCCTCGAGTTGCAGTGGGGCCCAATACCCAGAGCCTCTGAGTCGTCGGTGCCAACATCAGGACCCTCCACTGCAAGCACCTCCCCGGAGGATGTCCAGCCGGTGCTAGAACGCTTAGCTTGCTCAGAGCCACGTCAGTTGGCCTCTGGCTCAAGGCACGACTCATCCCCAAGCACTTCGGAGTTGGCTCATTGGGTGCCTCTCTCCCCCTCGGCCCTGGCGGCTCATTGCCCCGAAGACCATCTGGGCCTCAAGGTCTTGTCTGACTCCAAGTCGGGATGGGAGACCGACAACGAGTCATCCAACACGATGTTACACAGGGAAGCCCCTCTGAACCCTCCCTCACAGGAGTGCCGGAAGTCCCCGTCCGAGGACCTAGCTCCTCCAGAACGAGGCCCCTCCAAGAGAGGCACTGACGGTGCTGATTCCCCCCATCCTGGAGCGCTTGTTTTTCAGGATGTGGGAGAACCCACTGACTGTGCAATATTGAGTTGGCAAGAGCTCGGGCTTTACAAAGACACAGCTGCCTCACAACTCCATGGTGGTGGAGTCGGCTATGCATTGCATAAAGAGTCAGAAGACATACTCCTCGGTGCTCCCTGGTAGGGAGGCCTGCACCATGGACTGGTTTGGGAGAAAGTGCTACCAGGGATCGATGTTTGCGGCCTGCATCCAGACTTACCATTTGTACATGGGCATGTACCTGAGGGAGCTGGGGTGGCAGGTGAATCTCTGGAGCGCTTGCAGACCCTCTTCTCCTCAGTCAAGGAATGCTCCAAATTCCAGAGTTGAGTGGCCTATGACTGCTTCAAGTCCGGAGCAATGGGTACAGAACAAAATGGCTGATGTCCCCTGCCAAGGAGAGAGTCTCTTCAGCAAACCCATGATCGACAAGCCGGCCGAGTTGGAGTCAGAGTTTATGACCAGGACTAGACTGTCCCAGAAGACCGCTGATCCTTCCCATCAGAAGACTTTGGGGGAAAAAGCCCCTTCCATCCAAAGGAGAAAAAAGCTTATGGAAAATACCCCCAATTTCCTGCCTATCAGGCTCCCCAACAAGGTCAGCAGACCAAGAGCCAGGGGCACAGCCCTCTAAGAAAGTCCCAAAATCCCAAATAGTGCCCCAGTCGCAGCCTGGGGGAGGGGGCTTTTGACTCCTTTGGGCATAGCCCTTCTTGCCCCCCTCCCCCTCCCCCCCCCCCCCGAGGACCAAGGCACATGGGAGGACGTCTGGTCTACTTTGCTCACCTCTGGCTGGGCATCACCAATGATGCCTGGGTGCTGCAGGTGGTGTGAGAAGGTTACCTTCTGTACTTCAACCAGACGCCTCCTCCCTTCTTCCCAAGGGAACTTCCCATGGACCCTGCACAGAGAACTCCTGCAAAAATAACGCAAATCCCTGCTTGAGGATCGGGCTATAGAACCAGTCCCTCGGCCCCTCTGGGACACGGGGCTCTACTCCCAGTACTTCCTCATCCCAAAAAAGAAAGGGGGCTTTGGAGGATCTGCGGGACCTAAATGCTTTCTGGTCAAGGAGAAGTTCAAGATGCTATCCCTTGGAACATTGCTGCCCTTCCTCCAGTGGGGAGATTGGTTGTTTCTTGTATCTCAAAGATGCCTATATCCACATCCTTGGCACAATCATTACCTCCGCTTCGTCATTGGAGGCTGTCCCTACTAGTACAGGGTGCTCCCCTTCGGCCTCTCCTTGGTTCCCTGGGAACGCCACTCACCTCCACTTGGTTAAGTGTCTTTGTCTTCCCCTATCTGGATGACTGGCTCCTGAAGGTCAGCTCGCCAGAGGAGGTACATCACGCAGCCCCACCCGCATCACCAAGGTGCTGCAGCATCTGGGGTTCATGATCAACTTCCCAGAGTCGCATCTGCTAGTGACCCAGCACCTGGAGTTCATAGGAGCCCTTCTGGACTCAGCCCAGGCCAGAGCCTTCTTCCTTCTAGACTGGGCGTAGCGTCTGGTAACCCTAGCAAAAAGAGGTACAAGGTTGCTCATTGGCATCCACCCGTCTCCAGCTGCATCTGTTGGGACGCATTCATGTAACGCCACAGACCCGTCTATGGATGTGACAGGCCCAATGTACCCTCAATTTTCAATGGACTCAGGCCACGGGCCAACTCAAGTATCAGGTCCAGATCCCCAAGCCTCTTGTGGCCTCTCTTGCCTTTTTGCAGAGCCGACAGAATCTCCTGGTCAGCCTAACCTTCCGGCCCGGCCGGCCCAGCATGTTCTCCAAGCTTGACTGGAGAGCCCACTGCAACAGTCTCCTGTCATAGGACGCCTGGATTTGGGGGGAGGGGGGTGCCCTCCAGATCAACCTCTTGGAACTCAGAGCTGTGACAAACACCCTCCGGGTATTCCAGGCCCACCTGGCAGGCCAGGTCGTCCTCATCCAGATGGACAACCAAGTAGCGATGTTTTACATCAACAAGCAGGGCGAAATGGGCAAAACTCCCCTTGTAGCAAAGCTTTCTTTCATTTGAAAGAGGCTCTCCTCTTATTCATTTATGCCTCAGAGGTATGAGGGTCATTTTTAAAGTAAGAACCGATTGCGCATCGTGTCTGCGCGATCTGTCAAGTGACGTCCGTTCAAGGTCAGCCAGTCTCTCACTACTCCGCCATTACGTTTCATGTCTCTGCCAGTGTTGGTTGTATGGTTATACTGCATCGTTTGTCGCCATGTCAATCAGTAATCCCTCCGATTGTGAAGTGCACTCGGTTATCCGGTTTTAATGCAAAACAAGTTTGTCCAGCATTTTCGGCACCCATCTCGCACACATTTTTTTGTAGTGCAGTTTGTCAGTAACAATGTGATAAACTACTGATCTTGAAACTTGTGGAAATGTCTGATGCAGCTCGTCTATAGTGAAGCACCTGTTTTGGCGAATTTCCTCATCAACTTCTTGTGTCAGGTCTTCATTCATGACAGTAGGCCGTCCAGATCGTTCTTCATCATGAACATTTGTCCTTCCTTCCTTAAACATCATTCATTACACCTTCCCCATACACTTCAGCAAGCTGCCGGTGAATTTCAGCAGGACGAACTTGTTTTGCATTTAAAAAACGGATAACCGAGCGCACTTCACAATCGGAGGGATTACTGATTGACATGGCGACAAACGAAGCAGTATAACCATACAACCAACACTGGCAGAGACGTGAAACGTAATGGCGGCGTAGTGAGAGACTGGCCAAGAGTGGCTGACCTTGAACGGACGTCACTTGACAGATCGCGCGGACACGATGCGCAATCGGTTCTTACTATAAAAATGACCCTCGTATTTAAATGTCTCTATCCTATCTTCTCTATCACATCTTTCCTCTGAAGTATACATATTAAGATCCTTAAGTCTGTCCTCATAAACTTTATAATGAAGACCACTAATCAGTTTAGCCTCTGCACAGGCTCAAACCTATTTATATCCTTTATAAGGTATGGTCGCCAGAATTGCACACAATACTCCAAATAAGGTCACACCAAAAACTTATACAGAGGCACTAACACCTCCTTTTTTTTTTCTGCTGGCCATTCCTGTCCCTGTGCACCCAAGCACCCTTCTACCTTTCATCTTGTTTTTTCTATCTGTTTAGCTACTTCAAGATCATCAGACACAATCATGCCCAAGTCCCACCCTTCTTTTGTGGACAGAAGTAAATCTCAGCTGCCAAATTCTTGACCATTCTTCAAGCTTAGCTAGATCCCGCCTCATATTATCTTCTCCATCCTGGGTGTCTACTCTGTTGCAGATTTTGGTATCATCTGCAAAGAGGCAAACCTTAGCCAACAGCCCTTCTGCAATATCCCTAACAAAGATGTTAAAAAGAATCAGACCAAGGACAGATCCCTGCGGCACATCACTGGTAACCACCACCTCCTCAGAGTGGGCTCAATTTACCTGTATCCTTTGTCGCCTCCCACTCAACCAATTTCTAACCCAAACAGTAACTTTAGGATCCATCCCTAGGGTGCTCAGTTTGTTTATAAGTCACCTGTGTGGAACGGTGAAAAAGGCTTTACTGAAATCCAAGTACACCACATCTAGAGCTCTCCCTCTGTCCAACTCCCTGGTCACCCCAGTCAAAGAAATCAATCAAATTTGTCTGACAAGACTTGCCTCTGGTGAATCCATGCCGCCTATAATCCTTACTACTGTCTCAGCATCGTTTCCAATAATTTATTCACCACAGAGGTTAGACTAGCTGGCCTGTAGTTTTCAACCACATCCTTACTTCCACTTTTGAGTTAAGGGACCACATGTGCCTCTCTCCAGTCCTCTGGCACCACGTCCAACTCCAAAGAGGCATTGAAAAGGTCAGTTAGTGGTGTTGCTAGCATGTCCCCAAGTTCCTTCAGTGTTCTCGGATGTATCCCATTCGTCCCATCGCTTTGTCCTGTTCCTAGCCCTTCATCTGTGAACACAGTATTAATAGAAATATTTGTTAAGAAATTCTGCTTTATCCTCATCAACTTCTACATATTCCTGTCCTTCACCCTTGATTCTGACAATACCACTTTTGCCCTGCCCTTCCTCCTCTCACTAGCATATCTGAAAAATGTCTTATCCACCCATTTTACTGCATTGGCTATTCTTCTTTTTGTATCTTTGGTTTCCTGCCTGTCTTCCTTTCTCTGTGATCTATTGTATTTCATGAAGGCCTCCCTCTTTTTCTTCAACTTTTCAGCTACTTTGAGAGCCATAGCAGCCTCTTTTTCCTTTTATCTTTAGTTACTTTTCTAACAGAAAGGTTGGTTGCCCTTAAAATATCCCCTTTCAGTTTTGCCTACTGTTTTTCAACATCCCCCAGCTATTCCCATCCCACTAACGACTCCTTGAGGTATTGGCCCATCTTGGCAAAGTTAATTTTCCTAAAGTCTAAGACCCTCGCTTTTGAATGGATTTTATCAGCCCTAGTCCTAATACTGAACCACACCATCTGGTGATCACTGGATGCAAGACGATCTCTCACTATAACATCAGAAACACTTTCACCATTGGTAAGCACAAAGTCCAGTAAGGCCCCTTCATGTGTGGTTCTGTTACCAGTTGCCTGAGTAGTTCTCCCTGTAGAGAATCCAGGATCTCCTTCATTCTAGATGACATCTGGCATATTGAAATCACCTATCAGTAGCACTTCCTCTTTCCTGGCAATGTTGCATATGTCTTCTGTTAAATCTCCGTCCACTTCCTCTCCCTGCATATCACTCCAAAGCAAATGGATTTCTTTTTCCCTCTTTCTAGTTTAACCCACAGTGCCTCCTCTTTCCCTTTTAAGCCCTGTAATTCTATAGCTTTAATATATATATTTTTTTACATAGAATGCCACTCCTCCTCCCCTTCCTACCCTATCCTTCCTGAATAAAGTATAGTCTTGTATAATTACATCCCAGTCATGGTTGTCCGTGAACCATGTCTCTGTAACTACCACTAAATCTAAGTCAAGCCCTTCCATTAAAGCTTCAGCATCTGGGATCTTATTTCCCATGCTACGGGCATTTATACACACCTCTTTCCAGATGTTGCTCCTTTTACTAATTTCTATAGAGATATTTAATGTTTCATTTACCTGGGTGCTTTCATCATCCATCGCCAATGAATCTCGTTTAAAGTCCTCTTCAGTAGGTTAGCCAGTCTGCTACTGAAGACATGTTGATCCTTCAGCCCTTGAAACATCATCTCATGGTCCAGGAAACCAAAATGCTCTTGATGACACCATCCATGCAGCCTTGCATGTATTTCCAGGATGCAAGCTTCTCTGCCTCGCTCTTTACTCTCAACAGGGAGGGTTGACGACAACACCACCTGCGCACCTAACTGTTTCACCCTCTGTTCCAGAGCCATCAAGTCACTTTTGATATGTTCAGAGGGATACCTGGCAGTATTATTTGTGCCAACATGAATGAGCAACATAGAGTAATAGTCAGTAGGCTAGATGAGTCTCTGCAAACTCTCCATAACATCTCTGGTTTTGGCACCTGGCAGACAGCATACCTTTCTGGACATCAAGTCTGTTTGGCAGATGGACGCCTCAGTTACCCCTCAGAAGAGAGTCACCAACCACCACTATCCTTCACTTCCTTGTGGTGACTGATAGTGCAACTTTGGGGTGCTTGAGCTCTGGTTGGTCGCTTTCCTGGGATGCTTTCACCTCCTCCACTTCCAGGGCTGCATAATGGTTCTTCATTTGAAGGGGTAGAGGAGTTGGATTGGTGATTCTGCAGGCCCCGGTGACTCGTGTCCAACTTTCGTCATTTTGTATGCGCCCATCTTCACCTCTGTTGGAGAGCTTGGATATTTCAAGAAACATCTTATCAATGTACTTCTCACTGTCTTGAATGCTCCTCAGCCTCTCCACCTCTTCTCTGAGCTCCTTCACTTGTTTTCTGAGAGCTTCAGCATGCAAGCATCCTGCACATGGAACTAGACCTTCAACTGGCTTTGGTATCTCTGTCTGCACAGAGGCAGAAGTTGTAATGGGGGAATAGCTTTGGCAATACAATTTCTCCCAGTCATTGTCCAGTTGGATGAGCTTCGGTACTTTGCTGGCAGCCAAGTCCCTGTTAGGAATGTCCAGGAGCCTGCTGTATGTGTACCCGCTTACTTCCCTGGATCCCAAGACCTTGCTCAAGGTTCACTAAGACCAGGCCTCAGTAATTCTCATTGCTCCTCGGTGGCCCCGGTGGCCATGGTTTCCTCTGCTCCTGCAGCTGTTGTGGGTGGCCCCAATACCCTTGGGCCATGCCTCGGACGTTCTCTTGCAGGTTGACGGGCACTTTGGTGTGGCCTCTGAATGGTAAGCCCTAGCACACTTCCACGTCTCCCATGACGTGGAGAAAGTCCTACTGCTATCGTGCAAGCACTCAACATGACACGTGTATGCCTTAAAATGGTGTAGAATTTAGGTCTGGTGTGCAGACAGGAATTTTAACCCTTTCTCTTGCTTTGGTGCAGGACATCCTACAGTATCTGTTGCTCCTCTCCCAAGCTGGGCTAAAATCCAATTCCGTCAGAATGCACCTGAGTGCCCTGGCGGCACATCACCACCTCATTGATGTCCAGCCTGTCTCTGTCCACCCGCTTGTGGGCTATTTTATGAGGGGACTTCTCCTCTCACAGCCCCCCGTCCACCCACTGCCAGTGGCATGGGTCCTGAACATTTTTCTCAGGAAGCTGATGTCTCCCTTTGAGCCGCTGACTTTGTGCCATCTCAAGTTCTTGTCATGGAACATGGTGGTCCTGGTAGTGCTCACTTCGGCCAGAAGGGTTAGTGTACACCAGGTTCCACAAAAACAAGGTCGTCTTCTGGATTCACCCAAAATCCCTGCCTAAGGTGGTGACCGCTTTTGATATCAACCAAGAGGTGGTCCTTCCCACCTTCATCCTCAGTCCTCACTCATCCTGAGCGGAGGCCTCACTGCACACCTTGGATTGCAAAAGGGCACTGGTCTTCTACCTTGAGAGGACAAAGATCCATCGCACTTGTCACAACTGTTTGTCTCCTATAACATCAACAGTCTTGAAGGACTACTATTTCTGGAGAGAAATCTGCCATAGCGAGTATATACTTATGGGAATTTTTCTGAAGGGAATTCTTTGGATTAAAGCTGATTAATCTGTGAACCCAGTGTATTTGTTAAATTGGTCAGGGCCTAGTAGCAGCAATTTAAGTTTAAATTTAAAACACAGAAGGAGCTTTCTGGTTACATTTAGAACACAGTAGAGAGCTTGTAGTTTAAATTTAATACTCACTCAGGGCCTAGTAGCAGCAAAGTGCTTTTAGTTTAAATTTTAAAACACAGAAGAGAGCTTTCTGGTTAAATTTAGAACCCAGCAGAGAGCTTCTAGTTTAAATTTCATTCTAAGTCAGAGCCTATCAGCAGCAAAGAGCTTTAATTTAAATCATAGTAACATAGTAAATGACGGCAGATAAAGATCAGTATGGTCCATCTAGTCTGCCCAGTAAGATAGCATGTCCACCTGCCGCTCCGTGCAGGCCACCCCTCCTCATGTCTGTTTTGGGGGGGGGGGGGGGTAAACCCACCGCTCCGTGGGGGACACCCCTGTATGTAGGAAAATTACATAAGTTTAGTTTGATTTTATCCTGTTGCTGTAAAGGGATCCACTGTGTCTGTCCCATGCCATTTTGAATTCTGTCACTGTATTTGCCCCCACCACTTCCATAGGGAGAGCATTCCAAGCATCCACCACCCTTTCAGTGAAAAAGTATTTCTCCAGGACCAAGCAGGAAGTCAGTCCTCACATATGGGTGACATCGACGTTGATGGAGCCCCTGTGGAGCATTTCCCCAGCTTTCTATGAAAGCCTTTGGGAATACTGCATGCATGCGCGGTCCCCTTCCTGCCTAAAGGTGCCATCTTGCTCAGTCTCTCTTTTTCCGTGGAGCCCGTCGGACATCTGTCCTAGTTCATCCGGAAAACAGTTAGATTTTTCTTGCTATTTCCTGCGATTCCATCGCGTTTTTTTGCCCGGTTCGACGCCGGTTCCCCTTCCCGCCGGGTTCGGTATACCGGTATCGAGCCCGTTCTCATTTTTTTCGGTTTTTGCCCTTCGTGGCTGGCGTTCGCGCCCTTTTTTCTTTTTCCCTGGAAGGCCGGTCCTTTGACCTCGCGGGGGCTCTTTTTTCCCCGATGGCTTCCAGTGGTTTTAAAAAGTGTGATCGGTGCAAGAAACTAATGTCTCTCACCGATACACACAACTGCTGCCTTCGGTGCCTCGGTCCTGATCATGATCCTAAGATCTGTGTACCGTGTGGCAAAATGTCCACTAAGGCACTTCGAAGTCGCCAGCATCAAAAGTAAAGGCTTTTCTCTGATTCGGCCTCCGGCCGGGCCCGGACCTCGTCTGAGGCCTCAACGTCTCGGGAGTGACCCCGAGCATCTTCAGGGTTCCTCGGACAGGGGCTCCCCCGAACGGGAGCGAAAGAGGAAGAAGCGGCTCACGAGGGCGGTGTCGGAGGAGGTCCCTGGCTCCTCGAGGGCTAGGTCTCGGACCCCCGACCGCCGTCCCGGGCCCATGGAACAGGAGAAGCCGTCAAAAGTGCCTCGTGTGGAGCCGGAGTCTGCTGGACACGTAAGTCCTGTTGTCCTCGAGGACTCTCCTCCCAGGGAGCCGACGTCGGGCCTGGCGCCGCTGGGGCCCGAGTCGGTGGTTGCTGAGTCTCCTGAGCTTGGTCTCAGGCTAGCAGCCTTGGAGTGCAGACTGTCTGCCTTCATGGATCAGCAGCGGGTGCTGATGGCCAGCCTTGCTGGCGCATCTGCCCCAACCACCGGGACATCAACGTCGAAGTCGACCCCGGAGACCGAGCCGATACTCGAGACCATGAAGGCTCGAGGTCGACCTCGGTCGCGGTCACCCTCGACCGCCTGGTCGGGACCGAGGGTGTCGACGCCGGTGTCTTCGGAGTCGGGGCGGGTGCTGCCGGGCCCTGCGCGGTCGGAGCCCGACTCCTCTTCGGACGAGTCCGCCTGGGAGACGGAGGACGAGGAGTCCCCTGATACCTTCAAGATTCAGTGCATCCCGTCGGACTCACCGCAGTCTGAGCCCCGGAGTAGATCCCCTCCAGAGGATACCCGGTTCTCGGAATTCGTTCGGGATATGGCCACTGCTTTGGCGATCCCCGCGGACCCCGAGGAGGAGCCTCGAGCCGAAGTGCTCGAGGTCCTCCAGTATGCCTCTCCTCCGAAGGAGGCCTTTACTGTGCCGGTTCCTCCGATGCTGGAATGGCTCCTCTTCTGGATGTGGGAGGCACCGACCTCGGCGCCAGTTCTAAGCAAGCGGGTTGATTCCATTTATCGACTCCGTAAGAGCCCTGGTTTTCAAAAGGCGCAGCTACCACACCATTCCATGGTGGTGGAATCGGCCATGCATCGTTTGTAAAGTCAGAAGATGCACTCCGCGGTGCCCCCTGGCAGGGAGGCCTGGAACCTGGATGCGTTTAGTAGAAAGTGCTTCCAGGGCTCGATGCTTGCTTGCCATGTCCAGTCTTACCAGCTGTACATGGGCATGTACTTGCGGGACCTGGCGAAGGAGCTTGCCGGGTTCTCTACTGGTCTCTCCGGGGAACCTTTGCAGAGATTCAAGTCCTTGTCCTCGGGGATCCGGGAATGCTCTAAGTTCATGTCCCGCGCAGTCTACGATGGCTTCGAGGCCTCGGCCCGTGTTGCGGCAGCTGGCATCGCTGCTCGACGCCAGGCATGGCTGCAGTCATCGGATCTCGAGACACAGTACAAAACGTGATTATGACAACAGATTTTATTGAATACTTCTTACTGCCAACCCGACACAGGCCGTCTTTCGCACACTTCGTCAGGGGCTGATCAGGCAGATAACAACTAAAAAACATGAACATATAAACATGATTAGCAATAAATGTGTAAATACATGAATAATTATTAAAAACACATAAAAGAACAGATAATACTATAAATATAAATACATACATATTAAAAATGAGTCTCATTAAATGTTGATGCATAAAATATCTTCTAACTCATATTAAAAAATAAATAAATAAATACAAACTCCAAGGCATTGTGTTGTAGAGGGTAAAAGGTGTGAATGCAGAATCATAAATAAATAAATACCCATTTGTCAATACATATAAACATAAAAAATCATAAAACATAAGACATATGCATATAAATACCAGAATTGAGATGAGAAGAGCCTAGAATGTGACAATCAACAATAAGAAAAATAAATACCTCTACAATAACGTTGAAGAACTACTTTGTGGATATCCTTTATACTGTGGAGCCCAACTATAAAGTAAAACAAATGCAAAATGGTACTAAAATCCAAGGAGAAACGCTTATACATCAATAAATAAATAAATATAAATGAATAAAAGAATAAATAAAAGACCGGAAGAGAACAAAAGAAGAGGGGAAGACAGGAGCGTATAGTGAAAATGATACTTTCCTAAAAAAGGGGGGTATATGTGCATAATAAAGAATAAAAACCTCAGGGCTGTACCCATCGGGTAAAGGAGCCACCAACTGTCTACTATAAAAATGTGAACACAAATAATGCACCGGTCTCGCTGGACAGGGGAAACAGCTGCTATAATGAACAATGTGTAAGCCTGACAACAGTGTGCATAACCTTGATAAAGTGTGAATGCACTAAAAATCAACTTAAAACTCAGATAAAAGAAAAAATAAACATAATAATGAAACAACCAAGAACCAACCGAGCGTAGTCTGATGTTAGGATTGATGACTAATGCAGGCAGTCATTGCCGGCGCCTCATCTAAAAACCAAAAAAACCCACAAATTCAGAAAGGAAAAATAGAGGCCTTCTAAAACCATTTAAACACCTCCTTTAACCATTTTTTAACGTAGTGGTAAGAATGATAAGCTTTAAAAGAAATCAATAATAAAATATTAAAATGTAGACAAACCACACGCTATTGTCGCTGAGCCCGCTGCTAGTGTCAAACCGCAGTTCACCACCAGAAAAAAGGGGGCTGCTGAAGCTGTTCTGTGTTCATAAACCCAAGTATCCTTTAAAACAAAACTGGATCGTAGTCGTATGAAACTCTTCCTTGCTTCACAAAGATAAACACTTCAAAAGACGCCAGCGCAGGCGCTCTCATTTTATATCCCTGAAGCTGAAGGGGGAGGGGCAGAGGAACCAACAGATCGCCGCGGGAGAAGAGCGCAGATTCCACCAATTGAGATTGCAAAGAACCAACTATACAAGAGGGATTTTTTGAACCACGAATATAGGAAATCAGGGGGCGGATACAGTATATTACTCGGGGGGTCTTAAGACACGCCACAAATATAAGAAAATAACAATATAATAACAATGAACCGGAATCATGAACCTCACCATAAGCACCATAAAATCATATGAATTAAAACAATTGGATCATGTGATGACTAAAAAATATTACCAAGTAGACAAAGTATAAATAAATAAATAAGTGAATAAATAAATAAATAGTAGCCCTGCCAAATTATAAAAGGGGGAAAACCGATAAAACTAAATTGTATAGGCCAGGGAGGCAGCACTAAGAGATCAAAACTGATATGCACTACTCTATTGCCCTAAAGTTAAAAATATAAATAGATAAATAGAAAAATAAATAGATAAATACTAAAACTGTAATATAACTTAAAAACATGACAATAAAAACTACACTATAGAAACACGGAAAGGTCACTATCTAGATTAAGACCATTAGGATCCAGGGATTTAAGTGCATATATAAACCTCTGTTCCAATCTTAACATGGTCTTATTGATGTCGCCACCTCTCCAGTTGATTTTAACTTGCTTAATTACAAAAAATTTTAAATCCATAATGCCGTGCTGCTTAGCTTGCCAGTGGGCTACTAGGGGCTTATCGACCAAGCCCCTTCGGATGCAACTTTTGTGTTCTGTAATTCTGATTTTAATATGGCGGTTAGTCTTACCTACGTATAGTTTCCTACAAGGACATTGTATAACATAAATTACATTTTGAGTATCACAATTAGAATAATCTTTAATATAAAACTTTTGATTAGAGGTGGGATGAATATAATGATCTCTAACTGGAAGAACATTTAAACAAACTGAACACCTCCCACACTGAAACTGTCCCCTATACTTCGTAATATATCCCTTCTCTGTAAAAGCTGAGGGTACTAAGAGGTTCCGTAGGTTAACGTTACGTTTATGTGCAACAGTAAGTTTAGCATCTTGAAAACATGGTAAAGCTTGAATAAGATGCCACTCTTTTCTAAGGATCTTAATGATCTTAATGGTCATCGGATCTCGAGTCATGGGTTCAAGACAAGTTGGTCGATGTCCCTTGCCGAGGTGAGAACCTTTTTGGCAAGCCCATGGCCGAGAAGGCTGCACAGCTCGAGATCGAGCACCTCACGAGGACAAGGCTGTCTAGAAAGACTTCTGCCCCTTCTCATAAAAAGAAGGGCTCGGGTAAGAAGTCCTTTTACCCGAGGAAGGTGACTGCCTACAAACAGTTCCCACCTTACCAGGCCTCCCCGGCTCCCCCACAGGGTCAGCAGGCCAAGGGGCAGGGACATGGGCCCCATAGGCAGAAGGCCCCCAAGCCTCAGGCTCCTGCTCCCACTCAGCAGGGTGGGGGGTTTTGACTCCCAAGGCATAGCCTCTCCGTCTCTGCTGCCCAATCCCTGCACAGGAGGTCGACTAACCCTGTTTGCCCACAGGTGGCCACCCATTACAGGAGACAGTTGGGTCTTAAGCATAGTCCACACGGGCTATATGCTTCATTTCCATCAGCTGCTTGCTTACTTCTGTGGAGAGCCTCCGAGGCCTCCTCTCCACACAGACCTCCTCCTTCAAGAGCTTCAGGGTCTGTTGCAAGACAAGGCGGTGGAGCCTGTGCCTCCCCACCTCCAAGGTCATGGTTTCTACTCCAGGTACTTCCTCGTCCCAAAGAGAACCGGAGGCCTCAGGCCTATTCTCGTCCTCAGAAATCTCAACAAGTTCCTAGAGAAAGAAAAGTTCAAGATGCTTACTCTTGGAACACTTCTGCCCTACCTCCAGCAGGGAGATTGGCTATGCTCCTTAGATCTAAAGGATGCGTACACTCACATCCTCATTCATCCAGACCACAGAAAGTACCTCAGGTTCATTGTGGGAGGAAACCATTATCAGTACAGAGTGCTGCCTTTCGGCCTCACCTCCGCCCCCAGGGTCTTTACCAAATGTCTGGCGGTGGTGGCGGCCTACCTGAGAAATCAGGATATCTTTGTCTTCCCCTATCTGGACGACTGGCTCATCAGGGGTCAGACATGCCAGGAGGCCAGGCAAACCACCCTCCAAACTATTTCTCTTCTTCAACACCTGGGGTTTGTCATAAACTTCGCAAAGTCCACTTTGCTCCCCTCCCAGAACTTGGAGATCATAGGGGCAAGGCTGGACTCTCTGCAGGCAAAGGCTTTCTTGCCAGAAGACAGAGCCCAAAGACTGATAGACTTGGCAAACCAGTTTCTCCACAGGCCACTGGTTTCCGCCAGACTCTGGCTGCGGCTTCTGGGCCACATGGCTTCGACAGTGCATGTGACTCTCAATGCCCGACTCCGTATGGACCTGCACAGTGGTGCCTCAGAACGCAGTGGTCACAGTCCACAGGTCGCCTCAGAGACAGAGTAAGGGTGTCCAGACCATTCCTGAACTCCCTACGCTGGTGGCTGCACCCCCCTCCCCCCCAATCTACTGCAAGGGGTGCCTTTTCAGATTCCTGGGTTCACAGTGGTGTTGACCACCAATGGCTCTCTGCAGGGCTGGGGAGCACATTGTCTGGGCAAGTGCACCCAGGGCCTGTGGTCTCCCTGGGAGGCCACGCAACAGATCAACTTACTGGAACTCCGGGCTATTCGCTTAGCCCTCAAGACTTTCTCTCAAAACCTGGCTCACCAGTCTGTCTTAGTACAGACGGACAACCAAGTAGCCATGTTTTATGTGAACAAGCAGGGCGGCACTGGGTCCAGGCTCCTTTGTCAGGAGGCACAGGACCTTTGCTTGTTTGTGCTCAAGCACAACATGTTTCTCAAAGCTGTTTACCTCCCTGGCCAGGAGAACTGCCTGGCAGACAGGTTGAGCAGAGTTATGCAGCCCCACGAATGGCAACTCCACCCATTAGTGGTTCAAAAGATTTTTCTAAAATGGGGACTTGCATCCTGTCAGACGGCTGCCTAGGGTGAGAACTTACACAATCTTGACGATGCATATATTCATATGATTCTTGCAAGGTATTGTGGGTATTGTAGTTCATTCACTCCCAAACACAGCTGATGACAATAATTTGAGTTGTGAAACCAAGTGGTAAGATCAATAAAATACTTCTTTTATTGATGGGGTTTAATTCACCCAGCACATGTATGCTTGATAGCACTATAAATGAGGTTACTTGCTTGCAGTGTTTAAAATGGATAACAAAAAGTCACAAAGTAAACCAGAAAGCAACCTTCAGCTTGTCAGGCAATTAGCTAATGTTTTCTTAGCAAATAATTACCAAATACAAAGGCACAAAGTAAAGAATAAACTTTGCTGGTTAGGTTAACTTCTGCTTATTTTCCACGCCGATCTCAGCAGTGATTCTCCCTTGCTCACACACACAATCAGGTGCAGCCCCAATTACTATCAATGGACCAGCTGAAAGCCTTTAGCTGGCTGGCTGCTACTGTGTGAGCCCAAATCCTGCTTTAAGAGCTGTTTGCAGTGGAAATAAAGAACAAAGTTAGGTTTCTTTGTGATGGCTGATGTGTTTGCTCAGAGAAAACTAGCAATAGCATTTAGATAAAGAACAGTCCATGTAAATAGTTTCATCTGCTGTATTTCCCCCTGCATCAACAATCATAGGGTCAATATCATACATTGGCACAGATGAGTCTTTCATTAAGGCACTATCATGAGAATGCTTATTCCCTTGCTGCCATTCTCTATTATAGATAGGGTCTGGATCAGTGTTCATACCTGAGCCTCTCCTGCTATCATTATTCCTCTCTGTATAGCCTGGCCAATATGTAATCCAATTCTGATGTCCAGCCTTCCAATCTTGATCCCTGGACACTGGATCTTCTCTCACATACCTTCTGGCCTTGGTCTGAAAGTCCCTTCCACATGCAGTCTTCTCTCTTCCAGGTAGCCACTGGTGATTCCTATCTCTGCCACTCCATTCCTCTGGCTGAATCCAGTCCAATGGACTCTGCTGGCCTTTGGAATACCTCCCAGTATGAGTACTGCCTTGGAATCTCCCAGACCTTCCAATGGCCTTTCTTCTCTTCCTTCCAGAGAGTTTCCTTCTCTCTCTATCTGCTTGGCTTGGCTTCTGTTTCTCCAGGTGATACTGGTGCTTGTAGCCGTTGCTGTCTCTGTATCTCTTCCTCCCTCTGTAGCTGTTATCTGAAGAATAAGCTCTATTCTTATTCTGTCCTAATGTGTGCTGCTCCCTAACACAGCGCAGCTGTGTTGAATCAGGCCCTGCCCTTTGAGATGAGTGCTTAGGGATTACCTCATAGCTCTCTTGATTGCACACACATTTCCTCACTTCAGCCCCTCTCATGGCTGCTGGAAACCTGGTGCATTCTGGGACTGGTAGTCTTTTATGTGAAAACTCTGTTTTCTTGCTTCTACCAGAACTGACAGGTTGCTTGTTCAGAGTCACATCATCTTTTTTATAGCTCCTACCTGAGCTATGATAAGCTTCCTTATCACAATCCATAGATCTCTTTGCCAGTCCCCTGAACAAGCAACTGCCCAAGTTCTGCTCCAGGCACCCGCATCCCATGAGGTGGGCAGCGGATGCTTTTCTGATTTCCTGGTCTCAGGACCTCCTATATGCGTTTCCTCCCACGCCTCTGGTGGCCCGAACCCTGTTCAAGGTTCTCAAGGACAAGGCCTCGGTACTACTAGTAGCTCCCAGGTGGCCGAGGCAACCTTGCTTTCCACTTCTGCTTCAACTGGCAGTGGACCTCCCACTGCCTCTGGGGCTGCAGCCCAACCTTCTCTCTCAGAATCAAGGTTCTCTTCTGCACCCAAATCTCAAATCTCTCAATTTGATGGCCTGGAGGCTGCAAGGGTAGTTTTGGCTCCTTGGGGCCTACCTCCAGAAGTTAAAGAGGTCGTCCTGGCCTCTAGAAAGCAGTCCACTAGGAAAACCTATGCCCTGAAATGGAAAAGATTTTCTATGTGGTGTCAGCTGCGTACAGAAGATCCTTTCTCCTGTGCTGTACCAGTAGTGCTTCAGTAATCAAGGCCTTAAGTCCAATTCTGTTCGGGTCCACCTCTCAGCTCTGGCAGCTCACCACTCTCTGGTGGAGGGACACTCTCTGTCGGTTCACCGCTTGGTGTCCCGGTTCCTCAGGGGTTTGCTCTTGCTCAAGCCTCCTGTCCGTCCTCCAGCCCCTGAGTGGGAGTTGAATGTGGTCTTGCAACAACTGACTCGCCCACCTTTTGAGCCAATGGCTACTTGTCCTCTCCGCTTCCTTTCCTGGAAGACACTCTTCCTGGTAGCCTTAACCTCGGCCAGACGAGTGAGTGAGCTTCAGGCCCTGGTCTGTGACAGGCCTTACACCCACTTCTATAGGAACAGGGTAGTCCTTAGGACTCATCCAAAGTTCCTCCCAAAAGTTGTCTCCTCTTTCCACCTCAACCAGGAGGTGGTTCTTCCAACATTCTTCCCTAGGCCTCATGCAAGCCAGGCTGAAGCGGTTCTGCATACCCTGGACTGTAGGAGGGCCTTATCCTTCTACCTTGACCGTATGCAGGGACATAGAAGGGCTACTCAGCTCTTCATATCTTTTGACCCTAATAATCTGGGGTTAGCTGTGTCCAAGCGTACCTTGTCCATATGGGTGGCTGACTGTATCACCTGGGCTTACAGGGCGGCTGACCTTTCCTTGCAGGGTTGGGTCACGGCCCACCATGTAAGGGCTATGGCTGCCTCAGGAACTCATCTCCGCTCTGTACCGTTGGCAGACATCTGCAGGGCTGCAACTTGGTCCTCAAGCCAGACCTTTGCGGCTCATTACTGCCTGGAGAGGGAGTCCCGTAGGGACAGTGCTTTTGGCCAGGCAGTACTCCGGAATCTCTATGAGGTTTAGGCAACTCCTGCCCTCCAACCCTCCATTGGGCTACCGGTGGAGGTTCTTTCAGTGCAAAGCCTTTCTTTGATGCTGGGACTAGAGGGAGTTCTCTTGTTCAGCCTGGGTTCCTGGTAGCCCAGAGCTAGGGAGTCACCCATATGTGAGGACTGACTTCCTGCTTGGTCTTGGAGAAAGAGTAGTTACTCACCTGTAACAGGTGTTCTCCAGGAGCAGCAGGAATCAATCCTTACAACCCTCCCTCCTCCCTGGGAGTTGCAGTTGTACATAGTTTAATTTTATATTTTTTGTGTGCTGTTTTTTAGCTATGTCATTTGACTGAGCAAGATGGCACCCTTGAGCGGGAAGGGGACCGCGCATGCGCGCTGCATTCCCAAAGGTTTTCTATGAAAGCTGGGGAAATGCTCCGCACGGGGGCTCCGTTGGCGCCGACGTCACCCATATGTGAGGACTGATTAATGCTGCTCCTGGAGAACACCTGTTACAGGTGAGTAACTACTCTTTCCTGACATTGCCTTTCAATTTGCTCCCTTTCAGCTTCATGTTATGTCCTCTAGTTTTACAGCTTTCCTGTCTTTGGAAGAGGTTGGTTTGTTCATTATTTCTCTTTAAGTATTTAAAGGTCTGAATCATATATCCCCTATCCCTCCTCTCCTCAAGAGTGTACATATTTAGGTCTTCAAGTCTCTTCTCATAAGTCTAATCAAATCAGAATATAACTTAGCATAAAAGGCAAAACAGGGTCAGTATTCTTTGAGCAATAAATAGTCTTCTAGAGACCTTTACAAAGAGACCTTCTACCTAAGGGGCAAGAGACCTGTGAAACTTTTTAAATAGGCGTTAAAGCCAGGTGACCGGTCAAAAGGCCATTTTGAAAGACTCCTTCTGTCCAGGCAAAGACTTAATCACCCAGGAAGTTGATCACAGCTTACCTTAGAAGCACAGGACAGGGTACTGTGTAGCAGCCTTCTTTTAATAAGTCTTATTTCCCTTCCTCCCTCACCAACACCCACCCACCCTTGGGATAATCGTAGCTTTATAGGTACCTATACATCTTAAAGGAAAAGAGCTGCTCTCAGGTGCAGCTCTTTATCCAAATCAGTCATACATTAACGACCTGAGATTAATTAAGCTTCAGTTGAACAAGATATATTAAACGTATTAGGTACACTTTTATTAGTATAAGTATCCACAGCAACCCTTAGTAAATAAAGAACTTAAAGATCTAAACACAAGCTTAAAACTAAGATGCAGATAGCAGACCAGCAGCCAGATGGGGGCTTTCCAGTCTTTTGCATTGAGTGTCACATATATGATTTTCTCCCAGTTGGTGAGAGGTCTTACATGTGCACTAGGTGCAAGGAGCTCTTTGCTCTCAGGGAATGAGTCCATTCTCTAGAGGCTAGAGTAGCAGACTTGGAAGACATAAGAAAGACAGAGAGGTACATAGATGAGACCTACAGGGATATAGTCTTGAAGTCCCACCTCCAGTCTGGCAGCATCCCTGTTGCCATGGAGGAGAGAGGTCACGTGACAGGAGAGCATCACCCTGGTGTGGCAGGAAGTGATCCTGTAGCTAGGACCTGTCCTACAGGTGATGGAAAACCCTCTCGCACCGAGGAAGATTCTCCAGGGCCATGTGCCCATGAGAGAAGGGTTAGGACAGCCGTTATAGTTGGTGATTCCATCATTAGGAATGTAGATAGCTGGGTGGCTGGTGGACGTGAGGATTGCCTGGTAACATGCCTGCCTGGTGCGAAGGTAGCGGACCTCACGTGCCACCTAGATAAGGTCTTAGATAGTGCAGGGGAGGAGTCTGCTGTCTTGGTACATGTTGATACCAGTGACATAGGAAAATGTGGTAGGGAGGTTCTGGAGGCCAAATTTAGGCTTTTAGGTAGGAAGTTGAAATCCAGAACTTCCAGGGTAGCGTTCTCCGAAATGTTTCCCCTTCCACGCGCAGGACCCAAAAGACAGGCAGAACTCTGGAGTCTTAATGCGTGGCTGAGACGATGGTGCAGAGATGAGGGTTTTGGATTTGTTAGGAACTGGGGAACATTCTGGGGAAAGGAGGGGCTCTTGCGAAAGGATGTGCTTCAACGTAACCGGGAGGGAGCCAGGCTGCTGGCATTAACCTTTAAAAAGGACATAGAGCAGCTTTTAAACTAGATAGTAGGGGAAAGCCGACAGTCGCCCAAGAGTGCATGGGAGTATGGAGCAGACAGAGCTTAAAGATTCCAAATTACCCATGCCTACCAATAGCCAGATTAGTATGAATAAAATACAGTCTCTAAAATACTTGTATGTAAATGCTAGAAGTCTAAAAAATAAGATGGGAGAGTTAGGATATATAGCACTAAATGAGAGGTTAGATATGATTGGAATATCAGAGACATGGTGGAAGGAGGACAACCAGTGGGACACTGTGATACCTGGGTACAAACTATATCGTAATGATAGAGCTGATCAAATTGGTGGAGGGGTTGCGCTCTATGTTAGAGAGGGCATTGAGTCAGAAAGGATTCAAGTTTTGCAGGAAACAAAATTTGCTGTAGAATCTCTATGGATTGAAATTCCATGTAAAAAGGGGAAGGCGATGGCAGTGGGGGTGTACTATCGACCGCCTGGCCAGAATGAACAAATGGATGATGAAATGCTCAAAGACATCAAGGAAGCTAACAAAGGTTACAGCACAGTAATAATAATGGGTGACTTCAATTACACCGGTATCGACTGTGTCAGTGTCATGGCAGGACATGCTAGGGAGATAAAGTTCCTAGATGAAATAAATTACTTCTTCTTGGAGCAGCTGGTTCATGAACCGACCAGAGGGGAAGCCATATTGGACCTAGTCCTTAGTGGAACACCAGATCTGGTGCAAGAGATAAGGGTGTTGGGGCCACTTGGCAATAGTGATCATAGCATGATCACATTTGATTTAATTAGTGGAGGAGTGATGGTAAGGAAATCCACAGTACTACCTTTTAACTTTCGAAAGGGAGACTATGATAAAATGAGGAAAATAGTTAAGAAAAATCTAAAAGGAGCTGTTGCAAAGGTTAAAGACTTCATCAAGCTTGGGTGGTGTTGAAAAATACTATCTTGGAAGCACAGACCATCTGTAATCCACGCTTTAAGAAAAGTGGAAGGAAGTCCAAAAAACTGCCAGCATGGTTTAAAGGTGATGTCAGAGAGGCGGCTGTTGCTAAAAAAGCATCTTTCAGGAAATGGAAAAAAGCCAAATGATAACTGGAAATAGCACAAGCACTGGTAAGTTAAATGCAAGGCATAGATAAGACAGGCAAAGGGAGAATTTGAGAAGAAGCTTGCTGCGGAAGCAGAAACACTTAATACAGACTTTTTCAAGTACATTTGTTGCAAAAAATCTGTGAGAGAGTCCGTTGGTCCATTAGATGATAGAGGGGTTAAAGGGAGGGCACTAAGAGGCGACAAGGCAATAGCGGAGAGACTGAATGAATTGTTTGCTTCGGTCTTTACTGAGGAAGATGTAGGGATGTTACCCATGACTGAAGTGGTATTTAAAGGTGCGGAAGAATTGAAGGAAATATCGATACATTGGGAAGATGTATTACAACTATTTGATAAACTGAAGAGTAGCTAATCACCTGAACCGGATGATATACATCCAAGGGTGTTGAAAGAACTGAAATATGAGATTGCAGACCTGCTATTAGTAATCTGTGAACTATCATTGAAATCATCTGTAATGCCTGAAGATTGGAGGATGGCCAATGTAACGCCAATTTTTAAAAAGGGTTCCAGGGGTGATCCGGGAAATTACAGACTGGTGAGCCTGACGTCAGTACCGGGGAAAATGTTAGAAACCATCATAAAAAACAAAATTACTCAGCATGTAGATAGTCATGACTTAATCGGAGACAGCCAACAGGGCTTTAGACAAGGAAGATCTTGTCTTACTAATCTGTTATGTTTTTTTGAAGGTGTGAATAAACAGGTAGACAAAGGTGAGTCAGTTAATATAGTGTATCTGGACTTTCAGAAAGCCTTTGACAAGGTCCCTCATCAGAGACTTTTGGCAAAACTAAAGAGTCATGGGATAGGAGGCAGTGTACTATTGTGGATCAAGAACGGGTTAAAAGACAGAAAGCAGAGGGTTGGGCTAAATGGCCAATTTTCCCAATGGAGAAAGATGAATAGTTGTGTACCCCAGGGAACTATTCTGGGTCCGCTGCTTTTTGACATATTCATAAATGACCTGGAAAAGGGAATAGTGAGTGAGGTTATCAAATTTGCAGATGACACATAACTATTTAAAGTTGTTAAAACCCATGAGGATTGTGGATAATTGCAAGAGGATCTTGATAAATTGGAAGACTGGGCATAAAAATGGCAGATGAAATTTAATGTGGACAAGTGCAAAGTTATGCACCTAGGGAAGAACAGCCCTAACTATGGTTACACGATGCAAGGTTCCACATTAGGAACCACCACCCAGGAAAAAGATTTAGGTGTCATTGTGGACAACATGTTAAATCCTGCGCAGTATGCAGCGGCAGCTAAGAGAGCAAATAGAATGCTAGGTATCTTAAGGAAAGGAATGGAAAATAAAACAAAGGATATTATAATGCCACTATATCGTTCCATGGTGCGACCGCACCGTGAATATTGTGTGAAATTCTGGCCGCCATATCTTAAAAAGGATATAGTGTTATTAGAAAAGGTTCAGAGAAGAGCCACCAAAATGGTAAAGGGAATGGAAGGATATTCCTATGAAGAAAGGCTAAAAAAGTTAGGGCTCTTTGACCTGGAAAAGACACGACTGAGGGGAGATTTGATAGACGTCTATAAATTCATGAACAAAGTGGAACGGGTAAACGTAGATCGATTGTTTACGTTATCAGAATATAGAAAGGCTAGGGGATATGCAATGAAGATACAGGGTCAACTATTTAAGACAAATACGAGAAAATATTTTTTCACTAAACGTGTAATCAAACTCTGGAAATTGTTACCGGAGGATGTAGTAAAGGCTGTTAGTGTAGCTGGGTTTAAAAAAAGGTTTGGACAAGTTCCTGGAGGAAAGGTCCATAAACCATTATTAACAAGGGACCCAGGATATCGGTGCTTGAGCCAATACAAGCATTGTGGAACCTGTGTTTTTTGGGAAAACTGCTAGGTACATATGACCTAGATTGGCCACTGTTGGAAACAGGATACTGGGCTTGATGGACCTTGGTCTGACCCAGTATGGCATATCTTATGTTCTTATGGGGATGCTGTCTCTAAGCGTATTCTGTCTACCTGGGTGGCAGACGGCATCTCTTTCGCCTATGAGCAGGCTGAACTCTCTCTGGAGCATCATGTTCTCCAGGACCAAGCAGGAAGTCAGTCCTCACATATGGGTGATGTCGGCGCTGACAGAGCCCTCATGCGGAGAATTTCCCCAGCTTTCAAAGAAAGCCTTTGGGAATTGCATTGCACATGCTTGGTCCCCTTACCGCCCAAGGGTGCCATCTTGCTCAGTCTTCTTTTTTCCACGGAGCCCGACGGACGTAGTTCGTTTTTCGCCGAGGAAAAAGTTGATTTCCCTATTTTTTGTACTTCTCCTGCGGTTCGACGCCGGATCCTTTTCCCTCCTGGGCCCGATACGCCGGTATCGAGCCCACTCTCTCCTTTTTCGGTTTTTGTCCTTCGTGACTAGCGTTCGCGCCATTTTTTCTTTTTTCACTGGCAGCCCTGTCTTTTGACCTCGCAGGGGCCCTTTTTCCCCCGATGGCTGCCAGCGGGTTTAAAAATTGTGATCGGTTATTTATTTATTTATTTTATTTATTTAACATTTCTTCTATACCGCGCTATTATAATCAGCGCGGTGTACATCAAACACAACATACTGCAATGCATACAGGCAACATTGAGTTTACAAAGAACAGGGAAATAATACATGGGATAACCGGGAGAACTATGTACAGGTTAACTTTATACTATATACTTTATACTATATACAATACTCTAAACTCGTTTGGATATTGTAAGTGATTTCGTGTGGATGGTGCAGGTAGATGGTTATCATTTGGACTATTGTGTAGGCTAACCATTTTCTGGTTGTATTAAGGTGCTAAGGCGTCTGGGGTATGTGGGAAGCTTGCCAGGTGTGTGAGTGTCCGGGATGGCTTCTGGGTAACATTTTGTGAACAGATAGTGTTTCAAAGCTTTTCGGAATAGGATTAGGCTTTTGATGCCACGGATTTCATGGGGAAGTGCATTCCAATTTAAAGGAGCGAATATTGAGAAAGCTCTGTTTGAGGTAGCCTTAATGCACGATGTCATCATCCTAGGGACTATTAAGGTGTTCATAGCAGTAGACCTCCTGTTTCTATTTTCGAGGGTGCTGTGAATTAGCTTGCTGATTGGTGTAGGTGGGTAGTTATTCAAGGCTTTGAAAGTAAGGATTAATAACTTATAGTGGAGTCTGGCTTGTAAAGGTAACCAATGCAGATCTTTCATGATAAGCGTTATGTGGGCAGATCTTGGAGACCCCGAGAGGACTCTTGCAGCTGCATTCATCGCTAGGCGAAGCGGATTTAAAGTTGATTGAGAGATCCCATCGGTGTAAGAAACTTATGTCTCTTACCGATATACACGACTGCAGCCTCCGCTGCCTCGGAACCGATCATGACCCGATGATTTGTGGTCCGTGTGGCAAAATGTCCTCGAAGGCATTGAGGAGTCAGCAGCACCAGAAGGATAGGATCTTCTCTGACTCCGCGTCCGGACGGGCCCGGACCTCATCAGAGGCCTCGACGTCTCGGGACTCCGGCCCCGAGCAGCGTCGAGGTTCCTCTGAGCAGGGGTCTCCTTCGCGGGAACAGCGCAGGAAGAAGAAACCCACGAGGGCGGCGTCGGTGGACGCTCCTGGTTCCTCGAGGGCCAAGTCGCATAGCCCCGATAGCCATCCCGGGTCTTCGGAGTCGGAGAGGCCTGCCAAGCAACCTCGTCTTGAGATGGAGTCTCCTGGGTACGTGAGTGCTGTAGTCCTCGTGGACTCCTGCAAGGGAGCCGACGTCGGGGCCCGAGTCAGGGGCTGCTGGGTCTCCTGAGCTCGGACTCAGGTTGACGGCCTTGGAGAGCAGCCTCGCTGCCTTCATGGAACAGCAGTGGGCATTGATCGCCGGTCTCACCGGTGCATCTGCCCCGACCACCGGGACATGGACGTCCAAGTCGACCCCGGAGGCTGAGCCGATCCTCGGCCACGGTCTCCCTCGGCCTCCCGTTCGGGACCGAGGTAGTCGACGCTGGTACCCTCAGCGTCGGGGCGGAGGGCATCGGTGCCCGCCCGACCGGAGCCGCTCGACACCTCCTCCGAGGAGTCGGTCTGGGAGACGGAGGACGAAGAGTCACCCGACACCTATCGGACTCGGTGTGTCCCATCGGACTCACCGGAGTCTGAACCTCGAAGACGATCCCCACCGGAGGATACCCGGTTCTCGGATTTCGTGCGGGATATGGCCAAGGCCTTGGCCTTCCCAGCGGATCCCGAGGAGGAGCCTCGAGCCGAGGAGCTCGAGGCCCTCCAGTATGACTCTCCCCCGAAGGAGGCCTTTACTGTACCGATTCCTCCGATGCTGGAGCGGCTGCTCTTCCGCATTTGGGAGACCCCGGCCTCGCCGCCGGTGTTAAGCAAGCGGGTCGATTCCATCTATTGAGTCCGCAAGAGCCCTGGGTTCCAAAAGGCACAATTACCGCACCACTCCATGGTTGTGGAATCGGCCATGCATCGACTGAAAAGTCAGAAGATGCACTCCTCGGTGTCTCCCAGCCGGGAGGCCCGGAACCTGGATGCCCTCGGTAAGAAGTGCTTCCAGGGCTCTATGCTTGCTTGCGTGTCCAGATGTACCAGCTCTACATGGGCATGTATCTCCGAGACCTGGCGAAGGAGTTTGCCGGGTTCTCTGCTGGTCTCTCCGAGGAACCTTTGCAGAGGTTCCAGGCCTTGTCCACCGGTATTCGAGAGTGCTCGAAGTTCATCTCTTGAGCAGCCTACGATGGCTTCGAGACTTCGGCCCGAGCAGCCGGGGCTGGCATCGGTGCCTGCCAACAGGCTTGGCTACAGTCATCCGACCTTGAGCCATGGGTACAGGAAAAGTTGGTCGATGTCCCCTGCCGAGGTGAAAACCTCTTTGGCAAGCCCATGGCTGAAAAGGCTGCAGAACTCGAGACCGAGACTCTGACCAGGACTAGGCTGTCCAGAAAAACCTCTGCCCCTTCTCAGAAGAAGAAGGGCTCGGGAAAAAAGACCTTTTACCCGAGGAAGTCATCTGCCCATAAACAATACCCTCATTATCAGGCCTCTGCAGCTCCCCAACAGGGTCAGCAGGCCAAGGGGGAGGGTCATGGGCCCCGTAGGCAGAAGGCCCCCAAGCCACCAACACCGGCCCCTGCTCAGCAGGGTGGGAGTTTTTGACTCAGAAAGCATAGCCTCTTCTTCTCAGCTGGGTTCTCTCAGCACAGGAGGCCGGCTGGCCCACTTTGCCCACAGGTGGTCAGCTGTCACATCAGATACCTGGGTGCTTCACATAGTCCAAAAGGGCTATCTTCTCCATTTTTACCAGGTACCTCCCTCCTATTTTCCAGGGGAGCCTCCAAGACTCCCTCTGCACAGGGACCTGCTCCTTCAGGAGTTAGCAAGTCTACTAAAGGAACAGGCTGTGGAACCGGTGCCCCACCACCTGAGAGGTCACGGCTTTTATTCCAGGTACTTTCTGGTACCAAAAAGAACAGGAGGCCTCAGACCCATCCTAGACTTGCGCAACCTCAACAAGTTCCTGGAGAGGGAAAAGTTCAAGATGCTTACCCTTGGAATCCTGCTGCCCTACCTCCAGCAGGGAGATTGGCTATGCTCCTTAGATCTCAAGGATGCTTATACTCACATCCTTATTCATCCAGACCACAGACAGTATCTCAGATTTGTTGTGGGAGGAAACCACTGCCAGCACAGAGTACTACCCTTTGGCCTAACCTCCGCTCCCAGGGTGTTCACCAAGTGCCTGGCAGTGGTGGCGGCCTACCTAAGGCTTCAAGGTCTTTTTGTGTTACCGTACCTGGACGACTGGCTCATAAGGGGCCAGTCTTCCCAGGAGGCCAATCAAGCCACCCTTCGCACTGTGGCTCTGCTTCAGCACTTGGGGTTTATCATAAACTTCACAAAGTCCACTTTGCTCCCGTCCCAGAACTTAGAATTCATAGGAGCAAGGTTGGACACTCTTCAGGCGAAGGCTTTTCTGCCAATGGACAGAGCCCACAGGCTGATGGATTTGGCCAGGCAGTTTCACAGCAATTCCCTGGTCTCTGCCAGGCAATTCCTGAGACTCCTCGGCCATATGGCTTCCACGGTTCATGTAACCCCCAATGCCCGCCTGCACATGAGCCTTGTTCAGTGGAGCCTTCGCACTCAGTGGCATCAGGCCACAGGGAGCCTAGCAGACTCAGTAAGAATATCCGACCTGCTAGTCTTCTCTCTGCAATGGTGGCTTCATCTTCCAAATCTGGTGCTCGGAGTGGTTTTTCAATCCCCTCCGCATTCTCAAGTGCTGACAACAGATGCTTCTCTTCTAGGTTGGGGAGCACATTGCCAAGGGACATGTACTCAGGGTCTCTGGACCCCTTGGGAGGCTGCTCAACAGATAAACTTCCTGGAGCTAAGGGCGATACGCCTAGCTCTGAGAGCCTTCTCCCACCTCACATCTCACTAGTCTGAACTGGTCCAGACGGACAATCAAGTTGCCATGTTCTACGTGAACAAGCAAGGAGGCACAGGCTCCTTCCTTCTATGTCAGGAGGCACAACAGCTGTGCTCTTGGGCCGTCAATCACGGAGTCCTCCTCAAGGCTGTCTACCTCCCAGGTCAAGAAAATTACCTGGCGGACAGACTGAGCAGGATCCTGCAACCACACGAATGGAGATTGAACCCGTTGGTGGTTCAGCAGATCTTTATCAGGTGGGGCCTCCCCACCATGGATCTTTTCGCCAGTCCTCTGAACCGGCAACTCCCGAGATTCTGCTCCAGACAACCGCATCCTCTCAGAGTAGCAGCGGATGCGTTTCTGATCTCGTGGTCCACGGGCCTCCTGTATGCGTTTCCTCCCACGCCACTAGTGTCCAGAACGCTGTTCAAAGTCCTCAAGGACGGGGCCTCATTGATCCTTATAGCCCCCAGGTGGCCGAGGCAACCGTGGTTCCCGCTTCTGCTGCAACTGGCGGTGGACACCCCTCTTCCTCTGGGGTTTTAGCACGATCTCCTGTCTCAGGATCAGGGGACTCTCTTGCACCCCAACCTCCAGTCCCTTCATCTGATGGCCTGGCTGCTGAAAGGGTAGTCATGGCTCCCCTCCTACTGCCTCGAGAGGTGGAAGATGTTGTCTTAGCCTCTAGACGGCAATCCACCAGGAAATTCTATGCTCTTAAGTGGCGTAGATTCTCTGTATGGTGTGCTCAGCACAGCGAGAATCCCTTCTCGTGCTTGGTAGCGGTAGTTTTGCAATATTTGCTTTACCTCTGCAATCTAGGCCTTAAGTCCAACTCTGTCAGGGTTCACCTCAGTGCTCTTTCAGCGCACCACTCGCCGGTGGACGGCAGGCCTCTTTCCAACCACCCTTTGGTGGCTCGTTTTCTCAGAGGCCTCCTTCTGCTTAAGCCTCCTTTGCGTCCACCATCCCCTGAGTGGGATCTGAATGTGGTCTTTCAGCGGATTACTTGTCCGCCCTTTGAACCTATGGCTACCTGCCCTCTTCGCTTTCTCTCCTGGAAAACCTTGTTTTTGGTAGCGCTAGTTTGGTAGCTCTAGTTTTTGGTAGCAGGCACTAGTGTCTGATCCCCCTTACACTAGGTTCTACAGGAATAGGGTAGTCTTACGGACTCACCCCAAGTTTCTTCCTAAGGTTGTCTCCCCTTTTCACCTCAATCAGGAGGTGGTTCTTCCGACCTTCTTTCCCAGGCCGCATGCCAACTGGGCTGAGATGGTCCTGCATACCCTGGACTGTAGGAGGTGGTTGTCCTTCTACCTTGACCGTACGCGGGAGCATAGGAGGGTTGTTCAGCTCTTTGTTTCTTTTGACCCCGATAAGTTGGGGCTACCTGTCTCCAAGCGTACTTTGTCCATCTGGGTTGCTGACTCTATCGCCTGGGCTTATGGAGCAGCCAGCCTCTCGTTGGAGGGTCGAGTCACGGCTCATCGTGTCAGGGCGAAGGCTGTGTCAGTGGCTCATCTCCGCTCTGTTCCGTTGGCAGACATCTGCGGCCCATTACTGCCTTGAGAGGGAGTCCCGCAGGGACAGTGCTTTCGGACAGGCAGTACTCCATAATCTCTTTGGGGTTTAGGCAACTCCTTCCCTCCGGCCCTGGTGTTGGGCTACCGGTCGGGGGCGTTTTCAGAGAAGATTCCTTCCTTCTGTGATGACGAGCTAGAGGGAGCTCATTTTTCCGCTTGAGGTCTCCGGTAGCCTTAAGCTAGGGAGTCCCATATGTGAGGACTGACTTCCTGCTTGGTCCTGGAGAAAGAGTAGTTACTCACCTGTAGCAGTTGTTCTCCAGGAGCAGCAGGAATCAGTCCTCACAACCCTCCCTCCTCCCCTTGGAGTTGCAGTCATATGATTTATTTTGCAAATTTTATGCTGTCTTTTAGCTATGTCATCAGACTGAGCAAGATGGCACCCTTGGGCGGGAAGGGGACCGCGCATGCGCGCTGCAATTCCCAAAGGCTTTCTTTGAAAGCTGGGGAAATGCTCTGCGCGAGGGCTCCGTCGGCGCAGACGTCACCCATATGTGAGGACTGATTCCTGCTGCTCCTGGAGAACACCTGTTACAGGTGAGTAACTACTCTTTACTGCGCATAATGTGGACGCTTTGGCGGCCTCTATGGCTCACATGCGCTCTGTCCCCCTGTGGGACAATCTGCTGGGCTGCCACATTAGCTTGGGGCATACTGTCGCAGTGCATTACTGCTTGGAGTAGAGCTCACAGTGTGACAGCGCCTTCGGCCAGGCAGTATTTCATCACCTCTTTGGGGAACAGTGCAACTCCTTCCCTCCAGCCCTTTGTGACCAGGCTACCGAAGAGAGGATCCCAGTGACAATGGGATCCCCTCTTCAAGCCATTCAGCACTCCTTGCTGTCCTTCACGGTTCACCTTTCGGGTCGCCCATGGCTCCTACAGGTTTTTTTGGTAGCCTGTAGCTTGGGAATCCTATATGTGAGGACTGACTTCCTGCTTGTTCCCGGAGAAAGTGTAGTTACTCACCTGTAAGAGGTGATCTCCATGAACAAGCAGGAATGTAGTCCTCACATATGGGTATCGTTGGTACCGACTGAGCCTGTGCGGGAACTCTCCCCAGCGTCCAATAGGAACACTTTTGGGAGCATTCCTCAGCACATGCGCGCTGCCTTCCTGCCTTTCCAACTGTCCCTCTTCAGTTCTTCGTTTTCCGCGGAGCCAACAGGACCTATTCCCTGTCACCGCAGAAAATTCCGTCTTTAAAATTCTGTTTTGTGGTCGCGCTTGCCTACCGCACGACGCCTACCAGTACCGCCTGTTGTTTTCTTTTCTTTCCAAAAACACTTTCACTGTTTCTTTTCAGAAACTTTCCTGTTTTGGTCCTAGGCGCCATTTTGGGCATTAGGCCCCATTTGTCCAAAATCATGGAAAAGCCAACTAGTGGTTTTAAACAATGTATTAAGTGTGGCGGTACCATTTCCGTCACTGACACCCATGATTGGTGTCTAAAATGTTTAGGACCTGATCATTCTCCAACTGAATGTCTCTCCTGCATGGGGATGACTAAAAGAGGAAGACAGAACCGGGCCGCAAGGCTCGGCACCCTCTTCTCTTCAGATGCCAGATCCATTGCATCGACATTGTCAAGGGCGTCTTTTTCCTCCTATGGATCTCAGGTAACTAAGCACAAAAGCCGGTCCTCAAAGGTTAGCTCTCCTGCTAAGCATCGAGAGGCCATTGGCATTGCCCTTAAGGGAACCACACCGGCAAAACAGCCCCGGCGGGAGGCTTCGGCTTCCAAAGCATCGATTGGGCTTCAGGATGTTCTCGAGGCTTCAACCTCGCAAGAAGTACCTGTGCCATGCTCAGGGGTTCCGGCTGTTCTTACCGGTACCGACACCCAGGCATCGGCAGCATCAATAGACCAGAGATTTCTTGCTATTGAACGCAGTATCGCAGCTCTTCTCTCAGCTGCGGTACCGGTGGTCCCAAGGGCACTGGTGCCGACATCGACACCGATGCTGGTACCGACGCCAACGATGCCGGTACCGATGGTAACTCTTCCTATTCCACCTCCGGCTGGAGTGGATAAAGTGGTACCAGGTCACCTCGGTACCGACTTCGATCGGTACCGGGATCGTGCTTTGCAGGAGCATCAGAGTCAGGAATACTTCGAGTCCTCTGATTCCGAAGACTCTGACAATTCTGCGGGCACTAGAGGGTTTCTCTTAGAAGATCCCTCTTCTCCCCAACGCAGAATGTCACCTCCAGAGGACATGTCATTTCAGGATTTCATCCGTGATATGGCAAAGGTCTTTCAATCACAGTAGCTCCTGAGGAGGAACCCAAATCAAAGGAATTGGAAATCCTCCAGTATCCTAAAGCTCCTAAGGAGGCAGCTACTCTGCCTATCCATGAAATTCTGCATAACTTGATGCTCAGAATGTGGGAAACACCTCTGACTACTTCTTCTCACTCTAGGAGACTTGATACGATGTATCGAGTCCCACCATGTCCTGGATTTCACAAAACTCAGCTGCCACACCATTCAATGGTAGTGGAGTCAGCCATGCGTAGGATGAAAAGTGCTAAAAGACATGCATCCAATCCTCCAGGTCGTGAATGCAGGACTCTGGATGCTTTTGGACACAGAACTTTTCAAGCTTTTCATGCTTTCAGCTAGGATCAGCTCATATATCCTATATATGGGAATGTTTCTCAAAGAAATCACAGGAGACTTGGAACTTATGAGCCCATTTCTCCCAGATGATAAGAGAGAAGACTTTCTTACTCTGGTCAAGCATGCTCAGGATGTCTCCAAGTTTGTCAATCGTGCAGCCTTTGACTGCTTTGAATCCATCAGCAGAAGTTCTGCTATTGCCATTGGTGCACGACGAATTGCCTGGCTACAGGCATCAGACTTGGAGACTTGAGTACAGGACAAGTTAGGCAAAATTCCTTGCATGGGAGAGAATCTCTTCGGTAAGAACTGGCAGGAGAAGGCTAACGAGTTAGATGCTGACAATTCTACCTTAGATAGATTGTCAAAGTATACAGCCACTCCAGCCAAAAGAAAGCCTTATAAAAAACCCTCTTTTAGCAAAAAGAGGAAGTTTTATCCTTCCTATACCCATCAGACTCAAGCTCCAGGTCAGGTTGCCCAAAAGGGACAAACTAGACAGCAAAAGAAACCAAAAGGCCTGAGAGCCCAACCAGCTCTCCAGGTTCAGCCCCCTCAAGGGCTTTGACTCCTTCCTAGAGAGCTTTGCCTTCCTGCCTCTGAGGGGTCCTCAACCCCCCAATATTCCCGGCAGGTTATGCCACTTTGTCAACAGATGGCATCAGATAACAGCAGAAGATTGGAATTTGTCCATTGTAGGGGAGGGGTACAAACTTCATTTTCACAGCTTACCCCCTCCTACAATTCTAAAGCAGTTCAATTCACAAACCTCTGCAGACAATCTGCTAGATCACGAGGTCTCCACTCTTCTTGCCCAAGGGGTAATAGAGGAAGTACCCATTCTTCAACAGGGTGCAGGGTTCTACTCTCCATATTTTCTTATTCCAAAGAAAACAGGGGGACACAGACCCATTCTAGACCTCAGAGAATTGAACAAATATCTGTTTCGAGAAAAAATTCAAGATGATTTCTCTGGGAACTCTTCTGCCATACCTTCAAAGCCAGGACTGGCTTTGCTCTCTAGACTTAAAGGATGCATACACTCACATTCTTTTCCATCCAGATCGCAGGAAATTTTTACGTTTCCTTTTCAGGGGAAGACATTTCCAGTACAGGGTTCTTCCCTTCGGTCTGGCTTCAACACCAAGGGTATTCACGAAATGCATGGCGGTAGTAGCTGCATGTCTACGAACCCTGGGGATCTTTGTCTTCCCCTACTTAGACGATTGGCTCATCCGAGCCTCCACAGTGACAGAGGCCAGCACTGCACTGTCTTGTACAATGCGAATCCTCCAATACTTGGGATTGGTGATAAACTTCCCGAAATCTCAACTAGTTCCTTCTGTCACACTCCCCCTGCTGGCCAAGCCTATAAGCAGGAGGGGTGGCCTTGTTTGCCCTTAAGTATAGAGTCACTTGGCTCTCCCTCCCTCAAGGAATTCTGGGAGCTGTAATTTCTCTGTATTACTTGCAGACAAAGTAGTTGTCACCACACGGTTTTGTTTAAGGCAAAAACAACATTTTTATTTTTGGGCTCCCCTTCACGCATTAAAGTTCATATACACAAACAGCAAGGATAATTTCTCCAAAGGAAAATAATACAGGAGCATAAAGGTTATCTGGAATATCAGAACTTGGCAAAAGCTCTCTATACAGTGACAATAGCTGTTCACAGGCCTTTTCCAGTAGTAAAGAATCACAGCTATTGTTCTTATTCACAATGGGCATTTATCTCTTGTCTTCATTCAGAACTCCTCAGAATCCTATTTAGGTTTTCAGAAATATTCTTGGCTTTCAATGAGGTTTTTGTCTTTCTCTTATTCAGGGTAAACAGATTTACAGAAAGAGCAATCCATGGGAATACTTTCACACACAGATTCAGGCAAAGGAGAATCTACTTGCATATCCTCTTCCCCTGCAAGTCCTTTCTCCCCACTTGGGCTTCTAACGGAAGAGTTCCGCTTATTGTTTGAAAGAGTATTCAGAAAGTCCCTTACAGGCTGCTCTCCTAACCAAGGATTAGCTAAGCTCTCTGGAAAACTTCCACTATCTGGAAACAGTTGCTTTAGCTTCTTAATCAGGTTCAAGTCTTTATCTCTGCTTTTGTCTGTCTTCAGAAAATCAGCATTAGGCATTGCTTTCACCCACCTTCTGGCATTCACAGAGGTCCTGGATCACTCTGCCCTGCACTTCTCCTTAGCTCATTAGCAGCGTCTTCTGCAAACCTCTTGCTGGGCTCTGAGTCAGCCACACCTTCCACAAAGGAATTGCTTTCTTTGCTACTAGAGTTAAGTGTCCCGGTGGAATAAAACTTTCCAGCTTTGCCTCCTCTGGGTTTCTTAAAAGCAGTTCTCACTTTTAAAACCTCTGGCTTCAGTGCTTCCTCTGAATAGGATTCCAGCCCTGAGTTTCCTGCTCTTGCTGAGCCTTCTGTCCACACTAACCTTTCAGCGTTCTCTGAACCTCCTGGCTCTGGACTCTCGGCTTCAGCAGCAACTCCAGCTACAGACTGAATTCTGTGCTTTGGCTTAGAATCTCTGCCTTCTCGGTTGCTGTATCTGCTGCTTCCTTCTCCTCCAACTCTGGTTGCTTCCACTCTGCTCTTTCCTCTGCTCACTTCCTGCCCTTTTGACTTCTGTGACACAGGTTTAAAAAGGTGCTTTCTAGCCACCACGCCCTGTTCTCTGCACGTGTACTTGCTATCTGGGCTTAAACCTGCCCCCACGTTAAGGTTTGGGCGGGGCTCAACCTCTGCTACAATGTACCTCTCTGGTTTGTTTACAGTTTGAGCTCTATGGAAACCCTGGCTTTCCTCAGTTTTAAAGGTATAGTCCTCATTTTCCTCTTTCTCCATCTGTTCAGTATAGCTGACATTGTCACAGATTCCCCCCCCTTAAGATATTACGGGATGGGCTGATGATATCAGAGCAGCTCGTAATTTGCGATAACGCGTCTGCATTTTGATGCATCTTTCCTGCTCGGTGTTGAATGTGAAAATCAAACTCCTGTAGCGCCATATACCAACGCGTAAGGCGGGCATTGTGATCCTTCATTTTATTAAGCCACTTCAGCGGGGCATAAGTGATCAGCAATAACCTTCTGCCAGCAAGGTAGAATTTGAGTGTCTCAATGGCCCACTTTATCGCCAAGCATTCTCTCTCTATGGTTGAGTAATTTTTCTCAGCGGGGGATAACTTCCGACTGAGGAACATCACTGTATGTTCGATCCCTTCATATTTCTGGGACAGCACCGCACCCATCCCAGTGTCGGATGCATCCGTTTGCACAATGAATGGAAGATTAAAATCAACACCCCGTAGGACGGGAGCGGCACAGAGCTTCTCCTTTAACAGACTGAAAGCTTTGTCCGCCTCTATAGTCCACTTTAGTTGATTAGGCGCATTCTTCCTTAGCATATCGGTTAAAGGCGCACTGTCTTCGCAAAGTGTGCGATAAAACGTCTATAATATCCTACTAATCCTAGGAAACTGCGCAGCTGTTTCTTGTTAGCTGGTCTGGGATAGGCCTTCACGCTTTCCAGTTTGTTCATCAGAGGTTTTACCATTCCATGCCCTACTAAATGGCCCAGGTACTTCACCTCTTGTCTGGCGAACAGGCATTTTGCGGGATTTAAGGTTAGGCCTGCATCTCTCAGAGCTTGTAAAACAGCTTTTATCCTAGATAGATGTTGGTCCCATCGGGTGCTGTGGATTATTATATCATCCATATATGCCACTGGTGGGGCCGCAGCACCAGGTCTACGAGTCTCTGGCATGTAGCAGCGGCGCCATGCAATCCAAATGGCATACGCTTAAATTGGAACAATCCTACCGGCGTACTGAAGGCCGTCTTCTGACGTGATTCTCGCGTTAGGAGTACCTGCCAGTACCCTTTTGTCATATCTAAGGTGGTGAGGTACCTGGCCTTCCCCAATCGGTCTAGCAACTCCTCTAGGCGAGGCATAGGGTATACGTCAAATTTGGAGATCGCATTGACCCTCCTGAAATCAATACTTCAATCAATACTTCAACTCAGACGACTAGAGAGGCACTGGAGACGATCAAGGAGAACTGAAAGCCACGAAGCATTCACAGCACAATTAGGAAAACATCGTTTATCCGTGGCATCAAGCATGAAACAATATCACGCTAACAGACTACTATGCTCCCTGAACAAACCCCACGAGCTCTTCCAAATTGTAAAATCTCTAGCAAAAGAACCATCTCAGGGGAACTCGACCCACCCAGACCCCCAGGAATACGCCTACTACTTGCGTAACAAAAGTAACCAGCTTGTTCAACCTGCTAAGCCCCTCATCTCAGCTAGTCCACCCTTCTCCACCCCCCAACCCCCACTTGATCATTCCTTAAGTGAGACCCAACACACCATCACATCCTTCTCTACCCCAACCAACAGAGTCATTCAAGACACTATATTAAGTATAAACACTACTACAGCACCCTCTGATCCATGTCCAGCTCCCTGGATAAAATCCCTACGTGCTGAGCTCAGCCCATTCTTATCCAAGCTTATAGATGTATCTTTCTCTACCGGAACATTCCCTCGAAGCCTGAAACAGACTGCTATCAGACCTCTCCTAAAAAACAGTAAGTTGGACCCTTCAATGATGGAATCCTACAGGCCTATCTCCAGCATACCTCTCCTATCGAAAATCATTGAAAAGATCACTCAACGTCAATTACAGGACCACATAGATACCAACGCACCCCTGCATCCCTGCCAGCATGGATTTCGTGAAGCGCATGGTGTCGAAACGCTACTGACAACCCTATTCAACACTCTATCCATAGGTTTGGATAACATCAGACAAGGCTTTGTTCTAATCTTTATGGACATTGCTGCTGCCTTTGATACAGTAGACCATGAAGTTCTCCTTCGACGCCTCAGAGAGAAGGGAGTTCACGGTTCAGCTCTATCATGGTGCGCGTCATACCTCACGGACCGTTGGCAACATGTCCGTTCTGGCCCGTCCACCTCCGACCCCTTCCTCCAAACAAAAGGTGTTCCACAAGGCTCCTCCTTATCTGCCTTGCTGTTTAACATTTACATGCAACCCATCTGTGACCTTATCCACTCATTCAACATCAACTGCCTGGTCTATGCCGACGATGTCTTGATGTACATGCCAATCTCAACAGAACATCTCGACCTCTCCCCTCTAATCAAATGCTTTGACGCAGTCACAGACTGGATAAATGCTCAAAGGCTTAAGTTAAACTTCAAAAAGACAGAAGCCCTCTTCGTCTCCAGGAATCCAGCATTTATTCCACCCCTGTCCATCAAGGTTCGTGACGCAGAGCTCATATGCAAGACTACAGTAAGATACCTGGAAGTTACACTTGATCAGCAGCTTAATATGAAGGCTCATATCAATAACATAACAAAATTGGTATATCATAAAATCCGGACCCTCCGCCATCTTCGTCAGCTGTTAGAACCTGAAGACTTTCGAACTGTTTTTCAGGCCCTAATAATGCCTCACCTTGACTACGCCAATGCGATATTACATGGCCTACCAAAGAATACGACCAATCCCTTACAACTTGCAATGAATTCAGCTGCAAGAATCCTTCATGGAGCCTCCAGAAGATCCCACATTACTCCAATACTAAAACAGTTGCATTGGCTGCCCATACAAGCTAGGATCTCTTTCAAGATTCTAACTGTGACCCATAAAGCCATCAAGAAATACCCGGCTACTGCCATTACCGACCTAGTATCAATCACACCTCCTAACCGGGTAAGGAGATCGAATGCTTCAAATACCCTCATTCTACCTAAGGCAAGCACTAAGTGCACCCAAGTTACCAGATCTAGAGCCTTTGCCTTCTTTGCACCATCCTGATGGAACGCTCTACCGGCGACTATCAGAACCATCAGTGATCTCTCCCAATTCAAGAAGGCACTGAAACATCACCTTTTTCTCCTTCACTATGATGTCTCAGTCTCCCTCTCACACCCACCTACTTTCACACCTCAATGCAGCACCTCAAGCTCATGCATCTCACACTCTTGACTGAATACTCGCAATCACACATTTAACCTCCTCCCACCATGAGAAGCTTGTGCAGTTCATATAACCCTTTATATAGCTGCATAAAGTGGCTTGTATATAGTTATTATGTTTTTCCCTGTTAATAAACCTGTTTAATGTATACCCAAGTTACTATACCTGTTTATTGTAAGCACAAATCACCAAACTGATATGTGTAGTTTAATGTTCATTGTAAACCGCACTGATTTCAAATAGCGCGGTATAAAAGAGACTTTAAATAAATGAATAAATAAATAAATACAGAATCTTAATGTTCCGTTGGGCTTGGGAACAAGTACGATAGAACTGTTCCACGGGCTCTTCGATTCTTTGATTACGCTGAGGTCAAGCATCTCACGAACTTGCTTTACAACCTCCTGCTTCCTCACTTCTGGCAATCTATAAGGCCGTTGCCTTACCACTTCTCCGGGGGGAGTGATGATTTCGTGGGCTACCAGGCTAGTCTCCCCTGGTAGTGGTGTCATGACATCCGAGAAACTTCCCAATAGTCGGATCAATTCTTGCTTCTGTTGCCAAGAAAGTCCGTCACCAATCTTGGGTTCTGGGTTTTCTTTACAATCACTCAACTGGGGTCCCAGATCATCTTCTATCATTTCCTCCTCCGTTGCTGCCAACCCCTGTAGGTCCGCGTAGCCGGTGGATCCAAATCCGTTGGTTCCTCGGGTCGTGCGGGACACCATAGGCACCTCTTCCAGCGGAGGAAACCCGACCCGTTCGCAAATAAGCTGGGCCACCTGATCTCCGACATTTACTTTAAAGTCTTTTGTGCCAAAATTGAACAGCAATATCTTCACTGCGCCCCTAAAGTCTGGGTCAATGACCCCTGCTCCAACATCAATAAAGTGTTTCACAGCCAATCTCGACCGAGGTGCGATGCGCCCGTAGCAGCCAATCGGGATCTCCATCTGCAAGACCGTGTCAACTAGAGCTTTTCCTTGCTTCGGGATCACTACATCTTCCGCGCTACACAAGTCGAATCCGGCGGCTTGAGGAGAGGCTCTTTTTGGGCTGCTTGCATTGGGACTCATTTTAGAGTATCTTAGTACAAATACAGGTTTATTCGCAGCCTCCTCCTTCCGCAACTTGTGAGTCGTTGGCAGTGGCTTCCCAAACAACGGTCTAGAGACTGCCGTTGTTTTGCCTACTGATGGTTTTAGGGCTTCAGACTGGGCAGCTGCGGAGATCAGCCCTTCCTTTGGTTGCACTCCCTGTGTTAGATCTTTCTGGAACTGTGGCCAGTCCCTTCCTAAGTTTAAGTCTTGTGGCAATCTGGGCACTACCGTTACCGGGATCTTCTTTTCTATCCCTAATCCCTTAATGGAAACTCTATACAGTGGATAGGAAGATGCCGCTCCGTGAATACATCTAATTTTCACGGTTCCCTCCGGTTGGCGTGGGATTGCTCTATTCTGGGACTCAATCTGTTGCCACAATTTCCTAGACAACATGCACTGGTCTGAGCCCGAGTCTAGCAAAGCGTTTGCAACGACACCTTGCACTACTACTGAAAGGAGAAATCCTTCCCTGGCTACTTTTACATTTTCAATCATTAGTGCTGTCTTTACATTACATTCTCTCTGTAAGTGACATTCACTTCCGCACTTAAAGCATTTCCTCTTTGGAAATTTGTTTCTAAACACAGGCATACATACATTAGCAACATTTTCTCTCGGCCGTTCCCTGCTTTCTGATAGTGCTTGTGTTGCCTTCCTTGAAGCATTGCCTTTTCCTTGAGCAGCTACCTCTGCCTCTAGGAAACGCTCCGTAAGCATGGTTGCTTCTTGGGTATTTTGGCAATTTTGCAGAATTAGGAAGCTATGTATCCCTGGCGGAACTGCGGCCATGAACTGTTCCAAAATGATGCTATCAATTATCGAGTCTACAGTCTTGCCCTCTGGTGCTAACCACTTTATGACCAGACTTCTCACCCTCTGGCATAACGCTCTTGGTGTTTCACCGAGCCTCAACCTTGTGCCTCTTAACAAGCGGTGGTACACCAAGGGAGTCAAACCCAATCGGTCCCTGATGGCTCGTTTAAGCTCCTCATAATTGTTAGCGAGAGTGGCTGGCATAGCTCTGTATGCTGCCAGAGCCTCCCCGGTGAGGGAAGGGCCAACCGCACAGCCCATTGGTCTCTCGGCCAACCAATTATGTGAGCCACCCGGTCGAAGGCTTCCAGGAAGTCATCTATATTGTCCTGGTCTGTTAACTGTCCGAAACCAAATGTCCCACTGGACACTAGTCCAGGTGTTCCTGCAGAAAGCAGTCCTGTTAAACCTGGTGGAGTCACGGTCGGTCCAGGTTCTTTCTTCAGGCTTGTCATCACCGCTTCCATCAGCTCTAACAGCGGTTTTTGTTGGGCCTGCATGGTTGCTGCTGACCTCTCTTGGGCCTCCAGAGACAGCTCCCTCTGCCTTTCGAACTGATGTGCCATCCACTTAAAGACATCCTGGGCCTCCATGGTCATCCTGTTCTGCAAGGACAAAAACAACAGGAAAACACGACCCAAGTGCAATATCACACCACTCGAGACAGTAGCTTCTTTCCTGTTTCCAAGGTCACAGCACTATACTCTGCACTAGTATCCTCGAATAACCCCCAATAAGGTACGGGTTACCTGATACCAGCGTAGCTTCAAGCTCTACACAAGAGATGGTCTCTGCAGACGACTCTGGAACTCCGCCTCAGCTCTGAGATGCTCTGCACGATTCTGCAGCAGCTTGTCTCCAGTACAGCTCCTGGAGGTGGTAATCCTTCTGCGCATGCGTATAGCGAGGGAAAAATCCGTGCTACTACGCCATCTGTCACACTCCCACTGCTGGCCAAGCCTATAAGCAGGAGGGGTGGCCTTGTTTGCCCTTAAGTATAGAGTCACTTTGTTCTCCCTCCCTCAAGGAATTCTGGGAGCTGTAGTTTCTCTGTATTACTTGCAGACAAAGTAGTTGTCACCACACAGTTTTGTTTAAGGCAAAAACAGAACATTTTTATTTTTGGGCTCCCCTTCGCGCTTTAAAGTTCATATACACAAACAGCAAGGATAATTTCTCCAAAGGAAAATAATACAGGAGCATAAAGGTTATCTGGAATATCAGAACTTGTCAAAAGCTCTCTATACAGTGACAATAGCTGTTCACAGGCCTTTTCCAGTAGTAAAGAATCACAGCTATTGTTCTTATTCACAATGGGCATTTATCTCTTGTCTTCATTCAAAACTCCTCAGAATCCTATTTAGGCTTTCAGAAATATTCTTGGCTTTCAATGAGGTTTTTGCCTTTCTCTTATTCAGGGTAAACAGATTTACAGAAAGAGCAATCCATGGAAATACTGTCACACACAGCTTCAGGCAAAGGAGAATCTACTTGCATATCCTCTTCCCCTGCAAGTCCTTTCTCCCCACTTGGGCTTCTAACGGAAGAGTTCCGCTTATTGTTTGAAAGAGTATTCAGAAAGTCCCTTACATGCTGCTCTCCTAACCAAGGATTAGCTAAGATCTCTGGAAAACTTCCACTATCTGGAAACAGTTGCTTTAGCTTCTTAATCAGGTTCAAGTCTCTATCTCTGCTTTTGTCTGTCTTCAGAAAATCAGCATTAGGCATTGCTTTCACCCACCTTCTGGCATTCAGAGGTCCTGGAGCACTCTGCCCTGCACTTCTCCTTAGCTCATTAGCAGCGTCTTCTGCAAACCTCTTGCTGGGCTCTGAGTCAGCCACACCTTCCACAAAGGAATTGCTTTCTTTGCTACTAGAGTTAAGTGTCCTGGTGGAATAAAACTTTCCAGCTTTGCCTCCTCTGGGTTTCTTAAAAGCAGTTCTCACTTTTAAAACCTCTGGCTTCAGTGCTTCCTCTGAATAGGATTCCAGCCCTGAGTTTCCTGCTCTTGCTGAGCCTTCTGTCCACACTAACCTTTCAGCGTTCTCTGAACCTCCTGGCTCTGGACTTTCGGCTTCAGCAGCAACTCCAGCTACAGACTGAACTCTGTGCTTTGGCTTAGAATCTCTGCCTTCTCGGTTGCTGTATCTGCTGCTTCCTTCTCCTCCAACTCTGGTTGCTTCCACTCTGCTCTTTCCTCGGCTCACTTCCTGCCCTTTTGACTTCTGTGACGCAGGTTTAAAAAGGTGCTTTCTAGCCACCACGCCCTGTTCTCTGCACGTGTACTTGCTATCTGGGCTTAAACCTGCCCCCACATTAAGGTTTGGGTGGGGCTCAACTTCTGCTACAACGTACTTCTCTGGTTTGTTTACAGTTTGAGCTCTATGGAAACCCTGGCTTTCCTCAGTCTTAAAGGTATAGTCCCCATTTTCCTCTATCGCCATCTGTTCAGTATAGCTGACATTGTCACACTTCACAATGCCTAGAATTCATAGGACAAATCTATATGGTCTTGTAACAGAGCGATCTCACATCAATGTATCATTAAATTCCTACGCTCTATTTTAATTTGTTTTTCTATGGGTCAGGGCCCAAATCCCGGGGTTTGCTATATACGGGTCTCAGACTTCACAATGGCATAAATTTCTGTGTTTATTCAAATCCCCAGTGACATGCCTGTTAGCATCAATGACCCTTTGTTATAACCATACACCCCTCTTTGTGTGTCAATCAGCAAAATACTTAATCCTCTACTTAATTTTCAACTTAGCTTGCAGTATTGTGGGATTCTGTAGTAATACTTCAGTCATTCTATTAATCTGAAAGTCCCGACACTGTTGTTGAAGCGCCTCTGCGTTTCTCTATTACGGTTCTTCAGGGGACCGTTAGCTGTTACGGCTGTACTATAAGACACAAAGCAAAAACCCTACCATAGTTAAAACTTCTAAAATCTACTACCTTACATATGTTCTATATGCAAACTCCCCACCCAGTGAGCTAAACGAAACCAATTACCTTTAATGTCGATGCTGCCCACGAATAACTTGCAGACCACTATTTCTCCGGGAGAACTTTTCCCCAGGTCTCAAGACGCCGCGCATGCGGGTCTGGAAGTTAGTCTCACTTTTTAAAACCCCTTGTAAGCTCCTCCTACCTGCTGTTAAAATCAATGGCAGAGCGATATTCTCCGTAACGGGTACTAAAAGGAGGAGGGAAGGGGAAAGAGGGAAAGGAACGGGGAGGGGAGGAAAAGGGAAAAGGGGAGGGAGGGAGAAAAGAGGGAGGGACGGGGGAAAGGAAAAAAAAAGGGGGGGGGAAATCCTCTCAAAAGTGACTTATCTTCAAAAGTGCTTCTTTTTATACTTTAAACTATCGCTCTTTTTTCCTAAATGCACACACCCCAGTCAACCGCTATATTCAGACCTGCTGGATGAACCGACCCTAGCCGGTGTATCCAGCGTTGCTCTCTTACCAATAGGGTCTGCTCCCTTGTTGTTCCCCGTGCGCGGCGTCTTGAGACCTGGGGAAAAGTTCTCCCGGAGAAATAGTGGTCTGCAAGTTATTCGTGGGCAGCATCAACATTAAAGGTAATTGGTTTCGTTTAGCTTACTGGGTGGGGAGTTTGCATATAGAACATATGTAAGGTAGTAGATTTTAGAAGTTTTAACTATGGTAGGGTTTTTGCTTTGTGTCTTATAGTACAGCCGTAACAGCTAACGGTCCCCTGAAGAACCGTAATAGAGAAACGCAGAGGCGCTTCAACAACAGCGTCGGGACTTTCAGATTAATAGAATAACTGAAGTATTACTACAGAATCCCACAATACTGCAAGCTAAGTTGAAAATTAAGTAGAGGATTAAGTATTTTGCTGATTGACACAAAGAGGGGTATATGGTTATAACGAAGAGTCATTGATGCTAACAGGCATGTCACTGGGGATTTGAATAAACTCAGAAATTTATGCCATTGTGAAGTCTGAGACCCGTATATAGCAAACCCCGGGATTTGGGCCCTGACCCATAGAAAAACAGATTAAAATAGAGCGTAGGAATTTAATGATACATAGAATTCATAGGAGCCTTTCTGGATACCAGACAGGCAAGGGCTTTCCTTCCACATGCCCGGTGTCTTCGCAGTTAGCTTCCCAAGCAGCATGCAAGTCCTCCCTCACTGCTCGGGAGCTACTGCAGTTACTGGGACACATGGCATCCACAGTTCATGTAGTCCAATATGCTCGCTTCCACATGCGAGCGGCTCAGTGGACCCTCTCCACACAGTGGACACAGGCCACGGGTCATTTGTCGAACAAAATAGCAGTCTCTCAACGACTAATTTTGTTCCTCCAATGGTGGCAATCACTAGAAAATCTGACAGTAGGGTCTCCTTTCCATCAACCCCTCTTTCAGGCCACCCTAACAACAGATGCATCACAGGTGGGTTGGGGAGCACACCTGAATCATCTCTCTACCCAGGGCACCTGGACTCCACAGGAGGTTGGTTTACACACAAACCTCCTGGAGTTAAGAGCAATTTATTTAGCTCTTCGAGTGTTCCACGCCCAGCTCAGCTACAAGACAGTCCTAGTCCAGACGGACAATCAGATAGCCATGTTCTATGTGAACAAGCAGGGCGGGACAGGCTCTCTGTCGATATGTAACAAAGCTTTACGACTATGGGCCCTCGCCAGAGAGCATCAAATTCACCTTCTAGTGGTATATCTTCCAGGCATTCAAGACCTTTGGGCAGACAAACTCAGTTGAGTACTGCTACCTCACGAGTGGTCACTCCACTTAGACCAGGTGGCAAAGATATTTCATCTCTGGGGCACTCCAGACATAGACCTCTTTGCAAGTCCACTGAATGCCAAACTTCCCCGGTTCTGTTCCAGGATTCCAGCGCACAACTGTCAGGCAAGGGATGCCTTCCTCCATCACTGGGGTCAGGACTTCCTTTATGCCTTCCCAGCCATTCCCCTCATCCCCAAACACTCTTCAAAAATCAGAGAGACAGTGGTCGCATGATCCTCATAGCACCACGATGGCCACGCCAAACGTGGTATTCCCTGCTTCTACATCTCTCTCAAGCGCCATCTCTGGAGTTAGGGCATGCTCCAGATCTCCTTTCCCAGGAGAACGGGTTGCTATGGCACCCGAATCCCCAGTCCCTGCACCTCACGGCCTGGTTGTTGAAGGCTTAGACCTCCAGGATTTCAACCTGTCCCAGCAGGTAAAAGATATCCTTCAGGCTTCTAGGAAACTTTCCACAAGAAGATCTTATGCCTTCAAGTGGAAATGTTTTACTATATGGTGCTCCAAGAAGGGATTAAACCCCCTGGTCATACCCTTAGAATCAATACTAGAGTATCTCCTTCACTTATCGAATTCTGGCTTAAAGACCAATTCGGTAAGAGTCCATCTTAGTGCAATTGCAGCTTCTTATAAGCCTCTAAATGGACAACCAATTTCCTCTCATCCACTCCTATCAAGATTTATGAGAGGCCTTTTATTAACTAAACCTCCCATCAAGCCACCACCGGTAGCATGGGATCTAAATCTAGTTCTCGGGCAGCTCATGAGGCCGCCTTTTGAACCTTTAGCCACTACAGCCCTTAAGGTTTTGACTTGGAAGGTCATCTTCCTGATTAGAATCACCTCTGCCCGTCGCATTAGTGAATTGCAAGCTTTAGTGGCTGATCCTCCTTATTCTAGATTTCATCATGATAAGGTTGTTCTTCGAACTCACCCACACTTTATGCCAAAGGTGGTTTCGCCTTTTCCTTTAAACCAATCAATTTATCTTCCTGTATTTTTTCCGAGGCCTCACGCCTCTAATGCAGAAAGAAACCTTCATACTTTGGATTGTAAAAGGGCCTTAGCCTTTTACATTCAAAGAACACAGCAACATAGAAAGTCCTCACAACTTTTTGTAGCTTTTGACCCTAGTCATTTGGGACTTCCAGTCTCCAAAAGAACTTTATCTAAATGGATTGCCCAATGCATATCCTTTACTTATGAGAGTAAGGGTCTTCCTCTTCAGGACCATGTCACAGCTCACAATGTGAGAGCCATGGCAGCTTCCATGGCTAATCTCCACTCTGTGTCTATCGATGACATTTGTCGAGCAGCCACCTGGGCTTCGGTACACATCTTCACAACCCACTACCTCCTAGATAAAGCCTCCTGTCAGGATGCCTTCTTTGGCCAAGCTGTTCTTCAAAATCTCTTTCAAACTTAAACTAACTCCTACCCACCAACCCTGGTGGGATGCCAGAGATCCATGGGAGGAAGGCTTCTCACCTTCGACGGTGGTACCTTCCTGGGGCTATCTCCCTGGCATCTTAGAACATAAGAACATAAGATATGCCATACTGGGTCAGACCAAGGTCCATCAAGCCCAGTATTCTGTTTCCAACAGTGGCCAATCTAGGTCATATGTACCTAGCAGTTTCCCCAAGAGACACAAGTTCCACAATGCTTGTACTGGGTCAAGCATTGATATCTTCAGTCACTTCTTAATAATGGTTTATGGACCTTTCCTCCAGGAACTTGTCCAAACCTTTTTTAAACCCAGCTACACTAACAGCCTTTACTACATCCTCCGGTAACAAATTCCAGAGTTTGATTACACGTTGAATGAAAAAAATATTTTCTTTTATTAGTCTTAAATAGTTTACCCTGTAGCTTCATTGCATGTACCCTAGTCTTTCTATATTCTGATAACGTAAACAATCGATCTACGTTTACCCGTTCCCCTCCGTTCATTAATTTATAGACTTCTATCATATCTCCCCTCAGCCGTCTCTTTTCCAGGTTAAAGAGCCCTAACCTTTTTAGCCTTTCTTCATAGGAGTATCCTTCCATCCCCTTTACCATTTTGGTGGCTCTTCTCTGTACCTTTTCTAAAATCGCTATATCCTTTTTAAGATACGGCGACCAGAATTGCACACAGTATTCAAGGTGCGGTCTCACCATGGAACGATATAGAGGCATTATAATATCTTTTGTTTTATTTTCCATTCCTTTCCTTATCATACCTAGCATTCTATTTGCTCTCTTGGCCGCCGCTGCACACTGTGCCGAGGGTTTTAACATGGTATCCACAATGACGCCTAAATCTTTTTCCTGGGTGGTGGTTCCTAATGTGGAACCTTGCATCGTGTAACCATAGTTTGGGTTGTTCTTCCCTAGGTGCATAACCTTGCACTTGTCCACATTAAATTTCATCTGCCATTTTGATGCCCAGTCTTCCAATTTATCAAGATCCTCTTGCAATTTTTCACAATCCTCTTCGGTTTTAACAACTTTAAATAGTTTTGTGTCATCTGCAAATTTGATAACCTCACTCGTTATTCCACTTTCCACGTCATTTATGAATATGTCAAAAAGCAGTGGACCCAGCACAGATCCCTGGGGTACACCACTATTCACCTTTCTCCATTGGGAAAATTGGCCATTTAGCCCTACCCTCTGCTTTCTATCTTTTAACCAGTTCCTGATCCACAATAGTACACTGCCTCCTATCCCATGAGTCTTTAGTTTTGCCAAAAGTCTCTGATGAGGGACCTTGTCAAAGGCTTTCTGAAAGTCCAGATACACAATATCAACCGACTCACCTTCAGCTAGGGAGCCCCCATATGTGAGGACTACATTCCTGTTTGTTCCTGGAGATAGCGTAGTTACTCACCTGTAACAGGTGATCTCCGGGAACACCAGGAACTTAGTTCTCACAACCCACCCACCTCCCCTAGGAGTTGTCTCTCTCTCTTTCTCTCTTTCCTCTCTTTCCTCTCTCCCTCTAACCTTTCACTCAGCTACAAACTTAACTGAAGAGGGACAGTTGGAAAGGCGGGAGGGCAGCGCATATGTTCTGATGGATGCTCCCAAAAGCGTTCCTATTGGACGCTGGAGAGCATTCCCGCGCAGGCTCCGTCGGTACCGACCATACCCATATGTGAGGACTAAATTCCCGCTGTTCCCAGAGATCACCTGTTACAGGTGAGTAACTACGCTTTCCTGCTTGTTCCTGGAGATAGCGTAGTTACTCACCTGTAACAGGTGATCTCCGGGAACAGCAGGAGTTTAGTCTTCACAACCCACCCACCTCCCCTAGGAGTTGTCTCTCTATCTCTTTGTCTCTTTCCTCTCTCCCTCTATCCTTTCACTCAGCTACAAACCTAACTGAAGAGGGACAGTTGGATAGGCAGCGCTCATGTGCTGAGGGATGCTCCCAAAAGTGTTCCTATTGGACGCTGGGGAGCGTTCCTGCGCAGGCTCCGTCGGTACCGACGATACCCATATGTGATGACTAAATTCCTGCTGTTCCCGGAGATCACCTGTTACAGGTGAGTAACTACGCTTTCTTACCTTAGGGTATGGAATCCCACAAAGTAGGGGGCATTTAGCGAAAAGCTGTTTTTATAGTCTTTTACAGTATTACCCCGGATGAATACCAGGTTAGCCTGAGATAATCTAAGTGCACGACTAGGAGTGTAGGAAGTAAACAAGGTATGCAACTAGAATAATAGGCCAAAAAGGTCAAACACAAAATTTTGAATTTTAGACTGTAAACCATCAGTAGCCAGTGTTCCTTGAACTGTAAAGGGGAAGCGTGGTCAAAATGCCATTACCTAAATAATTCACTTCAGTATTCTACACCAATTGAAGCCTAAGCAGCTGATACTGCGGTATCCCTAGAAGACCATGAGGCACCAGAAGTAAGGCTTTTGCATCCAAAAGTGATCTGAGCAGAAGTGTAAATGCCACCCAAGCAGTTTTTTGCAGTGCAGGGAGGCCCAGCAAAATAGGGGGCTCACTCTTCTGAGGTGGATTTCTCCTGTTCTGGGAGCCCTTTCCAATATTTTGCTTGGGGGCCTTCATTGTGAATATCTGCCACTGTGTTTGAGGGGTCTAATCAACTGCAAGGCATAAAAAGACCTCTGGACCACAAAAGAAATCAGTGGAGCAAAGGATAAGGAGCTGTCAGTGATAACCTCCAAAGTTTGAAATGGTTTCTTAAGGGGGAATCTGTACCCTGGCAATGAGCTTAAGGGTGCAAAGGTATGCCCCACAAAAACCAGATCACATCATATTTGGCTGGATTAAATATGAGCTGACTAGAATCTAACCACCTATCTGTTGTCTAAGTGACAAGTGTATTCCCTCTGAAAAGCCATATCCCAAGTGTCATGCACTATAAGCAGTTGAATGTCATCGGCAAAGAGATACACACTGAACCATAGAATTTCAGCTAGGTTCACCAAGAAGCAAGAAAGTTATTAAAAATAGTCAGAATACAGAGCCGTGAAGGACTCCAGTCTAATTGAAATGGTCTGGAAAAATGGTCATTGACTTTAACCGTAAATGCCTGAGTTGAAAGAAAAGTTTGAAAGCATTGGAGGACAATGCTCCTAATGCCTATGGCCTACTTCACCATGATGTGTTCTACTTCTTCAAGAGGGTGAAGCAGATCTGTCCACCTGCGAGTCCGGTGGTACCGCAGTGGAGTCTTTCTCTGGTATTGAAGGTTTTGAAAGTTCCCCATTTGAGCCCCTTCAAAAGGCTTTTCTCAAGGATTTGACCCTGAAGGTGGTATTCCAGGTAGCTATTGCTTTGATCAAGCCTTGTCAAATAGGGATCAAATCAAAATAATTACTAAATGGGTATATAATAAAGAAAATTTATAAAGAAATATTTTTTAAAGGAGGATTAAGCGGAGGCATCAACAAACTTGGTTTTTTTTCTTATAAGTACCATCAAGTCAGTGCTGACTTCTGGCAACCCAGCAGCCCCTGGGTTTTCTTGGCACATTATAACCGGAAGTAGACTGCCAGGTCTTTTCTTCTGAGGCAGTGGAAGATAAAGTGACTTGCCCAAAGTCGCCAGGGGTGCCAGTGGGAAATGAACTCTAGTGTACTAAGCTATTGCTATAACTACTAGACTACTTCTAATAGGCATTATATCAGATAAATCTGATCTAACTGCCATATATTTATCACCTGTCTCTGCTGCCCAAACAGTCCCTTTTTTAAAAATATTTTTATAAAAGTTCTTCTTTCTATTTATATGTTCAATATGCCTTTATTGCATAATGTCCCAAAACTCAAAATTCCAATCCTCTCAGCACCCAGTAAGAAAGTAATGTTAACAAATACACTTATCTTATAATAGCGTCTTGCTTGAAGTCAAAAGATGATAGAAACATAGAAACATGATGACAGAAAAAGACCACAAGGCCCATCTAGTCTGTCCTTCCATAACAACAACTACAACAGTCCACTTTCTACCTTTAGAGATCCTCTGTGTTGGTCCCATGCTTTATTGAATTAAGTTACTGTCCTCATCTCTACCACCTCCACTGGGAGACTATTCCACGGATCCACTACTCTTTCCGTAAAGAAATATTTCCGCATATCACTCCTGAATCTATCTCCCTTCACCCTCATCCCATGTCCCCTCGTAGCAGAACTTGCTTTCAATTGAAAGAGGCTCTCTCCCTGAACATTTATGCAACGGAGGTATTTAAACATCTCAATCATATCACCTCTATCCCGCCTTTCCTCTAAGGTGTACATATTAAGATCCTTAAGTCTGTCCTCATATGCTTTATAATGAAGCCCATTAATCATTTTAGTAGCAACCCTCTGCACCGACTCCATCCTGTTCACATCCTTTTGAAGGTGCGGTCTCCAGAATTGCACACCATACTCCAAATGAGGTCGCACCAAAGACTTATACAGAGGTATTATCACCTCCTTTTTTCTGCTAGCCATTCCTCTCCGTATGCACCCAAGCATCCTTCTAGCTTTTGCCGTCGCCTTTTCTACCTGTTTAGCTACTTTAAGATCATCAGACACAACCACGCCTAGGTCCCGCTCTTCTTTAGTGGACAAAAGTACTTCACCTCCTATACTGTATTGCTCCCTTGGATTGCTGCAGCCCAAATGCATGACCTTACATTTTTTAACATTAAATCCCAGCTGCCAAATTCTAGACCATTCTTCAAGCTTAGCTAGATCCCTCCTCATGTTATCTACACCTTCCTGGGTGTCTACTCTATTACAGATTTTGGTATCATCCGCAAAGAGGCAAACCTTACCCGACAGCCCTTCCGCTATATCACTAACAAAGATGTTAAAAAGAATCGGACCAAGGACAGATCCCTGGGGCACACCACTGGCAACATCCTTCTCCTCAGAGTGAGCTCCATTTACTTGTACTCTTTGTCGCCTCCCACCCAACCAATTTCTAACCCAAGCAGTAACTTTAGGGTCCATCCCTAGGGTGCTCAGTTTGTTTATAAGTCGCCTGTGAGGACCAGTGTCAAAGGCTTTACTGAAATCTAAATACACCACATCTAGAGCTCTCCCTCGGTCCAACTCCCTGGTCACCCAGTCAAAGAAATCAATCAGATTTGTCTGACAAGACCTGCCTCTGGTGAATCCATGCTGCCTCGGATCCTGTAATCCACCGGACTCCAGAAACCTCACTATTTTCTGATGAAGGTTCAACAATAACAGCACAAGTCACTTAGTAGTTTTTCGAACCTAAATGGCGTTAATGATATTCTATGCCCATGCTCGTCTTTTCTCTTGCAGATGGTCGAATTTGCTTGGATATTTGCCCGCTCCTGAAACACGCCTTTTGAGAGGCTGAAGCATCAATTTTGAGCATGGGCATGGAATATCCTTAACTCTGGTCATGTTGGAATAAGTACTAAGTGACGCGCTGTTATTGTTGAACCTTCACCATCTTCTGTCTTCAAGCAAGACACTACTATAAGTGTATTTGTTAGTACTACTGTTCTTATTGGGTGTTGTGAGGATTGGAATTTTGAGTTTTCGGACATTATGTGATAAAGGCACTTTGAACATATATAGAAAGAAGAATTTTTATAAAAATATACAAAAATAAGGACTATTTGGCAGGGCAGACAGGTGATGCATATGGCAGTTTAAAACTATACTGTTGATGTCCATTTTAAAATATTTCCTTACAAATTTTCTCTATTATATATGCATTTGGTAATTATGTTAATTTGTATAACTGTTAGGTTTGGTCACTTGATTGTTTTCACTTGTCCTATAAAGAGCCATTTCTGGTCCTCCCATTAGCATCCCTCTCTCTGGAACTGTATAACATTTTTGTTGATTTGTTTTGTGCTTTGGGTGAATTGGATATTTATCTTGAAATCTGGGGGATTGCTAGTCTGAGGATAGTGCCATCCTTTCTCCCGAAAGTGCTGTCTTCAATTCATCTTAGTGGGACTGCAATTTTGCCCTCATTTTTGAAGGCGGACCCTTCTGTCAGACCCCTTGCTGCACCTGTTAGACATGAAGAGGGCATTGGTTAAGTATCTGGGGAATACTGATTCCTTCTTGCAGTCAGACCATCTCTTTATCTTCGTCAGCTGTCCAAGGAAAGGACAAGCAGCAGCCTTGATTGCCTGCTGGCTTAAGGAGGCTGTTAGTTCAACCTACCTCCTGTGTGGGAAATGTGTGTTGGAGGAACTCAGAGCTTACTCAACTAAGGTGCAAGCCTCATCATGGGAGGAGTCTGCCTTTTCTCTGGAAGACATCTGTAAGAGGGCTACCTTGTCATCCCTAAATATATTTGTGAAATACTATAGGTTGCATGTGGGAGCTGGAATGGATGGTGCCTTTGGCAGAGCATTTCGGTCTGGAGCATCATTTTCTTCCCAACCGGGGTCCCTGACTGCTTGGGTACATCCCACTCGTCTGGACTGCTCTAGCATGATGATAAGGAAGGAGAAATTTAACATACCTGTTAATTTCCTTTCCTTGAATCCTGCTATACTAATCCAGAACCTGCCCTGAGAAGACTGCTCTTATAGATTTGGGTGCCCTGCTGTCTTTTATCTGCATTGTTAGTATCAGTCAGTGCCTGATGCAGAGTCAAAAAGTGTTTGTACAAAGTTTATGTATTTGTTTAATTAAACTTGTTTTTATAACGCCTTTCTACTATTCAAAGCAGTTTGCAGTGAAACAACAATTTAACAGGACCATAAGGCACACTGTGGTTATTGTTGATTAATACTTTTTCTGAGTTTTTCAGTCTTGATTTCTTCTTGGGAAGTAGCATATAGGCATCTCTCAGAGCTATACCAGAATATATACTAGTGATAATATCACTGAAAGTTGCTGTAGTATGCCGCCTCCTGCAGGCCGGGGAGTATAACCCATTCGTCTGGATTGGTCTAGCAGGATTCTAGGACAGGAAATGATTTGGTATGTAAAATTCCTCTTTCAGAGTCTGGGGGAGTGATTGAAAAAACATTATTGCCTGTAGGCAAGCAAAATCATTGCAGTGAATGACCAGACCAGGTATGTTACAAGTGGAAGGAGGAAGATTTAAGAGGCAATAATTTCTGGGTTGTTGTGAATAACTGTTCTGGTTGCTAGTTCCCAGTCCTGATTTGAACAGAATGGGAAGTACAAAAGGAGTAGGAGGAGCTGCCATTTGTAGTAGTATGAATGAACAGCTGGGGTTCTAGGCCTGTGGTAAGGTTTGTCGACACAAATAAGTCCAACCAAGCCCAGGTTCAGATCAAAAGGAAAAAATATCTATTTACAAGATAAAACATGCCTGTTTTACCTAGCAAGTCCTCTACATCAGGGGTGTCAAACTCCAGTCCTGGAGGGCCTCAAACCAGTCAGATTTTCAGTGTATCCCTATTGAATATGCATGAGATATATTTGCATGCACTGCCTCCATTGTATGCAAATATATCTAATGAATATTTATTAGGGGCATCCTGAAAACCAGACTGGTTTGTGGCCCTCCAGGACTGGTGTTTGACACCCCTGCTCTACATAAATACTCTTAGCATATTCCTGGGGATGGCCTTGGGCTTCCCTTCCTCATTCTTGACCTGGAGTTTTAAGTTCTTACTTGGGCCCCGCTCATCTCACTAGGTTCCCCAGCTGCGTTTTCTTTAAGGTAGGCAGAGCTCTTGTTTTTTATGAAGGACTGGGGATATGTTTTGTAAACACCTTTACATTATATTAAATGAAATATATATATATATATATTTGCATACATAAAATGAAGTTTAATACAGCATGATTCAAGAGCATATTTGTTTTCTAATTTACAATCAGTGGCACACACACATTTTCTGGCAACAAAATCCACATGCTAGAACTCTAGCAAATCCACTAGTATCCTCACATCTATGTGAATCATGTATTTTGGGTATTGCAGATGTGACTAAACTAAATTGTATTCATTTTACAGGTATGTGACAGGTCATATTTGGGCCTGCCCACCCAGTGAAGGGGATGATTATATTTTCCATTGCCATCCTCCAGATCAAAAAATCCCCAAACCTAAACGTCTTCAAGAATGGTACAAGAAAATGTTAGATAAGGCATTCGCAGAGAGGATCATACATGACTATAAGGTTGGTTTCATTTGTTATGTTGTCTTGTAATGACAGTAGTTTCTCCCTGAATTAGCAGGATGAATCAACCATACATGGATGGTGTCATCTAACAAAGCATTTCTTGAAGAGTTTAAACTGTAGAAAGCTTTGTGTGGACTTGCTCAGTCCATTTTCATTCCAAACCCAACTGGGCTCATGTTGATAGTTTTCATTGTCCAACTATTTTTTCAGTGACTTTTGGAGAGATTTCTTGCTTACTTTGGGTCTCCTCAGTTGTCTCTCCACTAAACCTCTATAGGTTTGTCAGTAATTCTCTAAGTTTCTTTTCCTCTTCAGCAGTAGTGCCCCAGAATTCCCTCACCCCCCATCAGTGAGTCTTCCCAGCAGCTCTGTCTGACATTTTTATGTTAGTTAATAATTTATTGGATCTTACAAACTTTCAGATACATCCAACCAACATTTCCATAATGACTTAGTATGCCTATTCCTACTAAGGTCCCACAGCCCCTTTTCTTTCTCCTTCCATCTTCCCCTTAAACCCCTTCTGCCTTAGTTGGTGTGCTTCTCGTCCAGTATATGCATGAGCTAATATGTCTGCGGGTATAAAAATTATCCCTTCCTTAGCGTCCCTCTAGTCCAGTCCCGGAACCATAGAGTTGTGAACCTCCACCAGCAGCTTTGGAGACTGAACATCTTCATCTCTTTGATCATCCAGCTATATGCAGCCCCAAGGACCGCCCACACATCAGTATCTCAGTCTCCAATCAGCTTGGAAGTCAGAGCCCAGAACTGGGCTCCTTAGGAACAAATAAGCAGAGCTTTAGTGTTTTATTATTTTCTAGATTTAGGTGTTGGGCTGCTGCTGTGGAGGAAATCTTTGACTGTGTCCCTTCTGTCTTTCTCTAATCTGTTTTTTTCTCTCTGTCTCTCTCTGTCAGTCTCCCCATAGGTCAAACAAGCAGGGGAGCTGCACAGGACACAGGTCTCCTTTCTACCGAACCCCAGTGGTTGGTGAGGAGAAGGTTGAAGACAATTACAGGCAGCAATTGAATACAGCAGTAGGCTCTGAGGGTCCCCTGACTGATTTAGGGGTTCCCCGAGCTGCCCTGAGCGGTTATTACTCTGTTATTGACTCTGATAACTGCTACTCAGAGCTTGTGACAGGCACGCTGGACAGCACTCTCAGTGTTTTGACCCCCCCTCCACTCCTGTGTGTGGGTGAGTAGAGTTTGAAGCTTTTTCTTTCTAAAGGCAGTGGTGGAGGCCTTGGGGTGGCCTGGAATCAGCTCTGGGGAGTGTTTTAGACCTTTTGGGTATTTTCTCTGGTCCTTTTTTTGGCGGGATCGGGTCCGGCGGACATTTTGGTTTGTTTGTTTTTTTTAGGGATAGGAGCTTCGTTTTTGCATTTCTTGGTCAGATATCAGCTAATTGACTCCAGCTCTATCTAATCCTGCAATTTGGAGCGTTTTTGAGCACTTTTAAAATCGCGATTTTTTTTTCTGCTCTGTTTGCTTCAGCAAGGTGTTCCTGCTTTGCTGGCAAAGGGCTGTGTGCATAGCCATGCCTCCTAGTCCTCGGTGTCTGGTCTGTGGCATTCGTAGAAGTAGTAATTTGGAAGCCCGAGTCTGTGCCACTTGTTCTGCTGTGGGTGCTGGCATGGAGGACCCTCTGGAGGGCTCCAGTGCAGATCTCCCACCTGTATCTACAGAAGGGACATCAGAGCAGGCAGAGACGGTCCTTGGTCCGGGGATTTCTGCCGTGCCGGAGCGCCTGTTGGCGGGGGGCGTCCAGGAGGGATCCCTGGGAGTTCCACCCACCTTTTTCTCTCTCATGCAGGAGGCTCTGGCTCTCTTGCAGCCGGCGGGGGAGGCTCGGTCCTGCCCCGCCGTGGGCTAAAGCGTCCACTTTCAGTAGAGGGAGACACTGGTCCACAAAAGAAGAGCCGGCCCCCGAGTGTTGCGGATTCTGCGCCTCCTGGGGATGAGTTCCACGAGGGGCTGGGGGAGGCTCTCGAGCTGGAGTCTGCGGAGGATTTAGAAGACGGCGAGTTGTTGGACGACGAGCAGAGTAGTAGAATAGTGAGTGTATTTCGTAAAGAGGAACTTCCGGCACTGATTGCCGAAACCCTCAAGGTATTGAACATACCCGTGGAAGATGCCACTGCGGAGGACAAGTTGGAGGATCCCTTGATGCAGGCGGTGCGCACTTCCCACAGAGTCTTTTCGCTCCATAGGGTTTTTAAAGCTATGATCCAGGAGGAGTGGAACAGTCCAGAGTCCGCTTTGCGCGGGGCTAGACTGTTGCCTAAATTGTATCCTCTGTCGGAGGCTGATAGAGAGCTCTTTCGTTCGCCGAAGGTGGACGCGGTAGTTTCCGCGGTTACTAAACGGACTACTATCCCGGTGGAAGGTGCTGCGGCGTTGAAGGACCCGCAGGATCGGAAAGTTGATAGCTTGTTGAGACAGGCGTTTGATGATGCTGCCCTGTCAATGCAGGCAGCGGTGGCTGGGGCCTGGGTGGCGTGCGGCTGCCTCCGCTGGTCTCAACAGTTCCAGGGGCCCCAGTCGGCGGAACAAGAGGCCGCGGCGTCCAGATTGGAATCGGGTACCGTTTATTTGGCGGATATCCACTATGACCTCATTAGGGGGTTAGCTAACGGCATGGCGTCGGTGGTAGCGGCGCGTCGTTCTCTTTGGTTACGCAATTGGGCGGCTGATGGCTCTTCTAAAGCTCGCTTTAGTAAGCTGTCGTTTAAGGGCAGGCAGTTATTTGGAGAGGACTTGGATAGGTTGGTAAAAGATCTCGGGGATTCTAAGGGGGGTCGGCTTCCGGAGGATAAGCCCAAGCAGGGGAAGCCGACCTTCACCTTCCGGGGGTCTCAGCAGTCCTTTCGGAGGTTTCGTGCCTCCTGCTTTGGTCAGTCCCAGCGTTCCAGATATCTGGGGCGCGGACAGTTTCCGCGGATTTCGGGGGGCAGGTAGAGGTTTTGGCTCCTTGCAGGCGCAGGTCCCCAAAAAGTCACAATGAAGCGAGGCCGGCTCCAGTGGCGGTGATTCCCGTAGGGGGCAGACTGCGGGATTTCTACCCTGCCTGGGCCGCTATCACATCCGATCGGTGGGTGTTAGAAGTGATACGAGAGGGATATGCGCTCGAGCTACATCGACCGGTGCTCGATTCCTTCGTTATGTCCCCGTGCAGCGCTCCCTGGAAACGACGAGTCGTATCCGATACACTTTCCTGGCTGCTTCGGCTCCGGGTGGTCGCCCCCGTGCCGGAGGGGCAGTTAGGGTCCGGTCGATACTCCATCTACTTCATAGTGCCGAAAAAGGAGGGCACCTTTCGACCAATCCTGGATTTAAAGAGATTGAATCGGTGCCTCCGGGTGTCGCATTTTCGCATGGAAACGCTGCGCTCGGTCATAGCGGCGGTCCGCGAGGGGGAATTCCTAACGTCCCTAGACCTTACGGAGGCCTATTTGCACATTCCCATTCGCCGGGAACATCAAAGATTTCTGCGGTTTGCGCTGCCGATGGGCCATTTTCAATTTCAAGCCATGCCCTTCGGCCTAGCGACGGCGCCACGGGTCTTCACGAAGATCATGGTGGTGGTAGCGGCATTCCTGCGGAAGGAGGGTGTCCTCGTGCATCCCTATCTCGACGACTGGTTGATCTGGGCGAAGTCGAGGGAGGAGAGTCTCCGGGCGACGGCACGGGTCGTACAGGTTTTGCAGTCGTTAGGCTGGGTGGTCAATCGGGCGAAGAGCAGCCTTCTTCCCTCGCAGACCTTGGAGTATTTGGGGCGCGTTTCGAGACCGGCAACGGGAAGGTTTTTCTCCCAGTGCACAGAGCGCGGGCCCTGAGGCGGCTGGTGGAGCAGTTTCTAGCGAGACGGGCGTCCTCGGCTTGGCAATACCTTCAGCTTCTCGGCACGATGGCGTCGACCATCGAGGTAATTCCGTGGGCAAGGGCTCACATGTGGCCTCTGCAGCGAGCGCTGCTGCGTCGATGGTGTCATCAGTCCGAATCGCTAGCTCATCAGTTAGTTTGCCCCTTGGAGTTTCGGCGCAGCCTTTGCTGGTGGTTGCGTCGGCGCTCTCTGGCGAACGGTATGCCCTTGGAGTCTCCCGTCTGGCGTTTGCTGATGACGGATGCCAGTTTGAGCGGCTGGGGGGCTCATTGCGAGGGCCAGATTGCTCAGGGCCAATGGTCCTTGCAGGAGAGCCGGTGGTCCATCAACCGACTGGAAATGAGAGCCGTGTGGTTGGCTCTGACAGCGTTTCAGCCTTGGCTGCAGGGAGCGGCGGTCAGGGTGCTATCCGACAATGCCTCCACGGTAGCCTACATAAATCGCCAGGGAGGCACAGGCAGCGCGGCATTGGAAGCAGAGGCGGATCTGCTTCTGGATTGGGCAGAGCGGCATCTTCAGTGTCTGTCGGCCCAGCATATCGCGGGGGTTCACAATGTGGAGGCGGACTTTCTGAGTCGTCGCAGGGTAGACCCTGGAGAGTGGTCTCTACATCCTGAGGTATTTGCGTTGCTGGTCCGTCGTTGAGGTCTGCCGATAATGGACCTCATGGCGACCTTTGAGTCCGCGCAGGTCGAAAGGTTCTTCAGCAGGCGTCGGGAACGCATGTCGGAAGGCCTCGATGCATTGGCACAAAAGTGGCCAAGGTACGGGCTGCTCTATGTCTTTCCTCCGTGGGCTCTGCTGGGTCGCCTGGTACAGCGGATCGAACGGCATCCGGGTCCCGTGGTTCTGATTGCCCCGGACTGGCCTCGTCGGCCTTGGTATGCGGATCTGGTGCGGTTGAGTGTGGCCGATCCATGGCTCCTTCCTCCTCGGCCAGATCTCCTTCGGCAGGGGCTGCTGCAGATGCCTCAGGTGGCTCGATTCTCGCTTATGGCATGGCTATTGAGAGGGCGCGAATGAGAGCCAAAGGTTATTCTCCGGAGGTCATTGCTACCTTGTTGCGGGCGCGGCGTCGGTCTACGTCGCTAGCGTATGTCCGGGTCTGGCGTATTTTTGAGAGCTGGTGTGCGGCTCGCGAGTTTTATTTTAGTTAATAATTTATTGGATCTTACAAACTTTCAGATACATCCAATCAGCATTGCCATAATGACTTAGTATGCCTATTCCTACTAAGGTCCCACAGCCCCTTTTCTTCCTCCTTCCATCTTCCCCTTAAACCCCTTCTGCCTTAGCTGGTGTGCTTCTCGTCCAGTATATGCATGAGCTAATATGTCTGCGGGTATAAAAATGATCCCTTTTTAGACCAACTCATGAAAGGACCCCATATTTTTTTTGGAATAGACTTGCTCATCATTATTCGATTGTTGTAATTTTACTCACCTTAAATATGTGCCACATTTGCCTAACTATAGCTGTTTTTTTGAAAGAGAAGCCACTTTCCAATAAAAAGCAATCTAACAGCAGCCATGCATACCCCTATATATTTCTCTTTTACCTCAAATATTCTCATTGGGAGTATATGTAGCAGGTAACATTTAGGGTCCTTCCCAAACTCAAATATATAACCTTTTTTATGAATACAACCACCACCTTCCAAAATACCTAAGTGGGCATTCCCACCAAATGTGAAGAAAGCTTCCTATCTGTCTACAGTTGCCCATTATTTTCCCTATATATCTATCAAACACTCAGATGTTAGATACGTACGATACAAAGGTTTATTCTCTGAGAGGCTAGCGTCAAATTTAAAATAGCTATGGTCTGGAATATCTCGAACCAGCCTGCTTCTTCCAGCTCCTCTTTTAGGTCCACCTCTCAGGACTAAATGTGGTTTGGTTTGGCCTGTATGAAGGGTAACATCATAGCATACAACTTTGAAAGCAGCCTCTTCTACTACATTGATATTTATGAACGAAAACCTCAAATGGTGTTCACTCTGCCTCCAAATCTCTCAGAATCCATTACCCTTTAATATAGTGCCTGATCTGGGGAGAAAGCATATAGGGGCCGATATTCAGCCTGCTGCAGTCAGTACTTATAAGGTGCCTGGCTATCACTGGCAAAAGTGAAACCAGCTATTCAGTACCAGATGCCCGATGTTCAAAATCTGTTCCTGATCGTTCCTCCAGTTTAGTCCACACTTCTGGGTTGTGTACCTCCTCCTGCAGCTTGGAGACTGGGCAAACGTGACATCACTGGATGTAGTCTGCTGGCATCTCCCATCAACCACAGTGTGTCCATGCAGCAGGAGGACGTAGTGAGCCTTAGGTCTGGGCTCACTAGAGGAACACATAAGGAGCTTTTAGGGTAGCATAGGAACTGTTTTGGTTTAATTTTGGGAATTCTTTAATGTTTATTTGATTTGGGGTCTGTAGCTTTAAAAAAAAAAAAAAAAGGAAAGGAAGCTCTCTCTTGCTTGTGCCGGGTCCTGCTTCGCTTGCCTGTGTGTGTCTGGGTTTTTTTTCAGGTCTTACCCGGCTCAGATCTCTCTCCCTGGAGGGTATGGGAGAGAGCCCTGTAGCAGAGGAGCAGCAGTTGGTATCCGGTGCTCCGGGGCAGCCGCGATCCTGCCAGCTTATATCTGCAGTTAGTGGGGAGTTCAACCGTGGCTGATCGCTCGCTTGTAAGCTGAGCACAGCCACGCGGTTTGGAGCACCGCGGCAGCAAGATCGCTCCGACGGACTCTTCAGGTACTGTGTGGGGGTGCAGTTCGCCGGAGCTGGCGGGGGCCGTAGGCCGCAGAAGCGCGAGTCCTTTCGCGGCAGTTTTGGCGCCTTTTTGTTGCTTCACTCAGCGGCGGCCATTTTAGCAGTGTGGGACCGCATGGCGCACCGCACAGCCCGGGATCACACGGGGTGACAGTTTTGGCCCGGTTTTGTTGTTTTTCTCTCCCCTGTGATTCTTGTCCTGTAGTGGTGGGGATCGATAGGAGCTAAGAGTCGTCTATTTGGGGGGAGGAGGTTTATTTCTTTTGCACTTCGGCAGCAGCCTAGTTTGGATCCCTGAGTTGGTTCTCCAAGTGCTGGAAACTTGGGATTCTTGATCTAACCCTCTAGCTGAGGGGAGGGTCTCCCTAATCATTCTATAATACAAAAAAAAAAAAAAGATTTTTGTGTGTGGGAACAAAGTTGCTCATTTTCGGTTCTCCAGTTGAGAACAGTAACCGGAGGAGAGACAGATGGCTTCCCATCTGCTGTGCATCGTCTGCAGGACCCGCAGGGGCGCTATAGCGGAATCCCCAGGAACAAGCAGGAATGAGTCTTCACATATGGGTACGTCGGTACCGACGGAGCCTGCATGGGAACGCTCCCCAGCATCCAAAAATAAAGCTTTTGGGAGCATCCCATGCGCATGCGCGCTGCCTTCCCGCCCATTCACTTCCCTCTCATCAGTTTTCCGTTTTCTGCGGAGCCCGCAGGACGTATTCCTGTTGCCGCAGAAAATTCTTCTTTTTATTCTTAGTTTTTTGTGGTCACGTCTGCCTTCCCTCGACGCCACCAGTACCGCCGGTGCTTTTCTTTCCTTTTTCTAAAGAATTTCTCTTTTCCTCAGAAACTTTTCCTATTTAGTGTCTGACGGTTCTAGGCCACTAGGCCTCCATCTTTCCATTATGGAAAAGCCAGCCACTACTCTTAAGAAATGCTCAAAGTATGGCGGTACAGATATTTTTTCTGACACCCATACTTGGTGTCTAAAATGTTTGGGTCCTGACCATCGCCCACTGGAGTGTCTTTCCTGCTGGAGCTCAAATAGAAGAAATCTTCAGAATCGAGCACAACTTGATACCCGGTTCACATCGCACTCGATGTCACCAGCTACAATATCTCCACAGGATTAGGTAACCAAACAAAAGTCTGTAAAGACTAGCCAGTCCTCGAGTGGTAGATCTCCTTCCCAGTATCGAGATGGCTCTGGCCTTGCCCTTGAGGACATTTTGGCAATAAAGCCCCGGCGGGAGTCTTCGGGCTCCAAAGCATTAATGGGGCTTCAGGTTGTTCCCGGGGTTCTTACCTTGATGAACATACCTGGGCCATGCTCGGTGGTTGTGGCCGCTTCAAGCGGTACCGACACCCCAACATCGGCTATGGTGATGGATGAAGCACTCCTCACCGAGGATCGCAGTCTAGCGCTCTCGGCTACTTCGGTACCGCTAGAGTTGCTGCAGACCGTTCCTCCAGTATCAGTAACAGCTTCGGTACTGATACCGGTATCGGCATCGGTGTCGGTACCATCCATGCTTACTTCGACAGACTCGCTTCCTTCGATGCCGAGCCTGGAATCGATCTCTAGCATGGATGATTCGGTACCGACTCGTCTCGGTACGACCTCGGGCGGTACCGAAGACATCGCTTTAAGGAAAATCCGATGCTTCATCCTTTCAGGTCTTCCGATCCCGATGACTGGGATGAATCTATCAGTACCAAGGCTAAATCTTCAACAAGTCTAGCCTTTACCCCTCATTTTAGAGGGTCCTCCTCAGGGGAGATTTCTTTTCAAGCTTTTCTGCTTGATATGGCAAAGTTACTTGCCATTTCTATACCTGGTAAAGAATCCTTGCCAGGGGATTCAGAGACCCTGCAATCCTCCTGGATTTCAAAGGAGGTTATCATGTTTCCTTTACATCAGATCTTACAAAATCTACTTTTAAGGATGTGGGAAACTTCTTTAACGGTATCACCACATTCTAAGACACTTGACTCCATGTACAAGGTGCCACCTTCTCCAGGTTTTCAAAAGACTCAACTTCCTCATCATTCTATTGTTGTAGAATCAGCAATGAGGCGTATTAAGAGTGCAAAGAAGCATTCTTCTTATCCGCCAGGTCGTGAGTCTAGAACTTTAGATGCCTTTGGACGTCGATGCTTCCAGGCATCCATGCTTTCAGCAAGAATTATCTCATATATTTTCTATATGGGATTATCTCTTGAAGAGGTCACAAAGAACTTAAAGCTTTTAAACCCTTTTCTTCAAGAACATAAAAGAGCAGACTTTTTCATATTAGTCAGTCATGCTCAAAATGTCTCTAAATTCCTTAATCGTGCTTCCCTGGACTGTTTTGAGTCTATTAGCAGAACTTCTGCTATAGCCATAGGAGCACGACGCATGGCCTGGCTCCAAGCTTTAGACTTGGACAAATGGGTACAAGAAAAGCTGGGAAATACTCCTTGTACTGGTGAAAATCTCTTTAACAAGGATGCTTTATTTCAAGCTAATCAGTTAAACACTGATATTGTTGCTTTCAGAGGATTGTCAAAACTTTCATCTGCCCCAGCTAGTAAAAAATCTCCTAACAAACTTTATACCCCTGGGGGAAAATTTTTATTCATCTTCTACCCATCATGCAGATGTTTCCAAAGAAGGGCAACATTATAGCAGGCTAAGAAAACCAAAGTCTCAACAGGCTCAGCAAACTCAACAGTCGCAGGGTTTCTGATTTTTATTCATTAAATCTTTTTTTTTCCTGTTGAGTTTCAGAACCACTACTACTTAACTACAGAAGCATTTACAGTTCTTCTCATCTTTATTGAGAGGTCAGTGATACACTGCCTTAATCCTCCCCTTTAGGCATGACTCTCTTGCTAAGAGCAGTCTATCCTTTCAGCTCTTAGAGCTATTAAGGATAATCATGCCCTACAGGTAACAAGTTTCTCCTCTCCTTTTAAAAGTAAACAGAGGAGTTACAACTACTTATAAGGTATGCTATGCCCTTCACCTTAGCAGTTGTCTTGTACAAGGATATCTTATACTTTTCACTGCAGGGGAGCTTACCCTTTCAGAGACTTACCAAATTGTAAGTCTTTCCAACTCTGTATTACTTCCATCCCTCTTAGTTGAGATTTTCAATCTAAGAGTGATACTATTTGACTGGAGGGCTTACCTTTAAGCCATAGGATTGTCCCTAATACCTACTCCAGTAAATAATTTCCATACAGAGTTTCTCCCCTCTGCAATCTTTCAACTATTTCTTTTAAGACAGCTTATCAGACCATAAGTGAGAGTTATCACTTCTGTTCGGTCTCTCAATCCTTTTCCAATCTATAGGACCTAACCTCTTCTGCCTTAATAACACATAATTCTAAGAGAGGTTCCAAAACCTACTTGAACAGTTTATCGTTGCAGGCAACCTGTCTGTCTGCTATTCTTAGCCATCTGCAATTCTTTGGCTTCCACAGAATAGCTTAGGTTGCACACTGGTAATTAAACAACCAGATCTCACCTGGGCAACCTACAACATGCTCTCTGCAATTCTACAAGAAGCTCTGCAACTATGGGCTTTTGCCAGAGAGTGTCAGAGCCATTCCTGGTGGGCAACTTTCAGATAGTTGAAGGGCTTGCCCAGTCATGCTTCCACATGACCGGGTTTTTTCCTACTTTTACCATCTTCCTTAAAATTTTCCTTTTAGGAAAAATGAACCAGGGTTTAGATCACGTGAAAGCATAAAGAATTGCTTAATTCTCTGAGTTGTTCCACATCTCCAGTGGAACTTCTCCAACAGAGATGCACTTCTTTTCACTGCAGTCTGTCCTTGTCTAGTGCATTCCTTCTAATTCCTAATACTTCATTGGAGCTTATGTTGAACAAAGAACGCATTATACTCATATTGCCCTCTTAGACGGGCAAATATGGTATTCCCTTTTATTGCGTCTTTCTCCACACTGAAGTTATAGAAGGATCCAGACTTGTTGTCTTAAGACTAAGGTTTTCTTTGCATGTAGATCTCCACTTCTGGTTATTCAAAGTCTAGAATTTTAAAGAGATCTAGACCTATCCTTCTGACTAGGAACATTCCACTAGTTTCCATGTAACCTCCTTCATGGTTCTTCCACGTGTAACCAGTAAGGGGTTCTCTATGCATATTTTGCAAGCAGGTCTTACCCCTTCTTGTTGTTAAGTGAGTCTCTTATTTATATATATATATATATATATATATATATATATATATATATACACACACATATATATATATTGTGAGACCATGCCGGTCCTAGGCGGGTTGCCTAGACCCGGGATAGCCTGGAGTTGTGGTAAATAAAGGACACTGTAGTCGTGATCCGAATGAAATTAAAGTTGGGTTTTATTCCCCTTGAGGATGTCGTAGAATAAGGGACAACATAAAAGAACGGTTGTTTTCACCAGGGTAAAGGATGTTTAACCAAAATAATCATGCTTCTTTCCAGCAATAAAGTCCAACACTTTTCAATGTGCAAAATACAGTTTCTTTCTTGCTCTTTTCGTTTAACAAAGACTCTCTATATCATCAGTCACGCATACAGCACGTTCCATGGGTTCAAGAATATTTTCTGAGCTATTGCTCTCCCATTGCATAGGGCTAAGGCCTGTCCCTGTATAAGGACACTGAGCCCCTATGAAGCTGCTCTCTCTGTCTTGCTCTGGGGAAACCTCAGTTGCCACCAGTGGGAGCGGCTTTTGTATGTCCCAGATATCAGGAGCTGTGCTGGGGATTTCTTCCCACGGCTTGGGCCAATAAAAGTTCCCTTGCTGGTTATAAGCCTGGCTTCTATCCCGGAGACTCCCTTTTCTCCCCTTAGTAAAAACAGGGTACTTATCTTTTCTTTTGGAGAAGATGAGCTCAAACCCCTCTGCTTCCAGCCAAGGTTTTCTTTCGGCCCTGCAGCCTGCTCTTCTGTGGGAACCCTGGTTATGATGTCTGGCTGAGGGAAACTCACTTCCTGCTTCCCATGTGCTTCTTTGGTCGTGACCTCTGCCTTCTGTTAACTGGACAGTTTGCCTTGGTGTGAGGACCCCTCTGGCTGGGAAGACCTTGCTGCAGTTTTGCTTATCCCACCTGGGTTTGCCAGCCTGCCTTTCTCCAGCCCTGGTTCTCCAAGGTAACGTGTCTTCCTGCAATTGCTTGGGATTTCTACTCTCACCTTCTCTCCAAGCCTGCCTGAAACAGCAGCCAGAGTTCCTTTGGTCCCTGCCTTCCTCCTGGCATTCAAGCTCAAGCTCCGGCTCCAGCCCTAATCCAGACTCCAGCTTCCACTGCCAATGCTCATTCTGCTGCTTCCAACTCTCTTCCTCCTCCTTGTTCTCCCTCTGTGAGATTTCCCACCTGCTTTTAGCTCATCTAACGTGGAACGTGAGTCTGAGTCCAGGTGAGCCTGATTGGCACTCTCAATTCTTACTGCGTCACTACAACCCTGTGGAAAGTTTGTTTTCCTTTTCCCTGCCTCTCTGCACTGTGAATGCTGCAACTGCCCCTGAGGCTGCAAGGTAAGCTCTTCTTCCTTTTCATTTCTTAATATTTCAGGGTCTGTGTTTTCTAACTCCTGACAGGTAAGCCCTTCCTCCACATTGTCCTTTAATGTTTCAGGCTTAGTGCTGTCTAGCTCCTGACAAGTAAGCTCTTCCTCTGCACTACCCTTTAATATTCCAGGTTTTGTGCTGTCTACCTCATGACAATATATATGCATATATCTCACTCTGAAAGATTTGTTACTGTCCATATTAATGGTGTTCCAGCATGCCATAGGATTTTAAATGGACAAACAATTTCTATGGTAGTCACAAACTACCTTCTTTTACTGTAACCTTTCCTGTTATGTCACATTTGAAGCTCTCCATGTAAAGTCATCCTAAGTGACATCACTTACGGAAGACATTCCTGATCTTCAAGAAATTGGAGGCTACACCGCCTACTACAAATGTTTCTTTCTGTCTTTCATTTGGATAGAGGGGTCTCAAAGACCCATTCCTTTTTCTGCAAACCAGTCAGATTTATCTCCTCTCTTTCCTAGAGCCTTTTTCTGCTCCAAGGACAAAGAGCTTCAAACGTTGGCCTACAGAAGCTTTAGCTTCTCATCTAAAGTCCAACCTCATTAAACTCTCCCAGTTTTTTCTTCTGGGATTAGTTCTAGCCTTTTAGGCTTCTGACCTCTGCCTTTATTGTGAAATTTATTTTCCTCCACTTTCCAATAAGGTATTTTCTTTGAGGATAATGTACTGGTTTCTAGCACCAGACCATTAGTCTCAACAAATACTTTCGCAATACTTCTGTCTGAGGTCCACATTAGAGAATTGGAATCCAATTTTCACTTTTTCTGATCTACACAAGGACTCCTCTCCAGACGCCTTGTTTAGTCCAGCTGTTCCACAGCACACCCCCTTTTTAGTTCAACTCCTACCCTCCATCCCTTGGATGCCTCAGGTTCTGGGAAATAGCATGGCCCATCAACTAGATTGCAACATGCTGGGACCTCCTCCAGGCATCTTAGCTTGGGAGTCCCCATATGTGAAGACTCATTCCTGCTTGTTCCTGGAGATAGCACAGTTACTTACCTGTAACAGGTGATCTCTGGGAACAGCAGGAATAAGTCTTCACAACCCACCCACCTCCCCTAGGAGTTGTCTCTCTTTCTCTTTCTTTCTCTTTCTAGTTTGTCTACTTCCCTCATTCGGTCTCAGCTACAAACCCAACTGATGAGAGGGAAGTGAATGGGCGGGAAGGAAGCGCGCATGCACGTGGGATACTCCCAAAAGCTTTCTTTATGGATGCTGGGGAGCATTCCCACGCAGGCTCCGTCGGTACCGACGTACCCATATGTGAAGACTTATTCCTGCTGTTCCCAGAGATCACCTGTTACAGGTAAGTAACTGTGCTTTCTGGTATCTGCCACGGCTGTTCGACAGCCTCTGCTAGCATAGAGCAGCAGCTAGAGCTTAAGGCAGGGCAGGACGTTCCAGAGGTGCCTGCTGAACCAGAAGGAGACATCCTGCTGGCCAAGCCGCTGGGGGACGGTACAGAAGCCCAGTCGGGACCTTTGGGACTCTCTACAGCTTCAGAATCAGGATATCAGCTCGGTGATTTCTGTCCGGATTTCGTATTAATGATGCATCAGGCTTTTTGTTTACGTAGGCAGGGGAAGCTGTCGGAAACCTTGCCATTGCCTGCGAGGCTACAGCTGCCAGGGCTGCCGTTAGCAGATAGTGGGTCTATCAGGGCAACCAAGCGGGCCAGACCACTTGACCTCTCGCCCTCGGAGGTGGATTGGCAGGAAGAAGACGAAGCTGAAGTGGACCTGGAGACCGGTTTGGAGGAGTTGGAAGAAGGTGAGATTCCAGAGCCTGAGGATCAAGCAAAAATTATTCGGATCTTCCGTAGGGACGAGCTGACGCCTCTTATCACGGAATCCCTTCAAACACTAAAGCTGGCCACTAAACAGCCGGTGGAGGAGGATAATGGGGAAGATCCGATCATCCAGGCGGTGAGACTGATTCAGGACGAATGGGATCAGCCGGAAGCAGGGCTCAGAGGAGCTCGAATTATGAATAGGTTGTATCCTCTGGCAGATAAGGACAAGGACAGGTTTCGTTCTCCGCGGGTTGATGCAGCGGTGTCGGCTGTAACCAAGAAGACCACTATTCCGGTGGAAGGTAGTTCGGCCTTGAAAGATGCGCAGGATAGAAAGATGGATAGGTTGCTGAAGCAATCCTTTGAAGCCAATGGTTTGTCATTACAAGCTTCCATCTGTGGGGCTTGGGTGGCGAGAGCGTGTCTCCGCTGGTCGCAGGGCTTGCGTCAGTCAGTTCAGCTGGAGCAGGAGGGTCTACGAGAGTTAGATCGTCTGGAGTCCGGATCAGTGTATTTGGCAGATGTGCATTATGATTCGATCAGGGCTCTGGCCAATAGTATGACATCGTTAGTGGCCGCCCGTAGGTCCTTGTGGTTAAGAAATTGAGCAGCAGACGGTTCTTCTAAGGCCCAGCTCAGTAAACTCCCGTTCCAAGGATGGCTGCTGTTCGGAGAGGATCTCGATAAACTGGTTAAGGATCTGGGGGAGTCCAAGGGGGGTAGACTCCTGGAGGATAAGCCTAAGCAGGGGAAGCCCTCGTCAGCCTTTAGGGGCTCTTTCAGAGATTTTCAAGGTTTCGGTCTTCCCGCTTAGGTGGGTTTCAAAGAGGACGATTTGCTCCTAGAGCCCAGGGGTTTCGTGGGTTTTGTGGAGCAGGCAGAGGTTTTGCCGCGACGTCCACAGCTACCACTCGACGGCCACAATGAAGCGAGGGGAGCCCGGTGGGAAGCAATCCGATAGGCGGGCGACTTCAGAATTTTCTTCCTGCCTGGGTCCAAATAACGTCCGACCAGTGGGTCTTGGAAATAATCCGAAAGGGCTATGCTCTGGAGTTCGCAAGGCCCATTCGCAATTTGTTTGTGATATCTCCCTGCAAAGGTCAGCAAAAGGTTCTGGCGGTTCGAGGTACCTTGAATCGGCTCTTGCAAATAGGAGCAGTCGTTCCGGTATCCAAGGAAGATTACGGCAGGGGTCGATACTCAATTTATTTCGTGGTTCCAAAGAAGGACAGGTCTCTGTGTCCAGTCTTAGATCTAAAAGGTGTGAACCGCTTTCTCCGAGTACCGCATTTCAGGATGGAAACTTTACCGGTCCGTCATTGTGGCCGTGCGGCAGGGGGAGTTTTTGACGTCCCTCGACCTTACGGAAGCGTATTTGCATATCCCGATCAGAGCAGGGCATCAAATATTTTTGTGCTGCCGTGGGGATACTATCAGTTCCAGGCATTACCCTTCGGGCTCACAACGGCGCTACGGACCTTCACCAAAATCATGGTTGTGGTAGCCGCAGCGTTGCAAAAGGAGGGGATTCTGGTACATCCCTATCTCGACGTTTGGTTGATTCGAGCAGAGTCCAGGAGTGAGAGCATAACAGTTACAGAAAAGGTGGTGAGATTCTTGGAGGGGCTCGGTTGGGTGGTCAATATGGAAAAATGTCACCTGAGTCCGTCCCAGAATCTCGAGTATCTAGGAGTGCACTTCGACACTCGACAGGGAGCGGTGTTTCTCCCAGATCGACGAATATAAATTCTTCAGCAAGTGGTGCGCCGGTTCAGGGCAGCCCCGGCGCCTACGGCATGGAGCTACCTCAGAGTGCTGGGGACAATGGCAGTGACCTTGAAAGCGGTGCCTTGGGCCAGGTTTCATATGTGTCCACTACAGCGGGTGCGGATGGTCTCATCAGTCCGATTCGCTGAGCAAATGACTGCCTTGTCCCCTAGGGGTCCAGCAGGTGCTGAAATGGTGGCTGCGTCCGGGGTCTCTGTCGGTTGGGATGCCTCTGGAACAACTGAAATGGCTGTCATTGTTGACGGACGCAAGTCTTTTGGGTTGGGGGGCTCATTGCGGAGAGCTCTTCGCGCAAGGCCTCTGGTCAGATTTGTTTTATTTATTTAGCAGACATTTATATACCGCTACTTCCAGCGATCAGCAGCGGGTTTGATTACATATTGGAAACTGTCAAATCAGGACAGTAAAATTTGAAGTATATACATGTTGATTTGTAGGGTAAGCACAACACACAGGAATGGGTTCTTTTAGTAGCGAGAAGCAATAACTTACATATGTACATATTTACATAAATGCATCCCTGCCTCCCTGGGTGGCATAGCCTAAACCACTTGGATTTAAATCAAGTTGTACTGACTCTGAAATAGGTGAGTCTTGAGTTTTTTTCTAAAGTCTATTAGGTCTTTGCTAGCTCGTAGAGTACAGATCAGGAGACCGCTTGGTCGATCAACAGGTTGGAGCTCCGAGCGGTGTTTTTAGCGCTGCGCGCATTCGAGGTGACAGTGAAGGGTCATGCGGTGCGGGTGCTGTTGACAATTCCGCTACAGTGGCTTACATCAATCGACAAGGTGGTACAGGAAGTACCGCCATGGAAGAGGAGGCGGACGAGCTGTTCACTTGGGTAGAGCAGCGCCTGCCAGCGATTTCAGCTGCACACATTGCGGGTAAGGACAATGTGACAGCGGATTTCCTCAGCAGGGTTCAAGTGGATGCCGGAGAATGGGAATTGCATCCAGAGGTGTTTGCGCAGCTAGTTCACCGATGGGTCCCGCCGATCATGGATCTCATGGCGACCTTCCAGTACACGAAGGTGGGTTGGTTCTTCAGCAGGCGACGAGAGCGGATGTCAGAAGGGATCGACGCTCTAATGCAGAGTTGGCCGGTGTCGGGTCTTCTCTACGTATTCCCACCGTGGGCAATGATAGGCCAAGTAATGCAGCGTATAGAGGCTCATCTAGGGAGAGTGTTGCTAGTGGCTCCGGATTGGCCGAGGCGGTCGTGGTATGCTGATCTCATGCGTCTGCTCGACGGGGAGCCGTGGAGGCTGCCGGTTTCGGAGAGTCTGTTGATTCAAGGGCCTCTGAGGATGCCTCAGGTGGATCGGTTCTCGCTTACGGTCTGGCCATTGAAAGGGCAAGGATGAGGCGAAAATGTTATTCTGGGGCTGTTATCTCTACTCTACTTAAAGCGAGAAAGATGTCTACGTCTTTGGCGTATGTTCGTATATGGCGTATCTTTGAAGATTGGTGCTCAAGAAGACAAGTGCGAGCGGCGAAGGTGTGCGAGCGGCGAAGGTGTCCGTGCCGATAGTCTTAAGTTTTCTTCAAGAGGGCTTTGATAAGGGACTGCTATAGGGGCAAGGTCCAGGGAGTACGCTCGGCGTGCATGCAGATATTCTGCGTTTTGTGAAGGCTGTCACCAGTTTATGTCCCTCTCATAGAGTCTTGATGCCTCCGTGGGATCTCAATTTAGTTTTGGGAGCACTGGTTAAGGCGCCTTTCAAACCATTGCAGCAGGCGTCCTTAAAGGATTTAACTCTGAAGACGGTGTTTTTGGTGGTGATTTGTTCAGCGAGGCGGGTTTCGGAGTTACAGACGTTTTCTTGCAGAGAGCCATTTTTGTCATTTTCTCAGAAAAAGGTGGTGCTCCGGCCCGTTCCATCCTTTTTGCCTAAGTTGGTTTCTCCATTTCATTTAAATCAAACAGTTTCTCTGCCGGTGCTAGGTTCTCTGAGTGGGGACGCAGCTGACCGGGAGCTACGACGCTTAGATGTTAAGCGAGTGCTTAAGCATTATTTAAAGGTGTCAGAGACCTTTCGCAAATCGGACTGTTTGTTTGTTTTGTTCGGGGGTGCTCGTAAGAGCGAAGCGGCTGCGAAAGCGTCTATTTCTCGGTGGATTAGAGAAGCGATTGCATCGGCATATCTCTTGTCGGGTCGACAAGTTCCATCTGGGTTACAAACTCATTCCACCAGAGCGCAGGTGACTTCTTGGGCGGAGCACAGTTAGGTTCCGCCTGTGGAAATTTGTAGGGCAGCTACGTGGTCGTCCTTGCATTACCGGCTAGATGTCTTGTCAGCAAGGGATGCTGTATTTGGTTTGGCGGTGCTGCAAGCAGGCTGGAGAGGTCCCTCCCAATAAGTACTGCTCTTACATCCCAGAAGTGTGGACTAAACTGGAGGAACGATCAGGAAATGGAAATTACACTTACCTGGTAATTGATGTTCCTGGAGGAACTCTAGTTTAGTCCTCAATTCCCGCCCAGGATCGTGTGATAGTACTGACAGTCCTGTCGAAAGCAGGTTTGGATAACCAGTAGGTATCTTCTTTGTTCTCATTTTCTGTATATTCTTGTGCTTTTATTCTGTCGCTCTGGTGAGGCGGCAGGAAGTGGCACAGGGAAGAAGTGCTGTACTTCCGACAGGAAGTTCTCTTGTATATAGTTATAATACAGGTGTTTTGTTATATTTGGCTACTTATTTGTTGCTCCATTAAGTGTGCTTTGTCAATAGTTCACTGGGGTTGATGGGAGATGCCAGCAGACTACATCCAGTGATGACACATTTTTTGACATGCCCAGTCTCCAAGCTGCAGGAGGAGGTACACAACCCAGAAGTGTGGACTAAACTGGAATTCCTCCAGGAACATTAATTACCAGGTAAGTGTAATTTCCATTTGCTGTCTGGTCAGTGGAAATATTCAACAGGATATTCAGAAACATTGGCCAGTTAGTATCACTAAATATCAGGCTCAGCAGGGTTTTTGCAGTTAGCAGATCCTACTAATTGCAAAACTCTTTTGAATAGCAGGTCCATAGTTCGTTGATACAACAAAATTTCTTTCTCAGATCACTCCTTTCTCTTCAGTATGAGTTGAACAATCCTAATTGACCCCCCTCCTGCCAACTTCAAAAAAATGTAAAGATTAATTGTGGTGAGAAATGCCTGTTAAAACAAATAGGCACAGAAGCTGAGTGCTCTTTTCCTTGAACCTATGAGGAGTGAGCCCCATCCCGTACCGGGAAGATAAACCTAACAAAAGAATTTTCTCCCTGCAAAGGCAGCCTTAGTTTATTAGGTAACTATGAAAGGAAGCAAAGTAGTATCTCCCCAACCTGCTGGGAAAGTCTCTAAATCTTGGGGAAAGGGAATTTCTCTAAATCTGGCGAAAAAGAGAATTCTTTGATAAATCTGTATATTTTAGAATTCATTGTTTTGTTTAAGTCAGGGCCTAGTACCACCAGAGAGCTTTCATTTAAATCAAATCAGAGAGACATTGGAGGCTTACCTTGCCTGGAGTTGAGCTGGTTAGTGGTGTTTGATCATCAGCTATACTGCCGGTACGTCCCTGATCCTCCCCCCAATGATTGGGTCTAAAACCTAGCTGTGCTGAGAAGAAGCTGAGACATTGGAGGCTTGCCTTGCCTGGAGTTGAGCTGGTTAGTGGTGTTTGATCATCAACTGTACATCCCAGCTCCTCCCCCCAGTGATTGGGTTTGATAACCAGCTATTTTCTGTGGCACATGGACGGGGCGTGTACCCAAGGGGCTTGTTGTCCGCCTGCTCTCCCCTCTTGAGCTTTTGAAAAAGTATATGAGAGAGATCTTAAATTTTTCCGCTTTTGAAGAATCTATGATAGTTTCTTTATATTATGTCCCTCTGACTTCTTTTCAGCTCTCTTGGAGGGTGAGGCAGAGGAACAAAATGTGGATGATCAGTTTTTAGAGTCATCTCTGGAGAAGGTCCACAAAAGGGCAACTCTTGTAGTCACTTTTAAGACAGAAGCAGATACATCAGTCATATTGAAATTGCATTTCTCCAGGAACAAGCAGGAAGTCAGTCCTCACTTATGGGTGATGTCAGCACTGACAGAGCCCGCGCGGAGCAATTCCCCTGCTTTCACAGAAAGCTTTTAGGATTGCTGCCACGCATGCGTGGTCCTCTTCCTGCCAAAAGGTGCCATCTTGCTCAGTCTCCCTTTTTCCGTGGAACCCTTCGGACGCACGTCCTCATCTCTGTCCCTCAGAAAAAGTGTTTATTTTTTCGGCCTCTGGCCTGCTATTTTTCTGGTTGCACCGGTCCTCTACCCGTCCTTCCCCTGCTCTCCCTCTTTTTTGGGCAGGCGGGGATGTTTTTTGTAGCATTTTTTCCCCTTGCAGGCTTTGTGCCCTTTTTTCCCCAACCGCTGGCCGCGTGGGTCTTCGACCTCACGGGGGCCCTTTTTGCCCTGATGGCCACCAGTTTCAAAAAATGCAGCAGGTGCTCCAAGAACATGTCGCTTACGGACACTCGTGACTGCTGTCTGCGGTGTCTCAGGGCTGACCATGATCCGGAGCTCTGCTCACTTTGTAAGAAAATGCCCTCCAAGGCCCTGCTAAGTCGTAAGCAGAAGTCCGAAGACATTTTCCATAAGGCTGCCTTGGAATCCCCATGGTGCCCCCAGTCGTCCCTCCGCTGGTGGGATCCCCCATCTCAGCCCCGCGTTCAAGGCGGCACTCCAATCAGGGGTCACCTGAAGTGGAGCGGTGCAAGAAGAAGGAGGCCTCGAAGTCTCTGTCGGGGGCTCCGGACAAGCCCGAGTGCTCCCGCGCTCGGTCGCTTAGCCCCCCTCGGCGCTCCTGAGAGTCAGACAGAGAGCGGCCTCGTAAGGTACCTCGTACAGACATGGAGGCCTCTGGTGATGGCGCCCGGTCTCCTGAGGGCCATCCCAATTAGGACCTCCTCAACGCCTGACCCGGTGACCCCTGGTCAGCGTCGCAGTATCTCACGCCCTCCTGGGAGTCCCATATGCTGACACTAGAGCGCAGCGTTTCTGCCTTTTTAGCTGCCCAGCAGGCACTCACACCCAGCATGGCTGGCTCACGCCTGGAGTCCTAGACTCCCTCAGGAGGGATGTGTAAACCCGCCCTGGAAACCCACGAGAGCTGTGGGCCTCGTGAGGGTCCTCGGCATCAGTCTCGCTTGCCTTTCCGTTCCTCGGGGGCGAGATCCTCCAGGGCCTCTGGCTCCAAGCAGGCCTCTGTCTCCAGACGGGGCAACCAACCCGAAACGGGCTCCTCCTCAGTCTCTGGGGTTGGGAGTCAGATGGGGATACTTCCCCTGAGACCTGCGCGTACAGGGACCTCCCTTCAGACCCGTCCCCGCCCACCTTTCAGAGATGTTCGCCTCCCGAGGACACATCCTTTCTACCCAGGCTGAGGAGGAACCTCGCACCAAAGAGCTCAAAAACTTGTAGTACGAGTCCCCGCCTTGGTAGTCTCTTACTGTCCAATTTCTCCCATTCTGTGCAGGCTGCTAATCCGCATGTGGGAGACACCTGCCTCGGTTCCCATTGTGAGTAAGCGCCTCGACGCGATGTACAAGGTCCAGCACGGCCCCAAGTTTAGGAAGACCCAGCTTCCCCATACCTCCATGGTGGTGGAATCGGCTATGCGGAAGAAAAAGAGCCCGAAGTCGCACTCTTCAGTTCCGCCGGATAGGGAGTCGAGAGACCTCGAGGCCTTGGGGCGCAAGGCTTAACAGGGGTCCATGCTCACATGCCGTATTCAGGCTTACCAATTGTATATGGACATGTTCTTATGTGACCTCGCCAAGGAGCTCGGGGGTTTCTCTGTGGGCCTTGTGGGCGAACCCCTCGTTAGGTTCCAGACCTTCTGAGATCCGTCATGGAGTGCTCCAAATACCTTTCCCGTGCCGCCTACAACGGATTTGAATCCTCATCCCAGATGGCAGCTGCTGGCATCGGGACCCAACGCCAGGCATGGCTCCAGTCCTCGGACTTGGAGCAGTGGGTCCAGGAAAAGCTCCTGGACGTCCCCTGCCTCGGTGAGCAGCGCTTTGGTAAGCCTATGGAGAATAAGGCTGCCGAGATAGAAATGGAGTTCGTCACCCGAACCCGCCTCTCGCGCAAGACCTCCTCCCTCCCTCGAAAGTAGCAACAAGCTAAGAAGCCGTTCTTTCCGAGGAAGGGCCTACCATACCGGGATTACCCACCCTACGCACCCACTCCCGCGCCAACCACAGTGACACAAGGAAAGGCTCCCCATGGTCATCGCAAGCCTAAAGGGCCCGACCCAAACCCCGGTGCCGCCCCAGCCCGCCCAGGGGTTTTCACACCAGCAGCGTAGCCTTTCGCCCCTCCACAGCTTTTGCAGCTGGTGGGGGAGATGCCTGTCCCTCTTCGCCCCTCAGTGGGCATCCATCACGTCGGACGCCTGGTTTCTCCAGGTAATCTGAGCTGAGTATCGCCTCCGCTTCTACAGGCATCCCCCTCCCTTCTCCTGAGTGGTGCCTTCTCGACTCCCCGCGCACCTGACCTTCTTACAGCGGGAGCTGGACAACCTCCTCGCTCAGCGGGCGGTTGAGAGGGTACTGACGCACCTCCAAAGTCGGGGCTTCTGTTCCTGGTATTTTATCGTCCTGAAAAAGAAGGGAGGCCTATGGCCTATTCTTGACCTCAGAAAGTTGAACAAGTTCTTGGTGCGGGAGAAGTTCAAAATGCTATCGCTTGGCGTCGTGCTGCCCTTCCTCCAACAGGGCGATTGGCTATGCATCTTGGATCTCAGGGATGCTTCCACCCACATTCTGGTCCACCCCTAGCACAGACAGTATCTGAGCTTCAGGGTGCAGGGAGAGCACTACCAATACAGGGTGCTCCCCTTTGGGCTTGCGTCTGCCCTGCAGATCTTCACAAAGTGCCTCTCCGTGGCAGCCGCCTCCCTCAGACGGCAGGGAGTGTCAGTCTGCCCTTACCTTGATGACTGGCTCATCACTGAGCCCTCGGCCAGAGAAACTCGATCGGCGGTGTTACGTACAATCCTTCTTCTCAAATGCCTAGGGTTCCTAGTCAACTACCCCACGTCCCACCTCGAGCCGGTGCAGACCTTGGAGTTTATCGGCGCATGCCTCGACACTCAGTGAGCGACCGCCTTCCTGCCAGCAGACCATGCAGATTGCTTCTGAGCTCTGGTGGCTCGGGTTACGGCCCAGACTATGCTGTGCCTCCTGGGGCACATGGCCTCCACTGTCCATGTGCTTCCCCATGCCCACATGCATATGCGGACGGCTCAGTGGTACCTCAGTGCTCAGTGGAACATGGCCTCGGGTCACCTCAGAGATCCCATTTGGATCTCCTGCAACCTTCGCATGTCCCTGGACTGGTGGCAGAACCCCCGCAACCTCTCCCGGGGACTGTCCTTCCAAACCCCTCAGCACAAACTTGTCCTGACGATGGATGCTTTCCTGCTGGGGTGGGGTGCACACTGCGGTGCGCTGTGCACTCAGGGACGATGGTCACCTGAAGAGTCCCAACAACAAATAAACTTGCTCGAGCTTCGGGGGGTCCGATGGACCCTGAAGGCCTTCGAGGACCATCTGAAAGGGAAGTCTGTGCTCGTGCAGACCAACAACCATGTAGCGATGTTTTACATCATCAAGGAGGGGGGGGGACACAGGCTCCCGCCTCCTCTGCCAGGAGGCGGTCCTCCTCTGCTCCTTTGCCTTCTGTCGGGAGATGACCCTACGAGCAATCTACCTTCCAGGCCACAAGAACGTCCTCGCAGACAAATTCAGCAGGATCCTCCACCCTCACGAGTGGCGGCTGGACCCGGAGGTGGCCGGCCTTTTATTCCATCGGTGGGGGATCCCGACCATGGATCTGTTCGCCAGCCCAATGAACATGCAGCTTCCCCACTTCTGCAGAACAATCCCACAATCCTGAGTTGGACCTCCAAGCTTTTTATGCGTTCCCTCCCACTCCTCTCATTGCGAGGATCCTCTACAAGGTTCAGTGGGAGCGGGCATTGGTGATCCTTGTCGCTCCTTCGTGGCCTCGACAGCCATGGTTCCCACTCCTGCTCCGGCTCGCGTCCGAGCCCCCAGTTCACCTGGGCTGCACCCCAGGCCTACTAACGCAGGAGGGGCGGGTGTTCCACCCGAACCTGGCCTCGTTGTCCCTCGCAGCCTGGCAGCTGAACGGTTCTCTCTAGCCCTGCTGGACCTCCCAGAGGAGGTTGAGGAGGTCCTCCTCGTCTCAAGGAAGGACGTGACGAGGCGAGCTTACGCCTTCACATGGCGATGCTTCTTGGTTTGTGCTCCGGGCTCCAGATTGACCCGTTTTCTTGTCCTACCCAATGGGTCCTCCAGTACCACCTCCACCTCTCGAAAGAAGGGCTGAAGTCAAACTCAGGTGCACCTGAGTGCCATTTCGGCGAATCACCTCCCCGTGGAAGGTAAAACCCTCTCGGAGCAGCCCTTGGTCTCCCGCTTTATGCGGGGTCTCTTATTTTCCAAACCTCCCATCTGGCCTCCCCCAGCGGAGTGGGACCTGAACGTAGTACTCATGCAGCTTACACGTTCACCCTTCGAGCCGATGGCGACGTGATCACTTCGGCACCTATCCTGGAATGTGGCCTTCCTGGTGGCTTTGACCTCGGCCCGCCGAGTCAGTGAGCTCCAAGCTTTCATGGCTGATGACCCTTACACCAGGTTCTACAGCAACAGGGTGGTCCTCCATATGCACCCCAAGTTTCTACCGAAGGTTGTCTCGGATTTCCATCTCAGTCAGGAGGTAGTCTTGCCGACCTTCTTCCCGAGACCGCATGCCGACGAGGCATCGTCGGTGTTGCATGCACTCGACTGCAAGAGTGCTCTTGCCTTCTATCTGCAGTGCATTCCATCCTCATCGCAAGTCTATGATCCCAATCGCCTGGGGCAGGCAGTTACAAAATGCACGCTCTCCCTCTGGGTGGTGGATTGCATCGCCTTCACTCATGCGAAGGTGGGCGCCCTGCTGGATCAGCGGGGTCACCGCACACGGCGTCTGAGCCAAGATGGCCTCGGTAGCTTCACTGCGCTCGGTGCCGCTGACGGACATCTGCTGAGCTGCGACCTGGTCTTCAGCGAACCCTTTCGCTTCGCACTACTGCCTAGAGAGGGAGTCCAACCGGGACAGCGCCTTCGGCCAGGCTGTACTCCGTAGTTTGTTTGGGATATAAGCAACTCTTGCCTTTCGACCCTTCTCAACGGCTACCGAGGGTTTCGTCCCGGGGACCCGAGGACTCTGGCTCCTTTGGGCATCAACTTCTGTTCACGACCTCGCGGAGGCGTTTTTTGGTTACAGGTTCGGTAATCTATAGCTGTGGAGTCCCATGTGAGGACTGACTTCCTGCTTGTTCCCGGAGAAAGTGTAGTTACTCACCTGTAACAGGTGTTCTCCAGGGACAGCAAGAATCAGTCCTCACTACCCTCTCACCTCCCCTGATGATTTGCTGGATTTTATCCTTCCCTTGCCATTTGCTTGGTAGGGCTTGAGCTAAGGGACCTGACTGAGCAAGATGGCACCTTTGGGAGGGAAGAGGACCACACATGCGTGGCAGCAATCCCAAAGGCTTTCTTTGAAAGCTGGGGAATTTCTCCGTGCGGGCTCCGTTGGTGCTGATGTCACCCATAAGTGAGGATTGATTCCTAGGAAGGCTGTCCATTTTTGTGGATATCCCTTAAATATTTTTCCTGATGTGGCTCGATCTACTCAGCTTTGCAGGAAACGTTTTTGCAATTAAAACCTAAAGTTCTGGCTATTGGAGGGACTTTCTTTTTGAAGTTTCCTTGTAAATGTGTGTTTACAGATGTATCTCATTTAGAAACGTTTCTCCTAGATAAGTGTTAGATAGTCAGTTGAGATAGTTAAAAGGGGTTTTAGTTTACTTTCCGAGTTAACTCAGGCCTCCAATGTTCTCCTTGATGTGGACTTTAGCATCCTAGCAGGCTTAATTTCTAGTGGGTTTTTTCTTTTTTTGGATGAGTTTCTTGTTCTTTTGATTGTACTGTAATTTATTTATTTACTTATTTAACAAGTTTTTTATACCGCCTTTTCCTTAAATCAAAGCGGTTACAAGACATACAAGGGTTATAAAGTAAAGGAAATGTACATAGTATAAACAAAACTTCAGAGTAGTAAAGTAGGATAAACAACATTGGTCAACTGTTAGAGAAAATCATTTTATAAAACAACTACAATAGACGGAATCTAGTTAATTGTTTGATCCGTAGTGTTCAATGAAGAGTATTGTCTTTAATTGTTTACGAAAGTCCTTTAAGGCCTCAATTGAACGTAAATCAGGAGGGAGTGAGTTCCATATCAATGGGGCAGCCAACGAAATCGCTCTTTGTGTAGAGAAATTGCATGATTTTACGTAGTTTCTTGGGGTGCTGAGGGTGTTTGAAGTGGTTTGCCTCCTTGGTCTGTTGCTGGAATTAGGGATCAAGAGAGAATGAAGGCTGAATGCAGAGCTCTTATGTCTAATTTTGAAAATATTTATAATCATCTTGTATTTGATACGGTGACTTATTGGGAGCCAATGGAGTTCTTTGAGGATAGGGGTAATGTGGTTATAATTTGCGGAGCCGTTGATTATTCTGGCTGCTGTGTTCTGAGCCATTTGTAACGGTTTAAGAGAATGTTTAGAAAGACTGTTGTAGATTGGGTTACAAAAATCTAGTATGGGAGTTATGAGCGCTTGACATACTGTGCAGAAGTGTTCATATGAGAGAAGAGGCTTGAGGCGTCTGATTATTTCATTCTGTAATATGCGTTTTTAACCGTTTTTCTTATGTGGGATTGTAAGTTGAGTTCTTTGTCAAGAGTTACTCCGAGGTATCTAACTTCGTCCTTAATAGGTATTATAATGTTGTTACATGTGATGTGTGGTGGGGGGCTAAAGTTGGTGTTTCTGGTGATAATAAGTGCCTCTGTCTTGTCAAAGTTTATAGCAAGGTTGTTGTTCGTTAGCCAAGTGGACATGTTGGCAAGGCAGTTCATAATTCTGCTGTAGTCCGGGCTGTTAATGTCTATTGGAGTGTAAATCATAATGTCGTCTGCAGAAATGGTGTAATTTATTTGGTGGGCTGCCATGACATGACAGATCGGTTGGATAAGTAAGTTAAATAGCAGTGAGATTAGTGAAGATCCTTGCGGTACACCTTGTTTAATCATTGTGGGCATTGAAGTGTTGGTTCCTATTTTAACCTGGAACTGCCTGTTTGTCAGGTATGATTTGAACCAGCTTAGGACGGTGCCATTTAATCCTATGCTCTGTAGTCTAGCTAAGAGGATTTTGTGGTCCACTGTATCGAAGGCCGCTGAAATATCTATAAATATCATTAAGGTTCCTCGATTGTAATTGTCTATGGTCTGAATGACATCATTAAATAGATAAAGCAGTAGTGTTTCAACTCCATGGTTAGGGCGGAAGCCATGTTGATGTAAATCAAGTGGAGCATGGTCATCGATGTGATCCTGGAGTTGAAGTTGTACTGTCTTTTCTATAATTTTGGCTATAAGTGGTATGCTGGAGATTGGCCTATATGCTGCTGGATTGCTCTTTTCTAGATTGGTTTTCTTGGGGATAGGCCTTATTGTGGCTAGTTTTAGCTGTTCTGGCATGATTCCTTGAGTTAAGGAATTGTTTACGAGGTGGTGTAAATAATTGAGGAAGTCTTGCTTGGTTGCTTTGATCCAAGGGACTAGGCATGGATCTGTGGGTGCAGTGCTTGTGTTGAGAGCGGCGATGATGTCTGATAATTGCATAGTTGAAGGAGTGTGGAACTTGTCCCAAGTTGTGCCAGGTAAGATATGGCTGTTGGTTTCAGAGTGTTTTAGTTGCGGAGTTTGGCCTATTTTTTCTTGAAGATAAACTGCATATGTTTGTGGGTTGACTTGTATATCTTTATCAGAGCTAGGTTCATTGGTTAGATTTTTTACTATTTCAAAAAGTTCCCTAGGTTTGTTATAAGCTTTCTGGATTGTGTTTGTGTGGTGCTCTCATTTTGTTTTATTGATAAGATCGTTATAATTCTTTTGCTGTGTTAAATATAAGTCCTGTGAGGTTTGAGATTTGAATCGTCTCCAGTGGCGTTCTAGTTTTCTTAACTCCCTCTTAGCGTAAGATGCTGTTTCTTTTTATCTTGTATATGTATACAAGTAAATGCATAATAAAAATAAAATAAAATAAAAAATTCAAATCAGAGTATAGTGTAGCATAGAAGGTTGAATAGGGTAAATATTCTTAGAGTAGAAAGAAAGAAATTGTTTCTTGATACCTTTACAAACATGCTTTCCAGTTAGGAGGCTAGAGACCTGTGAAATTGTTTTAAATAGGTGTTAAAGTCCAGTGACAGATCAAAGGGGAAATTTGAAAGGCTCACTCTATCAAACCAAGGGCTGTGTGAATCACCAAATAAATTGTTAAGACATTATCTTAGAAGCACAGGTCAGGGCACTGTTACAGCATGCCAGTTTTTACAAAGTATTTCTTTCCCTCCTACCCACCCTGACACCCATCTACCCCTGGCATAATCTTAGCTTTATAGGCTCTTAAATCTATAAAAGGGAAAAAGGTCAAATTCACTTTCAGGATCAGTTGGTTATCCTCATCAGGAATGGATTAATTAAGGCCCTGAAATTAATTAATCTTGAGGTGAACAGTCCCTTAAACTTACTAGGTATAGTTGCATTAGTACAAGTATCCCTAGCAACTAAGTAAACAAACAGATTAAATATCTAAATAAATCCTTAAAACTAAGATGGAGACAGCAGTCCAGCAATGAGATGGGGGGCTATCCAGTCATCTGCATTGAGTGTCACATGAATGATTTTCTCCCAGTTGGTGAGACGTCTTACTTATGACTTAGGTGAAAGGAGCTCTGTGCTCTCAGGGAACGAGTCCAATCTCTGAAAGCTAGAGTAGCAGATTTGAAGGAGTTAAGGAAGACAAAGAGGTATATAGTCAAGACCTATAGGGATGTAGTACTGAAGTCTCACCTCCAGTCTGGAAGTTTTTCTATTGCCATGAAGGAGAGAGATTACGTGAAAGGAGAGCATCACTTTGGTGTGGCAGGAAGTGATTCTGTAGCTAGGACCTGTGATTTGTTGATAAGAAAAATGCCCTCAGACAAAAAGTAGTTCCTAGTTAATACAAATTCCATCAGTTGAATTAAAAAGGACGGAGGTAACCGGTCAGGAGCAAAAACAAACAGACCCTTCAATAAATTCAGCGCTTCCACTTGATTAATATTGGTGTATAGTGCCACCACATCCAAGGTGACAAGCAAGGCATTAGCCGGGACCGTGATAGTGGATAGAATTTGCAACAAATGCGTGGAATCCTTAATGAATGAGGACACTTGACAAGCCTCTTGTTTAAGAAAAACGTCGCAAAAAATAGAAATACACCAATATTAATCAAGTGGAAGTGCTGAATTTATTGAAGGGTCTGTTTGTTTTTGCTCCTGACTGGTTACCTCGGTCCTTTTTGATTCAACTGATGGAATTTGTATTAACTAGGAACTACTTTTTGTCTGAGGGCATTTTTTATCAACAAATCACCGGTATTGCCATGGGTGCCACGGTGGCACCTTCTATTGCCACCTTATACATGGCAGATATGGAGGCTAATCTAATCGAATGTTCTACAGAATTTAGTAACATTTTATTGTGGAAACGTTTTCTTGATGATGATTTTTTCATTTGGACTTCAGATCTTGCTTCCCTTCATTTATTTATTGCTTGGTTGAACTCTTTAAGAGGCAATATACAATTCACTGAACATATTAGCCCGATTACTGTTGAGTTTCTTGATATACAAATTTCCATTTAGATGGACCATTTACTTACCACACTTTATCGGAAGCCAGTTCAGCGCAATATTTCATTGCATTTTCGGAGTTTTCATCCTGGTCCCCTACGGAGGGGATTACCATTTGGGCAATTTCTACGACTATGGCGAATTTGCCATACCTTGGAGGAATTTTAAAAAACATGCTTCTGATTTATGTGACCGACTTAAAAGTAGGGGTTACCCATCGTCGGTTATTTCTAAAACGTATCATAAAGCCCTTCATGTACACAGGGATTGGCTCTTAGATCCTCTATATCGTAGGGAGCCATCTGCGGAGGAGTCATCAATAACCAGAGTTTTACCCTATACTGACCGTAGTTCTGCGGTTTTACGTATCTTGCACACCCACTGGTCGGTTCTGCAACTGCATGATTGTTTTAAGGTCCCATTACGGATGGCTTTTACTCGGGGTCGGAATTTTTGTCACCACCTAGTTAGGACATCATTGATGCCGGACCGGGTGCCTTCACCAGGAATGGTGATTGGTCATGGACCTTGTAACGATTGTGCTTATTGTGCCATGACCCTTGCAGGGGATACATGGTGTCATCCACGGACTTGTGTGATATATAAACATAAATGGGACACCACTTGCATATCATCATATGTTGTTTATCTTCTACAATGTCCTTGCGGTCTGGTCTATATTGGTAGGACTATTCGCCCGATAAAAAAACGGTTGGCTGAGCATGCCTCTCAGTTACGCCAATGAATTGAATCGGCACCAATAGTGACTCATTGTACTGCTTTTCATCATGTTTTTGAGGATCTACGTTGGACTGTGCTGGACCATGTACCTTTAAATCCACGTGGTGGTGATCGGGAGAGAAGACTTCAATGGCTAGAACAGCGATGGATTTTTTTCTATAGGTACGGTGGAGCCACATGGACTTAATTGTGAAATTGATTGGTTGAGTGTGCTGTGATGCTGTCTTTGTGGTTCATCCAATTAGGGCAGGGATTTCCCTGTTGGTGGGGATTCCCCTGTTCCTATTGGTTGGTTTCTCCTTTTAAATGCATTCAGTCGGAAAAAAATTTTGACCCGAGCCACGTTGACGGCGTTTTTCAACATTGTTGCCACACTACTGAGATTAGAGAGAAGCACTTGATACAGGGCTGGTGCCCGAAACGTGCACGTCGTGCCGAGCTGTCTTCTTGTGAGCAACGCAACTGGAAGGGGACTCTATAATGAGATTTTTCGACGGAAAGATAAGTGTAGTAATTTTTGATTTTCGGTGGAGAACCTTAATTGATTAAAAAGCAGCTGGCCGCCTGGTGTGGGTCAAGTTTCCATACTGAACCTCCTCCGGCTCGCTTCAACAAAAAGAATTTAAAAACACAGTGTGGGTTTTATATATTTTCGGTGGACTATTTTGTTAATAGCTCTGCTTTTTCATTCACTGGACGGGGTTTTTTGATTTAAATCTGCATAAATGGCAACAAAATAGCCTTGCTAATCAAATTTATTTAGTGACTGCTTTTTAGCTGCAGTGCGCTCTTTGAGTTCAAAGTCATGCAGACAGAGTACGATGTTTCTGGACAAATTGCCCTTCACCAGCCCCAGGTCTCTATGCACTCTTTACAGTTTGATTCGTGATGGCACTTCAGAAACTCCATTTTCACTCAAAATCTGCTGAAAAATGGACACAGCCACCTTTTTGCAATCATTAAACTCTGGCTCTTCTGGAACCCTTCTGATCCTGAAATCTGTTCTCCATGTCCTCGATTTTCAATATTAGCTGCTCCTTTTCCACCTCCCATGATGCTATTCTGTCCTCCGCAGCAGCAGAAGCCTGACTGATCTCCTCTACCCTTTCTTCCTACTCTGCCATGTGGCGGCCCATCTGCGATAGCACCTCTTTGATCTCCGACACCATACCTCCCAGCTCTCGTTTAGCCACTGCTACCGCCTCCTTCAATTCTTGAAACCATCTTTTCAATTCTGCTTTAGTAAGCTGGCTCACCGCTACCACTCCCAAGGCATTTTTACCTCCACTCTCCTCCTCATACTCAATATTAAAGCCACGCGATCCCATGGGTGCCATCTTGCTGCTCTATGGCTCTCATGCCAGGACCCCACAAAGGCAAACTCTTTTAAGTTTGTGATTTTCCTCCAGGATCCATCTCAAGAGTTGTGGGCTGATCACACATACTTCCCTCACCAATCCATCACACGTTTGCTCTCTCATGGGGCAATTGGACCTCAGTTTGGAAGATTAACTGCTGGCGCTCTCTCCTCAAGTGGCCATGCAGTTAGGCGATGTCACCTTCTCTGCTTTCATAATGTTTACTTTGAATGATGTGTAGTTTGCTGCAGGTTTCTGTCTGTACAGCCTTTTAGTGGTGGTGAAGCATGGCAGTACCTGTTGCATTGCACACCCTGTGGTTAAAATGTATAATACATCCTTTCAAATGTATTGATAGTGTAAAGTTAGATTGATTCTCAGTGGACAAGCAGGCTAAGTGCTTGCATATGGATGACGTCACCAAAGGAGCCCTCCTCAGTATTTCATTTTCCATGGAGCATTACAGACCTTTTTTGCATCAGTCTGTGGTATTCTTCTGTGTCTTTGTATAAAGTTGATTGAGTCAGCTTTTTGCTTCTTTTAAGTTGCTTCTCCTGCTGCTGTCATTGTCGTTGCATCCTTTTCCCCCCTTATTTTCCTTAAATTAGTATTTTTCATTGTTTAAGTTTTCCTTTCTTTTTCTAGCATCTTCATTATAGGCTGCATTTAGATTTCAAACGTTAGGGTCATGGTACTTTCTTTTCTGCTATCAAAATCAAGTCATTTGATTTCATTGCAATATGAGTGATGTGCCCCAGAAACTGGCCAGAGCATTTAATACGTGCACCCTATGCCTCTGGACTATGTCTATTACAGACGCAAACAAATGGTGCCTGCAGTGCTTGGGGCCTGACCTTGAGCTACCGCCTTGTGTTCTGTGTTCACAGATGACAAAGAGAGAGGGCTCCCGGGTCGAGAAAAAGCAGTATGAATCCATTTTTGGTGCTAAAGACTGATTCATCATTTTTGGCATTGGTTTCCAAATGACCCTTTTGGGAGAAAATATTTTCAGAACACTATACTAACGACCACATAGTGTCCTACCAGCCCTTCATGGGCATGCATTTGCAGAACATCATGCACAACTTACAGGAATTGGCATAAAAAGAGCGAGTAGCTCTTGCAAAGTCAGTCAGAGATACTCAGGAAGCAAGAGTGGAGGATGAACACAGGTGCTTTATTGAATCCCCAACGCGTTTCGGCAGACGCCTTCTTCGGGGGGAATGGATACTTTACAAGCAAAAATATATATAAAAAAACAAAACACATTAGAAACATAATAAAAATTGTGATGTAAAACCATAATAAAATGGGCATCACGTAACATATATGATTAAAATCAATATATATCAATTAATAAAACACCATAACAGTCAAAGGTAACCAATAAATAAATAATGAAATAAAAGAGTATACAAATACAATTAAAACCATATGAATAAAATATAGAAAGAAGCTCAAAATAGACGCAGGGCAAAGCGAAGTCTCAACTAATATGAAAAAACGAAATATAATCCAAATACAACATTCTACTTACACTTGTGAACCGTGGGTACAAAGACCCGTATAGCAAACCCTCTTATATTGTTGCTATCACCATAGGACTGGCAGCGATAAAATCTTGCATATTATGACTATGTGTATCTTTTAAAACTGCAATGTAATAAATTACGGTTAAAAATCATATGTAAGAAAAGCATTAAAACTGTTAGAGACAAAACTCTATTAAAACCTGAAGCTACATGAAGCAATTACTTTTGAAAAAGGGAGAAGGATAGAGAACCTTATTGTAATACTGTTGGCATGATTAATGACATAGTGAAATAGGGCAAATATAAAAAACTATATATTGGATAACCCTTATGTTGCTTATTAAGAGCAATGTTCTAAAACTGAACTAAAAAATGCATGAACAGCTAAAGGAACTGGGCTACCTCTTCTTACAAAAAATGATTTGAAACTAAAAAAATGATTCGAAACTAAAAAAAGGTCTACTAAATGCTTATTATAAATCTTTGAATCATCCTTGAGGGAGTCCTTAGACTGAAGTAAACCAGATGGCACACACAATATGTAAACAAATGATAATAAAATTAATAATAAAATCGTGTTAATTAACATGTAACATGGTTTTAAATTGCTTCTAGACATCATATTCTAAAAGAATGAACTCAACATGCATTGCGATCATGTTCTCTGAGTAAAGCACCCTCCGGAAAGTATGAAAACAACTGCTAACTTGGACTACATCGTTCATGTACGAAGAACTGTCTACAGGGACGAACACATTTACTTTTACTTTCAAACAAAGGGGACCACTTATGCATTGTTACTAAACTTAGGAACTGTACATCCAGCTTGCTGAGGATAACAGTAAAATGCACGTAAAAATCATTAGAGAACAAAAATAATATGTAGTAAACATACCCGGCAAAGTGAACCGCACTACTCAGGGTCTTGTGCAACCAAAAGAAGCCGACTGTGTAGCAGAGCAGGAAATTTAAGACGCCGAGAACCGTGCCAAAAAGGGGGGCGTGGCCAGCTTAACTCTAGGATCACAGAGTGACTGACAATTACTAGGAGCCATTGGCGTGCTTAACTAAACTTTTAAATTGGAGGTAAATGAGATAGAATTTTGTGCAGGATTATATGAGAGACAATCTTTAGTGCTCACCATATTGTGCTTCAGAAAACGTTTGCTGTGAAATGTTGTTAAAAGAATAAATTGCCAAAGTTCAAATCATCAATAAAAGGACACTTACTTACAATTAATCTGTGTATAAAGAACAGAATCGCCGACTTGGTGTATGGATAAATTAAATAAATAAGCAAAGAAATAAATAAATAAAACTGGAAATAACTGTACATAAAATTTCATGATTTTAAACCTATAATTGAAACCGATTGTGTATTGCGCATGCAGGAGTGTTGATTAAAAAGATGTTATATTAGGCCTAAAAAACTACAAATCTGAATGAAGATATGATAGTGTATTGATCATAGAAACACTGATAAGTCTGCCTCCTGGTTCAATCCGTTAGGCTCCAAACTATTAAATTCATATATGTATCTCTGCTCTAATTTAAGTAATATCTTGTTGACATCTCCTCCCCTCCAATGTGGAACTACTGTCCTTTTATTGACGATTTGAACTTTGGCAATTTATTTTTTTAACAACATTTCACAGCAAACGTTTTCTGAAGGACAATATGGTGAGCACTAAAGATTGTGTCTCATATAATCCTGCACAAAATTCTATCTCATTTACCTCCAATTTAAAAGTTTAGTTAAGCACTCCAGTGGCTTCTAGTAATTGTCAGTCACTCTGTGATCCTAGAGTTAAACTGGCCACGCCCCCTTTTTTGGCACGGTTCTCGGCGTCTTAAATTTCCTGCTCTGCTACACAGTCGGCTTCTTTTGGTTGCACAAGACTCTGAGTAGTGCGGTTCACTTTGCCGGGTATGTTTACTACATATTATTTTTGTTCTCTAATGATTTTTACGTGCATTTTACTGTTATCCTCAGCAAGCTGGATGTACAGTTCCTAAGTTTAGTAACAATGCATAAGTGGTCCCCTTTGTTTGAAAGTAAAAGTAAATGTGTTCGTCCCTGTAGACAGTTCTTCGTACATGAACGATGTAGTCCAAGTTAGCAGTTGTTTTCATACTTTCCGGAGGGTGCTTTACTCAGAGAACATGATCGCAATGCATGTTGAGTTCATTCTTTTAGAATATGATGTCTAGAAGCAATTTAAAACCATGTTACATGTTAATTAACACGATTTTATTATTAATTTTATTATCATTTGTTTACATATTGTGTGTATACAGACAAAGCACCGCCGTGATGTCTCCTTTTATTAATAATTAAGTTTATAAAGAAGAAGTACTTAACTTCAATAGAAAATTGCCATCACTGCCAAACCGACTGTCCGACGTAGCGCTCGTTTCGGGTACATTGCCAATAGTTGCTTATGGACAGACCTGAAGCAGGGTTCATTACAAAAATTAAATATTGAACCCGAAACGAGCACTACGTCGGACAGTCGGTTTGGCAGTGATGGCAATTTTCTATTGAAGTTAAGTACTTCTTCTTTATAAACTTAATTATTAATAAAAGGAGACATCACGGCGGTGCTTTGTCTGTATACACAGCACTGGGAAGATAGTCTCCGACAAAAATAATTTTTCTAACATTGGGAGATTTTTGGAATCGGAATTCTTTAGTTTTGGATTTTTCGGTAATTCCATTTGGGTTTGGTTTTCTTACTTTTACATATTGTGTGTGCCATCTGTTTTACTTCAGTCTAAGGACTCCCTCAAGGATGATTCAAAGATTTATAATAAGCATTTAGTAGACCTTTTTTTAGTTTCGAATCATTTTTTTAGTTTCGAATCATTTTTTGTAAGAAGAGGTAGCCCAGTTCCTTTGGCTGTTCATGCATTTTTTAATTCAGTTTTAGAATGTTGCTCTTAATAAGCAACATAAGGGTTATCCAATATATAGTTTTTTATATTTGCCCTGTTTCACTATGTCATTAATCATGCCAACAGTATTACAATAAGGTTCTCTGTCCTTCTCCCTTTTTCAAAAGTAATTGCTTCATGTAGCTTCAAGTTTTAATAGAGTTTTGTCTCTATTTAACAGTTTTAATGCTTTTCTTACATATGATTTTTAACCGTAATTTATTACATTGCAGTTTTAAAAGATACAGTCATAATATGCAAGATTTTATCGTTGACAGTCCTATGGTGATAGCAACAATATAAGAGGGTTTGCTATACGGGTCTTTGTACCCACGGTACACAAGTGTAAGTAGAATGTTGTATTTGGATTATATTTCGTTTTTTCATATTAGTTGAGACTTCGCTTTGCCCTGCGTCTATTTTGAGCTTCTTTCTATATTTTATTCATATGGTTTTAATTGTATTTGTATACTCTCTTATTTCATTATTTATTTATTTATTTATTGGTTACCTTTGACGCTTATGGTGTTTTATTTTATTAATTGATATATATTGATTTTAATCATATATGTTACATGATGCCCGTTTTATTATGGTTTTACATCACAATTTTTATTATGTTTCTAATGTGTTTTGTTTTTTTATATATATTTTTGCTTGTAAAGTATCCATTCCCCCCGAAGAAGGCGTCTGCCGAAATGCGTTGGGGATTCAATAAAGCACCTGTGTTCATCCTCCACTCTTGCTTCCTGTGTATCCCCAACTTACAGGAATTGACAGAAAAAGTTGCAGTGCCATTCCCTAGTGGCACAAGAGAAGTAGTGTGGAAAATACATTGTCCAAGCAACATATGATATTTTCGATACAGAATTGAGAGCCTCCTTAATGAGTATTGCTGCCTAGAGACTCTTATGGCTCTTGCCTCAGACTTACGTCTCAGTGTGCAGGAGCAATTTGCTGACGTTCTGTGCCATGGTGGGGGGGGGGCAAACATTCGAAAGGCTGCAGCCATGATCAAAACAGCTTATTGACACCTTGAAAATGTTCACCAGGCCACTTGCAACTCTGCCTCCTCTTCTAGGAGGTTCCATAGCAGGGGGGACCCCAGAGGTCCTACTACTCTCACAGGTGTAGGTATTCTCCACCCTTCTGCTCCTCCCAGACAAGACAACCTTCTTGCTCCCACCCTAGGCAGCTGAAGGTTCAGAAGCTGCAGCTGGCATCTCAGCCAAAACCTGAGACAGGATTTGACTGACTTTTAGAGAACATACCCATGACCCCCTGACCTGCTCCTGGACAACCTACCAGTCAGAGGGAGGTTTGTCCTCTTTACAGATCGCTGGCCCCTTGTAACCTCCAACTCTTGGGTCCTCAAAATAGTCAGGGAGGGGTATGGATTGCAATCTCCACCAGGGCAGGAAGGGCTTAGATTCTGTTCGAGATATTTCCTGGTGCCAAAGAAAATGAAGATACCATTGCATCCTAGATCTAAGGGATTCAGAAAAATGCATGATACAAAAAAAGTTCAGATAGGTTTCCCTGGGCATCTTGCTTCCCTTTTTCCAAAGAGGGGCTTGGTTATAAGTCTCTGGACGTAAAGGACATACAGATACATTCCAGTTATAGAGAGTATCTAATTCATTGTAGGAAAACATCATATCCAGCACCGCATTCTGCCTTTTAGCCTCACCTCCGTTCCACTTCCATGTGGTTGTTGCAGCATTTCTAAACAGACTGGGTGTGCACTTGTTTCCCTACTTGAATGATTGACTGGTCAAGAGCACCACTCAGGAAGGGGTTCAAGAATCCATACGCCTTACAGCCTGGACGCAGGAGCTACTAGGGTTCATCAGCAATTATCCCAAATCGAACCTTAGCCTGTTCTGCCAATTGGAATTCATTGGTGCTCTTCTAGACATGCCTCAAGCAAAAATCTTCCTTTCTCAAGACAGGCTCACCCGACTGGTGGAGATTGTGGAAAGAGTACAACAGAGTCAGCAGACATCAGCAAGAGACATGTTGAGAATGTTGGGCCATATGGCATTAACAGTTCATGTAACCTTCCTTGTCACATCTTAACATGAGACAATCTCAGTGGACCCTGAATATGCAGTGGACACAGTTCACTCACACATTTAAGGATGTCTTTTGGGCCACTGCTCTGTGGTACTCCCTGTGCTGATGTTGGATCATTCCAGTTTGGCAAGAGGTCTCCCTTTTCAAATTCTCCCCTACCAAAAGTTGCTGATGACAGGCATGTCCAAGCTAGGCTGGGAAGCTCAAGTAGATGGGTCCATCTAGAACACCTTCACCAAGTCAATTTCATGATAATGAATGCTCTGAAGGTTTTCAGAGATAGGTTGACCAATCAAATTATCATTATCCAGACAGACAATCAGGTTGTGATGCATTTCATAAACAATCAGGGAGAAAACATGTCCCACGGGATGATGCTGAAGACTAATCACATGCCAGGCAATCCTGGCAGACAGGCTCAGTCGTGTCCTTCAGTCTCACAAATAGACTGGGCCACTTCCCAGGTCCTGGATCCATCTTTCATGCATGGGGCAACCTCTCGATAGATTTGTTTTGCCACTCCTTGGAGCAGGCAAGTGCTTTAGTTCTGTTCCAGCGTAGGGTCACATAGCAAACTAGCCTCGGATTCTTTTCTCCTTCATTGGGGGGAGGGTCTTTTTTATGTGTATCATCCATCCTATCCTTCTGATAGCAAAAACTCTTCTGAAATTCAAGGACAACAGGGGCATGCCGATTCTCATAGCACACCTTGTTCGCCCTGGCAGTGCAAGCTTTCCATTAAGGACCCATTTTGCCTGAACAATTCATCACCTCAAATTATGTAGTATCAAGGAACTCTGTTGCACCCCAGCATTAAGTCCCTAACCTTTGTAGCTTGAATGTTGAGGGGATAATTTTGTCGAATCTGAACCTGACAGTTGATGTTACTTTGGTCATCCTGGCCTTCAGAAGAGACTCCACATAGATATCATATGAATTCAAGTGAAAGTGGTTAGCCATCTGGTGTGAGGGACAAGCCCTATACCAGTGGTTCTCAATCCATTCTTCTGGGACCCCCAGACCAGTCAGGTTTTCAGGATATCCACAATGAATATGCATGAGATAGATCTACATGCACTGCTTCCACTGTATGCAGGTCTATCTCATGCATATTCATTGTGGATATCCTGAAAACCTTACTGGCCTGAAGGTCCCAGAGGACTGGGTTGAGAACCACTGCCCTAAACCCTTTCTCATGACCCACACAAAAACTGCTTGAAAACTTTCTGCATTTGTCAGGGTTCACCTCAGTGGAATTGGTGCTTATCACCTTCTTGTAGAAGATGAACCCATCTCTCTACAGCATTTATTAATTCAATTCATGTGGGGCTTGTTTCTTAGGAAGCCTCTCACAGTGTCTTCGGACCTCAATGTGGTTTTAACTTGGCTGATGAACAGTCTTTTTGAGCCACAGGATACCTGTGGACTGCAGTACTTGACTTTGGAAGGTCTTAATCACACAGAGTAAGAGCACTCTAGGCTCTAGTAGTGGATGCACCTTATTAAAGGTTTTTCAGCAATAGGGTGGTATTGCATACTCATCCTAAATGCCTTCCTAAAATGTCAGATTTCAACTTTAATCAGTCCTTCCAGTATTTTTCCCAAGATCCCATGCTCATAAAGGGGAGAACTTGTTGCATACATTGGACTGCAAGAGAGCCTTGTCCTTTTATTTAGAGTGGATGAAAGTCCATAGAAAGTACACCTAGCCTTTTGTTTCTTTGACCCCAATAGGTTGGGGTCTGCCATCATGAAATGTACATCCAAATAAACATATGCCAAGAACTTAAATACCTAGGCATCATCATTGACCAAAACCTCACCTTCAAGACACAAATAACAGCTACAACCAAAGCAATATTCTACAAATTCAAGACTCTGCAACACCTACGGTCCATCCTTGATTCATCAGATTTCACTCAGCCCTCCAAGCCTAATCCTTCCACATGCTGATTACTGTAACACAATACTGTATACCACTGTCTCCCACAGTCCACCCTCCTCCTACTACAAACTGCCCTCCACACTGCTGCACCCATCATACAAGGAGCATCCAAATATGACAAAATCACCCCTATACTCAGCTGGCTACCACTCCCCTGCAGAATCACATACAAAACCCTACTACTAACACACAAGTCTCTCCACTGCACCCCTGCTACCCATCTACAAACCCTTCTTCAGCCCCTCAACCCCAACAGGCCACAAAGAGACTCCATGACCCACAAAGTCACCATACCACTCTCCAGAACAAAACACTCACAACAAACATGCCACAGAGCCTTCAACTATATGCACCCTCCCTCTGGAGCACACTCCCAGACCATATAAGAAATATCTCTGACCGCCATTCCTTCCGCAAACACCTCAGAACCTTCCTGTTCTCAAAAGACCACCCCTGATTCCAAACCAGAAACATACTGATCCCTTCAATAAATGTGCACACCGAAACTATATCCCTACGGACCTACTTGTTACATGTACAGTATATAGTTGTTATGTTCCATGTACATAGTTTTTGTACATGGTTGGCTTTTATATGTAATTTGAATTTGGTTCAACATAAACCACTTTGACCTGGTGAAAAGTGGTATATAAGCTCTGCTAAATAAATATATAAATAAAGTAAATATACTCCTTTAATTTGGCTAGCAGATTGCATATCTCTTGCCTATGCCTAAGCGGGTCTGAAACTCGAGGGTCATGTTAAGGCTCACAACATCGAAGCATTAACTGCATCAGTGGCTCACTTCTGCTCAGCCTCCATGGAAGAGATTTGCAAAGCTGCGACTTGGACTTCTGTCGACACATTCAGATTGCACTATTATCTGGAATGGGACTCCCAACGCGACAGCAGATTTGGCCAATTCATTCTTCAGAATATATTTGGGGATTTGAATCCAACTCCATTCCCCCTAGGCCCCGTTTTTTTTTTCTGTTCCATGCTGTCTCATTGTTTCTCTGTTACTTACTGTAATTTCCAAAAAAAAAATAAAGTTGCCCTTTTCTTGGTGTCTGCCAGTAAAGACACTTGGTTTCCTCTCTTTTTTTGTTTGAGGCAGCTAGTAGCTAGGGAATCAATATGTGAGCACTTGCTTGTCCATAGAGAAAACAGTTACTCACCTGTAGCTGGTGCTCTCCGTGGACAGCAGGATAGGTCCTCACAACTATCCCACCTCTCCCTAGAGTTGTGTTCTGGCATTAGCTACAACCAGGCTAAGGAGATGACGTGGAGATGGCAGGCAGGAAGATGTGGGCAAATCAGTCTAAAAGCTTCTAGAAGTAGCTGGGAAAGATTCCCTGTGGGGCTCCATTGGTGACATATGTAAGAACTTATCCTGTTGGAGAACACCTGCAATAGGTGAGTAACTCTATTTTATTAGGCGTGTTTTGCTTAAGAGAGAGCACTATTGAAGAGGGGTCCATTTGTCCATCTGTACACACATTTGTTTGCACATACTGTCTGACGGCCGCCTGGGTGAGAATGTTCACAGTCTTGGCAAAAGCATACCTCTATATGATTTGCAAGGATTTGTGGGTAATGTAGTCCATTCATTCCAGACACAGCCGTGACCAATAATTAATTATACTTGCTCAAGGGTAAAGCAAATAAGATTTTTATTTATGAGGGGTTCTCCCAACACAGATAATGCTTGGTAGCACAGAACTCAGGATACTTGCTTGCAGTTTTAAAGTTAGGAAAACAAAATCAGGAAAAAAACAACATCTGAACTTGTCAGGTAATTAAAGCAAAGGATTAAAGACCTGGTTGGCAACAAACTGGTCTTTCTTGTAGGCTTTAGCAAATAATGTCTTAGCAATGCAGTAAGCAACCAAATAAACCCACAAAGTAGGAAAAATGTTCTTTTCTTCAGGTTAACTTCTTATATCTTTACATATAAATTCAGAAGTGATTCCCTTCAGAGCACACAAGCAATTAGGTAAGCTCAATTGCTAGCAATCACCCAGCTGAAACCCCTTAGCTGGCTTGCTTTCACTGTGTAGCTCAAAATCTTACTCAGAAGGTTTTCTGAGTAGATTAAAGAACAAGTTGGTATTTCTTTGTGAGGGTTGTTGCACTTTGTAACAGAAAACTACCATTTGAGTTTGGACAGAGAGCAGTCCATATATTCACATTCTGGTTCTAAGACCTCTCCCCTTTCTTCAATAATCATAGGTTCAATATCTTGGCTTGGCACAAAGGAATTTCTCAATGGAGCACTACCAGGAGAATAATCATTTCCCTGCTTTCTTTCAAAGTTATAGCTAGGGCATAGATCAGTGTTCATACCTGAGCTTCTATTGCTGTTAGAGTTCCCCTTTAAATAGCCTGGCCAATATGTAGTCCAGTTTCTGTGTCCAGCCTTCCAATCTAGATCCCTGGACACTGGATCTCTCTTCACATACCTTCTGGCATGGGTCTCAGGGTCCCTTCCACGTGCATCTGTTTCCCTCACAGGTGCCGTCTGGAGATTCCTGGCTCTGCAATACCACTCCTCTGGTTTCCCCCAGTCCAATGGTGTATGCTGACCTCTTGTCTGTCTCCCAGTATACGTACTGTGCTGGACTCCTGTAGACTTCCCAGAGGCTTTTCTCTTCCTTCTTTTAAAGGGCTTCTTGCTCTCTCTGTCCGTCCGTTCTGACCTCTGCTTCTGATGAGAATGAAGATCAGGATCCCGTGGATGATCAAGATACCAATGATCATGACATCCCAGCTCTGGATGATTCTCTGTAGAATAGACTCTATCTTTATTCTGCCTTGATGAGTGCTCCACCTTAGCACAGCGCAGCTGTGCTGAATCAGGCCTTGCCCTTTGAGATGAGTGTTCCATCCTAGCACAGCGCAGCTGTGCTGAATCAAGCCCTACCCTTTGCAATGAGTGCTTGGGGATTACCTCATAGCCCTTTTGATTGAACACACCTTTTCTCACTTCAGCTCCTCTCATGGCTGTTGGAAACCTGGTGCATTCTGGGACTGGTAGTCTTTTATGGCAAAATTCTGTTTTCTCATTTCTACCAGCACTGACAGGTTGCTTGTTCAGAGACACTTCACCTTTTCTATAGCCCCTTCCTGAGCTATGATAAGCTTCCTTATCACATACCCCCCTGCTTAAGTTATTACGGACTGGTTTAACTGGTGAAACTTCTTTCCTACAGTCCGTAATACCTACGAGAGTATTATCATTTTGAAGCTCACTTACTTCCTGACTGGCTTCAGGGACATTATTATTTACAGGCCTCTCCTTCCAAGACTTAAGTACATTAATATGGTAGGTCTGCCTACGCCCTCTTGCATTTTCTACCACATAAGACACTGGGCTCACTTGTTTAACAACCTTCCATGGCTCTTTCCACTGTACTTCAAATTTTGGGGCTGTATCTGCTACTTGAACCAAAACTTTTTCACCAATGCTTAATTGGCGGCTTTTGGCCTTCCTATCATACCACCCTTTCTGGCGCACTTGACTGTCCTGCAGGTTCCTCTCAGCAACCTGCGAGGTCCTTTTCAAACGTGCTCTCAAGTCACGTAGAAACTGTGGCACTTCCTGACTTCCTGGTTCAGGATCAATCCACTGTTCCCTCAAAATATCTAACAAACCCCGTGGAGCCCTACCATACATCAATTCATATGGAGTTACACCTAGGGACACTTGAATTCTTTCCCTGCAGGCATATAAGGCAAAGGGCAATAACATATCCCATTCTTTTACCTCTCCTGCTAACCCCCTTCTCAACATTTGTTTGAGAGTTTGGTTGAATCTCTCCACCAAACCGTTTGATTGTGGATGGTAGGCTGAGATTTTCACGTGATGAATGCCAAAGGCATCCCAGACCTGGGCCAAATATTTGGATACAAAATTGGACCCTCTGTCAGTCAACACCTCTCTTGGGAATCCCACTTCACAAAACAATTTTACTAGCTCTAAAGCTATTGTTTTTGCAGAAACATTCCTCAGTGGTATGGCCCAGGGAAACCTTGTTGCCTGATCTACCATAACTAGGATGTATTGGAAACCTCGGGGCGTTTTGACTAATGGACCTACAATATCCATGGCAATGCGACCAATTGGGTCTGTGATAATTGGCATGGGGATCAATGGCACCACCGGTGGGTGAGCCACTGTAACTCGCTGACACGCTGGACATGCAGCACAAAACTGGGCAGTTTCTTTGAAAATACCTGGCCAGTAAAAACGCATAAGTATTTGATCCAGCGTTCCTTGCATTCCTTTATGACCTCCAACTGGATGATCATGTGCTAATCTAAGTACTAGCCCTTTGAAAGTTGTGGGTACCACCAATTGTTTACGTATGGTCCCATTCCTGGGGTCCTGACTCTCTCTATATAAATATATCATTATCTAGTCTGAATCTGGGCAACTCCTCCCTGACCTCCTGAGCATACTTAAAAGCTCGGGTGAGAGCTTGATCAGCTCGCTGCTCTTGTGGAAAGTTAGGAAACTTTGCCACTAACTCAGCTGGCACCCAGGGTAAACTTTGACCAGCTAACATCTCAGCCCTACCCTGTGCTCTGCAAAGTCTCTCACGCCGCTTTTGTGCTTTCAACTTTCTTACTTTACCAGATGATGGAGTTATTAAATCATCATGAGAGGGTAAGTCTCCTAATAACTCTGCCTGCTCCCCCTCCTCCTTCTGCTGGCTCTCTACCTTAGCCTGCGAGCGGGTGGATACAAGGCCCCTCTTATTACCCATAGTTTGGCCTTCTGGAAGCTGAACCATCTTTTTAGCTAGGGACTGAGGACTTCCAAAGAAAGGCCCGGGAGCTATTTCCATTATTAAACCTTCTCCCTCCTTCTTTCCTAGCCCTTCCACTAGACCCTGCTTAAATCTTGGCCAGTCCTTTCCTAGAACCAAATCAAAGGGTAGCCTAGGCACCACTGCTACCAGGCCTTCCTCTTGTTCCCCCAGGCACTTAACCTTTAGCCTATAGGTGGGATGTGATGTTGCAGCACCATGAATGCATCCGATGTGAACTTGGCTTTCAGGGGTTCTAGGCACAAATTCTTCTTGGGCCTCTATTCTCTTCCAAAGCCTTTCTGACATCATACTCTGGTCTGCCCCAGAGTCTAGCAAAGCATTTATGGTAATTCCTTGCACATCAACCATCAAAAGAAATCCTTCTTTGGGCTGTTTTAAATCCAGACCCATTAAGCTACTGTGTGACTGGCATCCCTTCTCTAAATGTCCCCAGCTTCCACACTTGAAACATTTCTTTTCACTCCCCTGTGTCATCTGGTTTGGCACAGTACATTTATTTTCAGAAATATTTTTAACTATTTTCTTTTCTGATACAGCACAACTTGCCTCAGCACCTATCTTCAGAGGGCCACCCATTCTATGGCAAGCCTGCGTGGCTCCCAAGAATCTCTCTGCTAGCATGGTTGCCTCTCCAAGATTTTGGCAATTTTGCTGTATAAGGAAAGTGTGCAGATCTTTAGGCATAGCAGACATAAATTGTTCAAGCATCACAATGTCTAATAACATTTCTACCGTCTTTTGCTCAGGCTCCAACCATTTTACAGCTAAACCTCTGATTCTCTGACTCGGAGTCCTGGGTGTTTCACCCACTTTCAATGTAGTAGCTCTAAACATTCGCCTATACTCTGAAATAGACAACCCTAGGCGATCCCTAATAGCAGCCTTTACATCCTTATAAATCAAAGCCTGGACTGCTGGCATTGCTCTATACGCTGCAAGCGCCTCTCCAGTTAATGAGGCTGCCAGCCTTACTGCCCACTGGGTCTCTGGCCATGCTAATGCCTGTGCCACTCTTTCAAAAGACTCTAGAAAATCATCAACATTATCATCTGGAGTTAGCTTCCCAAAACTAAATGCCCCAATCCCTTGATTGAGTCCCACACTGTCCACATGTGGTGTACCAGTATTTACTGCTGGTCTTGCATCTGTTCCACTTTGGTTCTTCAGCTCAACTAGGGCTAGCACCAGATCAAGCACTGGCCTCTGCTGGTCCATTAAGGCTCTCATAGCAGTGTCCTGAGCCTGCTGTACTAGCTCCTGCTGCCTGCTGAACTGGGCTGCCATCCACTGAGCTAGTTCCTTTGAATCCATCTTGAACCCTGTAAGAAAATACAAAGAAAAAAAACACAGTGCACCACCTTCCAAACAGGTGTTTTTTTCTACACTCTTTTTTTTTCAATTACCCCTGTGCCTTACTCCCATCCACCACTAGACATGCCTAGGTACTTTTTAACTTATGCCAGTGATGAATCCAGCTTTGCACAGGGTCTTTTCTTCCTGGAACAGCCACCTCTTCTCCAAAGTGCCGTTGAGAAAAAAAAATCTTTTTTTCCAGCTTTAAGCTTGAACTGTCTTTTTTTCTTCAGACTTGATTTGTAATCCTTTTAGCAAGTAAATCCCTTTGCGCAAAAGCAATCCGCAACAACTACGCCATTTGTCTGACGGCCGCCTGGGTGAGAATGTTCACAGTCTTGGCAAAAGCATACCTCTATATGATTTGCAAGGATTTGTGGGTAATGTAGTCCATTCATTCCAGACACAGCCGTGACCAATAATTAATTATACTTGCTCAAGGGTAAAGCAAATAAGATTTTTATTTATGAGGGGTTCTCCCAACACAGATAATGCTTGGTAGCACAGAACTCAGGATACTTGCTTGCAGTTTTAAAGTTAGGAAAACAAAATCAGGAAAAAAACAACATCTGAACTTGTCAGGTAATTAAAGCAAAGGATTAAAGACCTGGTTGGCAACAAACTGGTCTTTCTTGTAGGCTTTAGCAAATAATGTCTTAGCAATGCAGTAAGCAACCAAATAAACCCACAAAGTAGGAAAAATGTTCTTTTCTTCAGGTTAACTTCTTATATCTTTACATATAAATTCAGAAGTGATTCCCTTCAGAGCACACAAGCAATTAGGTAAGCTCAATTGCTAGCAATCACCCAGCTGAAACCCCTTAGCTGGCTTGCTTTCATTGTGTAGCTCAAAATCTTACTCAGAAGGTTTTCTGAGTAGATTAAAGAACAAGTTGGTATTTCTTTGTGAGGGTTGTTGCACTTTGTAACAGAAAACTACCATTTGAGTTTGGACAGAGAGCAGCCCATATATTCACATTCTGGTTCTAAGACCTCTCCCCTTTCTTCAATAATCATAGGTTCAATATCTTGGCTTGGCACAAAGGAATTTCTCAATGGAGCACTACCAGGAGAATAATCATTTCCCTGCTTCCTTTCAAAGTTATAGCTAGGGCATAGATCAGTGTTCATACCTGAGCTTCCATTGCTGTTAGAGTTCCCCTTTAAATAGCCTGGCCAATATGTAGTCCAGTTTCTGTGTCCAGCCTTCCAATCTAGATCCCTGGACACTGGATCTCTCTTCACATACCTTCTGGCATGGGTCTCAGGGTCCCTTCCACGTGCAGCTGTTTCCCTCACAGGTGCCGTCTGGAGATTCCTGGCTCTGCAATACCACTCCTCTGGTTTCCCCCAGTCCAATGGTGTATGCTGACCTCTTGTCTGTCTCCCAGTATACGTACTGTGCTGGACTCCTGTAGACTTCCCAGAGGCTTTTCTCTTCCTTCTTTTAAAGGGCTTCTTGCTCTCTCTGTCCGTCCGTTCTGACCTCTGCTTCTGATGAGAATGAAGATCAGGATCCCGTGGATGATCAAGATACTAATGATCATGACATCCCAGCTCTGGATGATTCTCTGTAGAATAGACTCTATCTTTATTCTGCCTTGATGAGTGCTCCACCTTAGCACAGCGCAGCTGTGCTGAATCAGGCCTTGCCCTTTGAGATGAGTGTTCCATCCTAGCACAGCGCAGCTGTGCTGAATCAAGCCCTGCCCTTTGCAATGAGTGCTTGGGGATTACCTCATAGCCCTTTTGATTGAACACACCTTTTCTCACTTCAGCTCCTCTCATGGCTGTTGGAAACCTGGTGCATTCTGGGACTGGTAGTCTTTTATGGCAAAATTCTGTTTTCTCATTTCTACCAGCACTGACAGGTTGCTTGTTTAGAGACACTTCACCTTTTCTATAGCCCCTTCCTGAGCTATGATAAGCTTCCTTATCACAATACACAAACAGATGCTTAGAGTTTCACTTCAGAGTTTTGAAGACCATCCACAGATAGTGGGGGGAGGGGGGGGGGGGCAGACCCCACTGCCTGAAGGAAGAAAAAGCTGGTGGTTGGAGCAACTAGGGAGCAGCAGGTGGCAGCTGATCACAGTAAATAGTAGAAGTGCAGTTGAATTGTGATGGCAGAATGCAGAAAGACATAGTGGGCCCGATATTCAGCAGTGGCTGGCACTGCTAAAGTGGCTAGCCGCCACTGCTGAACTTTAGACTCGGATTTTCAATGCCGGGGTAATATCAGGTCCCTAGCATTGAATATCCAGGTTGCCCAAATTGCGATGGATATTCAGCCAAATTGCGGGGATATTCAGCCAATGCCCGATTAGCTTCTGCAGTGAAAGGCCAGCTTTTAAAGTGCCTAAATTTTGCTGCGTTATAGATAACCATGCAGCCGCTCAGTATCACTAGATGCCTCCTCCACTCTGCCCCCAGAAAGCCCCGATGATAGCCAGGTAGCATTGGAGCACACAGCAGTGGCACCCGCAGATATTCAGCGGCACTAATCATGTTAGTGACGCTGAATATCCCGGTCAAAGGGATTTACGCAGTGAGAAGGTTTGCTAACCGTGTTAATCCCTTTAAATATCAGGCCGAGTGTGCCCACCAGGGACCTAACCCTGCCAGCACAAGGAAAAGAGCACTGCTACAGCAGCAGAAGGGGAAAAAAAGAAAGTTCCAAGGTAAAGAGAAGTGGGGATGGAAGAGGAGAAGGAAGTTGTAGAGAACATAGGAAGAAAGTGCAAGAATGAAGGAGGAGAATGCAAGACAGTAGGATGGACAAGGAGTACAGAACGGCAGAGATACTTGCAAGGGGTTATAACAACGAGCCTTAACTTCATTGACTCTGGGTACCTGGTCAGAATGGCTCAATATGTTAATCATAATCTTCCAAAGAGTTTCTTCTACGGTCTCCTGTTTCAGTCAAATAAAGTATTTATCTTAAAGGTAAATGGAATTCAAAATAGTCTGATCTGCTTTTAATTCAGAACTTCATTATAGTCCATGGTCCAAAGGAACTCCAAGAACCTCAAGGTTCTTCACTATCTGCCCTTCTCTTTAATCTATATATGCAACCCATATGCAAAATCCTTAAAAAACACAGTTTATCATCCTTACGCAGATGATATTATGTTCTATCACCCCATCAACATCTCAAACCCCCATTGCTCCCAGATCCATGCATGTCTTATGGATATAGCTGACTGGCTTAATACACATAATTTAAGAATTAATTTCAATAAGACTGAAGTTCTTTACATATCGCGCAACCAAAGCTTCAACCCCCTCCCCTAAAATCCACATTAATGACACCAACATTGAAGTTAAGCAAGAAGTCAAATACCTGGGTATTATCCTTGACCAGTCCCTAATCATGATTTTGCATATCAAAGCTATCTCTAAGATAATTTGCTTCAAACTAAAAACAATACAGCATCTCAGACCCCTCCTGTAAATTCACGACTTCTGCTCTGTTCTACAGGCCGTTATAACTCCACACTTCGATTATTGCAATAGCATTCTTTACTGATTACCCAGAAAAACCACCCAGCAAATTCAGATGGCACAAAACCTTGCTGACCATATAATCCACAAGGCTCATTACTCCAACCACGTTACTCCACTGCTACATAACCTCCACTGGTTACCCGTTGCAGTTAGAATCAAATATAAATATTTAATGATAGTATTCAAACTATACAACAAGATTGCCCCCTCCTACCTCTCCTCTCTCCTTACCCACCCTGAGGTTACTAGAACAAGAAGAACCTGTTCTCAAAATACTCTCACCATACCTGCACACATCCGCAACACGACTAAAACTACCAGCTCAAGGGCTTTCATTTATGTTACTCCTACTCTATGGAACACACTCCCAGATAACTTAAGGATGATAAAAGATCTTCAGTCTTTTCGAAAGGAACTCAAAACACACCTGTTCATCCAATACTATAGCCTCAGTAACTTTAACCAGTCCTCTCAATCACCCTAACACCTCTATCAAATTTGGACTTACTACCTATTCCAACATATCAATGAAGTTTATGTACTAGTTCATCATGACTTGTATATAGTCATGGAAAAACATCACCTGTTCATCTGATTTATTTAACTGTATTTATATCCCGCTTTTCACCGGGTCAAAGCGGTTATACATTATATGTATACATTGTTGAATGTATATGTTATACATTGTTCAATGTAAACTTGTCTGTTATATTTACTGTGCACTGTAAATACATTCTACCTATGTTATAATGTAAACCAAATATTTGTTCATTGTAAACCGCCACTGATCTCTGGAAGTGGTGGTATATAAAAGTTTATAAATAAATAAATTAATGTCCAAGCAGCAAATGGATACTCGCAAACATAAATGATTATTACAATGAACCCAACACTAGTATTTTGGCACCTCCATGCCTTTTTCACAGGGTAGGTAGTCCGTCAATCAGTGCTTCAAGTAATCTCAAATCATTGCACTGAGGGAGCAAACACTTCATTCTGGCACACACACACACACACACATATCATCCCACGCATCCCCCCAAATAAAACAGCTAAAATCTCCCCGTAGAAATACAGACCTTGTCACGCCATCACCACTCGCCTCTAGCTTAGAGGGGCATGGTTATTAGAGGAACTTTCTGCTATCTGCTTTTTCAGCTTTTTAAAACTATTTCCCCGTAGTGCCCTCTAGGAAATGTAGTCTTTGTTTAACTGTATGGGTGTCTCAGGCAGAAAGGTGTAGTCAGGCTCAAGGAGGTAAGGCAAATGACAGAAATTTATTTTGTACACAATGGTTCGATCATACCACATACAAGATTATTTGTTCAGGACTCTTGGAAGTAGAACATTGTCCAAAAACAAACCCAAACACCAAAAATGCTGTTTAAAGGTTCTCTATAGTTCAGGATACACAGTCTTTAACAGCAAGGATATTGCATTCCCTTTTTAGCCTTGCTGGCTAAAGCACAAAAACAAAACCAGGCTGCTGGCATTAACCTTTAAAAAGGAGATAGAGCAGCTTTTAAACTAGATATTAGGGGAAAGCCGACAGTCGCCCAAGAGCGGATGGTTCGGAAGAATGTATCCTTGAAGGATACTACCAAAAGCAGAGAGGTTCCACAAAAGAGTAAAGTAGCCCAAATGCCCTCAAGTATGGAGCAGACAGAGCTTAAAGATCCCAATTTACCCATGTCTAACAATAGCCAAATTAACATGAATAAAATACATTCTCTAAAATGCTTGTATGCAAATGCTAGAAGTCTAAAGAATAAGATGGGAGAATTAGAATATATAGCACTAAATGAAAGGTTAGATATGATTGGAATATCAGAGAAATGGTGGAAGGAGGACAACCAGTGGGACACTGTGATACCTGGGTACAAACTATATCGTAATGATAGAGCTGATCAAATTGGTGGAGGGGTTGCGCTCTATGTTAGAGAGGGCATTGACTCAGAAAGGATTAAAGTTTTGCAGGAAACAAAATCTGCTGTAGAATCTATATGGATTGAAATTCCATATAAAAGGGGGAAGGCAATGGCAGTGGGGGTGGGGGTGTACTATCGAGCACCTGGCCAGAATGACCAAATGGATGATGAAATGTGCAAAGAAATCAAGGAAACTAACAAAAGTTACAGCGCAGTAATAATAATGGGTGATTTCAATTACCCCGGTATCGACTGGGTCAGTGTCACGTCAGGACGTGCTAGGGAGATAAAGTTCCTAGATGAAATAAATGACTGCTTCTTGGAGCAGCTGGTTCGTGAACCGACCAGAGGGGAAGCCATATTAGATTTAGTCCTTAGTGGAACACCAGATCTAGTGCAAGAGATAAGGTTGTTGGGGCCACTTGGCAATAGTGATCATAGCATGATTGCCTTTGATTTAATTAGTGGAGGAGGGATAGTAAGGAAATCCACAGTACTACCTTTTAACTTTCGAAAGGGAGACTATGATAAAATGAGGAAAACAGTTAAGAAAAAACTAAAAGAAGCAGTTGCAAAGGTTAAAGACGTACATCAGGCTTGGGTGTTGTTGAAAAATACTATCTTGGAAGCCCAGACCAGCTGTATTCCACTCTTTAAGAAAAGTGGAAGGAAGTCCAAAAAACTGCCAGTATGGTTTAAAGGTGAGGTCAGAGAGGCTGTTGTTGCCAAAAAAGCATCTTTCAGGAAATGGAAAAAAGAGCCAAACGACGAAACCTGGAAACCTGGAAACAGCACAAGCACTGGCAAGTCAAATGCAAGACATTGATAAGGCAGGCAAAGAGAGAATTTGAGAAGAAGCTTGCTGCGGAAGCAAAAACGCGAAATAAAGACCTTTTCAAGTACATTCGTAGCAAAAGAACCTGTGAGAGAGTCAGTTGGTCCATTAGATGATAAAGGGGTTAAAGGAGCACTAAGAGGCGACAAGGCGATAGCGGAGAGACTGAATGAATTCTTTGCTTTGGTCTTTACTGAGGAAGATGTAGGGATGTTACCCATGACTGAAGTGGTATTTAAAGGTGTGGAAGAATTGAAGGAAATATCGATACATCGGGAAGATGTCTTACAACTATTAGATAAACTGAAGAGTAGCAAATCACCTGGGCCGGATGGTATACATCCAAGGGTGTTGAAAGAACTGAAATATGAGATTGCAGACCTGCTATCAGTAATCTGTGAACTATCATTAAAATCATCTCTAATACCTGAAGATTGGAGGATCGCCAATGTAACACCGATTTTTAAAAAGGGTTCCTGGGGTGATCCGGGAAACTACAGACCGGTGAGCCTGACGTCAGTACCAGGAAAAATGGTAGAAACCATCATAAAGAATAAAATTACTCAGCATGTAGATAGTCACAACCTAATGGGAGACAGCCAACATGGTTTTAGACAAGGAAGATCTTGTCTTACTAATCTGTTATGTTTCTTTGAAGGAGTGAATAAACAGGTGGACAAAGGTGAATCAGTTGATATTGTGTATCTGGACTTTCAGAAAGCCTTTGACAAGGTCCCTCATCAGAGACTTTTGGCAAAACTAAAGAGTCATGGGATAGGAGGCAGTGTACTATTGTGGACCAGGAACTGGTTAAAAGATAGAAAGCAGAGGGTAGGGCTAAATGGCCAATTTTCCCAATGGAGAAAGGTGAATAGTGGTGTACCCCAGGGATCTGTGCTGGGTCCGCTGCTTTTTGACATATTCATAAATGACCTGGAAAGTGGAATAACGAGTGAGGTTATCAAATTTGCAGATGACACAAAACTATTTAAAGTTGTTAAAACCCAAGAGGATTGTGAAAAATTGCAAGAGGATCTTGATAAATTGGAAGACTGGGCATCAAAATGGCAGATGAAATTTAATGTGGACAAGTGCAAGGTTATGCACCTAGGGAAGAACAACCCAAACTATGGTTACACGATGCAAGGTTCCACATTAGGAACCACCACCCAGGAAAAAGATTTAGGCGTCATTGTGGATACCATGTTAAAACCCTCGGCCCAGTGTGCAGCGGCGGCCAAGAGAGCAAATAGAATGCTAGGTATGATAAGGAAAGGAATGGAAAATAAAAGAAAAGATATTATAATGCCTCTTTATCATTCCATGGTGAGACCGCACCTTGAATATTGTGTGCAATTCTGGTCGCCGTATCTTAAAAAGGATATTGCGATTTTAGAAAAGGTTCAGAGAAGAGCCACCAAAATGGTAAAGGGGATGGAAGGATACTCCTATGAAGAAAGGCTAAAAAGGTTAGGGCTCTTTAACCTGGAAAAGAGACGGCTGAGGGGAGATATGATAGAAGTCTATAAATTAATGAACAGAGTGGAACGGGTAAACGTAGATCGATTGTTTACGTTATCAGAATATAGAAAGACTAGGGGACATGCAATGAAGCTACAGGGTAAACTATTTAAGACTAATAAAAGAAAATATTTTTTCACTCAGCGTGTAATCAAACTCTGGAATTTGTTACCGGAGGATGTAGTAAAGGCTGTTAGTGTAGCTGGGTTTAAAAAAGGTTTGGACAAGTTCCTGGAGGAAAGGTCCATAAACCATTATTAAGAAGTGACCGAAGATATCAATGCTTGACCCAGTACAAGCATTGTGGAACTTGTGTCTCTTGGGGAAACTGCTAGGTACATATGACCTAGATTGGCCACTGTTGGAAACAGAATACTGGGCTTGATGGACCTTGGTCTGACCCAGTATGGCATATCTTATGTTCTTATGTTCTTAAAATCACATTTAAAGTCTTTGGTAGTTTAGCTTCTATTCAGCTTCAGACCTTTCTTGGTTACCTTCCAAGTAACAAATATCATCTAGGGCAACAGAAAGCTTTGTTCCAATAGCTACTTTAGCTTACCCCAGTGTCAGCCTTCCAGCAGCAGGTGATTAACAAGCTTATCACAGATCCAGGCTTGCTCCTTAGTCCCCGTAAACTTTCCCTTTACAAACACGAGAGAATCACGGCCACCCTGCTTGTGGAATATGGGTACCTTTTTCCTGGAAGACTTTCTTTCAGGACTGGCTTGCTTTCTCTACGTTCCCAGGTTTAAAGCTTGGCAAAAGGAACAGTCCATGGGAGTGTCCTCATCATCCAGCTTCACCTCGGGCTCTCCCAGCTGCATAGGTTCTGACTCCCCATCTTGCTCACAGTGCTCAGCTAACAGCCTCCCGGGGGATCTTGGAGTCTCTCTTGTTCCTGGCTCCAAACTCTCCTGCAGACGTGCTATATGCCAATTAGCACTCTCTTCTCCTGGAAGCTCAGCTCCTCTGCTCTGCTCAGCACTAGTCAAGCTTCCCTTGCTTGCATCTGTGCCTCTGCTCGTGGCAGCCTGGCTTCCTGCTTCTCCTCCCCCTTTCTCACACTCTGACATAGGTTTATACTTCCAGGCTCTAGCTCCAGCTCCTCCCTACTCAGGTGACAGCAATCAGCCTGACTTCAGGCACCTGAGTGCTTGGAGCATTCACTGCCGAAGGGGTTCTGGGCTCTGTATCCTCTCCCCTTCCTTCCACTAGGGGAAGCATGAAATGTTAGCCACGTGGAAGTTTTCTGATTCCTGGAGGTGTTTATGGCTTTCCTACCCTGATTTGGTGAAAGGGGGCCCTTTACTAGGGTGAATTCCCTGTCTCTTTGTCCTCCCCCGGACTCCGGATAGGCCTCCTTGCCACAGCCCACACACTTCACATACACAGTTTTTCTACTCACACACCATATCTGTTATCCCACCAACCCACACTACTACTGTGTTTCCCTACCGAGACACGCTTTGCCATGGCTGTTTCAACCCAATTCCTAATGCAGACATTCATCTGTCTGCAAATGGAGGAAAGGGGAAACGCACCATTGTGTTACACAATAAGAAGGTAATTTTATAAATGTATGTCTAGTTAGTGCATGTTGTCACACACATACTTTATCCTTTATTTTATAAACTGAAGAACATAGAACATGAGTGCAAAAGCACATGCATGTTGTATTTATTTAACCAATTTATATCCCATCCCATCCCATTTTATTGTATTTATTTATTTAACAAGTTTTCTATACCACCTTTTCTTGGAATCAAAGTGGTTTGCATTACAACTTCAAACAGAACAAATACAGAGAACTCATTTAGAAAACGTGGGTAGGGTGACATGCGGGAAATGTTTGGGAGCATAGCTTATTTACAGCTGATGTATTCGGGTACAAATATTCTACAAAGATACAATATACGGTGAACAACATAACCAGACTGAGGTCATAACATAAAATATCCAAATACTACTAGACCCATCAGTGAAATAAGGCACAATCACTTACACCAGCCCTACAGAGGTGTGCAAGGTTTTGCATAGGCTGCATGATGAAGCTAATCTCCAGGAACAAGCAGGAATGCAGTCTTCATATATGGGTGAACATCACCTATGGAGCCTACATGGGAACGCTCCCCAGCATCCAATAGGAAAGCCTTTGGAAGCACTCCACTGTGCCTATGTGTGTGCCTTCCCGCCTTTCCCAATTCTCTCCTCAGTTCTTCGTTTTCCATGGAGCCAGTAGGACACATCGTCCTGTCACCGCCGAAGGACTTCTCTTTTTTGTGGAACATTGTGCTTCTGCCTTCCCGTCAACGCCGGTTCTGTTGAAGCTGACACCGGTCTCAATAATTCTTTGATTTTTTTATTTTTAAATTTTCTTTTTTCTTTGCTATTGATTTTCATCGTGGTTTTCACTGCTAAACTAGGCCTCTAAGTCCCCATAGCCTTATCTTCCATCTTGAAGACAACTTTTTAAGGCATGGAAAAGCCAGTCCGTGGTTTCAAAAAATGTACCAAGTGTGCCGGTACCATCTCATCTACTGATAAACATGACTGGTGTCTAAAATGTTTGTGTCCTGAACATCAAGCCAATTCTTGTCCTTTGTGCCATGCTTAAAATAACTTAAACCAATATAAAACAATATTAAACCCTGCAAACTCATGAACAAATGTTAACCAATATAAAAGGTGTTTAAAATCATAAATAATAAAATAAATGATAAATGAATGACCAAAAAATATGAACTAAATGAATAACTGAAATGATATATATAATTAATAAACATCAATAAATATATAAACAGACTTAAGGGTTGTGACTCATACAAAAAGATAAAAAATGAAAACATTTTACAGACCGTAGCTAATAATTCCTCTAACAGAACTCCTGTGTTGTACATTTACACTGAAGAGAGGAAAATATATCAAATGTTTATTCTCAATCCTATCTGAATAAACAATATCATGTTTGTATCATAACTGCCTTATTACTCAAACTATACGTGTGAACGGAGCAAGAGTGGCTTTACACTGAAAACTAAAATATGACTAGCTGTATTTATCAGCTCATTAAAAATATAATATAACTAGCTGTGTCTCAACTTATGTTCAAAAAGAAACCCATACCTTCCCATTAATCTTTACTACTATTCTTCTCAATAACCAGTGTTCACTAGGTTTTATCCCACTGCATTTGCAAGCTTAATAATCACTACCCAAGTTGCTATTAAAACTGGAGGAGGATGTCTGTCTACTGCATAAAAAAGGGAGAGATAAATTGTAGATTTGCAGATTACCTTTTTGCCGCTCAGTCACTGACTTTGTGAAAGACAAAAATATGCCTGCATCTGTGCTGTAGAGCCTTTGTTTAGGCGCGAATAGGCCAGCACTTAAATGTCTCAGCTGTAATACAAATTTGTGTGAATAGAGTAATGCATTAATGCATGCAATATGCATACATGCTTTTAACTTCCCATTAAATTATCTTGTGATACCAGTTTAAACAGTGATCTTGGGTTTTATCTCACCACATGTTAAAACCTGTATACATTATGCAGTGATTAACAAAGCTGAAAGGGTGCAGTCACCTATCTAGCACTTCAAAAGTGGAGAACTAAATTGTAGATTGATTGCTTTTTCAACGTACAGTTGCTGACTTTATCAAATGCAAAACCGCCCGCATTTGTACAGTAAAGATTCTTTTTTTATTCTGGCATGAGACAGCTGCCAGTTAAATATCTTAGCCATTATTCACTATAAAATCTTTTTATGTAAATGAAGATATGGACATAAAAATCCTTACTATGAGTATATAGAGAACTGCTGTTCAGGACCTCCCCTGCAATTAACCCTTATAAGATATGCTAGATAACAAATTAGCTGCGAGACTGGGTCTCAAAAAATAAAAACGGAAGGTAAAAACCAAATCTAAAAAAGGAACTTAAAACGGAATAGATGATCCACTCATGTGTAATCCTTATATAGGAATGCATTCTTAATATAAGGTTAAAACATTAAATACTTAAAAACTCAGCCATTGGTTCTGTGTGCCTACTTGGCCCGTGTGCTTTATATGTAAAGCGATACAATTAATTTATAATGCTTCTGATGCCGATCGATCAGCCAAACAGTCCTAGCGGGAGGATCTGTTCTCCAAAGCACAAGTGGGGTTCTGGGTTGCTCCCGAGGCATCGACCTCTGGAGAGTTACCAGTTTTGGGACGGTGGCTGAGAGCCCCGTAGGTAATTCCACCCACATATTGGCCATCTCCCTAGACCAGCGCATGCTGGCTCTCGAGAGGAGTTTGGCAGCACTCCTGGCAGCCTCTGTAACAATAACATCAAGAGCTTCAGGAGTGCAGGTTTCGGCACCGAGCCTGCTTAGCGCGCTACGCCTTAAAGATAGGCGAGGAAAACTCTCGCCTATCTTTAAGGCGCGGGAGCTAAACAGGCAGCATCGAAAATTGCTGCTATCCACTTAGCCTTCCAAAACCAAAATAGAGAAAAAACTTTTGAAAGCTGACGTGTGTAAAATTGATTGAATTAATTAAATGTCGGAAGTATAGCCATGAGGCGAAAAATCACCTCTTGAAGCTAACCTTCCATTTTACTCAATTTTAATTGAGCTCATGATTGAGCTTTCAATAGTTAAGGTTAAACACCACAAAAGTGCTACCAATAAAACTGTGTGCAAAAAAGCTTAGAAAAACTTGTCATAGCAAGAATAAATATGTAAAAGTATTTGCTGAAACCTTTTCTTGCATAAAAACAGAAGATATTTTAACTTATCTGAGTCCAGCAAGTTTAAAACGGTTGTCAGCAACGGCTTCCAAAAACTTCCCAAAAAGAAGTGTAATGTTGTCAGCACATGAAATCGCGAAAGCAGCAGACACAGCACTGCGTTTCGGGCGGCCAATTTTTCCACGCCCTGCTTCAATGCTCAGCTCACTGCACCGACATTACTCCGTCTTCACTGATCAAAAACGCCAGCGCATGCTTTCAATTTATAGACTATTGTTAGGTTGATATTTTGGATCCACTTAGCCTTGGCAGCTGCTGGCCTGTGCGACATGACCCAGATTTTCATTTCTTTTGCCATGGAAATGAAAATCCAGTTTAAGGGGGTCAGCGGGCAGGCTGTGTGCTGATGTGGCGCATAGCCTGCTTAAATGAAAATCGGATCCTATGTGCATAAATGCTTGCAGTTGGCCATACTCCACCCAAACTCCATCCATGTGTGATTCCCTACATGCATTCTTTCATGCTAGTCTGTATTTCATAAGAAGCCATTTATACATGTAAGATGCCACATAAGCAGCTAAATGACTAAAATGCCAAAATTTATACCCAAACAAAATCTGGGCCACTTCCTATAAAATTATTCCCTAGGTGTGCACTTTTTATGACCTAGATTGGCCACTGTTGGAAACAGAATACTGGGCTTGATGGACCTTCGTCTGACCCAGTATGGCGTATCTTATGTTCTTATGTTCTTAACTTACCACACTTGATTTCATTTTATTCTTCTTTCCAAACCAATAGAATATTTGGGAACTGCTCCATTAAACCATCACTCCTCTCTCTCTTCCTGATCAGAGATACATCTAGATACACATACACAAATTCACATTGCAAAGAATTCCATGAATTATGCTCCACATGCTTTCCCTACTTGTCTAAGCTTGACAAGAAATGCTCTGTCAGCACCATTGAATAATTTTATCGTTCTCCGGGAACAAGCAGGAAGTCAGTCCTGACATATGAGTGACGTCGGCACCGAAGGAACCCTCACGGGAGCATCTCCCCAGCTTTCAAAGAAAGCCTTTAGGAGATGCCACCACGCATGCGTGGTCCCCTTCCCACCCATCTTGCTCAGTCTCCTTTTTTCCACAGAGCCCTTCAGACGTCATCTGTCTTTCCCCCGGAAAAAGTTGATTTTTTTTTCTTCTCGAGTTCTTAACTCATCTCCGGTATCGCATCAATACTCTTTCCACCTACCGATCTTGGTGCCTCGGCGTCGAGTTTGATTCTTTTTTTATATTTTTATTCCTTTTGGGCACCTTCACGCCCTTTTTCCCCGCTGGCAGCTCAGAGGGTCTTCGACCTCGCAGGGGTTCTTTTTTCCCCTATGGCTACCAGTGGTTTCAAAAAGTGTGATCGGTGTGCTAAGCTCATGTCCCTAACCGACACACATGACTGCTCTCTCCGTTGCCTCGGGCCAGATCATAACCCTGCTGCGGCCTGCAGCTTATGCAAACGGATGTCTAGAAAGGCCCTGAAGAGCTGCCAGCAGCAGCATGTTAAGTTTTTCCCCGACTCCCCGATGCCTCCGAAAACCAGGGACTCGTCTGAGGTGCTGACATCTCGGGAGGAGTTCTCCGAATCTGAGCACTGTTGTGGGTCCTCAAGAGAGGGGCTCCCCCTCTAGGAAACACAGGAAGAAGAAGAAACCCTTGGTGTCCTTGGATGGCTCCGACGGACAGGGTACTTCCCAGGCCCGGTCCCACAGCCCCAGGCACTCGCTCGAGGTTTCGGAGAAGGAGCGACCGGCGAAGGTCCCCCGGAAGGATCCAGTGGTGGACCGGCCTCGATCCTCAGAGGCTATCCTCATCAAGGATTCCCCTTGGTGCCTGCGCCGAAGGTTGCGGAGCCTTCTGGCCTGGAGTCCAGAATGGCAGCCTTGGAGCACAGCTTGACTGCCTTCTTGGACCAGAAGTGTAGGCACTGTTGTCCGGCATGTCCGGTTCCTCCGCCCTGACCACCAGGTGTTCGATGTCAAAGACATCCCTGGAGGCCGAGCTGATCCTCGAGGTCCTGCAGCCTCAAGTCGATCCTCGGCTGAGGTTGCGCACGGTCTCATGCTGAATGGGGCTGTGGTTGTCCCCGATGTCCCCTCCGGGGGTGGACATGCAACCTCGGTCCCTTTGAGGCCCGCGGAGCAGCTTACCCTCGAGTCTTCCTCAGACTGCTTTAAGTGGGAGACAGAGGATGACAAGTCCCCGGATACCCGTCGATACCACGATATCCCCTCGGACTCCCCAGTCCCAGAACCTCGGAGAAGGTCCCCACCAGAGGACATGAGATTCTTAGACTTTGTCAAAGACATGTCTAAGACCCTGGCATTCCTGACCGAGTCGGAAGACCCTCGGGCTGACGAGCTTGAGATCCTCCAGTACGAGGCTCCCTCTCGGGAATCGCTCACGGTGCCCATTCCTCCCATCCTGGAAAGGCTCATGTTCCGCATGTTTGAAATGCCTGCGTCAGTGCCAGTAGTGAGCAAGCGGCTGGACTTGATGCATCGAATCCTCCGGAGCCCTAGCTTCCAGAAGTCGCAGCTGCTGCACAACTCCATGGTGATGGAGTTGGCCATGCGTCGGCTGAAGAGCCATAAGACGCACTCCTCGGTGCCCCCTGGGAGGGTGGCCCGCACCTTGGATGCCCTCGGCAGGAAGTGCTACCAGGGCTCGATGCTCATTTACCCATATCCAGGCCTACCAGCTGTACATGGGCATGTACCTGAGGGATCTGGTGAAGGAACTCGCTGGTTTCTCAGCTGGTCTCTCCGAGGAACCTTTGCAGCGCTTCAGGGGCCTGTCCAAGGCCGTCCATGAATGCTCCAAATTTATGTCTTGAGCGGCCTATGACTAGTTAGAGTCAGTGGCCCAGGTAGCCGTGGCAAGCATCAGTGTGCGCCGGTCGATGTCCCCTGCCAAGGAGAAAACCTCTTTGGCAAGCCCATGACCGATAAGGCTGCTGAGTTGGAGACCGAGTTCACCGTTTTGAATTGCAGAAAAATGGTATATAAAAAAAAAAATGTTAAATAAATAAATAAAAAATAATAAAATGACGAGGTCCAGGCTCTCTAAGAAGACCGCTGCCCCTCCCCGAAGAAGGCCTTGGGTAAAAAGCCATTTTACTTGAGGAAGGGAGCTGTTTACCGTAACTACCCACATTTTCATGCCTCCCTGGCTCCCCATCAAGGACAGCAGGCCAAGGGACAAGGGCATGGCCTGCATAAGCAGAGGGCTCCGAAGCCCCAGGCACTGGCTCTGGCCCAGCCCGGGGGGAGTTTTTGACTACTCCAGCATAGCCACTCTACCCCAAGGAGGTCAGCAGCCTATAGGGGGATGACTGACCCTCTATGCTCCGAGGTGGATAAACATCACTACCGATGCCTGGGCACTGAGAGTGGTCAGGGAGAGATATCTCCTCCGCTTGACCCAGAAGCCACCTCCTTATTTTCCGGGAGAGTCCCCCAGGTCTCCCCTCCACCAGGACCTTCTTCTGAAGGAACTGGCAGGTCTTCTCGAGGACAATGAGGTGGAACCAATGCCCCACCACCTTCAGATACTTCCTCATTCCAAAGAGGACAGGGGGCCTAAGGCCCATCCTCGACCTGCGCAACCTCAATGACTTCCTGGTGAGGGAGAAGTTCAAAATGCTCTCCCTTGGAATATTGCTGCCCTACCTCCAGCAGGGAGACTGGCTATTCCCCTTGGACCTCAAGGATGCTTGCACTCACATCCTAATCCACCCACACCACAGGCAATACCTGCGGTTCATAGTAGGGGGCAGTCACTTTCATTAATGGGTGCTCCCATTCGGGCTCACCTCTGCCCCAAGGGTGTTCATGAAATGCCTGGCAGTAATGGCCGCCTTTCTCAGGCTTCAGGGAGTCTTTGTGTTTCCCTACATGGACAACTGGCTCATAAAAGAGGACACAGCATCCGAGGTGCAGCAGGCCACTGCGCACACCATCCAGGTTCTACAGCACTTGGGCTTTGTCATAAACTACCCAAAGTCCCACCTTCTTCCGACACAGTGCCTGGAATTCATCAGAGCAAAGCTCGACACTCGCCACTCAAAGGCTTTCTTGCCCACCGACCGGGCAGACCGCCTCAGATCTCTGGCCTGGGACATACAGCATCGTCCCTCGGTGTCTGCTCGCCACCTTCTGCGCCTCCTCGGGCACATGGCCTCTACGGTCCACGTCACTCCAAATGCCCGTCTCCACATGAGAACGGCGCAGTGGTGTCTCTGGGACCAGTGGTCCCAGGCCACAGCAGCCTCAGGGACAAGGTTCGGGTGATCCGCCATTTGGCGGACTCTCTTGTCTGGTGGCAGTCATCTCAGCACCTGGAAATGGGCATGCCTTTCCAAGGCCCAGGGCAATCGATTGTCCTCATCACGGATGTCTCCCTACTCGGCTGGGAAGCCCATTGCGAGGGTCTCCGCACCCAGGGCAGCTGGTCGCCAGACGAGAGCACCCAGCAAATCAATCTCCTGGAGCTTCATGCCATTCACCTCACCCTGAGAGTTTTCAGCCATTGCCTCCGCCATCGGCCGGTCCTGCTCCAGACGGACAACCAGGTGGCCATGCACTATGTGAACAAGCAAGGGGGCACGGGGTCATGTGCCTTCTGTCAGGAGGCGCTGGCCCTCTGCTCTTACGCAGTCCAGCAGGGGATCTTCCTCAAAGCGGTGTACCTGCCAGGACAGTACTACCTACTAGTTGACAGGCTAAGCAGGATTCTCTGACCGCAGGAGTGGCAGCTGGACCCCACGGTAGCCAGCCGGCTTTTCCAACTCTGGGGGGGGGGGACCCGTGATGGATCTGTTTGCTAGCCCAGACAACTTCGAGTTGCCCCGCTTTTGTTCTCGGCAAGCTCACCCGTCCAGGGTGGCGTCGGACACGTTTCTAGTCCCATGGTCAGGGGACTTCATGTTTGCTTTCCCTCCAACGCCACTGATTGCCAAGATCTTGTTAAAGACCCTCCGCGACAGGGCCTCGCTCATCTTAATAGCTTCCTGATGGCCCGGGCAGCTGTGGTTCCCGCTGCTTCTGCAGTTGGCAGTGGAAGCCCCCATCCCATTGGGTACAGCCCTGGGGCTTCTATCTCAGGAGGGGGGCTCTCTCCTACACCCCAAACTGGGGTCTCTCGCTCACGGCTTGGCTGCTGAGAGGATAGCCTTGGCCCATCTCCACCTTCCCACAGAGGTGGAGAATGTTCTGCTGGCCTCACGTAAGGCCTCTGTATACACCTTCAAATTGCTTAGATTCTCAGCTTGGTGTGCTGAGCGAGGGGCTGACCCTTTCTCCTGCCCGGTGGCCATGGTTTTGCAGTACCTTCTCCACCTTTTCTCACTCCAGGCTCAGGTCTAATTCCGTTAGGGTGCAACTCAGTGCCCTGGCGGCTCATCACCATCCGGTGGATGGTAAACCCCTTTTGGCCCACCCTCTAGTGGGCCACTTCCTACGGGGTCTGCTCTTATCTAAGCCCCCGGTTCGCCCTCCAGTGACTGAATGGGACCTCAATGTGGTGTTGGGGCAGTTCATCCGTCCACCATTCGAGCCCTTGGCTACTTGCCACCTTTGCTACCTTTCATGGAAGGTGGTTTTCCTAGTTACGCTTACTTCCACTTGCAGGGTTAGCGAGTTCCAAACTTTGATTTCTGAAATGCCCTATACCAGATTCTACAAGAACAGGGTGGTGCTCCGTACGCACCCCAAATTCCTCCCAAAGGTAGTGTCCTCGTTCCATCTCAACCAGGAGGTGGTACTCCCTACCTTCTTTCTGAGACCTCACGCCAGTCGGGGCGGAGACGGTCATCCGCACCTTGGATTGTAAGAGGGCCTTGTCCTTCTATGTCCAACGCACTTGGGACCATGCAGAGCCTCCCAGCTCTTAGTCTCCTACAACCCCAGCAGGCTGGGGGAAGCGGTGACTAAGCATACGCTGTCCGCATGGATGGTGGACTGTATTGCCCTTGCCTATGAGCGGCCGAAGCTCCCGCTGCACGGTCACATCACAGCACACCATGTCCGGGCCATGGCAGCTCCGATGGCACATCTGCGCTCTGTCCCGATGGCGGACATCTGCCGGGCCGCCTCCTGGTCTTCAGTCCATACCTTCGCAGCCCATTACTGCATGGAAAGAGAATCCCGTCAGAATAGCGCCTTCGGCCAGGCTGTGCTCCGTAATCTTTTCGGGGTCTAGGCAACTTCTACCCTCCAACTCTTCTGTGTTCAGGCTACTGGAGTGCTGGTTTCATCGGACATAGGGGTCCTACTGTAGTCTGTACACCAGACTGAATTGCTGCTGCTTGCGACTCCCCTTGATGGGGCCAAGTTTTTGTTACGGGTTTCCCGGTAGCCTGTAGCTGGGGAGTCCCATATGTGAGGACTGACTTCCTGCTTGTTCCCGGAGAAAGCGTAGTTACTCACCTGTAACAGGTGTTCTCCGGGGACAGCAGGAATCAGTCCTCACAACCCTCCCTCCTCCCCTTGGAGTTGCTTCTTTACCTTCTTAATTTTGCTATCTTCAGCTATGTCATTTGACTTAGTAAGATGGCACCCTTAGGCGGGAAGGGGACCACGCATGCGTGGTGGCATCTCCCAAAGGCTTTCTTTGAAAGCTGGGGAGATGCTCCCGTGAGGGCTCTGTCGGTGCCGACGTCACCGATATGTGAGGACTGATTCCTGCTGTCCCCGGAGAACACCTGTTACAGGTGAGTAACCGCTATTTGTGTGGCTGATTAGCCTGCTGTAAGCAGAGAATATCTGTCATGTTTAACCAGTGTAGTTTTACATCCTGTCTATCCTACTTAACACACAGAATTTTTTTTGTAAATTTCTTTTCTTATATACAAAACATTCAAAAATATGCACTAAGTACTTTTCAGTGACAGTTGAGAATTCATGTTTCACACAGTCTGCAAGATACCTAAACATATAGAAAGAATTTTCTATTCCTAGCAATGTGGCTGCCTTTGCTGTATTTTCATACTAAAGAAATATAACTTTGTGGTTTCTAATCACTACAGAATGTTCATTTTTTTGGTCCAGCATTTATCTCCTGTTTGGGCTTACAACTCAGAGCTGGCCAATACTGGGGCTACGGTGGTATGAGATTTGATTTGAAACCAGCCAGGGCCCAGGCCCCCCCCCCCTTACTTTTAAACTCTTTCTCTTGCAATCTAGCCCAGAATTTATCATGGGGATAGAGAGCCCTGGGATTGAGAATGTTCCAAAATCTCCCTCCAAAGTTGTCGGCCTTTGGTAAACTGCAGTGAGCTGCCAATCCAAGAGAGCACTTAGAGCAACACAGGTGCAGGAGATGTGTGATGTAGGTTGGGTGATAAATGTTGGAGGAGGAGCTGTTCATGTGTCTCCACTACAGCATTGTGTTTAAGAACCCACACTGCTACTGTGCTGTACCTACTTACTGCAGCTGTTCAGACTATTTATAATTTGTCTCTCCTCTGGCTGATAAAGATAAGGGTTTGGTGCAAGCATTAGGTGCCCTAGGCAAAACTGCAACCTTGCTCCCCTCCTCAATTGTCTTTCTGGCATCTTGGCCCTCCCCTGGGATCTTAATAATTAAATTAAACTGAACTGACCTGAGGAAGAAGGTTTTAACCTTCGAAAGCTATTCTCAGAATGAACTCTGCCTGTGCCTTGCTTCTCTTTCTAGCCGAAAAGCTCCCAAGCCTATGGGGGAGGAGGGAGACAGGACAGGTGTGACTTAGGCTTCAGCAGTGAAAGAAAGGAGTATGGAAGGAAGGATTCACAGGCAATCCAGATACAACTTTTGTCTTCAGCCAGGGCTGGCTCTACCATTAGGCAGATTAGGTGACCGCCTATGGAGGCAGCATCTAAGAGATGGCAAAAAGCAACGGCATTCAAGGTTACTGGTGCTGGGTGGGGAGGGGAGTAGCATACAAGAGAGAGAAGGGATGCTGAATAGGGAGCAGAAACAGTAGAGTGGGAAGGAAGCCTCTTGACACAATGTACAGTAAGAAGAGGATCGATGAGGGGAGTGAGAATAGACTGCAGAACCAGAAAGTGACAGGCAGGAGGGAAGAAGGCAGGGGAAAGAAAAGAGGAGTTTACTAATCATGCTATACAGTAGGGAAGGAAGATTGAGGATATACTGCTGCAGGATGGAGGGCTGGTGGACGTGAGGATCGCCTGGTAACATGCCTGCCTGATGCGAAGGTAGCGTACCTCACGCGCCACCTAGATAAGGTCTTAGATAGTGCTGGGGAGGAGTCTGCTGTCTTGGTACATGTCGGTACCAATGACATAGGAAAATGTGGTAGGGAGGTTCTGGAGTGAAATTTAGGCTTTTAGGTAGGAAGTTGAAATCCAGAACTTCCAGGGTAGCGTTCTCTGAAATGCTTCCTGTTCCACGCGCAGGAACAAAAGGCAGGCAGAGCTCCGGAGTCTCAATGCGTGGATGAGACAATGGTGCAGAGATGAGGGTTTTTGATTTGTTAGGACCTGGGGAACATTCTGGGGAAAGGAGGGGCTCTTCTGAAGGGATGGGCTTCACCTTAACCGGGATGGAACCAGGCTGCTGGCATTAACCTTTAAAAAGGAGATAGAGCAGCTTTTAAACTAGATTTAGGGGAAAGCCGACAGTCGCCCAAGAGCGGATGGTTCGGAAGAATGTATCTTTGAAGGATACTACCAAAAGCAGAGAGGTTCCACAAAAGAGTAAACTAGCCCAAATGCCCTCAAGTATGGAGTAGACAGAGTTTAAAGATCCCAAATTACCCATGTCTAACAATAGCCAGATTAATATGAATAAAATACATTCTCTAAAATGCTTGTATGCAAATGCTAGAAGTCTAAAAAATAAGATGGGAGAGTTAGAATATATAGCACTAAATGAAAGGTTAGATATGATTGGAATATCAGAGACATGGTGGAAGGAGGACAACCAGTGGGACACTGTGATATCTGGGTACAAACTATATCGTAATGATAGAGCTGATCAAATTGGTGGAGGGGTTGCTCTCTATGTTAGAGAGGGCATTGAGTCAGAAAGGATTAAAGTTTTGCAGGAAACAAAATCTGCTGTAGAATCTATATGGATTGAAATTCCATGTAAAAGGGGGAAGGCGATGGCAGTGGGGGTGTACTATCGACTGCCTGGCCAGAATGACCAAATGGATGATGAAATGGTCAAAGAAATCAAGGAAGCTAACAAAAGTTACAACGCAGTAATAATAATGGGTGATTTCAACTACCCCGGTATCGACTGGGTCAGTGTCACGTTAGGACATGCTAGGGAGATAAAGTCCCTAGATGAAATAAATGACTGCTTCTTGGAGCAGCTGGTTCATGAACCGACCAGAGGGGAAGCCATATTAGACCTAGTCCTTAGTGGAACACCAGATCTAGTGCAAGAGATAAGGTTGTTGGGGCCACTTGGCAATAGTGATCATAGCATGATTGCCTTTGATTTAATTAGTGGAGGAGGGATAGTAAGGAAATCCACAGTACTACCTTTTAACTTTCGAAAGGGAGACTATGATAAAATGAGGAAAACAGTTAAGAAAAAACTAAAAGAAGCAGTTGCAAAGGTTAAAGACGTACATCAGGCTTGGCTGTTGTTGAAAAATACTATCTTGGAAGCCCAGACCAGCTGTATTCCATGCTTTAAGAAAAGTGGAAGGAAGTCCAAAAAACTGCCAGCATGGTTTAAAGGTGAGGTCAGAGAGGCTGTTGTTGCCAAAAAAGCATCTTTCAGGAAATGGAAAAAAGAGCCAAACGACGAAACCTGGAAACAGCACAAGCACTGGCAAGTCAAATGCAAGGCCATTGATAAGGCAGGCAAAGGGAGAATTTGAGAAGAATCTTGCTGTGGAAGCAAAAACGCGAAGTAGAGACCTTTTCAAGTACATTCGTAGCAAAAAACCTGTGAGAGAGTCAGTTGGTCCATTAGATGATAAAGGGGTTAAAGGAGCACTAAGAGGCGACAAGGCGATAGCGGAGAGACTGAATGAATTCTTTGCTTCGGTCTTTACTGAGGAAGATGTAGGGATGTTACCCATGACTGAAGTGGTATTTAAAGGTGCAGAAGAATTGAAGGAAATATCGATACATCGGGAAGACGTATTACAACTATTAGATAAACTGAAGAGTAACAAATCACCTGGGCCGGATGGTATACATCCAAGGGTGTTGAAAGAACTGAAATATGAGATTGCAGACCTGCTATTAGTAATCTGTGAACTATCATTAAAATCATCTCTAATACCTGAAGATTGCAGGATCGCCAATGTAACACCAATTTTTAAAAAGAGTTCCAGGGGTGATCCGGGAAACTACAGACCGGTGAGCCTGACGTCAGTACTGGGAAAAATGGTAGAAACCATCATAAAGAATAAAATTACTCAGCATGTAGATAGTCATGACCTAACGGGAGACAGCCAACATGGCTTTAGACAAGGAAGATATTGTCTTACTAATCTGTTATGTTTTTTTGAAGGAGTGAATAATCGGGTGGACAAAGGTGAGTCGGTTGATATTGTGTATCTGGACTTTCAGAAAGCATTTGACAAGGTCCCTCATGAGAGACTTTTGGCAAAACTAGAGTCATGGGATAGGAGGCAGTGTACTATTGTGGATCAGGAACTGGTTAAAAGATAGAAAGCAGAGGGTAGGGCTAAATGGCCAATTTTCCCAATGGAGAAAGGTGAATAGTAGTGTACCCCAGGGATCTGTGCTGGGTCCGCTGCTTTTTGACATATTCATAAATGACCTGGAAAGTGGAATAACGAGTGAGGTTATCAAATTTGCAGATGACACAAAACTATTTAAAGTTGTTAAAACCCAAGAGGATTGTGGAAAATTGCAAGAGGATCTTGATAAATTGGAAGACTGGGCATCAAAATGGGAGATGAAATTTAATGTGGACAAGTGCAAGGTTATGCACCTAGGGAAGAACAACCCAAACTATGGTTACACGATGCAAGGTTCCACATTAGGAACTACCACCCAGGAAAAAGATTTAGGCGTCATTGTGGATACCATGTTAAAACCCTCGGCCCAGTGTGCAGCAGCGGCCAAGAGAGCAAATAGAATGCTAGGTATGATAAGGAAAGGAATGGAAAATAAAACAAAAGATATTATAATGCCTCTATATCGTTCCATGGTGAGACCGCACCTTGAATATTGTGTGCAATTCTGGTCGCCGCATCTTAAAAATTATATAACGATTTTAGAAAAGGTTCAGAGAAGAGCCACCAAAATGGTAAAGGGGATGGAAGGATACTCCTATGAAGAAAGGCTAAAAAGATTAGGGCTCTTTAACCTGGAAAAGAGACGGCTGAGGGGAGATATGATAGAAGTCTATAAATTAATGAACAGAGTGGAACGGGTAAACGTAGATCGATTGTTTACCTTATCAGAATATAGAAAGACTAGGGGACATGCAATGAAGCTACAGGGTAAACTATTTAAGACTAATAAAAGAAAATATTTTTCACTCAACGTGTAATCAAACTCTGGAATTTGTTAATGTAGCTGGGTTTAAAAAAGGTTTGGACAAGTTCCTGGAGGAAAGGTCCATAAACCATTATTAAGAAGGGACCCAGGATATCAATGCTTGAACCAATACAAGCATTGTGGAACCTGTGTCCCTTGGGGAAACTGCTAGGTACATATGACCTAGATTGGCCACTGTTGGAAACAGAATACTGGGCTTGATGGACCTTGGTCTGACCCAGTATGGCATATCTTATGTTGTTATGTTCGTATGCTGTGGATAAAGACTTGTATTCCTTTCCTAGTTGTGAATTTTGCCTCTCAGCAGCTCCAGATAGACCAAGAAGCAAATGGCAGGCTCTGGCATCAAATCCAGCTCTCCCACATAACTGTACACAATATTGCCATAGAGCTATAATGCCAATTCATATTTTTCTTACTTGCTTTCTCCTGTATCATCTTCAATAGGACATCTTCAAACAAGCAACTGAGGACAGGCTAACAAGTGCCATGGAGTTGCCTTATTTTGAAGGGGATTTCTGGCCCAATGTGCTTGAAGAAAGCATCAAAGAACTGGAGCAGGAAGAAGAGGAGAGGAAGAAAGAGGAGAGTACAGCAGCTTGTGAGACCACTGAGGTAGGAGACCCTCATACAGTTCTTATAACCCAAGTAAAAATTAGAATAATTTAATTTGTAGCTGTGTTGTGATGGGATTGTTTTGCTACAGTTTGTAACTTGTTTTAACATTTCTTCCCTGAACTTTGTATTCCATTTCAGTACAATCTGTTTCCAGGAATCAAATTTGTTTTATGATATTAAGTGTTTCCTTTTTGTTCCTCCAGTTTAGTCCTCCACTTCTGGGTAGTGCACCTCCTCCTGCAGCTTGGAGACTGGACCAATCAGAAACTTCCTCTCACTGGATGTAGCTAGCTGGAAATCCCATCAGCCCCCAGTGTGTCCAGTCTTCATGCAGCAGGAGGATCTCGTGAGCCTAGGTGCTGGGCTCACTGGAGAAACCAATAAGGAGCAGGCTTTTTACTTTACATTTTCTTTCAGACTTCTTTATTTTTGGTTTTCTTAGCTTAGCGGATGCTGTCTCTTTAAAAAAAAACAAAAAACTATCACTGGGCAGTAGGGGTTTGAATCCATAGCCTACTCTGCCTTGCTTAATCTCCTTTCTCCCCTGGCTATCTTGCTGGCTGCAGGATCTCTTACCCCTTGATTGGACAGGGTAGAGCTCCTTCCTTGTCCCTCCGGCAGCCCGCTGACTTTCTGAGCTACAGCGTTGGCTCCGGGGTCTGTTTCATTTGGCGGCAGCATTTTCAGCAGCGTTCCGGTCCGTTTCTGTGATCGGGCCTCGGGACGCTGGCAGGAGAGCCATTCCAGTCAGGTACGGGCCGGGGAGAGCGAGGGGGGCCGGGGTCTCGCAGTACCTGTATGCTTTGGTGCTTCAGGACCCTTTGCAAAAAAGCACGCCAAACCGGGGAGTGAAACCGCAGCCATTTTAAAGTCGCGGTTTCAGCAGCGGAGGCTCTAGTTTACCCGCAGAGCCTTTCAGGGCATTTTTCCAAATATATTTTTATTCAGTTTGAAACAAGGTAAAAAAACAATATTCAAACAATTAAAGACTTTACAGAAATTAACCTAGTCCACATCAAGGGGGAGTACAAGTGAATTAATTGAGGAAACCAAAAAAGGAAAATATACAAATTACAAGAAAAAAAAGGAGCTCTGTCCAAAAAAACCTTTAAGCTCTAATTACTTTGCATTACAGAACACAGGAAATATAATTACTGCTTCGAAGGAGCCTGATGAACAATAAAAGATTCTAAAGACGAAATCTCAGAGAAAACATATTTAGTGCCCTCTAGAACCACCACACATTTACAGGGAAATTTGAGGAAAAAAGATGCTCCAAGAGCTAAGACCCGGGGCTTTAAAGCTAGAAAAGCCCTGTGCCTCAGCTGCGTTTGTCTAGAAACATCAGGAAAAATAGTTATCTTAGCCCCACAAAAAAGAGCATTCTTATTAGCAAAAAATAATCGCATAACAGAATTTTTATCTGCCTCAGACACAAATGATACAAGAAGTGTAGCACGAGAGGAAATTAAATCCTAAGAGGACTCTATAAATTCAGATAAATCCATAGAATCAACCTGAGGCTTTGAAACCGCACCCGGGGAACCAGCAGCAAGAGGAACCCCAACCACAGGCAAATAATAAAGCTTATTTATAGGCGGCTTCATATTGTTGTCATATCCCAAAACTTCAGTTAAATACTTATCAAATAATATCTGAGGGGATAACAACCTAGTACAAGGAAAATTCAAACAACGAATATTCATAGCCCTCAGTGAGTTCTCCAATAATTCCTGTTGCATATGTAAAGTAGTACTATCCTTCATAAAAGATGAGGAAGATTTCTGTAAGGAGTCATACTGCTTTTCCAAATTCTGACATTTAGCATCAAGAGCAGCAATTTGAGAATCATGTTGAGCCATTTTTGCGACAGAACCTTTCAAGAAATCAGAGAATTGAGAGGCAACAGAGGCGATAGAGGACTCAATATGTGAAAGAATTGATAAAACATCGGCAAGAGAAACAGTTTGAGAATCAACTTCAACAGAAGCAACATCGGAGCGTATGGCAACACAGTCCCCAGTTAACTGAATAGCCTGTGGCAAAGGAACTACCAAAGGCACACAGTCACACTCCAATGAAACACAAGGGGATACACCATCCCTATTGTGTGAAAGAATTTCCAACATTGGAGAGGAGGTCACTGGATCAATAATGTCCAAATCTGTAAGCAGGGCAGAGCTTGATAAACCCCCGGAGGCGCTATCTGGAGGGGAAACACACTTGACAGCAGACCTGGAGGCAGCCTCCTCATCTTTCACCGATACAACGTGTTTATCCATAGGACCAACAGTTTTTACCACTTTAGAAGGATTAACAGTACTCACGTTGAGGGAGCGCCTCCTACGCTTGCCCATGCCAAGGAAACCACCGCCAGAGCGCCACGAGCGCCAAAGGAGCGCTTAAGGAGCAAGAAAATGCCCCTTTAAACGCGCCCCTTCAAAGCGCTACCGCGTGACCGCGGGGCGGCACTGATCTTATGCCCCATAGATGGCGTCGGGGCAGGCACCGCGTGAATGCAGGCCCTACAGGTGCCTGTAGAGACCACACAGAAGCAGAGCACAATCGGGCAGAGACTCCTTCCACTCACTCCCGACTGACACAGGAACCGCTCCTTCTCTTATGCCCTGTAGATGGCGTCGGGGCAGGCACCGCGTGAATGCAGGCCCTACAGGTGCCTGTAGAGACCACACAGCAGCAGAGCACAATCGGGCAGAGACTCCTTCCACTCACTCCCGACTGACACAGGAACCGCTCCTTCTCTTATGCCCTGTAGATGGCGTCGGGGCAGGCACCGCGTGAATGCAGGCCCTACAGGTGCCTATAGAGACCACACAGCAGCAGAGCACAATCGGGCAGAGACTCCTTCCACTCACTCCCGACTGACACAGGAACCGCTCCTTCTCTTATGCCCCGTAGATGGCGTCGGGGCAGGCACCATGTGAATGCAGGCCCTACAGGTGCCTGTAGAGACCACACCCAAAAAAACAACCTAACACCAATTTCTACCCTATAAATCACAAAACAATAAGTAGAAAGGAAACAAATCTAAACGCTAACATTTGTGAGTGTAATAATGTGCAATGAAATGTCGGAAGCGTAGCCTTGAGATACTATGCACCTCTTGAAGCTATCAATTCTATTTTGCTCAAATTTTGAGCTCCCAAAGGAGCTGAACAATAAACTAGGTAAAACACCACCATTAAAGTGTCACCCTTAAAATGAAATAAATAGTCATAAAAATTGTACGTATGTGAAAAAAGACCTACAACAAGATGTTGTTGCTTAACAATCAAATACCACACGGAAGTCACTTATCTGAATCCTCTGTTGTTGGAAGTTGTTTTTGCAATGAAGTTTTACAATCTTGCTGTATAAACTTTCTTTTCTTCAAAAAGGACTAATAATCCAATGCCACAAATATAGCGCGGACACAGCACTGCGTTTCGGGCGGTCAAATTTTCTTCGCCCTGCTTCAACGCTCAAGCTACCGCATCAGAAAAAGTCCATATGTGAATTGCTGAAAAAACGCTAGCGCATGCTCAATAGCGATCTGACATATGGACTTTGGGAGCTCAAAATTTGAGCAAAATAGAATTGATAGCTTCAAGAGGTGCATAGTATCTCAAGGCTACGCTTCCGACATTTCATTGCACATTATTACACTCACAAATGTTAGCGTTTAGATTTGTTTCCTTTCTACTTATTGTTTGGTGTAGAGACCACACAGCAGCAGAGCACAATCGGGCAGAGACTCCTTCCACTCACTCCCCTACAGGGCGTTTTTTTCCTTAGTCCCTAGCAGCGTTCTTGGGGTTTATTAATTTGTTTATTAATTTGTTTTATTTACTTTTACTGTTGGGCTTTTAGGTCCGCGAGGGCTGGGGGCTCCGAAGGCTTTTCTTTACTACATTAGCTCTCGCAGAGGGCTGCTTACTTTAAAAAAAAATAAAATAAAAAAAACAGCATCCCCTTTAAGTATACAGTAAATCAGGGCTGTAGCAAGCATTTTAGGTGTGTCAGGGGAAGCGCGGATTTCCCTTCTCCTGCTTGTGGGGCCACTAGGCTGGTCTGTCCATGCCAGTTAGGTCTCAGTGTGTGATTTGTGGCACCCGCAGGGGCACTACTCCAGAGACAGGTGTCTGTGGGTGCTGTGCTTCAGTGTCGCTCACTCTGGAGCATCAAATGGAGGACGCTGCAGGCTCAGCCCTGCCTGAAGTGTTGGCGGAGCCTGAGGGGGATGCTTGGACTCCTGGGCCTTCCGCCCCACCTGCCGAGGGGGCATCCGGAGTATCAGGGGTTTCGTTGGGACACATGGAGAACTTTTCCCCAGATTTTGTTTTACTTATGCATCAGGCGTTCTGTCAAAAGCGACAGGGTATTATGCCGGCATTGGCCCCTCTCCCCTCGGTCAGTATGCGTTCGGGGCTGGCGGGTCCCGAAAATGTGGTGGCCAGAGCACACAAGAGGCCACGTCCGCCAGAGCGTTCTCCCTCCGAAATGGAGTTGCAGGAGGACGAAGAGCAGGAGCTTGACTTGGAGGGCGACTGCAAGGATTTAGAAGAAGGTGAAATAGCTGAGCCTGAGGATCAGGCAAGGATCATTCGGGTGTTTTGGAGAGAGGAGTTGTCGGCCCTCATTGTGGAGGCCCTGCAGACGCTTCGTCTTACGTCCGAGCAGACTACAAGCGAGGAGGATACTGCGGATCCTATTATTCAGGCGGTGCGCCAGACGCAGGTAATGTTCCCTATTCATAAGGTCATAGATCAGATGATTCAGAATGAGTGGGACCACCCAGAGGCAGGCCTCAAGGGGATAAGGACTATGAATAAACTCTATTCCTTGGCGGACAAGGACAAGGACCGGTTTCGCGTCCCAAAGATTGACGCCGCGGTATCGGCTGTCACGAAGAAGACCACTATTCCTGTGGAAGGCAGTGCGGCCTTGAAGGAGGTGCAGGATAGGAAAATGGATGGTCTGTTGAAACAGTCCTTTGAGGCGGACTCGGTTTCCTTGCAAGCCTCCATATGTGGTGCTTGAGTGGCTAGGGCCTGCCTCCGTTGGGTCCAGCGTCTCAGGCAGTCGACATCCTTGGAGCAAGACGAGATGCGGGAGCTCCAGCGTTTAGAGACCGGATCGGCGTATTTAGCAGATATGCACTACGATCTAATCAGGGCCTTATCAAATAGTATGGCGTCCCTGGTAGCGGTGCGCAGGGCCCTTTGGCTAAAGAACTGGGCGGCCGACGGGTCCTCTAAATCAGCGTTTTTCAACCACTGTGCCGCGGCACACTAGTGTGCCGTGAGATATTGTCTGGTGTGCCGTGGGAAAAATTCCAATTTCATCCGTAACATGTGGCCTCGGCTCACAAATTAGGGTTGCCAACCGGCCGGTTTTCAGCCAGCCTGGCCGGTTTTTCCATGGCCAGGTCGACTGCCGGCACAGTTGTAAAACCGACCATTGAAAAGCCGGTTTTTTGCTCTGGCCGCAAGATCGGGAGCGGCCAGAGCAAAAAACCGGCTTTTGTGCCGAAGTCCGCGGCGCGAACGCGATCGCGATTCCCTATAGCAGTGCAGCCACTGGTTCTGCTTTGTACAGAGCAGCGGCTGCACTACACTTACATTGAAAAGTAAAGAGAAACTGTGTCAGGAGCCCTCCGGTCATGCAGAGCCCGAGGAAGTGATGTCATGGGGGCGGGCTCCTCACAGGCTGTCTTTCCTTTTCAAATTAACTTTAGCTGCTTTGAAAAGGAAAGACAGCCTGTGAGGAACCCGCCCCCATGACATCACTTCCTCGGGCTCTGCGATGACCGGAGGGCTCCTGACACAGTTTCTCTTTACTTTTCAATGTAAGTGTAGTGCAGCCGCTGCTCTGTACAAAGCAGAAGCAGCGGCTTGGGCAGAGGGGGGGGGTGTGTGTGTGTGAGTGAACCAGCAAGTGGGGGGGGAGTGTGAGTGAACCGGCAAGGTGGGGGGAGTGTTAGTGAACCAGCAAGTGGGGGGGTGTGTGAGTGAACCAGCAGTGGAGGGGGGGGTGGTGTGAGTGAACCAGCAAGGGGGGGGCGATGGTGTGAGTGAACCAGCAGGGGAGGGGGGGTAAGTGAGTGAGTGACCCAGCAGGAGGGGTGAGTAAGTGACAGGGGGGTGGGTGAGTGAACCAGCAGGGGAGGGGGGTTGGTGTGAACCAGCAGGGGAGGGGGGTTGGTGTGAGTGTTTGATTCCTATTCAAGAGAATTACTTTATATATAGTCAATATAGGCACAGAGGTAATTTTTTTTAACATTTTCTAATGGTGGTGTGCCTTGTGATTTTTTTCATGAAAAAAGTGTGCCTTTGCACAAAAAAGGTTGAAAAACACTGCTCTAAATCCTTGCTTGGCAAGCTCCCGTTCAAAGGGAAATTATTGTTTGGTGAAAACCTTGATAAGCTGGTCAAGGATTTGGGGGAGTCCAAGGGGGGTAGACTCCCGGAAGATAAACCCAAGCAGGGAAAATGTTTCCGGTCCTTTCGGGGACAGGTTAGAGATTTCCGCAGGTTTCGTTCTCCCCATTTTGCGGGTTCCCAACGGGGAAGATTTGTATCACGCTCCCAAGGTTTCCGAGGGTTCCGAGGGGCAAGCAGAGGTTTCGCAGCACCTGCTCCCGGCGCCACTCGAAAACCCCAATGAAGGGCTGTGGGTCCCGACGGAAGGACAATCGATCGGGGGACACCTGAAGGGGTTTCTTTCCGCCTGGACCCACATAACATCGGACCAGTGGGTCTTAGAGATTATTCGCGACGGCTATGCTCTGGATCTGGCGGTCCCAGTGAGGGACTCGTTCGTTCAGTCTCCCTGCAGAGGTCCTCAGAAGGCATTGCATATGCGACAAACCTTAGATCGCCTTCTTCAGCTGGGAGCCGTCGTTCCAGTGCCGCCCGAGGAGTATGGTATGGGACGCTACTCCATCTATTTTGTGGTGCCAAAGAAGGACGGTTCTCTTCGCCCTATCCTGGACCTCAAAGGGGTGAATCGGTGTCTCCGGGTTCCTCATTTCCGAATGGAGACCCTCCGGTCTGTCATTGTAGCAGTTCGTCAGGGGGAGTATCTCTCCGAGGTCTATCTCCATGTTCCCATCAGAGCGTTGCATCAAAAATTTCTACAGTTCGCCCTGCCTTGGGGTCATTTTCAGTTTCAAGCCCTGCCCTTTGGCTTGGCGATGGCTCCCCGCGTTTTCACCAAGATAATGGTCGTGGTGGCGGTGGCATTGCGGAGGCAGGGGATCCTAGTGCATCCCTACCTCGACGATTGGCTGATAAGGGCCAAGTCCCTAGAAGAGAGCAAGCAAGCCACGAGAAAGGTGGTGGAGTTTCTGCAGAGCTTAGGTTGGGTGGTCAACCCACTCAAAAGTCATTTAGCACCGACTCAGGTTCTTGAGTATCTGGGAGTGCGGTTTGATACCCGGAGAGGGTCGGTCTTTCTAACAGAACGCAGAGCACAAGTTCTTCAAAGACTGGTGCAAAACTTCAGGAAGCTGTCGGCGCCAACGGCATGGAATTATCTTCAGGTTTTAGGGACCATGGCGGCGTCGCTGGAGGTTGTTCCTTGGGCTCGGTTTCACATGAGACCGCTACAACGGGCCTTGCTTCGTCGTTGGTCCAATCAGTCCGAGTCGCTGAGCAAGTGTCTTCCTTGCCCGCTGCACGTTTGGCAGGCTCTGCGGTGGTGGTTTTGCCCTGCGGCCTTGCAAGCGGGGATGCCGCTGGAGAGCAGCTGGAGTGGCTCCCTCTGTTCATGGATTCAAGTCTCACGGGCTGGGGGGCGCATTGCGGAGTACACTTTGCTCAGGGGCGGTGGTCGGCGGGGGAAAGCTCCTGGTCGATCAACCATCTGGAGCTGAGAGCCGTGTTGCTGGCTCTTCAGCGCTTCGAGAGTCTAGTGACCTGCCGTGCGATGTGAGTGTTGTCGGACAATGCGGCTACGGTAGCGTACATCAACCGGCAGGGCGGCACAGGGAGTGCAGCCATGGAGGAGGAGGCCGAGATGCTGTTTGCCTGGGTGGAGACGCACTTACAGGCCATTTCGGCAGCTCACATTGCCGGAAGAGAAAACGTAACAGTGGATTTTCTCAGCAGGGTACAGGTGGATGCCGGAGAATGGGAATTGCATCCGGACGTGTTCGCTCAGGTGTCGCTCCGGTGGGAAGTCCCGGTAATGGACTTGATGGCGACGTGTCAGTCGGCGAAAGCGAATCGGTTCTTCAGCAGGCGGAGGGAACCCATGTCGGAAGGGATCGATGCCTTAATTCAGCCGTGGCCGACGTCGGGTCTGCTCTATGTGTTCCCTCCGTGGGCCCTGGTCGGTCGTGTGATTCAGCGTATCGAAGCCCATCGGGGCAGGGTGCTGCTGATAGCACCGGATTGGCCTCGGTGCCCTTGGTACGCCGATCTGATACGCCTCTTAGATGGACTCCTGTGGCGGCTCCCCTTGTCTCAGGAGCTCCTGATCCAGGGGCCCCTTCGGATGCCACAGGTGGATCGATTCTCGCTTACGGCTTGGCCATTGAAAGGGCGAGGTTAAGAAAGCGGGGCTACTCTAGGTCGGTCGTTTCTACCTTACTTCAGGTCCGAAAGCGGTCAACCTCGCTCGCTTATGTGTGCATTTGGCGCATCTTTTAGGACTGGTGTTCCAGACATCAGGTACGAGCGTCCAGAGCTTCTATGACGGTAGTACTGGATTTTTTGCAGGATGGCTTCGAAAAGGGCCTTGCCGCCAGTTCTCTGAGGGTACAATTGGCAGCCTTGGCCTGCTATAGAGGTAAGATCCAGGGCGTGTCTCTTGGGGCCCATGGGGATGTCGTGCGTTTTCTGAAAGCGTTTTCCAGACTTCGGCCAGCCCGGCGTATTTCTGTTCCGGTGTGGGATCTCAATTTGGTCTTACGGGCCCTAGGTAAGGCACCGTTCGAGCCCTTATCCTGGAGTTCGGTCAAAGACTTGACCCTTAAGGTGGTCTTTTTGGTGGCGATTTGTTCTGCCCGGCGTATCTCCAAGTTGCAAGCCCTTTCTTGCAGGGAGCCCTTTCTTTCTTTCTCGCGTGAAAAGGTGGTGCTCAGACCGGTGCCCTCCTTCTTGCCCAAGGTATCCTCACCTTTTCATGTCAATCAGACGGTAACGCTCCTGGTCCTGAAGTCGGACGCAGGGCAGTCTTCTGATCGTGGTTTGAGTCGCTTGGACGTAAAACGCATGTTACATCGTTATTTGTCTGTCTCTGGCTCCTTTCGCAAGTCGGATCGCCTGTTTGTGTTGTTTGGAGGCCCCAGAAAGGGAGAGGCTGCTTCGAAAGCATCCATTTGCAGGTGGATTAAGGAGGCAATCGCCTCGGCGTATTTGTTGCAAGGGCGTGTGGTACCCGTGGGTCTTCGAGCGCATTCCACGAGAGCGCAGGTGGCTTCCTGGGCAGAGCACGGTCTGGTGCCACTGGTGGAAATTTGTAAGGCGGCTACCTGGGCGTCGCTGCATACGTTCAGTAAACATTACCGGCTGGATGTCTTAGCAGCGCGGGATGCCTGTTTTGGGTCAGCGGTGTTGCGTGCCGGCTGGCAGGGGGTCCCTCCCGTTAGTACTGCTCTGTTACATCCCAGAAGTGGAGGACTAAACTGGAGGAACGAAAAGGAAATCGAAATTACACTTACCTGGTAATTGTAGTTCCTTGAGTGACGACAGTTTAGTCCTCCTTCCCACCCTCAGTTTTTAGGACTAGCTCGGCACGAGTTTTCAGTCAGCAAGGTGAGTACGTGCGGCTACCTTTTTTTTTTCGCTTGTTGTTCACTTGTCCTTTCATCCTCTCTCTGTTCTTCCGGACTTTGCAGGGGACTAGAGTATCGCTATGGAGTATCTCACCTCTTTGTCTGTTAAGGGGGGGGCTCTGTTTTGTCCCTGTTTATAGTTCAATTTAAAAATTAAAAAAAAAAAAAAACATAGGTGGCTACTTATTTGTTGCTCTTGTGAGTCTGCTTTGTCAATAGTTCACTGGGGGCTGATGGGATTTCCAGCTAGCTACATCCAGTGAGAGGAAGTTTCTGATTGGTCCAGTCTCCAAGCTGCAGGAGGAAGTGCACTACCCAGAAGTGGAGGACTAAACTGTCGTCACTCAAGGAACTACAATTACCAGGTAAGTGTAATTTCGATTTACTTCAAATTCTCTTAATATCACACATTTAAAGAGACATTCCAAGCTATATGCAATTTTGTGCCTCTTTTCTGGTAACTGTAAAGTTGTTGTCTGTTACTGTAGGTTTCTTTCATCATGTCCTGGAGAGAAAAAGAACTTTTGGTAAAATTAATTCTTATAATGCACATGCACAGCGACTGAAGCACCCCACAGAAATAAGGTTTTTAGGAATTGCACCTGTCAACTCTAACTATTTACAGCTTTTGCATTTGAGAACCAGAAAAGGCGAGAAGATATGCTGACCGAAACTGGTTGGGTTTCTTGTGCTAGTTGACAGTGTTCCAGTCACCTTAGCTGTGTACTTGTTAGAAATTTTACCAACCATTTTTTAATATTTTATGACATAAATGAGCTAAACCCAGTTAAATATAGGGAGCACCCCTTCAGAGTACTGAAGAGAGAATACCTCTCTAAAATATCAGTTTACTAAATAAACATAAAGGGCCCGATATTCAGCAGTGATGGCTAGCCTTCGCCATTGAACCTAAGACCTGCCACCGCCATTGAATGTCTAGGTCAGCCGGATAGCGTTGAAGCTAACCGGGTAGCGGCTGTTCAGCCACTGCCCGGTTAGCTTTGGCAGTGAAAGTTTGGCCAGCCTTTAATGTGCCAAACTTTCACCTCCAAGGGATAAGCAGGCAGTGACTGATCTATGTTAGGCAGCTAGCATCAGGCATGCAGTGTCACCACCCAGGAATGTTCAGCAACATTAACCACGTTAGTACCACTAAATATCCCGGTGACCGTGATTAATGCTGTTAGCAGGTTTGCTAACCACATTAATCGCTTTGAATATCCCCTCTGAAATATTTGCCTTTCCTTCACACCTAATTCTGCTCTTCCTATTAGTCTCTCCGGGCCAGTCCAGGTACGTTAGGGTAGTCAACCTCCTTCAGCAGCTGAGGACTGAATACTGAAAGTTTTGCTGACAGACAATCTAGCTCCCTCTGATGTCAGATCCTCAGTCTTTCAGTCCTCAGCAGCTGAATAGGATGTGTGGCTGACAGGCTCCCAGGAGAGACAAATAGGAATAGGCAGTAGGGCCTTAGCAGTGGTAATCAGAGCGAAGGAGGCATTTAAGGAAGTAAAGATTGATTTATTTTATTTTATTTAACAGTATTTCTAAACCGCCTTATCTTAATAATCAAGGTGGTATCACAGCAAGCAATCAGGTAAAGTGGGTGTGTTATACATGCAGTGAGGGTGAAACTTAGTTGTGTGAGGGCTGTGTTGGGTGCTTGATTTGCTTGAGCTATGTACAAGGTATTTTTCTCTGTTGTCCTAGCAGGGCAATTTACAGAGGAGCACTCTTTAAGGTTTACAGTTTAAAAAAAAACAACAACAACAACAAAAGGAAAAAAGAAGGTAAACCGATTCCCCAAAGGCATAAGAGGCAGAGCCTGTCTCAGCTTAAGATTTTTCTTGCTCCGGGGACTGGGGAAGAAACTGGAGGCTCCAGGATTCACTTCAACGCCTCACATTGGCTTCGGCTCCGTGTTCCGCTAGCAGCGTGAAACCGGAGATCGAGAGCTTTGCTACCTTCTCAGCGCTCATTTAATTGAAAGGTAGGAGAGCAGTAGGTGTAGCAATGGACATTAGTTTGGTTTGGGGGTGGCTGTCAGCGCAGGGCACAGCATTCGGATTGCAGGTATTTGAGCCGTCGCGCTAGTCCGGAGTGAGCCAGCTGTTTTTCTTTTCGTGTGAACGCGTATACAATGGAGAGCAAGCTAGCCTTTGAGGTGATAAAGGAAGGGCCTCAGGACTCAGTGGAAATGGCGGGAAAGCCGGCCATTTTGTTAGTCTGCCCTTTCTTCCGCGCGGCCATCCAAATCAGGTAAAAAGAAGGAAAAATCAGTCAGGGCTCCTTGTACTGATATAAAGGGTCAGCAGAAGTTCCCTGAACAGGAAAGCTTGCAATCTTTATTCCCTCCAGACTTTATTTTAGCGATGCATCAAGCTTATTGCTTAAAGATGACTCAGGCTGCAGGGGGTACGTCTGCTCCCAGTGTAATGGAGGTACAGGGAGATTCTCTAAAGGAGTCAGCCCCAGGAGAAGGGATCTCTCAGAAGGATAAGCCTACAGAGCCCGGTTTTGAGAGCCTCGTAGAGCAGGTCTCGATTCCACAAGGGGCGGAAGAAGGAGAGATCCTGTCAGATGCAGGGTTGGATGCTTGGTCATTTGGATTAGAAGAGGGTGAGCTAGGCTCAGACGAAGACCCGAATATCTTCAGGATATTTCGCAAGGAGGAGCTCGGTGCTCTTATCTCTCAGTCACTCGCTGCTTTAAACATTGTGGTTCCGACGGTGCAGCAAGAGCCGCTGGAGGATCCCCTGTTGCAGGGATTTAAGGCGGAACAGCGATGTTTCCCAGTGCACAGAGTGATCAAGCAAATGATAGATTCTGAATGGGAGTGCCCAGAGGCTACCCTCAGAGGTAGTCGCACTATGGGATGGCTGTACCCAGTGCCACAAGAGGAGAAGGAGTTGTTGCGCATGCCGAGGGTGGATGCGTTAGTTGCGGCGGTCACTAAGAAGACGAGTATCCCAGTGGAGGGAAGTACTGCGCTTAAGGTTCTTCAGAACCGTCGGCTGGAGGCGCTGTTGAAGCAAGCATTTGACTCCAGTGCTCTGGCGTTGCAGGCTTCTATTTGTGGAGCTTATGTTTCAAGAGCCTCTATCCATTGGCTGCAGGGGGAGCCAGGTCCGGATAGAGTCGAGGAGTCCTCGGAAGGGGCGAAGCTGGAGTCGGCGGCGGCTTATTTGGCAGACGCCTTCTATGATTTGGTGAGGATATCGGCAAAAGCCATGGTGTCAGTAATTGCTGCTAGACGGTTTCTTTGGCTAAGGAATTGGGCAGCGGACGCATCGTCTAAGTCCCGTCTGAGTAAACTTCCCTGTAAGGGCAAGCTGCTCTTTGGGAAAGCTTTGGAGAAGATTGTGAAGGACCTGGGTGATTCAAAAGGGGGTCGGCTTCCAGAGGACCAACCTAGAGCGGCAAAGCTCGGTCTGCTGCGTAGAGGTCAAAGTAGAAATTTTCGCAAATTCCAAGGGTCGCGGTTTACACCTTACCAAAGAAGTCGTTTCGTGGCCAGGGGGTTTGGCAGAGGCTTTGTTTCCTCTCAGAACTCCTCCAGGAAACCACAATGAAGGTCAGCTGGTCCAGGCGGAGATTCCCGTGGGAGGACAATTGCGGGACTTCCTCTCCGTCTGGGTCTCCATAACTATGGACTGGTGGGTACTGGACGTTATCCAAGAAGGGTATGCATTGGAGTTCGCCCAACTGGTGCCGGAAACCTTTGTGATGTCTCCATGTGGTCCACAGGAAAAGAGGGCAGCGGTGAAGGACACACTGCAGCGGTTGTTGCAGCTTCAGGCGGTAGTGCTGGTGCCACAAGACCAGTGCAGCTTACGTCCATACTTGATTTATTTGTAGGCCAGTTCTGGACCTCAAACATGTCAACCGCTGTTTGAGGGTGCCGCATTTTCGTATGGAAACGCTGCAGTCGGTTATTCGGGCAGTAAAGCCTGGAGAGGTGCTCTCCTCTATAGACCTCACAGAGGCTTATCTGCACATCCCAATCAGAGAGGAGCACCAAAGGTTTTTGCGCTTTGCGGTGCCTATGGGCCATTTTCAATTTCAAGCGTTGCCGTTCAGCCTGGCCACGGCACCGCAAACTTTCACAAAGGTGATGGTGGTAGTAGCAGCGGCCCTACGCATGGAAGGGATTCAGGTACATCCCTACCTGGACGGAGCCGTTTCGGAAGTCGGATAGGTTATTCATACTTTTTGGTGGAGCTCATAAGGGTAAAGCGACTTCCAAGGCTTTGATTGCCCGTTGGGTAAAGCGAGCTATAGGAGCGGCTTATGAAGCGTACGGAAGGTCGCCTCCAGAGGGGCTCAGAGCGCATTTGACTACAGGCCAGGCAAAGTTTTGGGCTGAGTTGGCATTGGTTCCGCCGGTGGATATCTGTCTGGCGGCAACGTGGTCCTCGATTCATACTTTCGCAAGACATTATAGACTGGATGTTCAGGCAAGGGGAGATGCTAGGGCGGGGCTCGCAGGACCCTCCCGATTTTAGGTACTGCTTTGGTACTGCCCTGATGTACCTGGACTGGCCCGGAGAGATGAATAGGAAGAAGAAATTAGACCTTACCTGCTAATTGTCTTTCTCCAGGACCAAGCAGGAAGTCAGTCCTCACACATATGGGTGACATCGACGTCGATGGAGCCCCCGTGCAGAGCATTTCCCCAGCTTTCTAAGAAAGCCTTTGGGAATATTGCACGCATGCGCGGTCCCCTTCCCGCCTAAAGGTGCCATCTTGTTCAATCTTTCTTTTTCCGTGGAGCCCAACGGACGTCTGTCCGTGTCACCCGGAAAAGTTGACTTTTTTCTTGCGATTTCTTCGTCCTTTTTCTCTGGTTCGACGCTGGTTCCCCTTCCCGCCGGGTTCGGTACACCGGTATCGAGTCCGTCTTCTATTTTTCGGTTTTTGCCCTTCGTGGCTGGCGTTCGCACCCTTTTTTTCTTTTCTCTGGAAGGCCGGTCCTTTGACCTCGCGGGGGTGCTTTTTTTCCCAATGGCTTCCAGTGGTTTCAAAAAGTGTGATCGGTGTAAGAAATTGATGTCTCTCACCGACACACACGACTGCTGCCTTCGATGCTTGTGACCGGATCATGATCCTAAATGTCCACCAAGGCACTTCGAAGCCGCCAGCATCAAAAAGAATGGATTTTTTCTGACTCTGCCTCCGGCCGAGCCTGGACCTCGTCTGAGGCCTCGACATCTCGGGAGTCTGACCCCGAGCACCACCGGGGTTCTTCAAACAGGGGGTCCCCCGATCAGGAGTATAAGAGGAAGAAAAGGCTCATGAGGGCGGCATCGGAGGAGGTCCCTGGTTTCTCGGGGGCCAGGTCTCGGACCCCCGACCGCCGCCCCGGGCCCTTGGAGCAGGAGAAGCCGTCCAAGATGCCTCGCATGGAGCCGGAGTCCGCCGGGCACGTAAGTCCTGTTGTCCTCGAGGACTCTCCTCCTAGGGAGCCGACGTCGGGCCCGGCGCCGCTGGGGCCCGAGTCGGTAGCTGCTGAGTCTCCTGAGCTTGGACTCAGGCTGACAGCCTTGGAGTGCAGATTGTTTGACTTCATGGATCAGCAGTGGTACTGATGGCCAGCCTCGCTGGTGCATCTGCCCCGACCACCGGGACATCGACGTCTAAGTCGACCCCGGAGACCGAGCTGATACTCGAGACCATGAAGGCTCGAAGTCATCCTCGGTCATGGTCACCCTCGACCTCCCGCTCGGGACCGAGGGCGTCGACGCCAGTGCGTTCAGCGTCGGGGCGGGTGCCACTGAGGCCCGCGCGGTCGGAGCCCCCCGACTCCTCTTCGGATGAGTCCGCATGGGAGACGGAGGACGAGGAGTCCCCCGACACCTTTTGGACTCGGTGCGTCCCTTTGGACTCACCGCAGTCCGAGCCCCGGAGTAGGTCCCCCCCCGGAGGACACCCGGTTCTCGGAGTTCATTCGGGATATGGCCAAGGCTTTGGCGATTCCCGCGGACCCCGAGGAGGAGCCGAAGAGCTCGAGGCCCTCCAGTATGACTCTCCTCCGAAGGAGGCCTTTACTGTGCCGGTTCCTCCGATGCTGGAACGGCTCCTCTTCCGGATGTGGGAGGCACCGGCCTCAGCGCCGGTTTTGAGCAAGCAGGTCGATTCCATCTGTCGACTCCGTAAGAGTCCTGACTTTCAGAAGGCACAGCTGCCGCACCATTCCATGGTGGTGGAATCGGCCATGCATCATCTGAAGAGCCAGAAGATGCACTCCATGGTGCCTCCCGGCAGGGAGGCCCAGAACCTGGATGCGCTTGGCAGAAAGTGCTTCCAGGGCTTGATGCTTGCTTGCCGTGTCCAGTCATACCAGCTGTACATGGGCATCTACTTATGGGACCTGGCGAAGGAAATTGCCGGGTTCTCTGCTGGCCTCTCTGGGGAACCTTTGCAGAGGTTCAAGACCTTGTCCTCGGGAATCCGGGAATGCTCAAAGTTCATGTCCCGAGCAGCCTACGATGACTTCGAGGCTTCGGCCCATGTAGCGGCAGCCGGCATCGGGGCCCGACGCCAGGCATAGCTGCAGTCATCGGACCTCGAGCCCTGGGTGCAGGACAAGTTGGTTGATGTCCCTTGCTGAGGTGAAAACCTTTTTGGCAAGCCCATGGCCGAGAAGGCTGCTGAGCTCGAAACCGAGCACCTGACTAGGACGAGGCTTTCCAGAAAAACTTCTTCCCCTTCTCATAAAAAGAAGGGCTCGGGTAAGAAGTCCTTTTACCCGAGGAAGGCAGCTTTCTACAAACCTTTCCCTCAGTACCAGGCCTCCCCAGCTCCCCAGCAGGGTCAGCAGGCCAAGGGGCAGGGACATGGGCCCCATAGGCAGGAGACCCCCAAGCCTCCGGCTCCTGCTCCAACTCAGCAGGGAGGGGTTTTTTGACTCCCACAGCATAGCCTTTCCACCTCTGCTGCCCCATCCCTGCACAGGAGGTCATCTAGCCCTGTTTGCCCACAGGTGGCCACCCATTACAGGAGATGCTTGGGTATTGAGCAAAGTCCACAAGGGCTATATGCTCCATTTCCAGCAGTTGCCTCCTCCCTACTTCCCAGGGGAGCCTCCACGACCTCCTCTGCACACAGACCTCCTCCTTCAAGAACTTCAAGGTCTGCTTCTGGACAAGGCGGTGGAGCCTGTACCTCCACGCCTGCAGGGTCACGGTTTCTACTCCAGGTACTTCCTCGTACCAAAGAGAACCGGGGGGCTCAGGCCTATTCTCGACCTCAGGATTTTAAACAAGTTCTTGGAGAAAGAAAATTTCAAGATGCTTACTCTTGGAACACTTCTGCCCTACCTCCAGCAGGGAGATTGGCTATGCTCCTTAGATCTAAAGTATGCGTACACTCACATCCTCATTCATCCAGACCACAGAAAGTACCTCAGGTTCACTGTGGGAGGAAACCATTACCAGTACAGAGTACTGCCTTTTGGCCTAACCTCCGCCCCAAGGGTCTTTACAAAGTGCCTGGCAGTGGTGGCGGCCTACTTGAGGAATCAAGGTGTTTTTGTCTTCCCCTACCTGGACGACTGGCTCATCAGGGGTCAGACTTACCAGGAGGCCAGGCAAGCCACCCTCCGAACTGTTTCCCTCCTTCAGCACCTGGGCTTTGTCATAAACTTTGCAAAGTCCACTTTGCTCCCCTCCCAGAACCTGGAGTTCATAGGGGCACGACTGGACTCCCTGCAAGCAAAGATTTACTTGCCAGAAGACAGGGCACAAAGGCTCATAGACTTGGCAAACCAGTTTCTAAGCCTGCCAAGGGTTTCCGCCAGACTCTGTCTGAGGCTCCTAGGCCACATGGCATCGACCGTGCATGTGACCCCGAACGCTCACCTCCACATGCGACCTGCACAGTGGTGCCTCAGGGCTCAGTGGAAGCAAGCCACAGGAAGCCTCACAGACAAAGTACAGGTGTCCATACCATTCCTGAACTTCCTACAGTGGTGGCTACACCCCCTCAACTTACTACAGGGGGTGCCTTTTCAGGTGCCTTTCTCCACAGTGGTGTTGACGACCGATGCCTCCTTGCAGGGCTGGGGTGCACATTGTTTGGGCAAGTGCACCCAGGGCCTGTGGTCTCCATGGGAGGCCACACAACAGATCAACCTACTGGAACTCTGGGCTATTCGCTTAACTCTCAAAACCTTCTCTCACACCTTGGCTCACCAGTCTGTTCTCCAGGACTAAGCAGGAAGTCAGTCCTCACATATGGGTGTCATTGGCGCTGATGAAGCCCCAGCGGAGCATTTCCCCAGCTTTCTAAGAAAGCCTTTGGGAATGCAGGCACGCATGCGCGGTTCCCTTCCCGCCTAAAGGTGCCATCTTACCTCAGTCTCTTTTTTTCCGTGAAGCCCACAGGACGTGTGTCCCGTTTTTCCCGGTTAAAATTAGATTTTTCGGCAATTTTTTGCTCTTTTTCTACCGGTTCGACACCGGTTCCCCTCCCGCCGGGTTCGGTACACCGGTATCGAGCCCGATTTTTCTTTTTTGGTTTTTGCCCTTAGTGGCTGGCGTTCGCGCCCTTTTTTCTCTTTTTCTCTGGAAGGCCGGTCTTTTGACCTCGCGGGGACTCTTTTTTCCCCGATGGCTTCCAGTGGTTTTAAGAAGTGTGATCGGTGTAAGAAACTAATGTCTCTCACCGACACACACGACTGCTGCCTTCGGTGCCTCGGCCCTGACCATGATCCTAAGTCGTGCGGGGCCTGTGGAAAAATGTCTTCCAAGGCACTTTGAAGTCGCCAGCAGCAAAAGGAAAGGCTTTTCTCGGACTCAGCCTCCGGCCGGGCCCGGACCTTGTCTGAGGCCTCGACATCTCGGGATTCCGATCCTGAGCGCCGTCGAAGCTCCTCGGACAGGGGGTCCCCCGACCGGGAACGCAAGAGGAAGAAACGGCTCGTGAGGGCGTCGTCGGAAGAGGTCCCTGGCTCCTCGAGGGGCCAGGTCTAAGACCCCCGACCGTCGCTCCGGGCCAGTGGAACCGGAGAAGCCTGCCAAAGTTCCTCGTGTGGAGCCGGAGTCTGCTGGACACGTAAGCCCCGTAGTCCTCGTGGACTCTCCTCCCAGGGAGCCGACATCAGGCCCGGCGCCACCGGGGCCCAAGTCGGTGGCTGCTGCGTCTCCCGAGCTGAGTCTCAGGATGACAGCCTTGGAGAGAAGAATGTCTGCCTTCATGGAGCAGCAGCGGGCACTGATGGCCAGCCTGTCTGGCGCATCTGCCCCGACCACCAGGACATCGACGTCCAAGTCGACCCTGGAGACCGAGCTGATACTCGAGTCCATCGTGGCTCGGAGTCGACCTCGGTCGCGGTCTCTCTCGACCTCCTGTTCGGGACCGAGGGTGTCGACGCCGGTGCTTCCGGTGTCGGGGCGGGTGCTCCAGGGCCCCGCGGGGTCGGACCCCGACTCTTCCTCGGAGGAGTCTGCTTGGGAGACGGAGGACGAAGAATCTCCTGATACCTTTAAGACTCGGTGCGTCCCTTCGGACTCACCGCAGTCTGAGCCCCGGAGTAGATCCCCTCCGGAGGATACCCGGTTCTCGGAGTTCGTCCGGGATATGGCCACTGCCTTGGCTATTCCGGTGGACCCCGAGGAAGAGCCTCAAGCTGAGGAGCTCGAGGCGCTGCAGTATGACTCTCCTCCGAAGGAGGCCTTTACTGTCCCGGTTCCTCCGATGCTGGAACGGCTCCTCTTCCGTATGTGGGAGGCACCGGCCTCGGCACCGGTTCTTAGCAAGCGAGTCGATTCCATCTATCGACTCCGAAAAAGCCCTGGTTTTCAAAAAGCACAGCTACCACACCATTCCATGGTTGTGGAATCGGCCATGCATCGTCTGAAGAGTCAGAAGATGCACTCCGCGGTGCCTCCTGGCAGGGAGGCCCGAAACCTCGATGGCGTCGGTAGAAAGTGCTTCCAGGGCTCGATGCTTGCTTGCCGTGTCCAGTCTTACCAGCTGTACATGGGTATGTACTTGCGGGACCTGGCCAAGGAGTTGGCTGGGTTCTCTGCTGGTCTCTCCGGGGAACCCTTGCAGAGATTCAAGTCCTTGTCCTCAGGGATTCGGGACTGCTCGAAGTTTATGTCCCGCACTGCCTACGATGGCTTCGAGGCTTCGGCCCAAGTTGTGGCAGCCGGCATCGCGGCTCGACGCCAGGCATGTCTGCAGTCATCGTACCTCGAGCCATGGGTTCAGGACAAGTTGGTCGATGTCCCTTGCCGAGGTGAAAACCTTTTTGGCAAGCCCATGACCGAGAAGGCCGCTCAGCTCGAGACCGAGCACCTTACCCGGACAAGGCTGTCGAGGAAGACCTCTGCCCCTTCTCATAAAAAGAAGGGCTCGGGTAAAAAGCCCTTTTACCCGAGGAAGAGCACTGCCTAAAAACAGTACCCTCAATATCAGGCTGCCCAAGCTACCCTCCAGGGTCAGCAAGCCAAGGGCCAGGGTAATGGGCCCCATAGGCAGAGGACCCCCAAGCCTCAGGCCCCTGCTACCACCCAGCAGGGTGGGGGCTTTTGACTCCTTCAGCATAGCCTCTCCTCCACTGCTCCCCCCACCCTGCACAGGAGGTCGTCTCGCCCTCTTTGCCCACCAGTGGCCCCTTATCACCGGGGACAGTTGGGTGTTGAAGATAGTCCACAAGGTCTATGCTCTCCACTTTCACCAACTACCGCCACCCTACTTCCCAGGGGAACCTCCAAGGCCTCCCCTGCACACAGACCTTCTCTGTCAGGAGCTTCAGAGTCTGTTGGTGGACGGGGCGGTGGAGCCTGTGCCTACCCACTTGCAAGGTCACGGGTTCTACTCCAGGTATTTCTTGGTACCAAAAAGGACCGGTGACCTTCGTCCCATTCTGGACCTCAGGAACCTCAACAAGTTCCTAGTAAAGGAGAAGTTCAAGATGCTTACTCTTGGAACACTTCTGCCCTACCTCCAGCAGGGAGATTGGCTATGCTCCTTAGATCTCAAGGATGCGTACACTCACATCCTCATTCATCCAGACCACAGAAAGTACCTGAGGTTCATTGTGGGAGGAAAACATTATCAGTACAGGGTACTGCCTTTCGGCCTCACCTCCGCCCCCAGAGTCTTCACAAAGTGCCTAGCAGTGCTGGTGGCCTACCTGAGAAATCAGGGCATCTTCGTCTTCCTCTATCTGGACGACTGGCTCATCAGGGGTCAGACAAGCCAAGAGGCCAATCAAGCCACCCTCATGACCATTGCTCTTCTACAACGCCTGGGGTTTGTCATAAACTTCGCAAAGTCCACTTTGCTCCCTTCCCAAAACTTGGAGTTCATAGGGGCAAGGTTGGACTCTCTCCTGGCAAAAGTATTCTTGCCAGAAAACAGAGCCCAAACGTTGATGGCTTTGGCAAGTCAATTTCTCAGCAGGTCCCTGTTCTCTGCCAGACTCTGCCTGAGACTTCTGGGCCACATGGCTTCCACAGTTCATGTGATCCCCAAAGCCAGGCTCCATATGAGGCCTGCACAGTGGTGCCTTCGGACTCTGGTCCCAAGCCACGGGCGGTCTCAGAGACAAGATAAGGGTGTCCAGAGACTCCAGACCATTTCTGCACTCCCTCAACTGGTGGCTGCACCCACCCAATCTACTCAAGGGAATGCCTTTTCAGATCTCAGCTTATACAGTAGTGCTGACGACAGATGCTTCCCTGCTAGGCTGGGGAGCTCATTGTCTGGACAAGTGCATCCAGGGCCTCTGGTCTCCCTGGGAAGCTGCACAGCAGATCAATCTCCTCGAGCTCAGAGCTATCCGGTTGGCACTCAAGGCTTTCACGCCTGCCCTAGCTCACCAGTCTGTCCTGATTCAGACAGACAACCAGGTTGCCATGTTTTATGTGAACAAACAGGGCGGAACTGGGTCCAGGATCCTCTTTCGAGAGGCTCAGGACCTTTGTTCTTTTGCCCTCAAGCACAATATGCTCCTCAAGGCTGTGTACCTTCCAGGCCAGGACAACTCCCTAGCAGACAGGTTAAGCAGAATTCTGCAGCCCCACGAGTGGCAGCTGCATCCCTCAGTGGTGCAGAAGATATTCCTGAAATGGGGTCTCCCTTGGCTGGATCTCTTTGCCAGCCCAATCAACAAACAGCTGCCCAAGTTCTGCTCCAGGCAGCCGCATCCTCTGAGAATGGCAGCAGATGCTTTTCTGATTCCATGGTCTCAGGGCCTCCTGTATGCGTTTCCTCCCACGCCCTTGGTGGCCCGAACTCTCTTCAAAATTCTTCAGGACAAGGCCTGTGTCTTGCTGGTGGCTCCCAGGTGGCCGAGACAGCCTTGGTTTCCACTTCTACTTCAACTGGCGGTGGATCCCCCACTGCCTCTGGGGTTGCAACCCGACCTCTCACAGGAGCAGGGTTCCCTTCTGCACCCCAATATCAAATCTCTCAATTTGATGGCCTGGAGGCTGCAAGGGTAGTCTTGGCTCCCTGGGGCCTACCTCAGGAAGTGGAGGAGGTTGTCCTAGCCTCTAGGAAACAGTCCACTATAAAAACCTATGCCCTCAAATGGAAAAGGTTTTCTGTGTGGTATCAGCTACGTACAGAGGATCCTTTCTCCTGTACTGTGCCAGTAGTCCTTCAGTACTTACTGCACTTGTCCAATCAGGGTCTTAAATCCAATTCTGTTCGGGTTCACCTCTCAGCTCTAGCAGCTCACCACTCTCTGGTGGAGGGACATTCTCTATCTGGTCACCCCTTGGTGTCCCGCTTTCTCAGGGACTTGCTTTTGCTCAAGCCTCCCATCCTTCCTCCTGCCCCTGAGTGGGAGCTGAATGTGGTCTTGCACAGCTGACTCGCCCACCTTTTGAGCCGATGGCTACTTGTTCACTACGCTTCCTCTCCTGGAAGACACTCTTCCTGATAGCCCTTACTTCGGCTAGGCGAGTGAGTGAACTTCAAGCCCTGGTCTGTGACAGGCTCTACACCAGGATTTACAGGAACAGGGTAGTCCTCAGGACTCATCCAAAGTTCCTACCTAAGGTTGTCTCCTCTTTCCACCTCAACCAGGAGGTGGTTCTTCCAACATTCTTCCCTAGGCCTCATGCAAGCCAGGCTGAAGCAGTTCTGCATACCCTGGACTGTAGGAGGGCCTTATCCTTCTACCTTGACCATACGCAAGGACATAGAAGGGCTACTCAGCTCTTCGTATCTTTTGACCCCAATAAGTTGTGGTTGGCTGTGTCCAAGCATACCTTGTCCATCTGGGTGGCGGACTGTATCTCCTGGGCTTACAAGGCGGCTGACCTTCCTTTGCAGGGTAGGGTCACGGCCCATCATGTCAGGGCAATGGCTGCCTCAGTGGCTCATCTACGCTCTGTGCCCTTGGTAGACATCTGCAGGGCTGCAACTTGGTCTTCAAGCCAGACTTTTGCAGCCCATTACTGCCTGGAGAGGGAGTCCCGTAGGGACAGTGCTTTTGGCCAGGCAGTACTCCGAAATCTCTTTGAGGTTTAGGCAACTCCTGCACTCCTGTCCTCTGTTGGGCTACCGGTGGTGGTTGTGTCCTTGAAAAGCCTTTCTTTGCAGCTGGGACTAGAGGGAGTCCTCTTGTTCAGCCTGGGTTCCTGGTAGCCCAGAGCTAGGGAGTCACCCATATGTGAGGACTGACTTCCTGCTTGGTCCTGGAGAAAGAGTAGTTACTCACCTGTAACGGGTGTTCTCCAGGAGCAGCAGGAATCAGTCCTCACAACCCTTCCTCCTCCCCTTGGAGTTGCAGTTGTACATAGTTTATTTTTCATTTTTGTGTGCTATTCTTAGCTATGTCATTTGACTGAGGTAAGATGGCACCTTTAGGTGGGAAGGGAACCGTGCATGCGTGCCTGCATTCCCAAAGGCTTTCTTAGAAAGCTGGGGAAATGCTCCGCTGGGGCTTCATCGGTGCCGATGACACCCATATGTGAGGACTGATTCCTGCTACTCCTGGAGAACACCTGTTACAGGTGAGTAACTACTCTTTCTGGTTCAGACGGACAATCAAGTGGCCATGTTCTATGTGAACAAACAGGGAGGCACTGGTTCCAGGCTCCTGTGTCAGGAGGCACAGGCCCTTTGCTCTTTGGCGCTCAGGCACAACATGTTTCTCAAGGCTGTTTATCTCCCTGGCCAGGAGAACTTCCTGGCAGACAGGTTGAGCAGGGTTCTGCAGCCCCACGAGTGGCAACTGCACCCCTTAGTGGCTCAAAATATTTTCCTGAAATGGGGACTTCCATCCATAGATCTCTTTGCCAGTCCCCTGAACCGGCAGCTACCCAGGTTCTGTTCCAGGCAACCGCACCCCCTGAGGTTAGCAGCGGATGCCTTCCTGATTTCTTGGTCCCAGGGCCTCCTGTATGCGTTTCCTCCCATGCCTCTGGTGGCCCGAACCGTGTTCAAGATTCTAAGGGACAAGGCCTCGGTACTTCTGGTAGCCCCCAGGTGGCCGAGGCAGCCCTGGTTCCCACTTCTGCTTCAACTAGCAGTGGAGACACCACTACCTCTGGGGTTGCAACCCGATCTTCTCTCTCAGGATCAGGGTTCCCTTCTACACCCCAATCTCAAATCTCTCAATTTGATGGCCTGGAGGCTGCAAGGGTAGTGTTGGCTCCCTGGGGCCTGCCTCAGGACGTGGAAGAGGTGGTCTTGGCCTCTAGAAAGCAATCCACCAGGAAAACCTTTGCCCTAAAGTGGAGAAGGTTCTCCTTGTGGTGTCAGCAACACAAGGAAGACCCTTTCTCCTGCACTGTGCCAGTAGTGCTTCAGTACCTGCTGCACTTGTCCAATCAGGGCCTTAAGTCCAATTCTGTTCGGGTCCACCTATCTGCTCTGGCAGCTCACCACTCACTGGTGGAGGGACACTCTGTGTCGGTTCACCCCTTGGTGTCCAGGTTTCTCAGAGGCTTGCTCTTGCTCAAGCCTCCTCTCTGTCCACCGGCCCCTGAGTGGGAGTTGAATGTGGTTTTGCAGCAACTGACTCGCCCACCTTTTGAGCCCATGGCTACATGTCCTCTCCGCTTCCTTTCTTGGAAGACTCTATTCCTAGTGGCCCTGACCTCGGCCAGGCGAGTGAGTGAGCTTCAATCCCTGGTCTGTGACAGGCCATACACTCGCTTCTGTAGGAACAGGATAGTCCTTAGGACTCATCCTAAGTTCCTCCCAAAGGTTGTCTCCTCTTTCCATCTCAACCAGGAGGTGGTTCTTCCAACGTTCTTCCCTAGGCCCCATGCCAGCCGGGCTGAGACAGTCCTGCATACCCTGGACTGTAGAAGGGCCTTATCCTTCTACCTTGAACGTACTGTGGTGACGAAACTGCTCCAGAGCCTATGGAAATAGAGAAAACACAAACATTTACCTCCAAGCAGAAGGGAAGTACAGGGAGCCGTGACTTTAAAACTTCAGCTAAAGGAAAAAAAAACCATACCCAAAGCTGCTGTCTTCAGGCCACGCCCAGGCTCCATAGCAACTAGGGGAGGTAACGAGAGACAGCTGGGAGAGGAGTGGAAAGTTGTAGGGCAACCCCACTCATTTAAGCCCCAGAGAACAGGAAGCAGGGAGACCAGCAGGGAAACAGAAGCCGAGGAGATCCCGAGAGATACAGAAAGAGAGGATTCTTTCAGAGAGACCGGGAGAGAGAGGTGCTCCAGAGACGGCCTTAGGAAGGATTCCCCTCATAGCCAGCACCACAGTCCTGAACAAAGCCAGTGCTGTAGAGAGTCTACAGCTGTCACTGGAAACAGGAGGTTTTTTCCTAAGGAGGCTGCTGCCTATAAGCCAGGTACGGGGACAGTCCAGGAAGAGCCGTGTTGAAGAGCTTTATCTCAGGGAAGGCCGGTAAGAAGAACTGTTAACAGAAGGGAGGTGAACCCTTTAGAAGCTTTAAACAGTCTGCTGCAAGATAAGGATCTCCAAAGCCCTGCTAACACCCCTGAGTCAGGAGGGAGGTCTCGCTGGGAAAGGGTTTTTAAATTATTGGAAGAAATCAAGCCCATGCTGTCCCAAGCTGTTGCCAGTCAGGAGACTGCAGAGCCTGACTTTGAAAGCATGCAAGTAGATAATTATGATACTGAAAATGATTCCATAGAATGTGAAATGGATTGTTCTCTCTCTATGAGGGTAGAATGAAAAGCTATAGATTTTAAGCCTGAAGAAAACCCAGAAGTTGTTATATTTGAATGTCTGCAGTTAAGAAGGCTAAGAATGTTTGAAAATGAAGTTGCTGCTGTTTTAAAAAGGGCATGAAACATTCAAAGGCTTGATTTGAATGTGTCTGGAGCAACTATCTGAAACATATAATAACCGAAGTAAAAAGGAAGCTTTAATGTGCATGTTGTGCAGTTAAAAAGCCGCTGTTTATACCTAAAGGCAGCAAGGGACTGTTAAGTGATATTTTTGTCTGCTGAAGAAAGAAATTGCATTGCTGAAGGAAGCAAGTGTAACTAGTGACACTGTGAAAGTTTTTGTATAGAAGTTTTTTCTTTTGAGGGGAGAAGTATCCCAGTTTATGCGTTGTGCTGAACTTCTATGGAGGTTCCTTTGAGCAAAGGAAGAAGATAAATTCCTGTGTTGCCTTTCAAAAAAAAATCTTCGGCTCAATCATTCATTTGTTCAACAACTACAACTCATTGGTCATCAACTACAACTTCCAGAAGCCCCGGCTCTGGGAACCCATGTAAAGGGACATTATAAGGCATACCCCACCTATAGGCAACCGCCTAGGCAGCTGGGGGAGCCACAGTACGCAGGGGCATAGGAGGGCTACTCAGCTCTTCATATCTTTTGACCCTAATAACGGGGTTACCTGTCTCCAAGCGTACCTTGTCCATCTGGGTGGCTGACTGTATCACCTGGGCTTACAGGGCAGCTGACCTTCCCTTGCAGGGTCGGGTCACGGCCCTCCGTGTCAGGGCAATGGCTGCCTCAGTAGCTCATCTCCACTCTGTACCGTTGGCAGACATCTGTAGGGCTGCAACTTGGTCCGCAAGCCAGACTTTTGCAGCCCATTACTGCCTGGAGAGGGAGTCCATTAGGGACAGTGCTTTCGGTCAGGCAGTGCTCCGGAATCTCTTCGAGGTTTAGGGAACTCCTACCCTCCAGCCCTCTGGTTGGGCTACCGGTGGGAGTATGTTTCAGTGAAATCCTTTCTCTGATGCTGTGGCTAGAGGGAGCTCATTTTTCAGCTCTGGGTCCCCGGTAGCCTGAAGCTGGGGAGTCCCATATGTGAGGACTGACTTCCTGCTTGGTCCTGGAGAAAGAGTAGTTACTCACCTGTAACAGGTGTTCTCCAGGAGCAGCAGGAATCAGTCCTCACAACCCTCCCTCCTCCCTTTGGAGTTACAGTTGTACATAGTTCATTTTTACGCTTTTTGTGCTGTCTTTTAGCTATGTCATCTGACTGAACAAGATGGCACCTTTAGGCGGGAAGGGGACCCTGCATGCGTGCAGTATTCCCAAAGGCTTTCTTAGAAAGCTGGGGAAATGCTCCGCACGGGGTCTCCATCGACGTTGATGTCACCCATATGTGTGAGGACTGATTCCTGCTGCTCCTGGAGAACCCCTGTTACAGGTGAGTTACTACTCTTTCCTTGAGTTCTCTCCGGGCCAGTCCAGGTCCCACCCAGGTTGTCTGCGAGTTTTAAGCGGATTTAGCGGTCCGGCCATTGACTTCAGTTTTGAGAGTAGGGTTTCGTACTCTAGGGGTCGGAGCTGCAAGTGATTCATAGGTGGAGACATAGTGGATTTTGGGGGTTCCTCTGGGGTAAGAGGTTCCTCAAAATAAATAAATAAATAAATAAAAATAACTTCTTTTTTCTGTATAGAAGGATGTTTTTAAACTTTTCGGTATAGTGTTAAAGGGCTAGATGTAGCTGTTTGGTTCGGAGTTATAGTTGAAGTTCGCTGCTTTGCTATTGGAAGACTGAGGATCTGACACCAGAGGGAGCTAGATTGGCTGTCAGCAAAACTTTCAGTATTCAGTCCTCAGCTGCTGAAGGAGGTTGACTACCCTAACTGTACCTGGACTGGCCCGGAGAGAACTCAAGGAAAGACAATTAGCAGGTAAAGTCTAATTTCTTCTTATGGTATGGAGTTCCCAGAAGTGCTTCTGCACTGAGGTGTTAGAATTAAGGTGCCAATGGAGTACTAATATCTCTGTTGTTCTGGTAGGTGTGTCTCAGACTCTGCCACCAGTTTCAGAAATTAGTAATGGTTTTCAGTTAAAATACTTTTTTTTTTTTTTACCTTTTTGGAGGAGGGAGATGTTTCAAACTTCTTCTTATGAATGATACCAAGATTATAGTTGAAGAAACTGAAAAGGCTGATTTAAATTTTTATATAGTGGATATTGTGTGGTAAAATAAAAGTAAAGCTCCATAAAAACACATGGATTTTAGTCCATTTCTATTCTGCTGTCATTCATTTCTCGCTAATTCCTGACTGATGACTAGACCAGAGCTGGCTTTCAAGGTAGCTAACCTATGCAAGTTAATTTTGCATTCATATCATTTTACTATAGAGTCCAGATAAGTGGGTCGTGTCTTTCTAGGTGGAGACAGAGAAACATTCCAGAGGCTTTTTATGACATCCTGCCATTAACAGACAGAACCCCTAGGTGCATAATTAAGTATTTTTTTGTCTCCAGCAGATGGTGGATGCAAGTTTTTACAGCTCTGATGAGATCTGAAAAAAAGCTCTAAGGAAGATTGAAAGATTGATTCCGCTCATGAGTAACCACCCCTCACTGGAGCGCAGCACTGGATGCTCCACTACTTGTCCTTAAACCGGTGTTCTTTTGGGTATTTCCATACGGAGGAGGGGACTTCGTTCAACTCCTCATCCTTATATTGCTAAGGACCAGTTGAGCAGGCAGAAGTTTTGGAAATAAGTTGGAAAAGGATTTTTTAAGTCTCAAACAACCTCAGCACCCCCTCCCTCCCTCCCTCCTTCCTCCAGCTCTCCCCCAAAGATTAGAAGCGGCTCCTCAGAGGTACGTGCCTGCAGGCCCTGGCAGCAGGAGAGTTGCACTGAGCCCAGCATGATTTGACTTTGTTTTGTGGGGGCTATCCAACCTTTTCCGCTGGGTGGTGTGTCTGTCGGGTTTGGGCGCTTGAGCGTCTTTTGGTGCCGCTCAGGTTTTCTTGCCAATTTTCACGCCTCATTGAGCTGCTTGTGCACATTAGCTGTGCTTTGCATGCCTTGTATGTGCTTTACTACTTTAAGCATTCGGTACAAGCCTTACTACGCTAAGCTTGCAGTACACACCTTGACTCTGTGCAGCCATAGCGCGTGATGTTAATGCCTGCACAGCCATAGTGGGCACTGCAGCACGCCTTATCAGCATACCCTAAGACTGTGAAGCTGGGCTGTTGGTGGTATCTAAGATTCTCATTGTTTGCACAGACTCATGCCAGTTTCTAAGAAACACTGCCTGGTCTGCAGAAAGCAGAGAGTTACATTGCTGGATTCTGGTTTCTGAGATTCTTGCATGGAAGCTTCAGATGCACCCTCTGAGGGCGCATCTCTCCTCTTGCAGCTAGGTGAGACAGGTGCCCTGGCCTTCTCGTCTTTGCTGCAGGAGGCAGCAGATCCAGCCGTGAAAAACGATGATATCCTGGTCTTGGATTTGAGCACTTGTTCTACTGGCCACTCCTCCTCTTAAGGGCCCAATGGCAAGTCCTTCCACTGCGGACAGGAACTCTATTCCTGCCAGAGAGCTCCTAGTTTCCAGATTGTCCTTATCAGAATTCTCTTTTCTGCAGCAAGCTTGATCCTTCGAGCATGGCAGCTCCAACCCTGGGGTCTTTGAGTCCTCTCAGTCACTTTCTGGAAGAAGGGCTAGTGATGAGTCCAAAGTCCAGCCCTTCAGAGGATTACAACTATTCTGGTATTATCTGCCTGTTCAGAGAGGAAGTATTGGTGGCTCTAATTGCTCAGGTGTCTTCCACTCTGCATTTGACTCAGTCTCCAGCAACAGAACAGATACTGCAGGTATGTCCCCTCCTGCAGGGTGTCTGGAAAATCTACAAGGGCATTTCCTTTTCCAGAAGTTATCAAGAGCATGGTACACTTGGAGTGGGACTTACCTGACTCTGGTGAAGGAGCTGAGAATCCTTAAAAAAACGTTATGCCCAGCCGTAGAAGGACTACATCGTGTGGTTCAGCATACCTTGGGTGGTGGATGCACAAGTTTCAGCAGTTACGAAGCAAACCACCATTATGGTGGAGCATGGTGCAGCCCTAAAAGACTACCTGGATCATAAGATGACATCTCTCCTGAAGAGTCAGTTCACGACCACCTCTGTTATCCTCTAGTTGGCTGTGTGTACAGATTTGACAATTAGAGCTCTTCTCTTGTGGATTCAGTCCCTCACTTCAGAGGATACTGCCATCCTTCTGGAGTCAGCATCAGCCTTTGTGTCAGGCACTATGTATGATCTGGTCTACTTGGCAGCTAGAGATATTGTTGTGTCAACGGTCACATGTTGTTGGCTGTGGCTTTGCCACTGGGCAGTGGATGTGGCCTCCAAGTCCCAGTTGACCCATCTTGCCTTTAAAGGGAATCTTTTGTTTGTGGAAGATTTGGAGAAAGTGGTTAAGAATTTGGGTGAGTCCAAGCCACATTTTCTCCTGAAGGATAGGCCAAAAGGTCCTGGTAAGCGAACTAAGGTGTCCTCTTCCTCAGAGTCTGCCTGTTTTTCCTCTTTCCTGATATCTGGAATCCTGGAGTTCCTGGGAGCCCCCTAGGAATCGGCTTGGAAATTCCACCTTCTCTTCCTCTTCTGGTTTTCGATCCTGGGCTCAGTCCTTTCATGGAGTTCGCAGACCCTGGGAACCTACCACCTCCAGAAGTGCCACCTCCAGTCCAGTGCAATGATGGGTTGGGTGCCCATTTTGGAATGCCTCCAGTGGGCAGCAGGTTGTGCCTTTTCTATCAGGAGTGGAACCACGTCACCAAGGATTGCTGGGTGCTAGAAGACTTTCAGCATGGCTATGTTCTAAAATGCAGGGAGCCTATCCTGGATGGCTTCATTGTCTCCCCATGTGACACTACAGCCAAGAGAGATACCATTCTGGTCACACTGGAAAGGTTGCTCCTTCGGCAAATGTGGCCCTGGTTTCCCTCTGCCGAACAAGACAAGGGTTTGTATAACATCTACTTTGTGGTGCCAACAAAGGAAGGTTCCTTTTCATCCAGTCCTCATCCTCAAGGGGGTCAGTGCCCACCTGCAAACTCTGCACTTCTATATGAAGACTCTGATCTAGGCCAAAGCCTATTTCCACATTCCTGTCAGCAAGGATGAACAGCACTTTCTCCGTTTCGCTGTGCTTGGTTCTCCTTTTCAATTTGCCATTCTTCCTAGACAAGGTTTTAGATATTGCTGGGAAGGAGTCTGCTGTTTTGGTACATGTTGGCATCAGTGACATAGGAAAGTATGGGAGGGAGGTTCTGAAGGCCAAATTTAGGCTTTTAAGTAGGACGTTGATATCCAGAACTTCCAGGGTAGCAGTCTCTAAAATGCTTCCCGTTCCACGCACAGGACCTAAAAGGCAGGACAAGCTCCAGTGTCTCAATGCGTGGATGAGATGATGGTGCAAAGAAGGTGGTTTGGGATTTGTTAGGAACTTGGCAACATTCTAGGGAAGGGAGGGGCTTTTCCAAAAGGATGGACTCTCCCTTAACTTGGATGGAACCAGGCTGCTGACATTAACTTTTAAAAAGGAGATAGAGCAGCTTTTAAAACTAGATAATAGGAGAAAGACAACAGTTTCCCAGGAGCACATGGTTCGGAAGGATGTATCTTTGAAGGATACTAGCAAAAGAGGGAAGTTAGGGCATCCTGACAGAGAGGTTCCAATAAAGATATAAGTAACTTAGATGCCCTTAAGTACAGAGCTGAAAGATTCCAAATTGCACCTATTAACTGATGATAAGATTAACATGAATAAATGCAGTCTCTGAAATGCCTGTATGCAAATGCTAGAAGTCTAAAAAATAAGATGGGAGAGCTAGAATATTTAGGACTAAATGAAAGTTTAGATATGATTGGCATCTCAGAGACCTGGTGGAAGGAGGACAACCAATGGGACACTGATACTTGGGTACAAACAGTATCACAATGACTGGGTAGATCAAATTAGTAGAGAAGTTGCACTCTGTTAGAGAAGGCATTGAGTCACATAGGATTAAAGTTTTGTAGGAAACAAAATACACCGTAGAATCTCTATGGATAGAAATTCCATGAGAAAAGAGGAAGGTGATGGCAGTGTGGGGGTGTACTACATTCTCCAGGAACACGCAGGAAGTCAGTCCTCACTTATGGGTGACGTCGGCACCGATGTACCTCGCGCGGAGCAATTCCCCAGCTTTCAAAGAAAACCTTTGGGATTGCTGCCACGCATGCGTGATACTCTTCCCGTCCAAGGGTGCCATCTTGCTCAGTCTCCCTTTTTCCATGGAGCCCTTCGGACGCACGTCCTCGTCCCTCAGAAAAAGATTTCTGACTTTGGCCTTTTGGCCCTTTTTTCCAGTTGCACCGGTCCTCTCCTTCACCCCTGCTTTGGCTGTGGGCTAGGGGTCCCTTTTTTTTTTTTTATTCCTTAGTGTTTTTGCTGTCGGGCCCTTTTCACGTCCTTATTTCTCCAACCGCTGGCCTCGAGGATTTTCAACCTCATAGGGGCCCTTTTTGCCCCCATGGCCACCGGGTTTAAGAAATGTGACAGATGCTCCAAAAATATGTCGCCCACGGACACCCACGACTGTTGTCTATGGTGTCTGGGGGCTCAGCACAACCCGGAGCTTTGCTCACTTTGTAAGAAAATGTCCGCTAAGGCCTTGCTAAGCTGCAAGCAGAAGTCCTACGACATTTTCCTCAAGGCAGCGCCGGGATCCCCAGTGGCACCTTGCCCTACCAATCTACTGCTGGCGGGGTCCCCCACAGTAACCCCGCGGCCCAGGCATCACTCTGATCAGGGTTCACCCGAGGTGGAACGGCGAAAGAAAAGACAACCTCGAAGTCACTGTCAGGGACTCAGGATAAGCGCAAGCAGTCTTGCGCTCGTTCCCTTAATCCTCCCCGGCGTTCCCAAGGGTAGGACAAAGAGCAGCCTTGAAAAGTACCTCATAAGGACACAGATGCCTCCTGCAATGGCACCCGGTCTCCTGAGGGTCGTCCCGGTGAGGACCCCCTCTTCTCCTCCACTCCAGACCTGGTAACCCCGGCATCGCCATCGCAGGGACCCACTCCTGAGTGGGAGTCCTGTATGCTGGCACTAGAGTGCAGCGTTTCTGCCTTCCTCACTGCCCAACAGGTGCTCTTGCCCAGCATGTCTGGCTCATGCCTCGAGACCGAGGGTCACCCGACTGGGGTCCTGAAAACTGCCCTGAAAACTCCTGAGAGCCGTGGGCCTTGTGAGGGTCCTCGGCACCAGTCTCGCTCGCTGTCCCATTCCTTGGGGGCGAGGTCTTCCAGAGCCAGTGCCTCAGGCTCCAAGCAGGTATCAGCCACAGGGCACGGGGACTAGCCTGACTCCGAGTCCTCCTCGGACTCTCGGGCTGGGAATTGGACAGGGGCACTTCCCCGGAGACCCACGCCCATAGGGATCTTCCCTCTGACCCATCCCCACCTGCCTCCCAAAGGCGGTCGCCTCCAGAGGACACCTCTTTCCTGGCACTTGTTCGGGATATGGCTCGGGCCCTCAACCTGCCGACGCAGACCGAGGAGGAGCCGAGTGCAGAGGAACTCGACATCTTGCATTATGGGTCTCTGCCCAGTGAATCTCTTACGGTTCCAATACCGTCCATTCTATCCCGGCTGCTTCTCCGCATGTGGGAAGCGCACGCCTTGGTCCCTATTGTCAGTAGGAAATGCCATGTATAGGGTCCAGCGCGGCCCGGGGTTTCGGAAGACCCAACTTCCTCACACCTCCATGGTAGTCAAATCTGCAGTGCGGAAACAGAAGAGTCCGAAGTCGCACTCTCTGGTCCTGCCTGGCAGGGAATCCCGTGTCCTTGATGCCCTCGGGCGCAAGGCTTACCAGGGATCCATACTGACATGCCACATCCAGGCGTACCAATTGTATATCAGTATGTTTCTTCACGACCTCGCCAAGGAGCTCGGCGTTTTTTCCGCGGGTCTTGGTGGGGAGCACTTCCTCAGGTTCCAGACCCTCCTGAGGTCGGTTGCAGACTGCTCAAAATACTTTTCCCGTGCCGCATATAATGTGTTCGAGTCTCCCGCCCATGTAGCAGCAGCTGGCATCGGAGCCTATCGCCAGGCATGGCTCCAGTCTTCGAACCTAGAGCAGTGAGTCCTGGAGAAGCTCCTGGATGTCCCTTGCCTCAGCAAAAAGCTGTTCGGTAAGCCCATGGAGGATAAAGAAGCCGAGATCGAGACGGAGTTCGTGACTCGCACCCATCTCTCTCGCAAAATCTCCTCGCTTCCACGAAAGAAGCAGCATGCCAAAAAGCCCTTCTTCCAGAGGAAAGGGCTCCTCTATTGGGGATACCCGCCTGCCCCCGTGCCGATGACCAGCGCTCAGGGCAATGGAGGTGCTCAGTCACTGGAAACCCAAAGGGACTAAGACCCAGCCAACAGCGCCACCCCAGCCAACTCCAGGGTTTTGATACCGAAAGCATAGCCTCTTGCGCCCCCCCGCCGGGTTGCTTCTGCCCGTGGGAGGACGCCTGTCTCTTTTCACCCCCGAATGGGCAGCTATCACTTCAGACATTTGGGTCTTGCAGGTGATCCGGTACGGGTATCGTCTTCATATAGACAGACTCCTCCTTCCTTCTCTCTGGAGGAGCCTACCCGGCTTCCCTCGCAACAGGCTTGCTTGCAGCAAGAGCTGAACAATCTCCTCGGTCAACAGGTGGTTGAAAGGGTTCCGCCGAACCTACAGGATCAGGGATTTTATTCCTGGTACTTTCTCGTACCGAAAAGGACAGGGGGCCTGCGCCCCATTCTCAATCTCAGGAACCTGAAAAAGTCTCTGGTGCAGGAGAAGTTCAAAATACTATCCCTTGCTGTCCTGTTGCCCTACCTCCAGCAGGGTGATTGGCTATGCTCCTTGGATCTCAGAGACGTTTACACCCACATTCCTGTCCACCCCAAGCACAGGAAGTACCTGCATTTCAGGGTGCTGTGAGAGTATTTCCAGTACAAAGTGCTCCCCTTCGGGCTCGCTTCTGCACCGCGAGTCTTCGTCAAGTGCCTGGCGGCAGCCGTGACCCACCCCTGGCTGCAGGGCATGTCTGTCTACCCTTACCTAGATGATTGGCTCATCTCTCGGCATTGCGCACAGTTCTACTGACGGAGCTTGCGCAGGAATGCTCCCCAGCGTCCACTTAGAAAGCTTTCGGGAGCATCCTACAGTGCCTGCGTTCTGCCTTCCCGCCTTTCCCAACTGTCTCTCTCCAGTTCCTGTCACCGCAGAAAGTATGCCTTTTATTCTTCTTTTTTGTGGTCGCGTCTGCCTTCCTTTGACGCTACACCGGTACCGCCGGTTCTTTCTTTCTTTTCCTTGTAAAAAAAAAAAATCTTTCCTGGAGTTTCCAGCTTTTTTCTCCTCTGGTGCCACGCGCCATTTTGGGAACTAGGCCCAACTTTCCTCTACAATGGAAAAACCCGCCTCGGGTTTTAAAAAGTGTTACAAGTGTGGCGGTACCATCTCCGTCACCGACACCCATGAGTGGTGCCTCAAATGTTTAGGTCCTGACCACTCTATCTCCGAGTGTGTTGCCTGTGGGATGATGTCGAAGAGGGGTCGGCAAAACCGAGCTGCCAAACTTAGCACCCTTTTTCCCTCTGTGGCATCAACATCTTCCAGGGCTTCATCTTCCTCCCATGGATCTCAGGTTAAACATAAGTCTAGCCGGTCCTCAAAGGGTAGATCTCCTTCTAAGTATCGAGATGCCTCTGGCGTTGCCCTTGAGGGACTCACACTGGCAAAATTGCCCCGGCGGGAGGCTTCAGCTTCCAAAGCATCATCGGGGCTCCAGGATGTTCTCGAGGCCCCAACCTTGGCAGAAATACTGGTGCCATGCTCTGGGGTACCGGCCATTTCGTCCGGTACTGATATCCAGGCATCCGCGGCGTCGATAGACCAGAGATTCTTGGCTATTGAACGCAGTCTGGCGGCTCTTCTCTCGGCATCGATGCCCCCGAAACCGCTTCAGACAATTCAACCGGTACCGGTACCGGGGCCAATTGCATCGACGTCGGCAGGTGGATTACCGGTGCCGACGCAGGCTATGCCTTCCGGTACTGACAAGTCGGTACCGGACCCTGTCGATATCGACTTCGATCGGTACCGGTATCGTGCGATGCACGATTACCCGGACAGGAGATACTTTGAATCCTCCGACGAGTCTGAAGACTCTGACAGCTCTGTCGATACCAGAGTACTTCTTCCTGAGGATTCTTCCTCTCCTAAACGTAGGATGTCTCCTCCAGTGGACATATCCTTCCAGGATTTTATCCAAGATGTGGCTCGAGGTCTTTACATCACAGTGGCTCCTGAAACAGAGCCTAGGGCAAAGGAATTGGAGATTCTTCAGTATCCTAAAGCTCCCAAAGAGGCAGCTACTTTGCCTATTCATGAGATCTTGCATGATCTCATGCTAAGGATGTGGGAAACACCTCTCACCACTTCTCCTCATTCCCGTAGGCTCGATACCATGTATCGAGTTCCTCCCTGTCCTGGATTTCAAAAAACTCTGCTGCCCCACCATTCCATGGTGGTGGAATCAGCTATGAGAAGGATCAAGAGTGCAAAAAGACATGCATCTAATCCTCCAGGACGTGAATGTAGAACTTTTTTTTTTTTTTTTTTTTTGCAATTTATTTTTATTGAAATTTATTACATTATGACAATACCATATCAGAAAAAGAAAAACAATATATAAACCATCAAATAACCAACACAAAATAATACAATTCCAAGGTATGACAGCCCACATCACGGGGAGTATTTAGAAAAAAGAAAAATGAATTCTCAAGAAAACAAAGTCAGGCACAACAAAGTACCCGACTAACATCTTTAAGCTAGCCTTCACTTTCCCTCCGACAATAAATTACTCGTCACGAGAGGAAGAAGAAGATGGGGAAACCCTCACAGCCTGCTTTTCCTTATCTGAGAGCCATCTGTCTAAATCAGTGGGAGACAGAAAAATAAATTTATTTTGATCCATAGTGATAATACATTTGCAAGGATAGCGAAGAAAAAGGGTAGCCCCAATAGCGACAACGCGATCTTTGTAAGCAAGAAAAGACTTCCTGCGAAGCTGCGTCGACCGGGACACATCGGGAAACATAGAAACCCGCTCACCACAATACAAAACATCCTTCTTACGAAAATAGGCCTTAAAAAGTGAGATTTTTTCTTCCTCAGAAGCCAAAGTGACTAACAAAGTAGCCCTTGTAGAAATGTTATCCTGTGTGTCCTCCAAAAAAGCTGTTAGGTCGAAAGCCGCAGGTTCTTCTACAACAGCTAGGTCATCGCTATTGGAGCGTACAACAACTTTAGAAGGAAGATAATAACATTTGAGTAATACTAACGTGTCTGCATTAGATACTTGCAATATATCTTTCATATACTTTCTAAAAAGAATAGAAGGAAACAATAAAGATATACAAGGAAAATTTAACAATCACAAGTTCTTAGATCTATGCATATTTTCTAAGTTTTCTAATTTCTGAGAATGAACCAAACTATCCTTGACACTATCAGACTGCCATGATAACAGAGCTTGAACCTGAGTGTCTAGCTGCACATAACTGGAGGATAAGTTCTTCACTTGAGTATCCACTAACTGGAACTTACAGTGTACATCCTTGGTAAATTGTCAGAGTGAGGGAACAGTCTCCATTAAAACAGACTCAGTTCTTTTAACTACATGCCAAATGTCTACCAGGGAAATTGAAGCCCCAGAGGGACTTCCAACTGAAGAAACTGGCTCCTTCCAATTAACAACTCTAGGCAGTACACCGATCTCCAGAGACTCCGAGGGAAGAGAAGACACTTCGGAGAGTTCTAAAAAACCCGGAGGCAAAGGTGGAGTGCGCTCCACCGAACTAAGGCTAGCACCCTCTAGGGTGGGGACAGAAGAAGCAGTACCTGGATTAACAGACGCCGGCGTTGACACTACATGCCGGTCCATAGGGCCCGTAGTCGTTTCGGTGGAAGCGGACTTTTTCTTTCTCTTACCCCCTGGCATAACAAACGACCAACACGTCCTCCAAAGTTGCTCCTAAGGGGCTCTCAAGGGGCGTGCCCTGCCCCTTTCGATACGCCCCTTAGGATACACCCACTGCAGACGCCGACGGCTGACGCCGAAGAGAAGCAACACAGCTTTATCCAAAAAAGAAACAGAAAGGGAGGGAAAAGCCGGGGGGGCCTTCGGTGACGTAGATGGAGCTGCCCCGAGGAAGCCGGCAAGCTGCACACGCTGGATGTAATTCACCCCTCCACAGAGGAACAACAGCGGAAATCTCTCCCGACATCGCAGGAAGGCTGGGATCTTTAAATAGGGGCCCTCGGTGACGTAGATGGAGCTGCCCCGAGGAAGCCGGCAAGCTGCACACGCTGGATGTAATTCACCCCCTCCACAGAGGAACAACAGCGGAAATCTCTCCCGACATCGCAGGAACGCTGGGATCTTTAAATAGGGGCCCTCGGTCACGTAGATGGAGCTGCCCCGAGGAAGCCGGCAAGCTGCACACGCTGGATGTAATTCACCCCCTCCACAGAAGAACAACAGCGGAAATCTCTCCCGACATCGCAGGAATGCTGGGATCTTTGAATAGGGGCCCTTGGTGACGTAGATGGAGCTGCCCCGAGGAAGCCGGCAAGCTGCACACACTGGATGTAATTCACCCCCTCCACAGAGGAACAACAGCGGAAATCTCTCCCCGAATGTAGAACTCTTGATGCCTTTGGGCGTCGAACCTTCCAGGCTTCTATGCTTTCTGCCAGGATTAGTTCCTACATCTTATATATGGGAATGTTCCTTAAGGAAGTTACAGGAGATCTAGAGCTTATGAGCCCTCTCCTTCCTGATGATAAGAGACAAGATTATCTTGCACTTATCAAACATGCTCAGGATGTTTCCAAATTCGTAAATCGTGCAGCTTTTGATTGTTTTGAGTGCATAAGCAGAATTTCTGCTATTGCCATAGGCGCACGTAGGATTGCCTGGCTCCAGGCATCTGACTTGGAACTTTGGGTACAGAACAAATTGGGGAATATTCCTTGCACTGGAGAGAATCTCTTTGGCAAAAATTGGCAAGAGAAAGCTAATGAGCTAGATGCTGATAATCTCACTTTGGATAGATTATCAAAATCTACAGCTGATCCTACAAGGAAAAAGTCCTACAAAAAAAACATTTTTCTCTAGAAAGAAGAAGTTCTACCCCTCCTATACCCAACAAGGGCATCGTTCAGGTCAGTCTGCCCAAAAGGGTCAGCAGCAACCTAAACAAAGAAAAACAAAGGCTGCTAAACCTCAACCGGCTCAGCAGACTCAGCCTCCACGGGGGCTTTGACTCCCATCTAGAGAACTTTGTCTTCCTGGCCCTGAACGGGTCAGAGCCTTCCACCATTCCAGGAAGGTTATGTTATTTTGCCCCCAGATGGGGAAGATAACAGCAGAAAGTTGGACTCTGTCCATTGTAAGAGAGGGATACAAGCTTCACTTCCTCAGCATGCCCCCTCCTACAATGGTAAGACAGTTCAATTCTCAGACCTCTCTCAACTCCCAGTTAGATCACGAGGTCATTCTGCTTCTTGCCCAAGGGGCAATAGAAGAAGTATCTGTTCATCAACAGGGTGCAGGGTTCTATTCCTCTTTTTTCCTTATTCCAAAGAAAACAGGAGGGCACAGACCCATTTTAGACCTCAGAGAATTGAACAAATTCCTGTTCAAAGAGAAATTCAAAATGGTTTCTCTAGGAACTCTACTGCCATACCTTCAGAGTCAGGACTAGCTTTGTTCTCTAGATCTCAAGGATGCGTACACTCATGTTCTCATCCATCCAACTCACCAAAGGTTTCTTAGCTTTCTATTTCAAGGGAAGCACTACCAATACAGAGTTCTTCCTTTTGGCCTGGCTTTGGCACCAAGGGTGTTCACAAAATGCGTGGCTGTGGTGGCAGCATTTCTCCGCACCCTAAAAATATTTGTCTTCCCTTACTTGGACGATTGGCTCATTCGAGCCCCATCAGAGCCAGAGGCCAGGATTTCCCTATCTCGTACAATGCATATCCTCGAATATTTGGGACTTGTCATAAACTTCCCAAAATCCAACCTAGCTCCCACTCAGTCTCTAGAGTTCATAGGAGCCCTGTTGGATACCAGACAGACAAGGGCCTATCTTCCACAGTCCCACTACCTTCGCATTGTGCAGTTAGCTTCCCAAGCAATGCTAAAGTCTCACCTCACTGCTCGGGAAATGTTACAATTGCTAGGCCACATGGCATCTACCGTGCATGTGGTCCCTTATGCCCGCCTCCATATGAGGGCAGTCCAGTGGACTCTATCCACTCAATGGACTCAGGCGTCAGGTTGCCTGTCAGACAAAATAGCAACCTCAGATCATCTTATGTTGTCTCTCCAATGGTGTCAGTCACCCCAGAATCTGTTGGTGGGGTCCCCTTTTCAGCAACCCCCACCCCAAGTAACTCTAACAACAGATGCCTCACAGGTGGGTTGGGGAGCCCATTTGCAAGGCCTCGCTATCCAGGATACCTGGACTCCACACGAGACCGATCTGCACATCAATCTTCTAGAACTCAGAGCAATCTTTCTTGCTGTCCGAGTGTTTCACACCCAGCTCAGCTACAAAACTGTCCTAATTCAAACGGACAACCAGGTAGCCATGTTCTATCTGAACAAGCAGGGTGGAACAGGCTCTCTGTCGCTCTGCAACGAAGCTTTGCGACTTTGGGCCCTCGCCAGAGAGCATCAGATTCATCTCCTTGCAGTGTATCTTCCAGGCATTCAAAACTCTTACTCAAAAAACGTGGTCTATAAACAGAGTGTTAAAATCGCCTAATTTAATGCAGTAAATACACTCTGAAATTAACCAATTGTAGCTTATTTTGTTCCTGCTTATTATCGGAGAAGCCTATTAATAACTTTATACTTAAGGACAGGTCTCAGACTTGTGACCTGCTTAGCTCCCGAAGGAAACTAGCAAGGTCTGGTAGCATCAATGACCTTCCTATATTTTCAAAATACTCCGTGCTTCCCAATTGTGCTTATTTAATTTTTCAATTTCTTTTGTTTGTCTTAAAAATAAATAAAACTCTTAGGCAGACAGACTCAATCGAGTTCTGCTTCCACACGAATGGTCTCTCTATGCAGACCAGGTGGCCAAAATTTTCCAATTTTGGGGAACCCCGGACATAGACTTCTTTGCAAGTCCACTGAATGCCAAACTTCCCCGGTTCTGTTACAGAATTCCGACTCAGGGTTGTCAGGCCAGGGATGCCTTCCACTTCCATTGGGGTCGGGACTTTCTGTATGCCTTCCCACCCATTCCCCTAATTCCCAGAACTTTATTCAAGCTTCAGAGAGACAGAGGCCATATGATTCTCATAGCCCCACATTGGCCACGACAACTGTGGTACCCTCTGCTTTTACATCTCTTTCAAGCTCCATCTCTGGAGTTAGGATCTGCTCCAGATCTCCTATCCCAGGAGGACGGGATGCTGTGGCATCCCAATCCCCAGTCTCTACATCTTAGGGCCTGGTTGCTGAAAGCCTAGAACTTCATGGTCTTAACCTTTCTCAGCAAGTAAAGGATATCCTTTATGCTTCCATGAAACCATCCACAAGACGCTCTTATGCTTTCAAGTGGAAAAGGTTTACCATATGGTGTTCGCAGAAGGGTCTCAACCCTCTTGCAATACCTCTGGAATCATTGCTGGAATATCTCCTTCATTTGTCTAATGCAGGGCTTAAGACCAATTCAGTGAGAATTCATTTGAGTGCTATTGCAGCTTCTCTCAAACCTTTAAATGGGCAGCCTATTTCCTCTCATCCTATCATAGCGAGATTTATGAGAGGCCTTCTCCTAACTAAGCCTCCCGTTAAGCCACCACCAGTGGCATGGGATTTAAATCTGGTTCTTGGCCAGCTCATGAAGCCGCATTTTGAACCATTGGCTACTACCTCTTTGTGCCCCCTTGACGGTTGATGTAAGCCACTGTGGTTGCGTTGTCTGACAGAACACGAACAGCCTTCCCCTGAAGATATTCTTGAAAGGCTTGAAGAGCTAAAGTTACTGCTCTCAACTCCAATCTGTTTATTTACCAAAGCCTCTCCAGTTCCGTCCATTGACCATGGACGAATCTTCCTTCGAAGTGAGCTCCCCAGCCCGTAAGATTGGCATCTGTTGTAAGAGGAGTCCAAACCGGTAATTCTAGGTGCATTCCTGTCTCTAGCACCCCTGGCTTTATCCACCAACAGAGAGCCTGATGCGTCTCCGAAAGGCAGGGTAACTTCCTTGAGAGAGGATCCTTTTGATACGACTATCTCCTTAGTAACGCTCTCTGTAGAGGTCACATATGAGCTCTCGCCCATGGAACTAAGTCTAACGTTGCTGCCATGGTTCCGAGTAACTGCAAATAATGCCATGCCATGGGATTTTTTCTGGTCAAGAAACTTCGTACCAGATTTCTCAATACCAGGACTCGCGATTGAGGAAGGAATACTTTTCCTATCCTTGTATCGAATCGAGCCCCTAGGTGTTCTAGGTTCTGTGACGGAATCAACTTGCTCTTTGCCATGTTGACAACCCAACCCAGACTTTGTAAAAACTCCAGTACTCTGGCTGTTGCCAACTTACTTTCGTTCTCCAACTTTGCTCGAATCAACCAATCGTCCAGGTATGGGTGAACTAGAATTCCTTCTTTCCTCAATGCTGCCGCAACGAACACCATTGCCTTGGTAAACGTTTGCGGAGCTGTTGCTAAACTGAAGGGCAACGCTTGAAACTGGAAATGACCCATTGGAACTGCAAACCTTAAAAACGTTTGATGCTCCTGACGAATGGGAATATGAGGATACGCCTCTGTTAGATCCAGAGACGTAAGAAACTCCCCTTTTCTCACCGCCATTATTACAGACTTCAGTGTTTCCATATGAAAATGAGTTACCCGAAGGTAACGATTTACTCCTCGAAGATCCAAAATTGGTCGAAAAGACCCTTCTTTCTTTGGAACCACAAAATAGATGGAGTATTGACCAGAGCCGCGTTGGCTTGGCGGCACTGGCACAACAGCTTTGAGATTCAAAAGTCTTTGCAAGGTCTCGCGTACCGCTACACACTTGATGCGTGCCTTGCAAGGAGATTGAATGAACAAATCGACCACCGGGCACTGAAGTTCCAGAGCATACCCTTTTTGAATGATCTCCAACACCCACCGATCGGATGTGATTTGAACCCAGGCTGAATAAAAATCCCGCAGCTGACCCCCTACGAGAATAAGATCTACCTGGGTGTCTTTCATTTCATTGCGACTTTCTCAAGTTTGCAGAGGAAGAGGAGGCTGCAAAACCTCTGCCTGCTCCTCGAAAACCTCGAAACCCCTGACTTCTGAAATACTGACGGCCTCTCTGAAACTGACCAAAACGGATGGAACGAAAACGACGAAAATCCCTGTACAGGCCTCTAGACGCCTGAATTGGTCGTCCCAACTTCTGCCTGTTCTCTGGCAGCCTCCTCCTTTAGAATCTCCTAAATCCTTTACTAACTTGTCTAAATCTTCCCCAAAAAGCTTACCCCTGAAAGGGAGCTTAGAAAGTCTTGCTTTAGAAGAAGCATCTGCAGCCCAGCTACGCAACCATAAATATCTCCTAGCTGCGACCACAGAGCCCATATTCTTTGATAATCCTCTAATAAGATCATAATGAATGTCAGCCAAATAAGCTGCTCCATTTTCTAATTTAGACGCTTCTTCCGCAGAGTTCTCCACATTTTCGCCATGTATCCTCTGCGACCAACGAAGACATGCCCTGGCTACCCATGCTCCACAGATGGAAGCCTGGATAGACAGAGCATTAATATCAAACACCTGTTTTAACAAATTATCCAACTTCCTATCATGGCTATTCTTAAGAGTGACACCCAACCTCCACCGGAATAGTAGTCTTTTTAGTAACTGCTGAAACCGCTGCATCCACTTTCGGTGGTTTAAACAATTCACGATCCTGATCCAGCAGAGGATATAAACAAGCCATGACCCTGGAGCCCTTTAACCCAGCTTCAGGCATGTCCCACTCTTGTTGAATCATCTCTCTTACCACTCTGTGGACGGGAAAAGCCTTTTGCGTTTTCCTAAATGCCTGCAACAAAGGATCCTCCAATACCGAGTCCTCCTCTGGTCCTGACACTGGCATATTAAGTGCTTTAAGAGTTTCCACAATCAATGCCGGTAACTCTTCATGACGAAAAACACGAACTATTCTGGACTGATCCTCCTCATCCAAAAGTTCTCCTTCTTCTAATTCCTCCTCAACATCTAAATCTAAATCCGAATGAAACTCTTCAGACGTTATAGAAAGCTCTTGCAAATCCTTTCCTACCTTAAATTTCTTGACAGGAACAGAACCTTTACCAACCTTCAAAGGAATAGCCAAGCACTTCTTCCCAAGATCAGCTACAAGAGAGGGTAGAGAGCCCTTTTTATCATTTCCAAAAGTTTGTTGAAGCAGAGAAACAAAATCTTTTGAAAATAATGCTGCCAAACCAGAAGAAAAAACTGAAGGCGTCAGCAACACATCAGGAATAGAAGAAGGACCTGCAACAGGCTCTGGTAAGAGCTGTGGAGTAGAATCAACCTCCCCTAAAGATGAAGAAGCATGTTTAGTTACCTCAGCCGTGGATTCCAAAACGTGCTGCACATCTGAAGTTTCCTGAACACAGGACTTACAGACCCCTGAGTCAGAAAATATCCCCTTTCTAGAACCACACACTAAACATTGTGGTTTAGAAGGCATCACTGCAATGAAATTTCAAACAGTACAAATAAAAAATATATTAAACTTTATCTTTCTCCCCTCTTCGTTCTTTCTTTTTTTTTTTTAATTGAAAAGACTAACTAAAAGCACAATTTTATATTCTTTAGCAAGTTTTTCTTAAGAAAACTAAAGAAACCTGAACATGAACACTCTCAGCAAACAGTACAAATGATAATAAAATAAAATAAAAGTATTACTTTACAAAAGAAACGTCAAAAAACAGTTTCTGCTTTCAAATAAATTTCACTTACAGTTCTCCGTTTAAACGTGCACGCACAAAAAGCGTGGCCTGCACTGAAGCCAACTGCCGTTTCTGAATAACTGCACAGCAGAGAATTGATTATCACAGTGCTACGTTATAGAGAAAAATTTCAAATCTCCTCAGGATGACCGGTTCTCCCCACGCTAAGCAGTTTCAGCGTCGCGGGAGAAACCGGAAGCACTGGACAGCAAAGAATTTAAAGAAAAGTGAACGTAGCTCCGGCGGCCCGATCATCTGTGCAACTCTCTAAGGACAGCGCTCAGACGCAGCGATTCTGCTTTCTTTCCGCTCCTCACCTAAAACAAGTAGGTTCGGGAGACGAAAAATTCCTATTGCCATTCAACTGAATAAATAAATTAAAATTTAAAGAAAAACTACTTAATCGTCCCTCCAACTGCTTGGAGACTGAACAAAACTGGAGCAAGGAGGCGGTCCCTTGGGTGGTTATTCCTGTTTTTTTCCCAAGGCCTCATGCCTCTAATGCAGAAAGGAATCTTCATACTTTGGATTGTAAAAGAGCTTTGGCCTTTTACTTACAAAGGACGCAGCAGCATAGAAAGTCCTCTCAACTCTTTGTTGCTTTTGATCCTAGTCATTTAGGACTTCCAGTCTCCAAAAGAACACTGTCCAATTAGATTGCACAGTGTATATCTTTTGCCCATCAGAGTAAGAACCTTCCTCTTGAAGGCCATGTCACAGTGCACAATGTGAGAGCCATGGCAGCCTCTGTGGCTCATCTTCACTCTGTGTCTATCGACGACGTCTGTCGAGCAGCTACCTGGGCCTCGGTTCATACCTTCACAGCCCATTACTGCTTGGACAAGGACTCCCGCCGGGATGCCTTGTTTGTTCAGGCTGTTCTTCAACACCTGTTCCATACTTAATCAACTCCTACCCACCATCCCTGGTAGGATGCCAGAGATCCATGGGGGAAGTGGAACCCTTTCAAAAGGGTACACAACTTCTGGGGTTTCTCTCTGGCATCTGTAGCTAGGGAGTCCCCATATGTGAAGACTACATTCCTGCTTGTTCCTGGAGATAGCATAGTTACTCACCTGTAACAGGTGATCTCCGGAAACAGCAGGAATTTAGTCTTCACAACCCACCCACCTCCCTTAGGAGTTGTATCTCTCTATCTCTCTCTCTTTTTTCTTTCCCTTTCTCTCTCTCTCTTTGTCTCAGCTTTAAACTCAACTGGAGAGAGACAGTTGGGAAAGGCAGGAAGGCAGCACGCAGGCGCTGTGGGATGCTCCCAAAAGCTTTCTAATTGGACGCTGGGGAGTGTTCCCGCGCAGGCTCCGTCGGTACCGACGATACCCATATGTGAAGACTAAACTCCTGCTGTTTCCGGAGATCACCTGTTACAGGTGAGTAACTATGCTTTCCCGGCGGACGCCGAGGAGGAGCCGAAGAGCTCGATGCCCTCCAGTATGATTTTCCTCCGAAGGAAGCCTTTACTGTTCCGGTTCCTCCGATTCTAGAACGGCTGCTCTTCCGTATGTGGGACCACTGGCCTCGGCGCCGGTTTTGAGCAAGCAGGTCGATTCCATTTTTCTCCAGGACCAAGCAGGGAAGTCAGTCCTCACATATGGGTGACGTTGGCGCCGATGGAGCCCCCATGCAGAGCATTTCCCCAGCTTTCAAAGAAAGCCTTTGGGAATGCAGGCACGCATGCGCGGTCCCCTTCCCGCCCAAAGGTGCCATCTTGCTCCGTCTTCTTTTTTCCGTGGAGCCCTACGGACGTGTGTCCTTGTCACTCGTGGAAAAAGTGAATTTTCCTGCGTTGAGAAGAGTTTTTTTCTCCAGGACCAAGCAGGAAGTCAGTCCTCACATATGGGTGAAGTCGGCGCCGACGGAGCCCCCGTGCGGAGCATTTCCCCAGCTTTCATAGAAAGCCTTTGGGAATGCAGCGTGCATGCGCGGTCCCCTTCCCGCCAAAGGGTGCCATCTTGCTCAGTCTTCTTTTTTCCGTGGAGCCCGACGGATGTATATTCGTTTCACCTGAGGAAGAAGTTAATTTTCTCTGCGTTAACCTGTTTTTCTTCGGTTCGACGCCGGTTTCCCTTTCCTGCCTGGGCCCGATATGTCGGTATTGAGCCCGGATCTCTTTTTTGGTTTTTGTCCTTAGTGACTAGCGTTTGCGCCATTTTTTTTTTTTCACTGGCAGCCCTGTCTTTTGACCTTGCAGGGGCCCTTTTTCCCCCGATGGCTGCCAGCGGGTTTAAAAAGTGTGATCGGTGTAAGAAACTTATGTCTCTCACCGACACATATGTCTGCTGCCTCCGGTGCCTCGGACCCAATCATGACCCGATAATCTGTGGTCAGTGTGGGAAGATGTCCTCTAAGGCGTTAAGGAGTCGGCAGCAACAAAAGGAAAGAATCTTCTCTGACTCCGTGTCCGGTAGGGCCCGGACCTCGTCAGAGGCCTCGACATCTTGGGACTCCGGCCCCGAGCAGCGTCGAGGCTCCTCTGAAAGGGGGTCTCCCTCGCGGGAGCATCGTAAGAAGAAAAAACCCACGAGGGCGTCATCGGTGGACGCACTTGGCTCCTCGAGGCCCAAGTTGCATAGCCCCGAGTGCCGTCCCGGGTCTTCGGAGTTGGAGAGGCCTGCAAAACAACCTTGTGTGGAGATGGAGTCCCCGGGTCACCTGTACTGTAGTCCTCGTGGACTCACCTCCAGGGGAGCCGATGTCGGGCCCGGTGCTGCCGGGGCCCGAGTCGGGGGCTGCTGAGTCTCCTGAGCTCGGACTCAGGTTGACGGCCTTGGAGAGCAGCTTGGCTGCCTTCATGGAACAGCAGCGGGCACTGATCGCCGGTCTCACCGGTGCATCTGCCCCGACCACCGGGACATCAACGTCCAAGTCGACCCCGGAGGCCGAGCCGATCCTCGAGTCCATGCGAGCTCGAGTCGATCCTCGGCCAAGGTCCCCTTTGGCCTCCCGTTCGGGACCGAGGTCGTCGACACCGGTACCCTCGGCGTCGGGGCAGATGGCATCAATGCCTTCCCGACCGGAGCCGCTCGATTCCTCCTCCTCCGAGGAGTCCGGCTGGGAGACGGAGGATGAGGAGTCGCCCGACACTTTTCGGACTCGGTGCGTTCCTTCGGACTCGCCCAAGTCCGAGCCTCGGAGAAGGTCCCCCCCGGAGGATACCCGGTTCTCGGACTTCGTGCGGGACATGGCCAAGGCTTTGGCATTCCCCGCGGATCCCGAGGAGGAGCCTCGAGGCCCTACAGTATGACTCTCCTCCGAAGGAGGCCTTTACTGTTCCGGTTCTTCAGATGCTGGAACGGTTGCTCTTCCGCATGTGGGAGGCGCCTGCATCGACGCCGGTTTTAAGCAAGCGGGTCGATTCCATCTATCGAGTCCGCAAGAGCCCCGGGTTCCAAAAGGCACAATTACCGCACCACTCCATGGTTGTGGAATCGGCCATGCATCGTCTGAAGAGTCAGAAGATGCACGCCTCGGTGCCTCCCGGTCGGGAGGCCCGGAACCTGGATGCCCTCGGTAAGAAGTGCTTCCAGGGCTCTATGCTTGCTTGCCGTGTCCAGACCTACCAGCTGTACATGGGCATGTACCTTCGGGACCTGGCAAAGGAGATTGCAGGGTTCTCTGCTGGTCTCTCTGAGGAACCTTTGCAGAGGTTCAATGTTCTGTCCTCGGGTATTCGTGAGTGCTCGAAGTTTATATCTCGAGCAGCCTATGATGGCTTCGAGGCTTCGGCCCGAGTAGCCACGGCCGGCATCGGTGCACGCCGTCAGGCTTGGCTACAGTCATCGGATCTCGAGCCATGGGTGCAGGACAAGTTGGTCGATGTCCCCTGCCGAGGTGAAAACCTCTTTGGCAAACCCATGGCTGACAAGGCTGCTGAACTCGAGACCGAGACTCTTACCCGGACAAGGCTGTCCAGAAAAACCTCTGCCCCTTCTCAGAAGAAGAAGGGCTCAGGAAAAAATACCTTTTACCCGAGGAAGTCATCTGCCTATAAACAGTACCCTCATTATCAGGCCTCTGTAGCTCCCCAACAGGGTCAGCAGGCCAAGGGGCAGGGTCATGGGCCCCGTTGGCAGAAAGCCCCCAAGCCTCCTACTCCGGCTCCTGCTCCTGCTCAGCAGGGAGGGGGTTTTTGACTGCATTGGCAAAGCCTCTCCTCCTCAGCTGGCCCCCATCAGCACTGGAGGCAGGCTGGCCCTGTTCGCCCACAGGTGGTCAGCCGTCAAAAGGGATAACTGGGTTCTAAGTATAGTCCAGAAGGGCTATCTCCTCCACTTCCACCAGGTACCCCCCTCCTTTTTTCCAGGGGAGCCTCCCAGACTCCCTCTGCACAGGGACTTACTCCTGCAGGAGTTGGCAAGTCTTCTAAAGGAACAGGCAGTGGAACCGGTGCCCCACCACCTGAGAGGTCACAGCTTCTATTCCAGGTACTTCCTGGTACCAAAGAGAACAGGAGGCCTCAGACCCATCCTAGACTTGCGAAACCTGAACAAGCTCCTGGAGAGGGAAAAGTTCAAGATGCTTACCCTTGGAATCCTGCTGCCCTACCTCCAGCAGGGAGATTGGCTATGCTCCTTAGATCTAAAGGATGCTTATGCTCACATCCTTATTCATCCAGACCACAGACAATATCTCAGATTTGTAGTGGGAGGAAACCATTATCAGTACAGAGTACTGCCTTTTGGCCTTACATCCGCCCCCAGGGTATTCACCAAGTGCCTGGCGGTGGTAGCGGCCTACCTCAGGGTTCAAGGCCTCTTTGTCTTTCCATATCTGGACGATTGGCTCATCCGGGGTCAATCCCCGCAAGAGGCCAATCAAGCCACCCTTCGCACTGTCGCTCTCCTTCAGCACCTGGGCTTTGTCATAAACTTCGCAAAGTCCAGTTTGCAACCCTCCCAGAACATGGAATTCATAGGAGCTCAACTGGACACCTTTCAGGCAAAGGCCTTTCTACCAGTGGACAGGGCCCACAGATTGATAGCTCTAGCCAGGCTATTCCACAGCAATTTTCTGCTCTCCGCCAGAGAATTCCTGAGGCTCTTAGGCCACATGGCATCTACGGTCCATGTGACTCCAAATGCCCGCCTGCACATGAGGCCAGCTCATTGGGGTCTCAGGACTCAGTGGCACCAGGCCACAGGAAGCCTCATGGACAAAGTGAGGGTGTGCAGCCTACTACAGTCTTCTCTGCAATGGTGGCTTCATCTTCCAAATCTAGTGCAAGGGGTGCCTTTTCAGGCACCTCCACACTCTCAAGTGCTGACAACCGATGCTTCTCTTCAAGGTTGGGGTGCACATTGCCAAGGGGCATGTACTTAAGGCCTGTGGACTCCTTGGGAGGCCGCACAGCAGATCAATCTATTAGAACTGAGAGCTATCCGCTTAGCCCTGAGAACTTTCTCTCATCTCATCTCTCACCAGTCCGTCTTGGTTCAGACGGACAATCAAGTTGCTATGTTCTATGTGAACAAACAAGGGGGCACAGGCTCCCGCCTTCTCTGTCAGGAAGCGCAGAAACTGTGCTCCTGGGCAGTCAATCATGGCATTCTTCTCAAAGCAGTCTACCTCCCAGGTCAGGAGAATTACCTGGCGGACAGATTGAGCAGGATCCTGCAGCCGCACGAATGGCAGTTGAACCCTTTAGTGGTTCAACAGATCTTCCTGAGATGGGGCCTTCCAACCATAGATCTCTTTGCCAGTCCTCTGAACCGTCAACTACCCAGGTTCTGTTCCAGACAACCGCATCCTCTCAGAGTAGCAGCGGATGCGTTTCTCATTCCATGGTCTAGAGGCCTCCTATATGCGTTTCCTCCCATGCCTCTAGTGTCCAAGACACTATTCAAGGTGACCCGGGATAAAGCCTCAGTAATTCTGGTGGCCCCCAGGTGGCCAAGGCAACCCTGGCTCCCACTACTGTTGCAACTTGCGGTGGACACTCCTCTTCCTCTGGGGATACAACCCGATCTCCTGTCTCAGGAGCAGGGATCTCTCTTGCACCCCGATCTCCAGTCCCTCAATTTGATGGCCTGGCTGCTAAAGGGTAGTCCTAGCGCTTTTACTACTGCCTAGGGAAGTGGAGGACGTAGTCTTGGCCTCTAGGAGGCAGTCCACCAGAAAGTCTTATGCCCTTAAGTGGCGTAGATTTTCTACCTGGTGTACTCAACACAACGAGAATCCCTTCTCATGCCTGGTACCTGTGGTGCTGCAGTATTTGCTTCACCTGTTCAACCTAGGCCTTAAGTCCAATTCTGTTAGAGTTCATCTTAGTGCTCTTTCAGCACACCACTCACAGGTGGAGGGTCAGTCTCTCTCCAGTCATCCTTTGGTGGCTCGCTTCCTCAGAGGCCTGCTTTTACTTAAGCCTCCAGTGCGTCCACCTGCCACTTAATGGGATTTAAATGTGGTCTTGCAACGGCTTACTTGCCCACCATTTGAACCTATGGCTACTTGCCCTCTGCGTTTTCTGTCATGGAAAGCGCTATTTCTGGTAGCCCTTACCTCAGCAAGGTGAGTGAGTGAACTTCAGGCCCTGGTATCAGAAGCACCTTATACTAGGTTCTATAGGAACAGGGTAGTCTTACGGACTCACCCTAAGTTCCTTCCAAAGGTTGTCTCCTCCTTCCACCTCAATCAGGAGGTGGTTCTTCCAACTTTCTTTCCCAGGTCTCATGCTAACCGGGCTGAGATGGTCTTACATACCCCAGACTGTAGGAGGGCGTTGTCCTTCTACCTTGACCGTACGTGGGAGCACCAGAGGGCGGTTCAGCTCTTTGTCTCTTATGACCCCAATAAGTTGGGGTTGGCTGTCTCCAAGCGTACTTTGTCCATATGGGTGGCTGACTGCATCGCCTGGGCTTACAGGGCAGCCGGCCTCTCGTTGCAGGGTCGAGTTACGGCTCACCGTGTCAGGGCGAAGGCTGCGTCAGTGGCTCATCTCCGCTCTGTTCCGTTGGCAGACATCTGCCAGGCCGCTACTTGGTCTTCAAGCCAGACTTTTGCGGCCCACTACTGCCTTGAGAGGGAGTCCCGCAGGGACAGTGCTTTCGGGCAAGCGGTATTCCATAATCTCTTTGGGGTCTAGGCAACTCCTACCCTCCGGCTCTGGTGTTGGGCTACCTGTCGGGGGCGTTATCAGAGAAGATTCTGTTCTTGCATGCTGAGGCTCTAGAGGGAGCTCATTTTTTTCTGTTTGGGGCCTCTGGTAGCCCTAAGCTAGGTAGTCCCATATGTGAAGACTGACTTCCTGCTTGGTCCTGGAGAAAGAGTAGTTACTCACCTGGCACCCTTGGGCGGGAAGGGGACCGCGCATGTGTGCTGCATTCCCATAGGCTTTCTATGAAAGCTGGGGAAATGCTCCGCATGGGGACTCCGTCAGCGCCGACGTCACCCATATGTGAGGACTGATTCCTGCTGCTCCTGGAGAACACCTGTTACAGGTGAGTAACTACTCTTTCTTCGGTTCGACATCGGTTCCCTTTCCCACCTGGACTCGGTACACCAGTGCCGAGCCTGGATCTCTTTTTTTAGGTTTTTGTCCTTAGAGACTGCGTTCATGCCAATTTTTCTTTTCCCTGGCAACCCATTTTTTGATCTTGCAGGGGCCATTTTTCCCCCGATGGCTGCCAGTGGCTTTAAGAAGTGTGATCGATGCAAGAAACTGCCGTCTCTCACCAACACACATGACTGCTGCCTCCTGTGCCTGGGGCCTGACCACGATCCTAAGGTCTGTAGTCCCTGTGGCAAGATGTCCTTTAAGGCATTGAGGAGCCGTCAGCACCAGCATGAGAGGATCTTCTCCGACTCTGCATCTGGATGGGTCCGGACTTCGTCAGAGGCCTCGACGTCTCGGGAGTCTAACCCCGAGCATCGTTGGGGCACATCTGAGAGGGAGTCCCCCTCGAGGGAGCACCGAAGGAAGAAGAAACCCGCGAGGGCGGCATCAGTGGACGCTCGAGGGCCAGGTCGCATAGCCCCGATCGCCGTCCCAGGTCTTCGGAGAGGCCTGCAAAGCATCCTCGTGTAGTCGGAGGCCCCGAGTCACGTGAGTACTGTAGTCCTCGTGGACTCTGCTCCGGGGGAGCCGACATCGGGCCCAACACCGTCAGGGCCCGAGTCGGTGGCTGCTGGCTCTCCTGAACTTGGACTCAGGTTGATGGCCTTGGAGAGCAGATTGTCTGCCTTCATGGAGCAGCAGCGGGTGCTGATTGCCGGCCTCACCGGTGCATCTGCCCCGACCACCGGGATCTCGACGTCCAAGTCGACCCCGGAGGCCGAGCTGATCCTCGAGACCATGCGAATTCGAGTCGATCCTCAGCCGAGGTCACCCTCGGCCTCCCGTTCGGGACCGAGGTCGTCGACGCTGGTATCCTCGGCGTCGGGGCGGATGGCGTTGGTGCCCGCCCACTCGGAGCCGCTCAATTCCTCCTTGGAGGAATCGGCATGGGAGACTGAGGAAGAGGAGTCCCCTGACACTTTCCGTACTCGGTGCGCCCCTTCGGACTCACCGGGATCCGAGCCTTGGACAGCGTCCCCCCCCCTGGAGGATACCTGGTTCTCGGATTTCGTGCGGGACATGGCCAAAGCCTTGGCCTTCCCGGCGGACCCCGAGGAGGAGCCTCGAGACGAGGAGCTCGAGGCCCTGCAGTATTTCTCTCCTCCCAAGGAGGCCTTTACTGTACCGGTTCCTCTGATGCTGGAGCAGTTGCTCTTCCGCATGTGGGAGGCGCCTGCCTCGATGCCGGTTCTAAGCAAGCAGGTCGATTCCATCTTTCGAGTCCGCAAGAGCCCCGGTTTCCAAAGGGCACAGCTATCACACCACTCCTTGGTTGTGGAATCGGCCATGCATCGCCTGAAGAGTCAGAAGATGCATTCCTCGATGCCTCCCGGCAGGGAAGCCCGGAACCTGGATGCCCTCGGTAGAAAGTATTTCCAGGGCTCTATGCTTGCTTGCCGCGTCCAGACCTACCAGCTGTACATGGGCATGTACCTTTGAGACCTGGCAAAGGAGATTGCCGGGTTCTCTTCTGGTCTGTCCGAGGAACCCTTGCAGAGGTTCAAGGCCTTGTCTTCTGGTATTCGAGAGTGCTCGAAATTTATCTCTCGAGCAGCCTATGATGGATTTGAGGCTTCAGCCCGAGTAGCAGGGGCTGGCATCGGTGCATGCTGCCAGTCCTGGCTACAATCCTCCGACCTCGAGCCATGGGTACAGGACAAGTTGGTTGATGTCCCCCTGTCGAGGTGAAAACCTCTTTGGCAAGCCCATGGTGGAAAAGGCTGCAGAACTCGAGACCGAGACTCTTACCCGGACAAGGCTGCCCAGGAAAACCTCTGCCCCTTCTCAGAAGAAGAAGGGCTCGGGGGAAAAAGGCCTTTTACCCGAGGAGGACCACTGCCTACAAAACCTACCCTCACTACCAGGCCTCTGCAGCTCCCCAACAGGGCCAGCAGGCCAAGGGGCAGGGTCATGGGCCCCGTAGGCAGAAGGCTCCTGAGCCTCCTACTCCGGCTCCTGCACAGCAGGGAGGGGTTTTTTGACTATGCCAGCATAGCCTCTCCTCCTCTTCAGGGCACAGGAGGTTGCCTGACCCTGTACGCAGACAGGTGGCCAGCCATCACAGGGGATACTTGGGTGTTAAGCATCATCAAAAGGGGCTATCTGCTCCACCCAGATACCCCCCTCCTACTTTCCAGGGGAGCCTCCAAGACCCCCTCTGCACAGAAACTTACTCCTTCAGGAGTTGGAAGGTCTGCTACAGGACCAGGCGGTGGAACCGGTGCCTCACCACCTGGAAGGGCAAGGCTTCTACTCGAGGTACTTCCTGGTACCAAAAAGAACAGGAGGCCTCAGACCCCTCCTAGACCTGAGAAATCTGAACAAGTTTCTGGAGAAGGAAAAGTTCAAGATGCTTACCCTTGGAATCTTACTGCCCTACCTCCAGCAGGGAGATTGGCTATGCTCCTTAGACCTGAAGGATGCTTATCAGGGGCCAGTCTCCACAAGAGGCCAGGCAGGCCACCTTCAGAACCATATCCCTGCTTCAGCACCTGGGGTTCGTTATAAACTTCCCAAAGTCCACTTTAGTCCCCTCACAGGACGTGGAGTTCATAGGGGCGAGGTTGGATACCATCCATGCAAAGGCCTATTTGCCTGTGGACAGAGTTCACAGGCTGATGAAGTTGGCCGATCTCTGCCAGACACTTTCTCTGGCTCTTAGGTCACATGGCTTCCACAGTGCATGTCACCCCAAATGCCCGTCTGCACATGAGGCCGGCTCAGTGGTGCCTCAGGGCACAGTGGGTACAGGCTACAGGGAAGTTGTCAGACAGGATAAAGGTGTCCAAACCCTTGGTGGACTCCCTACGCTGGTGGAGGCATCTCCCAAACCTGGTCTGGGGAGTTCTATTTCGAGCCTCCCCACACACTCAGGTACTGACAATCGATGCTTCCCTGCAAGGCTGGGGGTCACATTGCCAGAGGACCTGCACCCAAGGCCTGTGGTCTCTGTGGGAGGCCGCCCAGCAGATCAACCTGTTAGAACTGCGAGCCATTCGACTGGCCTTAAGGACTTTCTCTCGGGTCCTCTCTCACCAGTCTGTCCTAGTTCAGACTGACAACCAGGTGGCTATGTTCTACGTGAACAAGCAGGGAGGCAGAGGATCCCGACTCCTGTGCCTGGAAGCACAAGCCCTCTGCTCCTGAGCTATCAATCAGGGCATGACCCTCAGGGCGGTCTACCTCCCAGTCCAGGAAAACTACCTGGCGGACAGGCTAAGCAGACTCCTGCAGCCTCACGAATGGCAGTTGGATCCTCGGGTAGTCCAACAGATCTTTCTGAAGTGGGGACTTCCAACCATGGATCTTTTTGCCAGTCCGCTGAACAGGCAACTACCCAAGTTCTGTTCCAGACAACCGCATCCTCTGAGGGCAGCGGCAGATGCATTCCTGATCCCCTGGTCAGAAGGCCTGCTGTATGCCTTTCCTCCCACACCTCTGGTGGCCCAGACTCTATTCAAAACCCAGCAGGACCGAGCCATGGTGATCCTGATAGCCCCCAGGTGGCCCAGGCAGCCGTGGTTGCTTCTTCTTCTGCAGTTGGCGGTGGATGCTCCACTTCCTCTGGGGCTGCAACCCGACCTTTTGACTCAGGATCAGGGGTCTTTCTTTCATCCCAACCTCAAATCCCTCAATTTGATGGCCTGGCTGCTGAAAGGCTAGTCCTTGCTCCCTTGCTCCTACCAAAGGAGGTTGAAGAAGTGGTGTTGGCCTCCAGGAAGCATTCCACTCGGAAGGCCTATGCTCTAAAGTGGTGTAGGTTTTCCACTTGGTTTTCTCGACAGTAGGAGAGCCCCTTCTCCTGCTCAGTCCCGGTGGTACTGCAATACCTGCTCCACCTGTCCAACCTGGGACTTCAGTCCAACTCTGTCCGGGTCCACCTCAGTGCCCTCTCAGCTCACAACTCGCCGGTGGATGGACAATCCCTCTCGGGCCACCCTCTGGTGTCCTGCTTCCTCAGAGGCCTGCTTCTGCTCAAGCCTCCTATTCGTCCACCGGCCACTGAGTGGGATCTCATTGTGGTCTTGCAGCAACTGACTCGCCCACCTTTTGAGCCAATGGCTACCTTCCACTTACGTTTCCTATCCTGGAAGGTGTTATTTCTTGTGGCACTCTCCTCGGCTAGGCGTGTGAGTGAGCTTCAGGCCCTGGTCTCGGATAGGCTGTATATCACGTTCTATAAGAACAGGATAGTCTTGAGGACTCATCCTAAGTTCCTTCCCAAGGTAGTGTCCTCCTTCCACCTCAACCAGAAGGTGGTACTTCCAACGTTCTTTCCCAGGCCACACGCCAGTAGGGCATAAACTGTCTTGCATACCCTGGATTGTAGAAGGGCGCTGTTCTTTTACCTAGAACGTACGCAGGGGCATAGAAGGGCTTCTCAGCTCTTCATTTCCTTTGACCCTAATAAATTGGGGTTGCCTGTCACTAAGCGTACGTTGTCCATCTGGGTGGCAGACTGTATCGCCTGGGCGTACAGGGCAGCCGGCCTTTCCCTAAAGGGTCGAGTCACAGCCCACCGGGTCAGGGCGAAGGCCGCATCAGTAGCTCACTTCCGTTCTGTTCCGTTGGCAGACATCTGCCGGGCCACTACTTGGTCTTCAAGCCAGACTTTTGCAGACCACTACTGCCTCGAGAGGTAGTCCCATAGGGACAGTGCTTTCGGGCAAGCGGTACTCCGTAATCTCTTTGAGGTTTAGGCAACTCCTACCCTCCGGCCCTGGTGTTGGGTTACCGTTCAGGTGTGGTCTCCGAGAAGATTCTCTCACAGTTGTTGAGGCTCTAGAGGGAGTTCTATCTTTCAGCCTGGGTTCCTGGTAGCCCAGAGCTAGGGAGTCACCCATATGTGTGGAATGACTTCCTGCTTGGTCCTGGAGAAAGAGTAGTTACTCACCTGTAACAGGTGTTCTCCAGGAGCAGCAGGAATCAGTCCTCATGACCCTCCCTCCTCCCCTTGGAGTTGCAGTTGTATATAGTTCATTTTCTTTTTTCGTGCTGTCTTTTAGCTATGTCATTTGACTGAGCAAGATGGCACCTTTGGGTGGGAAGGGGACCGCGCATGCGTGCCTGCATTCCCAAAGGCTTTCTTTGAAAGCTGGGGAAATGCTCTGCATGGGGGCTCCGTCGGCGCCAACGTCACCCATATGTGAGGACTGATTCCTGCTGCTCCTGGAGAACACCTGTTACAGGTGAGTAACTACTCTATCGAGTCCGTAAGAGCCCTGGGTTCCAAAAGGCGCAGCTACCGCACAACTCCATGGCTGTGGAATCGGCCATGCACAAGCTGAAAAGTCAAAAGATGCACTCCTCGGTGCCTCCCAGCCAGGAGGCCCGGAACCTGGATGCCCTCGGTAGAAAGTGCTTCCAGGGCTCTATGCTGTCTTGCCATGTCCAGACTTATCAGCTTTACATGGGCATGTACTTACAGGACCTGGCAAGGGAGATTTCTGGGTTCTCGGCTGGCCTCTACGAGGAACCCTTGCAGAGATTCAAAGCCTTGTCTTCAGGGATCCGGGAGTGCTTGAAGTTTATATCTCGAGCAGCCTATGACAGCTTCGAGGCTTCAGTCCGGGTAGCCGCGGCCGGCATCGGTGCACGCTGTCAGGCCTGGCTACAGTTGTCGGACCTAGAGTCATGGGTACAGGACAAGTTGGTCGATGTCCCGTGCAGAGGTGACAACCTGTTCGGCAAGCCCATGACTGAGAAGGCTGCAGAAATTGAGACCAAGACCGTCACCAGGACAAGACTGTCCAGAAAGACTTCTGCCCCTTCTCACAAAAAGAAGGGCTTGGGAAAATCCCTTTATCCCGAGGAAGAGTGCTGCCTACAAAACCTACCCTCAGTATCAGGCCTCTCCAGCTCCCCAACAGGGCCAGCAGGCCAAGGGGCAGGGGTAGGGGCATGGGCCCCGTAGGCAGAAAACCCCCAAGCCGCCAGCTCCGGCTCCTGCACAGCAGGGAGCGGGGTTTTGACTCCCACAGGATAGCCTCTCCTCCGCCGGTGGCTCCACTCAGCACTGTGGGTTGGCTGACCCTGTACACCTACAGGTGGCCAGCCATCACAGGGGATACCTTGGTACTGAACATAGTCCAGAAGGGCTATATGCTCCATTTTCACCAGCTACCCCCCTCCTACTATCCAGGGAAGCCTCCAAGACTCCCTCTACATAGGAACCTCCTCCTTCAGGAGTTGGCAAGTCTTTTAAAGGAACAGGCGGTGGAACCGGTGCCACACCACCTGGAAGAGCAAGGCTTCTACTCCAGGTACTTCCTAGTACCAAAGAGAACAGAAGGCCTCAGACCTATCCTAGACTTGCGAAATCTGAACAAGTTTCTGGAGAGGGAAAAGTTCAAGATGCTTACCCTTGGGATACTGCTGCCCTACCTCCAGCAGGGAGACTGGCTATGCTCCTTAGACCTAAAGGATGCTTATACTCACATCCTCATCCATCTACACCACAGACAATATCTCAGATTTGTGGTGGGAGGAAACCATTTTCAGTACAGGGTGCTTCCCTTTGGCCTGACCTCTGCCCCCGGGGTTTTCACCAAATGCCTGGCGGTGGTGGCGGCTTTTCTCAGAAATCAGAGGATTTTGTCTTCCCGTACGTGGACAACTGGCTAATCAGGGGCCAGTCACTCCAGGAGGCCCGACAGGCCACTCTTCGCACTGTCTCTCTTCTTCAGCATCTGGGCTTTGTCATAAACTATGAAAGTCCACTTTGCTCCCCTCTCAGAACCTAGAGTTTATAGGGGCCAGGTTGGACACCCTTCAGGCCAGAGTTTACTTGCCCGAGGACAGGGCCCACAGACTTATGGACTTGGCCAACCAGTTCCAAAGCAATTCTCGTGTTTCCGCCAGGCACTACCTGCGGTTCCTGGGCTACATGGCATCCACGGTATATGTATGTCAGTACAATTTGAATTAAATCCCAGTGGTCTACAAGATGCCACCCAATAAAACAGGGTTGCAGTTATGTAAAAATGTACATATGTAAATGATTGCTCCTCCCTTCAAAACCTATTTACCGTGTGATGTGCTTTCCCTTCAAATCAATGTATGTATACCTCAAAATTTTATGTCATGATTTGACAAATTCCAATATGTAATCGAACCGCCACTGATTGCTGGAAGTAGCGGTATACAAATGTATGCTAAATAAATAAAATAAATAATAAATAAATAAATGTAACCCCGAATGCCCGTCTGCACATGCGGGCTGCTCAATGGTGCCTCAGAGATCAGTGGACACAAGCCACCGGCGACCTTCGAGACAGAGTAAAGGTGTCCAAATGACTTGTGAACTCCTTGCAGTGGTGGCTACATCTGCCAAACCTTCTCAGGAGTGTACCTTTTCAAGCTCCAGCACACAGCAGGGTGCTGACGACAGATGCATTTTTAAAGGGCTGGGGTGCACATTGCCAGAGCACGTGCACTCAAGGCCTGTGGTCCCCTCGGGAGGCCAGACAGCAGATCATCCTTTTAGAGCTGCGAGCAATCCGCTTAGCTCTACAAACCTTTTGCCATGCTTTCTCTCAACAGTCTGTCCTAGTTCAGATGGACAATCAGATAGCAATGTTCTACGTGAACAAACAAGGAGGCACAGGGTCCAGGCTCCTATGTCAGGAGGCACTGGGCCTTTGCTCCTTTGCGGTCTGACAAGGCATGTTTCTCAAAGCAGTTTATCTACCTCGTCAGGAAAACTTCCTGGCAGACAAGCTAAGCAGGATTCTCCAGCCCCACGAATGGCAGTTGAATCCATTGGTGGTCCAGCAGATCTTCCTCCGTTGTGGTCTTCCATCTGTCGATCTCTTTGCAAGTCCACTAAACCGTCAGCTGCCCAGGTTTTGCTCCAGACGGACGCATCCCCTGAGGATGGCAGCAGATGCTTTTCTAATCTCTTGGTCTAACGGGCCTCCTGTATGCGTTTCCTCCCACACCCCTGGTGGCCCGAACTCTGTTCAAGACCCTCCGGGTCAAAGCCTCGGTGACTCTGGTAGCCCCCAGATGTCTGAGGCAACCGTGGTTTCCACTTCTTCTGCAGTTGGCGGTGGAAGCTCCGTTCCCTCTGGGGCTGCAACACGATCTTCTGTCTCAAGAGCAGGGTTCCCTTCTGCACCCCAATCTCAGGGCCCTCAATCTGATGGCCTGGCTGCTGAAAGGATAGTGCTAGCTCCCTTACTTCTACCTAAGGAGGTTGAAGAGGTGGTCTTGGCCTCTAGGAGGCAGTCCACCAGGAAGTCCTATGCCCTCAAGTGGCGTAGGTTTACGGTATGGTGTGTTTAGCGCAATGAAGATCCTTTCTCTTGCCTTGTGCCAGTAGTACTGCAGTATCTACTTCACTTTTCAGACCTAGGCCTTAAGTCTAACTCTGTTCGGGTCCACCTCAGTGCTCTGTCAGCGCACCACTCACCGGTAGACGGTCAGTCTGTCGTTTTACCCTTTGGTGTCCAGATTTCTCAGAGGTCTGCTTCTACTCAAGCCTCTGGTTCGTCCACTGGCGACTGAGTGGGATTTGAACGTGGTCTTGCAGCAACTTACTCGCCCACCGTTTGAGCCGATGGCTACTTGCCATTTGCGCTTCCTCTCTTGGAAAGCGCTCTTCCTGGTGGCTCTTACCTTGGCCAGACATGTGAGTGAACTACACGCTCTGGTTTCTGATAGACCGTACACGCGGTTCTATAGGAACAGGGTGGTCCTACGGACCCATCCCAAGTTCCTCCCAAAAGTAGTTTTCTCTTTCCACCTCAATCAGGAGGCGGTTCTACCGAACTTTTTTCCCAGGCCGCATACCAGCCAGGCTGAAACAGTCTTGCATACCCTGGACTGTAAAAGGGCATTGTCCTTTTACATAGAGCGTATGCGGGAGCATCGAAGGGCTACTCAGCTCTTCATCTCATTTGATCCTAATAGGATGGGGTTACCTGTCTCCAAGCATACGTTGTCCACTTGGGTAGCAGATTGCATCGCCTGGGCGTACAGGGCAGCTGACCTCCCCTTGCAGGGTCGGGTCACAGCCCACCGTGTCAGGGCGAAAGCCGCGTCAGTAGCTCATCTCCGCTCTGTTCCGTTGGCAGACATCTGCCGGGCCGCAACTTGCTCTTCAAGCCAGACTTTTGCAGCCCATTACTGCTTGGAGAGAGAGTCCCGAAGGGACAGTGTTCTCAGCCAGGCAGTACTCCATAATCTCTTTGAGGTTTAGGCAACTCCTACCCTCCGGCCCTTGTGTTGGGCTACCGTGCGGGGTGCGTTCTCAGAGAAAATTCTTATCACGGATGCTGAGTCTCTTGAGGGGGAGCCATTTTTTTTTCAGCTCTGGGTTCACGGTAGCCTAGAGCTGGGGAGTCCCATATGTGAGGACTGACTTCCTGCTTGGTCCTGGAGAAAGCGTAGTTACTCACCTGTAACAGCTGTTCTCCAGGAGCTGCAGGAATCAGTCCTCACGACCCTCCCTCCTCCCTTGGAGTTGCAGTCCTATCCTTCATTTTGATTTTTGCTGTCTTTTAGCTATGTCATCAGACTGAGCAAGATGGCACCCTTGGGCGGGAAGGGGACCGCGCATGCGCGATGCATTCCCAAAGGCTTTCTTTGAAAGCTGGGGAAATGCTCTGCACGAGGGCTCCATTGGCGCCTACTTCACCCATATGTGAGGACTGATTCCTGCTGCTCCTGGAGAGCACCTGTTACAGGTGAGTAACTACGCTTTCCCTTGCCATCTGCTTAGTAGGGCTCTAGCTCTGGGACCTGACTGAGCAAGATGGCACCCTTGAGCGGGAAGAGGACCACGCATGTGTGGCAGCAATCCCAAAAGCTTTCTTTGAAAGCTGGGGAATTGCTCTGCGTGGGCTCCGTGGGTGAGGACTTATTCCTGCTGTCCCTGGAGAACACCTGTTACAGGTGAATAACTACGCTGATTGCCTGGTCAGAATGAACAAATGGATGATGAAATGCTCAAAGAAATCAGGGAAGCTAACAAATGTTACAACACAGTGATAATGGGTAATCTCAATTATCCTGGTATTGACTGGGTCAGTGTCACAGCAGGACATGCTAGAAAGATAAAGTTTCTAGATGAGATAAATGACTGCTTCTTGGAGCATCTGGTTCATGAATCAACAAAAGGAGAAGCTATTTTGGATCTAGTCCTTAGTGGAATACAGGATCCTAATGCAAGAGGTAAGGGTTTTGGAGCCACTTGGCAATAATAATCATAGCTTGATTGCTTTTGATTTAATAAATGGAAGAATGACAAGGAAATCCGCAGTACTACCTTTTAACATTCAAAAAAGGAGACCATGATAAAATGAGGAAAATAGAAATGAAAAAACTAAAAGGAGCTGCTGCAAAGGTTAAAGATTTACATCAAGCATAGGCGTTGTTTGTTTATTTATTTATCAAGTTTTTTTATACCACTTTATTATTTCCATCAAAGCAGTTTACATTGTAACTTAAACTTGGTAATGTACATTAAAAATGGGCATTGATAAAAGTTTAAAAGCACTATCTTGGAAGCTCAAACCAGATGTATTCTACACTTTAAGAAAAGTGGAAGGCCAAAACATTGCCGGCATGGTTAAAGGTGAGGTCAGAGAGGTGGTGGTTGCAAAAAAAACCATCTTTCAGGAGCCAAATGATGAAAACTGGAAACAACATAAGCACTGGCAAGTTAGATGCAAGGAATTGATGAAGCAGGGAAAAAGAGAATTTGATAAGAAGCTTGCTGTTGAAGCAAAAATGCTTAATAAAGACTTTTTAAAGTACATTTATAGCAAAAAAACCTGTGAGAGAGTCATTTTGACCATTAGATGATAGAGGGATAAAAGGGGCACTAAGAGGTGACAAGGTCATAGTGGAGAGACTGAATTAATTCTTTGCTTCAGTCTTTACTGAAGAAGATGTAGGAAAGTTACCGATGACTGAAATAATATTTAAATAATATACTGGACCCACAGCAACACGGCTTCCGCCCACTACACGGAGTCGAGACCCTCATGACCACACTAATGAGCACCCTCATCATAGGAACCCAAGAAAAACACTCTGGATATGCCATGATCTTCCTTGATATATCAGCAGCCTTCGACACCATTTCCCACAACATCCTCATACGCAGATTGCACTCAATTGGGATCAAAGACAACGTACTTCAATGGTTTCAATCCTACTTAACTAATAGACAACAACTAATCCGCACTAGCACCTCGACCTCGCCCCCCTTCCAACAACACCAAGGAGTACCTCAAGGATCCACGCTGTCCGCCATGCTCTTCAACATCTACCTTCAACCACTCTGCTCAGTTATACGTTCCCACAACATCAACTTTCATATATATGCTGATGATGATATGCTCTACGCCCCAGTTACAACCGCAAATCCAACAAATATACATCTATCAGCATGTTTCACCGAAGTGACCGACTGGCTACAAGAAAATAACCTATCCATAAACATAAAGAAAACTGAAGCCCTCATAGTAACAAAAGACCCAGACTTCACACCGCCCACACACCTTGACATAGGAACCACACGCATTCAAATACATCCACAAATAAGATATCTAGGCATTATCATTGACCAAGCCCTAACCCTCAAGCAACAAATTACTAAAACCTCCGGAATTATATTCCACAAAGCAAAAACAGTGCAACGTCTCAGACTCCTCCTCGAACCTCAAGACTTTAGGACGGTAATGCAAACTATGACACTCCCACATCTGGACTACTGCAACATAATCTACCATGGACTACCAGCCACACAGACCAACCCCCTCCGAACTGCATTGAACACCACAGCGAGAATTATTCAGAGAGCAAGGAAAAGCGACCACATCACCCCAATCCTAAGAGACTTGCACATACTCCCCTTCGAAGCACGAACTAAATACAAATCCATCCTACTCACCCACAAAGCCATCCACCAAACACAGAACACACAGCTCCGCACCCTGCTGTCTCGTCCAGCCCATGGAAAAACCACCAGACTGGCCTCCAGCAGCTCCCTCACCGTCCCTCACAAAAGAACCAAATGCTCTCAATGGACATGCAGTCGAGCCTTTGAACTTTATGCTCCATCCCTATGGAATTCTCTACCAAGCCACCTCAGAAACAACAACGATCTAATGTCCTTCAGAAAACAGCTAAAAACCATCCTATTCCAAGAATGCTTCTATGCAACCCCCACCAGAAAGTGCACCAACCCCTGATATCACCCATCAGGGACCCCTGATTGAAAACTGAACTAATACTGTCCATATCTAAAGTCTGTCCTATGTCGAAATCATCAATGTTGCCTACCCGGTGATGGCCCCACCCTTATACTTAATTACCCCACCCTTAAATATAGCGCCGCTTTGACCCGGTGAAAAGCGGGATATAAATACAGTTAAATAAATAAATAAATAAATAAAGGTGATGCATTAGAAGAATTGAAAGAAATATTGATAAACCGGGAAGATATATTACAACTATTTAATAAACTAAACAGTAGCCAATCACCTGGACTGGATGGTATCCACCCGAGAGTGTTGAAAGAACTGAAATATGAGATTGCAGACCTATTAGTAGTAATCTGTGAACTATCATTAAAATCATCTGTAGTACAAGAAGACTGGAGAATGGCCAATGTAACGCCAATTTTTTATATTTAATTAAATTTTACAATAAACCAAGAACCTTGGATAAAGAATATCACAATCCATCATGCACTTGCAAAAAATAAGCACTAAAGAACATAAAGCAACGAATAACATGACAGTATGCTAGCAGTCCACAGTAGAACAATAAAGAAAAGGGAGTATTCAAGTACAGTATGCACCGTAGGAAAATGATTACAAACAAAGAAAAAGTAGGATGTAAAGTAAATAGAACTTATAAAGCCCAAAATACTACCATAAGGTGACTTTCAGAATTGCTTAGCATCTAAGAAAAAATGCAGTTGAGATGTCTCGAAGAAATGAAAAATCTTATTCTGATACCCAAGTACACATTTACAAGGAAATCTCAACTGGAAACTCACACCCAAAGCTAAAACCTCAGTGTGAAGTTCCAGAAATGTTTTCCTACTAGATTGAGTCTACCTGGACACATCTGAGAAGATGTGTACCCTACCCCCCAAAAAAGAAACATCAGATTTTTTTTAAATACATTCGTAATAACGCTTCCTTATCCTGGAGAAATACAAAAGATACCAACAAAGTAGCCCGAGCTTCAGCCACCTCGGTAGACTGCTCTAATAACTCAGACAGGTTCCCCAAGTCTAAGGTGTCAAAAGGCTGAGAGGTATCAGCTTTCTGCAAAGCATTCTTACCAATGATTGAGGGGAGGAAATAAATCTTTTGAAGAGGAGGGATCCCAGACTCGGGATAGTTAAATAGCTCCTTAAGAAACCGAATGAACAGGTCCCTAGGGGAGCACAATGAAAGCTGTGAAACATTTAGTAAGCAAAGATTTAAATTTCTTTGTTGATTTTTCAAGTTTTCAATTTTATGCTGGAAAACCAAACCATCCTTAGCTGGGACCCCTTGCTGATCCTGCAAATGCTGACTTTTAACCTCGCGTCCATCCATTTGTGTTGCTGTTGGAGCACCTTCACCTCAACCCCCTCTAATCTAGGAGCAAAGGGAGCAGAAGCCTGCAATACCCCAGCAAAAACCCAATAAAGTGACTGCATTGTGTCCCAAATGGAGTCAGGGGTCACCTCCTTTGGTCTTACAAGCGGAGGAAGATCTTGGATCATCACACTCTCCTGAACAGGGGATAAACTCCCTTCCTGGGGGCAGTTGGACCCATTACCACTAGCCACCTGCACAACCATTGCTGAGGCCAAGGACTGCTGAGTAACCACATCCAAAACCACACCAGGTGCGCTACCCTCAGCATCCCCAAGAGCAGGAGGAGTGGAAGGGCCAAGCGGGCTCAGCAAAGCATCGCTGCCAAAATTGGGGCTCTCCCTAACCCCAACAACAGGTTTGCCCAAATACTTTGCCTGTACAGAATCATCCATGGCATGTTGCCCCACTGGTATAGCAACAGGAGTGGAGGAAATATCTCCCGTACCTTTAGCTTTCCATTTAGGTATCTAGAAAAACTAAACCAGTGGAAGCAAAGGTCAGGATGAACTATTCCAACATGAACTTAAACCCTCCTAAAGAAGAATCGCTGCCAAAAGATATTAAACGCCAAGCTCACCGCCTCATGCCACACCAAAGGGCGCTCCAGCGAGGCCCCAGGTGCGGGCGCGCCCTAAGCACGTTTGACTTTTAAAGCCAGCAGATGAAACAAGGCAGGGAGGAGTTTGCTCCCACTCCCAACAGCACAGCAGTTTTTCCTGTGCCTTAAGCACGTTTGACTTTTAAAGCCAGCAGATGAAACAAGGCAGGGAGGAGATTGCTCCCACTCCGAACAGCACAGCAGTTCTCCCGTAACGCCAATTTTTAAAAAGGGTTCCAGGGTTGATCTGGGAAACTACAGACTGGTGAGCCTGACGTCAGTACCAAGCTAAATGGTAGAAACCATTATAAAGAATAAATTTACTAAACATGTAGATAGTCATGGTTTAATGGGTGAAAGCCAACATGGATTTAGCCAAGGAAAGTCTTGTCTTACTAATCTATTATATTTTTTTGAAGGTGTGAATAAACAGGTAGACAAAGGTGAGCCAGTTGATATAGTGTATCTGGATTTTCAGAAAGCCTTTGACAAGGTCCCTCATGAGAGACTCTTGGCGAAATTAAAAAGTCATAGTATTGTGGATCAAGGACTGGTTAAAAGATGTAAAGCAGAAAGTAGGGCTAAATGGCCAATTTTTTCAATGGAGAAAGGTGAATAGTGGAGTACCCCAGGAAATCTGTGCTGGTTCTGCTGCTTTTTAACATATTCATAAATGACTTGGGAATAGGAATAACAAGCAAGGTGATTAAATTTGCAGATGATACAAAATTATTAAATGTTGAAACGCAGGAGAATTGTGAAGAATTGCAAGAGGACCTTGGTAAATTGGAAAACTGGATGTCTGAATGGCAGATGAAATTTAATGTGGGCAAGTGCAGAGTTATGCACCTAGGAAAGAACAATCCAAATTATGGTTACATGATGCAAGGTACCACCCTAGAACTACCACCCAGGAAAAATATTTAGGCGTCATCGTGGATAATACGTTGAACCCCTTCGTCCAGTCTGCTGTGGCGGCCAAGAAAGCAAATAGAATGCTAGTAATCATAAAGAAAGGAAAGGAATGAAGTATAAAACCAAGGATAATGCTTCTATATTGTTCCATGGTGCGACCACACCTTGAATATTGTGTGCAATTCTGGTACAGAGAAGGGCATCAAAAATGATATAGGGGATGGAAGGATACCCTTATGAGGAGAATCTTAAAAAGCTGTGGCTCTTCAACTTGGAAAAGAGATGGCTGAGGGGGGATATGATAGAGGTCTAAAAATTAATGAATGGAGTGAAATGGGTAAACGCAGATAGGGTGTCTATGCCATCAAAAAGTAGAAAGACTAGAGGACACACAATGAAGCTACAACGCAACCCATTTAAGACAATTAAGAGAAAATATTTTTTTTTACTAAACTCGTAATCAAACTCTGGAATTCATTACCAGAGGATATAGTAAAAGCTGTTAGTGTAGCTGGATTTAAAAAAGGTTTGGATAAGTTCCTTGAGGAAATGTCCATAAACCATTATTAGAGAGGACTCAGGAATTCCACTGCTTACCCCAGAACGAGCATTGTGGAACTTGTGTGCCTTTTTGGGAACCTGCCAAGTACTTGTGGCCTGGATTGGCTACAGTTGGAAACGGGAGGGCTTGATGGACCTTGGTCTGACTCAGTATAGCATTTCTTATGTTCTTATGTCCTTTTGGTCTCTCCCCCGCCCTTTAAGGTCATGGTGGGGGCGACAGCAGTGCTGAGGCGACAAGGGATCTGTGTTCACCCATAACTGGACATTTGACTCATTTGAGCCAGGTCACAGTCAGATGCATCTCAGATGTTGACCCATGTGATACAATTCTTAGAGATTCTCTGCTGTTTGATCAATTGTGGAAAGAGTCACTTGGAGTCTTCCCGATCGCTGGTATACCAGGAAACGTGATTCCACGCTCAAGTAGGACAAGGTCTTCCTACCCAAGCAAAGGATGAAAATGTTTTTGTCCCAGCTGGCAGCCTTCTGGGCTCAGCAGTCTCCTGAGGTTGGGGATTATCTGCAGCTTCTCGGCTTGATGGTGGCATCAATCAAAATGGTACCTTGGATACAAACTCATATGAGAATGCTGAAGAGGACCTGACTGTCTCATTGGTCTCCAAGCTCTCAGGATTGCTGGTCCAAGCTTCTCCTCCAGCCAGCAGTAGTGTCCAGCTTGCATTGGTGGACGCAGTCCCAGCCTCTGAGCATCATGCCATTGGACGATCATTCGTGACTCCTCTTGGCAATGGATGCCAGCCTGTTTGGCTAGGGAGCCCATTGCAAAACTGAACAGCTCAGGGCTGTTGGAATAGCCAGGAGTCTGCATGACACATCAACCACCTCGAAGCAAGGACCATTCGTTTGACCCTGTTATGCTTCAGTCCCTAGTCTGGGGCAGAGCAATCTGATTATTTTCGGACAATGCAATGGCATAAGTCAAACAGCAAGGGAGCATGAAGAGTACCAAACTGGCCCTGAAGATTACCTTCTGTTCTTCTGGGCGGATAACAATTTCCTGGCTATTTCAGCGCATCACATTGCAGGAGTCGATAATGTAGAGGCGGACTTTCTTAGTTATTTATTTATTTATTTATTTAACATGTTTTGTATCCCGCCTTTTCCTTCAATCAAAGCGGTTAATACAGCACAAAGTTAAACAAAGGTGAGGGAAACATACATTGCATTATCATTACATCACAACAAAACACTAGGAGTACAAACAGGGAACACAGTACATAACTTACATTACATTACCTTACATTAACTACAAACAGCATATCGCTGAACAGAATGAGCATATAGCAGCAGATAGTGGGTCTCGCACGGTCCACCGCCTAAGGGCCACGCCAAAGGGCCCTCTTGCGAGGCCCTCAGGCGCGGGCCCGCAAGGCACGGGCGCGCCATTGCTGAAGGGATTTTAAATGATTTGAAAAGTGCTCAGATTGGCTGCAGTTTTCTCTCACACACAGTTCCCAACTAAGTAGGCACAGCTGATTCTCACTCACTGCTCACAGGATCGTTGGAGCCTTTGCTGAAGGGATTCTAAATGATTTGAAAAGTGCTCAGATTGGCTGCAGTTTTCTCTCACACACAGTTCCCAACTAAGTAGGCACAGCTGATTCTCACTCACTGCTCACAGGATCGTTGGAGCCTTTGCTGAAGGGATTCTAAATGATTTGAAAAGTGCTCAGATTGGCTGCAGTTTTCTCTCACACACAGTTCCCAACTAAGTAGGCACAGCTGATTCTCACTCACTGCTCACAGGATCGTTGGAGCCTTTGCTGAAGGGATTCTAAATGATTTGAAAAGTGCTCAGATTGGCTGCAGTTTTCTCTCACACACAGTTCCCAACTAAGTAGGCACAGCTGATTCTCACTCACTGCTCACAGGATCGTTGGAGCCTTTGCTGAAGGGATTCTAAATGATTTGAAAAGTGCTCAGATTGGCTGCAGTTTTCTCTCACACACAGTTCCCAACTAAGTAGGCACAGCTGATTCTCACTCACTGCTCACAGGATCGTTGGAGCCTTTGCTGAAGGGATTCTAAATGATTTGAAAAGTGCTCAGATTGGCTGCAGTTTTCTCTCACACACAGTTCCCAACTAAGTAGGCACAGCTGATTCTCACTCACTGCTCACAGGATCGTTGGAGCCTTTGCTGAAGGGATTCTAAATGATTTGAAAAGTGCTCAGATTGGCTGCAGTTTTCTCTCACACACAGTTCCCAACTAAGTAGGCACAGCTGATTCTCACTCACTGCTCACAGGATCGTTGGAGCCTTTGCTGAAGGGATTCTAAATGATTTGAAAAGTGCTCAGATTGGCTGCAGTTTTCTCTCACACACAGTTCCCAACTAAGTAGGCACAGCTGATTCTCACTCACTGCTCACAGGATCGTTGGAGCCTTTGCTGAAGGGATTCTAAATGATTTGAAAAGTGCTCAGATTGGCTGCAGTTTTCTCTCACACACAGTTCCCAACTAAGTAGGCACAGCTGATTCTCACTCACTGCTCACAGGATCGTTGGAGCCTTTGCCTGTTCTTCCTGGGGAGTGGGAAATGAGTCAGACTGCATTTTGGCAGATTCTGTGCCTCTGGGGCATGCATATTCTTCAGTCTCTGCAGGGAGGCAGGCTCTGAGGGCATTGACACTCTAGCTCAGTACTGATCAAAGCAGTGTCTGTTATATGTGTTTCCTTTGTGCCCGCTCGTGAGGCATGTGCTTTGCTGCATAGACAATAAAGCAAAAAAGCTCACTCTATTAAAACACAAATTGTTTCATGACTCTAAACAACAACAAAATGATTGTTTACATTCACAAAAGATGTGGAGATAAATATATATCGTGGTCAGCAAGGTCTCAGCTTCCAAGGGCAAATGGCAAAACGATCAAGAACCAAGTCGAGATCCTGCCACTAAACACAAGCCCAGTAACATAATTTTACACTCTGTATTGTGACCAACAAGAATTTTTGCTGCATAGACAGACATCCAGGCTGGGTTGTCCTGGTGGCACTAGATTGGTATGGAGGCTGTCATTCGGGGACCTGATGCAGCTCCTGCAGGAGCCATTTCTGTGACTTTCCCCAACCTGAGGGCTATTATGGCAGAATTCAGTCCTTCTGGATAACCTGGCTCCTTTCTTGCTTACGGCTTGGCTCTTGGGAGGCATCTTTTAGCTTGTAAGGGCTAATCTGCTGTGGTTTCCATGCTGCTGCTCAAGTGAGGAGAGGTTCCACCAACCTTTCCTATGTGTGCATCTGGTGCCTCTATGAGTATTAGTACCATGAGTGTCAGGCTGGTCCTAATATGGTGGACTTTCCTTCCATGCTTGCCTTTCTTCAGGATGGCCTAGACAAGAGCCTCTCCTTTAATTCCCTGAAGGTTCAGATGGTGGCCTTATCATGCTTCAGGAAACCAGTGGCAGGGCAGTCTATAACCTCACACCCGGACGTGTCTCATGTATTTCGGAGGTTACAGCACCTCATCTTCCCCCGTATTCAGTTGAGACCTCATGGGATCTCTACCTGATGGCTACGGGCCCTTTGAGCCCTTCAATCAGGTCATGCTTAAAGATCTGATCCTTAAGACTGTCGCCTTGGTCACAGTCTCCTCAGCAAGATGTATCTCTGAACTACAGCTGCTATCTTGCAGGGGACCCATGCTTATCATTCTCTGAGGGAGGACATTCCTTCCTTCTTGCCCATGGTGGTGTCATCATTTCTCCAGGAACAAGCAGGAAGTCAGTCCTCACATATGGGTGACATCAGAACCGACAGAGTCTGCACAGAAGCACCTCCCCAGCTTTCAAAGAAAGCCTTTTGGAGATGCACCACGCATGCATAGTCCCCTTCACGCCCAAGGGTGCCAGCTTGCCTCAGTCTCCTTTTTTTTGTGGTTCACTAGAGATGTTGACCAGTTTCCCCCAGAAAAAGTGTGATTATTTTGTTACATTTTGTCCAGTTTGTGTACCGGTTCCTTCCTGCCTCTGAGCCAGCTCGTCTCTGCATCACTCCTTGGGTTCATTCATTTGTTTTCTCATTTTTCATCGAGATGTCCCTTGAACCAGTGTTCGCGCCCTTTTCCAGCCGAAGACCTCAGATCCCTGCCAGGCGGTGGGGACACCCTTTTTCAGATGGCCTCCAGTGGCTTCAAGAAGTGCGACCAGCATGGCAAAATGTTGTCTCTCACCGACCCGCACGACTGCTGCCTCCGGTGCCTCGGCCCGGAGCATAACGATGCCAACTGCGAACTCTGCAGAACTATGACCTCAAAAGCCCTTAAAGAGCCGTTAGCAGCAGCAGGAGAAATTTTTCCAGAAGTCTGACTCCATGCTGGAATCTCTGGCGACACCACTCTCCAGGGCCCCCTCCGATACCTCAGTGCCCTGAGAAGCCCGAGCCCCTTCAGAGTCCTGTGGCTCCTCCAAGCGGAAATCCCCAGAGGTGGAGCGCAAGAAGAAGAAACCCTCAAAGACTGACTTGGAAGACTGGTCCGGCATGAGTCCGAGAAGTCGGAGTGGGAGTGGCCTTTCAAGCTGCCCTGCAAGAGTTGTCAGCACCCGCCAATCGGTATTGGATCTCCAAGGCCATCCTCATCAAGGATTTCCCCTTGACAGTACCGACACTGGTCCCGAAGCCCTTGGTACCCGCGTCAAAGGCTGCGGAGCCAACTGGTATTGAGACCAGGATGGCAGCCTTAGAGAACAGTATATCTGCCCTTGTGGCCATGCAGCTGGCGTTTATTTCCAGCTCATCCAGTTCATTTGCCCCAACGATGGGACCCTCGACATCGAGGACTTCCCCGAACATCGAGCAGAGCCTCCGTCACTGGATGAGGTCTCAGTCCCGTTCCTCAGGGCACTGGACCTCCCCAGAAAGTGCCCATGGCTCGGACCGCAGATCCTCTGGAGGTCATGGACTGCCTGGAGCGGAGGTGATCATGCGTCATTGGACTCCTACTCGGACTTCAAGTCCAAATGGGAGACTGGGATGAAGACTCTCCTGACACAAGGCAATACCGAGACTAGCCCTCGGACACGTCTCCCCCGATGCCCCGACGCCATTCCCTGCTAGAGGACGTCGCCTTCCTCGATTTTGTGTGGGACATGGCCAAGGCTCTCATTAATGAGACCGAGGCCAAGGAGGACCCACACACTGAGGAATTGTAGATACCTCCAATAGGAGGCACCCCCTAAGGAAACACTTACATTACCGGTGCCTCCGATTCTCAACCACCGCCTCCTCTGGATGTGGGAAACACCAGCATCAGTACCAGTTGTTAGTAGGTGCCTCGATGCCATGTACCGAGTATGCCGAAGCCCTGGTTCCAAAAGACCCAGCTTCCCCACAACTCAATGCCCATGGAGTCAGCCATGCGCTGGCTCAAAAGCCAAAAAACTCATTTGTCAGTGCCACCCGGCAGGGAGGCCCGAACCCTCAATGTTCTCAGCCGGAAGGCCTTTCAGGGCTCGATGCTAACTTGCCAGATCCGGTCCTATCAGCTCTGTATTGGCATGTACCTGAAGGAACTGTTGAAGGAGCTCAGTGGATTTTTGCCAGGCCTCGAGGGGGCACCCCTACAGAGGTTTAAGACCCTGACCTTGGAGATAAGTGTGCTTGAAGTTTTTATCTCATGCAGCCTACGATGGCTTCTTCGGCCAGGATAGCCACCGCAAGCATCGGGGCATGACACTAAGCATGGCTGCAGTTGTCTGACCTAGAGCAATGGGTGTAGGACAAACTGATTGATGTCCCCTGCATAGGAGAGAACCTATTTAGGAAACCCATGGCAGACAAGGCTGCAGAAATAGAAACCAAGTTCCTGACGAGAACCAAGCTCTCGAAGAAGTCCTCAGTGCAACCCCAAAAGAAAGCTCCAGGGAAAAAGCCCTTTTTCCCCGAGGAAGAAAGGGGGCTTTGGTGGCATCCCGCATTTCCAGGCCTTGGCCCCTCAACAAGGCCATCAGCAACAAGGCCAAGGATATGGTCCTGCAAGCAAAAGGCCCCGATGTCCCAGGTGCCAACCCTGGCCCCGGCCCAACCTAGGGGGAGCTTTTGACTGCCTGGGCACAATCTCCCCCCCTCCCCCCCATGGGGGCCTCTGCAGCCAACGGGGGGGGGCGCCTAGCCCGGTTTGCCCACAGGTGGACAGCCATCACCACTGATAACTGGGTGCTACAAGTGGTCAGGGAGGACTACCTCCTCCACCTACAGCAAGTGCCACCCTCATACTTCCTAGGAGAGCCCATCAGACCTCTCCTTCACCAGACTTTGCTTCTTACCAAGCTAGGAGGCCTAATCCAGGACAAGGCAGTGGAGCAGTGCCGAAACATCTCTGGGACACAGGCTTCTACTCTAGATATTTCCTTGTCCCCAAGAGGACAGAGACTTCAGGACCATCCTGAACTTGCGAGAGCTCAACAGGTTTCTGGTCAAGGAAAGTTCAAGCTGCTTTCCCTTGGGACACTGCTGCTATTCATCCAGCAGGAAGATTGGCTATGCTCCTTAGACCTAAAGGATGCCTACACACACATCCTAATTCATCCCAGCCACAGAAAATACCTCTGATTCATGGTGGGGGACAACACTACCAACATAGAGTGCTGCATTTTGGTCTGGCCTCATCAAGGATCTAAACACAATGCCTTGCAGTGGTCACAGCCCACCTTCAGCTCCAAGGGGCCATCATCTTCCCTTATCTGGACGACCGGCTCATAAAGGGGGACAAAGCTGCAAAGGTACAATATGCCACCGAGCACACCATAAACACACCCTGCAGCACCTGGCCTTTGGCCCAGAATTTTTGAAAGTAGCCGTGTCGTCTTCTGACCTAGTGGGACCAACCACAGAGAATACAGCAGGCCAAAACAGTTTTCAAGGGCTGGTCCTATGCTGGTCTAACAGGACTAAAGGAAAGGACATAATCGGGTAAATAAAATGTCTCCTTCCATATCGTCCTGCTAGATCATTCCAGACAAGGGGGAAGTAGCTTTGTATGGACTGATCTAGCAGGACGATATGTAAGGTGACATTTTACTTACGAGATTATATCCTGTCTTCCGGAACAAGCAGGAATGTAGCCTTCACATATGGGTGACATCGGTACCAATGGAGCCCACGTGGGAACGCCCCCCAGTGTCCAATAGGAAAACCTTTGGGAGAACTCCACTGCACCTGTGTGACTGCCTTCCCAAGTCCCTCTCTTTGATTCTTCGTTTTCCGCAGAGCCAGCAGGAAGCAAATCTTGTCACCGCAGAAAATTCTGTTTTTTTGTGGTTAGCATCTGCCTTCCCATCGACGCTGGCACTGTCTTGACACCGCTGGTTCCCTTATTCTTTCTTTTATCTTTTCTTTTACTAGTAAAAAAAAAACAAACTTCAGTCACATCGACTAGTGGTTTGAAAAAAATGTTTCAAATATGGCAGTACCATCTCTGCAATTGACACACATGAATGGTGCTTGAAATGCTTCGGGCCCCATCACCAGCCAACAGAATGTTCCCTTTGTAAAAAGATGACAAAGAAAGGCCTTCAGAACCGGGCCTCTAAGTTTGGAACTCTCTTCGCTTCGGCCGCTGTATATTTGGCATCAATGTCATCAAGAGCCTCATCCTCACATGGATCTTTGGTATCGAAAGTGTCTAAGCACAAGTCTTCCTCGAAGACAGAAAATTTCTCCAGAGATAGATCTCATTCCCAGCATTGAGATTCCTCGGGCATTGCCATGGAAGTGGATCGGCCTGCCAAACAGCCCCAGTGGGAGGACTTGCCCTCCAAAGCCATCAAGGGGCTCCAGGATGCTCCCGAGGCCGCAACCTTAGGAGAGCTACTGGTGCTAGGCTCCAGGATGGTGGCGCAAGTATCTGTCACTGATACTCAAGCATCGGCAACTTCGATAGACCAGCATATACTGGCCATCGAGCGGAGCTTGGCCGTTCTACTGGCGACCTTGGTTCCCATCAAACCTTTGCCCTCAGGAACTGGTCTGTCGATGCCGGTATCAGCACAAATACAAGGTGTGTTGAGATACATGGCACTGTCATCACTGCCACCCGTGCCTTCCCTCGAGTCCATCACTGATATCAGGGTTCAACCCAAACGATACACATTGGTATCTGCATCTGGCAGAAGGTGACCTCCATTCCCGCCGATACTTTGAGTCCTCCAATTCTGAGTCCCCTGTTTCGGATGAAGAGTCACTCCTGTGGGCCCCAAGGCCTGCCGTTGGAGCCCTCCCTTCCTCCAGAATGACGCATGTCGCCTCCTGAGGTCATGTCCTTTCAAGAATTCATTTGAGACTTAGCTAGGGGTCTCTCCATAACAGTGACATCTGAGAGAGAGCCCAGGGTGGAGGAATTGGAGATCCTCCAGTACCCAACAGCTCCCAGGGAGACAGCCACCCTGCCTGTGCACTGCATCCTCCATGATCTGATGCTCTGGATGGTAGGAGACTATCCTCACGATCTCACCTCATGCTCAACGTCTCAATACCATACACAACAGCCCACACCCGAGCGGGATTGCAACGTAAACTCCCCTGCAAAATCAATACCTAACCAACCTAGCTAAACTCACGACACTATTATGATAAATGTAACCCTCGAATTGTATTGTATTAATATTGTTAAATACCCTCATGTTAAATGTTGTAAAGCACCCAAATGTTAAATGTAACCCAATTGTGATGTCATGTAACCACTTTGATTGTAGGATAAGGTGGTATACAAGTCTGTCTAAATAAATAAATAGAGTTACTGGAGTGTCCTGGCTTCCAAAAACCACAGCTTCCCCACCATTAAATGGTGGTGGAATCGGCGATGCACCAAATCAAGAGTTCCAAAACTCATTCCTCTAACCCACCAGGTAGGGAATCGAGAACCCTTGATGCCTTTGGGCATCGATGTTTTCAGGCTTCCATGCTTTCAGCCAAGATTAACTCCTATATACTCTACATGGATATGTTCCTCAAGGAGGTTACCAGAGACCTCAAGGCCATGGCCCCTCTTCTCCCAGATGATAAGAGAGATGACTATCTTGTTCTAGTTAAACATACATAGCAAATACGGTGACAGAATTCAAAATGGCATGGGACAGACACAATGGATCCATTTATAGCAACAGAATAAAATCAAAATAAACTGAACCATCTAACTTCTCAACAAATAGGGGTGTCCTGCATGGAGCGGTGGATTTACCCCTAAACAAAGACATGGGGAGAAGTGGCCTGAGGGGCGGCCTGCACAGAGTGACACCTACTCCTGCCATTTTACTCCGGCCTTCTTACTGGGAAGACTAGATGGACCATACTGGTCTTTATCTGCCGTCATTTACTATGTTACTATACCCTGAATGTATCGAAGTTTGTCAGTAGGGCAACCTACCATGCATTTAAATGCACAAGCAGAGCCACAGCAATTTATATCGATGGACATAGACTTGCATGGCTTCAAGCCTCGGATCTTGAGCAGTGGGTTCAAGATAAGTTGGGCAACATACCTTGCATAGTGAGACCTCTTTGGCAAAGACTGGCTGGATAAAGCTTCTCAGAGTCAGAGAATACCACTCTAAACAGGATGTCTAGAACAACAGCTAACCCTGCTGGAAAAAAGACAGCTACAAAGAAAGCTTTCTTCAATAATAAATAAGAAGAAATTATACTCTTATTATTCTCCTGCTTCTCAGTACCAGGTTTCAAGGCTCTCAGAAGAGGCAGCAGCCTCCTAAGCAACAAAGGAAGCCACAGGTGGCTAAATATCAACCAGCTCCGCAGCCACAGTCTGTGCCTGGCTTTTGACTCTTTTCTAGAGAACATGACCACCCTGCCTCTGGAGGACCATCAACCCCCTCCACATTGCAGGCAGACTGTGTCACTACGCCCACAGATGGCACCTTATCACCTCAGAGTAGTGGACACTAACCATACCATAATTTGGGAGGGGTACAGACTTCATCTGCAAACTCTGCCCCCTTGACGTTTGTGAAGGAATATCATATGGAACACCCACTCACTGCTCTCCTACAGTACAATGTGTCCTCTCTTCTGTTTCAGGGCACCATAGAAGATGTCCCAGTATCCCAACAGGGGATGAGGTTCTACTCTCCATACTTTCTCATCCCAAAGAAGACTAGAAAGGGGGTACATGCCCATCTTGGTCTTCAGAAACCTGAACAAGTTTCTGGTCTGCGTGAAGTTCAAAAATGATCTCTCTCTGGACTCTTCTTTCCTACCTCCAGAGTCAGGACTGGCTCTGTTCTCTAGATCTAAAAGAAGCGTACACACATAGCCTCATCCATCCAGAACACAGGAAATATCTATGCTTCATCTTTCAGGGAAAACATTATCAAAACAGAGTCCTTCCCTTTGGACTCACTTCTGTCCTAAGAGTCTTCACATAGTGCATGGCAGTTGTAGTCGCATATCTAAGATCTCTAGGGATATTTGTCTTCCCTTACTTAGACGACTGGCTCATAAGAACAGACACCTCCCAAGAGGTTCAGCTTTCCTTGCATCATACCATCACAGTACTACAACACTTGGGATTTGTCATAAACTTTCCAAAATCCCAGCTCACTCCAGCTCAAAGGCTAGAGTTCATAGGGGCTTTACTGGACACACAGCAGGCAAAGGCATTTCTGCCCCAACTCCGCTGTGCCCATCTCAACCAGCTAACCTCCCAAGTGCTACTCTGAGACTATCTGACTGCCAGAGAAATGCTGAACTTCTGGGGCACATGGCCTCAATAGTACATGTTGTCCCATATGCTCTCCTACATATGTGGACAGCACAGTGGACCCTTGCCTCTCAATGGATGTAGGCCTCAGGCCACCTCAGGGACAAGATCCAAGTCACTGCCCCTCTCACCACATCCCTCCCAATCATTCCACAACTCCAGCAGGAATACAACACCCTCGACCTAAGCATAGAGAAATGGATCTCCATAATATCAAAGGCAGCATCAGCCCCTACTAGAACAGAACCACAAGCAGGCAGGAGGTCCAACACCCCCTGGTACTCAAGTGATATCAGGGATGCAAAGCGCACTCTCCGAAGACTAGAGAGAAAATGGAGGCGGAATAAGTCGCATAACTCCCTGACTCAGTACAGAACCAAGCAACTGGAATATAACAATCTGATAAATGAGCTTAAACAACAGCACCACACCAACGTAATCATGAAATCTGTCAACAGACCGAAAGAACTCTTTAGCATTGTCCAAAAGCTCACTAAGAACACCACGCAGCACTGTACCCACCATCTTGACCCACAGGAATTTGCGGACTACATGATATCAAAAAGCACCATCCAGATGTGTTCCCTCACACCGCAGACAGATGACCATGAAATGGAAGAGCCGCATCAAACCTGGGAGGACTTCAGCATACTATCAACACATCAAGTAGAGAACATAATGAATGGACTCAACACAACAACCTCACCATCAAACCCATGCCCAGTGTCCTGGCTCAAAGCCACAAGAAGCCAGCTCTCCCATCACATTCATAAAATTGTCAAGGATTCACTCCAACAAGGATACATGCCGCAACCCCTGAAGAAAGCCATGATACGACCGATACTTAAAAGCAACACCCTAAGCCCCTCTGAACCAAAATCATACCGTCCCATCTCCAGCCTACCATTCCTTGCAAAAATCATTGAAAAGACAGTGCAAAGGCAACTCCAGGACCACATCGACATGAATGCCCCACTGGACATCCAACAGCATGGCTTTAAACCCCAGCACGGTGTGGAAACGCTATTTACTTCCCTCTTTGATGACAATCTTCCAAGAGGTATAGATAACATAAAAAAACGGATTCCTGCTAGTATTCATGGATATCTCGGCAGCCTTTGACACTGTGTCCCACACCAGGTTACTGCAACGCCTACAGCAGATAGAATTATGCAAGAATACTCTGAAGTGGTTTACTTCCTACTTGGAAGATCGAACACACCAAGTCAAATGTGCCCAAAAGAAATCAATGCAGTTCCCCGTCACACAAGGAATACCACAAGGTCCATCCCTGTCGTCAGTGCTCTTTAATATTTACATCCAACCCATATGCAACATCATCAACCACCACAAACTTCACTATCACCTCTATGCTGACGACATCATGGTGTATGCTCCAGTCAACCTACTAGCTCTTGACACCACAACAATAACCAGATGCCTTGAAGATATGACTGCCTGGCTCACAGCCAGTAGCCTGACAGTCAACTACAATAAAACCGAGGCAATGTTCGTCACCAGGAACCCCACCTTCATTCCACCACAACTATATCAGCATTCTAGACAAACCAATAACAGTCAAAGATGAAGTTAAGTACCTGGGCATCACAATGGACCACTTCCGTACAGTGTGCCAAGCACTCATCACACCTCTGATTGATTACGGAAACTCGCTATATCAAGACCTCCCTCAGCAGACCTTACACCCACTCCAAATGGTGCAAAACACTGCAGCACACATCATTACGGACACTCCAAGAACTGAGCACATCACCCCCATCTTACAGCAACTGCACTGGCTCCCAATGATGGCCAGAGCAAAATTCAAAACAGTCCTGATCATCTTTAAAATCATTCACCATCTTTTGGCAGATGCACTCCAAGATATCATAACAAGGGATATCAGCAATAGACCAAGAAGGACCAATAATGACAACATGATCGTCACACCTGCAGGATATCACAAGACTAAAAAAACAACCTCAAGAAGAGCTCTTTCGCTACTGGCGTCCACACTTTGGAACTCCCTCCCAACAGGCCTGAGAGTCTTGAATGATATCATAGACTTCCACAAGGCCCTTAAAACCCTGCTCTTTACAGAAACCTATGAACAGACAGACAACAGTTCCCACCTGAATGGTAATGCAACTATTTCCACCAACTAGATACTCACTCATCCCAACTAGACATACGGGTTCATTGTATAATGTTGTTAGTTAAGTACCCTCATGTTAAATGTAACCCTCCAGTTGTGATGTGACCACTTTGATTGTAGGATAAGGTGGTATACAAATCTGTCTAAATAAGTAAATAAATCTCAGTGCCATTGCAGCCTCTCATCTACTGGATGGACAACCCATCTCCTCACAGCCACTAATAGCGTGCTTCATGAGAGGGCTCTTACTGACCAAACCACTCATTAAGCCATCTCTGGTGGCTTAGGTCTCAATGTCGTTCTAGCGCAGCTTCTTAAGCTGCCCTTTTAACCATTGGTCATGACCCCACTAAAATTCCTTTCATGGAATGTTATCTTCCTCATTGCCCTCACTTCAGCTAGACACGTTAGTGAACTTCAGGCTTTGGTTGCAGACCTACCGTATACCAGGTTCCACCATGACAAAGTTGTCCTCAGGATTCACCCGCATTTTATGACAAAAGTGGTCTCTTTTTCATTTGAATCAGTCAGTTCATCTTCCTGTATTCTTTCCTAGACCACATGCATCTAGAGCAGAAGCAACCCTGCATACCCTTGACTTTAAGCGTGCGCTGGCGTTTTATCTCCAGAGAACTCAAGATCATTGTAAAGCTTTGTAATTGTTCATTTCCTTTGACCCTAGTCACCTGGGTCTCCTGGTATCTAAATGTATGCTCTCCAGATGGATTGTGGACTGCATTTCACTTGCTTATGTCAAAACAGGATACTCCTTGGAATGGCATATCACTGCTGATAATGTTTGTCCCATGGCTGCCTCAATGGCAAATATACGCTCTGTAGCCATTGACAGAATTTGCAAGGCAGCAACTTGGTCTTCTATCCATACTTTTGCTACCCATTATTGTCTGGACAAGGACTCCTGCCGGGATGCCATGTTTGATCAGGCTGTACTCTAGCACCTCTTTCAGATTTATGGGCAATGCCTATCCTCCATCCTGGACTTTGACGATTCCAGAAATCCATGAGGGATCCTTGACCTCTTCAAGTCTACTCAGAGGCGAACCTCCACCTGTTCAGAGGTCACTTCATCTGGCATCTGGAAGCTAGGGAGTCCCATATGTGAAGACTATGTTCCTGCTTGTTCCTGGAGATGGCATAGTTACTCACCTGTAACAGGTGATCTCTGGGAACAACAGGAATTTAGTCTTCACAACCCACCCTCCTCCTCAGCTGAAGAGAGGGAGTTGGGAAGGCAGGAAAGTAGCCACACAGGCACAGTGGAGTGCTCCCATAGGCTTTCCTATTGGACATAAGAACATAAGATATGCCATACTGGGTCAGACCAAGGTCCATCAAGCCCAATATCCTGTTTCCAACAGTGGCCAATCTAGGTCATATGTACCTAGCAGTTTCCCTAAAAGACACAGGCTCCACAGTGCTTGTACTTGGACGCTGGGGAGCGTTCTCGTGTGGGCTCCTTCGTATGTACCGACGTCTCCCATATGTGAAGACTAAATTCCTGCTGTTCCCAGAGATCACCTGTTACAGGTTTGTAACTACGCTTTCCTTAGTCCTGTTAGACCACCTAGGACCAGCCCCTGAAAACTGTTTTGGTCTGCTGTACTCTCTGTGGTTGGCCCTGTGGACTCATACCTATTTGACAAGCCTTCTCTCAGAAGCTGATCCTGTTCATAGTTATGGTTCTTTTTTCTGTTGAGACTTGTTATCCTTACTGAGGAGGTGTATGGTCAGGGATTCTTGACCATGTGCTTTGGGTACAAATACTGAAGTGTATGCCCTAGGGGTATTGGCATTTAATGGCAGGTTGGTGTCATAAGAAGCCTATGGAATGTTTCTCTGTCTCTACATCTGCTGGTATGACCCACGTAGCTGGACTGATATAGCAGGACTCAAGGAAAGGACATTAACTGGTAAGTAAAATGTCACATTCTTAGGTATTATATATGCTAATGCATGAAATGAATATTCATTGTAGATATCCTGAAAACTAGACCTGTCTGCAGCTTTACTTCAGAATGTCTACTTTGGATATCAGAATTGCTATTAAATACATTTACATGAAATCCAGAGGCTTCATTGTAATCTCTAAAAGAGGAGAAATTGTGGCAGCTAAAAAGAAATGCCATATATAAAAGAAATGGAACAATTTTGTAATATTTTTATTTCAGGGCTGCCAGAGTGATAGCAAAAATGCCAAGAAAAAGAACAACAAAAAGACGAACAAGAATAAGAGCAGCATGAGCCGAGCTAACAAGAAGAAACCCAGCATGCCCAATGTGTCCAACGACCTGTCTCAGAAGCTCTATGCCACTATGGAAAAGCATAAAGAGGTATTCCAGGAATAGACTTAACCTTGAATATTCCAGTGCACCATTTATGTACATATTTATTTTAGTGATTCTCTAAATCAGATACAGTTACAGAATTCAAAATGTACAGCTTTATAGAAAACTTAAGGAATCCCTGGTCAAATTGTTTCAACAAAATCCTTAAGTGAACAGAAGCTGACACAACCTCTGCATAGAACAAAGTTAAATATGATGGGCCAGTATTCAAAGGCATTTACATGATTTTCAGCGGCACTAACACAGTGCCACTAAATACCGATGGGTACCGTTGCTACACACCCCAATGCTAACCGTTTAGCATTGGGGCATTCCAGGAGTGGAATCTGGAGATAACCAGTCAGCGGTGTATTCAGCCACTGACCAGTTATCTCTCAGTGGAAAAATTAGGCATAGAAAAGGCTGTCATAACTTTTGCCATCAAAACTATTCAGGCAGCAGCTGAATATTGTCGCTGCCCAGTTAGCTTCCTGCTTTGGCGGCAAACCCAGATATTCAACTCTGGTGTCTAGATATGGTCCTGGTATTGAATATCTGAAGTTAGTGTTCAGCGACGACGGCTAGCCACTATATTCGCACTAGCCTCCACCACTGAATATCAGGCCTGACACTCTAAATTTTAATATATATGAAGTGTGATCAAAAAGTAACGAGACTTGTTGTGTAACTATATAACAATACTTAGCACCACGATGCTATTAAGCATGCAGTGACCTAATTATGTGCTCTGCATGGGCAGAGTGTAGTGTGGCTGCAGCACACCTGTACTTTTTTTAATCACGTAATGTTTGGTATCGTGTAAAAGCAGTTCATCAGATTTATGATGAGTGAAAAAATTGAACAGCGAATTTGCATTACATTCTGCCAGAAACTTGAAGATTTGTGCAAAGAGACTTATGACAAGTTACAGCACATGTATGGTAATGAATACATGAGTCGTGCTTGAGTTTGACTGGTGGAACGTTTCCAAGAGGGCCCCCAAAGTATTGACAGTGATGAACATTCTGGAAGGCCATCCACGAGCAGGAATGAAGACAAAGTTGAACCAGTGCATGCCACAATACACTCAAATTGTCACGTGACTATCAAGGAGCTTGCTGAGGACATGGCCATCAGTTTCTGATTGGTATAGTCCATTCTTTCTGTCAATTTGGGGATGAGATGTGTTTCTGCAAAATTTGTGTCGAAACTCCTGTCCCCTAATCAAAGAAAAGATTGAGCAGGGAGTTGTTGGACTGCATTGAAAATCTTTTTATCTTTATCTTTATTAATACTTGATAGACTGCTCTAGACTTTATGACTCAGATTTCATCAAGAAGATAATTTCTGGTGATGAATCATGGGTTTATGGTTATGACCCGGAAACTAAGGCTTAATCCTCACAATGGAAGACTCCAGACTCTCCCAGACCCAAGAGCAATGGTCAGGAGCAATGTCAAGGTCCTACTCACTTTTTTCTTTGATTACCAGGGTATTATTCAACATGATTATGCTCCAAAAGGCTAAACCATCAATAAGGAGTATTACTTCAAAGTTCTGACTTGTTTGAGAGATGCAGTTCATCATAAGAGGCCAGAGTTGCACCGGAATGGTGAATGGTTGCTTTATCACAATAACACCCCAGCTTACGCATCACATCTTGTCCAGAGGTTCTTGGCCAAACACCAAATCACGCAAGTTCGTCAGCCTCCATACTCACCTGACTTCACAGCCTGTGACTTTTTCTTATTTCCAAAACTGAAATTACCACTGAAAGCAAAGAGATTCGATGACTTGGAGACCTTAATACAGCAGCTTCACAGCATAATGAAAGAGGCATTTCAAAATTGTTTCCAGCAGTGGCAGGCATGCTGGAGGAAGTATGTTTTATCAGAAGGAGACTACTTTGAAGGAAACTGAGTGCATTAACTGTCAGTGTTATACTACTTGTGTTATTGTACAAATCTCGATACGTTTATCTCCAGGAACAAGCAGGAATGAGTCCTCACATATGGGTACGTCTGAACCGACGGAGCCTGCGCGGGAAAGCTCCCCAGCTTCCCAGAAAGGAAGCTTTTGGGGCCTCCCACAGCGCATGCGCGCTGCCTTCCCGCCTTCCTGACCAACTCTCTTCAGTTCTTCTTTTTCCGCGGAGCCAGCAGGTCGTGTTCCTGTCACCGCTGAAGAAATTGTTATTTTAATTTGTTTCTTTGACCGCGTGTCTGCCTTCCCCGATTCCGGACCGGTACCGCCGGTCCTTTTTTCCTTTATTTAAAAAAAAATAAATAAAAATATATTACTTTTTCCTACACTCGGTGTATTTTTTCTGTGAGGCCTCTAGGCCTTCTCAGGTCTCCCTCATGGAAATACCAGCTTCTGGTTTTAAAAAATGCACTAAGTGTACCGGTACTATTTCAATTACAGACACTCATGAGTGGTGTCTTAAATGTTTGGGGCCTGACCATTCCATTCCGGATTGTCCATCCTGCTCTCTGATGTCCAAAAGGGGCTTACAGAACAGAGCAAATAAATTTCATATGCTGTTTTCTACCGATACTCCAGCATCAACATCCTCCAGATCTTCTTCTCCTGATGGATCTCAGGTAACCAAACATTCTTCGGGCAAGTCCTCAAAAGGCAAATCTCCCTCTAAGCAGCGAGAGGCCCTTGCAATTGACTCTGAGGACCCTGGCCCAGCCAAAAAACCCCGGCGGGAAGCTCCGGCTTTCAAAGCTCCTCCTATGGGGTTACAGGTAGACATCGATGGCACGGCCTCGACCGATCTCCTGTTAGACTGCTCTGGGGTACCGGCTAACACCGGTACCGACTTCCAGGCAGTTGTGGCGGCTATGGGTACTACGGTACAATCCATGCAGCAGGCCTTACTGACTTTCATTAATGCTGCACCGCCATCGGTACCGCGACAATCGGTTCCGACTCCGATTCCGGTACCGCAACCGATACCGGTACCCAGAGCATCTACTTCCCAGTAGCATTCCGGTTCCGGAGCTTTCTTCGATACCGCTCCGATACCCGGTACGCCCGATGTCGGTACCGATCGGTACGCGTATCGATCTCTGGAAGCAAATAGACGATACTTTGAATCCTCTGAAGAGTCTGATACCTCAGATGATTCTGCTGACGTCTCTTTCACTCTTCCTGAGGAGCCCTCTTCTCCAAAAAGGAGAATGTCTCCTCCAGAGGATTTGTCCTTTCAAGACTTCATTATTGAAGTAGCTAAAGGACTCTCCATATCTGTATCCTCAGAAAAGGAACCTAGAGCAAAGAAATTAGATATTTTAGGATACTCTAAGGTTCCTAAAGAGGCAGCCACCTTACCCATACATGAAATTCTTCAAGAACACATGGTGGATTTGTGGGAGGCTCCTCTTACCCTATCTCCACATTCTCGACGTTTGGACACCATGTATCGGGTTCCTCCTCCTGGTTTTCAAAAAACTCAGCTTCCTCACCACTCTATTGTGGTGAAGTCTGGTATGAAAAAGATAGAGTACCAAAAGACACTCTTCTACTCCTCCAGGAAGAGAATGTAGGACTCTGGATGCTTTTGGGAGAAAAATCTTCCAAGCTAGCATGCTTATTGCCAGAATCAATTCATACAGCCTTTATATGGGCATGTTTTTGAAAGAGATTGCATTAAAGATACGTCAATTTCTCCCCTTTATCCCAGAGGATAAACAGGACGAATTCCTTCTTTTGCTAAAGCACACTCAAGATGTTTCCAAGTTCTCCAACAGAGCAGCCTTTGACTCTTTTGAGGGGGCAAGCAGAGCCTCTGGCATAGCCATAGCTGCTCGCAGACTGGCTTGGCTCCAGGCCTCTGATTTGGAACCCTGGGTACAAGAAGGCTTGGGCAATCTGCCCTGTACAGGTGAAAATCTCTTCGGCAAAGAGTGGCAAATCAAAGCCACTCAAATGGATGCAGAGCATGCTGCTTTAGATAGACTTTCTAAGTCTACCTCTACCCCTGCCAAGAAAAAACCTTTTAAGAAAACTTTCTATAAAAAGACCAGATTTTCCACAAATACTGGCCAGCAATCTTCCCAAGTTCGCTTTGCTCCTAAGCGCCAGCAAACTAAGCAGGCCAGAACAAAGGCCACAGGGGCTGCTACAATCCAGCAGTCCCAACCTCCTCAGGGTTTTTGACTTGGTTCTAGAGAACTTACCCTTTCTGGCTCTGAAACAGCCAGAACCTCTCACCATTCCAGGAAGGTTGGCTCATTTTGCTCCCAGATGGGAACAAATCACATCAGAACTGTGGACCCTCTCTATCATCAGAGAGGGCTACAAACTACACTTCTCCAGCCTTCCTCCCCATACCATGGTGAGACAATTCAATTCTCCCCCATCTCTCCTGTACCTGTTGGGACAAGAGGTGACCACTCTTCTCGCCCAAAGGGCAATAGAAGAGCTTCCTCTTCCTCAACAAGGGTCAGGTTTCTACTCCCCCTATTTTCTGATTCCCAAGAAAACAGGGGGATACAGACCCATTCTGGATCTCAGAGAATTGAACAAATTCCTCTACAAAGAGAAATTCAAAATGCTTTCTCTAGGTACTCTCCTTCCATACCTACAGAGTCAGGACTGGCTTTGTTCTCTAGATCTCAAGGATGCGTACACACATATACTCATCCATCCATCCCACAGAAAATTCCTAAGGTTCATGTTCCAGGGAAAACATTTCCAATACAGAGTACTCCCCTTCGGTCTAGCCTCTGCTCCAAGGGTATTTACCAAATGCATGGCAATAGTAGCTGCATTTCTACGCACTCTGGGTATCTTTGTCTTCCCGTACCTGGACGACAGGCTCATCCGAGCTCCATCTCAGTCCGAGACTCAGACTTCCCTGGAACACACCAGACGTATACTGCAGTATCTGGGACTTGTCATCAATCTGCCAAAGTCTCAACTCACCCCTACTCAATCCCTAGAATTCATCGGGGCTTGGCTAGATACTACCACTGCAAGGGCCTATCTTCCTCAGGCCCGTTGCAACTGTCTAGTGCACTTGGCCTCTCAAATTCAGTCCAGAAGCCACTTGACTGCCAGAGAGATGCTACAACTGCTAGGTCACATGGCATCCACAGTTCATGTAGTGCCTTATGCTCGCCTACATATGAGAGCAGCTCAATGGACCTTGTCCACACAGTGGACCCAAGCATCAGGAGCTCTCTCAGACCAAATAGCAACCTCAAAACGTCTTTTTTGGTCTCTCCAATGGTGGGTATCCACTCAAAATCTGTTGTTGGGGGCCCCCTTCCAACCTCTGTTACCCCAAGCAACTCTCACTACAGATGCCTCCCAAACAGGCTGGGGAGCTCATCTCCAAGACCTCTCCACTCAGGGCCTTTGGTCTCCACAGGAAACCAACCTTCATATCAACCTTTTGGAGCTGCGAGCAATTCTCCTTGCTCTCAAGGTCTTTCATACCCTCCTCATCAACATGACAGCCCTTGTTCATACCGACAATCAAGTAGCCATGTTCTATGTAAACAAACAAGGAGGGACTGGCTCTCTGTCGCTTTGCAACGAAGCTCTAAAACTCTGGGCCTTCGCCAGAGAGCATGGGATCCATCTCCTGGCAGTGTACCTCCCAGGAATCCAAAACTCTTGGGCAGACAGACTCAGTCGAGTCCTGCTGCCACACGAATGGTCCCTGCACATGGATCAGGTACTCAGAATCTTTCAAGAATGGGGGACCCCGGACATAGACATAGACATTGACATTTCAAGTCCGTACAATGCCAAACTTCCCCGGTTCTGTTCCAGGATTCCGTGTCAGGGAGCTCAGGCCAAGGATGCCTTCCTCCTTCATTGGGGTCAGGCCTTCCTATATGCCTTTCCACCCATTCCCTTGATTCCCAAGACTCTATTCAAACTTCAGAGGGATCAAGGATCCATGATCCTCATAGCTCCACGCTGGCCACGCCAAGTGTGGTACCCTCTACTTCTGCATCTCTCTCAGACACCCTCCCTGGATCTGGGAGCTGCTCCAGACCTTCTGTCTCAAGAGGAGGGGACTTTGTGGCACCCAAACCCCAAGTCCCTTCACCTCAGAGCTTGGTTACTGAAGGCCTAGACCTTCAAGACTTGAATCGTTCTCAACAGGTGAAGGATATCCTCCATGCATCAAGGAAACCTTCCACCAGGCGTTCTTATGCTTTTAAATGGAAAAGATTTTCAATTTGGTGTGCTAACAAAGGTCTTAACCCTCTAGCACTACCTTTAACTTCTTTACTTGAATATCTCCTGCATCTTTCCAATGCAGGACTTAAAACCAATTCTGTAAGAGTCCATTTGAGTGCTATTGCAGCATCTCTTCAGCCTATCAATGGACAATCTGTTTCCTCTCATCCTCTTATTGCAAGATTCATGAGAGGTTTAACTTTAACTAAACCTCCCATTCGGCCTCCTCCAGTGGCATGGGACTTAAACGTTGTTCTTGGTCAGCTTATGAAGCCGCCCTTTGAACCCTTAGCCACTACCTCCTTAAAATTGCTTTCCTGGAAAGTCATTTTCCTTATTGCAATCACTTCTGCTCGCCGCATCAGTGAACTGCAGGCTTTAGTGGCTAATCCACCTTATACAAGGTTCCATCATGGTAAGGTAGTCCTTAGGACAAATCCCCACTTTATGCCTAAAGTGGTCTCACCTTTTCATCTTAATCAAGAGGTATATCTACCTGTCTTTTTTCCAGCTCCTCATGGATCTAGTGCAGAGAGGAACCTACATACGTTAGATTGTAAAAGAGCTCTTGCCTTTTACATCCACAGGACACAGCAACATAGAAAGTCTTCTCAACTTTTTGTTGCTTTTGATCCTTCTCATTTAGGACTTCCAGTCTCAAAAAGAACACTGTCCAATTGGATTGCTCAGTGTATTTCTTTTGCTTACCAGAGTAAGAACCTTTCTCTGGAAGGCCATGTCACAGCTCACAATGTGAGAGCCATGGCCACATCTATGGCTCATCTTCATTCTGTATCCATCGATCAGATCTGTCGAGCAGCCACTTGGGCCTCGGTTCATACCTTCACAGCCCATTACTGCTTGGACAAGGACTCCCGCCGGGATGCCTTGTTTGGTCAGGCTGTCCTCAGACACCTGTTCCATTCTTAAACAACTCCTGCCCACCTTCCCTTAGTGGATGCCTGAGATCCATGGGAAGATGAGGAATTCTGGCAGGGGGATCTCCCCAGCATCTTAGCTAGGGAGTCCCCATATGTGAGGACTCATTCTGCTTGTTCCTGGAGATAGCACAGTTACTTACCTGTAACAGGTGATCTCTGGGAACAGCAGGAATTAGTCCTCACAACCCTCCCACCTCCCCTAGGAGTTGTATCTCTCTCTCTCTCTCTTTCCTTTCCTCTCTCTATTGTCTCAGCTTTAAACTCGAACTGAAGAGAGTTGGTCAGGAAGGCGGGAAGGCAGCGCGCATGCGCTGTGGGAGGCCCCAAAAGCTTCCTTTCTGGGAAGCTGGGGAGCTTTCCCGCGCAGGCTCCGTCGGTTCCGACGTACCCATATGTGAGGACTAATTCCTGCTGTTCCCAGAGATCACCTGTTACAGGTAAGTAACTGTGCTTGATTGCACCTCGTAATTATATCTATCTGCTGGTTTTGACAAATTGAAAGTAAAGTGATTTTGACAGGTAAAAACGTTTTGTCATCCTTCTAGTTGATTTATTGACAACTTTATATAAAAAAAAGGTAGTGATGAGGCCTAAAAAATTTAGGTCTTCAGTTAGTCAGGTAAAAACAATTCCATGGTTAAACAAATACTCAGACCTTTCTAACCTGTTAACTTGTGATCTTTGTGGTTTTCCAGGTCATGCCATGTCATAGTAAGTAGAATAGATGTTTCAACTATCTTGTTGTGGTTTTCTTGTGATTATTGTTCTCTCTACTTGGATTTATTTTATTTTGTTTTTTTATGTTTTTGGTTCTATTTTTTATTTTTTTGTAAATTGCCCAATGGGCTATTTGCTTTGAAGGGTGATAAAGCAAATTTTTATTTACATTTTTTTTTAAAAAACCACCAACCAACTTTGGGCTTTCCTAAGTTACTGTTTGAGCATTTGAAAATGAAACTGATTCATTCTTACAAAGAAGAGAACGGATATTTAAAATTTTCTAAATGCTTTCAGTTAGCAATTTCAACTGCCATAAATGGAAGTTACACGAACTTTTGAAGGCATGATTTGGAAGACCAAAAATAATCTCCATTAAAACTGCACCAAAACTGGTCTGATCTGAAAAACAGATTGCTGCATATGACTTGCTGGAGGGTTTAACTGATAGTGGAGTAATTGTCCACAGTGCAGCATTGCTTACACAATAGTGTTCTGTATAGGAGAGTTGTCAGAAGGAAACCTTTTTTTACAATCTCATCAGAAATGCCATTGTTTAGTATGCAAAAGAAAACTTTGATAAGCCGCAAATGTTTTAGAACAAAGTGCTTTGGGCTGATGAAATGAAAATTGAACTGCTAGCAACAACAATGCAAGATGCATTGTGTGAACAGTGGATGAAGCATTTAAAGAAAAGAGCACCTTGCCAGCTGTTAAGCATGGGGGTTTATCTGTTATGCTTTGGGGTTGTGTTGCAGCTAGTGGCACAGGATATAATACTGTGTAGCTGGAAGGAGCAGTGGATCATGGATGCAACTAAATATTCACATATCCTAGAATGTAATGTCCCATTCCTCATCATTCTTCCAGTCCTGTCCAGACGCATGGGTTAGGCCCTCCTCCCAGCAGATGGAGACTGAGAACAACTGGTTTGATGATGCCACCCTATAAGGATTCTGTTCATTTGCTCCTCAACTCAGTATTTCTCAGTATCCAGCAGATGGAGGATGTCTAGGCTCAAGTAGTCTGCACTCCACTGGATGACTTGAAAAGGGAAAAAAAAATTAATACAAAGAGCAAAAGAATTAGTGGAAGAGGAAGAAGAGATCCAGCTTTGGAGCAAGCCCTACAGTGGGGCTTCTCTGTTCTTAGCTTGGCTCAGCTAAGGGTCCACTGCGGTGGGCTTGGGGTATTACACCTGGTGGGCCAGGTCCCTCCTCCCATGTTGCTTTTCCCCCTCCCCTTCTTACTGGCGAGCTCAGAGAAAGCACTTGCACTGGGTCGGTGCGCTGCTGCCCCCCAGCCACGAGGCATGGCCCAGTGCAGATTGAAAAGAAAAAGAAAATTTGAAAGAGAGGCTAAGGTATGCTTAGAGCTGGGCAGCAACAACTGCTACAGCATCGGGAGTATGAGAGGCCGCTCCACAGCTGTTCTGAGGGGTCCCGGTGAGTATTGTAAAAGGGAGTGTTTTGGCACTCTTGAGGGCCCGTCGGCATACCTGTGACCTGCGGCAGCCGCTGGAATCTTTCTTCCAACTCCAATGTCTGCTGCAGCTGTTGGAGGGGAGCCACGGCGATGATGAGGAGTGCTGGTGGCATGATTGCACACAGGAGGCAGAAGGAAACGTGGCTGGGTTGATTGCAGCTTCTCCTCTGTCACCGGTGGACCTGATTTTAGCAGGAAATGCCACCATTTTGTCCAGGTCTGCATTGGACTGTGAGGAGCCCAGTCAGGCTATGGGGGCCCATACAGCAACATTTTTTGGGCCTAGTCTGGGTCTTACTGGTTCTACAGGAAGGTCAGTGTCTTCAGCAATAGGCTTCTCCTCTGAATTTGTGCTCCTCCTGCATCAGGCATATTTCATGAAGCAGGGGTTGGTGTCCATGGCTGGTGAAGTAAGGAGCCCGCAGTACAGAGGGGTCAATTGGCGCCTCTGGTGAAGCGGCCTTGGTGAGATAGACTTAGAGGATCAGGCGTCTGTGGCCTTGGGAGGCTCAGATGATCCCCTTGAAGGGCTACCGGACTAGTTTGAGGAGTTTCAGGGTAAGGGCCTTGAAGAGGGGGAGATTCCCCCAAGAGAGGACCTCTCGGTGATGCAGGTGTTCAGCGGAGATGAGCTAGAGTGCCTTATTCCTCAGCCCATGGCGGTGCTCAATATGCCTGTGGCGTTCCCCGCAGAAGGTACACTTGAAGACCCCCTATTAGAAGGCATCCGGAAACCATCCCAGTTTTTCCTGGTGCACAGGGCTATCCAAGATATGATGGAGGCAAAGTGGAAGTCTCTGGAAGCTAATTTACGTATGCAGCGGGCGATGGCTAGACTGTATCCAGTCCCGCAGGAGAACAAGGAGCGTTTTTGGTTCCCAACAATTGATACTTTGGTGACATCGGTGATTAAGACAACCACCTCTACGGGAAGAGGGCGATGCGGCCCTCAAGGACCCGCAGGATAGGAAACTGGAGACTTTGCTGAAGCAGTCCTTTGAGGTTTTGATGGTGTTCCTGCAGGCGTCTATTTGCATGGCATATATGGTTCGGGTGTGTATGCAGTAGTCTCAGAAGTTGCCAGAGGCTTCTAAAAATCTCCAGGGGTCACTCATATTGAGTCGGGCTCAGCCTTTCTGGCCGATGCCTTTTATGATCTCGTCCGTGCGTCGGCTAAGAACATAGCATCCATAGTTATGGCCAGGTGGCTTTTGTGGTTGCATAACTGGTCTGCGGCTGTATCTTCTAAGGGTCATCTTAGTAAGCTTCCCTTTCAGGGGAAATTGCTGTTTGACGATGCACTGGAGAAACTGTTGAAGGATTTGGGGGAGTCTAAAGCACTACTGTTGCCAGAAAATAAACCAGAGACTGCAAAGCCCCCTATCGCAGCCAGAGGGCGCGCTTGGGATTTGTGGAGGTTTTGTCCCACAAGATATGGGGCCCCCAATGGTCGTGGTTTCTCCCGTGCAGAGCTCGCTTTTGAGGGAGGAGGACTGTAAAGGGGTAGAAATGGGCCATCCTGAACCCTCCAGTAGCTCCAAGCCCCCGCAATGAAAGTTTAGGGGTCCAGGTGGAACTGATCCCAGTGGGGAGACGGTTGCAGGCCTTTTATTCCGCTTGGACCCAGATCACGTTGGACCAGTGGGTTCTGGAGGTCATACTAGAAGGGTATGCCCCTGAATTAGCTCGTTCCTTTTCAGACGCTTTTATGGTTTCACCTGGTGGAGCACGAGGAAAGGCCCAAACGATTTTAGAAACGGTACAGCGACTTGTTCAGCTACAGGCGATAGTGGAAGTGCCGCCACAAAAGTGCAGATGTGGTCAGTATTCCATTTATTTTGTGGTTCCCAAGAAGGAGGGAGCTTTACTGCCTATCCTGTATCTCAAAAGTGCCAACAAAGCTGTGTGAGTTCTGCATTTTCGAATGGAGACTTTAGTAGTAATAGCGGTTCATCAGGAGGAGTTCTTGATGGTGCTAGATCTTGCAGAGGCATATTTACACATCCCAAATCAGCCGGATTATCAGCGCTTCCTGTGTTTGGTGGTTCTTTGTAGGTATTTCCAATTTTGATCTCTGCTGATTGGTCTCGGCACAGCTCCCAGGACTTTCACCAATGTGATGGAGGTGGTAGCAGCAGCACTACGCAAGGAGGGGTTCTTGGTGTACCCGTGCCTCGATGACTAGCTGATCAGGGGAAATTCCCTTCAGGAGAGCCACTTGGTGATGCAGTGGGTAGTTATACTTCTACAGGAGTTGGGCTGTGTTGTGAAGTTTGCGAAGAGCAGAGTGGTGCTAACTCATTTACTGGATTATATGGGAGCCCATTTTGACACAAAGGGGGCAGAGTCTTGTTGATGATGCAGTGGATTCAAAAGCTGCAGGAGCAGATAGGGCAGCTTTTGAGGAAACAGATTGTTTGTGCTTGGGATTATCTTCAGGTACTGGGTTCTATAGTAGCAACTCTGCAGTTAGTACTCTGGGCCAGGACACACAAGCGTCCTCTCCAAAGGGCATTTCTGTCAAGATGGTCAGCTCAGAGGCACTTGTTGCAGAGGCCTTGGCACTGCCGACAAAAGCGCAAGTGAGTCTTCAGTGGTGGCTTTGCACAAGCAATCTGTTGCAACAAGTGTCCCTCAAAACCCCCGACTGGATAGTGGTGATGACGAATGCCAGCATTTCTAGCTGGGGGGCACACTATCTGTCACAGGTGGCATAGGAAACAGTCCAAAGGAGAGCAAGGACACCTACAAAGTCTGAAAGAAACCAAAGGAGCTGGTGTGGAGTTGGCAGTCATAAGACTTTATTGTAAAAACCCCTACGCTTTTCGGCCAGAGGCCTTCATCAGGGGGAACAGCCTATGTGTAAAGACCGCAAGGGCTAAGCTAAAAAGTGTAAGAGCTGTCGCTGAAGAGCACTCATAAATAAGCCACACTGGTCCAATTATCAAAAAGAACTGCTGCCCAAAAGCAACGTGATACAGCATACTGCTGGTATTCGTAAGGTGGCACAGGGCCAGTGACCGGCAGAGGAGAGCCTTTGGTCTACCAACCAATTGGAAACAAGAGCAGTTTTTCTGGCACTCCAAAGTGTTTTGGCCCCTGATTTTCTGCAGGGTGGTCCGGGTGGTGTTCGACAGTACAATGGCAGTGGCCTACATCAATCGCTAGGGGGATACCAAGAGTTGCTAGTCAGTGCGGGAGGTGGCGCCATTACTGAAGTGTGGGAATGGCGCACTTGGTTGCCCTATCGGTGGCTCACGTGGCAGGCAAAGAAAACGTCAGGGCTGACTTCCTCAACAGAAATCTACTGGACTCCAGGGGAGTAGTTTCTGGTGGAGTCAGTGTTTCTTCAAATCATAGGACGCTGGGGGACTAATGGCTCTCATGACTCTGCTTCCAATGCCAAGATGGGCCAGTTCTTCAGTCGAAGGTGGGAAAGAATGTCCAAGGGCCTCGATGCGCTGGTTCAGAGGTGGCCTTGAGAGGGTCGTTGTATGTCTTTCTTCCATGGCCTCTCATTGGATGGGTGGTTCAGAAGGTGGACGCTCATTTATTTATTTATTTATTTAGTAAACATTTGTATACCGCCGCTTCCTACGATCAGCCGCGGTTACTTTACAGAATCATCATGTATCGTACAATACAATGAATTTTTAGAGTACAATTTTGATTTTGGCAGAGATTTGCATATCACACGAAATAGAGACTAGATACTTTTCATAATTTTAAATAAACATTCGATTCAAGGGTACGAGGGTGGGGGATACAATATACATATATACATGATTACCTATCGGTCGTCAAATGCTTCATTTGTTCCAAGTGTCATTAGAAGATAACTGGTTGTGGTAAGGTGCTGCAATTAGGTTGGGTTGTAGAATGTCTGAAATAAATGCGTTTTGAGGTTCCTTCTGAATTCAATAAGGCTATTTGTCATTCGGAGCTCAGTAGGGAGCTGGTTCCAGTGGATCGGTGCTACATAGGTGAATGCTCTGTTGCTCGTTTCTGTTTTAACAGATCTCATGCTGGTAGGGACACAGAGCGTGTTAAGATGTATGGTTCTTCTGTTCCTGTTGTGTGTTTGCTTAGTGATTAGGTTGTCAAGGTATGAGGGAGCAATATTGTGTATGAGTTTAAAAGTTGTTATGAGTATTTTGTAGATGATGCGGGCGGCTACTGGGAGCCAATGTAGTTCCATAAGCACTGGCGTTATGTGGTCCGTGACGTTTTTTTCCATGATGATTCTTGCAGCAACATTTTGGGCCATTTGTAAGATATTTAGGGTGTTCTTCGGGAGGCCTTGTAAAATGGCGTTGCAGTAGTCCAGGTGAGGAATGATTAGCGCTTGAGCGACAGTCCTGAAGTCTGATTTTTCTAGGATACTGCGAAGTGGTTGTAGAACTTTCAATTTGTAAAATATGGCTCGGTTGATTGTTCGGAGATGTTTATCCATCTTAAGGTTGTTGTCTATTAGGACCCCTAGGTATTTTATTGCAGGCTTTGCATGGTAAATGTTTTTGTTGAGGGTTACTGTAGTGGGTGGGTCGAAATTAGTTTTTTTGGAGATAAACATGACCTCTGTTTTCTTGTGGTTTATTGACATGTTGTTTTGTTGAAGCCATGTTTGTAACATGTCAAGGCATTTTTCTAGGGGAGTGAAATCCGGCTGTGCTGCGTTTAGGCGTGTGTACAGCATCACATCGTCAGCATAGATGTGGTAGTTGATGTTGCACCTCTGAAAGATTTCACAGATTGGTTTTATGTACAGGTTGAAAAGTAGTGATGACAAGGCAGATCCTTGCGGGATGCCCTGTGTTTGGGGGAAGGCATCAGCTTTATCGTTGTTGAATAGGACTTGTTGCATCCTGTTGGAGATGTATGATGCAAACCATTTTAGGGGGGTCCCTGTTATACCTATTGATGATAGTCGTTTTAAGAGGGTGCTGTGATGTACTGTATCAAATGCTGCCGAGATGTCTATAAATACAAGTATGAACATGTCCTGTTTGTTCTCAAGGCCCCTGAGGAGGTTGTCGAGGAGTGCTAGCAGAAGGGTTTCTACTCCGTGATGTTGGCGGAAACCATATTGATGTATGTCTAGGGCTTTCCTATCGTCAATGTGATCTTGCAGCTGCTGCTGCACCGCTTTTTCAATGGTTTTTGCTAAGAAAGATATACTCGATATTGGCCTATATGACGCGGGGTCGCTTTTGTTGAGCGATCTGTTCTTTAAGATGGGCCTAATGAGTGATCTCTTGAGATAGGCAGGCATTTCACCTTGATGAAGTGATTGATTGACAATGTGGGTGATAGGATTTGCTATTTCATTTTTGGTTGCTTTTATCCATGCTGCAGGGCATGGGTCAAGAGGGGAGGTGGTGGATTTTAAATTGGTTATAATGTTTATGACCTGTTTTTTGTTTAATTGGTGGAAAGTGTTCCATTCTGCAGCCGATTCCTTATGAGGGACCGTGTTGGCTTCCTGAGAGGTGAGTGCTAAAGACATCCTGTGATCCGTGACTGTGGGTACTTGCGGATTAAGTTTCTTGGCGTAGTGGTCTGCAAGCGTCTGGGAACTGATTTCGTCGGTCCAACCGGTGTCCTGGAGGGTTTTGGTGAGAGATTTGACAATCTCAAATAGTTCTCTGGGTCTGTTGATGGCTTTATTAAGTAGTTTAGTGTGGTGATTCTTTTTTGCCTGGTTGACCTCATTCTTGTATTCCATGAGTAGTGTTAGGTACAGTCGTTTGCATTCCTGGGTTTGTGCTTTCCTCCATTTTTTCTCTAACTTGCGTATTTCCCTCTTCATCTTGCATAATGTAGGGGAATACCAGGGTTCTGATCTTGTTCTTGTTGGTGCGTTTGTGGTTTTCCAGTTTGGACTTGCTGCTGCTTCGATCCTTGAGTTCCATGTGTCTACAAGCTTGTCTAGGTCCGTGAGAGTGTAATCGAAGCCCGAGGATATAGATGCCACCAGTGTTTCACTGTTGAATTTTCGGAACTTCCTTTGTGGTATTTTTGTGTCGGCTTGGGGTTTCTCCTTTGTGGTTGGTATTTGGATTTCCAGTTCAATTAGGTAGTGGTCAGACCAGGGGACTTGTGTTACTCGGGTTTTAGGTTGTTGCATTTCATTCAGTTTAGTGTTGGATGATATGAGTGATTCCATCAGGTGACCTTTTATTCAAATGTTTTATTTTAAATTAAAAAATAAAAACTAACCTTAGAAAACTTATGTATGTATGTGCAAGGTCTTTTGGGGTGCATTATCAAGAACATTTGGGTCTAAAGTACAAAAAACACTCTACAATTGAATCACAACAGAGGCAACATTTAAAAAAAATATAATGCCACCAGTTTATTGGATGAGTCCAACTGGATTACTATTTTAGCTTGATTGCAACTTTATGTAATTTGGATTTTCCATTGACAAGCAGGATTGAGTCAGGCGCACAAGTGGATGATGTCATTCAGCGGTGTTGGGATGGGTACAGCACTCCCAAAGTTTAGAACTAGTATAAAGTTCTGAACTTGTGTGGCCCTTCCCACATGCAGTAGTCTCTTCAGTCCTTCATGTTTGTTTGGTTTTTGTGTTCTGATGCTGTATTCAGGGTTTCTTCAGGAACAAGTAGGAAGTCAGTCCTCACTTATGGGTGATGTTGACACCGACGGAGCCCATGCGGAGCAATTCCCCAGCTTCAAAGAAAGCCTTTGGGATTGCTGTCACGCATGCGTGGTCCTCTTCCTGCCCAAGGGTGCTATCTTGCTCAGTCACCCTTTTTCTGCGGAGCCCTTAGAACACATGTCCTCATCCCTTGGAAAAAATGTCTCTTTTTGGCCTTTAGCCTTTTTTCTGGTTGCACCGGTCCTCTCCTGTCCTCCCCGACGTCCCCGCTTCGGCTGTGGGCCAGGGGATCCCTATTTTACCATTTCTTTCTTTTTTCTTACTTTGGGCCTTTTTCTAACTGCTGGCCACCTCTAGGGCATTCGACCACACAGGGGCTCTTTTTGCCCCCATGGCTACCGGCTTCAAAAAATGTGACAGATACTCCAAAAACATGTCGCTCACGGACACCCACGACTGTTGTCTGCGGTGCATGGGGTCTGACCACAACCCACTCGTTTTGCAAGAAAATGTCCACTAAGGCCTTACAAAGCCGTAAGCAGAAGTCAGACGACATTTTCCATAGGTCAGCCCCGGCATCACTCTGACCAGGGTTCGCCCGAGGTGGAACAGCGAAAAAATAAGACCTCCTCGAAGACGCTGTTGGGGGCTCTGGATAAGCATGAGCAGTCTCACTCTCGTTCCCTTAGTCCTCCCTGCGTTCCCGAGAGTCGCACAAGGAGCGGCCTCAAAAGGTACCTCGTACAGACACGGAGGCCTCCAGCGATGGCGCCTGGTCTCCTGAGTCTCGTCCCAGTGAGGACCCCTCTCCTCCTCCAGGCCAGACCCGGTAACCCCGACATTGGCATCCCAGGGACCCACTCCTGAGTGGGAGTCCCGTATGATGGCACTAGAGCGCAACGTTTCTGCCTTCCTAGCTGCCCTGCAAGCACTATTGCCCAGAACGGCTGTCTCGTGCCTCGAGACTGAGGGTCCCTCACTGTGGTCCCGAAAACTCCCTTGGAAGAAACCCCCAAGAGCCAGGGGCCTCTTGAGGGTCCTCAGCACTGGTCTTGCTCGCCATCCCGTTCCTCGGGGGGCGAAGTCTTCCAGAGTCAGTGCCTCCAGCTCCAAACAAGATTTGGCCACCGGACGTGGGGATCAGCCTGACTCCAAGTCCTTCTCGGACCTCTCGGGTCGGGAATCGGACATGGACACATCCCCTGAAACCCGCGCCCATCGGACCTTCCTTCTGACCCATCCCCGCCCGCCTCGTGAAGGCGGTCACCCCCCCGAACTTACCTCCTTCTTGGTATTTGTGTGGGATATAGCTCGGGTCCTCAATCTGCCCACGCAGACCGAGGAAGAGTCAAGGGCAGAGGAACTCGACATTTTGCAATATGAGTCTCCCCCCCAGGGAGTCTCTCACGATCCCTGTGCCGTCCATCCTGACCCAGCTGCTCCTCTGCATGTGGGAAGCACCCCCCTCGGTCCCTATTATCAGTAAAAGACTCAATGCCATGTACAGAGTCCAGTGCAGTCATGGGTTTTGAAAGACACAGCTTCCTCATACCTCCATTGTAGTGGAATCTGCAATGTGGAAACAGAAGAGCCCAAAGTTGCATTCTTCGGTTCTGCCCGGCAGAGAATCCGATGCCTTCAGGTATAAGGCTTATCAGGGATACATGCTGGCATGCCACATCCAGGCATACCAACTATATATGGGTATGTTCCTTCACGACCTCGCTAAAGAGATAGGCGGTTTATCTGCAGGCCTCGAGGGTGACCACCACCTCAGATTTCAGACCCTCCTGAGATCGGTCGCGGACTGCTCGAAATACCTTTCTCGCGCCACATATGATGGGTTTGAGTCTTCCGTCTGTGTGGCAGCAACTGGCATCGGAACCCAGCATCAAGCATGACTCCAGTCCTAAGACCTGGAGCAGTGGGTCCAGGAGAAACTCTTGGATGTTCCCTGCCTCGGCGAACAACTGTTCAGCAAGTCCATGGAGGACAAGACAGCCGAGATTGAGATGGAGTTAACCCGCACCTGTCTCTCTCGGAAAACCTCTTCCCTTCCCTGGAAGAAACAGCACAGTAAGAAACCCTTCTTTCAGAGGGAAGGGGCTTCCTTACCAGGGATACCCACCCTATCCTCCCATCCCAGCACCGGTGCCCAGCAGCCAAGGTAAGAGCGGAGCTCAGGGCAACCGGAAACCCAAGTGGCCCAAGACCCAACCACTGGCGCCACCCCAGCCAGTTCTAGGGTTTTGATGCCAAATGCATAGCCTCTCATCTTCCACCGGCGCTCCTGCCAGTAGGAGGACATCTGTCCCTTTTTGCCCCTGAGTGGGAGGCCATCACATCGAACACCTGGGTCCTCCAGGTCGTCTGGGATGGTTACCGTCTCCATCTGGACAGACTCCCCCCTCCCTTCTCCCCAGTGGAGCCTACTTGGCTTCCCTCACACAAGGCTTGCTTAAAGCAAGAATTGAACAACCTCCTCGGTCAAACGGCAGTTGAAAGGTTTCCACCGCATCTCCGAGGTCGGGGGTTCTACTTCCGTTACTTCCTTGTTCCAAAGAGGACAGGGGGCCTGCGCCCCATCCTTGATCTCAGGAACCTGAACAAATTTCTGGTGAGGGAAAAGTTCAGAATGCTATTGCTTTGCGTCCCAGCTGCCCTTCCTCCAGCAGGGCGGTTGGCTATGCTCTTTGGATCTCAGAGACGCTTACGCCGAAATCCCTGTTCACCCCAAGCACAGGAAGTACCTGTGTTTCAGGGTGCAGGGTGATCATTACCCGTACAGAGTGTTCCCCTTCGGGTTCGCGTCTGCCCCGTGAGTCTTCACCAAATCCCTTGTGGTGGCTGCAGCCTACCTCCGGCTGCAGGGCATATCCGTCTACCCCTACCTAGACGATTGGCTCGTCTCAGGTGCATCGGCCAAGGAGGCACGCCTCTCGGCGTCGCACAAGGTCGTCCTCCTCGAGTGCCTCGGTTTCCTGATCAGCTACTCCAAGTCCCACCTTGAACTGGTGCAGGCACTGGAGTTCATCGGCGCGCTGCTCAACACGGAACGGGCAACCGCCTTCCTCCCTCGAGCACGCACAGACCACCTCTGCGCTCTGGCTGCCGAGCTCCAAAGCCGAACCAGGGTCTCTGCGCAATCCATACTGCGCCTTCTGGGGCACATGGCCTCGACCGTACATGTTGTTCCCCACGCTTGCATGCATATGCGAGCAGCTCAGTGGTGCCTCAGAGCGTAATGGTCTCAAGCCTCGGGCCGGCTCCGGGATCCCATCTCGGTCTTGCGCAGCCTATCCAGTTCCCTGGACTGGTGGCAGAATCTCCGAAGCTTACATCTGGGCATGTCCTTCCTAGGCTCTGCAACACAAGCTCATCTTGATGACGGATGCTTCGCTGTCGGGCTGGGGAGCCCACTGCGACAACCTCCATACCCTGGGACGGTGGTCACCCGAGGAATCTCGGCAGCAGATCAACCTGCTCAAACTTCAAGCGGTCCGGTTGCCTTGAAGTCTTCGAGCACCACTTACGAGGCAAGTCGGTGCTCGTGCAGACCAACAACAAGGTCGCGATGTTCTATATAAACAAGGAAAGGGGTACGGGCTTCCACCTCCTCTGTCGGGAGGCTGTCCTCCTCTGCTCCTTCACATTGTGCCGGGGCATGACCCTAAGAGCTGTCTACCTCCCGGGCCAAGACAGTGTCCTCATGGACAGGCTCAGCAGGCTTCTCTGCCTGTGCGAGTGGCGCCTGAGTCCAGAGGTGGCTCTCCACCTATTTCTCCACTGGGGGACTCCATCTATAGACCTGTTCGCCAGCCCAGCAAACGCACAGCTTCCCCGCTTTTGCGGGCCGATACCACACCCGAGCAGGGAAGCCGTAGACACGTTCTTGAACTGGACCTCCACGCTTCTGTATGCATTTCCCCCCACTCCCCTCATAGCGAGGACCCTTCACAAGATTCAGCGGGACTGAGCATCGGTGATTCATGTGGCTCCTTCGTAGCCGCGATAGCCTTGGTTCTCACTTCTACTCCGACTCTCGTCAGAGCCTCCGGTCCCCCTGGGCAGTGCTCCAGTTTTTATGACACAGGAGGGGGGACGGGTGCTTCACCCGAACCTGGACTCACTATCCCTAGCAGCCTGATGGCTGAATGTGTCTCTTTAGCCTTGCTGCACCTCCCGTAGGAGTCCTGTTCGCATCGAGGAAAGACTCAACGAGACGGACCTACACCCTCAAGTGGCGGCGCTTCTCGGTCTGGTGCTCCGGGCTCCAGATCAATCCGTTCTCCTGTTCCACCCAGTGGGTTCTCCAGTACCTCCTCCACCTCTCGCAGGTGGGGCTGAAATCCAATTTGGTCAGGGTTCACCTGAGCACTGTTTCAGCAACCACTTCCCCATTGAGGGTAAACTCCTCTCGGGCCAGCCACTGGTCTCCTGCTTCATGCGGGGCCTTTTACTTTCCAAGACCCCCATCCAGCCTTCGCCGACGGAGTGGGACCTGAACATCATACTCATGCAGCTGACACAGCCGCCCTTCAAGCCAATGGCGACGTGCTCGCTTCAGCACCTCTCCTGGAAGGTAGTCTTTCTGGTGGTGCTGACCTCGGCTCAACGAGTCAGCGAACTTCAAGTCCTCATGGTCGCGGCCCCCTACACCAGGTTTTACGGGAACAGGGTGGTCCTTCGCACTCACCCCAAGTTCCTACCGAACGTTTCTCGGATTTGCATCTCAACCAAGAGATAGTCTTACCGACTTTCTTCCAGAGACCTCACGCCGACCAGGCGTCGGCGGTCCTGCATACCATCGACTGCAAGAGGGCTCTCGCCTTCTACCTGCAGCGCACCCAGGGTCATCGCAAGTCCAACTGGCTCTTCATCGCCTACGATCCCAACTGTCTGGGCTTGTATTCACCAAGCGCACCCTCTCCATCTGGGTGGCGGACTGCATTGACTTTGCCGAGGCAAAGGCTGGGGCCCCGTTGGATCGACAAGTCACTGCACATGGCGTCCATGCCAAGGCAGCGTCGGTGGCTTCACTGTGCTCAGTGCCTCTGACGGACATCTGCCGGGCTTCAACCTGGTCTTCAACGAATACCTTTGCCTTCGCACTACTGCCTGGAGAGGGAGTCCCGCCAGGACAGCATCTTCGGCCAGGCTGTACTCCGTAATCTGTTTGGGGTATAAGCAACTCCTGCCCTCCAACTCTCCTTCTGTGGCTATCTGGAGCTTGGCCCCCCGAGGACTCTGGCTCCCTTCGGATCATTGGCATCTGCTCATGGCTTTGCGGAGGCACTTTGTTTATAGCCTGTAGCTGGGGCGTCCCATAAGCGAGGACTGACCTCCTGCTTGTTCCTGGAGAAAGCGTAGATACTCACCTGTAACAGGTGTTCTCCAAGGACAGCAGGAATCAGTTCTCATTACCCTCCCACCTCCCCTTAAGATTTGTTATTCTTATCCTTACCTTACCATCCAATAGTAGGGCTCTAGCTATGCGACCTGACTGAGAAGGATGGCACCCTTGGGCAGGATGAGGACCATGCATGCGTGGCAGCAATCCCAAAGGCTTTCTTTGAAAGCTGGGGAATTGCTCTGCGCAGGCTCCATCGGTGTCTATGTCACCCATAAGTGAGGACTGATTCCTGCTGTCCCTGGAGAACACCTGTTACAGGTGAGTAACTACGCTTTTTCACCTCTGCATGTGTCTTAACAGTTTCCATTGTTTTATTTCTTAATCTTCTTTTGATTTAGTTTATTTTGTTGTATTTTTTTTTTGGTTCTGGGAAGACCTCCAAGATGAAGCCAGAGTTCTGCCCTTGTGAATAGTGTGGGAGAATGAGCCAGAATTTTTGACACTCCCTCCAGATGCTTTATTTTTGTGGGCTTAGACTATAGTTAGGCTGACTGCAAACATTGTGGAAGTACGTCTCCACGATTCTGGAAGGACTGTCTGAACCTGCTCCACAATTACAATGAAGTGGAGAAGAGACTCCTACTTATGCAAAAGAAGGAAAGGATGCATTGTCTGCGCAGCGATAGACTGACTCGGCAAATTTTAGCACATCCATCTTTGTGGAAGTTGCCTCTATTTCCCTGTGTAGTGATTTTGAGTCCAGCCACAAAAGAGCAGCACCAGAAATTGTCCTAATTGGCAAAGACTCCTTGGAAATTTCCAGAGCACCGCCATCTTCTGAGTGTTCGTGCATGCCTGTGGTGAAATCCTTCCAAAGCAATGGTGTTGCTCAGAATGCTTCTCCTAAGTACAAACTGGTGCAATTACCTTCTGCAGTATCTGTGCTTTCAAAGCAACTTCCTATGAAAATACAATTATCATGATGCGCTGTTAGCGAAAATTGTGAACAGACTGTCCCCAGCACAAGATACATTTTGTAACAACAGCACAAGTATCTTCTTGCTCCTCAATTGAAGGACAGATATCCCCTCCACAATGTTCAGCCATACAGCCTCATACTCATATAGTGTCCACTCTAATTCTGTTTACAGTAGCCTTTGAGTCTTTCCATATCATCCTGCTGGAACAGTCCAGACAAGTGGGTTGTGCTCCCTTACCAGCAGATTGGTGGAGACAAAGAACCAATGAAAAGCCCAGGTTTCAATGGCATCACTCTCATTTATTTATTTATTTATTATTTATTTACATTCTCTTATATACCGCGCTATTCTGCATCAGTGCGGTTTACATTGAACAAACTGAAATTACATTGAACAGGACATTGGAACTTGGAGATAACTATTTTACAGGGAACATGGGCTATGGAGGGTTAAGTGGCTTGCCTAAGACCACAAGGAGCACCTGTGGGACTAGAAACCCCAGTCCTTCCGGCCCAAGGTTGCTGTCCTCTAGTGGGATTTGAACCCCCGACCTTAAGTACCTTGTTCCAACCACTAGGCCACTCCTCCACTCCACTCATGCCTCTATTCGCCTCTAGCACCAAAGTTCCTTCTGTATTTCTTTGTCTCCAGCAGATAGTGGATGGATTTTCTCCTCTCTGTAGAAAATCTAAGGATTGAGAGGAAAAGGGATTGATTAAATGCTCATGAACGACGACCTTTAGCCCTAAAAAGTTGACTCTCTCTTGAGCAAGACATGGGAGGCTTCCCTAAATTGCGATCTTTTTGGTAACTATAGAAGGAGGGAAAATTGGTTCAGCTCCATGCCCTTATCATGATAAGAGTCTGTTGAGCAGCCACAATTTGGAAGGATCTGGAAGAGTGCAGCAATATCACACAACCTCAGTGCTTCCTCACCCCCCCCCCTCCATTCCCCCCCTGCTCTCTCATGGAGATGCAGAAGGTTCTCAGAAGGATCTGCCAGCCAGCCACCTGTGAAAATTAAAACCTGCCAGTGAAGCAGTTTCATGGAGATAGAGCTGAGCCCGGCATAGATTCTACACTTGGGGCTATCAGGTGGTGAGTACCAAGTCTTGACCTTGTCATTGTTCTTGTTGGGGGCTCCCGGTTCTATCTCTGAGGGACGCAGTTCAAGGTGGATTGCTAGCGACTGTTGGCACTGTGTGGGATTTCCCATCACTTTCTGCATGCGCTAGTAACGTGTTTGCCTGTTATGTGCCTGGGGGTTGTGTGGTCCTAATGCACGTTCCTGCCAAGCGGTTCCAATGTATGCTCTTTCCCTAGCGCCTTTAACGCGCATTATGTAAAAGCACAGTTAATGCATGCTTGTGGGCCAACAAGGCCTTAGCGCCCATTTTTGTGATGCTTACCCTAACTCTGTCTTCTCCCAGGAAACGTTGTTTGACCTGTGGCAAGCGGAGAGCCTCATCTTTGCATTCTGCCCTCTGCCCTTCCTGCATGGCAGCTTCTGAGTCGCCTCTGGAGGACATGCTTTTCCCCTCTCAGTCAGAGGATGTGGTTAGTCCGCCCTTACCTGCTTCAGGGCAGGAGGTGCAGGATGGCACTAAGAGTAAGGATGTTCAGCTGGCTGGAGGCTAAGGTGACCATACTGTGAGCTGCTCTTCATCCTCTAGGTGGTCTGTGGCAGCTAAATCTGAGAGGAGAGCTTCCAGACTCTGGATTATCGTCCACAGAATTCTTTTCCTCTTTACAACAGGCCTGGTCCTTCTGACATGGAAATTAAGACCTGCAGCCTCTGGATGCCCCCGAACACAGTCTCATGCTGGGCAGGCTGAAAATAGAAGCCCTGTGCGCTTACCTTTGGCTAAACGTCTCCAGAGAGGAGTGAACCCTGGAAATGGAGAACAGCTGAGAACTATCTGAGATATTGATTGTGTCTCAGATACTGATGGGCTCTGATGTGGGTGAGGAAGTGCTCTCACCTTCAGAAGATTATGCAGAGGCCAGCATGATCTGTCTATCCAGAAGGAGGAGCTGGTAGCATTGATTACCAGGGTCTCATCTGCTTTTGAACTTGACAGATTTTTCCGGCACTGAGTAGGAGCCGAATGTTCACCTGCTCCTTAAAGAGTTCACTCCACTACTGTCTTCCTGTTCCCAAAGATGATGCTTTGGCATATCTGTTGCGAAACTGGCCGGTTCTGGAGGGTTTGTGTGCCCATTCTACCTAAGCATGAGCGTCTTCATGGGCAGAGCGGAGCTTGGTAGTTCCTGCAGACATTCGTCAGGCAGCAATGTAGGCATTACTTTCCACTTTTGTCAAGCATTGCTTCTTGGATGTCCGCGTATGGGTTGACACAGCCTTCGTCCGAAGAGTTTTTGCGAGCTACTGTCTTCTCCCGCCCAGTTGTGTTGTAGCTTTGGTACATCCACTTGTCTGGACTGATCTAACAGGATGATATGGCAGGTGATATTTTACTTACCAGCTATTGTCATTTCCTTCAGTCCTGCTATAACCGGAAACAGAACTGCATTTGGATGTCTTCAGGCTCTTAAATTTAACAGAGGCCTCAAAGGCCCCGCAGCTATACCAATCCATCGTTTCCTATAAGTGGCAGGTCTTGCCCTTCAGCCTGTATTCAAAAGATGGACTTAAAATATAATGTTCAGTTAGCAACCTGATTTCCATGAAGTTCAGCTTTTTCATTCTTCTCTGGTAATTACAGTAAGTCAAGAACGAAGAAGGTGGGGAAACACTGAATTTTTTCCAATATGTCACCTTATAAACACACCAGACTCATAGAACATTTAGGCAAGAAAATGTTCTGGAGTAGAGTTGTCTGCTTTCATTGCAGCTTATTGGCTTATTATAGTTCAGTACATGTATAAAGCAAGAAAAATAGAGAGGCACCAACCCACTGCACTAGACAAAATGTACAATGTACAATACGAGGTGTAAAATAAATGAGGTTAAAAAAACCCTTAAGAGCAACTATAAACACAATTAATTAATAATAAATATTAGTAACAAATCCTAGAGAATCTTGATTGTAAGTAAATATCAATTAAATAGTGAATTGGCAGAATACAAATTTATTATTGAAACAAGGGTTAAAATCACATAAAAATAATAGTCATTGAGCTATGGACTGTTATTTTTATTTTATTTATTTATTTGACAAGTCTTTTATAATGCCTTATCCTAAATTCAGAGCAGTTTACAATGAAACAACTAGAACTTTACATAGAACAGGGGAGAAGAACTTGGATGGTAACAGGGTACATAAGCAATGTTATAAGTATTACAGTCAGGGAGAGTTACATTAAAATTTGTAATATGGGCATAATATAGCACATTGGTGGAAATAAAGTATTACAGTATAACAGGGTTAAAGAGGACTACAATACCTGACATGTTATTCCATTTGGGAAGAAGGTTAGGAGTGTGAGTATTGGGAGGGGGGTAGGGGAGTACATGAGCTCAGCATGCTCATATTGTTCAGAAAAAAGGAATGTTTTTATGGCTTTCCTGAAATTCCACACGTCGTCAATAGTTCTTAAGTTCTCAGGGAGTTCATTCCAGAGCGATGGCACATAAAGTGAGAACACCCTGTGACAAGTTACCTGTTTTGCTTTTGTTTTGGCCTTGGGGATAAGCAGTAAGTTTTTGTTTGAGGTTTGTCGAGCTCTCTTTTCTGAGTCCTTACTGATCAGAGGCTGAAAAATGATTGGGGATAGTTGATGGATGATTTTAAAGATGATGAGTAATGTTTTTTATTTGGATTGAGTAATTATGGGTAGCCAGTGCAGTTGTTTCAGTGTTGAGGTTATGTGGGTGTTTCCTGTTATACCTGAAATTATTCGTGCAGTTGTATTCTGTAGTAATTGTAGAGGATAGATGGTGTGTTTTGGGAGGCCTTGATAAATGACATTGCAATAGTTCAGTATGGGCATTATCATGGCTTGTCAGACTGTACAAAAATTATTGCCATTAAGTAGAGGTTTGGACTTTTGAATTATTCTCAATTTGTAATAGGCTGGTTTTGTTATTTTATTTATATGTGCTTGGAAGTCTAGATATACCCTGAGGTACTTGACTTTCCTTTTGACTTCTATGTCATTATGGAAGATTTTCAGGGTTTTCGGTGGGTTGAAAGAAGTACTTCTAGTTATGAAGAGTGCTTCCAATTTTCTGCATTTTGTTGAGAGGTTTCGTTTATAAAGCCAGTTTGCCATCTCTTCAAGGCACAATCTTATCTTTCAGTAATCAGGTTGTTATGTTTAAAGGGGCATATACCATGATATTTTCAGCATAGATTCTGCAATTGATCTTGTACTCATTTATTATATTACATAGGAGTTGTAAGTATAGATGAGAGTATTGGAGAGAGTGCTGATCCTTGCGGGATCCCTTTGGGTTGTTTAATAAGCTTTGACTAGCATACTCCAGATTTTACTTGTAGTTTTCTTTGTGATAGATAGGAGGTAAACCATTGTAGCGTAGTTCTTTGGAGACTTATTTTCTGTAGACGTCTTAAGAGGATGAGGTGTTTTATTGAATCAAAAGATGATTTAATATTGGTATCAGTGGAGACACGTGATGTGATAAACTGAGTAGGATGTGTCTTTGGCTCCAGGCTTCCCCACCTTGCTAAACCCGCTACTTAGCACTCAAACACCCCATATTACATATAAGGGAAAACAACAGCCTACCGTTTCAAATTGGAGATGCTGGAGCTCCGACTGTAGCAAAACAGCTTTAATGGCAGCAAAACAACCGAGGAGAGAAAAGTCGCGCACGGCAGAAAATAAAATGGCCGACGGGATTCTACCAAGCCCAACAATAGAGCAGCAGACAAGCCTCAGAGAGTGTTTCAGAGGTGGTGGTTAAGGCTCTGGACACCCGATTCCAAAACCTATCTGAATACCTGGAGAGAATCTCAGCCTCCGTGAATGAATTCAGCCAAAGGATGGGCACGGCCGAGCACAGAATCACAGACTTGGAAGACCTGAACCAAAACCAGGCTGCCACCATTCAAAGGTTAGAACAACAACTAACTGCTCACAAGGTGAAACTAGATGATTTAGAGAATCGGGGCTGTTGGGAAAATCCTCTGTATCTTGGGGATAGCGGAGACCATCCTCGAGGCTGAACTGCATGGTTTCTTAGAAGTGTGGCTTCCACTCAGCCTACATTTGGAGGCCTCAACAGGCAAGATAAAAATCGAGCAGGCACACAGGCTGGAACCCAAAAGGGAAGGAGAGCGTGGTCATCGCTCGGTTCCACAACTACACACCGAAAGAAGAGATATTGAGAGCGGCCAGAAACCAACAAAACCTTGAGAAAGATGGACATAAAATATTAATATTCCAGGATTACTCTCAAGCAGTAACACTGAGGCACAAAGAACATGCAGAGGCTTGATTCAGAAGGGGATCAAATTCACACTGTTATGCCTGGCCAAACTGAGAGTAATCCATCAGGGGAAACCTATCTATTTTACATCCCCCAAAAGAGGCAATGGAGTTTGTAAATACCATGACAACGACCTGAAGATAACAATAGTACAATGGACTCATAAATAGGACACAGCGATGAAACTGACTCAAATGGAACTAGGCAGCTCCCTAGGAGGAGGAAGAAGAGAGCTGCTAAAGATGAGACACTGATGTAAGACTCTATTAAGACAGTTTTAAACTATGGACATAACAAATCGAACACTGGTTGTGGCTAACAGGATTTATTGTGCCAGAAAGACCAATAGAGATAAAAGCCAACATAGAAATGGTAAGAAAGTACAATGATATAAACAACAGAGTTCTAACCTCTACCCAGGCATAGTGACCACAAATAATAGCAAGCACTGATTATGCAGCAAGTTAAGACACAATACTAAGGACTGGAATGTGGTTAATAAATGACTTCTAGGGAAAAGTCATTGCTGAGAGAAATGTTTGTCTGACAAATGTGGAGAAAACCACAAACCCATTGAAGAAATATGTGTAACATAATGCTTATTTCTCCATGTTTAGTGATGACAAGGCACTAATCAATCAGTCAATAACAACCTCATTAGAACCGGAGATAAGCAAGAGGGTACGTAACATTTTGTAATAGTCGGGCAATAGAATGGAATGGGGGATGGGGTATTCAAGAAGTGGTGCAAAATTAGAGGTTAGACAACCATTACACCCTGTACGAGAGCTCTATCTCTTGCTAGCTCTTTTTTTTAATTTATATTTTATTAAATTTTTACATTACAATCCAGAAAACAAATCTGAATCTGAATCAGAATTTACAAGAGAACAGAACAAACAGGTAAATAAGCTAACCCTGGAACAGACCACAATAAAATTACACCACAATACGATCCAAGAAAAAAGAAATATCAGTTATCTGGCGCAATACACCATCATCCAGAAATATACACAATCATATGAGCATAGATGATATTATATGGCAGTTGATATGGGACTCACTCCTGCCACCCCTACTTCTCTACTCTGTAAAAAATTGTAATAGTTGTTGGGACTCAAAAAACATAAATTGTTTAGACTGGAAGCTAACCACACATTTACAAGGATATCTTAATTTAAATTGCGCTCCCAAGGCTATCGTTCTCTGGCTTAAAGCCAGAAACGCTCTTCACCTTTTCTGGGTATCTCTAGCCAAATCAGGAAAAATTATAATTTTTGAGCCCATAAACTGAGATTACAGAAATATAATTTAAGTACAGTGTTCCAATCCAATTCAAAGGCAAACTTAACCAACAAAGTAGCCCTACTGGTCACCACCTCCAAAGAGCTCTCCAAAAACTCTGAAAGATCCATTTGAGGAGGTCCAGATTCTGCAGCAGACTCCTGCTGCCCACCGACCTCCAAAGAAGAAATCGCCACATATTGAGCCCTTACCGCCGGTGGCAATGATTCAGCAGGCATCTGAAGAACATCAATAAAGTACTTACGCACCAGGTCCAAAGGAGCCATCAATGGAGACCGGGGGAAATTCAGAAATCTCAAGTTATTCCTATGTAATTGATTGTGCAGAAATTCTATTTTCCTCGCTTGAATTAACCGGTCCTTTGAGTTAACAGCTCCAAGGGACCAACTCTTCCACCTTTGACTCAAGCTGAGAGACTCTAGCCACCTGGACCACCACCTCTGAAGCCGTTGAAGAACACTGAACTTTAATATCTGACAACTCTTGTGAAAACACCCCCACAAAAGGCAACAGGGACTGTGGAAGGGCAGAAATAGCTTCCCATAAGCTATCTAACGTAACAAGCGCTGGTTTCTCCACACTCCCAGGAAGCCGGAATGCCGGGGGAGCTGGTTGCCACTTGTTCCACACCACAATTGCCACCGGAGGGAGAAAATCCCACTCGACCTCCAATAGCAGAGACCACCAGCTGAATCTTCACGGGAGAACCCTCCACAGCTGCTGTAACCTCCTGACCTGGAGATTCACCGCTATGCTGCCCCTCCCCGAAGTGGCTTCCAGGCTGAGTGGGGACACTTGCACGGGGCTGAAAGAAACCCCTTCCGCGCTCAGATCCGCAGGTACATTCAGCGGATCTCTTGAAGCCATAAAGTCCGAGGGAATGCAAATGCCTGGAATTGAAGACTGCACAAGACGATACGCCGGAGAAGAGGTACTGGAGGGTTTCTGGGTGCGCTGTTTCCTCCTATTCCCCATTAGGAAGCGAATGCAGGAGCGTACTCAAGACACTCTACCTCGGCGTTCTACTCCGCCGCCATCTTGGATCCAGCCTACCTCCTCTTGCTAGCTCTTAACACGCAGGGGTGGATGGAGGAGTAGGATGGGGTAATCAGAAATGGTTTAATAGGAAAGGAATAAAAAGTCTAGCAAGAGATGTAACAGTAGGAATGCCCGAGTAAAGGTGGAAAATAAAGAAGAATGTTGACAAAGTATAAGTCTTCTAAGGTTGTTACACTGATTATATGGATTGTTAACGATAAATGTTTGGAAACATGCCTGTACATATGAAAAGATCATAGGAAGAGGGAGAGTAATGAGAGGATCAGGGAGGGAAGGCATAAAATTATAAGTTCACAAAGGAACAATCAGCAATATCCTATTACAGAAATAAATAAAGAAGCAAAGAAATTGAGATATACTTAAGAATGCACTCTAAACAATTTAAAGGAATGTCTAGGAGGGGATGGAGGCGGGGACAAGGGGGTGGGGAACCCTTGCAGGTTATGTGTTCCCTAGGAGGATAAGAGGAGAGATGGGAAGGAAGAAGGAGGTAGGAGGGGAAAGGATAGACGGGGAAGAAACTTAACACTGCAAAGAGAGATGGTAAGGTGGGAGAGAAAGGGACCAAGTGAAATCACTGAAGGGCTGGGGAGTCCTGCGGGGATAAACTTAGGGATGGAAACACAGTTATGTGAAATATGTGAGATGGATAGTCATGGCTAAACCCCTGAGAATATAGCCTCCTGGAACATGTGTGGAATAGGCAACCCCATAAAAAATATAAGCTACTGAAGGTGCTGCGAGATCACAAGATCAACGTAGCCATGTTACAAGAGACACACATGATGGAGGAGGAACATTGTAAATTGAAGCATTGGTGAGTAGGAGATATCTACGGAGTGTCATCAGGCGACAGGCAAGCAGGGGTCGTCATTTTGATAGGAAATCATATCAATATGAAAATTAATAAGGTCCGGGCAGATACTAAGGGATGCTACCTATTTTTAAAGGGGAGCTGCAGGGAAAACAAGTTTCCTTGAGAGCAATATATGCTCCTAACACTTATGAAGCGGATTTCTACTAAGAAATCAACACTGAGATAGCGGGCCTAAACTCATCTCAACTGGTCCTGGGTGGGGACTTCAATAGTGTGTTAGATGAAACCTTAGACCGGTCAACTCAAGGAGGGGGGAGGAGACATGAGGAGGACCAGGTGAATATAGGGTATGTGCGATGGATATGAGCTCCTTGATGTGTGGAGACTTCTACATCCAACAGAGAGGGACTGCATCCATTTTTCTCATGCCCATGGGTCGGAACCCAGAATAGATTATTTCCTTACAACAGAGAACTTTTTAGACCAAGTCTGGAAAGCGGAAATTAGCCCTATTGTAGTATCTGACCACACGCCAGTGTGGGTAGACTTAGATTGGGGAGCCCAAACTGGAGGGAATGTGTGGAGATTCCCTTTGCACTTAATAGGCGACCAAGAATTCCAAACCTATTTAAGGAAACAATAGACAGATTATGAAGAGTACAAAAAGGAGCACAGAAATAGCCCAACACTATTCTGGGAAATTGCTAAAGTGATAATGAGGGGTTACATCATAGAATATAATAAAGCTAAAAGGAAGGAACAGAGTAAGTGGTTAATACAACTTGAAAGGAACCTTAGAGAAATGAGGCACAGATTTATGAAATGCCCCAGTAAAGTACTAAAGACATCCATGCTGGCTATACAAACGGAAATTGGAGTCATATTACAGAAATGCACCCAAAAATCCATGTTCTACTATCGATACCAATTATGAAGATTTGGGAATAAAACAGGGAAACTTCTCTCTTCACTAATTAAGACATGTCATGTCATGCCCTCTAGTTTTACAGCTTCCCCGCCTCTGGAAGAGGTTTGTTTGAAATAATGAACAAACAAACCTCTTCCAGAGACGGGGAAGCTGTAAAACTAGAGGGCATGACATGAAGCTGCAAGGTGGTAAATTGAAAGGCAATGTCAGGAAATACTTTTTTACTGAAAGGGTGGTGGATGCTTGGAATGCCCTCCCAATGGAGGTGGTGGGGGCAAACACAGTGACGGAATTCAGAGTGGCCTGGGACAGACACAGTGGATCACTTTACAGCAACAAGATTAAATCAAAATAAACTGAACCATCTAATTTCTCAACAAATAGGGGTGTCCTACATGGAGCGGGGGGGGGGGGGGAGGAGCAGTGGGTTCACCCCTAAACAAACAAAGAAACAAAGATATAGGGAGGGGTGCACCACTAAGCAAAGACATGGGTAGGGGTGCACCTACTCCCTAAAAGACATGGGAAGGGGTGCACCTACTCCTGCCATATTGCTGGGCAGACTAGATGGACCATACTGGTCTTTATCTGCCGTCATTTACTATGTTACTATGAGTAGGATTGAAAGGGATATGGGCAATGCGGGATCAAAAAGGCCAAATACAAAACATACAAGAAAAATTGGGAAAAATCTTTTGGGATTTTTACCTGGAGCTATATGGAGAAGAGCCTTGTGATTTGGAGAGTGCCCAAAAGTACCTGAGAGAAATGGCAATGCCACATCTCACTCAAGAACAGTTATAACAGTTAAATGCCCCACTATCGGCTAAAGAAGTCCAGAATTGCATTCAAGGTCTACGAAAATGCTGGGCCCCAGGTCTGGACAGGTATAGAAGTGAATTCTATCAACTCCTTCAGGATAAGGTGACAGTCCCAATGGTAGAATAATTTGAGGACCTTATACAGAGAAAAGAATTCCCATATGAGAAAAACAAAGCCCTGATTATGGTTCTACCAAAATCCAGTAAAGACCTCTGATGCCAGGATCCTACAGACCCATTTCATTACTAAATGTAGATATAAAAATATTAGCTAAAGTGATGGCGGAGAGATTGGCCCCACTCATGCCCGAGCTGGCAGGGGGGGCCCCAAGTGAGGTTTGTAAAGGGACGAAACATAGCCCGCAATGTGCAGAAGATCTTAGCAGTCCAATATAACAGCCAACAGAACAAACTCCCGATGATGCTTATCAGCTTTGATGCTGAGAAAGCATTTGATAGAGTGCAGTGGAAATATATGTACCTAGTATTAGATAAGATGGACATAACAGGGTATTTTGAGGACATGATTCGTCATTTATTTATTTATTTGGTTACATTTGTATACCGCTTCTTCCAGCGATCAGTAGCGGTTTACATTACATTTAGGCACAGCAAACAATTTCTTACCTTTTTCAAAGTATCTACATCTGCATTTCGGTGATTTGAATTTATACAGCTTGAAGTATTTACAGTTGCATTTATGCGGTCGGTTTGTACAGATTGGGTTATTTACAGATTCATTTACAGCATGGACTATTTACAGTTTCATTTACACTAATTACAGCTTAGTCTATTTAGTTTTTTGTTATGCGCTGTGAGAATAGATTCTTTCTGCATACAGATCTTTTGTATACAGATCTCTGCTGGTTGATCCTGGTGAATGGGATACCATCCAGTACTTTCATGCTAAAACGAGGCACAAGGCAGGGATGCCTGCTGTCTCCTCTGTTGTTCGTATTACAATTGGAGCCTCTAATAGAACGAATAAGAACTCACCCAAAACTATGTGGGATACAATTCGGGAGCAAAGAGTTCCGAATTTCTGCTTTTGCAGACAACATGTGGTATGTCTGGGGGATCCGAAAGCTCTTTAGGCATATTGCTGCAAGAATTTTCAATCTATGGTATATTTGCAGGATTAAAATTGAATCTGGAAAAATCGGAGGCCCTCCCCATGCAGAAAGAAATGAGGCAGCAATGGCAGGGACCATTCCCTTTAAGATGGGCAGAGAACAGTTTCAAATACTTGGGCTTCCAACTGCCAAGGGACCCCAACCAGATCTCGAACATAAATGTAATGGCACTGTTTACGGATATGGATAAGCAGTTACAAAACTGGAACAAATTACCCCTATCCCTTAGTGGACATATAAATTTGTTTAAAATGATTATATTCCCTAAATGGTTATACTCCCTCCAAGTATTGCCGATTCTTCTAACATATAAAGAAAGCAAACGACTAGACAAGCAACTGGGGACATTTCTCTGGAAAGGGAAAAAGGCGTGCATAAAACTCGCAGACTTACAAAAACCTTGGATCTAGGGGTGGAATGGGACTTCTGGATATATACCAATATAATCTAGCATGTGTGGGACGTCAACTACAGGATTAGTTATACGATGTATCGGACTATACACCACTGAGAATAGAACAAGCTATGGTAGCCTCCATGTCACTACGAGGAATATTACATACCAGCTCTAAAAACCCTAGGAGCAAATGTCAAGAATTGCTAGGGACATCCGTGAGACATTGCTGGCGCATGGTGTGTTGGAGACTGAAGTGGTCATCCCGACAAATGACATACTTGCCGATAAAGGGCAATATAGAGTTTCAACCTGGAATGATGACCCAGGTCTTTGCTAGGGCACAGCGAGGAATTGAGACAATGGAACAACTGGTCAATACAGAGGGGGGAAATTATGTCATTCTCAGAGATCAAGGAACAGTATGAGCTATGCGAAGGAGATCTCTTCCCATATATGCAAGTCCGAAACTATATAAAAAGTATACCCCAGAATACACTCAATAGCTCCTTTAGCTCTAAAATAGATGAATTGTTCATGGGGGGAATAGAAGGCCGGATAAAGATATCAGATTTAAGGAAGCAATGGAGGGTCCAATAATAGAAACATCAGCAAGCAAATGGAATAGGGACTTAGCCACTAAGATAGAGGGGTCGGAATTACTAAAAGCACTGTCCAAAATACCCGAACTAAGCGTTAATGCTGACCAACGAGAAACCTAATATAAGATCATTAGTCTGTTACACTATGCACCCAATCATGTGCACAGTCCTGGGATAGCTGAAACTTTGAGATGCCCCCGCTGTGTGACAGAACAAGTTGACCTGGGACATATGTTCTGGACATTCCCCACTGTCAAATGCTTCTGGAGGCAGGTATACATCCGAATACAACAGATACTTGGTAATGCCCCCAGTTTAACACCCCAAATGGCAATATTAGACATTGGGAAGGAGTAGAAAGATGGTGGAGAGAGAGGAGACCTGGTGGCTGCACCTGGCCCTCATGTTGGCACATAGCTCACAACTTGGCTGACACCGAAAGGTCCACTTATTGTGCATTGGGAAGCGGCTCTATACCAATTAATGTTATGGGAACGAGAAAGCTTATGACAAGGAAGGAAAGAATGGAAGCGATTTTTAAGAATATGGGGACTGTACATTGACTCCCTGCCTGCCAAGACTGTTGTTGTTGTTAAGTGCCGTCGAGTCTGTGTCGACTCATGGCAACCCTCTGGATAGTTGTCCTAAATTGTGTTCGGTCTTCAGTCAGGCAGCTCATTGTTGACAGACTGATACCCGTAGCTGCTGTTATTGCATCGATCCATCTCATTGCTGGCCTTCCTCTTTTGCCAAGCATGATGTCTTTCTCTAATGATCTCTCTCTTAGCATGATCTGCTCAGGTGCTCCAGCCCAATCGGGGCTGTGGGAGGAGGAGCAGCAGCTCACCAAAAGCAGCCCGCGATCAGCGGGAAAGTCGCCATCTTCAACTCCCCCTGCATCGGGGTAGAGCACCGTCCTAGCTCCAGCCAGCTGATCTGCTCAGGTGCTCCAGCCCAATCGGGGCTGTGGGAGGAGGAGCAGCAGCTCACCAAAAGCAACCCGCTCTCAGGCAGGCCCGCGCCTGTCGGGCCTCACCAGAGGGCCCTATGGCGTGGCCCTTAGGCAGTGGCCATCTACAAAGGCATCATACTATCCTAAACAACCTTTGAAAGAGTAGTTACTCTGTAAGCAAGAGTTGTGAGCAGCTACCCTGCACGCACCATTCTGAAGAAAGCTGCGGCAATACCTTGAGCTCCACAACCCTCCACTAACTGATCCTTTACCTGCCTACATGCCGCAAGTATACCAATCATATTCTATTACGGACACTAGTCTTCTACTCTCTTAACTACTCATTACATTGTAACTGTAGTCTGTTACATAATTGTTTAAGCTTTCCTCCATACATAGATATCTAGCCACTGTCTACCTTGCAATTGTACTACTTGTTATAAAAGTATCATTTTCAACTAAATGTACAAAATTTATACAATGTACAATACTTAACTACTACATCTTGCCTTGCAATCACAGTATTCTCAATTGTTGCCACTTCTCTCTCCTATCCCCATTTTATTTTTGTCTTCAATTAAGCCTGCCAACAATTGGTTCTATTAGCTTCACTAATCCTGTTGCTCACTGCTGCCACATTGCAACAATATTGTAAACTTACATTAGCCATCACTGTTACATCTACAAGTGTTACCAACTGTTCTACAATGTTACTATATTCCACATTGCAACAGTATTGCTAACTTACATTAGCTATCACTGTCACTTCTACAAGTGTTATCAACTGTTCTACAATGTTACTATTGTTTCAATCCCATTGTTATTAGTATTACCTTTACTCTCTGTGCCAACTCTCTCTATCTCAACTCATTATTACCATCTAGATATTGTCATTACTGTCGATACCCCCTTTGCCAGTACTACCAGTATTTTTCCAATACTGTCATTACAGATAGTAACCTCCTTGTTAGTATTCCAATATTGCCATCATTTCAACTAGTACTGTGATTTTCAGGCTGCCTTATTATTGCCAGTATTCCCAACACTCTCTAACATATTCACCGCAAATCCTCCCTTTTTCCCTTGATATACAATGTTACCCTTAAAGTTGCACACATTCATAACCTTCACCATCACCTACCTCCTACTTGCAATATCCGGATACTCAGATGCCTTCAACAACGGCCAAAACTCCATACCAATATTAAGGAACAACTGGAAGAGATGGTCAAACAAATATCAAACACACACAACGAACCCTATTCATACATCCCACCCTCATCTGCTACACATTGCCCTGCAACTTACAAAAAAACCCCAACCTAAGCAACAGAACCAACCACCTTTGCGATGTGCCCTCATCAACATCAGATCCATCCGCAAAAAATGGCCACTGATCACCGACCTTATAACAACGCATGACCTTGACATTCTGATGATCACAGAAACATGGCTATCTGACTGCGATAATGTCATTCTGAATCAGATGTTACCCCCTGGTTTCTCAATATTCACATGCCACAGGAACAACCAAAGAGGAGGCGGAGTACTCATCACCTCTAAAAGCCATCTACAATTTCAGATGACCAAAAATATCAGCACAACACAATTAAATACGCTAACTATATCAAACAATGAACACACAATCAACTTAGTCTATAGAGCTCCAACAACATCAGCAGATGATCTCTCAACAATAGTCGACTTGGCCTGCAACACCGAAAAACCACGGATATCCAACTTGATCTTAGGAGATTTTAACCTTCCCTCTCTACATGACACGCAAATCGCTGCATTCCATGAAGCACTAGATGACCTTGGATACAACCAGATAATCAGAGAGCCTACTCATGCTATGGGAAATACACTTGATCTAATCTTTGTACCCCAAACATCAGCGGAAGCAGACCATAACTATGCACTTTCCATAACACCGGTACCATGGTCTGACCATAATCTGATTATATTCCAAATACCCAACTCATTCAATACCCTTAACTCCAATACCACCCTTGCCAAACCAACAGCTCGGAGGTTCCGACCATTTGTTAAAGAAGACGTACTTAAGAATATTCTCCCTATGCTACACAACTCTAAACCAGATCTGGATGACTTAATCAACACCTGGGATAACTCCTTCAGAACCAACTCTCAACCAGCTAACAGGCAAAGAAGGTCCAATAATCGAACACATGTAGCTTGGTATTCAAATGAGCTAAGAACATCTCTCCTCCATCTCCGTAGACTCGAAAAACGATGGCGAAGATCACGTACTACTGAAGCCCACACAGCATACTGTTCATACCTCAGTAAGCACTGCCAAGAAATAGCTGATAGAAGAAAACAATTTCATACCAATCTCCTTAAACAATCAGTAAATAAATACCATGATCTCTTCAATATCGTAAAAACATTGGCAAAAGAACCAAGCCCTCAACACATACAAATAATATCCCCTGAAGACTACGCCAACTACTTAAAATCAAAAATGACGAAATTAATCAAGAACCCTTGCACCACTGATCCACATACCATATCCAAACCCCCAGTGTCTTCCACATTGACCAAGTTCAACACGATATCAACTAAAGATATTGAAAGCACTATTGCCTCAATCAACGCTACCACTGCGTCAAATGATCCATGTCCAGCAGCCTGGATAAGAGAGCTCAGATGTGAAGTAAGCTTCTTCATACATAAAATCCTAGATCAATCCTTTTCATCTGGAACTTCCCTCAGAGCCTAAAACAAACCTCCATTAGACCATTATTAAAGAACAATAAACTAGACCCTCTACGAGTAAATCATACAGGCCAATATCCAGCATCCCACTATTAGCCAAAATAATCGAAAAAGTAGTCCGTCAAATACAACAACATATAGACACCGAAGCTCCACTTGATCCGGCTCAACATGGCTTTAGGGAAGCCCATGGAGTGGAAACCCTCCTCATCACTCTCTTCAATACATTAATCACTGGAATAGACAATATCCGGCAAGGATTCATCCTTATATTCATGGACATCTCGGCTGCGTTCGACTCAGTCAGTCACCAAATACTTCTTGACCGTCTTAATGAAAAAGGAATACATGGCTCTGCACTGAAATGGTGCAACTCCTATTTATCTAACCGATGGCAACAGGTAAAGATTAACGAGAAAACATCAGACCCATTCCTGCAAGATCAAGGAGTACCACAAGGCTCTTCACTTTCAGCATTAATGTTTAACATTTATATGCAACCTATCTGTGACCTCATCCGTTCTTTTAAAGTTAACTGCTTAGCCTATGCAGATGATATTCTCCTGTTCATGCCATTCTCCATCAACCGTCCTGATTTCACTCCACTGATTCAATGTTTCCAAGCAGTAGAAGACTGGCTCCTCACACAGAACCTAAGAATCAACCACAGTAAGACCGATGTTATGTTTATCACGAAGAACCAAAACTTCACACCCCCTTCTACATTAAAGATAAAGAACAAGGAATTGGCAGTAAAACCTACCATACGATACCTAGGCATCACCCTTGACCAGCGTCTCAATATGAAAACTCACATAAAAAATATAACGAAACTAATATACCACAAGATACGCACACTACGACACATACGACCTCTACTAGAACCTACGGATTTCAGAACCATCTTCCAAGCCTTAGTTATGCCACATCTAGATTTTGCAAATGCAATCCTTTATGGGCTCCCTCAATCTACTTTAAATCCTCTCCAATTAGCGATGAATACCGCCGCCAGAGTGCTTGAAGGAATATCTAAGTCAGACCATATAACTCCAATCCTGATAAAACTTCACTGGCTACCAATCAATGCAAGAATCCAATACAAAATCATAATCACCACCTTTAAAGCCTTAAACAACCAAGCACCCTCAACCATCACTAACCTACTACACACTCAAGCCCTCAACAGAGCCAGAAGAACATCAGCAATAAATACCCTAATCATCCCGAAAATAACAGTCAAATACACCAAGGAAACATCTAAAAGAGCCTTCAGCATTCATGCCCCAGTAGCATGGAATACCCTCCCACCAGAATTGAGAGCCATAACCAGTCTAACACAATTCAGGAAAAGTCTTAAGTACTACCTATTCCTAAGTTATTTTCCAGTATAAATGCTCCAAGAGAAATAGTCACTTCATGTTCAGTTCCAGTGAATTTTGACCGCGCTTAATGTATAGAGTTTACTGTATATGTATATGATTTATACCGACTCCCCTGTTTCTTCCAAGTTTTCAAAACCCTGTTAAATGTAAAATGTACTACAGTTATCTTGTATGTATATGTTTTTGTTCCATGTGAACCGCGCTGATGACAATAGTGCGGTATATAAGAGATGTTAAATAAATAAATGATGTGTCCAAAGTATGAAAGTTGAAATCTTGTCATCTGAGCTTCTAAAGAAAGCTTAGGTTTGACCTCCTCTAGTACTGACTGGTTTGTTCTTTGGGCAGTCCATGGTATACACAGCATTCGCCGCCAGCACCATAATTCAAAGGCATCAATTTTCTTCCTGTCTATCTTTTTCACTGTCCAGCTTTCGCATCCATATGATGTTATTGAAAATACCATGGCTTGAATGAGTCAAATTTTGTATGGAGAGAGACATCTCTGCTCTTGAGAATCTTGTCTAGGTCTTTCATAGCCATTCTGCCAAGAGCAATGTGTCGTCGGATTTCTTGACTGCTTGTTGCTTCTTTTTTGATAGTTGATCCTAGTAGGTTAAAGATGTCCATGATTTTAATTTCTTCTCCTTCAACAGTGAGCTTGTTGATTTTGCCAGTTGTTGTAATCTTTGTCTTCTTTACATTAAGGTGCAGGCCCATTTTAAGACTATGTTCTTTGATCGTGAGAAGCAAATGTTTCAGATCATCTTCACTTTCAGCCAGTAATGTAGTATCAGCATAGCGAAGGTTGTTGATGAGTCTTCCACCAGTCTTCACACCTCTGTTGTCTTCATACAATCCTACTTCTGTGATGATTTGTTCTGCATATAAATTAAACAGGTAGGGGGAAAACATGCAGTCTTGTCTTACACCTTTGCTTATTTTAAACCATTCTGTTTCTGCTTGTTCTGTTTGAACTGTTGCTTCTTGATCAATGATTGTGCAAGAGAACGATCAGGTGTTCTGGTATACCCATGCTTCTTAATGTGGCCCAGAGTTTCTCATGGTTTACACAATTAAAAGCCTTGCTATAGTCGATAAAGCACAAATAGATAGCCTTTTGGTATTCTTTAGACTTTTCAAGAATCCATCTCACATCCGCGATGATGTCTCTCGTTCCTCGCCCTTTCCTAAACCCTGCTTGCACTTCAGGCAGTTCTTGTTCCAGGTATGGTTGTAGTCTCTGTTGAATAATCTTCAGTAGAATCTTGTTGGCATATGAGATCAGAGCGATTGTGCAATAATTTCCAGTTAGTTGGATCACCTTTCTTTGGTATTGGTATAAACACAGATCTTTTCCAGTCAGTTGGCCATGATGTTGTCCTCCAAATTTCTTGGTAGAGCCTTGTAAGTACGGTAACAACTGCATCAGATTGCTGTAATCCCTCTATGGGAATGCCATCAATGCCTGGTGCTTTGTTCTTTGATAAGGCTTTCAATGCTGCTTCATTTTCTTCTTTCATCAGCAATGGTTCCGGATCATAAGGTACAGGTTGAAACGGCTGTTGGTCCACTTGATTTTTATCATATAAAAGCTCTGTATATTCTTTCCATTTTTTCTTGATCTTCTCAGCATCATTCAGCATAGAACCTTGAGCATCTTGTAACATTCCAATTTGAGGCTGGACTTTTTTCTTTAACTCTCGTAGCTTTAGGAAAGCTGATCTTGTTCTTCCTCTAATAGTTTCTGCTTCTATTTCCTTACATGTATCATTTGTCGCCCCCACCTGGCCGGGTAGATACCTGGTACCAGGAGAGGTCGCCTTTTTACCTTTTAAATAAGTTTACCTCAAAATGGCTGCCAGGAGGGCTGCTGGGAATTGTAGTCTTATCTTAAGGCAAAGGAATTGTGAACCAGTGGTAAGGCGCAAAACAGAGAAAATTTATTTGTTTGTAATCAGGGATTCCTTCATACACAGGATACAAGTGGAAAAACCAAAATACAGGATTTTTACTCCAACGCAAAAGCTTCTCAAAAGAAAGTAGGTACAACTTTGCTTGTATTCAAAAATGCAGCTTACTCAAAAACTTTAACTTCTCAAAACTTCTCTTTACAGGAACAATATTTCTTGCAGCAAAACAGCTCTTAGAATGTCCACTGATTATTACTTTCAGCTTTCAGCCTTATAATCAGTTGAGCCTAGCACTCAGCTGTTTTTCTTCTGCCGTGACGTTCTCACAAATCAGTTTGCTCTTTAAGCATTCATACATTCAACGGCTCTCTAGATTAGCACTCTTCCACATCAGAGGCTTGACACAAAGCACATTGCATTTCATAGGAATTATCTTCTACATCTCCTATTTCCATTTCTTCAACACTATCTCTTTCACACACATCCAAGGGCATCTGTAGGGAGAGCTGACTATTCTCTTTCTTAATCAAATCATTCAGCTTCTTGAGCAGGACTTGCTTCTGCCCTAGCTCTTCTGCTATGTGAGCCAATTGATAATCAGAAAAATAGTCTCTCTTTATCCTGGGGTTTTGCTTACAGCTAGAATTAGCTTTTAACTCTAGAGCTAATTCTCCTAAGCTTTTACTGGACAAGAACTGAGGAGGACACACTTGCCTTGAGTCAGGAGTATTCAGTATCTCTCTCTGCCCTGTAAGCAAGTCATGCTGTCTTCCGTCTGCAGTAACTTCGTTTGATTGCAACAGCCTTCCTTTCAGCTGGGACTGTTTTGGAACCTTTCCAAACAGTTCTCCCTGAGCACTTGGAAGCTTTAAGTCAGCAGCCCTTATCTCTCTCCTGCTGCCTTCATTCAAAGGTTCACCAATACCTTCATCAGCTCCACCTTTCCTTGCTCTCTCAGCTGTTCTCTGCAATCTCTCGTGGGCTCCTTCACTGGCCCTCTTGCTTGCTCTTGTTCTTCTCATTCTGTCTGTGTTTCTAAAAGTCAGCTTTTTAAACTGTTCTTCTTCCTGTGCCACGCCTTGCTCCCAGCACATGTGATTAGAGTCAGGCTTCTCTCTAACCCTGACGTGCTGCTGTGGGCGGGGCTTAGGGATGACTAAGTTGTGAGTCAGAGACTCTTGGTTACCGGGGAAACCCTTGATACTTTCAGAATTAAAGGTACAGGTCTCATTTCCCTGTGTATCTCTATGCTCAGCAGTGCTCTCCTCACCACACATTGTAGTACTTTTTCTTGTCCTGTCTTGCTGCACGTTGGAAATCTCTGTTGAGTTCTGTGATTGTCTTTCTTTCTCCTTTGGCTTTAGCTTCTCTGCGTTTCTGGGCAATTTTCAGAGTTTCTTCCGTCATCCATTTTGGCCGTTTTTGCTTTTTCACCATTTGTAGAGACTTCTCGCTTTCTTCCAATACAACCTTCTTGATGTCATTCCATAATCCTTCTGGAGCTCTGACATTTCTGTCTAAAACAGCAAATCAATTTTGTAGGCAGTCTTGAAATTCCAGTGGTATATTCTCAGGGTTATATTTTGCTGCATTTATGAGTGGTTTGCTCTTTTTTAACTTTAGCTTGAGTTTGCATACTAGTAGTTGATGATCTGTACCACAGTCAGCTCCAGGTTTTGTCTTTGTTGATATAGAGCTTTTCCATCGTTGACTTCCACAGATATAGTCAATTTGATTTTTATACAATCCATTGGGTGAAGTCCATGTGTACAGTCCTCACTTTTGTTGCTGGAAGAAGGTGTTTGAGATGAATAGACCATTGGTCTTGCAGAATTCTGTCAGTCTTTCTCCAGCTGCATTTCTGTTGCCAAGTCCATATTTTCCATCCACTTTGCCTTCTTGTTTGTTGCCAACTTTTGTGTTCCAGTCACCCAAGACTGTAGCTATGCAATAAGCCATTGCTCCAACATGACTGGGATATAAGTAAAAGGGGAAGAGAAGGAATGGAGGAGTTAGACCGAAGAAGTAAGAAACATGATAGGATGTAACAGGGGAGGAGGCACCTTAGAAAATGGGACCTACCTGCGTTCTGGCTGCCTATCCGTATGAAATCGACCATGGCATACATCTCTACTGCTTATACAATAAGGAAGGGAGGGATGGGAGGGGAGGGGACCCACTCAAACACTGTTATAAGGCACTCCTGGCATTCTGAATAGTCAACATGGGCCAGGAGGGATTACCCTAACAGGAAAGTTACATATGGGTGGAGGACAAGAGGGAGAAAAAAGGGGAAAAGGGGAAACGGATAAGAGTGGTGGCAGAGTACCTTCCACAGGGTGGGCTTTGCTGTACTATAAAGAGAAGTATAAATGATAGTGTAATTGTAAAACAATGACAAAAATGTTTATTATTATTATTATTATTAGTTGTGTGTGTTGTAGTTCACCAATAAAGGGTTTGAAACATAATATCGGTATCAGCAATTTTGCACTGGAACAGGTTCGGTCTGTTCCCCCATAAAAACTGTTTGTTGCCCATGTCTAGGTATGCATCTGTATCCTCCATCTTTTTCCAAACAGTGGCAATGTGGAGGAAGAGGGGAAACAACAGTACCTTAAGGAGACGCACCCTCTCCTCATGGGTACACCTCCACCCCTTCCAGCGCTGCACCCGACACCCTCCAAACACTTATCCCAGTTAGCCACCGCACAATCCTCCAGACCAAAGCTGAGACCAGAGATACAGACCTCCACCTGCGGAAGAGGAAAGGGGGCGCAAGACGATGCAGAGGCCTCAGCGGGGCCCAACCATAGTGTCTGGCACTTGTGGTTGATAACGGATAAGGATACTGCCGAGTACTTCCTTAGGGCTTTCTGCAATACAACAACCTCTTTGGTTCCGACCACATAAATCAAGACATCATCAGCTTAGGCCACTGCTGACACAGTCTGAGAGCCAGGAGCCCCCAAGTCATACAGTGAACATATAAAGTAGGGGGCTCAAAGAGCACCTCTGCCACATCCCTGAGGTGACCCAAAAACGCCATCTAAGCCACCCATTGACAAACGGGAAGCACCCCCCCCCCCGTACAAAACCTGCAAAAAGGCCACAAATGCTGCAGGATGTCCATAGAGAAGGGGCACTACCCACAAGTATGCATGGCTCACTTTGTCGAAGGTCTTTGATCCAGGGAGACCAACCAATGGTCCCGCTGTATCCACCGCCCCCTCTCCACTGGTTCCTGGACCACCACGGCGGCATCCAGAACCCCTCTCCCCCGAACAGAATAAAACTAAGAAGGCGACAGGAGAGCACCGGACACCTCCACCAGTTGATTGCCCAAACACTTGGTCAAGATCCAGTTCACATTCAGGAGAGAAAGCGGCCGCCAGTAGTACAGGGAACTGTTGTCCTTCTCCTTGGAGAGCAGAAGCAAAACAGATTCCTAGAATGACTGGGAGAGGACCCTCTCCTCCATGATCTCCTGAAACAGGGAGGTCAAAAAGGGAGCCAGCCGAGATAAAAAGCTCTGATAGAACTCCATGGGAAGTCCATCGGGCCCAGACACCTTTCCTCCAGCCATGCCATAAATTCTCCGGGAACAAGCAGGAAGTCAGTCCTCACATATGGGTGACGTTGGCACTGATGGAGCCCTCGTGGAAGCATCCCTCCAGCTTTCAAAGAAAGCCTTTGGGAGATGACACCACGCATGCGCGGGCCCCTTCCTGCTCAAGAGTGCCATCTTGCTCAGTCTCCTTTTTTCCACGGAGCCCTTCAGACGCTGTTTGACTTCCCCCGGAAAAAGTTGATTTTTTTTTTTTTTGTGCCTGAGTTTTCAACTCGACTCTGGTCTTGCACCGGTACTCTTCCTACCTACCGTCCTCTGTGCCTCAGCGTCAAGTTCGGTCCATTTTTATAGTCTTCTTTCTTTTTATTTTCTGGCACCATTGTACCTTTTTTCCCCGCTGGCAGCCCAGAGAGTCTTCGACCTCGCAGGGGTACTTTTTCCCCCATGGCTACCAGTGGCTTTAAGAAGTGTGATTGGTGCTCTAAAATAATGTCCTTAACTGACACACACGACTGCTGCCTCTGTTGCATTGGGCTGGACTACGACCCGGCGATCTGTGGTCTCTGCAAAAGGATGTCCAGCAAGGCCCTGAAGAGCCGTCAGCAGCAGCACGATAAGTTCTTCCCCTGAATCCCTGATGCCTCCAAAGTCCAGAGCCTCATCTGAGGCCCTGACATCTCGGGAGGAGCTCTCCAAAACAGAGCGTCATCAAGGGTTCTCGGAGAGGGGGGTCTCCCTTGAGGGAACACAGGAAAAAAAAGAAACCCTCGAAGGCGGTGCCCTTGGATGGTTCCGACCGGCCAGGAACCTCCCGGGCCTGGTCCCGCAGTCCGGGGTGCTCTTCTGAGGTGTCAGAAAAGGAGAGACCTGCTAAGGTCCCCAGGAAGGGACCCGGTCTCGATCCCCAGACACTATCCTTGTCAAGGATTCCCCTTCGGGGGAGCCTGCATCGCACCTGAGTCCCTCGGTGCCCGCGCCAAAGGCTGCAAAACTTTCTGGCCTGGAGCCCAGAATGGCGGCCCTGGAGCGCAGTTTGTCTGCCTTCATCAGCCAGCAGCAGGCGCTGTTGTCTGGCATGTCTGTTTCATCCCCCCCCCCCCCCGAACACTGGGCATTCGACATCCAAGACATCCCTGGAGGCCGAGCCGATCCTTGGCTGAGGCCACTCTCGGCGTCCCACTCGACGGGAGCTCAGTCATCCCCAGCCAGTCTACCAGGTGTTGACAGCAGGACTTCGAGGGCCTTGAAGCCCCGGAGCAGTCCACCTACGAGTCATCCTCAGAGTACTCCAAATGGGAGATGGAGGATGAGGAGTCTCCTGATACCCGTTGCCACATCCCTTCCGATTCCCCAGTCTCAGAACCTCAGAGGCGGCCCCCGCCAGAGGACATGGGCTTCTTGGACTTAGTCGATATGTCCAAGGCCCTGGCGTTCCCGACTGAGTCAGAGGAGGACTTTCGGGCGGATGAGTTGGAGATAATCCAGTATGAGGCCCCTCCTCAGGAATCGCTTACAGTGCCCATTCCTCCCATCCTGGAACGGCTCATGTGGGAGACACCAGGGTTGGTGCCAGTGGTGAGCAAATGGCTCGACTCGATGTATAGGGTCTGCTGGAGCCCGGGCTTTCAGAAGTCACAACTGCCGCACAGCGCCATGTGGTGGAGTCTGTCATGCATTGGCTGAAAAGCCGGAAGACGCACTCCTCGATGCCCCCAGGCAGGGAGACCCGCATCTTAGATGCCCTCGGCAGGAAGTGCTACCAGGGCTCAATGCTCATCTACTGGGTCCAGGCCTACCAGCTGTACATGGGCATGTATTTGAGAGACCTGGCGAAAGAACTCACCGGGTTCTTGGCTGGTCTCTCTGAGGAACCTTTGCATCGGTTCAAGAGCCTGTCCAAGGCTCTCCGTGAGTGCTCCAAATTTATGTCTCCAGCAGCCTATGACAGGTTCGAGACGGCGGCCCTGGTAGCTGTGGCAGGCATCGGTCGTCCAACCTCGAGCAGTGGGTTCAGGACAAATTGGTCGATGTCCCATGCTAAGGGGAGAACCTCTTCGGCAAACCCATGACCAACAAGGCTGCCAAGCTGGAGACCGAGTTCATGACGAGGACCAGGCTCTCCAAGAAGACCACTGCCCCTCCCTGACAAAAGGGCTCGGTAACAAGCCTTTTTACCTGAGGGAAGGGGGCTGCTTACCAAAACTACCCACCCTATCAGGTCTTCCCGGCTCCCCAACAGAATCAGCAGGCCAAGAGACATGGACATGGACATGGCTTGCGTAAGCAGAAGGCTCCAAAACCTCAGGCACCGGCCCTAGCCCAGCCAGGGGGGAGCTTGAGCATAGCCTCTCTACCCCAAGGAGATCAGCAGCCCACAGAAGGACATCTGGCCCTCTATGCCCACATGGGTGCCCATCACCATCGATTCCTGGGCACAGGGTAGTCGAGCAGGGTTACCTCCTCCACCTAACTCAGGCACCTCCCCCTTATTTCCCGAGAGAGCCCCTCAGGTCTCCCCTCCACCGGGACCTTCTCCTGAAGGAATTGGCAGGTCTTCTCAAGCACAAAGCATTGGAACCGGTGCCCCACCACCTCAAGAGCAAAGGATTCTACTCCAGATACTTCCTCGTCCCAAAGAGGACAGGGGGCCTAAGGCCCATCCTTGACCTGCGCAACCTCAACAAATTCTTGGTGAGGGAGAAGTTCAAGATGCTCTCCCTCGGAACATTACTGCCATACCTCCAGCAGGGAGATTGGCTATGCTCCTTAGACCTCAAGGATGCTTATACCCACATCCTTATCCACCCCAACCACAGGCAATACCTGCAGTTTGTGGTAGGGGGCAAACACTTTCAATACCGGGTGCTTCCCTTCAGCCGAGCCTCTGCCCTGAGGGTCTTCACGAAATGCCCTGGCAGTTGTGGCCATCTTCCTCAGGCTCCAAGGGGTCTTCATGTTTCCCTACCTGGACGACTGGCTCATAAGGGGAGGCACAGCCTCTGAGGTGCAGCAGGCCACTGCACGCACCATTCAGGTTCTGCAACACTTGTGCTTCGTCATAAATTACCCCGTCTCACCTCCTCCTGGCACAATGCCTGGAGTTCATCGGGGCAAAGCTCGACACCCTCCAGGCGAAGGCCTTCCTGCCCAAGGACCGGGCCGATCGTCTCAGATCTCTGGCTCGAGATATACAACACTGTCCCTTGGTGCTTGCCCAGCACCTTCTGTGTCTCCTCGGGCACATGTCCTCTATAGTCCAAATCACCCCAGACGCTCGCCTCCACATGAGGGCGGCGCAGTGGTGTCTCCAGGACCAGTGGTCTCAGACCACAGGCCGCCTCCGAGACAGGGTTGCGGTGACTCGCCAGTTGGCGGATTCCCTGGTCTGGTGGCAGTTGCCCCAATACCTAGAAGCAGGCATGCCCTTCCAGACTCCCAGCCACTTGAGGGTCCTCACCATGGATGCTTCCCTGCTCGGCTGGAGAGCCTGCTTCAGGGCCCTCCGCACTCAGGGCACCTGGTCGCCAGATGAGAGCACCCAACTGATCAACTTCCTGGAGCTCCGAGTGACACACCTCACTCTGAGGGTTTTCTGTCACCACCTGTGCCACCATCCGGTCCTGGTCCAGATGGACATCCAGATGGCAATGTTTTACATGAATAAACAAGGGGGCACAGGGTCCTGTGTCCTTCCAGGAGGCACTGGGTCTCTGTTCGTACGCAATCCAACAGGATATCCTCCTACGGGCAGTGTACCTGCCAGGCCAGGACAACCTGCTGGCCGACAGACTCAGCAGGGTTCTCCAGCCGCACAAGTGCCCGCTGGACCCCAGTATAATTAATTGGGTTTTCCAGCTCTGGGTGAACCTGTGATGGACTTCTTCGCCAGTCTGGACATCTTTCAGTTGCCCTGCTTCTGCTCCCGGCAGGCCCACCCCTCCAGGGTGGCAGCGGATGCGTTTCTAGTCTAGTGGTCGGAAGGCCTCATGTACGCCTTCCCTCTGATGCCGCTGATCACCAAGTCCCTTGTTCAGGACCCTCCACGACAGGGCCTCGCTCATCCTGATAGCTCCCAGGTGGCCCAGGCAGCCGTGGTTCCCGCTGCTTCTGCAGTTGGCAGTAGAGGTCCCCATTCCCTTGGGCACCGCCCCGGGACTCTTATCAGGAGGGGGGCTCTCTTCTGCACCAAAACCTGGGGTCCCTCTCGGCAGCGTGGCTGCTGAGAGAGTGACTCTCGCTCCCCTCAACCTTCTGGTTGAGGTCAAAGACATTCTGCTGGCCTCTCACAAGGCCTCTACTAAGAAGACGTATGCCCTCAAATGGTGCAGGTTCTCTGTTTGGTGCGCCCATCATGGGGCTGATCCCGTCTCCTTCCCGGTGGTTTTGGTGTTGCAGTACCTTCTCCACCTCTCCCAATCTGGGCTCAAGTCTAACTCCGTCCGAGTGCACCTTAGTGCCCTGGCAGTGCACCACCACCTGATGGTTGGTAAGCCCCTCTCGGTCCAACCCTTGGTGTCCCGCTTACTTCGGGGCTTGCTCTTGTCAAAACCCCTGGTTCACCCTCCGGTGACCGAATGGGACCTCAATGTGGTGTTGGGGCAGCTCACTCGCCCGCCCTTCGAGCCTCTGGTGACTTGCCACCTTTGCTACCTCTCTTGGAAGGTGGTTTTCCTGATTGCGCTCACCTTCGCTTGCAGAGTTAGCAATCTCCAGGCCCTTGTGGCAGAGGCACCCTATACCAGGTTCTGCAAGAACAGGGTGGTGCTTTGCATGCACCCCAGGTTCCTGCCAAAGGTAGTGTCGCCCTTCCACCTTAATCAGGAAGTGGTGCATCGTACTGTGGTATGTGTGCATGGACTCAAATTGCTGCTGCTTGTGGCTCCCCTCGCGGGAGCTCTGTTTTTGCTATGGGTTTTCGGTAGCCTGTAGTTGGGGAGTCCCATATGTGAGAACTGACTTCCTGCTTGTTCCCAGAGAAAGTGTAGTTACTCACCTGTAACAGGTGTTCTCCGGGGATAGCTCGAATCAGTCCCCACAACCCCCCCCCCTCTTCCCCTTGGAGTTGCTACGGTACCATCTTTTATTTTTTCCACCTTTTAGCTGTGTTATCTGACTAAGCAAGATGACACCCTTGTGCAGGAAGGGGACCACACATGCGTGGTGGCATCTCCCAAAGGCTTTCTTTGAAAGCTGGGGGGATGCTTCCGCGTGGGCTCTATTGGTGCTGACGTCACCCATATGTGAGTACTGATTCCTGCTGTCCCCAGAGAACACCTGTTACAGGTGAGTAACTACGCTTCGCCTGCTCCACCTCCATCTGCTGCAGAGGAGCATCCAGAGCATCCAACTGTTCCCGCACCACATCCGAGTACTCCGGGGGGAAGCCCAGATTTTACTGTATCGCTGCAGCATTCACTGGGTGATCACCAAAAAGATCAGAAAAATACTCCCCATCCAGTCTCTCAGTGGCCTCCTTGAAGGTGTGCAGGGTGCCCCCCTCATTGTGATTCTTGCACAGCTGAAGTAAACTCCTTTTGAGCTGTCAATACCTGTCCTGAAGTTCTTGACCTGGAATGTATTGTTTCTAGTGGCGTTCGCGTCAGCATGCAGAGCGAGTGAGCTTCAGGCCTTTGTAGTTCATCCACGCTACACTAAATTTCATCGTAACAGAGTGGTCCTTCATACTTATCCCAGATTTCTTCAGAAGGTGGTTATAGGATTCCATCTTAATCAGTCAATCGTACTTCTGACATTTTTCCCAAAACCTCATATTCTACATATGTTGGACTGCAAGCGAGCCTTACCTTTCTGCTTGGAGTGGACAAAAGCCCATAGAAAGTCCATCCTACTTTTTGTGTATTTGGACCGCAACAAATTGGGGGTTGCCGTCTCCAAATGCACGTTGTCAATTTGCCTAGCAGATTGCATCTCTTTCACTTATGCCCAGGCAGGCATCAGCATTGAGGATCATGTCACAGCTCATAATGTCAGAGCCATGGCTGCATCAGTAGCCCTCTGTGCTCGGTCTCCATGGAAGAGATTTGCAAGGCTGCAACGTGGACATCAGTCCACTCATTCACATTTCACTACTGTCTGGAAGGGGATTCCCAGCGCAGTTTCAGCTAATCTGTTTAGGAAGTAGAATCCAACTCCATTCCCCCTATTTATTTCAGTTCAGGCTACCTTAAAAAAAAAAAAAGAATATATAAAATTAGATAAAGGCCTGTTGCCAACAAAAAAGGTTTTTCAGGAACAAACAGGAAATTAGTCCTCACATATGGGTGATGTCAGCACCGACTGAGCCCTTGCGGAAGCATCTCCCCAGCTTTCAAAGAAAGTCTTTGGGAGACCACCCCGCATTCATAATCCCCTTCTGCCCAAGGGTGCCATCTTGCTTAGTCTCCCTTTTTCCATGGAGCCCTACATACGTTTGTCTTATCCCCCTGGAAAAAAAATTGATTTCTTTGTGCACTTTGTGCCTTTTTCTGGCTAGTGCCAGTATCTTTCCTGCTTTTGAGCCCCGCTGCCCCGGCATCGGGCCTCGAAACCTTGTTAGGTTCTTTTCCATCCAGCGCCTTTTGTGCCTTTTTCAATCGCTGGCTGCGCCGAGGGTCTTTGACTTTGCTTGGGTCTTTTTTGCCCCTATGTCCACCGGATTCAAGAAGTGTGATCCGTGCTTCAAAAACATGTCCCTCACTGACACACACAATTGTTGCCTCCGCTGTCTGGGTGCCGACCACAACTCCGAGGAATGTTCTCTATGTAAAAAGATGTCCGCAAAAGCCATCCAAAGTCGCTGGCAGAAGCAGAACGACATCTTCCATAGGGAAAACTCGACCCCGGTACCCCTGATAGCCTCTGAAAGATTACTCTGCACCTCCCCTCACCTACAACGAGGCAGGCTCTTGGGTCACAGAAATCCGCACACAAAACAAGGAGAAGGTTAACTGATCACAATCTTTAGATAATACACAAATCTGTAAATAATACACAACACACTTGTATTATAAACACAGGACCAAAGCGCTTTGGGAGAGCAAGCCAGGCCTTTGCCTATGTTTACTCTGAAATCAAAGCTTTAGGCCTCTTTATTTATAGGTAAAGATTCCATTACACAGCATAATTTCACTTTATTATTCTACGTCTTACATCATGTATATTCATAATATACATATTCTATTCTACGTCTAGTGTTACATATATTCATAATATACTTTTCTATAGGCATGCACGTCATAGACCATCATGAAAAGACATACATATATTCTCAGACATGACTATGTAGGCCTTAATTCTAATTAATCCTAACACTGACAGTTTGATATCTCTGACCAGAGACAGTGAGACTGAGAGGCTGGGTAAACAGCTTGCCTTTTACTTATCTTTCTAATAACATAGGCTAATGTTTATGCTATCTAAACCTTTTACCCAATTTCTTCTACAGACTTTTCAAGGATGGTATTAAATATGGAGCTACAAATGATATTAACTCTTTCTTAGGGATTATAACAATATAATGTTATACACAGGGCCTGACTGTGTATCCAACCCGGTACAATCAAGCTTTCTTTCAGCCTCGAGCTCTAAGGCCCTGCACGGATCCTCAGAGTTGCTTAAGGCCCCCACAGTTCCCGAGCAGGCACACAGACAATCTGAGCAAGGGTCCCCGGAGCAAGAGCAATAATAAGAAAAAGTCCTCGAGGACCTCATCCTGGGAGGCAGGCAAGCATGGCAAGTCCTGTGCGCGGTCTCTCAGCCCTTGATGGGCATCCAAGGAGTCTGAGCAGGAGCGACCAGCCAAGATACCCAGGATTGACGTTGAGGCATCTGGTGATGGATTCCGGACTCCCGAGGCCTGTCCTGTCGAGGACCCCCTCTCCTCCTCGACATCCGACCCGGTCACCCTGGCATCTTTGTCAAAAGCTGCAACCCTGAGAGGGAAACCAGAATGCTGGCTCTGAAACGCAGCATTTGTCCATTCCTAACCTCGCAGCAAACATCACTGCCCGACTCCGCTGGTACACTCCCTGAAAACACAGGGACCTCGATGCTGAGAACTCCCTGGGCTGCCAAAGTGATCCCTGAGAGCCACATGCCTCGTGTGGCTCCTCGGTGAGGGTCTTGTTCTTGCTCCGATCCTCGGGAGTGAGGTCCTTGCAGGCGAGTGCCTCTGGCTCCGGCCCCAAGGCATCGAAGACTGGACCCTCCGGCGCCGCTGGAGCCATCAGGTCTCAAGTCGTTGATGGACTACTCCGACTGGGAGTCTGATGTCGAGACCTCCCCTGACACATGGGCCCACTGAGATCTCCCCTTGGACCTGTCTGCCAGCCTCGAGGTGCCGGTCCCCACCCGAGGACACCTCATTCCTCAAGTTTGTTCAGGACATGGCGAAGGTCCTCCTCCTCCTCACTAAAGAGTCAGATGAGGACCCGTGTATGGAAAGACTTGAAATTCTCCAGTACGTGGCCCCACCCAAGTAGGCCTTCATGGTCCCTGTTCCTCCCATCCTCGGTCGACGACTCCTCCGGATGTAGGAGATGCCAGCATCTGTGCTGATCCTCAGCCGATGCCTGGATACCATGTACTGGGTCCAACAAGGTCCAAGGTTCTTGAAGGTGCAACTCCCTTACACCTCCATGGCGGTCAAGTCAGCCATGCGCCGACAAAAGTGTCTGAAGGCCCACTCATCTGTGTCCCTGGGCAGGGAGTCCCGCACCCTTGACACCCTCGGACAGAAATGTTACCAGGGCTTGATGCTAGCATGCTGCATACAGACCTACCAACTGTATATGGCCATGTTCCTCTGAGACCTCACCAAGGAATTCGGAGTCTTCATAGCGGGTCTCGACAGTGAGCACTTCCAGCGCCTTCAGACCCTCGTGAAATCTGACAGTGACTGCTTGAAGTACCTGTCTCTGGGCGGCCTACGACAGCTTTGCGTCCAGCACAAGGGTGGCTGCCGTGGGCATCGGTGCCTGATGCCAGGCTTTGCTTCAGGCATCGGACCTCTAGCAATGGGTCCAGGAGAAACTCCTCGACATCCCTTGCCTCAGGGAAAACCTCTTCGGCAATCTGATGGAGGACAAGGCAGCCAAAATCGAGACAGAGTATGTCACCAGAACTCAACTCTTGAGGAAGACCACCTCTCTTCCCAGGAAGAAAACACCCAGGAAGAGACTTCCCTTCCACAGAAAGGGTCAACCCTATCGGTGCTATCCCCCTTACCCAGCCACCCAGAGCCCTCCACAGGGTCACCAGGTCAAGGGAATAGGCCAGGGCCCACAGCCACCAGCCCCAGTACCTATCTTGGAAGGTTGTCTTTCTGGTGGCACTCACCTCTGCCTGCGAGTCAGCAAGCTCCAAGCCTTGGTGGCCAAGCCACCCTACACCAGGTTCTACAAGAATAGGGTCGTGCTTCGCACCCCCCTAAATTCTTTCCGAAGGTGGTATCCGTCTTCCACTTCAACGAAGAGGTGGTGCTCCCCACCTTCTTCCCACGGCCCTGTGCTGACAAGGCAGCGGCCGTTCTGCATGCTCTGAACTGCAAAAGAGCCCTGTCCTTCTACTTACAGCGTACTTAGGGCCACCGTAAAGCCTCACAGCTTTTTGTTTCTTACGACCCCAGTCATCTGGGGAAGGCTGTCACTAAGCGCAGCCTGTCCATCTGGGTGGCAGACTGCATTGCCTTCACCCACGACAGGGCTGGGCTGCCGTTGGAGCGCAGAGTCATGGCGCCCAATGTCAAGGCTATAGCAACTTCCTTTACAAGCCTACGCTCCGTCCCCCTGGTGGACATCTGCCGGGCTGCCACCTGGTCTTCCATTCACACTTTTGCAGTTCACTACTGCCTGGAGAGGGAGTCCTTATGGGACAGTGTCTTAGGTCAGGCCACACTCCGTTATCTGTTCGGGGTTTAGGCAACTCCTGCCCTCCGACCCGTCTTTTTCAGGCTTCCGGAACCATGGTTCTCCCTGGATACTGGGGTCTTCAGAGTTGTCCTCATATTTGCTTGTGGCTGCTCACAGCTGGGCCGTGTTTTCTCTACAGGTTCTCGGTAGCTTGTAGCTAGGGAGTCCCATATGTAAGGACTGAATTCCTGCTTGTTCCTGGAGAAAGTGTAGTTGCTCACCTGTAACAGGTGTTCTCCAGGGACAGCAGGAATCAGTCCTCACAACCCTCCCTCTTCCCCTTGGAGTTGCAATACAATTTTTGGCCATCTTCTTTTGTCTGCTCTAGCTATGTCATCTGACTGAACAAGATGGCACCCTTGGGTGGGAAGGGGACCATGCATACGTGGGGGCATCTCCCAAAGGCTTTCTTTGAAAGCTGGGGAGATGCTTCTGCAAAGGTTCGGTCAGCGCTGACGTTGCCCATATGTGTGGACTGATTCCTGCAGTCCCTAGAGAACACCCGTTACAAGTGAGTAACTACGCTCTGTTATCGCCTATTTTTTGTTCAAGGTAGCCTGTAACTAGGAAGTCCCATACGTGAAGACTTTTTTCTTGCTTGTCCATGGAGAAAATATAGTTACTTACCTGTAGCAGGTGTTCTCCATGGAGAGGTCATATGAGTAAATCGAGGCTGGCATAAGATTAGCTGCCCAACTGAGTTTTGAATAGACTGTAGGGGAGAGAGATGATTCAGAGGGAGACCAACAAGGAGGAAGTTGCAGTAGTCTAGACGGGAGGTGAATAAAGAGTGGATAAGTGTCTTAATAGTGTGGCAAAATTTGTCCCTTCCTTTCTACACAATGTTATAGAGAAAGAAGCAACAGGTTTTAGCTATCTGTTGGATGTGTGCAGCGAAAGAGAGAGTAGAGTCAAAGGTGACCCCAAGTTTGCGAACTGAGGAAACAGGGAGGAGTATAGTGTTACTGACAGAAATAGAGAAGGGAAGAAGGGGGAAAGAGGGTTTAGGGGAAAAGATAAGGAGCTCAGTTTTGGCCATGTTCAGTTTCAGATGGCAGTGAGACATCCAGGCAGCAATGTCTGATAAGCAGGCAGAGATCCGGGGCTGGATTCCTGGAGAGATTTCAGGCACAGTAAGGTAGATCTGAAAGTCATCAGCATATAGATGGTACTGAAAACCATGGGAGGAAAAATGCATGAAGGGACTGAGTGTAGAGAGAGAAAAGGAGAGGTCCCAAGACAGAGCCCTGAGGTACATCAGCTGAAAGCGGGATGACGGTAGAAGAGTTATCACCAGAGCATACACTAAAAGTGCAATGGGAGAGATAGGAAGAAAACCTGGACAGAACAGAGTCTCTAAATCCAAGCGAGGACAGAGTATCGAGGAGAAGGTGGTGATCCATAGTGTCAAAGGCAGCAGAAAGGTCAAGAAGGAAGAGAATCAAGTATAGGTCTTTGGATTTATTGAAGAATAAGTCACTGGAGACTTTGGCAAGAGCCGTTTCTGTGGAATGTAGAGAACGAAAGCCAGATTGCAGTGGATACAGAAGGTCTTGCGAGTAAAGAAAGTAAAGACAGTGGTGGTGAACCGCTCATTCAAGTAGTTGTGAAGCAAAGGGGGGGAGGAGAGAGATAGGTCAGTAACTGGAAGGACAAATAGGATCTAGTGAAGGCTTTTTGAGGAGAGGTGTAACCACAGCATGTTTGAAGACCACGGGAACAGTTGCAGTGGAAAGAGATAGGTTAAGGCTATGACAGATGGAAGGGATGATGATGGAAGAGATAGAGCTGAGTAGATGGGTGAGGATGGGATCAGAGGAGCAGGTAATCAGTTTGGAGGAGGAGAGGAGATTTACAGTTTCCTCCTCAGTGATTTCAGAAAAGGAAGAAAGGGTGACTGAAGGTAAGGGAAGGATTTGAGATTGAAGAGGGGGAAAATGAGATGGAGGTGACCTGCAGAGAATTCAAGGCTAACCTTCTGGAGTTTGTCATGGAAGAAGGCCCTCTCTTGCAGGGATCTGTATTGTCATTCTCAGCAGAGGGAGTTTCCCTTCGCACTGTTCCCTCATTCTTGCCTAAGGTGATTACTCCTTTTCATGTCAATCAGCCTCTTTTGTTGCCTGCCTTTTCTAAGGAACAACGTTCCAGACGTTTCAAGAATCTTCGGGCGGTTGATCTCAAAAGGATTCTCCTTCGCTATCACAAAGTCACCAGTTCTTTTCACAAGACCGACCATCTTTGTGTGCTTTTTGTGGAACCGCGCCGAGGTATGGCAGCTTCAAAATCTACTATCGCCAGATGGATACGCCGTACCATCGAATCAGCCTATATTCTGCAAGGCAAGCCAGTGCCTGCCGGTCTTCGCGCACATTTGACTCGAGCTCAAGCTTTGTCTTGGGCCGAGTGATCACACGTAGTCCCTCTTGATATTTGTCGAGCGGCAACCTGGTCTTCCTTGTCTACTTTTGTCCAGCATTATCGCCTGGATGTTCAGGCACGTGAGGACAGTCGTTTTGGGGCTAGTGTGCTGTCAGTGGCTCTCTCTGCCCACCCTGGGGTTCATTAGGTTGGGTACTTCCCGCTTGTCTGGACTGGTCTAGCAGTATGAACTGGAAGGAGAAATTTCATTTACTGTTCATTTCCTTTCCTGGAATACTGCTAGACCAGTCCAGAACCCACCCCATTGTCAGTGTCGCAACTGCTGGTGCAGAGGAGCCGACGTTCTTCTTACTTCAGACACAAGCAATTACATATTCCAGAGAAAGTCCACGACAGTGGATTCAGGTTTTTTCTCCAAGGAATCATGATTGATCCTTCTCCACCTTTCATGGTTCGAGTTGAGGGTTTTAATTGAATTAGTTGTTACCTGTACATAGTTGAGTTGGTTAGTCAGGTTTTCTCCTTATGTTGGTACTTGTCAAAAGAATACAGACTAGGTCCTCTAGGGGCACTCCTATGTCACCCAGAGCCCAACCAATCACAGCTCTGGAGTGTTTTTTCTCTGTCTCCAACATTTGCTGGCAGGGGGACATAACCCGCTTGTCTGGACTGGTCTAGCAGTATTCCAGGAAAGGAAATTAACGGTAAGTGAAATTTCTCCTCCCTTCCCCTTCCGATACCTCTCTCACAGACTCCCCATATTCTGTTCCCCTTCCAGACTCTCCCCGCCCTTCACCATCTATGTAGATGACATACAGTGGATAGTCCCATTAGAATGGGATTGGACACAGGATGTGCAGATGATGAATGGTTGTTTGGAAGAGATTAAAAATTGGTTGCATTATAATGGATGATTGATCTTGAATATTTTATGTATTTATTTAACAGGTTTTATATATCGCTTTATCATTTCAGTCAAAGCGGTTTACATTGTAACTTAAACGTGGTAATATACATTAAACAGGGACATTGATAACTTGGATTTTTTTTCTGAGGTAATGGAGGGTTAAGTGACTTGCCTGTTTAGGTATGATAGAAATTGAGAAGTCTTCCTTAAGATTGTTATTGATGATTGATGGTATTGCTATCCCTTGGGTAAATGAACTTCAATCCTTGGGGTGTTAATAGAAGAATATGGGATTGGGATTAAACAGATATCCAAAGAGATTTCTAAATCAGAATTGCAGATAACAACACAGGCTCTAATGTTATATGTGGGCTTAAAAGATAAATTGTGTAAAAAGTTGCAGATTGTGCAAAATACTACGGCTAGGTTTCTACTGGGGAACAAGAAAAATGAGCTTTCACCATTTCTAAGGAAATTACACTGGCTTCCCATTAAGGAGAGATGCAATTTTAAATTCTTAGTGTTGATATTTAAGGCTATAAGAAATGGGAACCATTGTACTTGAAGAACAGATAGGGGGGTGTTTACTAAATGACGGTAGCGGACTCTGTGCGATATAGGAGTCACGGCCCCATTGATTTCAATGGGCCTGCGGCTCCAATATCCCACGGAGTCCGCTACTGCCATTTAGTAAACATCCCTGTTAGTGTTATGTGCCTGAAAGACCATTGCGCTCCTCACAGGGTAATTTATTAAAAGCCAAGGTTTGATGTTTATCTGAAAGTGTACTTGGAGGAATAGGGGCTATAGTGCCGCTGGTCCTGAGTGTTGGAATGATTTACCAATTCATAAGATGGGAGACTAATGTTCTGAGTTTTAGAAAGGGAGTACAAATTTTTATTCCCTTTGGAGATTAACTCTTGGATTTTAATTTTGTGGATGTTAATTTGTTACAAGTGATGCTGACACTATTTTTATTTGTATTCTGTCTCTTTCTTGCGTTCACCTTTTATCATTTTTATTTTTATTATTCTATCTGAATTTTAAACCATTTAAATTATAAAATCACAAAGATGTTATATAAAAATGTAAAAATAAATAATTATTTTATATATATTGTCACACCCCAGCCCCCGGCCACGTGCCTAAAGAGCTAGGGTGGACATTATGTCCTTCATAAACGGGTTGAACAACTATCTTCAGCACTAAGGCATGTTGGGAGTTGTAGTTTCCCTTCTAAAAGTATAGCTGTGACAAACCAGTATGAAGGTAAATGATATAGGTTGTAAAAAGGGGGTGCTTGTTATGAAAGTACCACCATCTTGGCAAGTATGTAAATTAACTGTCTTGCAAAGGATTGTGGTTATTGAAGTCCATTCACACAAAGCTTGCCTTTTTAAAATAAATGAAAACTCTTGTAGTTGGTCGAGTGTAAGGCAAAATTAGAATTTATTTATGGGGTGAATATTCCACACAGATATGCTTGGTAACACCATCCAGATAACTTCTCCAGGGTTTATTCAACAAAAATAAGGCAACTGAAAATCTTATGTAAATAAGAATCAAAGTCCTTTATGGAACAGAAAGGCTTTCTTACAGCCACTGCTAATAAACTTCTTAGCAGTGCTGAGGGTAAAACAAATCAAAGAGGAAAACTTCTTTATACAAAAACATAGCTCACTTTCTCCATACAGAAAAGAACTTTTAAATCCCACGTGTGCACAGCTTGTGCTGGGCTCCCCTCCACCAACAGGTGACAATTAACTGCAATCAGTAGCTTGATTTCAGCACACGTGGAAACTTTCCAACAAAGCTTTTTCTTTTCAGCAAAACTTTATGGGAAGCCAATATTTAGAATGTTTCCTTTTGATGTTTTCTCTTATCTTTAGGATTTTCCTAAAATAACAACCTACTCAAAGAACATCATGACCTTGATCCTTTATTTGGACAGGCGCGTCTTCTTGGGTCTGGATGACTGCAGGTTCTGTCTCTTGCTTTCAGGGTCATACTGGAAGACCCAAGTCTTGTCTCCTGTGATGACTCGGCCAACGAACTCTGGATCTTCTCTATCAAGTCTCGATAAACATTGACCCGGCGCGCGCCTTCTGGTCGTCTGATAAAAGCCTGGCCACTATCTTGGCCACATCTTCCCCATCCCCAGCTTTTGCACCAAGATGGTTCGCACTGACTCCCTGTTCAGGCTGAGCTCCTCAGCTATCATCCGCACCGTCAATCTGCGATCACTCTGCACCAGCTGGTTCACTCTGTCAGTGTTCTCAGCCATCTTTGTTGTGGAAGGCCGTCCTGACCTGGGGTCATCTTCCACCTCCTCGCGGCCAATCTTGAAGCGTGTGTGCCACTTAAGGACTCGCAGTCTTGACATTGCATCTTCTTCATAAACCTTTTGGAGAAGTTGGAGATTCTCAGTTTGGCCCTTCTCCAACTTAACCAGAAATTTCAAGTTGATTCTTTGCTCCATGTTTCTGCCACCTCCAGTTGCGTGACAAAGCGATGAAGCAGTGTGTCACAAAAAACCTGAAAAAGAAAAACAGAGTGAGAGAGATGAAAAATATTATAGCAGAATAGTGACGAGATGTTGCACAACACAGTGACACAAGCGGTTAGCCCAGGGGTGGGCAAGTCCGGTCCTGGAGAGCCGCAGACCAGTCAGGTTTTCATGATGTCCCTAATGAATATTCATGGACCTACAATGGAAGGCAGTGGATGCAAATAGATCTCATGAATATTCATTAGGGACATCATGAAAACCTGACTGGTCTGCGGCTCTCCAGGACCGGACTTGCCCACTCCTGGGTTAGCCAATTGGCATTGAGTCACAGGCGTGGTTGCCACAGTCTCGTTTCTTTTTTCTCACACCTCGTATGTATATATACATATACATACACACATACAGTACATACACACAAAGTTGTAGTCAACATTACTGGCAGTTCAACCCCTTAATGTCAGATATCTCCTTAAAAAAAAGTGGCCAGTAAAATGACTTTGGACTATATATGCACACATATTTGACACAAAAAAGAATCAAATAAAACAAGACCAATTAAAAAAGGAAATAATAGGAAATAATATAAAAACTGGGACATGATTGGCCGGGACATGATTATTGGCACCCTTATAAACAATTCAAATCAATTTGAACAGAGGAACCACATTCCCATTGCAGTAAAATGAGATGCACCTGTGATCAATTGTCATTACTCATATGACTTGAATCAACCAAAGAATTATGGCTCCTGCAGCCTCTCGCTCACACACACACATTCACATCCACCAAACTGGACCCATCACCGCACTGCTGAACTTTCTACTGCTCAGCTCCAATGGCACGATCAGCACACAAAGAACTCCATTGAAAGGACGGCGTGGAGGTAAGCTCCTCCCTGCTGCACACCTCATCCACCTGCATCCACAGGACAGTTTAAATTGCTGCTCACTCGAGGCGCGGCCACGCCAAAATCTTTGGCATAGCCCTTAGGCAAGGACAGAGATGAGGACTACTACTTGCCTCACATACCTGACCACATCATATCCAAGAAACAACCTTTCTCCAGGACCAAGCAGAAGTCAGTCCTCACATATGGGTGACGTCGGCGCCGACGGAGCCCTCGCGGAGCAATTTTCCCCAGCTTTCAAAGAAAGCCTTTGGGAATTGCAGCGCGCATGCGCGGTCCTCTTCCCGCCCAAGGGTGCCATCTTGCTCAGTCTTCTTTTTTCCGCGGAGCCCTACAGACGTTGCCTGTGAATCTCCGCAGAAAAGTTGATTTTTTCTCTATTTTTCTCTTTTTTCTTCGGTTCGACGCCGGTTTCTTTTCCCGCCCGGACTCGCGACGCCGGTTGCGAGTCCGTCCCTTATTTTTCGTTTTTTTGGCCTTCGTGACAGATTTCACGCCTTTTTCCTTTTTCCCTGGCAGCCCGGTCATTCGACCTCGCAGGGGCCCTTTTTCCCCCGATGGCTGCCAGCGGCTTTAAAAAGTGTGATCTCTGTAAGAAACTCATGTCTCTTACAGACACTCATGACTTCTGCCTCCGCTGCCTCGGCCCAGATCATGATTCCCTGATCTGTGTGCCCTGCGGCAAAATGTCCTCAAAAGCTTTGAGGAGTCGGCAGCATTAGCGGGAGCGTATCTTCTCTGACTCCGGCTGGGCTCGGACCTCGTCAGAGGCTTCGACGTCTCGGGACTCTGGTCCTGAGCATCGTCGAAGTTCCTCTGAGAGGGGGTCTCCTACCCGGGAACATCATCGGAAGAAGAAACCCGTGAGGGCGGGATCGGTGGACGCTCCTGGTTCCTCGAGGGCCAGGTCGCATAGCCCCGACTCCCGTCTCGGGTCCTCGGAGATGGAGAGGCCGTCAAAACATCCTCGACTCGAGGTGGACTTACCCGCTCACGTGAGTACTGTTGTCCTCGTTGACTCACCTCCGAAGGACCCGACGCCGGGCCCGACGCCGTCGGGGCCCGAGTCGGGGGCTGCTGGGTCTCCTGAGCTCGGACTCAGGTTGACGGCCTTGGAGAGCAGTCTGACTGCCTTCTTGGACCAGCAGCGGGTATTGATCGCTGGCCTCGCCGGTTCTTCTGCCCTGACCACCGGGACGTCGACCTCCAAATCGACCCCGGAACCCGAGCCGATCCTCGAGTCCATGAGGGCTCGAGTCGATCCTCGGTCGAGGTCTCCTTCGGCCTCCCATTCGGGACCGAGGTCGTCGACGCCGACTCCCTCGGCGTCGGAGCGGATAGCATCGGTGCCCGCCCGACCGGAGCTGCTCGACTCCTCCTCCGAGGAGTCGGCCTGGGAATCGGAGGACAAAGAGTCACCTGGTTCCTTTCGGACTCGGTGTGTCCCTTCGGACTCCCCCGTCCGAACCTCGGAGACGGTCCCCCCCGGAGGATACCCGGTTCTCGGACTTCATGAGGGATATGGCCAAGGCTCTGGCCTTCCCCGCGGATCCCGAGGAGGAGCCTCGAGTCGAAGAACTCGATGCCCTCCAATATGACTCTCCCCCGAAGGAGGCCTTTATTGTACCGGTTCCTCCGATGCTGGAACAACTTCTCTTCCGCATGTGGGAGAGCCCGGCGTCGTCGCCGGTATTAAGCAAGCGGGTCGATTCCATTTATCGAGTCCGCAAGAGCCCCGGCTTCCAGAAGGCACAACTACCGCACCATTCCATGGTGGTGGAATCGGCCATGCATAGACTTAAGAGTCAAAAAATGCACTCCTCGGTGCCCCCTGGTAGGAAAGCCCGAAGCCTGGATGCCCTCGGTAGAAAGTGCTTCCAGGGCTCTATGCTTGCTTGTCGAGTCCAGACATACCAGCTTTACATGGGCATGTATCTCCGAGACCTGGCTAAGGAAATAGCCGGGTTCTCTGCTGGTCTCTCCGACGAACCTTTGCAGAGGTTCCAATCCTTGTCCACTGGTATTCGGGAGTGCTCCAAGTTTATATCTCGAGCAGCCTATGATGGTTTTGAGGCTTCGGCTCGAGTAGCTGCGGCCGGCATCGGTGGACGCCGCCAGGCTTGGCTTCAGACGTCCGACCTCGAGCCCTGGGTACAGGACAAGTTGGTTGATGTCCCCTGCCGAGGTGATAACCTCTTTGGCAAGCCCATGGATGAGAAGGCTGCACAAATCGAGACGGAGACTCTCACCAGGACTCGTCTCTCAAGGAAGACCTCTGCCCCTTCTCAAAAGAAGAAGGCCTCGGGGAAAAAGCCCTTTTACCCGAGGAAAGGTGCTGCCTATAAATACTACCCTCAGTATCAGGCCTCAGCAGCTCCCCCACAGGGAAAGCAGGCCAAGGGACGGGGTAATGGGTCCCGTAGGCAGCAAGCCCCCAAGCCTGCACCACCGGCCCCTGCTCAGCAGGGTGGGGGTTTTTGACTTCCTCAGCATAGCCTCTCCCCCTCAGCTGGTTGCTCTCAGCACAGGAGGCCGGCTGGTCCACTTTGCCCAAAGGTGGTCCAACATCACCACAGATACCTGGGTACTTCACATAGTTCAAAAGGGCTATCTTCTTCACTTTCACCAGGTACCTCCCTCCTACTTTCCAGGGGAGCCTCCCAGACTCCCTTTGCACAGGGACTTACTCCTTCAGGAGTTAGCAAGTCTCGTTCAGGAACAAGCTGTGGAACCGGTGCCCCACCACCTGAAGGGTCAAGGGTTTTACTCCAGGTACTTCCTGATTCCAAAAAGAACAGGAGGCCTCAGACCCATCCTGGACTTGCGAAACCTCAACAAGTTCCTTGCAAAGGAAAAGTTCAAGATGCTTACCCTTGGAATCCTGCTGCCCTACCTCCAGCAGGGCGACTGGCTATGCTCCTTGGATCTGAAAGATGCATATACTCATATCCTCATTCATCCGGACCACAGACAATATCTCAGATTTGTTGTGGGAGGAAATCATTACCAGTACAGAGTGCTGCCCTTTGGCCTATCCTCCGCACCCAGGGTGTTCACCAAATTCCTCGCAGTGGTGGCGGCTTATCTGAGACTTCAAGGTCTGTTTGTGTTCCCCTACCTGGACAACTGGCTCATCAGAGCCCAGTCTTCCCAGGAGGCCACTCAAGCCACTCATCGCACTGTGGCTCTGCTCCAGCATTTGGGTTTTGTCATAAACTTCGCAAAGTCCACTTTGCTCCCCTCTCAAAATCTCGAGTTCATCGGCGCCCGGTTGGACACACTTCAGGCGCGGGCCTTCCTCCCTCTGGACAGGGCCAAGCGGCTCATGGATCTCGCCGGCCACTTTCACAGCAATGCACTGGTCTCAGCCAGGCATTTTCTGCGACTGCTCGGCCATATGGCTTCCACGGTCCATGTGACCCCCAATGCCCGACTGAACATGCGTCCTGCTCAGTGGTGCCTTCGCAATCAATGGCATCAGGTCACCGGGAGCCTAGCGGACTCCGTACGGATCTCCGACCAGCTGGTCTCTTCTCTACAATGGTGGCTTCATCTGCCAAACCTGGTACTAGGAGTGACTTTTCAGCCCCCTACGCATTCTCAGGTCCTGACGACCGATGCTTCTCTCCTGGGTTGGGGAGCACATTGCCAAGGGACATGTACTCAAGGCCTCTGGAATCCTTGGGAGTCTGCTCAGCAGATAAACTTCCTGGAGCTCAGAGCCATCCGCCTAGCGCTCAAAGCATTCTCTCACCTGGTTTCTCACCAGTCGGTGCTGATACAGACAGACAATCAGGTGGCAATGTTCTATGTGAACAAACAAGGCGGAACAGGCTCCTTCCTTCTCTGTCAGGAGGCCCAAAAGCTATGCTCTTGGGCAGTCCACCACGGCCTCATCCTCAAGGCTGTCTATCTCCCAGGTCAAGAAAATTACCTGGCCGACAAGCTCAGTAGGATCCTCCAGCCACACGAGTGGAGGTTGGATCCGCTGGTGGTTCAGCGGATCTTTCTCAAGTGGGGCCTCCCCACCATGGATCTGTTTGCCAGTCCTCTGAACCGGCAGCTGCCCAGAATCTGCTCTCGGCAGCCGCATCCTCTCCGGGTAGCGGCGGATGCTTTTCTAATTCCATGGTCTACCGGCCTCTTGTATGCCTTTCCTCCCATGCCACTGGTGTCTCGGACGCTCTTCAAGGTTCTCAGAGACAAAGCATCGATGATCCTCGTGGCTCCCCGGTGGCCGAGACGACCTTGGTTCCCGCTTCTGATGCAGCTAGCGGTAGACACTCCTCTTCCACTGGGATTTCAGCCCGACCTCCTGTCGCAGGATCAGGGGACTCTCCTACACCCCAATCTCCGGTCCCTTCATCTGATGGCCTGGCTGCTGAAAGGATAGTCCTTGCTCCTCTGCAGCTACCTCCAGATGTGGAAGAGGTGGTCTTGGCCTCCAGGAGGCCCTCCACCCGCAAGACCTACGCTCTCAAGTGGCGTCGGTTCTCCATCTGGTGTACTCAGCAGTCTCAAGATCCTTTCTCCTGTTCAGCATCAGTGGTCTTGCAGTACTTGCTCTCTCTCTCCAACCTTGGACTAAAGTCCAACTCGGTAAAGGTCCACCTCAGTGCTCTTTCTGCGCATCACATGCCGGTGGATGGTAGGCCTCTTTCCAGCCACCCTCTGGTGGCTCGGTTTCTCAGAGGCCTCCTTCTCCTTAAGCCACCTTTGCGCCTGCCAGCCCCGGACTGGGACCTTAATGTGGTGTTGCAGCGGATTACCTGTCCGCCTTTTGAGCCTATGGCTACCTGTCCACTACGTTTTCTTTCTTGGAAAACCTTGTTCTTGGTAGCCCTCACTTCTGCTAGACGCGTTAGTGAGCTGCAGGCCCTGGTTTCTGATCCTCCTTACACTAGGTTCTACAAGAACCGGGTAGTCCTACGGACTCACCCTAAATTTCTTCCCAAAGTGGTTTCCCCTTTTCACATCAACCAGGAGGTGGTACTTCCGACCTACTTTCCCAGGCCACACTCCAGCCGAGCTGAAATGGTCCTGCATACCCTGGACTGTAGAAGGGCGTTGACCTTCTACCTTGACCGTACGCGGGAGCACCGAAAGGCTGTTCAGCTCTTCGTGTCTTATGACCCCAACAGGTTGGGGCTCCCTGTCTCCAAGCGTACTCTGTCCATCTGGATTGCGGACTGTATCGCTTGGGCTTACGAGGCAGCCGGCCTCGTGCTGGAAGGTAGAGTCACAGCTCATCGTGTTCGGGCGAAGGCTACGTCGGTAGCTTACCTCCGCTCTGTTCCATTGGCAGACATCTGCCGGGCCGCTACTTGGTCTTCAAGCCAGACTTTTGCAGCCCATTACTGCCTGGAGAGGGAGTCCCGCAGGGACAGTGCTTTCGGACAGGCAGTCCTCCGTAACCTCTTCGAGGTATAGGCAACTCCTACCCTCCGTCCCGGTTGTTGGGCTACCGGTTGGAGACATATTCAGAGAAGATTCCTTCCTTCTGTGCTACTGACCTTGAGGGAGCTCATTTTTGTGCTTAGGGTCTCCGGTAGCCTTAAGCTTGGGAGTCCCATATGTGAGGACTGACTTCCTGCTTGGTCCTGGAGAAAGCGTAGTTACTCACCTGTAACAGGTGTTCTCCAGGAGCAGCAGGAATCAGTCCTCACAACCCTCCCTCCTCCCCTTGGAGTTGCAGTTATATGCTTTCGTTTTTGCTAATTTTTGCTGTCTTTTAGCTATGTCATCTGACTGAGCAAGATGGCACCCTTGGGCGGGAAGAGGACCGCGCATGCGCGCTGCAATTCCCAAAGGCTTTCTTTGAAAGCTGGGGAAAATTGCTCCGCGAGGGCTCCGTCGGCGCCGACGTCACCCATATGTGAGGACTGATTCCTGCTGCTCCTGGAGAACACCTGTTACAGGTGAGTAACTACGCTTACAGAAACTGGGACTTTAAGACAGCACCCATTTCCTCCAACAAGCTTTGCACCCGAGAACCAACTGGGACTCTAAAACAGCATTCATTCACCTTCAAAAGGAACCACCCATCCCCCCCCCCAGAAACCTATCACCTGCTCACAAGAAGCCAGCTACAAGAAACCCTCCTTTCAAGAACTCACACCCACTAATGTTCTACAATCATGCTGCCGCTATATGTCACTCTTTACACCCTGCTCGCACTCCTCCTGCTAGCCACCGCACACAACACACCCACATACACACATCCCACATTCCACCACCTACCACAGATTCACCACCTCCATTATTTAACAGACACAAAACACCAACACACCGATTACGTAATTCTCCAGGACCAAGCAGGAAGTCAGTCCTCACATATGGGTGACGTAGGCGCCGACGGAGCCCTCGTGCGGAGCATTTCGCCACCTTTCAAAGAAAGCCTTTGGGAATGCCGCGTGCCTGCGCAGTCCCCTTCCCCGCCCAAGGGTGCCATCTTGCTCAGTCTTTCTTTTTCCGCGGAGCCCAACGGACGTAGTTTGTGTCACCTGGGAAAAAGTTGATTTTTTTCTGCGATTTTCGCTTCTCTTTATCCGGTTCGAAGCCGGTTTCCCTTCCCGCCTGAGCTCGGTACACTGGTATAGTGTCCGGAACTTCTTTTTCATTTTTTGTTCTTTCTGACTAGCGTTCGTGCTTTTTCTGTTGTTTTCACTGGCAGGCCCGGTCTTTTGACCTTGCTTTGGCCCTTTTTCCTCCGATGACTACCAGCGGCTTCAAAAAATGTGATCGGTGTAAGAAACTTATGTCTCTCACCAACACACACGACTGCTGCCTCCGATGCCTCGGGCCTGACCATGACCCGCTGGTCTGTGGCCCGTGCGGCAAGATGTCGTCGAAGGCGCTTCGGAGCCGTCAGCATCAGTGTGAAAGAATTTTTTCTAAGTCTGTGTCCAGCCGGGCCCAGACTTCGTCAGAGGCCTCGACATCTCGGGAGTCTGACCCCAAGCAGCATCGTGGGTCCTCTGAGAGAGGGTCTCCCACCCGGAAGCACAAATGGAAGAAGAAGCTCATGAGGGCGGCATCAGTGGAGGCATCTGGATCCTCGAAGGCCAGGTCGCGCAGCCCTGACTGCTGCCTGGGCTCTTGGAGTCGGAGTGGCCAACCAAGCAACCTCGCCTTGAGCCGGAGTCCCCGAGTCAGGTAACTTCTGTTGTCCTCGTGGACTCTCCCCCGGGAGAACTGACGTCAGGCCTGACGCCGTCGGGGCCCGAGTCGGGGGCTGCGGAGTCTCCTGAGCTCGGACTCAGGCTAACAGCACTGGAGAGCAGCCTGGCTGCCTTCATGGAGCAGCAGCGGGTACTGATCGCCGGTCTGACCGGTGCATCTGCCCCGACCCCCGGGAACCCGACGTCTAAGTCGACCCCGGAGGCCGAGCCGATCCTCGAGTCAATCAAGTCTCGTCGATCCTCGGCCACAGTCTCCCTCGACCTCCTGTTCGGGGCCGAGGTCGTCAACGCCAGTGCCCTCGGCATCGGGGAGGCATCAAGGCCCGCACGGCCGGAGCTGCTCAACGACTCCTCGGAGGAGTCGGCATGGGAGATGGAGGATGAGGAATCTCCTGCCACTTTCTGGACCCGGTGCGTCCCGTTGGACTTCCCAGAGTCCAGGCCTCAGAGAAGGTACCCCCCCCGGAGGATACCCGGTTCTCGGACTTCGTCAGGGACATGGCCAAGGCTTTGGCATTTCCAGCAGAGGCCGAGGTGGAGCCTCGAGCCGAGGAGCTCGTTGCCCTCCAGTACGATTTTCCTCCGAAGGAAGCCTTCACTGTTCCGGTTCCTCCAATGCTGCTCTTCCGTATGTGGGAAGCACCGGCCTGGGTACCGGTTCTGAACAAACGGGTCGATTCCATTTATCGAGTCCGTAAGAGCCCTGGGTTCCAGAAGGCACAGCTACCGCACAGCTCCATGGTTGTGGAATCGGCCATGCACAGGCTGAAAAGTCAAAAGATGCACTCCTCGGTGCCTCCTGACCGGGAGGCCCGGAACCTGGATGCCCTCAGTAGAAAGTGCTTCCAGGGCTCTATGCTATCTTGCCGTGTCCAGACTTATCAGCTGTACATGGGCATGTACTTATAGGATCTGGCAAAGGAAATTGCTGGGTTCTCGGCTGGCCTCTCCGAGGAACCCTTGCAGAGGTTCAAAGCCTTGTCTTCAGGGATCCGGGAGTGCTCGAAGTTTATATCTCAAGCATCCTATGACGGCTTCGAGGCTTCGGCCCGGGTAGCCGCGGCCGGCATCGGTGCACGCTGTCAGGCCTTGCTACAGTCATTGGACCTGGAGTCATGGGTACAGGACAAGTTGGTCAATGTCCCGTGCCGAAGTGAAAACCTATTCGGCAAACCCATGTCTGAGAAGTCTGCAGAAATCGAGACCGAGACTCACAAGGACAAGACTGTCCAGAAAGACTTCTGCCCCTTCTCATAAAAAGAAGGGCTCGGGAAAGAAGCCCTTTTTCCTGAGGAAGGGTGCTGCCTACAAAACCTACCCTCAGTATCAGGCCTCTCCAGCTCCCCAACAAGGCTAGCAGGCCAAGGGGCAGGGTCATGGGCCCCGTAGGCAGAAGACCCCCAAACCGCCAGCTCCAGCTCCTGCACAGCAGGGAGCGGGGTTTTGACTCCCACAGCATAGCCTCTCCTCCGCCGGTGGCTCCACTCAGCACTAGGGGTCGGCTGACCCTGTATGCCTACAGGTGGCCAGCCATCACAGGGGATACCTGGGTACTGAGCATAGTCCAGAAGGGCTATATGCTCCATTTCCACCAGCTACCCCCATTCTACAATCCAGGGGAGCCTCCAAGACTCCCTCTGCACAGGAACCTCCTCCTTCAGGAGTTGGCAAGTCTTTTAAAGGAACAGGCAGTGGAACCAGTGCCACACCACCTGGAAGGCTTCTACTCCAGGTACTTCCTAGTACCAAAGAGAACAGGAGGCCTCAGACCTATCCTAGACTTAAGAAATCTGAACAAGTTTCGGGAGAGGGAAAAGTTCAAGATGCTTACCCTTGGGATACTGCAGCTCTACCTCCAGCAGGGAGACTGGCTATGCTCCTTAGACCTAAAGGATGTTTATACTCACATCCTCATTCATCCAGACCACAGGCAATATTTCAGATTTTTGGTGGGAGGAAACCATTTTCAGTACAGGGTACTTCCCTTTGGTCTGACCTCTGCCCCCAGAGTTTTCACCAAATGCCTGGCGGTGGTGGCGGCTTTTCTCAGAAATCAGGGTAATTTTTTCTTCCCATACCTGGACGACTGGCTAATCAGTGGCCAGTCATTCCAGGAGGCCCGACAGGCCACTCTTCACACTGTTTCTCTTCTTCAACATTTGGGCTTTGTCATAAACTACGCAAAGTCCACTTTGCTCCCCTCTCAGAACCTAGAGTTTATAGGGGGCGAGACTGGACACCCTTCAGGCAAGGGCAGAGCCCACAGATTGATGGAGTTGGCAAACCAGTTCCAAAGCAATTCTCAGGTTTCCGCCAGGCACTACCTGCAGCTTCTGGGCCACATTGCATCCACTGTGCATGTGACCCCGAATGCCCGTCTGCACATGTGGACTGCTCAATGGTGCCTCAAGCCACCGGCGACCTTCGAGACAGAGTAAAGGTGTCCATATGGCTTCTGAACTCCTTGCACTGGTGGCTGCATCTACCAAACCTTCTCAAAGGTGTGCCTTTTCAGGCTCCAGCACATACCAGGGTGCTTACGATAGATGCATCCTTAAAGGGCTGGGGTGCACATTGCCAGGGCGTGTGCACTCAAGGCCTGTGGTCCCCTAGGGAGGCCACACAGCAGATCAACCTTTTAGAGCTGCGAGCAATTCGCTTAGCTCTGCAAACCTTCTGCCATGCTCTCTTTCAACAGTCTGTCCTAGTTCAGACGGACAATCAGGTAGCAATGTTCTACGTGAACAAACAAGGAGGCACAGGGTCCAGGCTCCTATTTCAGGAGGCACGGGACCTTTGCTCCTTTGCAGTCAAACAAGGCATGTTTCTCAAAGCAGTTTATCTGGCTGGTCAGGAAAACTTCCTAGCAGACAAGCTAAGCAGGATTCTCCTGACCCACGAATGGCAATTGAAGCCATTGGTGGTCCAGCAGATTTTCCTCCGATGGGGAATTCCATCCATCGATCTCTTTGCAAATCCACTAAACCATCAGCTGCCCAGGTTTTGCTCCAGATAACCGTATTCCCTGAGGATGGCAGCAGATGCTTTCCTAATCTCTCGTTCTACTGGCCTCCTGTATGTGTTTCCTCCCACGCCCCTGGTGGCCCAAACTCTGTTCAAGATCCTCCGGGACAAGGCCTCGGTGATTCTGGTATCCCCCAGATGGCCGAGGCAGCCGTGGTTTCCATTTCTTCTGCAGTTGGCGGTGGAAGCTCCGTTCCCTCTGGGGCTGCAACACGATCTCCTGTCTCAGGAGCAGGGTTCCCTTCTGCACCCCAATCTCAGGTCCCTCAATCTGACGGCCTGGCTGCTGAAAGGATAGTTCTAGCTCCCTTACGTCTACCTAAGGAGGTGGAGGAGGTGGTCTTGGCCTCTAGGAGGCAGTCCACCAGGAAGTCCTATGCCCTCAAGTGGCGTAGGTTTACGGAGTGGTGTGCTCAGCGCAATGAAGATCCTTTCTCTTGCCTTGTGCCAGTAGTACTGCAATATCTACTTCACCTTTCAGATCTAGGCCTTAAGTCTAACTCTATTCGGGTCCACCTCAGTGCTTTGTCAGCGCACCACTCACCAGTGGAGGGACAGTCTCTGTCGGTTCACCCCTTGGTGTCCAGATTTTTCAGGGGTCTGCTTCTGCTCAAGCCTCCTTTTCGTCCACCGGCGACTGAGTGGGATTTGAACGTGGTCTTGCAACAACTTACTCATCCACCGTTTGAGCCGATGGCTACTTGCCATTTGCGTTTCCTCTTGTGGAAAGCACTCTTCCTGGTGGCCCTTACATCGGCCAGACGTGTGAGTGAGCTACAGGCTGTAGTTTCTGATAGACCATACACACAGTTCTCTAGGAACAGGGTGGTACTACGGACCCATCCCAAGTTCCTCCCAAAAGTGGACTCCTCTTTCCACCTCAATCAGGAGGTGGTCCTTCCGACCTTCTTTCCCAGGCCGCATTCCAGCCGGGCTGAGACGGTCTTGCATACCCTGGATTGTAAGAGGGTGCTGTCCTTTTACATAGAACGTATGCGGGAGCATCGAAGGGCTACTCAGCTCTTCGTCTCCTTTGACCCTAATAGGATGGGGTTACCTGTCTCCAAGCGTACATTGTCCACTTGGGTAGCAGATTGCATCACCTGGGCATACAGGGCTGCCAACCTCCCCTTGCAGGGTCGGGTCACGGCCCACTGTGTCAGGGCGAAGGCCGCGTCAGTAGCTCATCTCCACTCTGTTCCGTTGGCAGACATCTGCCGGGCCGCAACTTGGTCTTCAAGCCAGACCTTTGCAGGCCATTACTGCCTGGAGAGAGAGTCCCGGTGGGACAGTGTTTTCGGCCAGGCGGTACTCCGTAATCTCTTTGAGGTTTAGGCAACTCCTACCCTCCGGCCCTTGTGTTGGGCTACTGTATGGGGTGTGTTCTCAGATAAAATTCTTATCACGGATGCTGAGGCTCTTGAGAGGGAGCCATTTTTTCAGCTCTGGGTTCACGGTAGCCTAAAGCTGGGGAGTCTCATATGTGAGGACTGACTTCCTGCTTGGTCCTGGAGAAAGCGTAGTTACTCACCTGTAACAGGTGTTCTCCAGGAGCAGCAAGAATCAGTCCTCATGACCGTCCCTCCTCCCCTGGGGATGCAGTCATATACTTCATTTTGTTTTTTGCTGTCTTTTAGCTATGTCATCAGACTGAGCAAGATGGCACCCTTGGGCGGGAAAGGGACCGCGCAGGCGCGCTGCATTCCCAAGGGCTTTCTTTGAAAGCTGGGGAAATGCTCCGCACGAGGGCTCCATTGGCGCCGATGTCACCCATATGTGAGGACTGATTCCTGCTGCTCCTGGAGAACACCTGTTACAGGTGAGTAACTACGCTTATACAACACATCATAAACATATCGATTGATAGCTACCACACCCCACCAATCACAGTACATAGTTCCCAGCACCCCTTCACAAACACTCAAATGCGCACTCATAAATAAACATAGAAACATGATAAAAGAAAAAAACCACATGGCCTATCTAGTCTGCCTTTCCATATCAACTACTACAACATTCCCCTTTTTCCCGTTAGAGATCCTCTGTGTTTGTCCCATGCTTTTTTGAATTCAGATACTGTTGTCATCTCTACCACTTCCACTGGGAGACTATTCCATGCATCTGCCACTCTTTCCGTAAAGAAATATTTCCGTATATTACTGTTGAGTCTATCCCCTTTCACCCTCATCCTATGTCCCCTCGTAGCTGAGCTTGCTTTCAATCGAAAGAGGCTCTCCTCCTGTGCATTTATGCCACAGAGTTATTTATTCTCCAGGACCAAGCAGGAAGTCAGTCCTCACATATGGGTGACGTCGGCGCCGACGGAGCCCCATGCGGAGCATTTCCCCAGCTTTCAAAGAAAGTCTTTGGGAATGCAGGCATGCATGCGCGGTCCCCTTCCCGCCCAAAGGTGCCATCTTGCCCAGTCTTCTTTTTTCCGTGGAGCCCTAGGGACGCCTGTCCTTGTCACCTGTGAAAAAAGTTGATTTTTCTGCGTTGGGTCAAGGTTTTTCTTCGGTTCGACGTCAGTTTCTTTCCCGCCTGGACTCGGTACACCGGTGCCAAGCCCGGATCTCTCTTTTCGGTTTTTGTCCTTAGAGACTGCGTTCGCGCCTTTTTTCTTTTCCCTGGCAGCCCAATTTTTTGATCTTGCAGGGGCCCTTTTTCCCCTGATGGCTGCCAGTGTCTTTAAGAAGTGTGATCGGTGCAAGAAACTCATGTCTCTCACCGACACACATGACTGCTGCCTCCGGTGCCTAGGGCCAGACCATGATTCTACGGTCTGTAGTCCCTGTGGCAAAATGTCTTCCAAGGCATTACGGAGCTGTCAGCACCAGCGTGAGAGGATCGTCTCCGAATCTGCCTCTGGACGGGTCCGGACTTCGTCAGAGGCCTCGACGTCTCGGGAGTCTGACCCTGAGCATCGTCAGAGCTCCTCTGAAAGGGAGCCCCCCTCGAGGGAGCATCGAAGGAAGAAGAAACCCGCGAGGGCGGCATCGGTGGACGCTCTTGGCTCCTCAAGGGCTAGGTCGCATAGCCCCAATCGCTGTCCCTGGTCTTCGGAGTCGGAGAGGCCTGCAAAGCATACTCGTGTAGAGTCGGAGGCCCTGAGTCACGTGAGTACTGTAGTCCTCGTGGACTCTCCTTCGGGGTAGCCGACGTCGGGCCCGACGCCGTTGGGGCCCGATTCGGAAGCTGCTGGATCTCCTGAGCTTGGACTCAGGTTGACGGCCTTGGCGAGCAGATTGTCTGCCTTCATGGAGCAGCAGCGGGTGCTGATCGCCGGTCTCACCGGTGCATCTGCCCCGACCACCGGGACATCGACGTCCAAGTCGACCCCGGAGGCCGAGCCGATCCTCGAGACCATGTGAACTTGAGTCGATCCTCGGCCGAGGTCACCCTCGGCCTCCCCTTCGGGACCAAAGTCATCGACGCCGATACCCTCAGCGTCGGGGCGGATGGCATCGGTACCCGCCCACTCGGAGCCACTCGATTCCTCCTCGGAGGAATCAGTGTGGGAAACGGAGGAGGAGGAGTCCCCTGACACCTTCCAGACTCGGTGCGTCCCTTCGGACTCACCGGGATCCGAGCCTCGGACAAGGTCCCCCCCCCCCCCCGGAGGATACCAGCTTCTCGGATTTCGTAAGGGACATGGCCAAAGCATTGGCATTCCCTGCGGACCCTGAGGAGGAGCCTTGAGCCGAGGAGCTCGAGGCTCTGCAGTATGACTCTCCTCCCAAGGAGGCCTTTACTGTCCCGGTTCCTCCGATGCTGGAGCGGTTGCTCTTCCGCATGTGGGAGGCGCCGGCCTCGATGCCAGTTCTAAGCAAGCGGGTCGATTCCATCTATCGAGTCCGCAAGAGCCCTGGGTTTCAAAAGGCACAGCTACCGCACCACTCCATGGTTGTGGAATCGGCCATGCATCACCTGAAGAGTCAGAAGATGCACTCGTCGGTGCCTCCTGGCAGGGAAGCCCGGAACCTGGATGCCCTCGGTAGAAAGTGCTTCCAGGGCTCTATGCTTGCTTGCCGTGTCCAGACCTACCAGCTGTACTTGGGCATGTACCTTCGAGACCTGGCAAAGGAGATTGCCGGGTTCTCTGCTGGTCTGTCCGAGGAACCTTTGCAGAGGTTCAAGGCCTTGTCTTCTGGTATTCGAGAGTGCTCAAAGTTTCTCTCGAGCAGCCTACGATGGATTTGAGGCTTCGGCCCGAGTAGGAGGGGCCAGCATCGGTGCATGCCGCCAGGCCTGGCTACAATCCTCGGACCTCGAGCCATGGGTACAGGACAAGTTGGTCGATGTCCTTTGCCGAGGTGAAAACCTCTTTGGCAAGCCCATGGCGGAAAAGGCTGCAGAACTTGAGACCGAGACTCTTACCCGGACAAGGCTGTCCAGGAGAACCTCTGCCCCTTCTCAGAAGAAGAAGGGCTAGGGGAAAAAGGCCTTTTACCTGAGGAAGACCACTGCCTACAAAACCTACCCTCACTACCAGGCCTCTGCAGCTCCCCAACAGGGTCATGGGCCCCGTAGGCAGAAAGCTCCCAAGCCTCCTACTCCGGCTCCTGCTCAGCAGGGAGGGGGTTTTTGACTATGCCGGCATAGCCTCTCCTCCTCTACAGGGCACAGGAGGTCGGCTGACCCTGTACGCAGACAGTTGGCCAGCCATCACAGGGGATACTTGGGTGTTAAGCATCATCCAGAAGGGCTATCTGCTCCACTTCACCCAGATACCCCCCCTCCTACTTTCCAGGGGAGCCTCCAAGACTCCCTCTGCACAGAAACTTACTCCTTCAGGAGTTGGAAGGTCTGCTACAGGACCAGGCGGTGGAACCGGTGCCCCACCACCTGGAAGGGCAAGGCTTCTACTCAAGGTACTTCCTCGTACCAAAAAGAACAGGGACCCTCAGACACATCCTGGACCTGAGAAATCTGAACAAGTTTCTGGAGAGGGAAAAGTTCAAGATGCTTACCCTTGGAATCTTACTGCCCTACCTCCAGCAGGGAGATTGGCTATGCTCCTTAGACCTGAAGGATGCTTATACTCACATCCTCATCCATCCAAGTCACAGACAATTCCTCAGATTTGTGGTGGGAGGGAAACACTTCCAGTACAGAGTGCTTTACTTTGGCCTCACCTCCGCCCCCAGGGTTTTTACAAAATGCCTGGCGGTGGTTGCGGCCTACCTCAGGAACCAGGGGATCTTTGTGTTCCCTTACCTGGACGACTGGCTTATCAGGGGCCAGTCTCCACAAGAGGCCAGGCAGGCCACCTTCCGAACCATATCCCTGCATCAGCACCTGGTGTTCGTTATAAACTTCCCAAAGTCCACTTTAGTCCCCTCACAGGACATGGAGTTCACAGGGGCAAGACTGGATACAATCCATGCAAAGGCCTATTTGCCTGTGGACAGAGCTCACAGGCTGATAAAGTTGGCCGGCCATTTTCAGGCGAACTCTCTGGTCTCGGCCAGACACTTCCTCCGGCTCTTAGGTCACATGGCTTCCACAGTGCATGTCACCCCAAATGCCCGGCTGCACATGAGGCCGGCTCAGTGGTGCCTCAGGGCACAGTGGCTACAGGCCACAGGGAAATTGTCAGACAGGATAAAGGTGTCCAAACTCTTAGTGGACTCCTTACGCTGGTGGAGGCATCTCCCAAACCTGATCGGGGGAGTTCCTTTTCGGGCTTCCCCACACACTCAGGTACTGACAACTGATGCTTCCCTGCAGGACTGGGGGGGGGCACACTGCCAGGGGGCCTGCACCCAAGGCCTGTGGTCTCCATGGGAGGCCACCCAGCAGATCAACCTGTTGGAATTGAGAGCCATTCGACTAGCCTTACGGACTTTCTCTCGGGTCCTCTCTCACCAGTCTGTCCTAGTTCAGACGGACAACCAGGTGGCTATGTTCTATGTCAACAAGCAGGGAGGCACAGGATTCCGACTCCTGTGCCTGGAAGTACAAGCTCTCTGCTCCTGGGCTATCAATCAGGGCATGACCCTCAGGGCGGTCTTCCTCCCAGGCCAGGAAAACTACCTGGTGGACAGGCTAAGCAGACTCCTGCAGCCTCACGAGTGGCAGTTGGATCCTCGGGTAGTTCATCAGATCTTTCTGAAGTGGGGACTTCCAACCATGGATCTTTTTGCCAGTCTGCTGAACAGGCAATTACCCAGGTTCTGTTCCAGGCAACCGCATCCCTTGAGAACAGCGGCAGATGCATTCCTGATCCCCTGGTCAGAGAGCCTGCTGTATGTGTTTCCTCCCACACCTCTGGTGGCCCGGACCCTATTCAAAATCCAGCATGACCGAGCCACGGTGATCCTGATAGCCCCCAGGTGGCCCAGGCAGCCGTGGTTCCCTCTTCTTCTGCAGTTGTCAGTGGATACTCCACTTCCTCTGGGGCTGCAACCCAACCTTCTGATTCAGGATCAGGGGTCCCTCTTGCATCCCAATGTCAAATCCCTCAATTTGATGGCCTGGCTGCTGAAAGGGTAGTGCTTGCTCCCTTGCTCCTATCAAAGGAGGTTGAAGAGGTGGTGTTGGCCTCCAGGAAGCATTCCACTAGGAAGGCCTATGCTCTGAAGTGGCGTAGGTTTTCTACTTGGTGTTCTCAACAGCGGGAGGATCCCTTCTCCTGCTCGGTCCAGGTGGTGCTACAATACCTGCTTCACCTAAACCTAGGACTTCAGTCCAACTCTGTCTGGGTTCACCTCAGTGCCCTCTCAGCTCACCACTCGCCGGTGGATGGACAATTTCTCTCAGGCCACCCTCTGGTGTCTCGCTTTCTCAGAGGCCTGCTTCTGCTTAAGCCTCCTGTTCGTCCACCAGCCACTGAGTGGGACCTCAATGTGGTCTTGCAGCAACTGACTCGCTTACCTTTTGAGCCGATGGCAACCTGCCACTTACGTTTCCTCTCCTGGAAAGTGTTGTTCCTTGTGGCACTCACCTCGGCTAGGCGTGTGAGTGAGCTTCAGGCCCTGGTCTCGGATAGGCCGTATACCAGGTTCTATAGGAACAGGGTAGTCTTGCGGACTCATCCTAAGTTCCTTCGAAAGGTAGTGTCCTCCTTCCACCTCAACCAGGAGGTGGTACTTCCGACGTTCTTTCCCAGGCCGCACGCCAGTAGGGCCAAAACTGTCTTGCATATCCTGGATTGTAGAATGGCGCTATCCTTTTACCTAGGACGTACACAGTGGCATAGAAGGGCTTCTCAGCTCTTCATTTCCTTTGACCCTAATAAATTGGGGTTGCCTGTCACTAAGCGTACGTTGTCTATCTGGGTGGCAGACTGTATCGCCTGGGCTTAGAGGGCAGCCGGCCTCTCCCTGGAGGGTCAAGTCACGGCCCAACCGGATCAGGGCGAAGGCCGCATTAGTAGCTCACTTCCGTTCTGTTACTTTGGCAGACATCTGCCGTGCCGCTACTTGGTCTTCAAGTCAGACTTTTGCGGACCATTACTGCCTTGAGAGGGAGTCCCGTAGGGACAGTGCTTTCGGACAAGTGGTAATCCGTAATCTCTTTGAGGTTTAGGCAACTCCTACCCTCCGGCCCTGGTGTTGGGCTACCGTTCAGGTGTGGTCTCTGAGAAGATTCTCTCACTGCTGCTGAGGCTCTAGAGGGAGCTCTATTTTCCAGCCTGGGTTCCTGGTAGCCCAGAGCTAGGGAGTCACCCATATGTGATGACTGACTTCCTGCTTGGTCCTGAAGAAAAAGTAGTTACCCACCTGTAACAGGTGTTCTCCAGGAGCAGCAGGAATCAGTCCTCATGACCCTCTCTCCTCCCCTTGGAGTTGCAGTTGTATATAGTTCATTTTCTTTTTTTGTGCTATCTTTTAGCTATGTCATTTGACTGGGCAAGATGGCACCTTTGGACGGGAAGGGGACCGTGCATGCGTGCCTGCATTCCCAAAGGCTTTCTTTGAAAGCTGGGGAAATGTTCCGCATGGGGGCTTCGTCGGCGCCGACTTCACCCATATGTGAGGACTGATTCCTGCTGCTCCTGGATAACACCTGTTACAGGTGAGTAACTATTCTAACGTCTCAATCATATCACCTCTATCCCGCCTTTCCTCTAAAGTATACATATTAAGATCCGTAAGTCTGTCCTCATATGCTTTGTAACAAAGACCACTAACCATTTTAGTAGCCAGCCTCTGTATCGACTCCAACCTGTTTATATCCTTTTAAAGATGCGGTCTCCAGAATTGCACACAATACTCCAAATGAGGTTGCACCAAAGACCTATACAGAGGCACTATCACCTCCTTTCTTCTGCTGGCCATGCGTCTCTCTATGCACCCAAGCATCTTTCTAGCTTTTGCTGTCGCCTTTTCTACCTGTTTAGCTACTTTAAGATCATCAGACCCAATCACGCCTAGGTCCCATTCTTCTTTTGTGGACAGAATTACTTCACCCCCTATACTGTATCGCTCCCTTGGATTGCTGCAGCCCAAATGCATAATCTTGCATTTTTTAATATTAAATCTCAGCTGCCAAATTCTAGATCATTCTTCAAGCTTAGCTAGATCTCACCTCATGTTATCAACACCTTCCTGGGTGTCTACTCTATTGCAGAGTTTGGTATCATCCGCAAAGAGGCAAATGTTACCCGACAGCCCTTCTGCAATATCACTAACAAAGATGTTAAAACGAATTGGATCAAGGACCGATCCCTGGGGCACACCACTGGTAATATCCTTCTCCTCAGAGTGAACTCCATTTACCTATACCCTTTGTTGCCTCCCACTCAACCATTTTCTAACCCAAGCAGTAACTTTAGGGTCCATCCCTAGGGTGCTGTGTTTGTTTTTAAGTCACCTGTGCAGAACGGTGTCAAAGGCTTTACTGAAATCTAAATACACCACATCTAGGGTTCTTGCTTGGTCCAACTTCCTGATCATGAAGTCAAAGAAATCAATCAGATTTGTCTAACAAGACCTGCCTCTGGTGAATCCATGCTGCCTCAGATTCAGTAATCCTTTGGACTCCAGAAACCCCACTATTTTCTCTTTCAGCAGCGTTTCCAATAATTTAATCACCACCGATTTTAAACTAGCCAGCCTGTAGTTTTCAACTACATCCTTACTTCCGCTTTTGTGTAAGGGGACCACGTGTGCCTCTCTCCAGTCCTCTGGCACCACTCCCGACTCCAATGAGGCATTGAAAAGGTCAGTCAGTGGAGCTGCTAGAATGTCCCCAAGTTCCAACAATATTCTCGGTTATATCCAATCTGGTCCCATCGCTTTTGTCTACTTTAAGTTTAGCTAGCTTCTCATGAACACAGTCTTCTGAAAATTGTTCAAGATGCCCCTTGCTTCTGTTTCTGTTTGTGGGTGTTTTCTGAGGTCCTGCTCCTGGTTCTTCATCTGTGAACACAGAACAGAAATATTTGTTAAGCAACTCTGTTTTATCCTCATCAGCTTCTACATATTCCTTCGCTTCACCCTTGAGTCTGACAATACGACTTTTGCCCTTCCTCTTCTCACTAACATATCTGAAAAATGTCTTATCCCTCCATTTTATTACATTGGCTATTTCCTCCTCTTTTTGAATTTTTGCTTTCTTGACTACTTTCCTAGCTTCTCTAAGTTTTTCCAAATATAGATGCCCGTCTTCCTCTCTCTGTGTTCTCTTGTATTTCATGAAGGCCTCCCTCTTTTTCTTTACCTTTTCAGCTACTTCTTTTGAAAACCATAGCAGTTTCATTTTTCTTTTACCTTTATTTACCATTTTAAGAAAAAGATTGGTTGCCCGTAAAATATTCCCTTTCAGTTTTGCCCACTGTTTTTCTACATCCCCCAGCTGTTTCCATCCCACTAATGATTCCCTGAGGTATTGGCCCATCTTGGCAAAGTCAGTTTTCCCAAAGTCTAAGACCCTCACTATTGAATGGATTTTATCAGCCCTAGTCCTATTACTGAACCACGCCATCTGGTGATCACTGGATGCAAAATGATCTCCCACTATAACATCAGAAACACTTTCACCATTGGTAAGCACCAAGTCTAGTATGACCCCTTTATGCGTAGGTTCTGTTACCAGTTGCCTGAATAGTTTTCTCTGTAGAGAATCCAGAAGCTCCTTATTTCTAGATGATACTGCAGCAGGGATGTGCCAATCAACATCTGGGATATTGAAATCCCCTATCAGTAGCTTGTCCCCTTTCCTGGCAGTGCTGCGAATGTCTTCAATTAACTCTCCGTCCACCTCTTCAACCTATGAGGGAGGTCTGTATATCACACCAATGCGAATAGATTTCTCTTTCCCTCTTTCTAGTTTAACCCACAGTGCCTCCTCTCTCCCTTTTAAGCCCTGTATTTCCATAGCTTTAATATTATTTTTTACATATTGTGCCTTCCTCCTCCCCTTCTTCCTCCCCTATCCTTTCTGAATAAAGTATAGCCTGGTATAGTTACATTCCAGTCATGATTATCCATGAACCATGTCTCTGTTACTGCCCTAAATCCAAATTAGCCTCTCCCATTAAAGCCTCAACATCTGGGATCTTATTTCCCATGCTACGAGCATATTATAGACATTGCCTTCCATATGTTGCCCTTTTTACCTATTTCTATAACGGTATTTCTTCACCCATCCCCAAGAAATCTATTTTAAAGCTCTCTTCAGTTGGTTAGCCAGTCTGCTGCTGAAGACACGTTGACACTTCTTGGACAGATGGACGCCATCTCTGCTCTGCAACCCTTGGAACAGCATACCATGGTCCAGGAAACCAAAATGCTCTCGATGACACCATCCACAGAGCTATGCATTCATCTCCAGGATGCAAACTTCTCTGCCTTGGCCTTTACCCTCAATGGGGAGAATTGAACAGAACACCACCTGTGCCCCTATCTGCTTCACCCTCTGTCCCAGAGCCATGAAGTTACTTTTGATACGCTCAGAGGGATACCTGGTAGTATCATTTGTACCGACATGGATGAGCAACATCGAGTAATAGTCAGTGGGCTTGATGAGTCTCGGCAAACTCTCCATAACATCTCGGATTTTGGCACCTGGCAGACAGCATACCTCTTTGGACATCAAGTCCCATTGGCAGATGGATGCCTCAGTACCCTTCAGAAGAGAATCACCAACCCCCAGTACCCTTTGCTTTCCTGGTGGTTACTGATTCTGAAACTTTGGGGCACTTGAGCTCTGGTTCTTCCCTTTCCAGGGATGCTTTCACCTCCTCCACTTCCCAGGGCTGCATAATTTCAAGGGTTGGAGGAGTTGTATTGGTGATTCTGCAGGCTCTGCCTGACTCGTGTCCAACCTTTGTCATTCTATAGGCTCCCATCTTCTCCTCTGCTGGAGAGCTTGGATGTTTCAAGAAGCATCTCATCAATGTACTTCTCACTGTCTTGATGCTCCTCAGCCTCACCACCTCTTCTCTGAGCTCCTCCACTTGTTTCCTTAGAGCTTCAGTATGCAGGCATCCTGCACATGGAACCAATCCTTCAACTGGCATTGGGATCTCTGTACAGAGACAGAAGCTGTAATGGGGACAACAGCTTTAGCGATATGGTTTTTCCCAGCCATTGTTCAGTTTGGTGGAGCTTAGGTGCCTGTTGAAGCAAAATATAGAGACCTACCAAAGTACCAGCCTGTTTCCCAGCTGTCCTTTCAGAGAAAACACAGTTAATCTCTTTTAAGTGTGTTCTAAAATGTCCCTATATGTAGCTAATTGGGGGAGGTGCCCTATAAAGCAAAACAGCATACATGGAGTGGGTGGGAGTTGGGGGGTAGGGAGAGAACTAACACCTGATGAGGTGTCAGTTGCTTCAAAGAGCTGAGAAAGATACTAAAAGCAGTGTTTTAAACCTACACCACTAAAGACAATATTTCCCCTTTTGAACTAAAGCACCAAAAAGAACATAACTTTCTTTTATGATTCAACTGTTTATTGCATCTCGTAAATACAAAAATACAGTACTGGTGTACATTTTTTCTCATTCAACAGAACAATCAACAGTAATATCCACTGATACAGCATTCAGCATTTTCAAATTATTTCTCTCTCCACCCCCTCTAACCCCCCTTCCCTCCTTCAGTCCCGCCCCCCCCCCCCCCCCCACATAACTGCCATGAACCTCTCTCTATCTTCCCATCCATCATTGGTGACCCAAGCCAGTGCATACCACCGTGCCCCCAGTGTCTAGATATCTGTTTAGAGAGTAAGAATATCGTTCCAAACCCTTGAGGAGAGTGCTTGCAAGTAGGATTCTCAGGTGACTAAAAAGCCATCCCTCTTCTCCCCCCATTTCTTAGAGGCTATCACTTTCCGTACAACAAATTGGTGAAGCACATTCCACCATTCCCAGTACCCAGTTCCCTCCCGCTCCCTCTAATGTTTTAATGTACATAGTTTATCCAATAGGCATGCCTTCTGGACCAGTAAACGTCCCCCTTTATTCCTCAACCCCAATGGTTCCAATGCATCCAAGATCGCCAAGCCAGGGGTGAGGGTTATCTGCTGCCCCAATATCTGACCCAAGTATGTATGGATTTCACCCCAGAAGATCTGCACACACTCGCATTTCCAAAACATGTGTCCCAGTCCCGCTGATTCCTGATCACACTGTGGTCATTGTGCAGATTCCGCAATGCCTGCCCTCCATGCACGCTGTGAGGATATATATGCCCTTGTTAGAATTTTAAATTGCATCTCTCTTAGTCTTGCTTCCTGAACGAGACTGGGTATACATGCTATCGCTGGCAGCCAAGCAAATCCCTCCAATGTGCAAACTAAGTTTCTCCGCCTATCTGCACACTACCTGCGCCCCCATATTTGTTTGCAAACATTCCCATATCTTTTTAATATATAGAGCCACAGAGATCCTGGAGCATTCCTCAAATTCAAACCATGCCTCCAATTTATCCATTTATGCTTTCTCCAGCCCCTGCCCATTTAAAGAGGCTATGTAATGTTGAAGTTGCACATACGGGAAGCACGGATTCCCCAGTAGACGAAAGCGACTTCTGAGTTCTTCTAATGGTAAAATACCACCCCGTTCATCAACCACATGCCTCAACTGAGTGATACCAAGGGAAGCCCACTCCCGAAAAGCCCTAAAATCATTTCCTGGGGAGAAGGCTCCATTGCCCTGTATTGGCATATATCCTGAAACATCCAGAAGCAATTCCAACAACTTACAAAGGGTTTTCCACTCCTCACAAACCCCTGTTATTAATAGACTCTCTCGGGCCTGTGGCGGAAGCTGAGGTCTGCGGGGTATGTAGGGCAGCCACTAATGACAAGGGAGCCACCACTGCGGCCTCCATTGCCCAGGGTGTATAAGCTGAGCTTCCCCCTATCCATTCTCTAATATGTCTTAGAACACAGGCCAAATTATACTGTACTAAGTCTGGTAGACCCATGACCCCGCTATCCAAGGTCCCCGGAGTCTAGCGATGGCTAATCTAAGCTTCTTCCCCTTCCAAAGGAAATTCTGTATAAGCTTCTCCATCTCTTTTAAATCCCGGTGCCTCAATTTAAGTAACTGCAGTGTATAAAGAAGCCGGAGGGAAACTACCATTTTATATGCCGTAATCTGCCCTGCAACCGACATTGGCAGAGAATTCCAGTCTCTCAACGTATCCCTCATCCAACCTATCATGAGGGGGACATTTGCACTATAGAGGCGCTGCGGGTCAGCCGATAACCAGATACCTAAATATTTAAATTTATCTCCCGTGCATTTTAGGGGAAACTGCCCAGGCCAGTCGTCCCGAAGGGTTCCCAATACATCCAGGGCCTCGGGTTTATTTTTATTTAGATGGAAACCTGCTACAGCCCCAAATTCCTCTATTTCCCTGAGCAGGTTGGGCAAGGACTCTGATGGATTTATTAGTAAAACCAACAAATCATCCGCAAAGGCTGAGATTTTAAATGTTTCCTTCCCAATAATAACCCCAGAAACCTTCGTATTTGTATTAATCATCCTCAGTAGTGGATCCAGTGAGAGGATGAATAGCAGTGGTGACAAAGGGCACCCCTGTCTCGTTCCCCTCGCCAAATTTATACTGGATGTTAATCCACCATTTACAGCTATTTGTGCAGTAGGATGATGGTAGAGGGCACGCACTCCTCTTATATACCCCTCACCCAGTCCATAGGCCCCCAGGATCTGAAACAGATAGGACCACTTTACCCTGTCAAACGCCTTTTCTGCTTCAAAGCTGATCAAGAGGGCTGAGGCACGTGTCCGGTGGACCTGTTCTAGAGCGGCAGTTATACGCCGCAGATTACTAACAGGATATTTTCCCTTAACAAACCCCGTTTGGCTTAAGTGCAACAAGTCTGGCAGACACACCACCAGGCGATCTGCCAAGATCTTGGCATATAATTTTAAATCTTGATTTAAAAGGGATATCGGACAATACGATTCGGCCAGTTTCGCGTCTTTACCCGGTTTGGGTAATAATATAATATGGGCCACATTGACATCGTACCTCAGTTCCCCCTGGGCCATCCAACAATTAAAAACATCCATCAGCACAACCAGAATATCTGGTGCCATAATTTTATAGTATTCTGCTCTAAAATCATCCGGTCGTGGTGTCCTACAAAGAGCAGCCCTTACTATGGCTAGCTGCACCTCCTCAGGCGAAATTGGCACCTCCAATCACTTCAGATGACTAGACGCAAGCCCTGGCATTGCCACCCGCCCCAAAAAGGTCTGTATGCGGGTTGGTGAGGCCTCCTATCCACTATAGAAGACGCTATAAAATTGGGCAAAAATATCTGATATCCTTATTTTCCTGCTTCTCTGTCCCCATCCTATCCCGTAGGACTGCGATGTACCTATGGCACTGGCTTTTCTTTAAGCAATGCCCTAACAATCTACCCGGTTTATCCCCATATTGATATAGGCGGTATTTATAATAAATCAGAGACTTCTTAGCCCTCTGATGCAGTACAGTATTCAAAGTTGCTTGAGTAGCCAATAGGCGGGCCCTATTTCCATCTGTTGGGTGACTATTAAAGGAACCCCGATCTTTACACATTTGTTTTTCTAACCGAAGAATTCGTGCTGCTATGTCCCTCCGGCACTTGGCAACATAAGAAATAATCTCTCCCCTTATAACTGCCTTGGATGCTGCCCAATAAAGCTCTGGGGTTGTGGCATGCTCTGCATTGAACAAACAATATTCCTGCCAACGCTCCCGAAGGAATTTCCGAAATCCTTCCTCCTCATATAAATCCCCAATGAACTGCGTTCAACAACATACCTTAAGGAGTTCAGGAAGCTACTGAAGACAACCCTCTTCATAGAACACTACGGTGACATTACTTAAACCATGCAACAGACACCTCAATTCCCCCCACATGTCACTATAATTGTAATTAAGCAAGGAACTGATACCGATAGCATTGTAAATAACGCACACTGTAAATAGCACCACAAGAATCAACATCCAGACACACTCACACGCATACACTACTCACTGCATGTACACACTATACCCTGTATCTTATTGATTGTTTGCTGTTCAGACCGCCTTGATTGCAGGATAAGGCGGTATAGAAATACGTTTAAATAAATAAATAAATAAATAAAATTGGAAAGCGCCATGGAGCGCGCTCCACTTGTGTATTCCCCCAGGAGCAATCCACCCACACCAAAGCATGGTCTGAAATTTCCAAAGGCCCTATCCATGCCATATCAACCTGTTGGAAAAGGGGGTTAGATATATAAATCGCATCCATCCGGGCACTAGTATTATGGTCTCGAGATAAATGAGTATAATCTCGCTCCTGAGGATGCAGAGCCCACCAAACATCTAATAAATGCAATCGCCTCATAAATTGGCCCAGATGCCGTGAGACAGACATATTGTCTAGCCCCACTAGGCGTCCCAGATACATCCGTCGCAGGGTCCAGAACTCCGTTACAATCTCCCCCCCCCTCCCCCCCCCAGCATCAAAGGATAGTCAGGGAGCTCTTCAATCTGCGACGCCAGAGTAGCAAAAAAATGAGGATCTGGGACATTTGGGGCATAAACCGATCCCAAAATCACCGCCCTCCCCTGCAATTCCCTCACTACCAGTACAAATCGTCCCTTCGGGTCCTGGACTTCTTGGAGGCATTAGAAATGTAAGCCCTATGTGATAAGCACTGCCACCCCTCCCTTTCGTCCTTGAGCTGAAGCCCCATAAATCTGATCCACTTGCTTACCCTTCAACTTGCTGAGATCCTCCACCAATTGGTGTGTCTCTTGCAACATAATAATCTCACCCTTGTGCCTCCGAATGGCCCCCAGAATCTTCCTTCTCTTAATAGGGCTAGCCAATCTACAGACATTCCAGCTAATTATTCTTATCCCCATTCCCCAAATGCTGATATCTGGCAATCAGACCAAATTAGTACTGAAAATCTGGAGGTCCCCCCAGCCTGAGACCCCCGTGTTGCTCCCTGCCTGCCTATAATCCTTTCTTGCATCAAATATAGACACTCTCCTCTTTCTCTACTTCCTCAGTTCACCTTAACATCCATGTATATGAAACCTTTGTTTGACTTTCCCTCTCCCCCTCCTCCCCGCCCCTCCTCTCCCACTCCCCTTTCTCCCATCCCCTCTCCGCCCATTCCCCTCCTCTGTCCCTACCAACCATCTCACTGGTGTCACTTCTGATGTTAGAATCCCCAGCCACGCCACGCTAGTAATTCCATACCCCTGAACCTTGTCCAGAACTTTATTCCATTCACCCAGTTAATTGCCAAAAAATACTATACTTACCCCCCTTTTACCGCTAGCCCATAGCATTAACCCACAACAGTCCTTACATTTAATCTTCTGTGCTAATCCAGCCACACTTAGGGGTCTTAAACAGTGAACTCAAAAACAACCATAACTTTAGTTCCTGTGTATTCCCCTCTAACGATGTCTCTGAGAGTGAAAAGGGCAACCCCTCTACTCCAGGAGAGTTTAAACTTCCCCACCTTGATCTACATAGCAAAATTATAAGCATAATCAAATGGGAGTTCACCAATTTGTTCAATCCTACATCATATCCGTTGGGTCACAGATAAAGTCAAAGAACACAGTGAGCTCCATTACTTTTCAAGGCCCCCCCCCCCCCCCCCTGGTGTCAGGCGGCCTACTCATATGTTCCTCAGGCAATTCCCTTCAACTGCAACATCCTATGTTTCCTCGGATACAGATTACTGCATGGAGTCCAAGTACTGTTGTGCAGCTTCAGGGCTCTCAAAGGTCCGTGGCCCCGAGGAGAAGAAAATCTTTAATCTAGCAGGATATAGGATTGCAAACTTCAATTGCATCATTACTAGTCTCTGACATACCGTTGCATATGCCCTTCTCTTAGCGCTTAGTTCTATTGAGTAATCCTAAAAAGCCATGATTTTTATGTTTCCATTTGTATATGGCCTTGCGCTCTCATTAACTTCAACACTTTTTCTTTTTGCAAGAAGTTCATGAACCGGGCAATAACAACTCTAGGCCATAGGGAGCCCTCACACATAGGCCCAATCCGATGCATGTGCTCAATCACTAATGGCCTGCAGTCCTCACCCAAAGCCAAAGATGAAATCAGCAAGGTTTCCATGTAGCCATGCAATTCCTGAACTTTCACCGACTCTAGAATTCCCACAAAGCGAATATTCTTCCTTCTCCCGCGGTTCTCAAGGTCATCTAGTTTCAGCGCTTGTTTTACCAGCTGCATTTTAAGATGTGTAAATTCCGAGTCCATGCTGCTTTGCATGTCTTATACCTGGGATATTCTTCTCTCAGCTTCAGTCAGCCGCGAGCCCACTGCCTCAAATGCCTGGGCCAGCGAATCCAGGCGGCCCTTAATGGCATTGAAGGGTCCCGCCAAAGCCACCACTACCACCATTGATACCTCTTCTACCAGCGCGGCCTGCCCTGGGGAGTTTGGCGGGGAGGGGGAAGGGTCAACCATCTTGGTAGGTTGAGTTGCCGCTTTTCCTCGATCTTTTCAGGCCAATTTCATATCTTCCACGTTGTTTTTTCCTCACCGCAATTTCTCCGGGGATATCCAATACAGCTCTGCTCCTTCATCTGGTTGAATTTTATAATTTTCACTGTACCCGGGGCATGGAGAGTGACAGGGGATTCAGGAACAATCACAGAACCCGTCTATGCTCCCTCAGCACATCACGTGACGTCCACATAACTTTGTTTTAAAAATGTACCAATATCCTTTAATTTAAGAGCTCTCAGGTAGAGAGCTAGTCATTTAAAAGCCACACACTCTTACCTTGGCTTGAAATGCAGAGCCCCTGTTAGGGGGAGCAAAATCCCTGTCATCAGAGGCCTACTGGAAACCCACCAACTTGACATCCTCTGCATAATCAAAACTTGGCTCGCAGATACAGATAACGTTCTCCTGAACCAACTCCACTCAGAAGAATTCACTCTCTTCCATTGCCCAGAATCTCACCGAAGAGGTGGAGGAGCCATGATCATAGCCAAGCCACAACTCCACTTCAGGTATCACTTGACCGAAAACACAGATGAAACAGGCCCCCTCACCATAACAAAAAAACAATTGACAATCTACCTCACCTACAGAATGTCAACCACCTCAACCACTGATCTGTTAAACATACTGGAGAAAGTACTTGCGAATACCAAATCTAAAAAGGACTTCCTCGTCCTAGGAGACTTCAGCCTCCCCTCAATCCAATCAAGAAGCGCCGCCTCTTTCCTGGATGCCACGGCGGCCATGGACCTGTCACAGATTGTATTATCCCCCACACATGAGAGGCAAGATTCTCAACCTAATCTTCTCAAACAACCACAAAATACACACAGGCTCCCCTCATTCGATTCATATCTTTCCAGTACCTTGGTCCGACCACAAACTAGTTAATTTCACTCTTCTCCTGGACCACCCATCAGCATATAAAAAGACACCAGATAATTCAACAAGGACATCTTCTTCGAAAACATCCTCCCACAACTGGATGCAGGACCAAATGACCCCAACACACTCATAAACAATTGGAACCTCATCATTGGAAATGCCTCCACCGTAGCAACAAACCCACCAAGATCAACCAAAAAACTCCCTTAAGACTCCATGATTCACCCCAACCCTCTGAAAATTTAAAACATAGCTATGAAGACTCAAAACACAGCTACGAAGACTCAAACGCAAATGGCATAAAACAGCCCTCATTGAAGACCGAACTAATTACCTGAAACTACTAGACAACTACTGTCTGCAATTGACAATGCCAAGCATGAATACCACACCAAACTGAACAATAAATCTCTCTGCCTACCAAGAGAACCTTTCAACATTATTAATCACCTTAGACCACCCAGCAGCTACAACTCAGATCACAGCATCACACCACAGCAACTCCATTTCCAACCCAACCACCCCACTACCCAAACCCCCAACACCATTGCATGGTCCTCCTTTGAAAACGGTCAGCAGAGAAAATATCGAAGACATCATCTCATCACTCAACACAACCACCTCTCCTCTTGATCCATGCCCAGTTAGCTGGATCAAAGCAGCAAATAAAGGAACTCAGCCCTATGCTCACAAAAAATCATATTATCTGCACTCCAGCAAGGACAAGTGCTGGAATTCCTTAAACTCTTCTCCATACGCCCCACCCTAAAGAAGCCAAACCTTGACCCCACAAATCGCCAGCCTTCCTTTCATAGTAAAAATCATTGAGAAGACCGCCCAGCAACAACTTCAAAACCATATTGACAAAAACACCCTCCTTGATGCCCAACGACACAGTTTCTGCCCCATAGATGGAGTAGAAACACTGATGGTCTCCCTCATCATTACTGTTAAGAAAGGGCATTTAAGACTCCACCCAAGGATTCCTCCTAATTTTCCTAGATATCTCAGCCACATTTGACACGGTCAGTCACAACATCCTCTTGCAACATCATCAGACCTCTGGAACTCAAAATACAGTTCACCAATGGTTCCATTCCTACCTAACCAATAGACAAAGCTGGGAACAAATGTATCCACTCCCTACTGCTAGACACAAGGCATACCCCCAGGATCCACCTTGTTGACACTACTCTTTAACATCTACCTGCAACCTCTCTGCTCGATCATCAAAGCTCACAACATAATCTTCCACATATACTCCAACGACATCATTTTCTATGGACCATTTAACACGAAACAATCCTCATACACAAATCACTAAGAATGCTTCACTAATGTTTCCCACTAGAAAACAACAATCTAGCGATCAACAATAAGAAAACCGAAGCTCTATTTATTACAAAAGTCTTTCCATTCACTCCCTCCCCACCTTCCTAACCTTAAACAACACTCATGTTAAAGTTCATACTGAAGTGAAATACCTGGGCATCACCCTCGACCAACACCTCTTCTTCAAACCACAAATAAATAAAACAACCAGAGCAATCTACCACAAAGCCAAAACCCTGTAGCGCCTGTGTCCACTCCTCGAATCATCAGACTTCCGTTCAGCTCTCCAAGCCCTGCTACACCTCAACTACTGTAACTCCCTTTACCAGGGCCTACCAAAATCTATCCTAATCTCGCTTCGCACTGCTTCACACATAACAGTGCACATCCTTCAGGGAGCTACAAAGCATGATCACATCACACCCATCCTCAAGCAACTGCATTGGCTCCCACTTCCCAGCCAGATCAAATACAAAACCCTCCTGCTGACACAAGACCATCCACTGCTGCCCCACCACACATCTCCATACCATACTCAAAACCCCACAGCCTAATAGAGCCAGAAGATCATCCACAAGGAACAAACTTACCATCCCCATACCAAAGTAAAGCATAACCAACAAGTATGTGGAAAAGCCTTTGAGTTCTACGCACCACACTACTAGATGCAATACGAAACATCACTGACTCCACACGTCCCCTAACAATCCCCCACCAAATATTCCTGATATATACATATCACATTGTTACCTCTCAATACCTTCCCCACGGATCAACCCAACCCCTTGTACATACATTAAGCCATTCCTTTAAGCTACTCATTTTATATAGCTAAATGTGCTTTGTTACTGTATATACTTATTTGTTCTATGTAACTATTGTTCTTTTGTTCTATTTACACCGCTTTGACCTGGTGAAAAGTGGTATATAAACCCTTCTAAATAAATGTTTAAAATGGCCACATTCACTCCCTGTTCCATTTTCACAATGGTGAAGACAAGAGCTACCTGAGACTATCAGAAAATCCATTATCACCAAACTTCAAGGAGGTACAAGGCCATCTCCAAAGTCCTGGGGATTCCTATGTTTACAGTTCACAATATTATTAAGATGTTTTCTGCTCATGTAACTGTTAAGAGCCTCCCAGGACGTGGTGGGAAGAGGAAAATGAATCTAAGAAGTCTTCAAACATCAGTGTGAACTGTTGGAAAAACACCATGCACAACATCCAAAGAGCATAAGACATACCTGGAGCGATCTGAAGTGGTGGTGTCAACCCGCACCATATGTCGTAACTAAACAAAGAAGGGTTTCATGGGCCAAGGCTAAGGAGGATCCAACTATTCAAAAACAGACATCAAAAGGCACGCCTGATCTTTGCCCAAACCCACCTTGAAAAACCACAGTCCTTCAGGGGAAATGTTTTGTGGAAAGATGAAACCAAACTTGAGCTCTGTGGCAATGCAGACCAACAATACATTTACAGGCAAAGAAATGAAGCTTATAAGGAAAAAACACCCTTCCTATAGTTAAATATGATGGAGAGTCCATAATGTTGTGGGGCTGTTTTGCTGCCTTAGGAACTGGAGGCCTGGAATGTATTAAAAGAATCATGAAGTCAGAGGGCTACCAAGGCTCAATTCTCTATACTGGGTCCAGAAGGCCCCTGGGATTTGAAGAGCCACAATTACCCCACAATTCTAACCTGGTTGAGTCAGCCCTGAAGACGCGCAAGTGCTAAAACACACTCCTCAGTCCCATTGAGTTGTGAGACTTGGATTCTGGACTCCTTCAGAAGGCGGTGCTTCTAGAGATCCATGCTGATTACCTGGATCATGGCCTACCAGACCTATATGAGCATGTTCCTCAAAGATATCATGCTGGACCTAGAGGACTTTGCCGCCCTCGTTCCTGAGGACCATTGTGAGTCCTTTTGGAGCTTAGTGGCTCATGGGAAGGACTGCTTGAAGTTCATGGTGCACAGTTCCTACGATGCTTTTGAATTTGCCAGCAGAGTCGCAGCGGTGGGCATCGCCACCCGCCGGATGGCGTGGTTACAGTCCTCGGACATGGATCAATGGGTCCAGAACAAGATCACTAATGTCCTTTGCCAGGGTGAGAACCTCTTCAGCTAGCCCATGGAGAAGAAAGCTTAGGATCTGGAGAAAGAGCAGCTAATTCTCACCATCCTTTCCCAGAAACCATGGACCCAGCGCAGAAGAAACATCACACCAAAAAGGCCTGCTATCTGTGCCCGCTCCAATACTTCATGGCCCAGCTGCAGGCACAGATCCCCTATGCCCAGAGGAAGGAGAAGACCCCGAAGGCCCAACCAGCCCCCCAGCCCAAGCTGCATGTGGAATTTTGACGGGTTCCTCAGGAGCATAGCCTATCACCCATTGCCCGGCAAGATGCCCCTGCAGATTGGGAAGTGGCTTGTACATTTTGTCCACTGGTGGCCTCATCACCTCGGACTGCAAATCATCCAAAGTGGATATTGGCTGCACTTCGCCCAGCTGCCACCTCTGTACAATCCCGGGAGTACCCCATGGATCCCACCAACTGGAGCCTCCTGAAGACAGAGATTGATGCCCTACTTTTTGACCTCGCCATCAAGTCAGTTCCCCTAGCCCAGATCAGGCAGGGCTTCGATTCAAGGTACTTCCTGGCAAGGCCAGTGCTAGGATTTCTGGCGCCCTCCTGCATCCTAGATATCGGCACCATCTCCCTCATTACTATTAATGCTGGCTACATCTCACACCTCCCCCCCCCCCCTTTTTCCCAAAACTCCTTTCTAAACTCTTTTTGCGTGATACCAAACAACAAGAAGGGCTTGCCGCAACCCCAACATAACTCCTCTGAAACTGCACACTGGACCATTATGGTATTAATGTAAATACATAAAAAACAAAGGAAATGCAAGATGCTCGCACTCCAACAAATTAAAAGAAAAAGTGAGAAGCAGAGCACAGTTTATAACACCAAATAATAAAATTATAACTCATTTTATTTTGTTATTGTGTTATGGTTCTTGCTTTTTTAAAATGAACATATATTCTGCCTCCACAGAAACTCCTCCCTTGGCAAGGGGTGCAGAACAGTTCTAGGATGTTCACCCATAAACTCAATATATGTTCTTGTTGAGTCTGTGTCGACTCATGGCGACCCTCTGGATAGTTGATCTAAACTGTGTTCGGTCTTAAGTCAGGCAGCTCATTGTTGACAGAGTAGCACCTATAACTGCTGTTATTGTATCGATCCATGTCATTACCGACCTTCCTTTTTTGCGTTGACCTTCTACCTTGCCAAGCATTATGTCTTTCTCTAATGATCTCTCTTTGCATGATGTGTCCAAAATATGAAAGTCGAAGTCTTGTCATCTGAGTTTCTAAGGAAAGCTTAGATTTGATCTTCTCTAGTATTGACTGTTTGGTTCTTCATGCAGTCCATAGTATTCGTCTCTAGCACCATAATTCAAAGGCATCAGTTTTCTTCCTGCCTATCTTTTTCATATATATATATACAAATCTGATTCTGGTTTTCTCCAGTACCAGGCATATTGTGAACTAATACAAAACCCTACAAAAGTCACTGTGGCTCTACGTACAAAGCAAATCTACTATACTATATCAGCAGCAACTTCCAAATTCACACAAGAAGCCTACCCAGAACAAAACAGCACTGAAAATATTGTAGCAGGCCCTAGAAAATCCATAGACCTATTTAAAAAGTTGTACAAGTCACATTAGTACAGAACAGATCCCTATGTGCAAACTCCATGTTAACAGAATACCTGGCCTCAGTCACACACGCAGAACACAGGCTCTCACCAAAAGCAAAATAAACTACAACCTAAATGAAAGTTATGTAGACAAAAATTAAACTGAAACCCCAAGAAGCTAGATTCTGCATGCATTGCAAACATCAGAGAAATGGAAAGAGATGCATTTCCCTGTACTGTATAAAACATGAAGGGGCATGTTTACTAAGTTTGTTAGTTGATAACGTGGGATTATCGCCGGGCGGTATAGCTAACGTGAGTAAATGCAGATAGCACAGGGCTTTCCTGCATTATCTGCAGATCGTGTTTTAACTGAGCACTTGGACAGAAAGAGGGCAGAGAGTGGGAGTACTGTAACGTGATTATTGCGGGCTTCAACAGCATACGGTAACCGCAGGTTGGGCAGACATCACAGGTGCAGCAAACGCCACCTCAATGGGTGGTGTTCGCTGCATTTGCAATACTGCTGCTCTGTGTTCCCTGAAGTTTGGCATGGCTTTTGTAGTTTGGCACGGCTTTTGCAGTTATAGCAGTGCTAGCAGCACTAATGCATGACGTTAGCTGCAAATGCCTAATTCACCTTAGTAAACATGCCCCAAAGATAGCACAAAATATGATTACTAAAGTAAAAATAAAATTATTTTGTTTTACCTTTCTTGTCTGATCATTTTATTCTCTGATCATGCTGGTCCCGATCCGAGGTTTCTGCTTTCTTCTATTAGCTCTCTTTCTAAGGTCTCCAGTCCATCTGCCATTTCTTGTCTCTCCTTTCCTCTTTCTTCCATTTATTTTTCTCTCTGTCCACTCAGATTTCACTACTCCTCCTTACTATCCAGTCCTCAATCCCCCTCTTCTTTACTCCATCTGCCTATCACTTTTCAGACTTCACCCCAGTCCTCCCATTCCCCACCTCTTGTTCCCTGGTCCATTTTTCCCCAATTTCGCTTACTCTCTCTTTCCTCTCTACATGTCTAACATCTCTCATCCTCCCTATCTAGTGTCTCTCTCCTCTCTCTCTCTCCCTCCCTCCCTCCCTCCATCCAGCATCCCCTCTCTCTCTATCCTTCTGTGTCCCCTCTCTTCCCTCCTATCCCCATATCCAGCATTTCCCTTCTCCCATTCCTATCCCCCTGTGTCCAACATCTCCCCGTCTCCATACCAGTTCCTCCTTATTACTCCCATATCCAGCATCTCTCTGTCCTTAACATAGTAACATAAGATATTTTTATTTATTTAGAAATGCCATACTGGGTCAGACAAAGGTCCATCAAGCCCAGTATCCTGTTTCCAACAGTGGCCAGTCTAAGTCACAAGTACCTAGCAGTTTCCCCCCAAAGAGACAGGTTCCACAATGCCTGTATTGGGACAAGCAGTGGCTTTCCTGGGTCCCCTTTAATAATGGTTTATGGACCTTTTCTCCAGGAACTTGTCCAAACCTTTTTTTAAACCAGTTACATTAACAACTGTTACTACATCCTCCGGTAATGATTTCCAGGGTTTGACAATGTATATAGTTATACTTGGTTCTATGTAACTTGTTGTGTTCTATGTACTGTATATAGTTACACTTAGTTCTATGTAACTTGTGTTCTATGTAAACCACCCCTGATCTCTGGAAGGGGTGGTATAGAAAACTGTCCAAGTAAAAATTAAAAAAATTAAAAAGTTGAGTGAAAAAATATTTTATTATCTCCAGGAACAAGCAGGAATGTAGTCCTCACATATGGGGATCGTCCGTACCGACGGAGCCTGCGTGGGAACGCTCCCCAGCGTCCAATAGGAACACTTTTGGGAACATCCCTCAGCACACGCACGCTGCCTTCCCGCCTTTCCAACTGTCCCTCTTCAGTTCTTCATTTTCCGCGAAGCCAACAGGATCTATTCCCTGTCACCGCAGAAAATTCCGTCTTTAGAATTCTTTTTTGTGGTCGCGTTTGCCTACCGTACGACGCCTACCGGTACCGCCGGTTCTTTTCTTTTCTTTTCCTAAAAAAACCCCAAAAAACCCTACACTTTTTTTCTTTTCAGAAACTTTCCTGTTTTGGTGCTAGGCGCCATTTTGGGCATTAGGCCCCATTTTTCCAAAATCATGGAAAAACCAACTAGTGGTTTTAAAAAATGTACTAAGTGTGGCGGTACCATGTCTGTCACTGACACCCATGATTGGTGTCTAAAATGTTTAGGACCTGATCATTCTCCAACTGAATGTCTCTCCTGCATGGGGATGACCAAAAGAGGAAGACAGAACCGGGCCGCAAAGCTCGATACCCTCTTCAGATGCCAGATCCATTGCATCAACATCGTCAAGGGCCTCTTCTTCCTCCCATGGATCTCAGGTAACTAAACACAAAAGCCGGTCCTCAAAGGGTAGCTCTCCTGCTAAGCATCGAGAGGCCATTGGCATTGCCCTTGAGGGAACCACACTGGCAAAACAGCCCCGGCGGGAGGCTTCAGCTTCCAAAGCATCGATGGGGCTTTAGGATGTTCTCGAGGCCTCAACCTCGCAAGAACTACCTGTGCCATGCTCAGGGGTTCCAGCCGTTCTTACCGGTACCGACACCCAAGCATCGGCAGCATCGATAGACCAGAGATTTCTTGCTATCGAACGCAGTATCGCAGCTCTTCTCTCAGCTGCGGTACCGGTGGTCCCAAGGGCACTGGTGCTGACATCGACACCAATGCCGGTACCGACATCAGTACAGACACTGGTACCGACACCGACGATGCCGGTACCGATGGTACCGGCCCCGATGGTAACTCTTCCCATTCCACCTCCAGCTGGAGTGGATAAAGTGGTACCGGGTCACCTCGGTACCGACTTCGATCGGTACTAGGTTCGTGCTTTGCAGGAGCATCGGGGTCAGGAATACTTCGATTCCTCCGATTCCGAAGACTCTGACAATTCTGCTGGCACTAGAGGGTTTCTCTTAGAAGATCCCTCTTCTCCCCAACGCAGAATGTCACCTCCAGAGGACATGTCATTTCAGGATTTCATACGTGATATGGCTAAAGGTCTTTCAATCACAGTAGCTCCTGAAGAGGAACCCAGAGCAAAGGAATTGGAAATCCTCCAATATCCTAAAGCTCCTAAGGAGGCAGCTACTCTGCCTATCCATGAAATTCTGCATAGCTTGATGCTCAGAATATGGGAGACACCTCTGACTACTTCTCCTCACTCTAGGAGACTTGATACTATGTATCGAGTCCCACCATGTCCTGGATTTCAGAAAACTCAGCTGCCACACCATTCAATGGTAGTGGAGTCAGCCATGCGTAGGATGAAAAGTGCAAAAAGACATGCATCCAATCCTCCAGGTCGTGAATGCAGGACTCTGGATGCTTTTGGATGCAGAACTTTTCAAGCTTCCATGCTTTCAGCTAGGATCAGCTCATATATCCTATATATGGGAATGTTCCTCAAAGAAATCACAGGAAACTTGGAACTTATGAGCCCATTTCTCCCAGATGATAAGAGACAAGACTTTCTCCTTCTGGTTAAGCATGCTCAGGATGTCTCCAAGTTTGTCAATCGTGACTACTTCGAATGCATCAGCAGAACTTCTGCCATTGCCATTGGCACACAACGGATTGCCTGGCTACAGGCATCAGACTTGGAGACTTGGGTACAGGACAAGTTAGGTAATATTCCTTGCACGGGAGAGAATCTCTTCGGCAAGAACTGGCAGGAGAAGGCTAACGAGTTAGATGCTGACAATTCTACCTTAGATAGATTGTCAAAGTCTACAGCCACTCCAGCCAAAAGGAAGCCTTATAAAAAAACCCTCTTTTAGCAAAAAGAGGACGTTTTATCCTTCCTGTACCCACAAGACTCAGACTCCAGGTCAGGTTGCCCAAAAGGGACAAACTAGACAACAAAAGAAACCAAAAGGCCCGAGAGCCCAACCAGCTCTCCAGGTTCAGCCCCCTCAAGGGCCTTGACTCCTTCCTAGAGAGCTTTGCCTTCCTACCTCTGAGGGGTCCTCAACCCCCCAATATTCCCGGCAGGTTATGCCACTTTGTCAACAGATGGCATCAGATAACAGCAGAAGATTGGACTTTGTCCATTGTAGGGGAGGGGTACAAACTTCATTTTCACAGCTTTCCCCCTCCTACAATTCTAAAGCAGCTCAATTCACAAACCTCTGCAGACAATCTGCTAGATCACGAGGTCTCCATACTTCTTGCCCCCAAGTACCCATTCTTATTTATTTATTTATTTATTTCTCTTAATATACCGCGCTCTTCAATATCAGTGCGGTTCACATGGAACAATTATGTTTTACGGTGGGTTAACCGTAAAACTACAGATAAACAGGAAAGTCAACTTGGATGGTAAAAAATTAAAATTAACTATTTACACATATTTAAACATAGTATTATTTACATAATATACATTATTTGGGAGAACATAGCATTATCTTGGACGCATGGCTCATTTTTGGGAAGGTCGGGATGGTGCATCTTCATTTGGGTAGTATTCACAGAAAAGGTGGTGTTTCAAAGCCCTTCTAAAATTGATTAGATTTGGGATTGCTCGTATGTTGGGGGGAAGGGCATTCCAGAGTCTGGGAGCATTAATACTAAAGGCCCTGCTTGCTGTAGCCTGAGTGCATTGGGTCAGTGCTTTGGGAATTGCCAAAGTGTTTACTGCTGTAGTTCTTCTGGCTCTATTGGGGGGGGTTTGTGTACGAGATCAGCGAGGGACATGGGGGAGAGCCCATTTATGACTTTGAATGTTATTAGTATTGTTTTGAAGATGATCCTACAGTGGATAGGGAGCCAGTGGAGACTTTTGAGGATGGGTGTTATATGGTCCCGCCTCGAGGCCCCATTCAGAACTCTGGCAGCGGTGTTCATGGCAAGCTGGAGAGGGATTATCGAAGATTTTGGAAGTCCTTGGAGGATTGCGTTGGCATAGTCCAGATGTGGGAGGGTTAGGGCTTGGAAAATGGTTCTGAAGTCTTCTGGTTGTAAAAGGGGACGTAGATGTTTGAGAGTCCTAATTTTGTGGTATGTTGATTTGACCATGTTGCCAATGTGTGTCTTCATGTTGAGGCTCTGGTCTAGGGTAACCCCCAGGTAATGGATTGAGGGTTTGGATTGAAGCTCTACTTCATCGACTTTTAGGTGGGTTGGTGGGGAGAAGTTAGAGTTTCTGGTGATAAACAGCACTTCAGTCTTTTTATGTTGTATGCGAAGATTCTGATTCTGGAGCCATCTTTCTACTGCGCTGAAGCATTCTGTAAGGGGTGAGAGGTCGATTTGGTCAGTCTCGAATGGCATGTATAGCAGGACATCGTCTGCGTATATCATGCATTCAGTGTTGTGTGAGCGAATGATGTCGCAGACGGGCTGCATGTAGATGTTAAACATAAGAGCCGAAAGGGAGGATCCTTGTGGGACACCTTGTTTCTGATGAAATGGTTTGGATGTAGATGATTCGGTTCGGACATGCTGCCATCTATCGGCAAGGTATGATTTGCACCAATTTAGTGCTAAGCCGCAGATGCCTTTCTCTTCGAGACGTTTCAGGAGGGTTTGGTGACAGACTGAGTCAAATGCTGCAGCTATGTCTAGGAATATAAGGGCCACTCCACGATGGATGTTATCAATTGTTGTTAAAGAGGGTGGTAAGTAGAGTCTCCACACCATGAGCCTCTCTAAAGCCATGTTGGCTGTGGTCAAGAGGTGCAGCATTGTCTATGTGCTGCTGGAGCTGAATTTGGACCTCCTTTTCGATTATCTTGGCCAGCAGTGGGATGCTGGCAATAGGTCTGTAGGATTCTACTTTCTGGGAGTCTAGTTTCGGGTTTTTTAGCAGTGGTCTAATGGATGTGTGTTTGAGACTTAGGGGAAATAGGCCTGAAGAGAATGATGCATCAAAGAGTTTGGTGATGAAGGGGCTAAACTCTGTCCTCAGTTCTTTAATCCAAAAAGCTGGACAGGGGTCGGTGTGGGCCGTGGTCGTGTTGATTGTAGCGATTAAGTCAGCGATTTGCTTAGGGGAGGGGGTGTCGAAAGTTGTTAGCGTTGGTATGTATGCTAGACTCTTAGAGTCGGTAATATCAGTCTTGGTGGTTTGGTGTAGTTTTGATTGGAGGAAGTCTGCATAGTCTTGAGCGAGAATCTCTGTTGATTGCTCTGGTCCTGGTTCCTTCGTTAGGTTTTTGACGAGGGCAAAGAGGTCATGTGGCTTATTTAGTGATCGCATTAGCGTGTAGGTGTGAGCTTGTTTCATTTTCTCGGATATCGCAGTTCTGTGAGTTGCGAGTTGTAGGTTATAAGCCTCCAGATCTTTGGTTGAGCGTGAGCGCCTCCATCGCCTTTCGAGTTTCCTAAGTTTGAGAAGCGAGGACCGAAGGTCATTGGAGAACCAGGATGCTGTGGGTCTTTTCCTGGTGTTTTTGTTATGTACTGAACGTTGTGCTATTGTACTGAGACTGTTGTTCCAGTTAGAGACCAGACTGTCGGGGTCCGTTGTTGTCAAGGTAAGTATGGGTTGCGTGTGGTTTATGATGAGTTCCTTGTTAAATGGTTGGAAACATCGTGCTGGCGGTCTCGTGGGGGCTGACCTACTCTCAGGTGACTTTATTGGCTTGTTACCAATGGGAATTTGGAAAAGGATTAGTTTATGGTCAGACCACGGTACGTCAGTATAGGTTGGTGATGAGAAGCTGGCAGTGTTGCAGGTAGATAGTGGGGCAAAGATCAAATTTATTTATTTATTTATTTATTTAACAGTTATTTATATACCGCTCTTTCCCTAGTATCAAGTGCGGTTTACATGGAACAGTAGGTTAATTGGTATGTAATATACCAAGTCAGTTTACATAGAACAGATAATTATAATTTACAAGGAATGTTGTAACATTAAAGGTATAACATATTAGAACATATATACATTGTTAGTTTAAATCTATAATCATCATGTGAATGAGAGTGTGGTATGGTTAATAGTGTATTAGTGATATTTATTTTGAAAATAGAGTATGTAATAATAATGTATAAATGTTAGCCTGTATCTATTTGAGTATTCTGTTCTGAGGGTGTATTGTAGTGTAATATGAATAAGTGAGTTTTTAATTTTTTTCTAAATTCCTTTATATCAGATAGCAGGCGAATGTTGTCAGGTAGATTGTTCCAAAGAATTGGAGCAGAGTGTGAGAAAGCTCTCTTATTTGTTTGTTTTCTGGCTTTTGTGAAATCTTTTGGTATTGTTAAGGTATTTAAGTTTCTGCTTCTTTGGGATCGTTTATCGATGTCTATATTAATCAGTGTATTGAGTGCCGATGGTGCAAGATTATTTATAAGTTTAAATGTAGTGACAAGAATTTTATATTTGATTCGGGAGTAAATAGGTAGCCAATGAAGTTCAGCCAAAATTGGTGTAACATGTTCAAGTGGGCTTATATTCATAATCATCCTGGCAGCTATGTTCTGAATTATTTGTATCTTTTTAATATTTTGTTTTGAAATGCCATTAAGTATTGTGTTTGCATAATCAAACTGTGGGGTGATGATAGCATGAATTATATTAATAAAGTCTTGTAGATGAATCAATGGTCTTAATTGTTTTAGTGTTTTGAGTTTGTAATGTATTTTTTTAGTTAGATATTTTATATGTGAATCCATATTTAGATTATTGTCAAGTATTACACCTAAATATTTTATTTCTTTTTTTGTATTTATTTCATGAGTATCTAGTGTGATCGTGTTTGGGGGTATGTATGTTTGATTTTTAGTGATGAATAATATATCAGTTTTAGTAAAGTTGATAAGTAGATTTTGTTCTTTGAGCCATTCAGTTAGTTCATTGAAACATTCTGTTATTTTTTGAAGAGGTGGGTGTGGGATTTCAAATGGGAGGTAGAACATTATATCATCAGCGTAGATATGATAATAAACATTGTGACGTTTAAAGATGTTACAAACTGGTTGTAAGTAAATATTAAATAATAGCGCAGATAATGCAGAACCCTGCGGGAGACCCTGAGTTTGTTTGAAGGTGTTAGAAATTTGGGTGTGGATTCTTACTGTTTGAGTTCTGTTTGATAGATATGATTTGAACCAATTATAAACAGTAGATGTAATTCCAATTTGTTGAAGTCTGTTTAACATTGTTAAGTGATTAACACTGTCAAATGCAGCTGATATGTCAAGGAAAACAAGAATAAAGGCTTGTTTAGGATTATCAAATCTAATATGTTTCCTTTTGTGTGGGTTGGTTAATTGATTAATTGCTGATAATCTAGGTCTTTGAGTGCATCTAGGAATGCAGAGGCTTGGGAGTCTTGTAGCGTTGCTAGGTTGAGGTCTCCTAGTATCCAATTTGGGATGCGCGGGTGTGGTGTATTGCAGGCTAGTTCTATTATTGTGGCTAGGTCGTCCGAGGATGATGTTGGGGCTCTGTATATGAGATTGATGGAGCAGAGATTATTGGTTATGACTACTAAGTCAAGATTCATTGTGTTGGTGCTGTTATGCAGCTGGAACTTGTAATCTGTTTTGGAGATTATGAGGACTCCTCCTCCTCTTTTGTTGCTTCTATGGCAGCTATGGATTGTAAAGTTGGGAGGTAGCAGCTGGTTGATGAGCACAGAGTCTTCATTTGTTAGCCATGTCTCTGTGTCTTAACAGGGTGCAGGGTTCTACTCCCCCTATTTTCTTATTCCAAAGAAAACAGGAGGATACAGACCCATTCTAGACCTCAGAGAATTGAACAAATATCTGTTTCGAGAGAAATTTAAAATGATTTCTCTGGGAACTCTTCTGCCATACCTTCAAAGCCAGGACTGGCTTTGCTCTCTAGACTTAAAGGATGCATACATTCACATTCTTATCCATCCAGATCACAGGAAATTTTCACATTTCCTTATCAGGGGAAGACATTTCCAGTACAGGGTTCTTCTTTTTGGTCTGGCTTCAGCACCAAGGGTATTCGCGAAATGCATGGCAGTAGTAGCTGCATTTCTACGAACCCTGGGAATTTTTGTCTTCCCTTACTTAGACGACTGGCTCATTCGAGCCTCCACAGTGACAGAGGCCAGCACTGCATTGTCTCGTACAATGCGAATCCTCCAATACTTGGGATTGGTAATAATCTTCCCGAAATCTCAACTAGTTCCTTCCCAATGCCTAGAATTCATAGGAGCCTGTCTGGATATCAGACAGGCAAGGGCTTTCCTTCCACAAGCCCGGTGTCTTCGCATAATGCAGTTAGCTTCCCAAGTAGCAGGCAAATCCTCCCTCACTGCTCGGGAGCTACTGCAGTTACTGAGACACATGGCATCCACAGTTCATGTAGTCCCATATGCTCGCCTCCACATGTGAGCAGCTCAGTGGACCCTCTCCACACAGTGGACACAGGCCACGGGTCATTTGTCGGACAAAATAACAATTTCACAACGACTAATTTTGTCCCTCCAATGTGGCAATCATTAGAAAATCTGACAGTAGGGTCTCCTTTCCATCAACCCCTCTTTCAGGCCACCCTAACAGATGCATCACAGGTGGGTTGGGGAGCACACCTGAATCATCTCTCTACTCAGGGCACCTGGACTCCACAGGAGGTTGGTTTACACATAAACCTCCTGGAGTTAAGAGCAATTTATTTAGCTCTTCGAGTGTTCCACGCCCAGCTCAGCTACAAGACAGTCGTACTCCAGACGGACAATCAGGTAGCCATGTTCTATGTGAACAAGCAGGGCGGGACAGGCTCTCTGGCATTATGCAACAAAGCTTTACGACTGTGGGCCCTCGCCAGAGAGCATCAACTTCACCTTCTAGTGGTATATCTTCTAGGCATTCAAAACCTTTGGGCAGACAAACTCAGCCGAGTACTGCTGCCTCCCGAGTGGTCACTCCACCTAGACCAGGTGGGAAAGATATTTCATCTCTGGGCCACTCCAGACATAGACCTCTTTGCAAGTCCATTGAATGCCAAACTTCCCCTGTTCTGTTCCAGGATTCCAGCGCACAATTGTCAAACAAGGGATGCCTTCCTCCTTCACTGGGGTCAGGACTTCCTTTATGCCTTCCCACCCTTTCCTCTCATCCCCAAAACACTCTTCAAGCTTCAGAGAGACAGGGGTCGCATGATTCTCATAGCACCACGATGGCCACGCCAAACGTGGTATTCCCTGCTTCTGCATCTCTCTCAAGCGGCACTTCTGGTGTTAGGGCATGCTCCAGATCTCTTTTCCCAGGAGAACGGGACGCTATGGCACCCGAATCCCCAGTCCCTGCACCTCACGGCCTGGTTGTTGAAGGCTTAGACCTCCAGGATTTCAACCTGTCCCAGCAGGTAAAAGATATCCTTCAGGCTTCTAGGAAACGTTCCACAAGAAGATCTTATGCCTTCAAGTGGAAACGTTTTACTATATGGTGCTCCAAGAAGGGATTAAACCCCCTGGTCATACCCTTAGAATCGATACTAGAGTATCTCCTTCACTTATCGAATTCTGGGTTAAAGACCAATTCAGTAAGAGTCCATCTTAGTGCAATTGCAGCTTCTTATAAGCTTGTAAATGGACAACCAATTTCCTCTCATCCACTCCTATCAAGATTTATGAGAGGCCTTTTATTAACTAAACCTCCCATCAAGCCACCACCGGTAGCATGGGATCTAAATCTAGTTCTTGGGCAGCTCATGAAGCCGCCTTTTGAACCTTTAGCCACTACAGCCCTTACGTTTTTGATTTGGAAGGTCATCTTCCTGATTGCAATCACCTCTGCCCGTCGCATTAGTGAATTGCAAGCTTTAGTGGCTGATCCTCCTTATACTAGATTTCATCATGATAAGGTTGTTCTTCAAACTCACCCACACTTTATGCCAAAGGTGGTTTCGCCTTTTCATTTAAACCAATCAATTTATCTTCCTGTATTTTTTCCAAGGCCTCACGCCTCTAATGCAGAAAGAAACCTTCATACTTTGGATTGTAAAAGGGCCTTAGCCTTTTACATTCAAAGAACACAGCAACATAGAAAGTCCTCGCAGCTTTTTGTAGCTTTTGACCCTAGTTATTTGGGACTTCCAGTCTCCAAAAGAACTTTATCTAAATGGGTTGCCCATTGCATATCCTTTACTTATGAGAGTAAGGGTCTTCCTCTTCAGGACCATGTCACAGCTCACAGTGTGAGAGCCATGGCAGCTTCTATGGCTAATCTCCACTCTGTGTCTATCGATGACATTTGTTGAGCCGCCACCTGGGCTTCGGTACACACCTTCACAGCCCACTACTGCCTAGATAAAGCCTCCCATCGGGATGCCTTCTTTGGCCAAGCTGTTCTTCAAAATCTCTTTCAAACCTAAACCAACTCCTACCCACCAACCCTGGTGGGATGCCAGAGATCCATGGGAGGAAGGATTCTCACCTTCAACGGTGGCACCTTCCTGGGGATATCTCCCTGGCATCTTCAGCTAGGGAGTCCCCATATATGAGGACTACATTCCTGCTTGTTCCTGGAGATAGCATAGTTACTCACCTGTAACAGGTGATCTCCGGGAACAGTAGGAATTTAGCCCTCACAACCCACCCACCTACCCTAGGAGTTGTGTCTCTCTCTCTCTCTTTGTCTCTTTCCTCTCTCCCTCTATCCTTTCACTCAGCTACAAACTTAACTGAAGAGGGACAATTGGAAAGACAGGAAGGCAGCACGCATGTGCTGAGGGATGCTCCCAAAAGTGTTCCTATTGGACGCTGGGGTGCGTTCCCGCGCAGGCTCCATCGGTACCGACTATACTCATATGTAAGGACTAAATTCCTGCTGTTCCCGGAGATCACCTGTTACAGGTGAGTAACTACGCTTTATTAGTCTTAAACGGGTTATACTGTAGCTTCATTGCATGTCCCCTAGTCTTTCTACATAAACAATTGTTCTACACTTACCCGTTCCACTCCATTCATTAATTTATAGATCTCTATGATATCTCCCCTCAGCTGTCTCTTTTTCCAGGTTGAAGAGCGCTAACCTTTTAAGCCTCTCCTCATAGGCTTCCATCCCCTTTACCATTTTGGTGGCTCTTCTCTGTACCTTTTCTAATTCCACTATATCCTTTGTAAGATACGATGACCAGAATTGCACACAATATTCGAGGTGCAGTCGCAACATGGAATGCTACAGAGGCATTGTAATATCCTTTGTTTTATTCTCCATTCCTTTCCTTATGATTCCTAGCATTCTATTTGCCTTCTTGGCTGCCGCTGCACACTGGGCGGAGGATTTCAATGTGTTATCCACAATGACGTCTAAATCTTTTACCTGGGTGGTGGTTCCAAATGTGGAACCTTGCATTGTGTAACCATAGTTTGGGGTTGTTCTTTCCTAGGTGCATAACTTTACACATGTCCACATTAAATTTCATCTGCCATTTGAACATTCAGTGTTCCATATTTATCAAGGTCCTCTTAACATTTTTCAAAATCCTCTTGGGTTTTAACAACTTGAATAATTTTGTGTGATCTGCAAATTTTACTACCTCATTTGTTCCCATTTTGAGGTCATTTACAAATATGTTAAAAAGCAGCAGACCCTGCACTGACCCCTGAGGTACTCCACTTTTCACCTTTCTCCATTGGAAAAATTGTCCATTCAGCTCTACCTTCTGCTTTCTATCTTTTAACCAGTTCCTGATCCATAATAGTACACTTCCTCCTATCCCATGACTTTTTAACTTTGTCAAGAGTCTCTCATGAGGGACCTTGTGAAAGGCTTTCTGAAAATCCAGATACACTATATCAACCAGCTCACTTTTGTCTCCCTGTTTATTCACACCTTCAAAAAAATATAACAGTTTAGTAAGACAAGATCTTCATTGGCTAAAGCCATGTTGGCTTCCCTCCATTAAATCGTGACTATCTACAAATTCAGTAATTTGTTTTTTTATAATGGTTTCTATCATTTTGCCCGGTACTAATGTCAGGCTCACTGGCCTGTAGTTTCCAAGATCACCCCTTGCACCCTTTTTAAAAATTGTCGTTACATTGGCCATTCATCAATCTTCAGGTATTACAGAGGATTTTAATGATAGTTCACAGATTACTAATCTGCAGTCTCGTATTTCAGTTCTTTCAACACCCTCGGGTGTATATCATCCGGTACTGTGATTTGCTACTGTTTAGTTTATCAAATAGTGGTAATATATCTTCCTGGTTTATCAATATTTCTTTCAATTCTGCTGCTGCATCAGTTTTAAATACCATTTCAATCATCATCTTCAGTAGAGACCAAAGCAAAGAATTCATTCAGTCTCTCTGCTATGGCCTTGTCCCCTCTTAGTGTCCCTTTTAACCCTCTATCATCTAATGGTCCAACTGATACTCTCATGGTTTTTTTGCTACAAATGTACTTGAAAACATTTTTATTGTGCGTTTTTGCTTCTAAAGCAAGCTTTTTTTCAAATTCTCTCATTGCCTGCCTTATCAATATCTTGCATCAAACTTGCCAGTGCTTATATTGTTTCCAGTTTTCGTCATTTGGCTCCTTTTTCCATTTCCTGAAAGATGCTTTTTTGACTACAACAGCCTCTCTGACCTCACCTTTAAACCATGCTGGCAGTTTTTTAGACTTCCTTCCATCTTTCTTAAAGCGTGGAATACAGCTGGTCTGAGCTTCCAAGATAGTATTTTTAAATAACGCCTATGCTTGATGCAGCTGCTCCTTTTAGTTTTTTCTAACTATTTTCCTCATTTTATCAAACTGAAAGTTAAAAGGCAGAACTGTAAATTTCCTTGCCGTCCTTCCTCCATTTATGAAATCAAACACGATCATGCAATGATCACTATTGCTAATTGGCCCCAACACCCTTATCTCTTGCACACCACTAAGGACTAGGTCCAAAATTGCTTCCCTTCTTGTTGGTTCATGAACCAGCTGCTCCAAGAAGCAGTCATTTATTTCATCTAGAAACGTTATCACCCTAGCCTGTCCTTCTGTGACATTGACCCAGTCTATACAGGGGTAATTGAAATTACCCATTATTATTACTGTCTTGCAACTTTTGTAGCCTCCCTGATTTTTTGAGCTTAGGATTTTCCTCTAAAACCCTAGCACTGCTGCATGGGAACAAGAAGAGGTCTGAAAACAGCAAGACTCTGGGATTCCCTCCAGGAACAAGAGAGATCCACCTGTAAACCTCACCTGAAAGCAAGCTCTAAAACTGCAGAGCCCCACCATAGTGAGAGGGCATAAACAGGGGCCCGTCTATCCAAAAGAAAAAGGCAGATCACAGAAATCCTAGCCTGCCACCCTGTCCTCATGGAGCCATTTGGCAACACTAAATGGCCGTGGTGCGTACTGGCAGGGAAAAATAGAAGAGGAGTGACAGAAATCATAGAAATGGCATCGGGCCCTGGGCCCTCCATGGGGGTTGGGGGGGGGACCCGAAATACTGAATAAAAGGTGTCCTGGGTTTCGTAGCCATAGTAGGGTCAAAAAGAAGATGAAAAACTGCTGGGGGTCATAGGCTGCATCAGACTGTGTGCCTGAGCACCGCAGCGGTAAAAAGAAAAAGTGAAAAAAACACGCTGAATGAAAGAAGCAGGACCAAAGCGAAATGGGAGTCCCAAAAAGGGTATGCTAGCACCTGTCAGGCAGATCAGGGAGATCCAGATCCCCATACAGGCCTGGAACATCAGCTGCCAAACAAACGCTTTTTTTTTTTTTTTAATCTGGAACTGTTTTTATTGAGCGCAGCATAAAGCCAATTTCTGCCCATTGAAACCAATGGGAGACAAAAGAATTCATAAAAAATCTGAAAAAATATAAAGTGTGCAAATAAGAACAGCAAGAAGGAAAAGGTGTGTGTGTGGGGGGGGGGGTGGTGTTGGCCGAGGCCCAGGCCCAGGCGATGATATCCCTCAAAGTTGCTCAAGTCTGCTTCCTTCTGCTAGTAATGGAGCATAACTCACTCATTTGGATTGGTTTAGCAGAATGATAAGGAACAATGTATTTTTAAACCCACATTTCCAAATTCTCAAGATGGTGTACTGCATTATTAGTGACTCGTAAACAATAAGTCACAAAGAGCTGTTTATCTGAGGTTCAGGAGATATAGTAACATAATATATGACAGCAGATAAAGACCATCATGGTTCACCTAGTCTGCCCAGCAAAGTGGCAAGAGTAGGTGCACCTGCCGCTCCGTGCAGGTTACTCCTCCCCATGCCTTTGTTTGGGGGTGTACCCACTGCTCTGTGCAGGACACCCATATTTGTTTTGATATAAGAGATAGTTACATTTATTTTTATTTTATCCTGTTGCTATAAAGGGATCCATTGTGTCTGCCCCATACCATTTTGAGTTCTGTCACTGTATTTGTCCCCACCACGTCTATCAGCAGAGCATTCGAAGTATCCACCACCCTTTCAGTGAAAAGTGTCTCAAGAAATATCAGTGGGGAAGATGGGATTTGAGCTCTGATTTCTCTGGATCTCATCTCATTGTGCTAACCACTAGGCAGTAACTTCAACAAGAGTTAGATCACTCATAATGTTTTCTGTTCCTTTTGATATCAATATATTGTAAACAGCTTTGATATTTAATTCTAAAAGCAGTATATCAAATTTTAATAAATGAAATAAAATGTCCTATTTTCCTGCAGGTCTTTTTTGTGATTCATCTACATGCAGGACCTGTCATCAACACACTGCCTCCCATCGTGGACCCGGACCCATTACTAAGCTGTGACCTAATGGATGGGCGAGATGCTTTTTTGACCTTGGCTAGGGACAAGCACTGGGAATTCTCCTCACTGCGTCGCTCCAAGTGGTCAACACTATGTATGCTGGTGGAGCTACACACCCAAGGGCAGGAGCGTTTTGTTTATACATGTAATGAGTGTAAACACCATGTGGAAACAAGGTGGCATTGCACAGTCTGTGAGGTAAGCAACAGGCTTAGCATAATTTTGTGACTGAACTCACAAGGAATCAAAGTATGTTTTTCTAGGTCTATAAAAACACATTTGCAACAAACTCCACTCAGTTTTTTCTTTTGCTTGCTGGGCTGACTCGAGCAGTCCTTTCACAGGAAGTGAACTTGCCATCATCAGTGTTCAGAACATGATATACTAGTTGCGATTCAAAAACGTGCAAATATGAATTGCTATGCAAGTGTTGTGTTCATAATCTAGAGGAGGAGTGGAACACCTACAATTCCAAGGCATAAGGAGCCACTGTTAAAATGAAGCTAGCTGGTATGTTTAAGAAAGTATAGCCACTAGCGAAGTGATTATACAAATAATGTAAGGGCACCTCAAATATCATATGTTAAAAGATGTTTGAGATGCCTTACATTATTTGTATAATCACTTCGCTAGCAGCTATTACATGTACTTTCCTAAACGTACCAGCTAGCTTCATTTAACAGCGGCTCCTTATGCCTTGGAATTGTAGGTGTTTTGCATTTTCTCTTCCCTCTCCTCTCTTAATTCTTAATTGAGTGTTTATGATTTTAATGCATTGCATTTGACGCCGGTGCCCTTTTTGGCACTCAAGCTTACTTTATTTTTCTTTTTTTTTTACGTTACAGTTCCCGCAGGTTTTTTCGTCTGTTCCGATCACTGTTGTCTTTTGACTCGGCGAAGGCTGTTTCTCCTAACTTGGAGAAGCCAGCCAGCAGTTTCAAGAAATGTACTTCCTGCAACTGCAGCATTTCGTTTCCTGACAAGCACAATTGGTGCTTACAGTGTTTGGGCCCTGGCCACAACCTGGACTCCTATAACCTCTGGAAATGACAAAAAAAACGTTTAAAAAAACGGGAAAAGCAATGTGAGAGTCTTTTTGAATCTGACTCTGCGTCCTCAGCACCCTCCTCTTCAGCGTCAACTCCCTCTCGGGGCTTCTGTTCTTTGCATGGTTCCTGCACTCCTTCATAACCCAGAGGCTGTGGTGACAAATGGCCGACCACTGACACCGCATCAGCAACTCAGCCTTCGACATCGCAGGCCAATGCTAATTCCTGGGTTTGATCCCTTGTATATAGACACCGGAGCCCACCGAAGCTGAAAACTGAGGACAGCCAACCAAACAGCCCCGGCGGGAGGAATCCACCTCCAAAGCTCAAGAGAGACTCCAGAGTGCTACCGAAGCTTCGACCTCTGGAGAGCCTCCAGTTCCATTGTCTTGACTGGTGGTCCAGAGTCCTGTACCAGAGTCCACCCAGACATCTGCCATCTCCCTTGAGCAGCACATGCTGCCCATCGAGGGGAGTTTGGTTGCACTCTTGGCGGCATCTGTGCCAGTGGCCTCAAGGCCCTCGGGAGCCCAGGTCTCACTACCAAGCCTGGAATTGGTCACTTCCAGGCCCTGAACAGTTCAGGTCTCAATGCTGAGCCTGGAACTGCTGTTGGGACCTTTGGGGTCGTTGCTGAGCCTGGAACCAGCCGAGTTCCATCGGCCGTAGGAGGAAACAGCTTCAAGCTTCTATGGTTCTGATGCTCCAGGACATCAGATTGGCAGCGGAGACATGGCGTTGACTCGCTATTTTGACTTCCATTCCAAATCCGATGGCTGGGAATCGGAGGCCAAGTTCCCTGTTTCATAGAGGCACCGTGATGTGCAATCAGACCCTTCACCACCTCACAAGCACCACCATTCTCTCCCTGAGGACATGGCCTTCCAAGACTTTATTTGAGACATGGTCAAGGCTATCTCATTCTCTGTAAGCACCGACACAGAACCAAGAGCTGAGAAACTTGAGATGCTTCAATGTCCCTCGATTCCTAAGAAGGCTGCCACTCTTCCAGTTCATCGTATTTTGCAGTTCCTCATGTTTAGGATGTGGGAGACCCCTCTCGGTCAGTAAAAAGCTAGACACCATGTACAAGGTTCCCAATTCACTGGGATTCCAAAAACCTCAACTCCCTCACCATTCTATGATGGTTGAGTCAGCCATGCACTGACTCAATAGTTCTAAGAACCACTCTTTGGTTCCTCCCAGAAGGGAAATGCATACCCTCAATGCCTATGGCTGCCGATGCTTCCAGGCATTGATGTTGGCTTGCCACATTAATTCTTTATTATTTATTTTATTTATATTCTCTTATATGCCACACTATTCTGCATTAGTGCGGTTTACATTGAACAAACTGAAATTACATTGAACAGGGCATTATAACTTGGAGATAACTATTTTACAGGGAACATGGGCTATGGAGGGTTAAGTGGCTTGCCCAAGACCACAAGGAGCACCTGTGGGACTAGAAACCCCAGTCCTTCCGGCCCAAGGTTGCTGTCCTCTAGTGGGATTTGAGCCCCCGACCTTCCAGCCTGAAGTACCTTGCCCCAACCACTAGGCCACTCCTCCACTCTTATATGCTGTATATGCATTTGTTCCTTAGGGAATTCCTTCAGAGAAGCTGGATGCCTACCGGTCCCTAATCAAGCATGGTCAAGACTGTTCCAAGTTTATTACCAGAGCAGCTTTTTACTCTTTACTCTTAGTGGTACTTAATTAGCTTGCAAAGCGAGCTGGGCTGCTGAGTGCAGTATAAAGGTGTACAGGGCCTTGCAAGCACTGACATTCCTAGCATGGACTCTTTTGCTAGCAAGGTAGCTAGTGTGGTTTGTAACTACAATCTCTCTGCCTGAAAGCCCTTGAAAGGGGGGGGAGTAATTTTCATTTGTAAAAGCTAATTCTTTTTTTTGCTTCTATACCGCAAACGGGATTTTTTTGTGGCATTGGGCAAAGCTCTATCAGTTAGAGTTCATTGTTGTTTGTTCCAGCTTGGTAGCTCTCATCAAGTGTTTGGCCCCTCCCTACCCACCCCAGCTCCCACCCACCCCATGTGAGCAACGCTCCTGCAACTGAACAATGGCTGGGGAAAAATCATATTGTCAAAGCTGTTTTCTCCCGTTACAGCTTCTGCCTCTGCCCAGACAGAGATCCCAGTGCCAGTTGAAGGACTGGTTCCATGTGCAGGATGCCTGCATGCTGAAGCTCTCAGAAAACAAGTGGAGACGCTCAGAAAAGAGGTGGCGAGGCTGAGGATCATTCAAGACAGTGAGAAGTACATTGATGAGATTCTTCTTGAAACATCCAAGCTCTCCAGTAGAGGTGAAGATGGGAGCCTATAAAATGAGGAAAGTTGGACATGAGTCACCAGGGTCTGCAGAATCACTAATCCAGCTCCTCCAGCCCTTGCAGAATCACCAATCCAACTCCTCCAGCCCTTGAAAAAAAGAACTAATATGCAATCCTTGAAGTGGAAGAGGTGAAAGCATCCCAGGAAAGGGAGGAATCACAGCTCGAGCACCCCATAGTTGCAGAATCAGTCACCATGAGGAAGCAAAGGGTAGTGGTGGTTGTGACTCTCTTCTGCGGGGTACTAAGGCATCCATCTGCAGACCAGACTTAATGTCCCGAGAGGTATACTGTCTGCCATGTGCCAAAATCCGAGATGTTATGGAGAGTTTGCCAAGCTCATCAAGCCTATTATTACCCGATGTTGCTTATCCATGTTGACATAAATGATAATGCCAAGTATCCTTCTGAGCATGTCAAAAGTGACTTCATGGCTCTGGGACAGAGGGTGAAGCAGACAGGTGCTCAGGTGGTATTCTCTTCAGTCCTCCCTGTTGAGGGTAAAAGCCGAGGCAGAGAAGCTGGCATCCTGGAGATAAATGCATGGCTGCGTGGATGGTGACATCAAGAGCGTTTTGGTTTCCAGGAGAATGGGATGATGATCCAAGGGCAGCAGAACAGAGATGGCGTCCATCTGTTCAAGAAGGGTCAACATGTCTTCAGTAGCAGACTGGCTAACCTACTGAAAGGTCTGTAAACTAGATTTGTTGGGGATGGGTGACAAAAGCCCCCCAGGTAAGTTAAAAACCTCTATAGTAATGGGTAAAGGGGCAATATCTGGAAAGTGCTATGTATAAATGCCCGTAGCATGGGAAATAAGATGTTGAGGCTTTAATGGAAGAGGCTGACTTGGATTTAGTGGTGGTTACAGAGACATGATTCATGGACAGCCATGAATGAGATGTAATTATACCAGGCTATACTTTACTCAGGAAGGATAGGGTAGGAAGAAGAGGAGGAGGAGTGGCACTATACTGTATGTAAAAAAATAATATTAAAGCTATAGAATTACAGGGCTTAAAAGGGAGAGAGGAGGTTTGGTGGTTACCGATGGTGAACGTGTTTCTCATGTCATAGTGGGAGATCATCTCTCATCCAGTGATCACCAGAGAGTGTGGTTCAGTATTAGGAGTAGGGCTGATAAAACTCATTCAAAAGTGAGGGTCTTAAACTTTAGGAACACTAACTTTGCCAAGATGGGCCAATACCTCAAGGAGTCGTTAGTGGGATGGGAGCAGCTGGAGGATGTAGAAAAACAATGGGCAAAACTGAAAGGGGATATTTTAAGGACAACCAACCTTTTTGTTAGAATGGTAAATAAATGTAAACGGAAAAGGAGGCTGCTATGTTTCACAAAAGAAGTAGCTGAAAAGGTGAAGAAAAAGGGGGAGGCCTTATGAAATACAAGAGATCACAGAGAGAGGAAGACAGGCATCTATATTTGGAAAAACGGAGAGAAGCCAGCAAAGTAGCCAGAAAGCAAAGATACAAAAAAGAAGAAGAAATAGCCAATGCAATAAAATGGGGGTATAAGACATTTTGCAGTTATGTTAGTGAGAGGAGGAAGGACAAAAGTGGTATTGTCAGACTCATGGGCAAAGGTATAAGTAGAAGCTGATGAGGATAAAGCGGAATTGCTTAACAAGTATTTCTGTTCTGTGTTCACAGATGAAGGGCCAGGAGCAGGACCTCAGAAAACACCCACAAATAGGAAAAGAAGCAACAGGGATCTCAAACGATTTTCAGGGGACTGTATTCGTGAGGAACTAGCAAAACTAAAAATAGACAAAGTGATGGAACCGGATGGGATACTTCCAAAAATACTGAAGGAACTTGGGGACGTTCTAGCAGCTCCACTGACTGACCTTTTCAATGCCTTTTTGGAGTCAGGAGTGGTTCCAGAGGACTGGAGAGGCACATGTGGTCCCTTTACACAAAAGCGGAAGTAAGGATGTGGTTGAAAACTACAGGCCTGTAGTCTAACCTTTGTAGTGAATACATTATTGGAAACGCTGCTGAAAGAGAAAATAGTTAGTTTCTGGAGTCCAATGGATTACAGAATCGGAGGTAGAATAGATTCACTAGAGACAGGTTTTGTCAGACAAATCTGATTGATTTCATTGACTGGGTGACAAGGGAGTTGGACTGAGCCCTAGATGTGGTGTACTTGGATTTCAGTAAAGCCTATGACACCGATCCACACAGGCGACTTATAAACAAACTGAGCGCCCTAGGGATGGACCCTAAAGTTACTGATTGGGTTAGAAATTGGTTGGGTGTGAGGCGACTAAAGGTACAGGTAAATGGAGTTCACTCTGAGGAGAAGCAGGGTTACCAGTGGTGTGCCGCAGGGATCTGTCCTTTGATTCTTTTTATTGGGAAAGGCAGTCGGGTAAGGTTTGCCTCTTTACAGATGATACCAAAATCTGCAATAGAGTAGACACTCAGGAAAGAGTAGATAACATGAGGAGGTATCTAGTTAAGCTTGAAGAATCATCTAGAATTTGGCAACCAACCCAAGAGGCCTAAACCACCTAAGCCACAGCCAGTTCTGCAGCCCCAGACTAGAACTAGCTTTTTACTTCTTCCTAGAGAACATTGTCATCTTCCCTTGGAGGGACCCCCAGCTTTCTCACTTTGCTGGCAGGCTGGTCCATTTTTCTCACAGATAGCCCCTCATAACATCAGAACCCTAGGCTCAAGAGCTACCTACTCCACTTCACCACTTCATCCCTTCTTTCCAGAGGAGTATCCTCTAGATCCTCTCCATCAGGCTCTGTTGGAGTAGGAGGTCACCACCCTTCTAAGAGAGGTTGCAATAGAACTTGTTCCCTGTGCACAAGAAAGCTTAGGGTTTTACGCCCAGTATTTCCTTATCTCCAAAAAGTCAAGAGGATTCTGTCCCATCCTAGATCTCTGGAATCTCAACAAGTTCCTAGTAAGAGAGAAGTTCAAAATGGTTTCTTTAGTAACCCTGCTGCCCTACCTTTAGAGGAACAATTGACTCTGTTTTCTGGATATAAAGGATACATACATGCACATCCTCATTCATCCCTGTCACAGGCAGTACCTTCACTTCACGTTCGACGGTGGACATTACCAATACCGGTTCTGTCCTTTGGCCTGGCGTCCACCCCAAGGGTCTTCACGAAATGTCTAGTGGTAGTCATGGCCTATCTTCGCACCCTAGGCATCTTCGTCTTCCCCTGCTTAGATGACTGAATCATCGGGGCGAATCATCACAAATGGTACATCTGTCCATTCTACACACATCACGGTGCTCGACAATCTCGGCTTTGTCATAAACTTTCCAAAGTTGTACCTTTCTCACACTCAGAGACTGGAATTGATAGGCGCCCTTCTCGACATAACTCAGTCTTGAGCTTTCTTGCCCAAGGACCGTCTGAAACACCTCACAGAGACGGTGGGCATTGTTCAGTGTAGTTGTCCCTCCACGGCGCAAGACATGCTTCGTCTCCTCAGTCACATGGCCTCCACCATCCATTTAGTTCCTTGCATCTGTCGCTACATGCGACAAGCACAGTGACCCTCCCCTCCCAATGGAAACAGGCGATGGGCTGACTGTGAGACAGAGTGGTAGTTACCCCACTTCTGGCAGACTCCCTTCAGTGGCGGCTCTCTCCTCAAAACCTCCTCATGGAGTTGCCTTTTCAGATGCCTGCACCTCAATGGAGCCTCACTACTGATGCATCTAAAGAGAGCTGGGGAGCTCATCTGGATAACCTGGGCACGCAGGGCCTCTGTTCTCAACAGGATGCCTCCAATCAGATCAACTTCCTGGAGTTGAAAGCAATAGCCAACGCCCTTCAAGTGTTTTGCCGTCAGTTATCACACCAATCAATCCTGGTTCAGGCATAAAACTAGGTTACCTTGTTTTACATTAACAAACAGAAAGGCATGGGCAGCCCAGCTACTCTGAGAGGATGCAGTCCGCCTGTGGACCTTTGCCCTGGCTAATGGAATGGTTCTTTGAGCCGTTTACTGTTTGGAGAGCAGAATGTTCTCACGGACAGTCTCAGTTGAGCCCTCCAATCTCACACGTGGACTCTTCATCAGAGAGTAGTTGCTTGTATCTTCCAGCTTTGGGAAATCCCGCAGATCGACCTGTTTGCCACTCCGCTCAACGCGCAGGTCCCTTATTTTTGCTCCAGGATGCTGTCTCCACAGCATCAAGCCCTGGATGTTTTCCTCGGAAGAACGGGTCTGTTAAACACTTACCAACCCATTCCACTCATAGCCAAGATGCTGTTCATGTTGCAGGCTGACAAAAACATCATAATCCTGGTAACCCCATCCTGGCCCTGACAGCTGACAGCTGTGGTTTTCCCTACTTCTTTATCTAACTCAACATCAGCCTGTCCATTTGGGATGTGCTCCAGACCTGATCTTGCAGGATGAGGGGGCGTTGCTCCATCCCAATATTCGTGTACTCCATCTGACGGCTTGGCTGCTGAGAGGGTAGTCATTTCAGACCTCAGTTTATTGAATGCCATAACGGACATCCTTTTGGCATCCCGGGTGGACTCCATACGATGTACATATGCCTTTAAATGGTACCAGTTTGCAGGTTTGAGTGCTCAGCACACCCTCAGCCCTTCAGTTGTCCAGTGGAGTCTCTCCTACTGTATCTCCTCCACCTCTTTTTTACGGGTCTCAAAACTAATTTCATTTGTGTTCACCTCCGTGCCATTTCGGCTTCTCATCGGGAGATTGATTGAAAACCCGTTTCCCCACATCTATTGATAGCCTGCTTCATGCGCGGTCTTCTATTGACTAAGCCACTGATTCAGCTCCATCTGTCAACTGGGACCTGAACGTGGTTCTTGCTCAATTGCTCAAATTTCCATTTGAGCCTCTTGGCACATCCTCCTTCAAGTTTCTTACTTGGAAGGTTTCCTTCCTAGTTGCGCTCACCTCAAGCTTGCCCGGTCAGCAAACTGCAGGCTTTGGTTGCACATACGCCCTATACACGTTTTCATCATGAGAGGGTAGTCCTGTGAATGCATCTGCATTTCCTTCCAAAGGCTGTATCTCCCTTCCATCTCAGCCAATCGGTTATTCTTCTGACCTTTTTTCCCAAGCTGCATGCATCTCTGACTGAGTTGGTGCTTCATTCCCTATATTGCAAATGAGCGTTGACATATTACCTTAACAGAACCAAGGTACACTGAAAATTCTCACAATTATTTGTTTATTTTGACCCTAGTCACCTTGGTCTCCCTGTGATGAAATGCACTCTTTCTCTTTGGATAGCAGACTGCATATCCTTTGCATTTTCTGAGGCGGGTCTGACATTAGAGTCATGTTACAGGCCCACAATGTCCAAGCCCTGGCAACATCCATAGCACACTTACGCTCTGTCTCCATAACTGATATCTGCTGTGCCTCCGCATGGTCCTCAAGTCATACTTTTGTAGCCCATTATTGTCTGGACAAGTACTCTCGGAAGGACAGTGACTTTGTCCAAGCCGTACTCCGGCCTCTCTTTGGGACTTAGCTACACCTTCGGCCCTCTGTCCATCCAGACTTCCACCAATGCCGTCTTGATGGGGGTGTGCTGGGGCTGCAGAGTCCACTAGATCCCTTGGTCTCCCCATGTTGTTCTTCAATGTTTATTTCCCGTTATAACGGGCCCTACTTCTCGTTGTTTTCCGGTAGTCTGGAGCTAGAGAGTCCCATATGTGAAGACTGCATTCCTGCTTGTTCCTGGAGATAATGTAGTTACTTACTGTAACAGTTGATCTCCAGGAACAGCAGGAATCAGTCTTCACAACCTGCCCTCCTCCCCAAGGAGTTGTAGGTTCTTATTCCTTTTTTCTCAGCTATAAGCCCTCACTGAGGAGAATCACTGGGAAGGAGGAAGGCAAGCACGCATGCGCAGAGGGATGCTCCCAAACGCTTTCCTATTGGATGCTGGGGACCTCACCCATATATAAAGACTGATTCCTGCTGATCCTGGTGATCATCTGCTACAGGTGAATAATTACGCTTTTTAGTCTTTGTGCAGAAAATGGGAAAATGATTTCCTTTAAGTTCAGAGGTGAAAGATTATTTATTTATCGATTTATTTATTTAACGGGGGGGGGGGGGGTGTTTATACCACTTTATTATTTCAGTCAGTTCAATTTACATTGTAATTTAAACTTGGTAATGTACATTAAACAGGGACATTGATAACTTAGATTTTTCTAGGCAGTGGAGGGTTAAGTGGGTCATCCTGCCCAAGGCCTCAAGGAGTGCTAGTGGGAATTGAACCCTGGTCTCTTGTTCCCCAAGCTAGTGCTCTAACCATTGGGCTACTCCTCCACTAGCCCAAAGCACCTTTCTTTGACTTCCCAAATGTGGCAGTGCCCCTAAGAAGTTGGTGGTAGTGTCCAATCACCATATATTTTGGAATGTGCAGAAAAGAATGTGGGAACTCTTATTCACTGTGCTTCCTGTATCCTAAGCACTGTGCCCAAGAATCGCCTGCAAGAGTCCAACTATCACCCTGGTATATGGTGGTTAAATCCATCCTGAAAAAGGCTAAGTCATCTAAGGCTCATTTTTTCATGCTTTGGGGGGGGCATGAGGTGAAGATCCTTATCCTTACAGCAAAAGAATTCTTTCAGAATGTTATGCTTAGCTCCCGGGTATATTTCTGTCATATCATCATGACTGACCATATGTACACCATTGTACAAAGGGTACTGAAGTTCACTGAGTTTTTCCCTCCAAAGAATCAAGAGAATATCATTCATTCAGTGAAGCAAGGCCTATGGAAAAACATGGTCTATTCAACTTATGATGCTTTCAGTACATCAATGAGAGCTTCCGCCATATCTGTTAGCACCTGAGGACACTCATATCTGCAAGCCTCAGGCCTCTGAGAGGATGTGTATTTAAGATATGCTGTTATGTGCTGATGTGCCATTCAATGCGAAAAATTGCTTATGGAAATAAAGTCAAGGTTCTCATAAAAGACCACTATTTTATGCTTCAAACACTCCAGGTTGCCACCTTCAGTCCAAATCCAGGAGTTTGCATGGTCCATCAAGGAGACAGTCGTGTCTTCTTAAAAGAAGTTGTTATCTGTAAATTCATTCCTTTCAACAACAGAGTCCAGCATCTCGCTCATATAACCATAGAAACTTTGAACCCGACTCAGAAAACTGGTTGTGATGGAGTGTATGAGAAGCTCCCCGTCCCCCATACTGATATACTTCCAGCCAGACTAAGGACATGCCCCTTTAAGCACCAGAAGCCGGGCCCCTTTAAGGAACTCGGCTTGAATATACCTGGGAAGGGTGTGGCTGGGGACAGCTCTTTTAACTTGGAGGGAAGAGACAAAGAAGGGGAGAAACGAGCCTGAGGTGTTCCAGAGTATGGCATGACTACCTACGTCTAAAGAGATCCTTGAGGAAGGTAGGAGCCGGGGTGTTTCCATGTTGGTCAGCAGGCTTGTGGTGCTGCTGCTATGAAGCCCAGAGTGAAAGAACTTTGGGGGAGGGGAGAACTGTTTCTCTACTACAGTTGTGGAGCCCAGAGTGAAGGAAATTTTTGGGAGGGTAGAACTGTTTCTCTGCTACTGCTATGAAGCCTAGAGTGAAGGAACTTTGGGGAAGGAGAGAACTGTCTCTCTGCTACCACTGCTGTGAACTTCCTGTAAATAAAGCATTTTCCTTTAACCCACCGCCTGCCTCTGTAGGGGTTTGTGTCCTGACCCGCTCGCAGCGTCCTACATATGGTGGCAGTGGTGGGATTTCTGCTTAACCTAAGGACAGAACACCACCCCTACGGGGTTCAGACCTACACCCTGTGGAAGAAGAGTTTTGGTATATGGCTAAAGGGGCAAGCCCTGCATGAGTTAGGATACACCTTCTGTTTAGTAAGTGCCGGACAGGCAGGAGTTTTTTTCTTTTCCCCCCTTCTCCTACCCAGACTGGTGGGAACTTACAGAACCAGAATGGAGAGATTACTCCAGGCCCTGGTGGAAGGACAGCAACAACTGCAGATGCTACAAGAGTTATTGCAGGCGCAAGGGACCCAGCAACAGCAATTACTACAAAACTCTTTGGAACTACAAGAAAACTCACTCAAACAAATGTCCCAAATACTCTCAAGGATGCAGCCACACCTTCCAGTGCCACCCCTGCCAAAAATGGTGGAGGATGAAGACTCTGACTCCTTCCTGACAAATTTCAAATGAATCGCCCGACTGGCTGGCTGGCCAGAAGGGATGGGACTATTTACCTAGGGAATCTGTTGACAGGAAGCTGCGCCAAGCTACCAACCCAGATGGAAGGGCCCTCTATGTGGCCGTGAAAACTGCTATACTGAAACGAGCGGGCTGTACGCCAGAAGCCTATCGCCAGTGGTTCTGGAAAGGAATTCTGAGACCAACAGAGAACCCCCAGAATTTCTTCTACAGACTGAAGGAGATGGCATGGAAGTAGTTACAGCCAGAAGATAAGACAGGAGCGGAAGTAGCCAAGATCATCCTACTCAAACAATTTTTAGAATGCTTGTCTTCCCCTATGAGACAGTGGGTGGGCCAGTTTGCCAAACTGACCCTGGACATTGCCGTAGAGATAACGGAAGGCTTTTATGAAGCATAGTCAGTAGCTGAGACACCCAGGATGAGGGGGACAAGGCCGGCCGCGTCTCATGGGGGCTGGGCATCGAGAACTGAACTGTTGAGGACCACTGCACCAAGGACTCCATGCTCCCCAGCCGCCCAAGCAGCCGGGGCTAGCTCTCTGACCTGCTTCAGGTACGGAGGAAAAGGTCACTATGTCCGTGAGTGCCCCATAGAAATGGGGGAACCCATGGACACACATGTTACAGCTTCACATGAGTGCGATATTGTGGAAACATCCTTCATGAGCCACGGGTTGTTTGTAATACTGTTGGAACTTGAGGGCGCTCACATGCAAGCCCACATGGACTCAGAAAGCATAAGGATACTTGTCAGCAGGGACATCAGGACCAGACATCAAATTATTATGAGAACCTTGTGACTCTAAGTTGCATCAGTGGTGATCAGCGGGCCTATCCGATGACGCAGATGGAGCTAAAAACGACTGCTGGAACAGAGTCCTTGGAAGCAGTGGTCATGGCTCGCCTGGCTTATCCAGTGGTTTTAGGCCAGGACATCCCTAAATTTATGGACGTCTGGGACTGGAGGAAAGGCAGCCTTGACTAGATGACAGAGGAGGACTTCCCAGAACTTTTCCCCTTAGGAGACCCGGATTTGTTTATCGGGAACCCCAAGAGCCCCAAGTCCCAGTCGCAACATTGATGGGATAGGGCCCGCCATAACACAAATATAGGGGCGGCTATGAATGAGAATGCTGTAGAGGAGGAGAGGCTGTAGATGAGTCTCGGGGGAACCTAGCAGCCCAACAGGAAGCCCTGGAAGATGAGAACTGCCCACTGGGGTGGGCTGGTATAGGAAACCCGGGCCAGTTTAAAAGAGGCCAAAGGTAATATAACACCCTTAGGAATGCCTGGGACCAATTTCACGAGTTGGGAAAGAGTCCAGGCTGCCTACTGGGGTCTCTTCTACGGGCTTCTCTCTACTTTTTAGTATGACAGGACCTCCTTTATAGGTTTACCCAGGGAACAATAGAGGGAGAAGAGCTGGAACAGATAGTGGTTCCCCAAGCCTATTGCCGGCAGATAATGGAGTTTGCTCATAGTCATCCCTGGGGGGGGGCACCTGGGGATGGACAAGACCCAAGAGCGAATCCTGGCTCAATTTTACTGACCGGGACTTTACAGATAGGTGCAACTCTTTTGCCAGTCCTGCTCTACCTGCCAGTTTCACAGTCCGGTAAGGGTTGGACCTGCCTCCCTTGTGCTCATGCCCGTTGTCGAGACCCCATTTAAAAGGGTTGTGATGGATTTGGTGGGACCATTGGAGCGTACTCCCCAGATTCATCCTGGTAGTCCTGGACTATGCCATGCGGTACCCAAAAGCGATAGCCAGGCGGAATATAAGGACCACTACATTAGTCAGTGCTCTTTGGGAATTGTTTTCTCAACTGGGGATTCCAGCTGAAATCCTCACAGACCAAGGAACACCATTTGTCTCTCACGTAATGAAACAATTGTGCAACCTATTGAAGGTTAAGACCTTGCGGACATCGGTATATCTTCCCCAAACTGATGGCCTGGTCAAACGCTTCAATAAAACATTAAAACAGATGTTGAAGAAGTTTGTGAATGAAGAGGGGAAAGACTGGGATCTGTTACTCCCCTTCCTTTTGTTTGCTATCAGGGAAATACCCCAGAGCTCAACCGGGTTTTCTCCCTTTGAGTTGCTGTATGGTCGACAACCTTGAGGGATCATGCAGATACTGTGAGAGACCTGGGAAGAGGAACTCAACCTCGGCCGGAATCAAGTGGATTATGTCTTGCAAATGCAGGAATTCATAAAGAAAGTGGGAGCATCAGCCAGTCAGCACCTGGAGAACCATGTCCGGGCCTATAATCAGAGGGCAGTGCAGCAGACCTTCCAGCCTGGGGACCAGATGTTGCTGTTACTTCTGGTCTCGGAGAGTAAACTGTTTTGTAAATGGCAGGGCCCATATGAAGTCGTTCAACAGATGAGGCCCACCAATTACAAAGTTCCGCAACCGGATAAAAGGAAAAAGCTGGCAATCTACCACGTCAGTCTTCTGAAGAAGTGGACTCCGGCCCTAGCAACGATGGTCCATGAAGAGGAGTTGGGGCTCGTCATATAGTGGTCTTCTGAATCAGGCCAAGTTCTGTTTGGAGAACACCTGACAATTACCCAGAAGGGTGACTTAGAACAGCTGGTTCAGAGGAATAAGGATGTGTTCTCCCAGGTTCCAGGAGGTACCCACCTCGCCTACCAAGATATCATCAGGAATCCCAACATGACTGAATGCCAACGGCCCTATTGGTTCTCAGAAGCATGGAGTCAAGCCATGGTGAAAGAGGTAGAAGAAATGCTGGAGTTGGGTGTGATAGAAGAATTCCAAAGCGACTGGTCATCCCCCATTGTGCTGGTGCCTAAACCAGATGGAAGCATCCGGTTTTGCATCGACCTCCGGAAAGTAAATGCAGTTTCAAAATGTGATGCTTATCCCATGCCCCAGGTGGATGACCTTATTGAGAGCTTCAGGAGAGCCCAATTTATTTCAACGTTGGATCTGACAAAGGGCTATTGGCAGATTTCCTTAACCCCAACCGCCAGGGAGAAGACTGCATTCTCGATGCCCCAAGGGTCCTGCCTTTTGGACTTCATGGAGCTCTGGCTATGTTCCAGCACCTGATAGATCACCTACTAAGATCCCATGGCAGCTATGCACCGCCTACCTCAGTGATATCGTAATCTACAGTCACAACTGGAGAACGCACATCCAAATGGCAGAGGAAATTTAATGTGGACAAGTGCAAAGTTATGCACCTACGAAAGAACAACCCAAACTATGGTTACAAGATGCAAGGTTCCGCATTGGAAACCACTACCCAGGAAAAATATTTAGGCGTCATCGTGGATAACATGTTGAAACCCTCCACCCAGTGTGCAGCAACGGCAAAGAGAGCAAATAAAATGCTAGGTATCATAAGGACAGGAATGGAAAATACAAGAAAGGATGTTATAATGCCTCTGTATCGTTCCATGATACGACCGCACCTTGAATATTGTGTGCAATTCTGGTCGCCATATCTTAAAAAGGATATAGCGTTATTAGAAAAGGTGCAGAGAAGAGCCACCAAAATGGTAAAGGGGATGGATGGATACTCCTATGAAGAGAGGCTAAGAAGATTGAGGCTTTTCAACCTGGAAAAGAGACGGCTGAGGGGGTCTATAAATTAATGAATGGAGTGGAACGGGTAAACGTAGATCGATTGTTTATGTTGTCAGAATATAAAAAGACTAGGAGACATGCAATGAAGCTACAGGCTAACCTATTTAAGACTAAAAAGAGAAAATATTTTTCACTCAACGTGTAATCAAACTCTGGAATTTGTTACTGGAGGATGCAGTAAAAGCTGCTAGTGTAGCTGGGTTTAAAAAAGGTTTGGACAAGTTCCTGGAGGAAAGGTCCATAAACCATTATTAAAAGTGACCCAGGATATTACTGCTTGACCCAATACAAGCATTGAGGAACCTGTATCTTTTGAGGAGACTGCTAGGTACTTATGACCTAGATTGGCCACTGTTGGAAACAGGATACTGGACTTGATGGACCTTGGTCTGACCCAGTATGGCATATCTTATGTTCTTATGTTCCCACTGCTGTAAACGCCCTGTAAATAAAGCATTTTCCTTTAACCCACTGCCTGGCTCTGGGGGGGTTTGTGTCCTGACCCGCTTGTAGCATCCTACACAGTTCAAAACCAGGGGCAGATTTTTGACCAATTCCAGAGGACATAGCCAGAATTCCATTCTCCATTCTGAAGAATTTGCCAGGGAGTAGCTGAGACTTGATGTAAATAGTTGATGCATGGTGATGCAAATAGTTGAGTTTTCCAGATGATAGAGGAAAACTACTGATTACATCTGTTGAGAATATCACCAAGTGCCCAAGAAGTCACTTATTTCATTTTCACACAAGGACTTTCTAGAAAAGGAGCTCCTTTCTGTCTTGTAGACCAGAGCTTATTTCATAGCAGCATAGCAAATGATGGCAGTAAAAGTCCATAATGGTCCATCCAGACTTCACAGATGAGATTCTTCCACTATCTTCCCACTCCTATGATTTTTACTGGAACTTTCAATCCTTTCCCTACCATCACACACCATGCCAAGAATCTGTTAAAATACTGATCTCTATTAATGAGCTACTTCAGCCTTTGTCATCTTCCTTTGTATCTCACATAGGATCAGCGCTAAATTCAACAGCTAGATCTCCTTCCATGTCTCATCACCAAACTTTCCAATAATCCACATAGCCACCAGAACTAATGAATTCATTGCATCTGGCTTTCCCATGCTCATTGAAATTTGGGTTTTATATTTAAATCGTTTTTATTGTGTACAGTCAATATTTAACAAAACACATTTCCTGTCTCCGGCCCGTGATGGCTCTTAGATAGCCCGGGGACTGCATACATAACATATTGTACATGTTTCTCCCGTTTTCTTCCTTTGCATGATCCCAACTCTCTCCCACCCCTCCCTCTCTCTCGCCCTCCCTCTTTCTCCCCCTCCCTCTTTCTACCTCCCGTTCCCTCGTCCTCCATTCTAGTACATAGCAGTAGTGGTAGTAGTGCTCTTTGCGGAGATAGGACTGCCCTAAACATGTATAGTTGTTCTGACCCTTAAGTAATATGAGAGACCCAAAGGCAGCATATGAGCCATCCTTTAAATAAAAACGCATGTCAGTGCCATGCTGCACCCCCTGGTGGAAAGCGACTGAATGTATGGTTCCCATATGGTCATAAACTTCATATGTCATGAGGCTGAGCCCTGAGCAGCAATATTCTCCATCTGCATTAACTTATGTAGATTATTTTGCCAAGCCCAATATGCCTGGGGCTCTGGGTCCATCCATGACTTCATCACACCTTGAAGTCCCAGTGCCACGGCCTTCCGCAGGAAAGGTTTGATGCCCTTCCCTTTCCCTCCCCAAGCCCACGGGGTCTCCTAATATAAGCCCCTTGACTTTCCTTTGAACTCTTTGGTTTAGCACTCTTGAAAGGTAAGTCTGCAACCTGGCCCAGTATCCATGTATCTGTGGGCAAAACCAAAACTGGTGGCCTAGTGTGCTTCTGGGCTCTGAACATTTGCAGCATCTGTCTGTATCTGCCAGGCCTGCTGCCTTAGCCCTTACCTGAGGGAAGAATGCTCATAGAATTACCTTATATAAAAGTTCCTGGAGGGCCATCATCGTAGCTACTTGTGGCACTCGTCGTAGGGTCCGTGTCAAAATTTCCCCTGTCCACTCCGTCCCCAGTTCCAAGTTCCACCTTTGCGCTAACTCCTGGTGATGATATTTCTCCACCAACATTGCCCACGCCTTCCACATCCGAGATAGCGACATCCGCTCTCTGTCTATAATCTCAAAGAAGGCATCTACTTGTTCCAAAAAGGTCGGTGCTAGCTCCTCACGCCTCATCATCCCTATATAGTGTCATACCTGTATTAATGCGAATGAATCACCTGGGGTTATTTGGAATTTTATTTATTTATTTATGTATATATTTAACAATTTTTCTATACCACTTTTCTTGTATTCAAAGCGGTTTACATTGAACAGTTACAAGGAGCATTACATAGAACAAGATCGTTAAACTTGGAGAAGAAGGGGTTAACATGTTATTTACATGATTTCTTGTTACAGGTTGTGGGGTGGTGTTATTAAATGGTAGGGATTGAGCCAGGTTGTAAATACTGGTTTTGTAGATAGGGTCAGATTTTATTGTAGTGGCTATGTTTCGCATATTGGTTATGCTTCTGGTCCGTAGTATTCCGAAAAGAGGTGTGTCTTTAAGGCTTTATGGGCCTACTTGTCTGACAACCTTCCATGGTCCCTTCCATTGGAACTCAAATTTTGGGGCGGTGCCCGTCACCATTACTAGGACTTTCTCTCCTAAAACTAACTGGCGGGGTTTCGCCTCTTGATCATATCGCTCTTTCTGGCGACTTTGACTAGCCCGTAAATTCTCCTCAGCAAACTGGGAGTTCCTACTTAACTGCCCTCTTAAATCTCGGAGAAAGTGCAGGACTCCCATGGCCTCTTTCTCGGGGCTCTATCCATTGCTCCCGTAATATATCCAGGACTCCCCGAGGGGCTCGACCATACATTAATTCATAAGGGGATACCCCAAGAGAGGCCTGTACCCGCTCCCTGCAGGCGTACAGAACAAAAGGAAGCAACCCATCCCACTCTGCCATGTTCCCGTCTAAGCTGCGTCTTAGCATCTGTTTTATTGTCTGATTTAGCCTTTCTACCAGGCCATTAGACTGGGGGTGATAGGCGGCCGTTTTTACATGATGCACTCCAAAAGCTTCCCAGACCTGTGCCAGGTATTTGGACAAAAAATTGGACCCACGGTCCGTTAATATTTCCCGGGGAAAACCCACTTCGCAAAATAGTTTTACCACTTCTAACGCTATTGTTTTGGCGGAAATGTTGTGTAACGGGACTGCCCATGGAAATCTAGTGGCTAGATCCACCATAACGAGAATATACTGGAACCCACGGGGTGTTTTTATCAGGGGCCCAACTATGTCCATGGCAATTCGTCCGATAGGGTCAGAAATTATGGGGGTTGGGATCATGGGTACTATTGGAGGCCGAGTAGCCGCGACCCACTGACACGAGGGGCAGGCAGCGCAAAACCGGGCGGTTTCTCTAAAGATACCGGGCCAGTAAAAACGTACAAGAATCTGGTCCAGGGTTCCCTGCACCCCTTTGTGGCCACCGACCGGATGGTCATGGGCCAGCCTTAGGACCAATCCCTTAAAGACTGCAGGCACCACCAACTGTTTCCTGACCGTCCCTGTCCGGGGCTCGCGACTCTCCATGTATAATACCCCTTTGTCCAAAAGAAATCTAGGAAGGGCATCTCGTGCCACCTGAGCGTACTCAAATGCCCGGGTAAGTGCTGGGTCTGCCTGTTGTTCCTTAGGGAAGGACGGGAACTTTTCAACCAACTCAGCAGATACCCAGGGTAACCCTTGGCCAGTCACTATCTCAGCCCTTCCCCGAGCCCTACACCGCCTCTCGTGGCATTTAACAGCCATCTCCTTCTTGATTCTAGAAGATGGAGGGTTCTCCAGGTCATCAGGCGAGGGCAAAACACTCAGAGAATCCTCAGGGGACCCGTCCCTTCGGGCCTGGGTCTGAGACCGGGTGGACACAAACCCGACCTTCTGTTTAGGCCTTTTTGTAATCCTTCCCTAAATTGTGGCCAGTCCCTTCCCAATACTAAATCATAGGGTAGTTTTGGAACCACTGCCACAAGAACTTCTTTCTGCACCCCCAACCCTTTTATCTCTCCACTCTGTACACAGGGTAGAAAGAGGCAGCTCCATGTATGCACCTAATTTGGACCTGCCCTTCCGGCTTCCTCTGGCGAGACTCATCCTGGGCCTCAATTGCCTGCCAAAGCTTTCGTGACACCATGCTTTGGTCGGCCCCAGAGTCGAGCAGAGCATGGGTAGTGACCCCCTGTATGTTAACATTTAAGAGAAATCCCTCTCCTAGATGTTTCACATTGGTACCAGTTAACCCAATGCAGGCTTTGCATCCCCTCTGCAGGTGTCCCATCTCCCCACAACGATAGCATTTTTTCTCAGCTCACTTACCCTCATGAGCAGACACACAAGTTTTAAGACATTTTACATTATTTCCCTGTTTCTTTTCTGAGAAATCAAAACTGGCCTCTGCCCCTACTTTTGGAGGGCCCACCTTTGGGGGAAACGCCAATTCAGCTTCCATGTAGCGCTCCACCAAAAGGGTTGCCTCTCCCGTGCTCTGGAAGTTTTGCTGAATCAGAAAAGATTGTACCCTTTTAGGTATTGCAGTCATAAATTGCTCCAATATCACCATATCCACCACCGCATCCATAGTTTTCCCTTCCGGGGCTAGCCACTTTAAAGCTAAACCTCGAATTCTCTGGCTTAAGGCCCTAGGTGTCTCTCCGGCCTTTAAGACCATGGCTCTAAACATACTGTGATACCACATTTTTGTTAACCCTAATCGGTCTCTAATTGCATTTTTTACTGCATTATAGTCAATGGCCTGGGCAGCTGGCATAGCCCTATATGCGGCTAGTGCTTCTCCTGTTAAGAAGGTTGCCAATCTCACCGCCCACTGGCTATCTGGCCAACCCACGGCTTGAGCCACCCTCTCAAATGATTCCAAGAAGTCATCTATGTCATCATCAGGAGAAAGTTTTCCAAAATTAAACGCCCCACTGGTGTGTGGGCCTGTTAGATTGTCCATTCGCGGCATCTCTGGTCTTTCCGGGGTTAGTGTTCCTCCACTTCCTTGCCTTTGGGAAGTAATAAGGGCTTCCACTAAGTCCAGGACAGGCTTTTGCTGCTCCCTCATAGCCGCCGCTGCATTCTTCTGTGCTAGCTGGGTCAACTCCTGCTGGCATTGAAATTGAGTGGCCATCCATTGCACCAGCTCTTTTGGATCCATCTCCGGCGATACCTTGCTCCTGTGTTGACTCTCGAAGGAAAAAAAGCTTTGTCTTTTCCTCCAACCTTCTGTGCTATCACTCTTGTAAGTGTATATCCTGGATGTTAGAAAATCCTGAGTGGTAGAAAATCCTCACAACTACGCCACTGTCACGCCACCACCACTCGCCTCTAGGTTAGAGGGGCGTGGATTATTGAAGTAACTTTCTGCTGTATGCTTTCTCAGCTTTTTTTAAAACTATTTCCCTGCAATGCCCTCTGGGAAATGTAGTCCTTATTCAGCTGTATGAATGCACCATGCAGAAAGCTGTAGTCAGGCTCAAGTAGGTAAGGCAAATGACAGAAATTTATTATTTTTATATACACAATGGTTCGATCATACCACACATAGGATTGTTGGTTCAGGACTCTTGGAAGCAAAAATTGTCCAAAACAGATCCAACCACAAAATGCAGTTTTAAAGATTCTCGCTCTTGCAGGATACACAGTCTTTACCAGCAAGCCTAATTGTATTCCCTTCTTAGCTTTGCTGGCTAAAGCACCAAACAAAAAGCACATTTAAAGTCTGTGGTAAACTTCCCCTTTATAAACACAAGGGAAACACAGCCACCCTGCTTGTGGGATAAGGGTACCTTTTTCCTGGATATCCTTCTTTCAGGACTGGCTTGCCTTCTCTACGTTCCCCAGGTTTATAGCTTGGCACAAAGAACAGTCCATGGGAGTGTCCTCCTCAATCAGCTTCACCTCGGGCTCTCCCAGCTGCATAGGCTCTGTCTCCCCGTCCTGCTCAGCTAACAGCCTCCCAGGGGATCTTGGAGTCTCTCTTGTTCCTGGCTCCAAACTCTCCTGCAGCCGTGCTACATGCCAAATAGCACTCTCTCCAGCTGGAAGCTCCGTTCCTCTGCTCTGCTTAGCCTGGCTTCCTGCTTCTCCTCTCCTCCTTTCCTTTTTCACTAAATCATACTCTGCTCTGGGTTTATACTTCCAGAGCTCTAGCTCCAACCCCACCCTACTCAGGTGACAACAATCAGCCTGACTCCAGGCACGTGAGTGCTTGAAGCATTCACTGCCTAAAGGGTTCTGAGCCTTGTATCCTCTCCCCTTCCTTCCACTAGGGGGAGCCTGAAATGTTTTCCACGTGGAGGTTTTCTGATCCCTGGAGGTGTTTATGGCTTTCCTACCCTGACTTGAGTAAAGGGGGCCCTTTACTAGGGTGAATTCCCTGTCTCTTTGTCCTCCCCTGGACTCTGGATAGGCCTCCTTGCCACATCTTGCATCTTGGTTGTGTAGGTTGTTCTGTCTTGTGGACCCTTCGTTTTTATCCATCTTCGTTCCGTTTTTCTCACGTCTTGCTTTAGTTTGTTAATGTTATTGAAATACCAAGGAGCGATGTTCTTCCTGTTGTGAGTTTTCTTGTGTAGGGCAGTGACAGCGTTGAGAATTGCTGAGTTCCAGTTTCTTATTATCACTTCTAGATCTGTTGATTCTTTGTTTATATGTGGTAAAACTTGCTGTATGAAATTGTCCTTGTCAAATTGTTTGAATATTCTTTGGGAGCTAGTTGTTTCTCTGGTGGTATTTTGTGCAGTAATGGTGGTATGGAAGATTATTATGTGGTGGTCTGACAATGGAACGGGCATAATGGATGTGAGTTGGGTGTGGTTCATTTCCAAAAGTGCGTTTGGTACAAAGATAAGATCAAGGGTTCCACCTTTGTTGTGGGTTGGGTGTCTATTATCTGTTTATATTGTAGGTCTTCAATGGCTTTTATAAAGGCTTGTCCATATCTTGTGGATGTGGAGGGTATGTTGAGGTCACCCTGAATTATTAAGGGTTTTTGTGGACTAGAGTTAGAGCATATTTCTTCCAGCATTAGTGACAGGTCTTCGTTCTTTGCATTGGGTGCTCTGTATATTAGGCAGAAAGCTATGTGTTCATTTGAGATGGTATGATGTTGCAGCCGTCAGTGGTATGAGTTGATGTGGTGTTGAATTTTAGGGATTTTCTTGTGATGATCAGGGCTCCACCGCCCCTTTTGTTGGGTCTTGGGCTATTATGGGTTTCATATATTTGTGACGAGATTTGGTTTAGTATTACTTGATCTGTGTCGGTGAGCCAAGTTTCTGTTATGCACATTATATCCAGTTGATGTTCTTCAGTGTAGTCCATGATGATATAGAATTTGTTCCGTATTGATCGAGCGTTGATTAAGGCGCATTGCAGGGTGTGGGGGGGGGGGGTCAGTTGACTCTTATTTGGTTCCTTCAAGGGGTTTGATGGATTAGTTTGAAGTAGTCTGTTGTGTCTCTTGTATGTTAGGTATTGATTCTGGTAGCTTGTAGGATTGGTATGTGGTCCACTATGTTGCATTGTGTGTTTTCTGTTGTGATTACTTTTAGGGTATGGAGCAGTAGTATTAGGCAACAGAGTATTAGTGCATGCTTATTTGTATCCATATTAGAAAGTATCATGGAGGGCCTATAGGTGGAAGAATAGGATGAGGCTTTGTTGCTGTTCTTTTTAGTGGTACTCATAAGTGGGGATCTGTTTCGTTGTGTGTATAGGCTGTGATCCTAGCAATAACTAGTAGAGTGGTCGGGGACTTCTGAGGGGCAGCTGCTGTTATCTGCTGTGATGGTCTGCTAATTTATTAGTCAGTGCTGGCAGTGGGTGCATCGGGGTGCTGAGGGTTGATACTCTTGAGTTCTAAAGGCAGCTTTGTAATATGGGTGAGTTAGGAGTTTACGGTATCTTGAGTAGTCTTCTTGTCCGAGCGGTGAGGTGTTTGTAGGCATATGAAGACAGGAGGAGGTGGTGTGTGGAGGTTGGAAGTTGGTTCCTCAGGTTCTTGGTTGGTGTTTGTCATTGCTTGGTCTTGGTTCTGGTTTTTGTTTTGTCTGATGTCTATGGCTGAGTGTCTTTTACTGTGTTTGTGAGGTCCTGGTATCTTGGGCAGGTTTCCCGGTGCTGAATGCTTTCGTTGTTACCAGTGGTGTTATATATTTATGATCTTCCTTTTTTCCTAATTTCCACGCCTAAGGGCCATGCCAAAGGGCCCTCTGGCGAGACCCTCAGGCACGGGCCCGCCAGGAGGTGCTTCCTTTTGAAATGGAGTCCAGTTGCCTTGTTGGGCCCCAATTGGCCGCTAGTTGGAGAGCGGGAGGAGTTTCAGCCTCCCGCTCTCTTTCCCGCCATCGATCGGGACTTGAGTGGGTCTTCCTGCGCAGTAAATTGTGACAGTGACACTAGACCAAGTTGTTCCCACCGCTGAAAGACCCACACGGTGCTCCCCACCAGGAAGTCTAGGTTACCCCTTAGGGATAGGAACCCTGAGATTCGAGGATTATGTTTTAGCTGTTGGCAGAGCGTTTTCCAGGCCACCCCCGGACGGATTGCACCACAGGGGGTTCCCCTGTAGATCCCTTTCTAACCTCTCCCATGCGGCATGGAACACGAATAGAGGGTGCACTATCTCCAAGAGCTCTCTCTCTAGGAGCGGGCTGCAAATGGAGGTCTGATATAGCCAGTCTCAAATTATACTGATCCAGGTCTGGGAGTCCCAAGCCTCCCTGGGCGAGATCCCCCAGCAAATGCTCAAACAAAATTCTTGATCTACGACCTTCCAATAGAAAACATACTAACTGTTTTTGCTAAATCTTTAAATCTTTTTCCACATCCTTAGGGGAGGACCTGCACCAGGTACAGCCACTTTGGCAAAAGTGTCATCTTATAAAGTGCTATTTTCCCCATCAGTGACAGGGACTGCTCTCGTTCCTTCTTTAGCATGGGGTTCACATTCGCTTTGTAAAGCTGTTTCGGGTCCGCTGTCACCTGCACTCCCAGATGTTTAAAAGAGCTTTCCATCCACAATAGTGGGAAGGGACCTATCCACCGCTCTTTCAATTGTTGGCTTATTGGCATGGCTTTAGATTTCTCCATATTCAATTTTAGCCCTGCATGGGTTTCAAATACATGGAAGGCTTCCAGCAGTGGAGGCAATGATTTATGTGGGTTTTGCAGATGCACTATTATATCATCTGCGTAAGCTGCTAATTTAAAGGTTGTAGACCCAATCTGCACCCCTTCGATCAATGGGTCATCTTGGATGACCCGTAAAAGTGGTTCTAAAAACAATAGAAAGAGTAGTAGGGACAAGGGGGCATCCCTGATGGGTGCCCTGACATAATTTAAATTTCTCCGAGATTTGACCATTAACGACCACCGTCCCTTTGGATTTTGATAGAGAAGTCTAACGATTTCATAAACAACCTAGAAAATCCCATTCGCTCCATCACCCCAAGTAAAAGTTTCCAATTTATTAAGTCAAAAGCTTTTTCAGCATCGAAACTACTTAGTAGTGTGTCTAATATTTTTGCTTGAATTGCCATGATCGAGGTTATTACTCTGCGCAAATTAAGAACCGGGTGCTGGTCTTTCACAAAACTACCTTCTCTGCCTTTTATTACAGAGGGCATGATTTGAGCTAGGAACTTATTGTTACAGTTTAATAGTGAGATGGGGTGATATGACGTGAGGAGAGGGTCCCAGCCCGGCTTCGGGAGGACCACAATATATGTTACATTTGACTCATATGGAAACAACTGTCTCTGAATAAGGTGATCATAGAGTTTATGCAGGGGTTCACACACTTAGTCTAACATCATTTTATACCACTCATTTCCAAACCTGTCATAACCTGGGGCCTTATAAGTTTTTGATTGTATGATAGCACTTTCCACTTCCTCACCAGTAATAGGTTGGTTTAGAATTTCAGACAGCTCAGTCGAAAGTGTTGGGAGGCATACTCTGTCCCCCAGTAGTGGTCTGCCACCTTCTGAGTACATTCGTTGGTAGAAATCGCAAAATAGTGCTAATATACGTTTCTCGCTGGTCGTCACCCCCTCATCTCGAAGGGCTGTTACTCTCCTTGACCCCTGCCATCACTTCACTAAAAAGGACAGAAACTTCCCGCTCGATTACCATGCCTATGCCTCTGATATTGGTATAATACATTTGGGACTTATAGGCCCGACAGTGGAGGATGGAGTTCAACTCCACCTACAAAGCCACCAGCCCCCCCCCCCCCCCGCCCCCGTTTTAGCGATGTGTTTAATTGCCTTGTCTCGCCTCCCTGATCTGTTGAGTTAAACCGAGTATCTGCGCATCAATGCGTTTTCTTCTACTGCATTGATACCCTATAATCTCGCTTCTGATGATTGCCTTTGCCATCTCCCAATATAGCGCTGGGTCATTCCAATGTGCAGAGTTGATGAGCTCAAAACTTTCCCACTTTTCTTGTAGAAGGCGTAGGATTTGTGAGTCTCTATATAAATGCATCAGAAAACGCCACGTCCAGGCCCCCTTATGACTCTCCCCCACCCAGGATCATCCATACAGCTGCATGATCTGATATCACCATTGCTACAATATTTACAACACACATCCTGGATATGGAGGTACCCGGTAGCAGCCAGTAGTCCAGACGCGACAAAGTGCCATGTGCTTGTGACATATGAGTGAAGTCCTGCTCCTGTGGGTGAAGGACCCGCCATACATCTATTAGATCTAGTATCTCACATAGGTGTTCAACCTCTCGTCTGGAGCCTGCCTGTCCCAAGAGGATGTCCTATCCATAACAGAGTCTAGCACACAATTAAAATCCCTCCCCCTCCCCCCACTATTAAGGAGTTACTAGGGTGCTCTCTTTGGGCCCTGCCTAATTGGATAAAAAAAATCACGGTCGGGTGTATTAGGCCTATAGACATTACAAAAGGCATATACTTTGTTACCAATTTTCCCCTCCACCACTATATATAGGCCTTCCGGATCTACTTTTTTTTTGTTCCATCACAAAATCTATGTCTTTCTGAATTAGGATTGCTACCCCCGTTTTCCTTGATCCTGCTGATGTCCCAAACAGTTGGCCCACCCACCATTGTTGCAGCTTGGAATGTTCTTGCCCATCCATATGGGTTTCTTGCAACATGGCTACATCTGCCTTCAGGTCTCTCAAATGCTTCAGCACTTTATAATGTTTAATCGGGATGCCAAGCCCACAGACGTTCCAGGTTAAACATTGGATGCCTGGCTCACCCTAGATCTGTCAACAACATGATCAACAACTTTGCATTTAGTAACCAGATTTTCCATAGAGTACCCCCCAGCCTAGGCACTCTACTCCTTCGCTGGAATATTCCCCTATCCCTTGTTTCCAGAATTCCCCCAGTCTTTTTCCTCCACACTTTGTTCCTTCCCTCCCAAAAGATCCCTCTCTCCTCCTCCCCCTTCCTTCCTTCTCTCCCCTCCCGCCTTCCCCTCCCCCTCTCCCCTTCCCCTCTCCCTCCCTTTCCCTCTCCTTTCCTTTCCCCCCAGACTAACCAGCTTGTCTGGCCTCCCCACTATGTTTAGACAATGATGTTAGGATGTACCCCCGCCTCCCCTCCTGTATGTCATCTTATCTGTGTTCTGAATTCTGCCCTCTATGGATAAAGTTCCTATTTTGATCTCTTTCTTTATACCCCCTTATATCCTTCCCTCCAACCTGATCCTGATAAGTTAGTCCCTCCTATTTCCCAGACTGGTCCCCTCCCGTCTCAGCCGCTTATCTCCATCCTTCCACCATTTGCTCCCTCTCTCGAACTCTTGTTGCCACCACCCTACAGCTAGTTACTTCTCTTAGCCCTCCCCCACATACAATTTTTTTTAAACCTTGTTCATCTCAACATAGCAAGCATAATGTCCATTCCATAAATGTCAAGAAATAGAAAAACCCAAAAGTACAGAACAACCACTAATCTAAATATAATCAACCAAAAGATTGTCTGTTGTGCAAGCAGAATGGATCTATACTTCATCAGATTTTTAAAAATCCATTTTAAAATATGATGAAGTATAGATCCATTCTGCTTGCACAACAGACAATCTTTTGGTTGATTCCATTCCACAAATGTGACATCATTCATTAAATTGAGTCAGCTTATGGGGATGTGTGACATCCATTCTTTACATGATGGCCTGCACGTGGGGCTTTGCAATATTTTCCAACCTGCAGGTAGTAACACGGTAGCAGCTTTCATTGCAGCCTCCCGAACCAGTCTCTGGACTGCTCCGACAAAGATCAGTTTTCAACGTCCTGTTCCTGGGCTACATTTCTACGCACATATAATGCGGCAGCTTGAGCATCCTCAAAAACCTGTGTTACTCCATTATGATGATTTAAAGCGAGCCGGACACTGTAGCGTAAATTTGATTTTTGCCTTCATTAATTGAGCACATGTTCCTGAAAAAGCCCAGCGTCTCTGGCTTAGTAGCTGAGAGTAGTCTGCAAAAAACAGGATCTTCCTGCCATTATGGGTCAAAGGGCCCTGACTGAACAGCGCATAACACTTGATCTTTTTGTGCATAATTCAAAAAACGTGCCAAAATCACTCTTGGTCTATGCTCAGTTCCTCTTTTTGGCCCCAAGCGGTGTGCTCTTTCCAGTATCAGCGCCCCACAGTATGATCCAAGATTCAGTTGCAGGGAAAGCAGCGTTTCCAAGAACTCCCTATAATTGTTTCTGGAATGCCAATGAACCTCAGGCTCCAAATTTCCATATTGTCTAATTTTTCCGCCTCCTGCTCCACCAATTTGGGGAAGGCCGCCATTTCTGCACTGTTGTTTTGTATTTCATCCTCTGCCTTAGAAATGCATTGTTCCCCCTCTTGTATCCAGCCCCCAGTTCCCTCAAGAATTGATTAACTGTGTCCAGCCTTTGTGTAACGGCATCGAAGCGTTCCAATAATGCACCCACAGCCACGGCTGCTACTTCCTCCACCAGCGCCTTTGACTGTGTTTCTGAAGGGGAGGAAGACCCTTCCGCCATCTTAACCGCTCCCAACGGGTCTCACTCTCATTTTTTTTTGGTAGATTTCATTCTGCGGCTGGGGCTAACCGACCTGAATTTGAAATCGGCTTCTGTAGTGCCTTGCTCTCAGTTTGCTAGCTTAAATTTTGAGAGTACGCTGGATTTTTGGGGATCCCAGGGGGTTTTGTTCCAGAGAGCGAACAGCATGCGTCTGCCTGCCCTCACCACATCACATGTCTCCCTAAGTTCCATTGTAGTCTAATCTGCCTTGAAAGATGCAAAGAGTGCTAAAACACACTCAGCAATGTTACCACTAACCTGCGCTGGGTCTAACACACCGCAGCACCTTCGCACTGTTCTCTTTAATCTGCACCGGGAGGAGGGGCAGAGCATCGATCGCTCTGCACACTCTTCTCCCCCCCTCCCCCTCCCCGGCAGCAGGAACGTTGGCGGCGGACCCAGCTCAGGTTAGTGGGAACATTGCTCCTCAGTGCCGCCCATTTTGAAGGAGAGGTCCCTGAACTCCTTCGGGAGGAAGTGCTTCCAGGGCTCCATGCTGATAGCTCAGATCCTGGCCTATCAGACTTACATAGCCATGTTCCTTGAGGATGTCATGCTTGACATAGATGGCTTCGCTGCTCTTTGTTCCTAAGGACTGCTGTGAGTCTTTTTGAGACGACCTAGCTCATGGCAAGGATTGATCAAAATTTATGGTCCAGGGAACCTATGACACCTTTGAATCTGCTGGTAGGGTGGTGGCTGTGGGTATCATTGCACAGCAGATGGCCTGGTTGCAGTCCTCTGACCTGGAGCAGTGGGTCCAGGACAAGATCGGCAATATTTATTTATTTATTTGTATTTATTATCGCCTTTCATGAATCAAGATGGTTTACATAGAACTAAAAACAATACATTGAAACAGCGTGAATAGAATTAATAGAATTGGGGAGAAACAGGGGAGGAAAACTTTATTTTAACAACTTTTAATGTCCTCTCATGATGTTTAGTATGGATGCAGAAATCATTGCAGTGATGTTATGGACTTGGTAATCTGCGAGTGAAAGTCTCTTTTATAGTAACTTTGTAAGGAGAGGCTATCTTGTAAGAGTTTTGTATTTATGTAGTTCACCAAAGTGTTCGTTGAACAAATACGTTTTTAATTGTTTGCGGAAGGCTATTGGATCCTTGGTGACTCTTAAGGTTTCAGGAAGGGAATTCCATAATTGTGGTGCATATAGTGAGAATGTTCTCTTGGAAGTAATGGATTTGCAGTGCTTGTAGTCAGCTGGTATTATGAGGAGGTCTTTATTGTTGCTTCTTCTTGGTCTGTTGTCCGGGGTGAGTCATCAGTGTTTTCAGGTAGGTGGATGAGTCATCTTGGAGGGATTTGAATATTGTGTGGATAACCTTGAATTTTATTCTGCTCTCTATAGGGAGCCAGTGAAGAAGTTTTAATGTTGGCGTGATATGTTCTTTAATTGGTATTTGCGCTATTATTCTAGCCGCTGTATTTTGGGCTAGTTGTAGTCGGTGGATTGTTTGTTTTGGGAGTCCCTTAAGTAATGCATTGCAGAAATCTAGGTGTGGAAAGATCATTGCTTGTACTGCCGTTCTAAAGTCGCTTGGGGGCAGAAGGGGTCTCAAGTGTTGGAGCATTTTTAATTTGTTGTCTATGGCCTATCTCCAGGAACAAGCAGGAATGTAGTCTTCACATATGGGTATAGTCGGTACCGACGGAGCCTGCGCGGGAACGTTCCCCAGCGTCCAATTAGAAAGCTTTTGGGAGCATCCCACAGCGCCTGCATGCTGCCTTCCCACCTTTCCCAACTGCCTCTCTCCAGTTCTTCGTTTTCTGCAGAGCCAGCAGGTTGTCGTTCCTGTCACCGCAGAAAATCTTTCCTATTCTCCTTCTTTTTTGTGGTTGCGTCTGCCTTCCCTCGACGCTATACCGGCACCGCCGGTTCTTTCTTTCTTTCTTTTAAAAAAAAAAAATATATATATTTTTTCCAAACCTTTCTTCTTCAGGTGCACGCACCTTTTTGGGCCTTAGGCCCAAAAACTCCTTTACTATGGAAAAACCCGCTTTGGGTTTCAAGAAGTGCACCAAGTGTGGCGGTACTATCTCCGTCACCGACACCCATGAGTGGTGCCTTAAATGTTTAGGTCCTGACCAATGTTCCCTCTAATATTCTGTAGGCTGTGTGCACATAAAATATCAGCTGTGCAGCTTTTGAAGGAAGGTTAAATTTTTGTGCGCCACATAACGATACTCGGAGTTATATACTTTAAAATTTGACTACACGTCAGAATACAGTATGTACACCACACTGATTTTAATCAAATTAAATGAAAATAGACGATTACTAAATGAAGCAGAAAATGTCTAGTAATTACAATCACAACTTTTAAATTTTAAGACATCTGTGTTGTCTTCTATCAGAATCAGAACCGTAATTTTTGTGCGCTCTGTTGTAAAGTATGTGCGCTCGCTCGGCGAGGTGTGTGCGCGCGCACACGCGCACACCTTAGAGGGAACAGTGGTCCTGACCACTCCATTTCGGAGTGTATGGCCTGTGCCATGATGTCCAAGAGGGGTCGACAAAACCGAGCTGCTGAGCTCAGCACCCTTTTTCCCTCCGATGCAGCCTCTGTGGCATCGACGTCTTCCAGGGCTTCGTCTTCCTCCCATGGATCTCAGGTAACTAAACATAAGTCTGGCCGGTCCTCAAAGGGTAGATCTCCTTCCAAGCATCGAGATGCCTCTGGCGTTGCCCTTGAGGGTTCTGTACCGGCGAAATTGCCCTGGCGGGAGGCTTCGGCTTCCAAAGCATTATCGGGGCTCCAGGATTTATTTTATTTAACACTCATTTATATACCGCATCTTCCAAAGTTCAGTTGCGGTGTACAATTAACAACAATTAACAAAGCGCAGTTTGTTTTACATAGAACGTCATAAAATCTTACATAGAACATCATGAATTAAACAAAGCACAGTGTAATAAACAAATAGTATATTTAAGCTAGAACAGTGTGAGTAACAATTAACTAACATAGTGTAGTGTCCAACAGAGTAAGATAGAACATAACATATGCAACTATATACATGTGGAGGTATTTGGGCATAAGAGCTTGGGTCGTCATTTCGTTTAAGTTATATGTGTTGTCGAGTTAGAATATTAGGTTTGTACTAGATGTGATCAGGTGGCTGTTTAGCCTTTGTCTAGGGTTTCCGTTGTATTATAGTGTTTAGTGAATAGATACGTTTTCAATTTTTTACGGAATTCCACGATCTCTGTTAGTGATCGTAGATCCTCTGGTAGTGAATTCCAAATGGTTGGAGCTATGTGAGAAAAGGCTCTATTATTTGTTAATTTATGTGCTTTTATGAAGTCTTTTGGAATCTTTAGTTTATTTAATTGTCCTTTTCTGTGAGTAGTCTTAGATGGTTCTTTGCACATTAGATTACATAGAGTAGTCGGGGCCATGTCATTTAAGGCTTTGAATGATGTTATTATTGTTTTGTATATTATCCTGCTTTGTATAGGTAACCAGTGAAGGGATGCTAGGATTGGTGTTATGTGTTGGAGTGAGTTTATTTTTAATATAATTCTAGCTGTTGCATTTTGAGCTAGTTGAATTCTTTTAATGTTTTGTTTTGAAATGCCCATTAGTATTAGGTTGGCGAAATCAAAGTGAGGGGTTATGGTAGCCTGTATTATATTAATAAAATCCTCTATAAATACTAGAGGGCGTAGTAGTTTGAGGATTTTAAGTTTGAAATAGATTTTCTTTATAGTATTTCTAATGTGGGTTTCCATTGTAAGGTGTGTATCTATGATTACGCCTAGATATCTTATTTCGTTTTTTATTTTAATTTCTTGATCTTGTAGTGTTATGTGGGTTGGAGGGATAAATGATTGATTTTTTGTTACGATTAGGACTTCTGTTTTGGCATGGTTTATGTTGAGATTTTGAGTTTTTAGCCAAATTTTGATTTCGTTATAGTAGTCTGATAGGAGTTGTAGCGGTAGGTTAGGGATTGTAAATGGAATGTACAACATAATATCATCCGCATAGAGGTGATATTGTACTCCAAATTTCTTAAAGATATTGCAGACTGGTTTTATGTAAATATTGAAAAGTAGGGCTGATAATGCTGAACCTTGTGGTAAACCTATTTCATGCTTATATGTAGTGGAGGTTTGATTACCTATTCTTATATTTTGCGTTCTGTTATTTAAATAGGAGGTGAACCATTTATGTACTGTGGAGTTTATGCCTATCTGCCGTAGGTTGTTGAGCATTATTGTGTGGTGTACACTATCAAAAGCTGCTGATATGTCAATAAACCGGGGGATGAATGCCTGTTTGATTGTCAATACCTCTTAGGAGCGTATCGTATAATATGTTCTCGAGGATGTTCTCGAGGCCTCAACCTCGGCAGAACTACTGGTGCCATGCTCTGGGGTACCGGCCGCTTTCTCTGGTACCGATACCCAGGCATCGGCAGCGTCGATAGACCAGAGGTTCCTGACTATTGAATGCAGTCTGGCGGCTCTCCTTGGGGCATCGACACCCTCGGAACCGCGTCAGACAGTTCAACTGGCACCGACTCCGGCACCGGTATCCGTACCGGTACCGACAGCATCGGCATCGACATCAGTGTCTGCATTGCCAGCACCCAGTCATGCTATGCCTTCCGGTACCGATACACTGGTACTGATTTCCCCCGGCACCGACTTTGGTCGGTACGGGTATCGTGCTGTACAAGAGCATCCGGACAGAAGGTATTTTGAATCCTCGGAGGAGTCTGAGGATTCTGACAGCTCCGTCGGTACCGGAATACTTCTCCCGGAGGAGCCTTCCTCTCCTAAACGTAGGATGTCTCCTCCAGAAGATATCTCCTTTCAGGATTTTATCAGGGAGGTGGCTCGAGGTCTTTCCATTACTGTGGCTCCTGAAACAGAGCCCAGGGCAAAGGAGTTGGAGATTCTACAAGATCCCAAGGCTCCTAAGGAGGCAGCTACTTTGCCTATCCATGAGATCTTACATGATCTCATGTTAAGAATGTGGGAAACACCTCTTACCACCTCTCCTCACTCTCGTAGACTGGATACCATGTATCGAGTGCCTCCATGTCCTGGCTTCCAGAAGACTCAGCTTCCTCACCACTCTATTGTAGTGGAATCAGCTATGAGAAGGATCAGAAGTGCGAAGAGGCATGACTCTAATCCTCCAGGACGTGAGTGTCGAACTTTGGATGCCTTTAGACGTCGTACTTTCCAAGCTTCCATGCTTTCTGCCAGGATCAGTTCCTATATTTTATATATGGGAGTGTTCCTTAAGGAAGTCACAGGAGATTTAGAGCTTTTGAGCCCTCTTCTTCCTGAAGATAAGAGGCAGGATTTTCTCACACTGGTTAAACATGCCCAGGATGTTTCTAAGTTTGTCAGTCGTGCAGCTTTTGACTGTTTTGAGTGCATAAGCAGAACCTCTGCCATTGCCATAAGTGCACGTAGAATTGCCTGGCTCCAGGCATCCGATTTGGAGCTCTGGGTGCAGGACAAACTGGGCAATATCCCTTGTACAGGTGAGAATCTATTCGGCAAAAATTGGCAAGAGAAAGCCAATGAGTTGGATGCTGACAACTCCACTTTGGATTGATTATCCAAAGCCACAGCTGATCCTGCAAGGAAGAAATCTTTCAAGAAACCATTCTTCTCCAAAAAGAAGTTTTATCCCTCTTATTCTCAGCAGGGACGTTCTGCAGGTCAGCCTGCCGAAAGAGTCAGCAACCACCTAAACAAAGGAAAGCAAAGACTGCTAAGCCTCAACCGTCTCAGCCTCCACAAGGCCTTTGACTTCCATCTAGAGAACTTAGCCTTCCTGGCCCTCAAAGGACCAGAACCTTCCACCATTCCAGGAAGGTTGTGTCACTTTGCCCCCAGATGGGGGCAGATAACAGCAGAACATTCGACTCTCTCCATTATAAAAGAGGGGTACAAGCTTCACTTTCTCTGCATGCCCCCTTCCACAATGGTAAGACAGTTCAATTCTCAGACCTCTCTCATCAACCTGTTAGATCAAGAGGTCACTATGCTTCTTGCCCAAGGGGCAATAGAAGAGGTACCCATTCCTCAACAGTGTACAGGGTTTTACTCCCCCTATTTCCTTATCCCAAAGAAAACAGGAGGACACAGACCTATTTTAGACTTCAGAGAATTGAACAAATTCCTGTTCAAAGAGAAATTCAGAATGATTTCTCTGGGAACGCTGCTGCCATCCCTTCAGAGTCAGGATTGGCTTTGTTCTCTAGATCTCAAGGATGCGTACACTCATGTTCTCATCCATCCATCTCACAGAAAGTTCCTTCGGTTCCTTTTTCAAGGAAAGCACTACCAATACAGGTTGCTTCCTTTTGGCCTGGCCTCAGCACCAAGGGTGTTTACGAAATGCATGGCTGTGGTAGCAGCATTTCTTCGCACTCTAGGAATATTTGTCTTCCCCTACTTAGACGACTGGCTCATTCGAGCCCCATCAGAGTCAGAGGCTAGGATTTCTCTATCTTGCACAATGCGTATCCTTCAGTATTTGGGTCTGGTCATAAACATCCCAAAATCCAGCCTAACTCCCACTCGGTCTCTAGAGTTCATAGGAGCTTTGCTGGATACCAGAAAAGCAAGGGCCTATCTTCCCCAGACCCGTTGCCTTCGCATGGTGCAGTTAGCTTCTCAAGCAGTGCTAAAGCCTCATCTCACTGCTCGAGAAATTTTACAACTACTAGGTCACATGGCATCTACCGTGCATGTGGTTCCTTATGCTCGCCTCCATATGAGAGCAGCCCAGTGGACTTTATCCACTCAATGGACCCAGCCATCAGGGTGCCTGTCAGACAAAATAGCAAACACAAATCGCCTTATTTTGTTCCTCAAATGGTGGCAGTCCACTCAAAACCTGTTGGTGGGGTCCCCATTTCAACAACCTTTAACCCAGGCAACTCTCACAACAGATGCTTTACCAATGGGTTGGGGAGCTCTCCACCCAAGGCATTTGGACTCCACAGGAGACTCATCTACACATCAATTTCTTAGAGCTCAGAGCAATCTTGCTTGCTCTTCGAGTGTTCCACACTCTGCTCAGCTACAAGACAGTCCTCATCCACACGGACAATCAAGTAGTCATGATCTATGTGAACAAACAGGGAGGAACAGGCTCTGTCGCTTTGCAATGAAGCTTTGCGACTATGGGCCCTCGCCAGAGAGCATCAGATTCATCTCCTGGCAGTGTATCTTCCAGGTATCCAAAACTCTTGGGCAGACAGACTCAGTCAAGTTCTGCTTCCACACGAATGGTCTCTACATGCAGACCAGGTGGCCAAGAATTTTCAAATTTGGGGAACCCCGGACATAGACCTCTTTGCAAGTCCGTTGAATGCCAAACTTCCTTGGTTCTGTTCCAGAATTCCGGCTCAGGGCTCTCAGACCAGGGATGCTTTCCTCCTTCATTGGGGTCAAGACTTCCTTTATGCCTTTCCACCCATTCCCCTAATTCCCAAAACCCTGTTCAAGCTTCAGAGAGACAGAGGCCGTATGATTCTCATAGCTCCACATTGGCCACGCAAGTGTGGTACCCTCTGCTTCTACATCTCTCTCAAGCTCCCTCTCTGGAGTTAGGGTCTGCTCCAGATCTCCTGTCTCAGGAGGACGGAATGTTATGGCATCCCAATCCCCAGTCTCTGCATCTCAGGGCTTGGTTGCTGAAGGCCTAGATCTTCATGATCTTAACCTTTATCAGCAAGTAAATGATATCCTTTATGCTTCCAGAAAACCTTCCACAAGACGCTCTTATGCTTTGAAGTGGAAAAGGTTTACCATATGGTGCTCACAGAAGGGTCTTAGCCCCCTTGCGATACCTCTGGAATCATTACTGGAGTATCTCCTTCATTTATCCAATGCAGGACTTAAGACTAACTCAGCAAGAGTCCATTTGAGTGCTATTGCAGCTTCTTTCAAGCCTTTAAATGGACAACCTATTTCCTCCCATCCTCTTATAGCAAGGTTTATGAGAGGCCTTCTTCTAACTAAGCCTCCCATTAGGCCACCACCGGTGGCATGGGACTTAAACCTGGTTCTTGGCCAGCTCATGAAGCCACCTTTCGAACCCTTAGCTACTACCTCGTTGAAATTCCTTTCCTGGAAAGTTATCTTTCTCATTACAATCACATCAGCACGTCGCATCAGTGAGTTGCAGGCACTAGTGGCTGATCCTCATTATACAAGGTTTCATCATGACAAGGTAGTCCTTAGGACTTTATGCCAAAGGTGGTCTTGCCTTTTCATCTGAACCAAGCGGTCTACCTGTCTGTGTTTTTTCCAAGGCCTCATGCATCAAATGCAGAAAGGAATCTTCATACTTTGGACTGTAAAAGAGCTTTAGCCTTTTGGTTACAAAGAACACAGCAACATAGAAAGTCCTCCCAACTCTTTGTTACTTTTGATCCTTCTCATTTGGGACTTCCAGTCTCCAAGAGAACACTGTCCAACTGGATTGCACAGTGTATTTCCTTTGCCTATCAGAGTAAGAATCTTCCTCTGGAGGGCCATGCCACAGCTCACAATGTGAGAGCCATGGCAGCTTCAATGGCTCATCTGCACTCTGTGTCTATCGACGACATCTGTCAAGCAGCCACTTGGGCCTCGGTTCATGCCTTCACAGCCCATTACTGCTTGGACAAGGACTCCCGCCGGGATGCCTTGTTTGGTCAGGCTGTTCTCCAACACCTGTTCCATACCTAATCAGCTCCTACCCACCATCCCTTGTAGGAAGCCAGAGATCCATGGGGGGAAGTGGAGCCACATAACATAAGAACATAAGATATGCCATACTGGGTCAGACCAAGGTCCATCAAGCCCAGTATTCTGTTTCCAACAGTGGCCAATCTAGGTCATATGTACCTAGCAGTTTCCCCAAGGGACACAGGTTCCACAATGCTTGTATTGGTTCAAGCATTGATATCCTGGGTCCCTTCTTAATAATGGTTTATGGACCTTTCCTCCAGGAACTTGTCCAAACCTTTTTTAAACCCAGCTACATCCTCCGGTAACAAATTCCAGAGTTTGATTACACGTTGAGTGAAAAAATATTTTCTTTTATTAGTCTTAAATAGTTTACCCTGTAGCTTCATTGCATGTCCCCTAGCCCTTTCATAGGGACACACAACTTCTGGGGTTCTCTCCCTGGCATCTAAAGCTAGGGAGGCCCCATATGTGAAGACTACATTCTTGCTTGTTCCTGGAGATAGCATAGTTACTCACCTGTAATAGGTGATCTCCGGGAACAGCAGGAATTTAATCTTCACAACCCACCCACCTCCCCTAGGAGTTGTATCTCTCTATCTGTCTCTTTCTCTTTCCCTATCTCTCTCTCTTTGTCTCAGCTTTAAACTCAACTGGAGAGAGGCAGTTGGGAAAGGTGGGAAGGCAGCACACAGGCGCTGTGGGATGCTCCCAAAAGCCTTCTAATTGGACGCTGGGGAGCGTTCCCGCGCAGGCTCCGTCGGTACCGACGATACCCATATGTGAAGACTAAATTCCTGCTGTTCCCGGAGATCACCTGTTACAGGTGAGCAACTATGCTTTACTGTGTTGCTCACATGCTTGTTGAAATTGAGCTGGTAATCTAGTGTGACTCCCAGGTATCTCACCTCTTTTTTTACTTTGACGTTTTCCTTGTTTAACGTTATTGATTCCGGTAGTGTGAAGGAGTTGTCCTTAGTAATGAATTGGATTTCTGTCTTCTTTATATTTAGTTGGAGGTTGTGGTTTGTCAGCCAGGTGGTGGTGCTGTTTAGACATTCTTCAATTTGTTGAAAATTTGGTTGTTTAGTGTTAAATTGAGTGTATAGCCATAGGTGGCTCTATAATGAGGCCAAGTGAGGTGGTGGCCTCAGGCGGCAGCTTTTTGAGCTTTTTGGGGGTGGCAAAATTGCCCCCAAAAAGACCGCCATCACCGCCTCAGTCAGCCTTCAAAATAAAAGAAAAAAAACAAAACTCCAGCGCAAGAAGCAACTGCTGCTGTTGCTCCAGCGGCAGCAGCGGCAGAATGAGGAGCCCCACAGCCGGCCGGCCGCCCCGCCCCGGAGAGCCTGCTGGTTTCCCCGGCTCCGCTTTGCAGAGCCGCGGCGAAGGGACAGTGTTTCCCTTAACCGCGGCTCTGTTAAAGCTGAGCCCGAGGTGCTGATGGGAAACTCACCAGGCTCTCCAGGAAAACTACAGATCCTGCACGGAAGAAACAGTCCAAGAAGTCTGTTTTCCTGATCGCCTCTACAGTCCAATCCCTGTATTCTGGGTTGTGCCTTTCTACCTGCAGCTTGGAGACTGAGCCCGTCAATTTTCTGTCGACACCAGGATATATATAACACTGGCACCACCCAAAGCTTCAGTACTCAGTCTCCAAGCAGCTGGAGAGAGCAGCAACCTATTAATGTAGTTTGCTGGAGAGATGTTATGGAAACCTTTTGGCTGTTTTAGGCCTTCTTTTTGTTTAAGCCTTTTTGATTGTTTTCTTTCTCTTTAAGCAGAGTTAGTGTGGTATCCGGGGGTCCCCCCCCCCCCCCCAGGAGGAGGCTTGCAGCACCGGGCTCTGTTAAAAAAAAAAAAAAAAAAAGAGAGAGAGAAAATCGGATCAGACCGGCTGTGTGCAGTTTGCCGGAGTGTTTCTGCGGTGAAGGGCCTCCTCTTCGGTCTCCCGCCTCATTGCTGAAGCCCCCAAGGCGGCTGAGCACAAGGGCGGGAAGACCGCGGCACTCTCTATCTCTTCGCGCCAGTGCAGGAGGCGCTACGAAGAGAGCCGCTGACAGCAGAAGGTAAGGGCAGGTTGCCGGAGGCAGGAGCATTCGAGCTGCGTGATGCGCAGTGGCCTCATGCAGCCGGTGAGAGCTGTGCAGCTGGAAGGAGGAGCGGTTTCCCGCGGAGGCCTGTGCGCCCTTTTGTTCTGCTAGCGACTGGGAAGGGGGAGAAGGGGAAGCGGCAATTTTGCATTTTTCAGCCGTTGCAGTGGTGAGAGGACTGTTTAGGGGTTTCTGAGGACACAGTTAGTGGTTCATATTGGTATCTAGGTACAGGTGTGTATATATATATATATATATATATATATATATATATAGATATATATATATAGATATATATATATAGATATATAGATATAGATATATATAGATATTGGTATATAGGTTGAGAAGCTTTTGGTTAAAAAAAAAGAAAAGGGAAAACAAGGCTAGAGATAAAATAAGAGGAATAACTATGCCGGCACGCCCTCAGTGCCTGGTCTGTGGGGCCCGCAGGGGTGCGGTGTCCAAGACCGGGGTGTGCAGAGGCTGCGCGCTGGAAGCAGCCTCTGTTGAGCAGGAGCTTCAGACAGCAGGTGATTTGCTCCTGATAGTTTCCAGGGCAATGGAAACGGGGGAACCTTTGGAGGAGATCCAGGGTGAGGGGTCTCTGCAGCCCTTACCTTTAGGTCAGCAGGTTCTCTCGTAACCACAGCCTAGCACTTCCTCGGTAGAGGGAGGCCTTGGTGGTTTTTCCCCAGAGTTCGTGCTTTTATTGCATAAGGCTTTCTGTATGCGACAGCAGGAAGGTCAAGGAGGTCCTCGTAAGAGGCAGTTGGTGGACAAGCCTCTGGCGGAAGCAGGTATCCCTTCCAAGCGGGCTAGAACAGAAGAAGAAGAGCCCTTTTCCCCGGATTCAGAGCTAATAGAATTGGATAAAGAATTGGGGGAAGAGGAGGAGCTCGAAGAAGGCAAAATTCCAGAAGAGCAGGCAAGAATTGTGAGTGTATTTCGCAGAGAGGAGTTGCCCGCATTGATTGGTGAATCGTTGAAGGTACTTAACATGGCATCTGGAGTTCAAGGAGAGGAAGAGACTTTGGAAGATCCGTTGATACAGGCGGTCTGAATGTCTCAAAAAGTTTTTCCCGTCCACAAGGTGGTCCGACAAATGATTCAGGAGGAGTGGTATCAGCCGGAGGCGGGCTAAGGGGAGTGCGTTCCATGGCACGGTTGTACCCCATGCCCAAAGCGGAAAAGGAAGTGTTGAAGTCTCCTAGGGTGGATGCGGCGGTTGCGGCCATAACCAAGAAGACCACCATCCCTGTGGAGGGTAGTGCAGCGTTGAAGGATGTCCAAGATAGGAAGTTGGACACGTTGCTGAAGCAAGCCGTCGATATTAGTGCCATGACCCTTCAAGCCTCGGTTTGCGGAGTCTGGGTGGCCTGGGCTTGCTTGCGGGAGGGAGGGGGAAAGGAAAGGGAAAGTGGAAGGAAGGAAAGAGGAGGGGAAGGAGGGAAAAGGGGAAAAAAGGGGGGGAAGAGAGGATGAAGGGAAGGGAAAGAGGAGGGAGGAGGGGGAGGGAAAGAGGAGGGGAAGGGGGGAGGGGAAGAAGGGAAAGGGGGGGGGGAGAGGAGCAAGCCTTCGATATTAGTGCCATGGCCCTTCAAGCCTCGGTTTGCAGAGCCTGGGTGGCCCGGACTTGCTTGCAGTGGTCCCAGCAGCTGCAAGGGGCTGGGGAGTCGCAGATTGGGCCACAAGAGGATGCAGCGCGAATCAAGTCCGGAGCTGCATATCTGGCGGATAGCCAATATGACCTCATTAGGAGCTTATCAAAGAATATGGCGTCCGTGGTGGCGGCTCGTCGGTATCTTTGGCTGCGCAGTTGGTCTGCAGATGCTTCCTCCAAGGCTCGCCTTAGCAGGCTTCCCTTTAAGGGGAAGCTGCTTTTTGGAGAGGACTTGGACAAGTTGATAAAGGACCTGGGGGAGTCTAAGGGGGTAGGCTTCCGGAGGATAAACCAAGGCAGGGCCATTTTGCAGCTTCGGGGCGTTCTCAACAGAGGGATGTCAGGAGAAACAGACCAATTCGTCAGAATCCCTTTCAAAGAGGATGGTTCACCTCCAGAGGTCAGGGTTTCTGAGGATTTCGAGGAGCGGGAAGAGGTTTTGGGGCCTCTTCGGCTACCTCTGGCCAGAGGAAACCACAATGAGACAACGGGGGCTCGAGTGGGGGTGCTGCGGGTAGGAGGGCCACTGAGGCAGTTCCTTTCCACCTGGGCCCGAGTCACGTCCGACCGGTGGGTGCTAGAAGTCATACAGTTCGGTTATGCCCTAGAGTTTGCAAGGCCGGTCCTCCCCTCGTTCGTTCAGTCTCTGTGCAGGACGGTAGTCAAACGGGCAGGGCGGTAGTTCCGGTGTCAAGAGATCAACTCGGCTGCGGTCGGTACTCGATTTATTTTTGGGTTCCAAAGGAGGAAGGTTCCTGGCATCCAATTCTGGACCTCAAGCATATCAATCGGTGTCTCCAGGTACCGCACTTTTGGGTTGAGACTCTGAAGTCGGTGATAGTAGCAGTGAGGCAAGGGGAATTCTCCAGGACCAAGCAGGAAGTCAGTCCTCACATATGGGTGACGTCGGCGCCGACGGAGCCCCCGTGCGCAGCATTTCCCCAGCTTTCATAGAAAGCCTTTGGGAATGCAGCACACATGCGCGCTCCCCTTCCCGCCCAAGTGTTCCATCTTGCTCAGTCTTCTTTTTTCCGCGGAGCCCGACGGATGTATATTCGTTTCACCCGAGGAAGAAGTTGATTTTCTCTGCGTTAACCTGTTTTTCTTCAGTTCGATGACGGTTTCCCTTTCCCGCCTGGGCCCGATACATCGGTATCGAGTCCGGATCTCTTTATCGGTTTTTGTCCTTAGTGACTAGCGTTCACGCCATTTTTTCTTTTTTAACTGGCAGCCCTGTCTTTTGACCTTGCAGGGGCCCTTTTTCCCCCGATGGCTGCCAGCGGGTTTAAAAAGTGTGATCGGTGTAAGAAACTTATGTCTCTCACCGACACACATGACTGCTGCCTCCGGTGTCTCAGACCCGATCATGACCCGATGATCTGTGGCCCATGTGGAAAGATGTCCTCTAAGGCGTTAAGGAGTCGGCAGGACCAAAAGGAAAGAATCTTCTCTGACTCCACGTCCGGTAGGGTCCGGACCTCGTCAGAGGCCTCGACATCTCGGGACTCCGGCCCCGAGCAGCGTCGAGGCTCCTCTGAAAGGGGGTCTCCCTCGCGGGAGCATCGTAAGAAGAAAAAGCCCGCGAGGGTGGCGACAGTGGACGCACTTGGCTCCTCGAGGCCCAAGTCGCATAGCCCCGAGCGCCGTCCCGGGTCTTTGGAGTCGGAGAGGCCTGCAAAACAACCTCGTGTGGAGATGGAGTCCCCGGGTCACGTGAGTACTGTAGTCCTCGTGGACTCACCTCCAGGGGAGCCGACGTTGGGTCTGGCGCCTCCGGGGCCCGAGTCGGGGGCTGCTGAGTCTCCTGAGCTCGGACACAGGTTGACGGCCTTGGAGAGCAGCTTGGCTGCCTTCATGGAACAGCAGCGGGCACTGATCGCCGATCTCACCGGTACATCTGCCCTGACCACTGGGACATCGACGTCCAAGTCGACCCCAGAGGCTGAGCCGATCCTCCAGTCCATGCGAGCTCCAGTCGATCCTCGGCCAAGGTCCCCCTCGGCCTCCCGTTCGGGACCGAGGTTGTCGACGCCGGTACCCTCAGCGTCGGGGCAGATGGCATCGATGCCTGCCCGACCGGAGCCGCTCGATTCCTCCTCCGAGGAGTCCAGCTGGGAAACTGAGGATGAAGAGTCGCCCAACACCTTTCGGACTCGGTGCGTTCCTTCGGACTTGCCTGAGTCCGAGCCTCGGAGAAGGTCCCCCCCGGAGGATACCCAGTTCTCAGACTTCGTGCGGGACATGGCCAACGGCTTTGGCATTCCCCGCGGATCCCGAGGAGGAGCCTTGAGCCGAGGAGCTTGAGGCCCTACAGTATGACTCTCCTCCGAAGGAGGCCTTTACTGTTCCGGTTCCTCCGATGCTGGAACGGTTGCTCTTCCGCATGTGGGAGGCGCCAGCATCGACGCCGGTTTTAAGCAAGCGGGTCGATTCCATCTATTGAGTCCACAAGAGCCCTGGGTTCCAAAAGGCACAATTACCGCACCACTCCATGGTTGTGGAATCGGCCATGCATCGTCTGAAGAGTCAGAAGATGCACTCATTGGTGCCTCCCAGCCGGGAGGCCCGGAACCTGGATGCCCTCGGTAAGAAGTGCTTCCAGGGCTCTATGCTTGCTTGCCGTGTCCAGACCTACCAGCTGTACATGGGCATGTACCTTCAAGACCTGGCAAAGGAGATTGCCGGGTTCTCTGCTGGTCTCTCCGAGGAACCTTTGCAGAGGTTCAATGATCTGTCCTCGGGTATTCGTGAGTGCTTGAAGTTTATATCTCGAGCAGCCTATGATGGCTTCGAGGCTTCGGCCCGAGTAGCCGCGGCCGGCATCGGTGCACACAGTCAGGCTTGGCTACAGTCATTGGACCTCGAGCCATGGGTGCAGGACAAGTTGGTCGATGTCCCCTTCTGAGGTGAAAACCTTTTTGGCAAGCCTATGGCTGACAAGGCTGCAGAACTTGAGACCGAGACTCTTACCCGGACAAGGCTGTCTAGAAAAACCTCTGCCCCTTCTCAGAAGAAGAAGGGCTCGGGAAAAAAGACCTTTTACCCGAGGAAGTCATCTGCCTATAAACAGTACCCTCATTATCAGGCCTCTGTAGCTCCCCAACAGGGTCAGCAGGCCAAGGGGCAGGGTCATGGGCCCCGTAGGCAGAAAGCCCCCAAGTCTCCTACTCCGGCTCCTGCTCCTGCTCAACAGGGAGGGGGTTTTTGACTGCATTGGCAAAGCCTCTCCTCCTCAGCTGGCCCCCATCAGCACTGGAGGCAGGCAGGCCCGGTTCGCCCACAGGTGGTCAGCCGTCACTAGGGATACCTGGGTTCTAAGTATAGTCCAGAAGGGCTATCTCCTCCACTTCCACCAGGTACCCCCCTCCTTTTTTCCAGGGGAGCCTCCCAGACTCCCTCTGCACAGGGATTTACTCCTGCAGAAGTTGGCAGGTCTTCTAAAGGAACAGGCAGGTGGAACCGGTGCCCCACCACCTGAGAGGTCACGGCTTCTATTCCAGGTACTTCCTGGTACCAAAGAGAACAGGAGGCCTCAGACCCATCCTAGACTTGCGAAACCTGAACAAGTTCCTGGAGAGGGAAAAGTTCAAGATGCTTACCCTTGGAATCCTGCTGCCCTACCTCCAGCAGGGAGATTGGCTATGCTCCTTAGATCTAAAGGATGCTTATACTCACATCCTTATTCATCCAGACCACAGACAATATCTCAGATTTGTAGTGGGAGGAAACCATTATCAGTACAGAGTACTGCCTTTTGGCCTTACATCCGCCCCAGGGTATTCACCAAGTGCCTGGCGGTGGTAGCGGCCTACCTCAGGGTTCAAGGCCTCTTTGTCTTTCCATATCTGGACGATTGGCTCATCCGGGGTCAATCCCCGCAAGAGGCCAATCAAGCCACCCTTCGCACTGTCGCTCTCCTTCAGCACCTGGGGTTTGTCATAAACTTCGCAAAGTCCAGTTTGCAACCCTCCCAGAACATGGAGTTCATAGGAGCTCGACTAGACACCTTTCAGGCAAAGGCCTTTCTACCAGTGGACAGGGCCCACAGATTGATGGATCTTGCCAGGCTATTCCACAGCAATTCTCTGGTCTCCGCCAGACAATTCCTGAGGCTCTCAGGCCACATGGCATCCACTGTCCATGTAACTCCAAATGCCCGTCTACACATGAGGCCAGCTCAATGGGGCCTCAGGACTCAGTGGCACCAGGCCACAGGAAGCCTCGCGGACAAAGTGAGGGTGTCCAGCCTACTACAGTCTTCTCTGCAATGGTGGCTTCATCTTCCAAATCTAGTACAAGGGGTGCCTTTTCAGGCACCTGCACACTCTCAGGTGCTGACAACCGATGCTTCTCTTCAAGGTTGGGGTGCACATTGCCAAGGGGCATGTACTCAAGGCCTGTGGACTCCTTGAGAAGGCCGCACAGCAGATCAATCTCTTAGAACTGAGAGCTGTCCGCTTAGCCCTGAGAACTTTCTCTCATCTCATCTCTCTCCAGTCCGTCTTGGTTCAGATGGACAATCAAGTTGCTATGTTCTATGTGAACAAACAAGGGGGCACAGCCTTCTATGTCAGGAAGCGCAGAAACTGTGCTTCTGGGCAGTCAATCATGGCATTCTTCTCAAAGCAGTCTACCTCCCAGGTCAGGAGAATTACCTGGCGGACAGATTGAGCAGGATCCTGCAGCCGCACGAATGGCAGTTGAATCCTTTAGTGGTTCAACAGATCTTCCTGAGATATGGGGTCTTCCAACCATAGATCTCTTTGCCAGTCCTCTGAACCGTCAACTACCCAGGTTCTGTTCCAGACAACCGCATCCTCTCAGAGTAGCAGCGGATGTGTTTCTAATTCCATGGTCTACAGGCCTCCTATATGCATTTCCTCCCACACCTCTAGTGTCCAAGACACTATTCAAGGTGACCCGGGACAAGGCCTCAGTGATTCTGGTGGCCCCCAGGTGGCCAAGGCAACCCTGGTTCCCACTACTGTTGCAACTGGCGGTGGACACTCCTCTTCCTCTGGGGATGCAACCCGATCTCCTGTCTCAGGAGCAGGGATCTCTCTTGCACCCCAATCTCCAGTCCCTCAATTTGATGGCCTGGCTGCTGAAAGGGAAGTCCTAGCGCCTTTACTACTGCCTAGGGAAGTGGAGGACGTAGTCTTGGCCTCTAGGAGGCAGTCCACCAGAAAGTCTTATGCCCTTAAGTGGCGTAGATTCTCTATCTGGTGTACTCAACACAACGAGAATCCCTTCTCATGCCTAGTACCAGTGGTGCTGCAGTATTTGCTTCACCTGTCCAACCTAGGCCTTAAGTCCAATTCTGTTAGAGTTCATCTTAGTGCTCTTTCTGCACACCACTCACAGGTGGAGGGTCAGTCTCTATCCAGCCATCCTTTGGTGGCTCGCTTCCTCGGAGGCCTGCTTTTTCTTAAGCCTCCAGTGCGTCCACCTACCCCTGAATGGGATTTAAATGTGGTCTTGCAACGGCTTACTTGCCCACCATTTGAACCTATGACTACTTGCCTTCTGCGTTTTCTGTCCTGGAAAGCGCTATTTCTGGTAGCCCTTACCTCAGCAAGGCGAGTGAGTGAGCTTCAGGCACTAGTATCAGAAGCACCATATACTAGGTTCTATAGGAACAGGGTAGTCTTACGGACTCACCCTAAGTTCCTTCCAAAGGTTGTCTCCTCCTTCCACCTCAATCAGGAGGTGGTTCTTCCGACTTTCTTTCCCAGGCCTCATGCTAGCCGGGCTGAGATGGTCTTGCATACCCTGGACTGTAGGAGGGCGTTGTCCTTCTTCCTTGACCGTACGCGGAAGCACCGGAGGGCGGTTCAGCTCTTCATCTCTTATGACCCCAATAAGTTGGGGTTGGCTGTCTCCAAGCGTACTTTGTCCACATGGGTAGCTGACTGCATCGCCTGGGCTTACAGGGCAGCCGGCCTCTCGTTGCAGGGTCGAGTTACGGCTCACCGTGTCAGGGCGAAGGCTGCGTCAGTGGCTCATCTCCGCTCTGTTCCGTTGGCAGACATCTGCCGGGCCACTACTTGGTCTTCAAGCCAGACTTTTGCGGCCCACTACTGCCTTGAGAGGGAGTCCCGCAGGGACAGTGCTTTCGGGCAAGCGGTACTCCATAATCTCTTTGGGGTCTAGGCGACTCCTACCCTCCGGCCCTGATGTTGGGCTACCTTTCGGGGGCGTTATCATAGAAGATTCTGTTCTTGCATGCTGAGGCTCTAGAGGGAGCTCATTTTTTCAGTTTGGGGCCTCTGGTAGCCCTGAGCTAGGGAGTCCCATATGTGAGGACTGACTTCCTGCTTGGTCCTGGAGAAAAAGTAGTTACTCACCTGTAACAGGTGTTCTCCAGGAGCAGCAGGAATCAGTCCTCACAACCCTCCCTCCTCCCCTTGGAGTTTGCAGTCATGTGATTTATTTTTGCTATTTTTGCTGTCTTTTAGCTTATGTCATCAGACTGAGCAAGATGGCACCCTTGGGCGGGAAGGGGACCGCGCATGCGCGCTGTGTTCCCAAAGGCTTTCTATGAAAGCTGGGGAAATGCTCCGCATGGGGGCTCCGTCGTCGCCGACGTCACCCATATGTGAGGACTGATTCCTGCTGCTCCTGGAGAACACCTGTTACAGGTGAGTAACTACTCTTTTCTGACCTCCCTCGACCTCACCGAGGTGTACTTGCATATCCCCATAAGAGCCGCTCATCAGCAATTCCTGCGTTTCGCCTCACCGAGGCATACTTGCATATCCCCATCAGAGCCGCTCATCAGCAATTCCTGCGTTTCGCCTCACCGAGGCGTACTTGCATATCCCCATAAGAGCCACTCATCAGCAATTCCTGCGTTTCGCTTCACCGTGGCGTACTTGCATATCCCCATCAGAGCCGCTCATCAGCAATTCCTGCATTTCGCAGTACCAAAAGACCACTTTCAGTTTCAGGTGTTGCCTTTCGGCCTGGCTACGGCCCCTCGTACGTTCACCAAGGTGATGGTAGTAGTGGCGGCGGCCCTATGCAAAGAAGGCATTCTAGTCCATCCTTATCTGGACGATTGGTTGATCAGAGCCAAGTCAGAGGAGGAAAGTTTGAGGGCAACGGCCAGAGTAGTTGCATTCCTTCAAAGTTTGGGGTGGGTGATCAATGGGTCAAAAAGCAGGTTGGTACCCTCTCAAGAGTTGGAGTATTTAGGGGCAAGGTTCAACGCACTCTCAGGTGAGCTGTTTTTGCCAGCTCAGAGGACCGAAAGTCTTCGGCATCTGGTGCAAGAATTTCTAGCGCGTAGAGCTCCCTCAGCGTGGCATTATCTGCAGGTACTGGGAACCATGGCGGCGACGTTAGACCTAGTTCCCTGGGCCAGGGCTCATAAGAGGCCGCTTCAGCGGGCCTTGCTGCAGCACTGGTCCCATCAGAGGCAGCCCCTGTCGACGATTCTTCCATGTACAGCAGCTGCCAGGGAATCTCTACGGTGGTGGCTTTCGCTGGGGAATCTGGAGAAAGGGATGCCCCTCGAGACCCCTTGGTGGATACAGGTGACGACAGATGCGAGCCTATCAGGCTGGGGAGCACACTGCGAGGGTCACTTGCCCAGGGAGTCTGGAGTGTCCGGGAGGCTCAATGGCCCATCAACAGGTTGGAGTTACGGGCAGTGACCCTGACTCTCAGAGAATTGCAACCCTTGGTTCTCGGGAAAGTGGTCAGGGTTCTCTCAGACAACTTAACGGCAGTGGCCTACATCAATCGGCAGGGCGGCACGAGCAACCATCTCTTGGAAGAGGAGGCGGAAAGCCTCTTGTCATGGGCCGAGGATCATCTGGCCATATCGGCTCAGCATGTCGCCAGAGTGGAGAATGTTACAGCCGACTATCTCAGCAGGCACAGGGTAGATCACGGCGAGTGGGAGCTCTGCCAAGAGGTCTACGAGCAGGTAGTGTGCTGGTGGAGTCTGCCAGTGATGGACTTGATGGCGCGCTGGGCGTCGGCCAAGACAAACAGATTCTTCAGCAGGAGAAAAGAGAGAATATCGGAAGGGCTCAATGCCTTGGTCCAGAAGTGGCCCTTGGAAGGGGTGCTGTATGTGTTTCCTCCTTGGGCACTCATAGGCCGGGTTCTTCAAAGGATAGAAGCACATCGAGGGTTAGTGATCCTGATAGCTCCGGACTGGCCGAGGCGGCCCTGGTATGCCGATCTAGTCCGGTTACTGGCAGACCGTCCCTGACGGCTCCCAGTTTGGGAGGACCTCCTCAGGCAGGTTCCGGTAAGGATGCCACAGGTGGATCGGTTCTAACTTATGGCCTGGCTATTGAGAGGGCAAGGCTGTGAAGGAGAGGATATTCGGGAGCAGTGATATCTACTTTGCTAAAAGTCCGCAAGCGGTCTACTTGTTTAGCGTATGTGAGAGTTTGGCACATTTTTGAGAGCTGGTGTGAGGAGCAAAGTAAGCGCCCCTTGGCAGTTTCGGTCTCGGAGGTGTTGGATTTTTTGCAAGCCGGTCTTGAGAAAGGTCTGGCAGCCAGTTCCTTGCGAGTGCAGCTGGCGGCGATCGCTTGTTACAGAGGCAAGGTTAAGGGCAAAGCGTTAGGTCAGCACCCTGACGTGGTGCGTTTCCTGAAGGCGGTGAGACGGATGCAGCCACATCGGAGTGTGGTGGTGCCGCCTTGGGATCTATATTTGGTGTTAGAAGCCCTGGTCGAGGTGCCGTTTGAGCCTCTTGATCAGGCCTCCCTGAAGGATTTGACTCTTAAGGCTGTGTTCTTGGTGGCCATTTGTTCCGCTAGGCGGGTTTCGGAGTTGCAGGCGTTGTCTTGTCGGCCGCCCTTTCTCGTTTTCTTCAAGGAAAAGGTATTGTTGAGGACGGCTCCTTCCTTTTTGCCCAAAGTGGTCTCTCCCTTTCATGTCAATCAGTCGGTGTCTCTTCCGTCCTTTGTGGCTGGGGGTCAGGGAGAGGGAGATGCTCGGCTGCATCTCCTGGATGTACGTAGAGTCTTGAGGCGGTATCTAAAATGTTCTAAGGCCTTCCGCAAGTCGGAGCACTTATTTGTGGTGTTCGGAGGGCCGCGCAGGGGAGAAGCGGCGGCCAAGGCTACTATTTCCAGGTGGATCAGGCAGGCTATTGCTTCAGCTTATATTTTGAAGGGAAGACAGGTTCCGGTGGGATTGCTGGCGCATTCCACTAGGGCTCAGACAATGTCATGGGCAGAATTTAGTTTGGTTCCCCCGTTAGATATTTGCAAAGCAGCGACTTGGTCGTCTCTGCACTGCTTCGCTAAGCAATACCGGTTGGATGTGCAGGTGGCAGCGTATGCTGGTTTTTGGGAGAGCAGTGCTTCAATCTGGTTTGGCAGGCCCTTCCCACGTTTGAACTGCTCTGTTACATCCCAGAATACAGAGACTGGATTGTAGAGGCGATCAGGAAGAAGTAATTAGATCTTACCTGCTAATTAGTGTTCCTGGAGAATCTACAGTCCAGTCCCTGGTCCCACCCAGGGTATTTGGTGGCGCATCGAAGCAGTTCAGGAAGGGCTGCGGGCTCAGGAGTTGGTGGATACCAGCATTATTCGTAGGTTCTGGTGGCAGGGCAAATTGGACCATAGCGGAGCCCTGCTATATTGAGAGCTGTGGAGCCCTTAGGTAATTTCCTAGGGCTTGGTTATGTAATCCGCCTCCTCCTCTGCCTTGGGGGGGTGATGGGGTCTCCTCCATTCAGGGAGCGGGAAGGGCGGTGCTACAGTTGATAGTTTGGTGTTAGTTGTTTAGTAGTCTCTCCGTTTAGTTTGCTTTGTCAACAGGATACTGAAACTGTTGGGTGGTGCCAGTGTTATATATATCCTGGTGTCGTCAGACGATTGATGGGCTCAGTCTCCAAGCTGCAGGTAGAGAGTGTGATAAGGAAGCTTATCATAGCTCAGGTAGGAGCTATAGAAAAGATGATGTGACTCTGAACAAGCAACCTGTCAGTTTTGGTAGAAGTAAGAAAACAGAGTTTTCACATAAAAGACTACCAGTCCCAGAATGCACCAGGTTTCCAGCAGCCATGAGAGGGGCTGAAGTGAGAAAACGTGTGTGCAATCAAGAGAGCTATGAGGTAATCCCTAAGCACTCATCTCAAAGGGCAGGGCCTGATTCAACACAGCTGTGCTGTGTTAGGGAGGAGCACACATTAGGACAGAATAAGAATAGAGCTTATTCTACAGATAACAGCTTCAGCAAAAGCTTCAGACACAGATACAGCAACAGCTTCAAGCTCAAGCACCAACATCATCTCGAGAAGCAGAAGCCAAGCCAAGCGGATAGAGAGAGAAGGAAACTCTCTGGAAGGAAGAGAAGAAAGGCCATTGGAAGGTCTGGGAGAGTCCAGGGCCGTACCCATACTGGGAGGTATTCCAAGTGCCAGCAGAGTCTATTGGACTGGAGTCAGCCAGAGGAATGGAATGGCAGAGATAGGAATCACCAGTGGCTACCTGGGAGAGAGAATACTGCACGTGGAAGGGATTTTCAGACCTATGCCAGAAGGTATGTGAGGAAAGATCCAGTGTCCAGGGATCAATATTGGAAGGCTGGACATCAGAACTGGATTACATACTGGCCAGGCTATACAGAAAGGAATTATGATAGCAGGAGAGGCTCAGGTATGAACACTGATCCAGACCCTATCTATAATAGTGAATGGCAGCAAGGGAATAAGCATTCTCATGATAGTGCCTTATGGAAAGACTCGTCTGTGCCAATGTATGATAGTGACCCTATGCTGATTGATGAAGGGGGAGATACAGCAGATGAAACTATTGATTACATGGACTGTTCTTTATCCAAGTGCTATTGCTAGCTTTCTGTGAGCAAACACATCAGCCATCACAAAGAAACCTAACTTTGTTCTTATTTCCACTGCAAACAGCTCTTAAAGCAGGATTTGGGTTCACACAGTAGCAGCCAGCCAGCTAAAGGGTTTCAGCTGGACAATTGATAGTAATTAAAGCTGCACCTGATTGTGTGTGTGAGCAAGGGAGAATCACTGCAGGATCTGTGTGGAAGATAAGCAGAAGTTAATCTAACCAGCAAAGTTTATTTATTTCTTTGTGCCTTTGTATTTGGTAATTATTTGCTAAGAAAACATTAGCTAATTGCCTGACAAGCTGAAGGTTGTTTTTCTGATTTTTGCTTTGTGACTTTATGTTATCCATTTAAACACTGCAAGCAAGTAACCTCGTTTATATTGCTAACAAGCATACTTGTGCTGGGTGAATTACACCCCATCAATAAAAGAAGTATTTTATTGGCTTTACCACTGGTTACACAACTCAATTATTGTCTTCAGCTGTGTTTGGGAGTGAATGAACTACATTACCCACAATACCTTGCAAGAATCATATGAATATATGCATCGTCAAGATTGTGTAAGTTCTCACCCTAGGCAGCCGTCTGACAAGAGGCACAACCCAGAATACAGGGACTGGACTGTAGATTCTCCAGGAACACTAATTAGCAGGTAAGATCTAATTACTTCTTTCTGCATCTGTGACAGTACTTTCCATCACAGCCGCAGGTGCAGCCTAAGGCCCAGGCTTCTCGCTCGCAGCAGAGGGAGAAAACCCCAAAGGCACAACCCGCCCCCAGCCCAAGCTGGTGCGGGTTTTTGACAGGATCTTCAAGAGTCGATCATGGCCAGCCGAGGACTTCCCACGGGGGGCAGGCGGCTCGTCCACTTTGCCCACTGGTGGCCTCTCGTCACCTCGGATGCCTGGGTGCTGCAGATTATCCAACGTGGCTATCGGTTGTATTTTGCCCAGCTGCCGCCCCCTTACATTCTAGTATCCCATGAACCCCGCTGCAGACCAAGGTCGTGGTCCTGCTGGCCAACCTCGCTATCGAGCTGGTTCCTCAGGCCCAGATCGGGCAGGGTGTCTACTCTCAGTACTTTCTGGTCCCCAAAAGAACCGGTGGTTTCCGCTCCATTCTGGGTCTGTGAAACCTCAACCGGTTCCTGGTGTGCAAAAAGTTCAAGATGGTCTCGTTGGGGACGCTGCTTCCATTCCTCCTACAAAATGACTGGTTATGCTCCTTGGATCTAAAGGATGCATACACGTATATTCTGATCTACCCGCATCACACACAGTACCTTTAGTTTGTGCTGGGCGGCCAGTACTATCAATATCAGGTGCTATCCTAAGGGTTGGTTGCAGCCCCCAGGGTATTCATGAAGTGCCTGGTGGTCATGGCTGCCTTTCTCTGGGCCTGGGCAGTCTTTGTCTTCCCGTACCTGGATGACTGGCTCATAAAGGGCTCCATGTCGTCCAGTGTACAGCAGTCCTCCAGGCTCACCATTCGGGTGCTTGAGGAACTCGGTTTCGTGATCAGCTATCCGAAGTCCCACCTCCAGCCAGTGCAGCAACTGGAGTTCATTGGGATCCTCCTCGATACCACCTGGGCATGAGCATTTCTGCTGGTGGACCGTCTGCAGCATATCAATGAGATGGTGAGCGTGTTGCTGTGCCAGCGCCACACCTTGGTCCTTGGGCTGCTGAGAGCCCTCGGGCACATGCTGGCCACAGTGCATGTCACCCTTCAAGCTTGCCTATGCATGTGGCAGGCCCAGTGGGTCTTGCAAATGTAATGGCAGCAGGCCTCAGGATGCCTGCAGGACAGGGTTACATAGAAACATAGAAATATGATGACAGAAAAAGACCACATGGCCTATCTAGTCTGTCTTTCCATATCAACAACTACAACATTCCCCTTTTTTCCTTTAGAGATCCTCTGTGTTTGTCCCATGCTTTTTTGAATTCAGTTACTGTCCTCATCTCTATCACCTCCACTGGGAAACTATTCCACCACTCTTTCCGTAAAGAAATATTTCCGCAAATCACTCCTGAATCTATCCCCCTTCACCCTCATCCCATGTCCCCTCGTAGCATAACTTGCTTTCAATCGAAAGAGGCTCTCCCCCTGTGCATTTATGCCACAGAGGTATTTAAACATCTCAATCATATCACCTCTATCCCGCCTTTCCTCTAAGGTTTACATATTAAGATCCTTAAGTCTGTCCTCATATGGTTTATAATGAAGACCACTAACCATTCTAGTAGCCACCCTCTGCACCGACTCCATCCTGTTCACATCCTTTTGAAGGTGCGGTCTCCAGAATTGCACACTATACTCCAAATGAGGTTGCACCAAAGACTTATACAAAGGCACTATCACCTCCTTTTTTCTGATAGCCATTCCTCTCCGTATGCACCCAAGCATCCTTCTAGCTTTTGCCATAGCCTTTTCTACCTGTTTAGCTACTTTAAGATCATCAGACACAACCACGCCCAGGTCCTGCTCTTCTTTAGTGGACAAAAGTACTTCACCCCCTTTACTATATTGCTCCCTTGGATTGCTGCAGCCCAAATGCATGACCTTACATTTTTTAACATTAAATCCCAACTGCCAGATTCTAGACCATTCTTCAAGCTTAGCTAGATCCCTCCTCATGTTATCTACACCTTCCTGGGTGTCTACTCTATTGCAGATTTTGATATCATCTGCAAAGAGGCAAACCTTACCCCACAGTCCTTCCGCTATATCACTAACAAAGATGTTAAAAAGAATCGGACCAAGGACAGATCCCTGGGGCACACCACTGGTAACTTCCTTCTCCTCAGAGTGAGCCCCATCTACCTGAACTCTTTGTCGCATCCCACCCAACCAATTTCTAACCCAAGCAGTAACTTAAGGGTCCATCCCTAGGGTGCTCAGTTTGTTTATAAGTTGCCTGTGAGGAACAGTGTCAAAGGCTATCTCCAGGAACAAGCAGGAATGTAGTCATTACATATGGGTATCGTCGGTACCGACGGAGCCTGCGCGGGAACGCTCCGCAGCGTCCAATTAGAAAGCTTTTGGGAGCATCCCACAGTGCCTGCGTGCTGCCTTCCCGCCTTTCCCAACTGCCTCTCTCCAGTTCTTCTTTTTTCGCGGAGCCAGCAGGTCGTCGTTCCTGTCACCGCAGAAGAATTCTTTATTTCTTTCTTTTTTGTGGTCACGTCTGCCTTCCTCAACGCTTTACCGGTACCGCCGGGTTTTCCTTCTTATTTTCTGTTCTTAAAAAAATAAAAATACTATGATTTTTCCTATTTTTCTTCAGGTGCAAGTGCCTTTTTTGGGCCTTAGACCCAAAAACCTTTTCTTACAATGGAGAAACCTGCCTCAGGTTTCCAAAAGTGCACCAAGTGTGGCGGTACCATTTCTGTCACCGACACCCATGAATGGTGTCTAAAATGTTTAGGTCCTGACCACTCCATCATGGATTGTATGTCCTGTGCCATGATGTCTAAAAGAGGTCGGCAGAAGCGAGCTGCTAAGCTCAGTACCCTGTTTCCCTCTGATGCAGCTTCGGTGGCATCAACGTCTTCCAGGGCTTCCTCTTCCTCCCGTGGATCTCAGGTAACTAAACATAAGTCCAGCCGGTCCTCAAAGGGTAGTTCTCCTTCTAAGCATCAAGATGCCTCTGGCATTGCCCTTGAGGATTCTGCACCGGCAAAATTGCCCCGGCGGGAGGCTTCGGCTTCCAAAGCATTATCGGGGCTCCAGGATGTTCTCGAGGCCTCAACCTCGGCAGAACTACTGGTGCCATGCTCTGGGGTACCGGCATTCTTCTCCGGTACCGACATCCAGGCATCAGCAGCGTCGATAGACCAGAGAGTCCTGGCTATTGAGCGCAGTCTGGCGGCTCTCCTTGCGGCATCGACGCCCTCGGAACCGCGACAGACAATTCGGCCGGTACTGGCACCGGCCCCGGCATCGGTACCGGTACTGATAGCATCGGTTTCTGCTTTGCCGGTACCCAGTCATCCAATGCCCTCCGGTACCGATACCCTGGTACCGATTACTCCCGGTACGGACTTCGGTCGGTACAGGTATCGGGCTCTTCAAGAGCATCCGGATAGATGGTACTTCGAGTCATCAGAAGAATCTGAGGATTCTGACTGTTCTGTCGATGCAGGAATGCTTCTCCCAGAGGAGCCCTCCTCCCCTAAGCGCAGGATGTCTCCTCCAGAGGATATTTCCTTCGAGGATTTTATCAGGGAGGTAGCTCGGGGTTTGTCCATTACTGTGGCCCCTGAAACAGAGCCAAGAGCCAAGGAGTTGGAAATTCTACAATATCCCAAAACTCCTAAGGAGGCAGCTACCTTACCCATTCATGAGATTTTATATGATCTCATGTTAAGGATGTGGGAGACACCTCTTACCACCTCTCCTCATTCTCGCAGACTGGATACTATGTATCGAGTCCCTCCTTGTCCTGGTTTCCAAAAGACTCCGCTTCCTCACCACTCTATTGTAGTGGAATCAGCTATGAGAAGGATCTAGAGTGCAAAGAGGCATGCCTCTAATCCTCCAGGACGTGAGTGCAGAACCCTGGATTCTTTTTTACGCCGTGTCTTCCAAGCTTCCATGCTTTCTGCCAGGATCATTTCCTATAGTCTTTACATGGGAATGTTCCTGAAGGATGTCACAGATGATTTAGAAGCTTTAAGTCCTATTCTTCCTGAAGATAGAAGACAGGAATTTCTCACTTTGGTCAAACATGCCCAAGATGTTTCTAAATTTGCCAACCGTGCAGCCTTTGACTGCTTTGAGTGCATAAGCAGAACCTCTGCTATTGCCATAGGTGCACGTAGAATTGCTTGGCTCCAGGTATCCGATCTGGAGCTCTGGGTACAAGACAAATTGGGAAATATCCCGTGTACTGGTGAGAACCTGTTTGGTAAAGATTGGCAGGAAAAGGCCAACGAGATGGATGTTGACAACTCCACCTTGGATAGGTTATCCAAGTCCACAGCTGATCCTGCTAGAAATAAATTATTCAAGAAACCATTCTTTTCTAAGAAGAAAAGATATTATCCTGCTTATGTTCAGCAGGGACGTTCTGCAGGTCAGCTTGCCAAGAAAGGTCAGCAACCACCCAAACAGAAGAAAGCAAAGACTGCTAAGCCTCAACCATTCCAGCAGTCTCAGCCTCCACAAGGCCTTTGACTTGCAGCTAGAGAACTTAGCCTTTCTGGCTCTCGAGGGACCAGAGCCTTCCACCATTCCAGGAAGGTTATGTCACTTTGCCCCCAGATGGGGGCAGATAACAGCAGAGCATTGGACACTCTCCATCATAAAGGAGGGGTACAGGCTTCATTTTTCAAGCATGCCCCCTCCCACAATAATAAGGCAGTTCAATTCTCCGACACCTCTCATCAACCTGTTAGATCAGGAGGTCACTATCCTTCTTGCCCAAGGGGCAATAAAAGAAGTACCCACTCCTCAACAGGGTACGGGGTTTTACTCCCCCTATTTCCTTATCCCAAAGAAAGCAGGAGGATACAGACCTATTTTGGACCTCAGAGAATTGAACAAATTCCTTGTCAAAGAGAAATTCAAGATGATTTCTCTCGGAACTCTGCTGCCATACCTTCAGAGTCAGGATTGGCTTTGTTCTCTAGATCTCAAGGATGCCTACACCCATGTTCTCATCCATCCAACCCACAGAAAGTTCCTTCAGTTTCTTTTTCAGGGAAAACACTACCAATACAGGGTGCTTCCTTTTGGCCTGGCCTCAGCACCAAGGGTGTTCACGAAATGCATGGCTGTAGTAGCAGCATTTCTCCGTACTCTAGGGATATTCGTCTTCCCCTACTTAAACGATTGGCTGATTCGAGCCCCAACAGAGTCAGAGGCCAGGACTTCTCTAGCCTACACAATGCGTATCCTTCAGTATTTGGGTCTGGTCATAAACATCCCAAAATCCAGTCTAACTCCCACTCAGTCTTTGAAGTTCATAGGAGCTTTGCTGGACACCAGAAAGGCAAGGGCCTATCTCCCCCAGGCCCGTTGTCTTCGCATGGTGCAGTTAGCTTCTCAAGCAGTGCTAAAGTCTCATCTCACTGCGAGAGAAATGTTACAACTACTAGGCCACATGGCATCCACCGTGCATGTGGTGCCCTATGCTCGCCTCCATATGAGGCCAGCCCACTGGACTTTATCCACTCAATGGACCCAGGCATCAGGATGCCTGTCAGACAAAATAGCAAATACAAGTCGCCTTATTTTGTCCCTCCATTGGTGGAAGTCCACTCAAAACCTGTTGCTGGGGTCCCCTTTTCAACAACCCTTACCCCAAGCAACTCTCACAACAGATGCTTCTCCGATGGGTTGGGGAGCTCATCTACAAGACCTCTCCACCCAAGGCACCTGGTCTCCACAGGAGACTCGTCTATATATCAATCTTTTGGAACTCGGAGCAATCTTCCTTGCTCTTCGAGTGTTCCATACCCTGCTCAGCTACAAGACAGTCCTTATTCAAACGGACAATCAAGTAGCCATGTTCTATGTGAACAAGCAGGGGGGAACAGGCTCTCTGTCGCTTTACAACGAAGCTTTGCGACTATGGGCCCTCGCCAGAGAGCATCAGATTCATCTCCTGGCAGTGTATCTTCCAGGCATACAAAACTCTTGGGCAGACAGACTCAGTCGTGTTCTGCTTCCACACGAGTGGTCTCTGCATGCAGACCAGGTAACCAAGATTTCTCAAATTTGGGGAACCCCGGACATAGACCTCTTTGTAAGTCCGTGAAATGCCAAACCTCCCGGTTCTGTTCCAGAATTCCGGCTCAGGGGGCTCAGGCCAGGGATGCTTTCCTCCTTTACTGGGGTCAAGACTTGCTGTATGCCTTTCCACCCATTCCCCTAATTCCCAAAACCCTGTTCAAGCTTCAGAGAGACAGAGGCCATATGATTCTCATAGCTCCACATAGGCCACTGCAAGTATGGTACCCTCTGCTTCTACAGCTCTCTCAAGCTCCCTCCCTGGACTTAGGGTCTGCTCCAGATCTCCTATCTCAGGAGGACGGAATGTTATGGCATCCCATTCCCCAGTCTCTGCATCTCAGGGCTTGGTTGCTGAAGGCCTAGATCTTCATGATCTTAATCTTCCTCAGCAAGTAAAAGATATTCTTTTTGCTTCCAGGAAACCTTCCACAAGACGCTCAAATGCTTTCAAGTGGAAAAGGTTTACCATATGGTGTTCGCAAAAGGGTCTTAACCCCCTTGCGATACATCTGGAATCATTACTGGAATATCTCCTTCATTTATCCAATGCAGGACTTAAGACTAACTCAGTAAGGGTCCATTTGAGTGCTATTACAGCTTCCTTTAAGCCTCTAAATGGACAGCCTATTTCCTCTCATCCTCTTATAGCAAGATTTATGAGAGGCCTTCTCCTAACTTAGCCTCCCATTAGGCCACCACCGGTGGCATGGGACTTAAACCTGGTTCTTGGGCAGCTCATGAAGCCACCCTTCGAACCTTTAGCTACTACCTCCTTAAAATTCCTTTCTTGGAAGGTTATCTTTCTCATTGCAGTCACATCAGCACGTCGCATTAGTGAGTTGCAAGCGCTAGTAGCTAATCCATCTTATACAAGGTTCCATCATGACAAGGTAGTCCTTAGGACTCATCCACGCTTTATGCCAAAGGTGGTCTCGCCTTTTCATCTGAACTAAGCGGTCTACCTACCTGTGTTTTTTCCAAGGCCTCATGCATCAAATGCAGAGAGAAATCTTCATACCTTGGACTGTAAAAGAGCTTACAAAGAACACAGCAACATAGAAGGTCCTCTCAACTTTTTGTTGCTTTTGATCCTTCTCATTTTGGACTTCCAGTCTCCAAGAGAACATTATCTAACTGGATTTCTCAGTGTATTTTCTTTGCCTATCAGAGTAGGAACCTTTCTCTGGAGGGCCATGTCACAGCTCACAATGTGAGAACGTTGGCAGCCTCAATGGCTCATCTGCACCCTGTGTCTATCGACAACATCTGTCGAGCAGCCACCTGGGCCTCGGTTCATACCTTCACAGCCCATTACTGCTTGGACAAGGACTCCCGCCGGGATGCCTTGTTTGGTCAGGCTGTTCTCCAACACCTGTTCCATACCTAATCATCTCCTACCCACCATCCCTGGTAGGATGCCAGAGATCCATGGGGGAAGTGGAGCCCTTCTCAGGGACACACAACTTCTGGGGTCTCTCCCTGGCATCTAAAGCTAGGGAGTCCCCATATGTGATGACTACATTCCTGCTTGTTCCTGGAGATAGCATAGTTACTCACCTGTAACAGGTGATCTCTGGGAACAGCAGGAATTTAGTCCTCACAACCCACCCACCTTCCCTAGGAGATGTATCTCTCTATCTATCTCTTTCCTTTTCCCTCTCTCTCTCTTTGTCTCAGCTTTAAAACTCAACGAGAGAGAGGCAGTTGGGAAAGGCGGGAAGGCAGGACGCAGTCACTGTGAGATGCTCCCAAAAGCTTTCTAATTGGACGCTGGGGAGCATTCCCGCGCAGGCTCAGTCGGTACCGATGATACCCATATATGAGGACTAAATTCCTGCTGTTCCCGGAGATCACCTGTTACAGGTGAGTAACTATGCTTTCCTGAAATCTAAATGCACCACATCTAGGACTCTCCCTTGGCCTACCACCCAACCAATTTCTAACCCAAGTAGTAACTTTAGGGTCCATCCCTAGGGTGCTCAGTTTGTTTATAAGTTGCCTGTGAGGAACTTTGTCAAAGGCTTTACTGAAATCTAAATACACCACATCTAGAGCTCTCCCTCGGTCCAACTCCCTGGTCACCCAGTCAAAGAAATCAATCAGATTTGTCTGACAAGACCTGCCTCTGGTGAATCCATGCTGCCTCGGATCCTGTAATCCTCTGGACTCCAGAAACCTCACTATTTTCTCTTTCAGCAGCGTTTCCAATAATTTACTCACCACCGAAGTTAAACTAACTGGCCTGTAGTTTTCAACCACATCCTTACTTCCGCTTTTGTGTAAAGGCACCACATGAGCCTCTCTCCAGTCCTTTGGCACCACTCCCGACTCCAATGAGGCATTTAAAAGGTCAGTCAGTGGAGCTGCTAGAACATCCCCAAGTTCCCTCAGTATTCTAGGGTGTATCCCATCCGGTCCCATTGCTTTGTCTACTTTAAGTTGAGCTAGTTTCTCACAAACACAGTCTTCCGAAAATTGTTCAAGATGTCCCTCGCTTCTGTTCCTGTTTGTGGGTGTTTTCTGAGGTCCTGCTCCTGGTTCTTCATCTGTGAACACAGAATAGAAATATTTGTTAAGCAATTCCGCTTTATCCTCATCAGCTTCTACATATTCCTCCCCTTCACCCTTGAGTCTGACAATACCACTTTTGTCCTTCCTCTTCTCACTAACATATCTGAAAAATGTCTTATCCCCCCATTTTATTGCATTGGCTATTTCCTCCTCTTTTTGAATCTTTGCTTTCCTGACTACTTTGCTAGCTTCTCTAAGTTTATCCAAATATAGATGCCTGTCTTCCTCTTAACTGTGATCTCTTGTATTTCATGAAGGCCTCCCTCTTTTTCTTCACTATTTCAGCTACTTCTTTTGAAAGCCATAGCAGTCTCCTTTTCCTTTTACCTTTATTTACCATTTTAACAAAAAGTTTGGTTGCCCTTAAAATATCTCCTTTCAGTTTTGCCCACTGTTTTTCTACATCCCCCAGCTGTTCCCATCCCGCTATCGACTCCCTGGGGTATTGGCCCATCTTGGCAAAGTTAGTCTTCCAAAAGTCTAAGACCCTCACCTTTGAATGGATTCTAACAGCCCTAGTCCTAATACTGAACCACACCATCTGGTGATCACTGAATGCAAAATGATTTCCCACTATAACATCAGAAACACTTTCACCATTGGTAAGCACCAAGCCCAGTATGGCCCCTTCACGTGTTGGGTCTGTTACCAATTGCCTGAATAGTCCTCCCTGTAGAGAATCCAGGATCTCTTTACTTCTAGATGATACTGTAACATCTGGCATATTGAAATCCCCTATCAGTAGCACTTCCCCTTTCCTAGCAATGCTGAGTATGTCTTCAATTAACTCTGTCCACCTCTTCCTCTTGTGAGGGAGGTCTGTATATCACGCCAATGCAAATAGATTTCTCTTTCCCTCTTTCTAGTTTAACCCACAGTGCCAACTCTCTCCCTTTTAAGCTCTGCGCCAGGGACTGCACGGTCACTGCGCCACTCATGCAGTCCCTGGAGTAGTGGCTCATGCTAGGCAACCTGTTTGGGGCCTCCCATTCCAATCAGCAGCACCCTGCAGGCTGCTCATGATGGATGCCTCCAAGCTCAACTGAGGCATGTACCTGGACGGTCTCCACACCAAGGGTCTGTCATCTGAGAGCCTCTATCGGATCAACTTCCTCAAGCTCCGGGTCATTGCAAATGCTCTCTGTGTGTTTTGGGCGCACTTGGCGAATCAGATGGTCCTGTTCCAGACAGATAACCAGTTGGCCATGTTCTTTGTGAACAAGCAGTGGGGCATGTGCTTATACCTCCTGTGTTGGCTGTTCACACCTGGAAACTCGCATGGAACTTAGGGTGACGTATTTGCCCAGCAAGTTCAATGGACTGGCGAATCGTCTCAGCCGGGTACTTCAGCCACACGTGGACCCTCGAGAGAGGTGAAGGAACTGATCTTCCGGGAGTGGCACATCCCCGAGATGGATGTCTTCACTACAGCACAGAATGTCCAGTTAGCTTTGTTCTGCTCCCGGACATCGGTCAGCGATCATCTGGCCCCGGATGCCTTCCTTCTCCACTGAGAGGAGGGCCTGCTCTATGCCTACCCCTCGATACTACTCATCATGAAGACGCTTTTGAAGCTCCTGGTTGAGGGGGGATCCATAATTCTCAGCACTCCTTACTGGCCTCGACAACCGTGGTTCCCGCTACTGCTACAGGTCTTGCAGAGGGATCCTCTCCACCTGGGCTCTGACCCAGACCTCATCTCGTAGAAGAGCAGCTCCTTGTTGCATCCCACTGTCTGCTCCCTGGCACTCGCCGCATAGATGCTGAGCAGGTAGCCCTTGGGGAGCTCGCCCTCCCCAAAGGCGTCACCGAGATCCTGTTGGCGTCCCATAAGGAATTGACATGTAAGGTCTATGCGTTCAAGTGGCAGCAGTTTGCTATCTGGTGTGTTGGTCAGGTGCTGCACCCTCTTATCTGCCCCATGGACCAGCTCTTGGAGTACCTATTGCACCTCTCCAATTCTGAACTCAAGTCTAATTCAGTGCGAGTTCACCTCAGCGCGATAGGAGCGTTCCATCATGGCTGCAGGGGGAAGCCTGTGTCTGCTCACTCTCTGGTAGGCTGATTCATGAGGGATTTGCTTCTCTCAAAGCCTCCAGCCAAGTCCTCTGAAAGTGGGCCAGCTCATGTGGGCACCTTTTGAGCCACTGGTGGCCATCACATTGGTCTGGCACATTAGTGAGCTCCATGCTCTGGCCACACCCCCTCCATGCACTAAGTTTCACCAGAACTGGTTGGTACTCCACATGCACCCCTGTTTTCTGCCAAAGGTGGTTTTGGCTTTTCACTTCAACCAGTCTATTGTTCTTCCAACGTTCTTTCCCTGGCCTCATTCCAATCGCGGTAAGGCAGTGTTGCACACGTTGGATTGCAACATAAGAACATAAGATATGCCATACTGGGTCAGACCAAGGTCCATCAAGCCCAGTATTCTGTTTCCAGCAGTGGCCAATCTAGGTCATACGTACCTAGCAGTTTCCCTAAGGGACACAGGTTCCACAATGCTTGTATTGGTTCAAGCATTGATATCCTGGGTCCCTTCTTAATAATGGTTTATGGACCTTTCCTCCAGGAACTTGTCCAAACCTTTTTTAAACCCAGCTACACTAACAGCCTTTACTACATCCTCCGGTAACAAATTCCAGAGTTTGATTACACGTTGAGTGAAAAAATATTTTCTTTTATTAGTCTTAAATAGTTTACCCTGTAGCTTCATTGCATGTCCCCTAGTCTTTCTATATTCTGATAAGGTAAACAATCGATCTACGTTTACCCGTTCCACTCCGTTCATTAATTTATAGACTTCTATCATATCTCCCCTCAGCCGTCTCTTTTCCAGGTTAAAGAGCCCCAACCTTTTTAGCCTTTCTTCATAGGAGCATCCTTCCATCCCCTTTACCATTTTGGTGGCTCTTCTCTGAACCTTTTCTAAAATCGCTATATCCTTTTTAAGATACGGCGACCAGAATTGCACACAATATTCAAGGTGCGGTCTCACCATGGAACGATATAGAGGCATTATAATATCTTTTGTTTTATTTTCCATTCCTTTCCTTATCATACCTAGCATTCTATTTGCTCTCTTGGCCGCCGCTGCACACTGGGCCGAGGGTTTTAACATGGTATCCACAATGACACCTAAATCTTTTTCCTGGGTGGTGGTTCCTAATATGGAACCTTGCATCGTGTAACCATAGTTTGTGTTGTTCTTCCCTAGGTGCATAACTTTGCACTTCTCCACATTAAATTTCATCTGCCATTTTGATGCCCAGTCTTCCAATTTATCAAGATCCTCTTGCAATTTTCCACAATCCTCCTGGGTTTTAACAATTTTAAATAGTTTTGTGTCATCTGCAAATAACCTCACTCGTTATTCCACTTTCCAGGTCATTTATGAATATGTCAAAAAGCAGCGGACCCAGCACAGATCCCTGGGGTACACCACTATTCACCTTTCTCCATTGGGAAAATTGGCCATTTAGCCCTACCCTCTGCTTTCTATCTTTTAACCAGTTCCTGATCCACAATAGTACACTGCCTCCTATCCCATGACTCTTTAGTTTTGCCAAAAGTCTCTCATGAGGGACCTTGTCAAAGGCTTTCTGAAAGTCCAGATACACAATATCAACTGACTCACCTTTGTCCACCTGTTTATTCACTCCTTCAAAAAAACATAACAGATTAGTAAGACAAGATCTTCCTTGTCTAAAGCCATGTTGGCTGTCTCCCATTAGTTCGTGACTATCTACATGCTGAGTAATTTTATTCTTTATGATGGTTTCTACCATTTTTTCCGGTACTGACGTCAGGCTCACCGGTCTGTAGTTTCCCGGATCACCCCTGGAACCCTTTTTAAAAATTGGTGTTACATTGGCGATCCTCCAATCTTCAGGTATTAGAGATGATTTTAATGATAGTTTACAGATTACTAATAGCAGGTCTGCAATCTCATATTTCAGTTCTTTCAACACCCTTGGATGTATACCATCCGGCCCAGGTGATTTGCTACTCTTCAGTTTATCTAATAGTTGTAAGACATCTTCCCGATGTATCGATATTTCCTTCAATTCTTCCGCACCTTTAGCCTCTAGAGAACGGACTTGTTCCCTGAGAGCAAAGAGCTCCTTGCATCTAGTGCACACGTAAGACCTCTCACCAGCTGGGAGAAAATCATATATGTGACACTCAATGCAAAAGACTGGAAAGCCCACATCCCGCTGCTGGACTGCTGTCTGCATCTTAGTTTTAAGTTTGTGTTTAGATCTTTAAGTTCTTTACGTACTAAAGGGTGCTATGGATATTTATACCACTAAAACTGTACCTAATAAGTTTAATATGCCTTGTTCACCTGAAGCTTAATTAATCTCAGGTCCTTAGTGTATGACTGATTTGGGTAATGAGCTTCACCTGAGAGCACCTCCTGTCTTTTAAGTTGTGCAAGTACCTATAAAGCTGTGATTATCCCAGGGGAGGGTGGGTGTGGGGAGGGAGGGAGGGATATAACACTTATTAAAAGAGGGCTGCTACACAGTACCCTGTCCTGTGCTGCTGAGGTAAGCTATATTCTGATTTGATTTAAATTATAGCTCTTTGCTGCAGCTAGGCTCTAACCTATTATGAAATTTAAACTACAAGCTCTCTGCTGGATTCTAAATTTAACCAGAAAGCTCTCTTCTGTGTTTTAATTTGAAACTAAAAGTACTTAGCTGATGCTAGGCCCTGAGTGACTATGAAATTTAAACTACAAGCTCTCTGCTGGATTCTAAAGTTAACCAGAAAGCTCTCTTCTGTGTTTTAATTTGAAACTAAAAGTACTTTGCTGATGCTAGGCCCTAACCTATTATGAAATTTAAACTACAAGCTCTCTGCTGGATTCTAAATTTAACCAGAAAGCTCTCTTCTGTGTTTTAAATTGAAACTAAAAGTACTTTGCTGATGCTAGGCCCTGAGTGACTATGAAATTTATACTACAAGCTCTCTGCTGGATTCTAAAGTTAACCAGAAAGCTCTCTTCTGTGTTTTAAATTGAAACTAAAAGTACTTTGCTGATGCTAGGCCCTGAGTGACTATGAAATTTAAACTACAAGCTCTCTGCTGGATTCTAAATTTAACCAGAAAGCTCTCTTCTGTGTTTTAAATTGAAACTAAAAGTACTTTGCTGATGCTAGGCCCTGAGTGACTATGAAATTTATACTACAAGCTCTCTGCTGGATTCTAAAGTTAACCAGAAAGCTCTCTTCTGTGTTTTAAATTGAAACTAAAAGTACTTTGCTGATGCTAGGCCCTGAGTGACTATGAAATTTAAACTACAAGCTCTCTGCTGGATTCTAAAGTTAACCAGAAAGCTCTCTTCTGTGTTTTAATTTGAAACTAAAAGTACTTTGCTGATGCTAGGCCCTAACCTATTATGAAATTTAAACTACAAGCTCTCTGCTGGATTCTAAATTTAACCAGAAAGCTCTCTTCTGTGTTTTAAATTGAAACTAAAAGTACTTTGCTGATGCTAGGCCCTGAGTGACTATGAAATTTAAACTACAGCTCTCTACTGGGTATGAAAAGTAACCAGAAAGTTCTCTTCTGTGTTTTAAATTGAATCTTAAACTGTTGCTACTAGGCCCTGACTGATTTAACAAAAAATAGTGGGTTCACAGATTAATTAGCTTTAAAAGAAAAAAATTCCTTTCAGAAAAATTCCCAGACGTATATACTCACAATTTCAGATTTCTCTCCAGAAGTAACAGCCCCCCTTTCTAGTCCTTCAAGACTGAGGATCACAGAGCTCTGGTTGAGATATTTATGCTTGTGCTGCTGAGGTAAGCAGTGACCTACTTCCTGGGTAATTAACAGTCCTTGCTTGGATAGAAGGAGTCTTTCAAAATGGCCTTTTGAGCTGCCAGCTGGTGTTAACACCTATTGAAAAAGCTTCACAGGTCGCTTGCCCACTAGGTAGAAGGCCTCTTTGTAAAGGTCTCTAGAAGACTTTATATGCTGCTCAAGGAGAATTGACCTTGTTTTGCCTTTTGTGCTAAGCTATATTCTGATTTGATTTAAATTATAGCTCTTTGCTGGTGCTAGGCTCTAACCTATTATGAAATTTAAACTACAAGCTCTCTGCTGGATTCTAAATTTAACCAGAAAGCTCTCTTCTGTGTTTTAATTTGAAACTAAAAGTACTTAGCTGATGCTAGGCCCTCGGTGACTATGAAATTTAAACGACAAGCTCTCTGCTGGATTCTAAAGTTAACCAGAAAGCTCTCTTCTGTGTTTTAAATTGAAACTAAACGTACTTTGCTGATGCTAGGCCCTAACCTATTATGAAATTTAAACTACAAGCTCTCTGCTGGATTCTAAATTTAACCAGAAAGCTCTCTTCTGTGTTTTAAATTGAAACTAAAAGTACTTTGCTGATGCTAGGCCCTGAGTGACTATGAAATTTATACTACAAGCTCTCTGCTGGATTCTAAAGTTAACCAGAAAGCTCTCTTCTGTGTTTTAAATTGAAACTAAAAGTACTTTGCTGATGCTAGGCCCTGAGTGACTATGAAATTTAAACTACAAGCTCTCTGCTGGATTCTAAATTTAACCAGAAAGCTCTCTTCTGTGTTTTAATTTGAAACTAAAAGTACTTTGCTGATGCTAGGCCCTAACCTATTATGAAATTTAAACTACAAGCTCTCTGCTGGATTCTAAATTTAACCAGAAAGCTCTCTTCTGTGTTTTAAATTGAAACTAAAAGTACTTTGCTGATGCTAGGCCCTGAGTGACTATGAAATTTATACTACAAGCTCTCTGCTGGATTCTAAAGTTAACCAGAAAGCTCTCTTCTGTGTTTTAAATTGAAACTAAAAGTACTTTGCTGATGCTAGGCCCTGAGTGACTATGAAATTTAAACTACAAGCTCTCTGCTGGATTCTAAAGTTAACCAGAAAGCTCTCTTCTGTGTTTTAATTTGAAACTAAAAGTACTTTGCTGATGCTAGGCCCTAACCTATTATGAAATTTAAACTACAAGCTCTCTGCTGGATTCTAAATTTAACCAGAAAGCTCTCTTCTGTGTTTTAAATTGAAACTAAAAGTACTTTGCTGATGCTAGGCCCTGAGTGACTATGAAATTTAAACTACAGCTCTCTACTGGGTATGAAAAGTAACCAGAAAGTTCTCTTCTGTGTTTTAAATTGAATCTTAAACTGTTGCTACTAGGCCCTGACTGATTTAACAAAAAATAGTGGGTTCAAGGATTAATTAGCTTTAAAAGAAAAAAATTCCTTTCAGAAAAATTCCCAGACGTATATACTCACAATTTCAGATTTCTCTCCAGAAGTAACAGCCCCCCTTTCTAGTCCTTCAAGACTGAGGATCACAGAGCTCTGGTTGAGATATTTATGCTTGTGCTGCTGAGGTAAGCAGTGACCTACTTCCTGGGTAATTAACAGTCCTTGCTTGGATAGAAGGAGTCTTTCAAAATGGCCTTTTGAACTGCCAGCTGGTGTTAACACCTATTGAAAAAGCTTCACAGGTCGCTTGCCCACTAGGTAGAAGGCCTCTTTGTAAAGGTCTCTAGAAGACTTTATATGCTGCTCAAGGAGAATTGACCTTGTTTTGCCTTTTGTGCTAAGCTATATTCTGATTTGATTTAAATTATAGCTCTTTGCTGGTGCTAGGCTCTAACCTATTATGAAATTTAAACTACAAGCTCTCTGCTGGATTCTAAATTTAACCAGAAAGCTCTCTTCTGTGTTTTAATTTGAAACTAAAAGTACTTAGCTGATGCTAGGCCCTCGGTGACTATGAAATTTAAACGACAAGCTCTCTGCTGGATTCTAAAGTTAACCAGAAAGCTCTCTTCTGTGTTTTAATTTGAAACTAAAAGTACTTTGCTGATGCTAGGCCCTAACCTATTATGAAATTTAAACTACAAGTGTGCGTTGGCCTTCTACCTGGAGCACACGAAGGCACACTATCAATCCTCCCAGCTATTTGTCTCCATCGCCACAGCCAACGGCCGTTAGAACCACAGGGGAGCAGCATGGTCCATCATCTGCCTGGAGGCAAGGGCCATTATGTTGGCTCTTCTGCATTTCTGGGCCCCAGTTGAGTATTGGGTGGTTCAAGTGTTCTCTGACAATGCCACGGTAGTGGCTTACGTTAACCAGCAAAGTAGCACAAGGAGTCCTGGGGTAACCCTGGAGATGGCTCTCCTGTTTGCTTGGGTGGCGAAGAACCTCCTAGTTTGTTGGCTGTGCACACTGCGGAGGTGGCTACTGTGGAAACATATTTTCTCAGCCATCACTCTCTGGTTCCAGGAGAGTGGGAGTTGAGTCTGGAGGTGTTTCAGTTGTTTCTGCGCCACTGGGATCGCCCCGAGAGGAATATGATGATGATCTGCTCCAATGCCAAAGTGTGTTGCTTCTTCAGTCACCACCCAATGTTTGGGTCTGAGAGCATTGACATGCTGGCTCAACCTTGACCAAGTCAATACCTGCTGTATGTGTTTCCTCCATGGCCCCTAGTGGGGCATGTGACTCGGCATATGGAGTGCCACCTGAGAAGGGTTATTCTGGTGGCACTAGATCGGTCAATGAGAATGTGATTCAGAGATTTTATGCGTCTCCTGCAAGCGCCACCTCTGTTTGCCTCCATCTCGGGGCCTGTTGTTTTCAGGGGCTGCTTGTCCTGGAGGACCCAGCTCACTTACAGCTTGGCTTCTGTAAGGAGACGGTTAGTGCATATGGGTTACTCTCCGGCGGTGGTTTTCCACTCTGCTCGGAATGCAGAGGAGTTCTACCAACCTGGCATAAGTGCAGGATTGGTGCCTTGAGTGCTGGTGCAGCACATGGCAGCTGGCTTCTGAGGCAGGCAAGGTGCCATCTCTGTTGGCCTTTTCTGCAGGATAGTCTGAAGAAAGGCCTTTTCCCTTAGCTCCCTGAAGGTTCAGGTGGCAGCTTTGGCTTGTTTCAGAGGTCCATTGGCTGGTAAGTCTCTAGCCTTACACCCGGATGTTCCGTGCTTTATCAGGATGTTCGGCATCTGCGTCCCCATCCCTCCGGTGTGTGATCCCTTCCTGGGATTTGTTTCTGATGCTGGGGCCCTGTGTCGGAGCTCTTGAGCCATTGAAGCACGCTACTCTGAAGGATTTGACACTCAAGATGGTCTCCTTGTTTGTGATTTGTTCCACAAGGAGGATTTTAAGTTGCTAGCTCTCTCTTGCCAAAATCCTTACCTATCTTCTTTGAGGAGGCTGTTTCCATTTGGCCTGTGCCTTCCTTCCTGATTTCTCTCTTTCATGTGAACCAGCAAGTTTGCCTGCCCTCCTCTAAGGAACAGTGTTGGGGGAATAGTAAGGATCTTTGTCTTGTCGATGTCCAGAGGGTGTCTCTCGAGTTCTTGGAGGTTATGAATTCTTTTCATAAGTTATATCTTCTTTTTTGTGCTATATACTGGCCTGCACAAGGTGGCATGGCAGCTAAGTCTGCATTGGGGCGCTGGATCAAGGAGGCCATTGCCTTGGTGGATCTGTTGCTGAACCGGCCGGCTCCGGAGGGTTTGTGTGCCCATTTATCCGAGCACTAGCATCCTCGTGGCTGGAGTGGAGCTCATTAGCCCCTGCAACATGGGCATCACTTTTCACTTTTGTCAAGCGTTTCCACTTGGATGTCCAGGCTCAGGCAGACATGGCTTTTGGCTCTTAAGGTTTTGCAAGCTGCTGTGTCGTCTTCCCGCCCAGTGGAGACATAGCTTTGATATGTCCCACTTGTCTAGATTGGTCTAGCAGGACGATATGGAAGGTGACATTTTACTTACCAGATAATTTCCTTTCCTTGAGTCCTGCTAGACCAGTCCATGGCCTGCCCCCTGGAACTCTGTTTGCTCTGTTCTTCTGCAGCAGTACCCTTGGGTACGCTATGATTTATATACTTGGTTCTGCAGGTTCATCTTTTATGGTCAGCTTTCTGTTTATGCTTTCCTATACATAGTTCTCTACTGTTTGATTACTCATTGTTGCCCATGTTGAGGCTGTGTGAGGCTTGCTATGTTCTCCCATTTGCTTTGGGACGAATACTGAAAAGACCTTTGGTGGCTGGTGGATATATGCATTGGAGTGATATCATTGAAACCTGGACTTTTCATTGGCTCTTTGTCTCCACCAATCTGCTGATAGGGGAACACAACCACTTGTCTTGACTTGTCTAGCAGGATTCAAGGAAAGGATGTTATCTGCTAAGTAAAATGTCATCATATGGGTGAAGATAGGAGAATAAGGGGGGTCAGGATCCAAAGGCAGCCTTGAGATGAATTTTTGAGCCTGGATTTGAATAGGACCAGGGATTGATCCTGATGTACTGACTCAAGTAGTCTGTTCCAGGCATACATTGCAGCAAAGTGGAAGGAATGGTGTCCAAAAAGATTACCACAGTGCCTTTTTGGAGACATTACCATTAGGATTGAAAGTGCTGCTCTTTGCAAGTTATCCCAAGTGCATTCTTGGTAGCCCATAGTCATGCAACTTATATTGTAAGTCTACTGGGATAGGAAAATTACTTGCATGTCCATTTGTAACTTGCTTCAAACTCTGATTTAGGGTTGTAATCATGCATATGTTCAGATTATTCCTTTATTTACTCCCATGGTAAATGATGCCACTAAGTTATATTTCAGTACTCTCTTCACGTTTTTCAATAGGAATCCTCTGTGTTTATCCCTTGACTTTTTGAGGTCTTCTACTGATTTAGCCTCCACTGCTCTTTCCAGGAGGCCATTTCAGGCATTTACCTCCATTTCTGTGAAAACGTTTCTTGATATTGTTGCTGAATCTACCACTTTGGAGCTTCATATCATGACCCCTTTTTCTCCAACTTCCTTTCCATTGAAAAGTTTTTTTGCATTTGTTAATACCTTTCACATATCTGAATGTCTCCGTAATATCCTCCTCACTTTTCTTCTCTGGGATATCCATATTTAGTTCATAAAGGAGGATGTCTATTAAAGGGCATTAGCTGCTACAGCAGGGTTAACGCAGAATTAACGTTGCATGGTAGCAGATAATCCACGAAAAGACAGATATCGCACGCATTTTTCTGCAGTATCTGATTTTCGTGTGATGCAGGGTTCTAAGAGTGGGGTGGGATATTGATGGTTGGTAGTCAAACATTTTCGTGTGGTGGCTGCCAAAATCTGGCCTGATTGTGGTGGCAGATAACCCATCTCAAGAGATGGCGTTATCTGCCTGTAGACAATCGGGCCTTGAACAGCTGCGATCAGGCCTTCCCCTTCCACAATATTATAGATAGCAGCACTGTGGCACTGACAATATTATGGAGGGGAGGGCATGGTAACGATCTGGGCATAGAGCTACTGTGACAGCTGTATGTACCCGACCGTTACCATCCCTCCCCTCTGCTTACCCTGGGACGAGCATTGTGGAACCTGTGTGCCTTTTTGGGAACCTGACAAGTACTTGTGACCTAGATTGGCCACTGTTGGAAACAGGATACTGGGCTTGATGGACCTTGGTCTAACCCAGTATGGCATTTCTTATGATTTACCAAGGGGGACCCATGGTACCTGTTTCAGCAGGCAGTGTGGGATTTTTCCTACCAAATCTGCCAAGGCAGGTAACACAGGGTTTTTGAGGAATACAGTCCTCTGTGGTATATGCAGGGGCTACCATGGGAATATTCCATGCAGATACCGCAAAGCTTTTCTCCTTACTGCATGGTTGCCAAACCATAATGCGATTTAGTAGATATGCTCCTAAGTCTCCTCTCAAATGGCTTTTAATGCAGACCCCAAACAATTATGGTTGCCTTTCTCTGGACCACCTCAAGCTTATTGCTGTCCTTTTGGGGTGATGGCTTCTACTTCTAGATCTTAATGCAGTATTCTAGGTGAGCTCACCAATGACCTGTACAGAGGCATTATTACCTTTCCCTTTTTCTACTAGTTATACCACCCCTTCAAAGCCCCTAGCAACCCTCTGATTCTCTACACCACCTTAGTATACTGTTTTGCTACTTTGAGATCATCAACTCCTGTCACCCTGAAGTCTCTCTATGGGTTGGTGTAGATTGTCTTCGAACCTCATATCTTATATTGGTCCTTTGGATTTCTGTTTACATGGCTCTGCACTTATTTTGCACTGAATATTAACTGTCCAGCATTCAACCACTCGTGTTTTTATAGGTAACTTGCCATTCAGTCTTCCCCCTCGTGGTTGTCTACAAAAGGAGAGAAGGCTGAGATTCTTCTCAAAGTAATTCCTGGAATGCATGCTAAATCTAAGGGTGATGAATGGGTTCTTCAGCAAAGAGAAGTTCATAAAGATTTCCTTGGGCACCATCAGTCCTCATCTTAAATATACATATATATATATATATATATATACACATAGATATAAAGATTATGGGCCTGATATTTGAAAGGCATTTACATAGTTTACAGCCCTGTAAACCATGTAAATGCCTTAAACCGGGATATTCAATGGTACTTACACAGTTAGTGCCATTGAATATCCCCTTGTAACCCCGCAACATGCCCCAATGCTATGCAGTTAACATCGGGGCATGTTGGGGCGTGCTGGGGTGGAGCGGAGGTGGAGACTATCGCTAACCGGCTAGCAGTGATATTGCACCACTGCCCGATTGGCAATCGGCAGGAAAAACTAGGTGTGGCAAAAGCTGGCCTAGTTTTACCCATGGAAGCTAATCAGATAGCGATGCAACATTTTTCAGATATGTTAGTGAGAAGAGGAAGGGCATAAGTGGTATTGTCAGACTCAAGGGTGAAGGGGAGGAATATATAGAAGCTGATGAGCATAAAGTGGAATTGCTTAACAAATATATCTGTTCTGTGTTCACAGATGAAGAACCAGGAACAGGACCTCAGAAAACACCCACAAACAGGAACAGAAGCGAGGGGCATCTTGAACAATTTTCAGAAGACTGTGTTTGTGAGAAACTAGCTCAACTTAAAGTAGACAAAGTGATGGGACCGGATGGGTTACACCCTAGAATACGGAGGGAACTTGGGGATGTTCTAGCAGCTCCACTGACTGACATTTTCAATGCCTCGTTGGAGTCGGGAGTGGTGCTTAAGGACTGGAGAGAGGCTTATGTGGTGTCTTTACACAAAAACAGAAGTAAGGATGTGGTTGAAAACTACAGGCCGGTTAGTTTAACTTCAGTGGTGAGTAAATTATTGGAAACACTGCTGAAAGAGAAAATAGTGAGGTTTCTGGAGTCCAGCGGATTACAGGATCCGAGGTAGCATGGATTCACCAGAGGCAGGTCTTGTCAGACAAATCTGATTGATTTCTTTGACTGGGTGACCAGGGAGTTGGACCGAGGGAGAGCCTTAGATGTGGTGTATTTAGATTTCAGTAAAGCCTTTGACACTGTTCCTCACAGGCGACATAAACAAACTGAGCACCCTAGGGATGGACCCTAAAGTTACAGCTTGGGTTAGAAATTGGTTGAGTGGGAGGCGACAAAGAGTACAGGTAAGTGGAGCTCACTCTAAGGAGAAGGAAGTTACCAGTGGTGTGTCCCAGGGATCTGTCCTTGGTCCGATTCTTTTTAACATCTTTGTTAGCGATATAGCGGAAGGGCTGTCGGCAGGGGCGGCCCAAGGGGGGTGCGGGGCCATGTGCGGAGACTCGGTGTGGGGCCTCATTTGCATAAGGTGCCTCATTTGCATAAATATTTGCGTAATGTTACCATACACTAACTTTTAGTAAACATGCCTCTTAATGAGTATATGGATAAAGAAAGACTAAAAGATTTCTACATTACTATAATCCAGTACCAACCGCCAGGCACATTAGGAACTACTACAAACACTGCCCATTTAGAACCAATAGCAAACCCGCCGTATCCTAACAGCACTACCAGAACTCACAAAGCACCATACCCTACCTATCAAAAGGCAACACTGCAAATATTAAACCAATACATTTCAGAGAATAACAATACATGACCTACTGGGGAACGAGAACAAGTGGCAATGTCAAATAGGAATTATATAAACAGAATACCTCAGCTCAGTTACACATGCAGAACATAGACCATCACCAAACAAGGAATCACAATTTAGAAACAGGAAGACAATAATTAAACTGAGAACCCCAAAAGCCAAACTTGGAATGTACAACACTGTAGAAATAAAACCAGAAATTAATTTCCTCTTGTACTAAACAAAGCACAGACGTTAATGATGCACAATTCCAAGAGCTGACATATTCCATTTAAAAAATTCAAAATAAAGAGAGATTTTTCTACCTCTTGTGCATTTTTTTTTCAGTGGCAATTGCTCCAGCCACTTTCTTCTGGTTTATTTGTGTCTTCTGCTAACTCTCCATCATCTGCTGTCCATTTGTCCTTTCTTCTCTCTTCTAGTTGTTTTCCATTCTCTCTCTACATCTGCTTTAACATACTAATCTTTCTCCTTTTGCTCTTTCCTCATTCCTATTTCATCCACTCAAATTTTACCCCTCCATGCTCAATCCCCACTTACTCTCCCAATATCCGGCCAATTGTAGATTTGTCTTCCCTCCCACACAAAATATTTTTCCCTCTCCATTTCACTATCCCAGCTCCATCCCATTCTAATCCTCCCCCAACATCAGCTCCCTTCTAGTTCCAGCCCCATCCAGCATCCGCTCCCTTCTAGTCCCTGCATCAGCCCATTTCCAGTCCTAGCCCCCCATCAGCTCATTTCCAATCCTATCCTAGCCCCACCATCAGCCCATTTTCAGTCCTAGCTCCCCCATCCATTTCCAGTCCTATCCGAGTCCCTCCATCAGCTCATTTCCAATCCCAGCCCCCCCATCAGCTCATTTCTAGTCCTTTCCTAGCCCCACCATCAGCCGATGTCAAATCCTAGCTCCCCTCCACTCAGCCCATTTCCAATCCAAGCCCCCCATGAGCCTACTTCCAGTTCTAGCCCCTCCGGGAGGCCAGTTCAATTCAAGCGCCCACCACAGCCCATTTCCAGTCCTATCCTAGCCCCTCCATCAGCCCATTTTCTATCCTAGCCCCCCACTCAGCTCATTTTCAGTCCTAGCTCCCTTCCCTCACAGCCCATTTCCATTCCAAGCCCCCTCCCCATCAGCTATTTGCAGTTCAAGCCCCCTTCCACTCAGCCCATTTCCATTCCAAGCCCCTGTCCCCATCAGCTATTTGCAGTTCAAGCCCCCCTTCCACTCAGCCCATTTTCAGTCTTAGGCCCCCCCATAGCCCATTACCAGTCCTAAGCCCCCCATCAGCCCACTTCCAGTCCTAACCCCCATCACCCCATTTTCAGTCGTAGCCCCCCATCACCCCATTACCAGTCCTAACCCCCCCATAGCCCATTATTAGTCCTAACCCCCCATCAGCCCATTTCCAGTCCTAGCCCCCACCCATTACCAGTCCTAAGCCCCCATCAGCCCACTTCCAGTCCTAATCCCCCATCACCCCATTTCCAGACTTAGGCCCCCCATAGCCCATTACCAGTCCTAACGCCCCCATCAGCCCACTTCGTGTCTTAGCTCCCCATTGGCCCCCCCATAGCCCACTTCAGTCGTATCCCTCCCATAGCCCATTACCAGTCCTAACGCCCCCATCAGCCCACTTATAGTCTTAGCTCCCCATAGGCCCCCCCATAGCCCACTTCAGTCTTATCCCTCCCATAGCCCATTACCAGTCCTAACCCCCCATCAGCCCACTTGTAGTCTTAGCCCCCCCATAGCCCATTACCTGTCCTAACCCCCCCATCAGCCCGCTTCCAGTCTTAGCCCCCCCATAGCCCATTACCAGTCCTAAACCCCCCCCATCAGCCCAGCTAGGTTAAAAAAAACAAAAACCTGCTGCCGCTGCCGCCGTGGTAGCAGCAGAATCGAGCATCCTGCGGGCCCCCCCCCTGCTCTGCAGAGTCCTCCATGTGCCCTCAGCGCGGGCTTTTCAGAGCCGCGCATAGGGAGAGTTTCCCTTTCTCGCGGCTCTGTTAATCCCGCCGCGGGGCTGATGGGAAATCCCATCAGCCCTGCGGCGGGATTAACAGAGCCGCAAGAGGAGAAGCTCGCTCTCTTCGCGCGGCTCTGACAGCCAACACTGAGGCTGCATGGAGGACTCTGCAGGGCAGGGGGCCCGCGGGATGCTCGATTCTGCCGCTGTCATGATGGCAGCAGCAGCCCGTTTGTATTTTTTTAACCTAGCTGGGCTGATGCAAGATGTTTTTTGCGCGGGGCCCCCTGAAATGCGGGGCCCTGTGCAAAAAACATTCTTGCTCAATGGACGGGCTGGCCCTGGCTGTCGGGTAAGGTTTGCCTCTTTGCGGATGATACCAAAATCTGCAATAGAGTAGACACCCAGGAAGATGTAGATAACATGAGGAGGGATCTAGCTAAGCTTGAAGAATGGTCTAGAATTTGGCAGCTGGGATTTAATGTTAAAAAATGTAAGGTCATGCATTTGGGCTGCAGCAATCCAAGGGAGCAATATAGTATAGGGGGTGAAGTACTTTTGTCCACTAGATGCTGGAACGCCCTACCACCTAGCATCCGGGCAAACCCTGACCTAACACAATTTAGGAAGGCTTTGAAGCACCACCTCTTCCTCAAACACTACCTGGATGACTGCGCTCCATCAACCGCTCCCCCCTACCAGCACCGCCACACCAACACACTATGATTACTCTGTGATTCGACTTGATGTGATGCCTATATGTAAATAGTTATCCAGGTTTTACTCAAGTTTAAGCACCTGTTCATTGTAAATACGGAGCAGATTCCTGCACCGTATAAGTTTTCTGTTATTATGTAAACTGCACTGATGTTGAATAGCGCGGTATAAAAGAGACTGTAAATAAATAAGAGCGGGACCTAGGCATGGTTGTGTCTGATGATCTTAAAGTAGCTAGACAGGTAGAAAAGGCGACGGCAAAAGCTAGAAGGATGCTTGGGTGCATACGGAGAGGAATGGCTAGCAGAAAAAAGGTGGTGATAGTACCTCTGTATAAGTCTTTGGTGCGACCTCATTTGGAGTATAGTGTGCAATTCTGGAAACCGCACCTTCAAAAGGATATAAACAGGATGGAGTCAGTACAGTGGGTGGCTACTATAATGGTTAGTGGTCTGCATTATAAAGCATATGAGGACAGACTTAAGGATCTTAATATGTACGCTTTAGAGGAAAGGCGGGATAGAGGTGATAGGATTGAGATATTTAAATACCTCTGTGGCATAAATGCACAGGGGGAGAGCCTCTTTCGATTGAAAGCAAGTTTTGCTGCAATGTGACATGGGGTGAGGGTGAAAGGGGATAGATTCAGGAGTGATTTGCGGAAATATTTTTTTACGGAAAGAGTGGTGGATCCGTGGAATAGTCTTCCAGTACAGGTGGTAGAGATGAGGACGGTATCTGAATTAAGAAAAGCATGGGACAAACACAGAGGATCTGTAAAGGAAAAAAGGGGACTGTTGTAGTTGTTGATATGGAAGGACAGACTAGATAAGCCATGTAGTCTTTTTCTGTTGTCATTTTTCTATGTTTTTCTAACCCGGTTAGCTTCGGCAACTCAGGGGCATGTGCGGCAATCCTGGTTATTACATTCCATCGCTGTGGCATTGAATATCGGGTTTAGGGTCGGTGGGCAGTGCTGTGTGCCATAGCGACACATAGACTGCCCAATTCAATATCAGGCCCTATGCTTCTAGAACCTAAGGAGGCATATGCCCATATGGAGAGATCTAAGTCACAGAAAACATCTTGGATTCATTGTAGGAAAACACCATCTCTAGTGCCATGTACTCATATTCTAAAGTTGACCTTTTGTGTGTTCACAAAATGCTTAGTAATCACTGCAATATTTCAAAGCAGAATGGAGACATAAGTGTTTCTGAATTGTTGACTGGTCAACAGGGCAAATGAATCTATATACGCTACCATGCAGGTGTTGAAGTTGCTAAGGTTCATCATAATTTATCCAAAATCCATCTTAACCCTTTCACTTCCTTAAGAATTCACTGGAGCTTGGCTAACTACAACTCGGATGAAAACCTATTTCCCTGGAAGCAAAACGATTGAATTAAGGCCGTGTGTCCTAAGCATACTATCAGTGCATCTCTGTCTCAATTTATGCTGCTATTTTATGCTTCATTTGATGTATTCTTTAATCTTTTGTATCACTCTTCGAGCTCTCTTGATGGAAAGGTGTGATTAAATTATGATACTATGGATATCAGTAGTTCAGTGATAGGAAATGAGCTCCATGGACCCTAAATTCTCAGAATAAAGTCATTCAGGCGTTAAAGGAATACATCTGTCAGGGAGCAGCTCTGAGACTACCTGTCTTGGTGTCTCTTCCATGTTAAAATGACATTAGGATTACTCTTCCCAGTTGCCTGCTGTGGTTCTCTCCACTCTTTTACTTTTTTCCCCTTCTTTCATTAATTTTATTCTTGCTGTGGGTACCTCAGCCCTCCCAGTACCAATGCTCTGGCGGGCCTCGGGCCTCATCATTGAGCCATTTACTTTGCCGTCGCTATTTTTCCAGACAACATATCCCAGAAACTCCTCAGTGGGTTCAAGAAGTGTTCCAAGTGCTCTAGGATCATATCAGTTACAAATACAGTCATCAACCCTCTTCTTGTAATTTGTGTTCACAGATGACAAAAAGAGAACTCCAGGGTTGTGAAAAGCAGTGTGAATCACTTTTTGTCAGAAGTACGATCCATCTGCATCGACTGCATTGATCTCTATGCTTCCAAAGCTGTATCGGACACTGGCGGTGCATGGACGCTGAGTGGCTCTCAAGTTCATTTGGAGCCGAGCACACATAGTGTGTTGGAACATTGGCCATCAATCTCTCTCCAAATGAAGATGAGGAAGGATTTGAATGCATCGTCTTCTTTGTTGATAGGTGACCTTGCCAAGCTTCAGGTAAAGAATCTGGTGCATTGGCATGGTGTCCAGAGCAATGGGGGTCTGCGCAAGCTCCCCTCAAAGTTGCACTGAAGGGAGGAAAGCTCATCCTCCAGCATATTGGAAGGGCACCAACAGCTGAGACCCAGCCACTAATATCCCTGTATGGGGACTTCTAGTTTGGCCATCGTGAAGAGCAGACATGCCTAAACGCACTTCCCAGATCCACACACAGTTTGAGAAACTTTGCCGTGTCCCCCGGGCAGAAGTTACTCTCATATTGACTAGAATGCTGAAAATGGTAAAGCAGAAAACAGCCCCAGCGATTTGGGACCTTTACGCCACCAAAGCTTGAGGGACTGGCACTTCTAAGGGGTGGCAAGCAGGCCCTGGTGTCTCCCACATCCTCAATCGGGAGCAGCGGAGCTGAAAGCAGAGAGCACATAACCGCCAATTTAATAACTATCTTGACAGAGATCCGAGACAAAGAAAGAGATAGTGGACAAAGTTCTGTCCAAGATTGAAGAAAAATTCACGGTGGTAGGAATCTGCTTGAAAGAAGCAGAGGCCTGCATTAGTAAAACTGAAGATGCACAGACTCATCTGCAACATTCCGTAGCTACCTTACAACAACATGTGGACTGGCTGCAATCGAAGGCAGAGGATTTAGGGAATAGAGTTTACTGCTCGAATGTGAGAATATTTGAGGTCCCCGAGGAAGCTGAGGGCGAGGACGCAATAGCATTTGTCCGAGGCCTATTAGAGACCTGTTTTCCCAGCTGCCCCTCTCCAGCTCCTTACAAGATTGAATGTGCCCACAGAGAACTATGGGCGCACCCAGACTTTACAGCGTGACCCCATGCCTTTGTGGTAAACGTCTTAGGTTTCAAGACCAAGAGTACTTTATTCGGGCAGCAAGGAGGACTGGTTTCATGAACTACAGAAATTGGAAAGATGGAGAAAAGAACTGTTAAAAATAAAAAACTCTCTGGCTCAGTAGCAGTCTAGTATCCTGCCAGACTCACGATGCTGGTGAATCGGTCTCGGATATTTTTCTCAACACCGGAGACTTGGAGAAATTCCTGAAAACAGATAGAAACAGTGCAACACCAGGACAACAGGAAGGGTATTCCAACTCACAACCGACCACTCAAGTGCACTACCAGATACACCGGAACAGTCCTCATGGAGTAGGGGAAACAGCAACGAGAGTGCTAGCGAGCATGCAGGGGGACCGCAATAACATCCATTGCCTGATGCCCTGCACCTCTTATTCCAAGAGGAGATCCGAGATCGTACTCAAGCATCAAACAGAAGCCATCACTTGAAAGAAACTGTCGCTCCAGACTGACTTGAGAGAGTTATAAAATAGAGGAGGCTGAGGGGTGATCGCAGGAACACTTTAGTTGAAGTGAAACATGGGGGCAACCAGGGAAGAACGGAACTCCTGGATGACCTACCAATCCCCAGGCACCCATGTAAGAGACATGATAGAGAGGAGTATGTAGCATTGGGGGGATGGATGGAGTGTGGGGATGAAGGGGTAAGGGGGTAGAATGATTGGTGTGGGTCAATAGAAGTCAAAAACTATAAAATGGGTGGAAGAGAGAATGGGGTAAACGGTTTTGAGCTATGTTTACGTTTGATAGTAGTTATGTTTGCATTCTGTTTGAATGTTCATTGGCGCTGCATGGCAGTGTGGATGTGGGGGGTGGGAGGGATAAGACAGACAACTCAGTGATTAGCTTTAAGGTTGCGTCCCTCAATGTATGGTTTATTAACAGCCCTATTAAGTGGAAGAGGATACTGGCTTATCTAGCTAGGGCTCAGATGGATGTGGCTCTACTGCAAGAGACCCATCTTACTTGATCTGAACATGATAAATTAAAGGATCAGGATTATGCACTTATGTATTGCTCCCCCTATAATTCGAAAAAATGGGGTGTAGCTATTCTTATACACAAAAAGGTGTCTTTTGTACAGTACACCACCAGGGGAGATAATCAAGGGAGGTTGGTCTGGGTAGTAGGAAGGATGGATCAAGACAAGTTGGCCCTCCTAAACATTTATGCTGCAAATGGAGACAAGGGCTCATTCTTTAAGACCTGGATGCAGGAGTTTCAAAGGGAGGCAAAAGAGGATTGGATCATAGGTGGGGATCTAAACTGTACACCAGGGGAGGAAGCTAGCTCCAACTCTCAGGTACAGAAGCATAGTCGGGAGGGACGGGAACTGAGGCAAAGTATGAGGCAATGGGACTTGGTGGACATATGGCGCGTGGAAAGCAGGGGTTTTCGAGAATATACCTGCTTCTCATCCTGCTCCAGCGCCTACTCCAGACTAGACTACTTCTTGGGGAGACGAGACCAGCTAGGAGTACTAGAAAAGGTGCAGATTCACTCCATTCTTGTATCTGATCATGGTATGTTGTATGATTGCCTGACTCTGATCCCACTTGGAGGGGGCGTTCTGGGGAGGGAGGTCAGACCTGGAGGGCAAACGTCTCTCTGCTACAGACAGAGAAAGCACTCGTCAAATTGCGGCAATCTTAGCTGGAGTACTTGCAACAGAACGATACAGGGTAGGTGACAGAGGGGGGTCTTGTGGGACGCAGGAAAAGCCTACATGAGAGGTGTGGTAATTCAGTTGGGTACACAGAGAGAGCATGAGAGACAGAGAGGCAACAACTGCAGGAAGAATCAGGTTGGCTGCAAAAGGAAGCACAATCAAATGGGGGCAAAGCGGGTATGTCAGCGATTGTCAGACCCAGGCTAAGTTGAATTCCTTAGATACAGAATATATAGCACATTTAATGCAGGGCACCAAACAAAATTATATGGAGAGCAGCAATAGGGCCAGTAAACTCTTGGCATGGCAACTACGGAAGAGAAGGGAAGCGTGTTTAGTGGTAGAAATTAAGACCCAAGGGGGGCAACAGGGGTTATTAATGCCAACATTTGTGCAGCATTCCAGGGTTTTTTTACAAACATTTACACCAAATGGGAGGGGGCCCCCCTGAAAGTTTAACTTCATATTTAGATGGCCTCGACCTTCCCAGAGTGGAAGAGGAAAAGGAGGACCCATAAGCACTGAGGAAGTAGTTCGGGTGATTAAGACACTGCCCAAGGGGAAGGCAGCAGGGGGAGAGGGCGGCGGCTTCCTAGCCGAATACTACCATGGGCTGAGGGAAGAGTTGGCCCCTACTCTACCTCAAATTTTTTCAGGGTTTTTGACAGGCAAACCCTTACCCATCTCTATGACACAGGCCAACATCATAGTCTTGCCTAAAGAGGGGAGACTGCGGGAGCTACCGCCCTATTGCTCTTATTAATAGTGATGCCAAGTTATTCGCAAAGATCCTAGTGCTGAGACTGGAGCGGATACTCCTGAGAATGATCTATCCAGATCAAACAGGTTTTATTAGTGGACATCTCATCTCGGATAATGTCAGGATAGCTATTAACCTGTTCCACCTTGTCAAGGTAAAAAGAGATCCCACATTGTGTGTCACGTTAGATGCAGAGAAAGCCTTTGAAAGTGTGGAATGGGCATTCCTGTTCGCCATGATGGAAAGTTCAAGTTGCGGGAGCGGTTCATACAGGGGGTAAAGGCTTTGTACGCGGCCTGCTCTGCTCACATCTGGGTGAACAGCCAGCAATCAGCAGAATTTGGGCTACAGAGAGGGACTCAACAAGGGTGCCCCTTGTCCCCAGTGCTTTTCGCGATAGTCATAGAGGCATTTGCCGCCCGCATATGTACCATCCTGGTGTCTTCTGGTGAGGGTTGGGGGTTACTCCTCATAAGATTCTACTGTATGCAGACAACACATTGATCTTCATGACCCGTCCATGCAAATCCCTCCGAACTCTCCTGGCAGAAATTGCCAGCTTTGCCCAAGTATCAGGTTTTAAAGTAAACCACACTACTGTAAAACAGAGGCTGTGGCACTGAGGCGGCGGAGGGGGGCTGAAACAAGGGGAGTTGCCACAGTTTCTTTTTCACTGGACAGACAAAGCATTTAAATACTTTGTAGTCTGAATTTCAGAGTTTCTCCAGGACCAAGCAGGAAGTCAGTCCTCACATATGGGTGACGTCGGCGCCGACGGAGCCCTCGCAGAGCAATTTTCCCCAGCTTTCAAAGAAAGCCTTTGGGAATTGCAGCGCGCATGCGCGGTCCTCTTCCCGCCCAAGGGTGCCATCTTGCTCAGTCTTCTTTTTTCCGCGGAGCCCTACAGACGTTGCCTGTGAATCCCCGCAGAAAAGTTAATTTTCCTCTATTTTTATCTATTTTTTCTTCGGTTCGACGCCGGTTCTTTTCCCGCCCGGACTCGCGACGCCGGTTGCGAGTCCGTCCTTTATTTTTCGGTTTTTTGTCCTTCGTGACAGTTTTCGCGCTTTTTTCCTTTTTTCCCTGGCTGCCCGGTCGTTCGACCTCGCAGGGGCCCTTTTTCCCCCGATGGCGGCCAGTGGTTTCAAAAAGTGTGACCTCTGTAAGAAACTTATGTCTCTTACAGACACTCACGACTTCTGCCTCCGCTGCCTCGGCCCAGATCATGACCCCATGATCTGCACGCCATGCGGCAAAATGTCCTCAAAGGCATTGAGGAGTCGGCAGCACCAGCGGGAGCGTATCTTCTCTGACTCCGGCCGGGCTCGGACCTCGTCAGAGGCTTCGACGTCTCGGGACTCTGGTCCTGAGCATCGTCGGAGTTCCTCTGAGAGGGGGTCTCCTACCCGGGAACATCATCGGAAGAAGAAACCCGCGAGGGCGGGATCGGTGGACGCTCCTGGTTCCTCGAGGGCCAGGTCGCATAGCCCCGATTCCCGTCCCGGGTCCTTGGAGTCGGAAAGGCCGTCAAAACATCCTCGACTCGAGGTGGACTTGCCAGCTCACGTAAGTACGGTTGTCCTCGTGGACGCCTCCGAAGGACCCGACGTCGGGCCCGACGCCGTCGGGGCCCGAGTCGGGGGCTGCTGGGTCTCCTGAGCTCGGACTCAGGTTGACGGCCTTAGAGTGCAGTTTGTCTGCCTTCTTGGACCAGCAGCGGGCATTGATCGCTGGCCTCGCTGGCGCTTCTGCCCTGACCGCCGGGACGTCGACCTCCAAGTCGACCCCGGAGACCGAGCCGATCCTCGAGTCCATGAGGGCTCGAGTCGATCCTCGGTCGAGGTCTCCTTCGGTCGTCGACGCCGACTCCCTCGGCGTCGGGGCGGATGGCATCAGTGCCCGCCCGACCGGAGCCGGTCGACTCCTCCTCCGAGGAGTCGGCCTGGGAATCGGAGGACGAAGAGTCACCTGGTTCCTTTTGGACTCGGTGTGTCCCTTCGGACTCCCCCGAGTCCGAACCTCGGAGACGGTCCCCCCCGGAGGATACCCGGTTCTCGGACTTCGTGAGGGATATGGCCAAGGCCTTGGCCTTCCCTGCGGACCCCGAGGAGGAGCCTCGAGTCGAGGAACTCGATGCCAATATGACTCTCCCCCGAAGGAGGCCTTTATTGTACCGGTTCCTCCAATGCTGGAACGGCTTCTCTTCCGCATGTGGGAGAGCCCGGCGTCGTCGCCGGTGTTAAGCAAGCGGGTCGATTCCATTTATCGAGTCCGCAAGAGCCCCGGGTTCCAAAAGGCACAACTACCGCACCATTCCATGGTGGTGGAATCGGCCATGCATAGACTGAAGAGTCAAAAAATGCACTCCTCGGTGCCCCCCGGTAGGGAGGCCCGAAGCCTGGATGCCCTCGGTAGGAAGTGCTTCCAGGGCTCTATGCTTGCTTGTCGAGTCCAGACATACCAGCTCTACATGGGGCATGTATCTCCGAGACCTGGCTAAAGAAATAGCCGGGTTCTCTGCTGGTCTCTCCGATGAACCTTTGCAGAGGTTCCAATCCTTGTCTACTGGCATTCGGGAGTGCTCCAAGTTTATCTCTCGAGCAGCCTATGATGGTTTTGAGGCTTCGGCTCGAGTAGCCGCGGCCGGCATCGGTGGACGCCGCCAGGCTTGGCTTCAGACATCCGACCTCGAGCCCTGGGTACAGGACAAGTTGGTCGATGTCCCCTGCCGAGGTGATAACCTCTTTGGCAAGCCCATGGATGAGAAGGCTGCACAAATTGAGACGGAAACTCTCACCAGGACTCGTCTCTCAAGGAAGACCTCTGCCCCTTCTCAAAAGAAGAAGGCCTCGGGGAAAAAGCCCTTTTACCCGAGGAAAGGTGCTGCCTATAAATACTACCCTCAGTATCAGGCCTCACCAGCTCCCCCACAGGGAAAGCAGGCCAAGGGACGGGGTAATGGGTCCCGTAGGCAGCAAGCCCCCAAGCCTGCACCACCGGCCCCTGCTCAGCAGGGTGGGGGTTTTTGACTTTCTCAGCATAGCCTCTCCCCCTCAGCTGGTTGCTCTCAGCACAGGAGGACGGCTGGTCCACTTTGCCCACAGGTGTTCCAACATCACCACAGATACCTGGGTGCTTCAGATAGTTCAAAAGGGCTATCTTCTTCATTTTCACCAGGTACCTCCCTCCTACTTTCCAGGGGAGCCTTCCAGACTCCCTCTGCACAGGGACTTACTCCTTCAGGAGTTAGCAAGTCTTGTTCAGGAACAAGCCGTGGAACCGGTGCCCCACCACCTGAAGGGTCAAGGGTTTTACTCCAGGTACTTCCTGATTCCAAAAAGAACAGGAGGCCTCAGACCCATCCTGGACTTGCGAAACCTCAACAAGTTCCTTGCAAAGGAAAAGTTCAAAATGCTTACCCTTGGAATCCTGCTGCCCTACCTCCAGCAGGGAGACTGGCTATGCTCCTTAGATCTGAAGGATGCGTATACTCATATCCTTATTCATCCAGACCACAGACAATACCTCAGGTTTGTGGTGGACGGACGCCATTACCAGTACAGAGTACTGCCTTTCGGCCTATCCTCCGCCCCCAGAGTGTTCACCAAATGCCTAGCAGTGGTGGCGGCCTATCTGAGGCTTCAGGGTCTCTTTGTGTTCCCATACCTGGACGACTGGCTCATCAGGGCCCAGTCTGCCCAAGAAGCCACTCAGGCTACTCATCGCACGGTAGCTCTGCTCCAGCACTTGGGATTTGTCATAAACTTCGCAAAGTCCACTTTGCTCCCCTCTCAAGATCTAGAATTCATCGGTGCCAGGTTGGACACTCTTCAAGCGCGGGCCTTCCTGCCCCTGGACAGGGCCCAAAGGCTCATGGATCTCGCCAGCCACTTTCACAGCAATTCCCTGGTCTCGGCCAGGCAATTTCTGAGACTGCTCGGCCATATGGCTTCCACAGTCCATGTAACCCCCTATGCCCGCCTGAACATGCGACCTGCTCAATGGTGCCTTCGCAAACAATGGCATCAGGCCACTGGGAGCCTAACGGACTCCGTACAGATCTCCGACCAGCTGGTCTCCTCTCTGCGATGGTGGCTTCACCTGCCAAACCTAGTACTTGGGGTGACTTTTCAGCCCCCTACACATTCTCAGGTCCTGACGACCGATGCTTCTCTCCAGGGTTGGGGAGCACATTGTCAAGGGACTTGTACTCAGGGCCTCTGGACTCCTTGGGAGTCCGCTCAGCAGATCAACTTCCTGGAGCTCAGAGCCATCCGCCTAGCGCTCAAAGCCTTCTCTCACCTGATTTCTCACCAGTCAGTACTTGTCCAGACAGACAATCAGGTTGCCATGTTCTACGTGAACAAGCAAGGCGGAACCGGCTCCTTCCTTCTCTGTCAGGAAGCACAGAAGCTCTGCTCTTGGGCCGTCCATCGCAACATCGTCCTCAAAGCTGTCTATCTCCCAGGTCAAGAAAACTACCTGGCAGACAAACTGAGCAGGGTCCTCCAACCGCACGAGTGGAGGTTGGATCCGCTTGTGGTTCAGCGGATCTTTCTCCGGTGGGGCCTCCCCACCATGGATCTGTTCGCCAGTCCTCTGAACCGACAGCTTCCCAGATTCTGCTCTCGACAGCCGCATCCCCTCCGGGTGGCGGCGGATGCTTTTCTGATTCCATGGTCCACAGGCCTCTTGTATGCCTTTCCACCCATGCCCCTGGTGTCTCGGACGCTCTTCAAGGTTCTCAGAGACAAGGCGTCGGTGATCCTAGTGGCTCCCCGGTGGCCGAGACAACCTTGGTTCCCGCTTCTGCTGCAGCTGGCGGTGGACACACCTCTTCCTCTGGGGTTTCAGCCCGACCTCCTCTCGCAGGATCAGGGGTCGCTCCTGCACCCCAACCTTCGGTCCCTTCATCTGATGGCCTGGCTGCTGAAAGGGTAGTCCTTGCTCCTCTCCAGCTACCTCCAGATATGGAAGAGGTCGTCTTGGCCTCCAGGAGGCCTTCCACCCGGAAGTCCTACGCTCTTAAGTGGCGTCGGTTCTCCGTCTGGTGTACTCAGCAGTCACAAGACCCCTTTTCCTGTTCAGCATCAGTGGTATTGCAGTACTTGCTTTCCCTTTCCAATCTTGGACTTAAGTCCAACTCGGTCAAGGTCCACCTCAGTGCTATTTCTGCGCACCACCTACCGGTGGACGGTAGACCCCTTTCCAGCCACCCGCTGGTGGCTCGTTTTCTCCGGGGCCTCCTCCTCCTTAAACCACCTTTCCGCCCACCAGCTCCGAACTGGGATCTCAATGTGGTTTTACAGCGGCTTACCTGTCCGCCTTTTGAGCCTATGGCTACCTGTCCTCTTCGTTTTCTTTCCTGGAAAACCTTGTTCTTGGTGGCCCTCCCTTCTGCTAGACGCGTTAGTGAGCTGCAGGCCCTGGTATCTGATCCTCCTTACACTAGGTTCTACAAGAACCGTGTAGTCCTACGGACTCACCCTAAGTTTCTTCCTAAAGTGGTTTCCCCTTTTCACATCAACCAGGAGGTGGTACTTCCAACCTACTTTCCCAGGCCACACTCCAGCCGAGCTGAGATGGTCCTGCATACCCTGGACTGTAGAAGGGCGCTAAACGTCTACCTTGACCGTACGCGGGAGCACCGAAGGGCGGTTCAGTTCTTCGTGTCTTATGACCCCAACAAGTTGGGGCTCCCTGTCTCCAAGCGTACTCTGTCCATCTGGATTGTGGACTGCATCACTTGGGCTTACGAGGCTGCGGGCCTCGTGCTGGAAGGTAGAGTCACCGCTCATCGTATTCGGGCGAAGGCTACGTCAGTGGCTTACCTCCGCTCTGTTCCGTTGGCAGACATCTGCCGGGCCGCTACTTGGTCTTCAAGCCAGACTTTTGCAGCCCATTACTGCCTGGAGAGGGAGTCCCGCAGGGACAGTGCTTTCGGGCAGGCAGTCCTCCGTAACCTCTTCGAGGTATAGGCAACTCCTACCCTCCATCCCGGATGTTGGGCTACCGGTTGGAGACGTATTCAGAGAAGATTCCTTCCTTCTGTGCTGCTGAGCTAGAGGGAGCTCATTTTTGTGCTTTGGGTCTCCGGTAGCCTTAAGCTTGGGAGTCCCATATGTGAGGACTGACTTCCTGCTTGGTCCTGGAGAAAGCGTAGTTACTCACCTGTAACAGGTGTTCTCCAGGAGCAGCAGGAATCAGTCCTCACAACCCTCCCTCCTCCCCTTGGAGTTGCAGTTTTATGCTTTCGTTTTTGCTAATTTTTGCTGTCTTTTGCTATGTCATCTGACTGAGCAAGATGGCACCCTTGGGTGGGAAGAGGACCGCGCATGCGCGCTGCAATTCCCAAAGGCTTTCTTTGAAAGCTGGGGAAAATTGCTCCGCGAGGGCTCCGTCGGCGCCGACGTCACCCATATGTGAGGACTGATTCCTGCTGCTCCTGGAGAACACCTGTTACAGGTGAGTAACTACGCTATCCTGTGGAGCTGTACTCACTGAGTTATAGTCTGACTAAATTAGGTGGCGAATTGGAGAGTTGGTCTGCCCTCCACCTAAACTGGTTTGGCCAGATTGCAGCTCTAAAGATGAACATAATCCCAAAGTTTCTCTTCCTTTTTTCATAACTTCCCATCATCTTACCTACCTCTGCTCTGAAGAAATGGGAACAGAGCATTTTGTTTGGAAAGGTAAAAGAACTAAAATTAGGGTGCGTAGACTATACCATTCCAAAGAACAGGAAGGGATCCAATTCCCAACACTTAAATGATATTATAAAGCAGCTCTACTCCGGGCGCTGAGAGGGCACTATTTACGGTTAGTGGAGGCCCTATGGGTGGGAATGGCGAGAGCGCTGTTGTACCCACAGTCTATATTTGAATGGCTAGAGAGTGGCACAGAGGATGAGGGTTAGTAGGTAGCTACTACGGGTCACCCCTTCCTAAGACCACTTCAAAGGCTATGTTGGGTGAGGAAGAGAAGAGGATGGTTCCCGCGTTTAAATCGAGATGGTCCAAAGTTGCGGACTACTGCCCCTATTCGGGCCGAGAATTTGGAGAGCTGCTCGCCCAAGGAAGGGAGCATGGGGTAATCTGCTTTTTAGATCTGTTGTCAGAGGGAGGGATGCCATCAATTCAAGAGCTTGAGCAAAAACTTGGCTACAGAGTGTCCTTTTATCAATACTTTCAGTTACATTTCTTTGTCCTTCAGAGAGGGTTTCGGATCAACTTGACACGACCCAGCACTTCCATGGAGACAGCCATCTTTAAGGGGAAGGGGATGAAAGCCATATTATCAAAACTATATGGGGTACAGCTGGAGGAGAAAGATGGGTTATCTCAGTTTGAGCAGGTGGGGTGGCAACAGTGGTTGAAGGAAGATTTCAATGAATGGATGTGGGAGAGGATCCACGGGAGGATCTACAGGTATGCATGGGTTACCTCATGGAGACAAACACAATTTCAGATAATACATAGGATGTATAACACCCCATTACAAATGCACATGGCCCAAACTGGGATACAGGCCGCTTTTGGAGGAGATGTTCACATGTGGTGGGACTGCCCGGTTATCCTGCAATTTTGGAGGGGGATTAGTGGAGTCTGTCTTACATGGGGTGGGGCTGCTCTCAGATTACTCCTGGGGATATGCTTCTGTGGTCCTCACCTCAGCCTCCTGTGAGGAGGAGGGGGGAATTGTTGTGGGGTAAGTTGCTCCTGGCAACCAGAGTGGTTATTGGCAACCAGAGTGGCTCCTGGCAACCAGAGTGGCTTCCAACATGGGCCCTCTCTCAGAGCACCATTTCAAAACAATAGCCAGTTTTGAAATGGTGCTCTGAGAGAGGGCCCATGTTGGAAGATGGTGCCTGAAGATTGGAGAGGCAGTTCGATTTTATAAATTAACCTATGGGTTACGGGGGAAGGAATGGCTATTTGGAAAATCTGGGATCCATTCCTCATGGGTGGATTGGTCATTGACCCTCCACCTGGACTCCCTGCCCTCCCCTTTCCCCCCTAACCCCCAGATACAAGGATAGATCTGATGGTTAGAAGATTGCACGCTGATGGCGCCACAAGCAAATGTTCAAAATGTGTTATGATTTGTTTAAACTGTACTTTGGTTTGCTGTTTAATATGTACAGTTGGCAGTTGAATAGGGGTATAGATCGAGTGGTGGAGTTGGCAAGGACATGATGAGGAACAGGACAACCTAGGTAGTGGGACAATTTTCTACACAAATATTTTTGGGGGTTGGCTCATCCAGCTGGTGGGCCATGTGTTCATGAAGGTTGGATGTTCAAAGGGTATGGTGGGCAATTGTCTTGTATTGAAAATCATCTCGTATTACTATTTGGTTCACAGTTTGTTGTCTTGCTAATTTCACTCTGAATAAAGATATTTGAATAAATAAATAATATCCCTATTGGCTACATCAATCAAAGCTGCTTAGGCCTCGCAGCCTTCAGAGTCTGCAGCCATGGAGAAGTGCCTTCTGCAAGTGTTTGAGGAACACATTGTGGCGCTGTTGGCAATGCAGGATATGGGGACCTCGACTTTGGCTGCATCGACACTGGCCACCATACAGCTGATCCTAGAAACAAATGCCCTCCCTGCTGAGAGGCATCAACATCAGGGCAACGAAGGACCCAGACACCGGTGCCTGCCCAGCCGATATATCTATCTAGCATCTCGGGGTCTGAAACGCCCTTGAGATCTAGAAAGGGTATCAATGCATCATCGCTCCTGAAGGATCTCCTGGTCCCCTCGAAGCAGGAGAGTGATACAGGCAGAGACTCAGAAGTACTTTGACTTCCTCTTAGGTCTGACTCAGAAGGTTGGGTCACCGACGTGGAATCAAAGGATTTGTCGGAGGGCAGGTCCCCTGAGCTCCCGTCGGATCCTTCTCCACCTCATGAGTGGTGCTGTCCTCCTGAGGACTTGACCTTCCAAGAGGTTTTGTGAGGGATATGGCCAAGGCCGTTCCATTTTCTTCGGAGACTAATGAGCCCAGGGTAGAAGAGTTGGAGATCCTGCAGTACTCCTCAGCCCCTAAGGAAGCGGTGACCATGCCTGTGCACTGCATCCTGCAGAGAGCACAAATGAAAATGTGAGAGAAACCCCTCACTCTAACTCCAGTTAGTAGAAGGCTTGACTCCATGTACAGAGTTCAGAAGGCTCCCATGTTCTAGAAGCCTTAGCTTCCACACCATTCCTTGGTTGTTTTATCCATCCTAAAGAGAATCAAGAGTACCAAAACTCATTCCTCTGTGCCCCTAGGGAGGGAGGCTCGGACATTAGACTCTTTAGAGAAAAGATGTTTCCGGAGTTCATGCTGGTCGCTTCATGGCCTCTTACCGGTTCTACATGGGCATGTTCTTGAAAAACATTATGTGCGACTTGGCTGATCTGGCCCAGTTCCTCCCTCCAGAGAAATTGGATCAGTATCGTTCCCTAGTAGCCCACTGCAAGGACTGCTCAATGTTCATGGTCCGAGCAACTTATGATATCTTCAAGACGGCATCCAGGAATGTTGCCATAGGTATTAGCACCCAGAGACTCGCTGGGCTCCAGTCATCAGACCTGAATCAGTCAGTGCAAAACAAGCTGGCAGACGTCACATGCCGTGGAGAGAATCTCTTCAGGGAACAGGATAAAGAGAAAGCTGTTCATATTGAAAAGCAGCTTGTGACTCGTACCAGGCTCTCCAGGTGCACGTCTGAGCACGCCTCCTATCGTAGGAGATACCAAGGTGGAAACCAGAAAAAGACCTACTACCCTCACAGGTGTAGATACTTTCCTGGGCCCCAGACCTCCCAACCCAAGCAGGGCCCCAAGCCAGCAGCAGTGGTGTGAGAAGCCTGAAAAGGCCCTGCCGGCTCCTCATCCAAAATCTGGGGCAATGTTTTGACTGGCTCTTGAAGAGCACAGCCAGTCTTCCAACGATCGCCATAGAAAACCTTCCGGTCAAGGGAAGGCTCACTCTTTTTGCACAAAGATTGGCCATCGTAACTGCAGACTCATGGGTTCTACAGATCATAAAAAGCAGTTATCAACTACATTTATTGGAACCTACCACAAAATTGCCCCTGAGGGAGGGTGCATCATCTTGACCCTCTGCATTAGGAACAGCTTCAGAGAGAAATCATCACCCTCTTGTCAGATCTCACGATTGAGCTCATGCCACTAGAGCAAAGAGATCAGAGGCTTTATTCCAGGTACTTCCTGATCCCCAAGAAAATGGGGGGATACCATCCCATCCTAGACTTAAGACATCTGAACCTGTATTTGGTGAGAGAAAAGTTCAAAATGATTTCTCTGGACACCCTGCTTCCTTACCTTCAAAAAGGAGATTAGCTATGCTCCGTGGATCTCAAGAATGCTACACCCACATACAGATACATCCCGATCACAGAAAATATCTCAGATTTGTCCTGGGGGACAACACTTCCAATACAGTGTGTTGCTGTTTGGCCTGGCCTCAGCTCCTCGTGTCTTCACAAAGTGCCTCACAATAGTAGCTGCTTACCTTCAGATGCTGGGAGTGTTTGTCTTCCCCTATCTGGACAGTTGGCAGATCAAGAATTCCACTCCAAGAATCATCATGATTGACCATTCGGGTGTTGGAATTCTAGGGTTCGTGGTAAATTGCCAAAAATCCCACTTTCAGCCCACCCAACATTTGAAATTCATTGGAGCCCTGCTTGACATGACTTAGGCGAGAACCTTCCTACCGCACGACTGACTTCACAAATTGACAGCACTGATGCAGGAGATTCAAGTGAATCAGCAGGTAATAGCTCACAAGATGTTGACTGTACTAGGCCACATGGCCTCTACAGTGCATGTCACACCCTTGGCCCGCCTCCAAATGAGGCGGACTCTGAGGACTGAATGTACCCAGGCTGTGGGTCGACTCAGGGATCATCTGTGTGTCACCACCCCTCGTTCAGTCACTACAATGGTGGACAGTCCACCACAATTTGCTCGAGTCTTCCTTTACAAATTGCTCCACCTCAAAAGGTTATGACGACAGACACATTCAAGCTGGGGTGGGGAGCTCATCTCGATGGGTTGCACACCCAAGAAAATTGGTCCATCCAAGAAAGTCTCCATCACATCAACTTCTTGGAACTAAGAGCAGTGGCAAATGACCTAAGGGCTTTTTGAGATCAACTGACCAACCAAATTGTTCTGACAAACAAGACACCATGTTCTACATCAACAAGCAGGGAGCAACAGGTTTGTACCTCTTTTGTTGGGAAGTAGTCAGATTGTGGAAGTTCGCCATCGCACATGGGATGGACTTGAGAGCCGCGTACTTGCCAAGCGAGGAAAACACTCTGGCAGAGAGGTTGAGTCGAGTCCTTCAGCCGCATTGAGTGGATGCTGGACAGGGAAGTTGCGACTCACATCTTTCAAAAGTTGGGCATAAGAACATAAGATATGCCATACTGGGTCAGACCAAGGTCCATCAAGCCCAGTATTCTGTTTCCAACAGTGGCCAATCTAGGTCATATGTACCTAGCAGTTTCCCCAAGGGACACAGGTTCCACAATGCTTGTATTGGTTCAAGCATTGATATCCTGGGTCCCTTCTTAATAATGGTTTATGGACCTTGTCAGACGGCTGCCTAGGGTGAGAACTTACACAATCTTGACGATGCATATATTCATATGATTCTTGCAAGGTATTGTGGGTAATGTAGTTCTTTCACTCCAAACACAGCTGAAGACAATAATTGAGTTGTGAAACCAGTGGTTAAAGCCAATAAAATACTTCTTTTATTGATGGGGTTTAATTCACCCAGCACAAGTATGCTTGGAAGCAATATAAATGAGGTTACTTGCTTGCAGTGTTTAAATGGATAACATAAAGTCAAAAAGCAAATCAGAAAACAACCTTCAACTTGTCAGGCAATTAGCTAATGTTTTCTTAGCAAATAATTACCAAAGGAAAAAGGCACAAAGAAATAAATGAACTTTGCTTGTTAGGTTAACTTCTGCTTATTTTCCACGCAGATCCCAGCAGTGATTCTCCCTTGCTCACACACACAATCAGGTGCAGCTTTAATTACTATCAATTGACCAGCTGAAACCCTTTAGCTGGCTGGCTGCTACTGTGTGAACCCAAATCCTGCTTTAAGAGCTGTTTGCAGTGGAAATAAAGAACAAAGTTAGGTTTCTTTGTGATGGCTGAGGTGTTTGCTCACAGAAAGCTAGCAATAGCATTTAGATAGAGAACAGTCCATGTAATGAATAGTTTCATCTGCTGTATCTCCCCCTTCATCAATCAGCATAGGGTCACTATCATACATTGGCACAGACGAGTCTTTCCATAAGGCACTATCATGAGAATGCTTATTCCCTTGCTGCCATTCACTATTATAGATAGGGTCTGGATCAGTGTTCATATCTGAGCCTCTCCTGCTATCATAATTCCTCTCTGTATATCCTGGTCAGTATGTAATCCAGTTCTGATGTCCAGCCTTCCAATCTTGATCCCTGGACACTGGATCTCCTCTCACATACCTTCTGGCCTTGGTCTGAAAGTCCTTTCCACGTGCAGTCTTCTCTCTTCCAGGTAGCCACTGGTGATTCCTATCTCTGCCAATCCATTCCTCTGGCTGACTCCAGTCCAATGGACTCTGCTGGCATTTGGAATACCTCCCAGTATAGGTACTGCCTTGGACTCTCCCAGACCATCCAATGGGCTTTCTTCTCTTCCTTCCAGAGAGTTTCCTTCTTTCTCTATCCGCTTGGCTTGGCTTCTGTTTCTCCAGGTGATACTGGTGCTTGAGCTTGAAGCTGTTGCTGTCTCCTTTCCTGAAGCTCTTCCTGAAGCTCTTTCTGTAGTTGGGCTGGAGCTTGTAGCCGTTGCTGTCGCTCCCCCTGAAGCTGTTATCAGTAGAATAAGCTCTATTCTTATTCTGTCCTAATGTGTGCTCCTCCCTAACACAGCGCAGCTGTGTTGAATCAGGCCCTGCCCTTTGAGATGAGTGCTTAGGGATTACCTCATAGCTCTCTTGATTGCACACACGTTTTCTCACTTCAGCCCCTCTCATGGCTGCTGGAAACCTGGTGCATTCTGGGACTGGTAGTCTTTTATGTGAAAACTCTGTTTTCTTACTTCTACCAAAACTGACAGGTTGCTTGTTCAGAGTCACATCATCTTTTCTATAGCTCCTACCTGAGCTATGATAAGCTTCCTTATCACAACCTTTCCTCCAGGAACTTGTCCAAACCTTTTTTAAACCCAGCTACACTAACAGCCTTTACTACATCCTCCGGTATCAAATTCCAGAGTTGATTACACGTTGAGTGAAAAAATATCTTCTTTTATTAGTCTTAAATAGTTTACCCTGTAGCTTCATTGCATGTCCCCTAGTCTTTCTATATTCTGATAAGGTAAACAATCGATCTACGTTTACCCGTTCCACTCCGTTCATTAATTTATAGACTTCTATCATATCTCCCCTCAGCCGTCTCTTTTCCAGGTTAAAGAGCCCTAGCCTTTTTAGCCTTTCTTCATAGGAGTATCCTTCCATCCCCTTTACCATTTTGGTGGCTCTTCTCTGAACCTTTTCTAAAATCGCCATATCCTTTTTAAGATACGGCGACCAGAATTGCACACAATATTCAAGGTGCAGTCTCACCATGGAACGATATAGAGGCATTATAATATCTTTTGTTTTATTTTCCATTCCTTTCCTTATCATACCTAGCATTCTATTTGCTCTCTTGGCCGCTGCTGCACACTGGGCCAATGGTTTTAACATGGTATCCACAATGACGCCGAAATCTTTTTCCTGGGTGGTAGTTCCTAATGTGGAACCTTGCATCGTGTAACCATAGTTTGGGTTGTTCTTCCCTAGGTGCATAACCATGCACTTGTCCACATTAAATTTCATCTGCCATTTTGATGCCCAGTCTTCCAATTTATCAAGATCCTCTTGCAATTTTCCACAATCCTCTTGGGTTTTAACAACTTTAAATAGTTTTGTGTCATCTGCAAATTTGATAACCTCACTCGTTATTCCACTTTCCAGGTCATTTATGAATATGTCAAAAAGCAGCGGACCCAGCACAGATCCCTGGGGTATACCACTATTCACCTTTCTCCATTGGGAAAATTGGCCATTTAGCCCTACCCTCTGCTTTCTATCTTTTAACCAGTTCCTGATCCACAATAGTACACTGCCTCCTATCCCATGACTCTTTAGTTTTGCCAAAAGACTCTCATGAGGGACCTTGTCAAAGGCTTTATGAAAGTCCAGATACACAATATCAACCGACTCACCTTTGTCCACCTGATTATTCACTCCTTCAAAAAAACATAACAGATTAGTAAGACAAGATCTTCCTTGTCTAAAGCCATGTTGGCTGTCTCCCATTAGGTCATGACTATCTACATGCTGAGTAATTTTATTCTTTATGATGGTTTCTACCATTTTTCACAGTACTGATGTCAGGCTCACTGGTCTGTAGTTTCCCGGATCACCCCTGGAACCCTTTTTAAAAATTGGGCACACCTCGATAGATCTGTTCACCACCCTGCAGAATGTTCAGTTGGATCAATTTTGCTCCAGAGTAAGAGCACACAGCAGACTAGTGTGGGATGCTTTCTTCCTTCACTGGGGGGGGCGGGGGGGGGTCTTCTGTACGCTTATCCTCCAATATCTCTCATTGCAAAGACTTTCCTGAAACTCAAAACAGTTGGTGGCACAATGATTCTAATCACTCTTGCCCCAGAGTAAGATCACACAGCAGACTAGCGTCCAATGCTTTCCTCCTTCACTGAGGGGGAGGGTCTTCTGTATGCTTATCCTCCAATACCTCTCATTGCAAAGACCTTCCTGAAGCTCAGAACAGATGGTGGCACAATGATACTCATCGCTCCCTATTGGCCCAGATAGCTGAGGTTTCCTCTCCTACTACAGCTGTCCAGTCAGGAGCCGCTATGGCTTGGCCATGCACCCGATCTCATAATGCAGGAAGAAGGGATGATGCTGCACCCCAATATCCAGTCATTGGCCCTCATGGCGTGGTTGTTGAGAGGTTAATGTTGTCAGAACTCAATCTGCTGGAGGGTGTAACCAACATCCTTTTGGCCTCCAGGAGGGCTTCCATGAGAAAGTCTTACTCTTTCAAGTGGAAAAGGTTTGCTGTTTGGTGAAAGGGCCAGGGCCTAGATCCTTTCGTCTGTTCAACACAAAAAACACCTGACTATCTTCTACACCTCTCTGAGCCTGAACTTAAGTCCAACTCTGTCATGGTCCACCTCAGTGCGATTGGGATATATCATTGAAGTGTGGAAGAAAAGTCCATCTCTTTACAGCCTTTAGTTGTTCGCTTTATGTGGGACTTGCTTCTCTTGATGCCTCCCTATAAGCCTCCCACAGTGTCTTGGGACCTCAGTGTGGTTCTTCACAGCTCATGAAAGCTCCATTTGAGCCGCTCAGTTCCTGTCCTCTGAAGTTCTTGACCTGGAAGGTATTATTTCTGGTGGTGGTCACTTCAGCACGCAGAGTGATCGAGCTTCAGGCTCTAGTAGTTCATACGCCTTACCCCAAATTCCACCATACTAGAGTGGTCTTTCGTACTCACCCTAAATTTCTTTCAAAAGTGATATCGGATTTCCACCTTAGTCAATTGTTGTTCCAACATTTTTCCCCGAGACGTCACATGCACACAAAGGGGAAGCTAAGTTGCACATCTTGGACTCCATGCGAGCTTTAGCTTCTACATGGAATGGACACAAGCTCATAGAAAGTCATTCAACTTTTTAGTTCTTTTGGCCCCAGCAAGCTAGGGGCTGTAGTTTCCAAATAGTTTCTTTCAATTTGGCTGGCAGACTGCATCTCTTTCGCTTACACCTAGGCAGGCCTGTGCCTTGATGGTCATGTCACTGCTCATAATGTCAGATCTATGGCCAACTTGCACTCGGTCACCATGGAAGAGATCTGCAGGGCTGCAACGTGGTCATACAGTCCACACATTCACATCTCACTACTACCTAGACGGGGTTTCCTGATGCGACAGCAACTTCGGCCAATCTATTACCTTTCCTTTGTATAGTGCTACAAGGTATACGCAGTGCTGTACAGACACATGTAAAAGATGGTCCCTACTCATCTGAACTTACAGTCTTTTCAGGACAGACAACAAAACAGCTGAGGACAAGGACACAGCTAGGGGAGTGGCAAGGAAACACATGAGACCAGGACCAGATGGCTCAGGATCCAAAAGTGACCTTGAAGAGGTGAGTTTTCAGCCTGGATTTGAAAAGGGCCAGAGATGAAACCTGATGCACAAACTTAGGTAGTTTGTTCTAGGCATAAGGAGCAGCAAGGTGTAGGGATCGAAGTCGGCATTAGAAGAAAATTGCACAGATAGAAGGGATCTGCCAGAACAGCAGAGCTCCTGAAGAGGGGTGTAGGGAGAGAGAAGAGAGGAAAGGTAGTGAGGAGCAGCAGAATGAGTGCACTTATAGGTCAGTAGGGGAAGTTTGAACTGGATACGGAAACAGATAGGGAGCCAGTGAAGTGACTTGAGAAGAGGAGTTTTATGAGCATATCGAAGTTGGTGGAAGATTAGCTGCGCAGCTGAGTTTTGAACAGATTGAAGGTGAGAGAGATGATTCAGGGAGAGACCAGCAGGGAGGAAGTTGCAATTGTCTAGACGGGAGGTGACTAAAGAGTGGATAAGTGTTAGTTTGTGTAGAAAGGAAGGAATGAATTTTGCCAATGTTATAGAGAAAGAAGTAACAGGTTTTAGCTCTCTGTTGAATGTGTGCAGAGAAAGAGAGCGTAGAATCAAAGATGACCCCAAGGTTGAGTGCTGAGGAAACAGGGAGGAATGTAGTGTTATCCACAGAAATAGAGAAGGGAGGAAACGGGAGGTGGCCATATTCAGTTTCAGACAGCAGTGAGACATCCAGGCAGCATTGTCGCATAAGCAGGCAGAGATCCGGGACTGGATTCTTGGAGAGATTTCAGGCACAGAAAGGTAGATCTGAGAGTCATCAGCATAAAGATGGTACTGAAAACCATGGGAGGAAATAAGTACACCAAGAGGACCAAGTGTAGAGAGAGAAAAGGAGAGGTCCCAAGACAGAGCTGTGAGGTACGTACACCAGCTGAAAGCATCACTCAGAAATCTGTTTTGGGATTAGAATCCAACTCCATCCCCCCTAGTCCCATTCTATTCCGTCCAGGCTACCAAAAAAAATAGGGAAGAGAGAATCACTGTTTGTATATAATGTTGGCCTTCCATCTGCATGCCATACTGCAGTCGTGTTTTGCCCCCTGTTGGGTTTCTCGGTGTTCTCAGTTTTCAGTAGCCTGTAGCTTGAGAGTCCCATACGTGAAGACTTATTCCTGTAGCAGATATTCTCTGTGGACAGCAAGAATGAGTCCTCACAACCCTCCCACCTCCCCAAGGAGTTGTCTTCTGCTACAGCTATGTTATCAGACTGAATCATAACACCGCAGCAGCAGGCAGGAAAGAGGCACACAAGCGTGGTGGAGCCTGTCAAAAACATCCAATAGAAACTGAGGAGCGTTCCCATGCAGGGCTCCTTTGGGGATGTCCCCCATATGTGAGGACTTACTCCTGCTGTCCTTGGAGGACACCTGCTACAGGTGAGTAACTACCTTTTATCACAATATTATTTTGAAGCCATCAGTTTTACCCAGGTTTCTAAAAATATAAGTTTGCTCATTTCTTAGCTCTCTAGCTTTTTCTAGGTCTTGCTCCTAGATCTCATGTTTGTTTTAATATATTTTTCATAAATATTAAGTAGATTGTTAAATGATTATACAGCCTATGGTGTATCATTTTCATCCTCTCTCTTGAAGATGCTTACTAGACAACATGGTGAATGCATCTCAAAAAGCCTAAGTGTATCAGTTCTGTTTGGATCAGATTTATAATATGAAATGAATGATGATATTTTTCTTATCAGAAATGAAATTTATATTGAAAAGAAACAAGTTGAAAAGTGTACACTAGCAGTGTGAGACAATGGCACGTTTCCCACATTTACAGAACCAGGCATGTGTGTGGTGGGGGGGGGGGGGTGTTCATGTATGTGTATCTCATAGCAAGAGTTCAGACTGCGAGATCAGCCCAAACTCACTGCACCACACGGTTCCACCATTCAGAGAGCTGATCATGGTGAGGGAAGTCTGAATAGTAGCATTGACTTGCATATGCATGCACAAACAAATATGCATACAGAGAGACAATTTCCCTGCCACCTGAACTCTCTACAATAGGTGTGCTACACTTTAGCAAAATTTGCCTAAAAAGGAAATTTTAATTTTTAACTGTCGACTTATAAGTCTTATTTTCTTCTTTGACAGTATTGCTGTCTTACAGTGACACTTTAAATCTTATTTTGCAATAGTGTACTGTATAAGACTAACATTGTGTTCGTGTCTTCTTTTTAGGATTACGATCTCTGTGTTAACTGCTACAATTCTAAGAGCCATGAACATAAGATGGTTAAATGGGGCTTGGGTCTGGATGATGAAAGCAATAGCCAAGGTGACCAGCAGTCCAAGAGCCCCCAGGAGTCACGGCGTCTGAGCATTCAGCGTTGCATTCAGTCCCTGGTCCATGCCTGCCAGTGCCGCAATGCCAACTGCTCTCTACCATCCTGCCAGAAGATGAAACGGGTTGTCCAGCATACGAAGGGCTGCAAGCGCAAAACCAATGGTGGTTGTCCTGTGTGTAAGCAACTCATTGCTCTTTGCTGCTATCATGCTAAACACTGCCAAGAGAACAAATGCCCTGTGCCATTCTGTCTTAATATCAAACATAAGCTGCGGCATCAACAAATTCAGCACCGTCTACAGCAAGCCCAGCTCATGCGACGAAGGATGGCCACCATGAACACCCGCAATGTGCCTCAGCAAAATTTGCCTTCTCCTACCTCAGCAACTCCTGGTACCCCCACACAGCAGCCAAGTACGCCACAAACTCCACAGCCTCCACCTCAGTCTCAGCCTTCCCCTGTAAATATGTCCTCTCCTAGCTATCCCACTATGTCTAGAACTCAACCACCTTCAACAATGACCCAGGGAAAACCTACAAACCAGGTGGTATCATCGCCTGCTCCAACACCTGTTCAGCCTCCACCAGCAGCTGTGGAAGCTGCTCGGCAGATTGAGCGAGAAGCACAGCAGCAGCAACAACTTTATAGGGTCAATATCAGTAATGGTTTGCCCACTGGGCGTCCTGGAATTGTGAATCAACCAGTGGGTCCAGTGAATCCAATTCAGCAAGTTAATATGAACATACCTCGGCCTAATCCCATCAGTGGTCCCCCTGTCATTCCTAGTATGCAGCCAGGTCAGTGGCAGTCAGCTCAAATACCCCAGCAACCACCAGTTCAGCCAGGGATCCCAAGGCCTGTAATTCCGATGTCTGTACCACAGACGGTGGCTGGGCCCAGGATGCCTGGTGTCCCTCAGCAACCACGGACTATCCCACCAAATGCACTTCAAGATTTACTGCGGACTCTGAAATCACCCAGTTCTCCTCAGCAACAACAGCAAGTCCTTAATATCTTGAAATCTAACCCTCAACTTATGGCAGCTTTCATCAAACAGAGAACAGCCAAATATGTAGAGTCACAGTCTAGCATACAACAACCACAGACAGGAATGCACACGCAAACTGGTCTGCAAAATATTAACACACTGTCGGTGGGTGTCCAGAGGCCTAGTGTTCCTCCCCAGCAGCAAGGATTAGGAGGCATGAACCCCCAGGGGCAAGCAATCAGCATTATGAACCCTGGACATAATCCAAGTATGGCAAATGTGAGTCCTCAATACAGAGAGATGCTGCGGAGACAGATCATGCAGCAACAACAGCAAGGAGGCTCTGGCATGGCAGGAGGAATGGCAGGGCACAGTCAGTTTCAGCAGCCCCAAGTGCCTGGTAGTTATTCCCAAGCCATGCAGCAACAGCGCATGCAGCAACATCTGTCCATACAGGGGGGACCTATGGGGCAGATGTCACAAATGGGACAATTGGGACAGGCAGGCATGGGAGGTGAGGGAGCCCCAAGCATTCAGCAAGCATTGCAGCAAAGACTTCTGCAACAGCAGCAAATGAAACAACAGATAGGGTCACCAGGTCAACCTAATCCCATGAGCCCTCAACAGCATATGCTCTCAGGACAGCCACCAACATCTCATCTCCCCAGCCAGCAGATTGCCACTTCCCTTAGCAATCAAGTGCGGTGTCCAGCACCTGTTCAATCCCCACGCCCCCAATCTCAACCTCCACATTCCAGCCCATCGCCAAGGATACAGCCTCAGCCTTCTCCGCATCATGTCTCACCCCAGACTGTTTCCCCCCACCCAGGACTTGCTGCAACCATGGCTAGCTCCATGGATCAGGGACATATAGGCAACCCCGAACAGAGTGCAATGCTTCCACAACTAAATACCCCCAACAGGAGTGCGTTGTCAAATGATTTATCTCTGGTTGGAGATACTACGGGAGACACGCTAGAAAAATTTGTAGAGGGGTTGTAGCATTAATGAAAGCAACACTTTTGTTGTTGTTTTTTACATGTTCTTTGAACTTTTTGTACTGAAAATGTCAGAAATCCAAGTGGTTTTCCGTTTCTAGAGGAAACAACTTCTGACATGGGAAAATGAATTACTGTTAAACAATACAAAGAATATATTTTTTCTGTTAAAACCAGGTGGCTAAAACATCTGGTGGGGTTTTTTTTGTTGCTGTTGGCTTTTACTTATTTTGTTTTCAGGGTTTTTTTTAAAGGGGAAAGTTCCTTATATTCATAATTTTTATTTGTATTTTCAAGAATTTTAAAATCACCTGTGCTTCAAATACATTAGCCAAAAATGTGGCTAGGGGGAAGAAAATGCGGTTCATACATTTTCCAGAAATAATGCAGCATTTTAACACCATCCTGGTAATGTTTCATAAGGCTGTAAGGAAAAATTGTATTTTTTCTATGGGGAGGTCTCTGCTGGCGTTTTCAAGTGTTACCTTTGGGGAAGGGAGAGTGAGGGAGAAGAAACCCTCTCTTCCCTAGATAGGAATAGACTTTTGCACATATACTAGCAGATACTAAAAAAAAAGATCCTCATCTTGGAGTGTAGAAACTGTTGCTTTGTTTCTATGAAAAAAAACTGGTTTTAGACAAATGTGGTGCAAAATAAATTAGGGATGATCAGTTCATAGACCGTGCTGATTTTAAACACAAGAAAGCAAGTATTTTCAGTTCTTTCTTCAAACGTGAAACTTGAAATGAGGAAAAGCAACTGTAGTGTAAATCATGCAAACTATATAATTACTATCAATAAGAAAATCCAGGATGAATCAATCACTGTATAGAATGGTAAAACAACCCCACAAAAAAGCAGCTCATTTCTTACTTATATTATCATATTGTTAAATAAACTATGTGCAACAGACAAAGGGATGGTCCTTGAATTCATGTACATGGTATTAACACTTTTGTGTTTTGGGTTATTTTGTTATGAAAATGCTGTTTTCAACATTGTATTTGGACTATGCATGTCTTTTTTCCATTGTATATAAAGTGTTGCTTAAAATTGATATAAATTACAGAAGTTTTTAACATGTATTCTGTTCTTCAAATTTCTGAGAGTCTATTTTTACTTTATTTTTATGCTTGGGAAAAGCTAGTTATATTTATTTCTGTCAGAAATGGCTAGACGCTTTAATTTGCCACAGAGCAATGTCAGACACTGGTGTTGGTAATAGTAAATTAACATCTGTGGCATACTAAAAGAGGTTTTCAATTCTGTGAGTTACATCATAAAATGGTTGAGATTTATCTGACAGAATTTTGTGACTGTGCATCAAAATCCTACAGTGCCCTATAAAAATCCTCCCTGAGATGCCAAGCCAGTAAGGAGATAGATGCATGTGTTGAAGCCTTTCTGACATTTCAGTTAGAATAGATTAATAAAAACAGGAAAAGAAGGGCTAGATCTTTTTTTTTGTCACGTGATGTTTTATACATGCTCTGTCTTATTACATTTGTCAGCAGTCAGTATCAAATATTTCTCCAGGACCAAGCAGGAAGTCAGTCCTCACATATGGGTGTCATCGGCGCCGATGAAGCCCCAGCAGAGCATTTCCCCAGCTTTCCATGAAAGCCTTTGGGAATGTTGGCACGCATGCACAGTTACCTTCCCGCCTAAAGGTGCCATCTTACCTCAGTCTCTTTTTTTCCGAGAAGCCCACCGGACGTGTGTCCTGTTCTCCCGGATAAAAGTGATTTTTTCTTTGTCGTTTTTTTGCTATTTTTCTCCGGTTCGACGCTGGTTCCCCTCCCGCCGGGTTCAGTACACCGGTATCGAGCCCATTTATCTTCTTTTTTGGTTTTTGCCCTTCGTGGCTGGTGTTCGCGCCCTTTTTTCGTTTTTCCCTGGAGGGCCGGTCTTTTGACCTCGCAGGGGCTCTTTTTTCCCCGATGGCTTCCAGAGGTTTCAAAAATTGTGATCGGTGTAAGAAACTTATGTCTCTCACCGACACACACGACTGCTGCCTTCGGTGCCTCGGCCCTGACCACGACCCCAAGTCGTGTGCGCCATGTGGGAAGATGTCTTCCAAGGCACTCAGAAGTCGGCAGCATCAGAACGAAAGGCTTTTCTCGGACTCAGCCTCCGACCGGGCCCGGACCTCGTCTGAGGCCTCGACATCTCGGGATTCTGATCCCGAGCGCCGTCGAAGCTCCTCGGACAGGGGGTCGCCCGACCGGGAACGCAAGAGAAAGAAGCGGCTCGTGAGGGCGGCGTTGGAGGAGGTCCCTGGTCCCTCGAGGGCCAGGTCTAAGACCCCCGACTGCCGTCCCGGGCCCGTGGACCAAGAGAAGCCTGCCAAAGTTCCTCACGTGGAGCCGGAGTCTGCTGGACACGTAAGCCCCGTAGTCCTCGTGGACTCTCCTCCCAGAGAGCCGACGTCAGGCCCGGTGCCGCCGGGGCCCGAGTCGGTGGCTGCTGCGTCTCCCAAGCTGAGTCTCAGGATGACAGCCTTGGAGAGCAGATTATCTGCCTTCATGGAGCAGCAGTGGGCACTGATGGCCAGCCTGTCTGGTGCATCTGCCCCGACCACCGGGACGTCAACTTCGAAGTCAACCCTCGTGGCTCGAAGTCGTCCTCGGTCGAGGTCTCCCTCGACCTCCCGTTCGGGACCGAGGGTGTCGACGCCGGTGCCCCCGGCATCGGGGCCCCACGGGGTTGGACCCTGACTCCTCCTCGGATGAGTCCGCCTGGGAGACGGAGGACGAGGAGTCTCCCGATACTTTTAAGACTCGGTGCATCCCGTCAGACTCACCGCAGTCTGAGCCCCGGAGTAGATCCCCTCCGGAGGACACTAGGTTCTCGGAGTTCGTCCGGGATATGGCCGCTGCCTTGGCTATCCCTGCCGATCCCGAGGAAGAGCCTCGAGCCGAGGAGCTCGATGCTCTACAAGTACGACTCTCCTCCGAAGGAGGCCTTTACTGTCCCAGTTCCTCCGATGCTGGAACGGCTCCTCTTCCGGATGTGGGAGGCTTCGGCGCCGGTTCTGAGCAAGCGAGTTGATTCCATCTATCGACTCCGCAAAAGCCCTGGTTTCCAGAAAGCACAGCTACCACACCATTCCATGGTTGTGGAATCGGCCATGCATCGTCTGAAGAGCCAGAAGATGCACTCCGCGGTGCCCCCCGGCCAGGAGGCCCACAATCTCGATGGCGTCGGTAGAAAGTGCTTCCAGGGGTCTATGCTTGCTTGCCGTGTCCAGTCTTACCAGCTGTACATGGGCATGTACTTGCAAGACCTGGCCAGGGAATTGGCCGGATTCTCTACTGGTCTCTCCGGGGAACTCTTGCAGAGATTTAAGACCTTGTCCTCGGGGATTCGGGAATGCTCAAAGTTCATTTCCTGCGCCGCCTACAATGGCTTCGAGGCTTCGGCCCAAGTTGCGGCTGCCGGCATCGCGGCTCGACGCCAGGCGTGGCTGCAGTCATCGGACCTCGAGCCATGGGTTCAGGACAAGTTGGTCGATGTCCCCTGCCGAATTGAGAAACGTTTTGGCAAACCCGTGACCGAGAAGGCCGCTCAGCTCGAGACCGAGCACCTTACCCGGACAAGGCTGTCGAGGAAGACCTCTGCCCCTTCACACAAGAAGAAAGGCTCGGGTAAAAAGTCCTTTTACCCGAGGAAGGGCACTGCCTACAAACAGTACCCTCAGTATCAGGCTGCCCAAGCTGCCTCCCAGGGTCAGCAAGCCAAGGGCCAGGGTAATAGGCCCCGTAGGCAGAGGACCCCCAAGTCTTCTGCCCCTGCTTCCACTCAGCAGGGTGTGGGGGCTTTTGACTCCTTGAGCATAGCCACTCCGTCCCTGCTCTCCCAGCCCTGCACAGGCGGTCACCTTGTACTCTTTGCCCACCAGTGGCTTCTCATTACCACCGACAGTTGGGTGCTGGACATAGTCCAAAAGGGCTATGCCCTGCATTTTCATCAACTGCCTCCTCCTTACTTCCTAGGAGAGCCCTTGAGGCCTCCCCTGCACACAGCCCTTCTCCTTCAGGAACTTCAGGGCCTGTTAAAAGACAGGGCAGTGGAGCCTGTGCCTCCTTCCTTCCAAGGTCACGGTTTCTACTACAGGTATTTCCTGGTACCCAAAAGGACCGGTGGCCTTCGGCCCATTCTGGATCTCAGGAACCTCAACAAGTTCCTAGAGAAAGAAAAGTTCAAGATGCTTACTCTTGGGACACTTCTGCCCTACCTCCAGCAGGGAGATTGGCTATGCTCCTTAGATCTAAAGGATGCGTACACTCACATCCTCATTCATCCAGACCACAGAAAGTACCTCAGGTTCATTGTGGGAGGAAACCATTATCAGTACAGAGTACTACCTTTTGGCCTGACCTCCGCTCCCAGGGTCTTTACCAAGTGCCTGGCAGTGGTTGCGGCCTACCTGAGAAATCAAGGCATCATTGTCTTTCCCTGTCTGGACGACTGGCTCATCAGGGGTCAGACGTGCCTGGAGGCAAGACAAGCCACTCTCAGAACCATTGCTCTGCTTCAAAACGTGGGCATTGTCATAAACTTCGCAAAGTCCACTTTGCTCCCCTCCCAGAACTTGGAGTTCATAGGGGCAAGGTTAGATTCTCAACTGGCAAAGGCATTCTTGCCAGAAGACAGGGCCCAAAGACTGATGGACGTGGCCAAACAATTCCTAAACAAGCCCCTGGTCTCCGCCAGACTCTGCCTCAGACTTCTGGGCCACATGGCTTCGACGGTACATGTGACTCCCAATGCCAGGCTCCATATGAGGCCTGCACAGTGGTGCCTTCAGACTCAGTGGTCACAGGCCTCAGGCCGCCTAAGAGACAGGATAAGGGTGTCCAAACCCCTTTTGGCCTCCCTCAGCTGGTGGCTACATCCACCCAATCTGCTGAAGGGGATGCCCTTCCAAATGCCAGAGTACTCGGTGGTCCTCACCACCGACGCCTCTCTGCGGGGCTGGGGGTGCTCATTGTCTAGACAAGTGCACCCAAGGCCTCTGGTCTCCTTGAGAAGCAGCCCAACAGATCAATCTCCTAGAGCTTCGAGCTATCCGCTTAGCTCTCAAGGCTTTTTCTCCTGCCCTGGCTCAACGCTCAGTCTTGATTCAAACAGACAACCAGGTAGCCATGTTTTATGTGAACAAACACGGCGGGACTGGGTCCCGGCTCCTTTGTCGGGAGACTCAAGACCTTTGTTCCTTTGCCCTAAAGCACAACATGCTTCTCAGGGCGGTGTACCTTCCAGGCCAGGAGAACTGCCTGGCTGACTGGATGAGCAGAGTTCTGCAGCCCCACGAGTGGCAGTTGCATCCCTTGGTGGTTCAGAAAATCTTCCTGAAGTGGGGTCTCCCTTGGATAGATATGTTTGCCAGTCCACTGAACAAGCAACTGCCCAAGTTCTGCTCCAGGCATACGCATCCTTTGAGGATAGCACCGGATGCTTTTCTGATGTCCTGGTCTCAGGGCCTCCTATATGCGTTTCCTCCCACGCCCTTGGTGGCCCGAACTCTTTTCAAGACTCTTCAGGACAAGGCCTCTGTCCTGCTGGTAGCTCCCAGGTGGCCGAGACAGCCTTGGTTCCCACTTCTGCTTCAGCTGGCAGTGGATTCCCCACTACCTCTGGGGTTGCAACCCGACCTTCTCTCACAGGAGCAGGGTTCCCTTCTGCACCGCAATCTCAAAGCTCTCAATTTGATGGCCTGGAGGCTGCAAGGGTAGTTTTGGCTCCCTGGGTCCTACCTCAGGAGGTTGAGGAGGTTGTCCTAGCCTCTCGGAAACAGTCCACTAGAAAAACCTATGCTCTAAAGTGGAAGAGGTTTTCTGTATGGTGTCAGCTACGTACAGAGGATCCTTTCTCCTGTACGGTACCAGTAGTGCTTCAGTATTTACTGCACTTATCCAATCAGGGACTTAAGTCCAATTCTGTTCGGGTCCACCTCTCAGCTCTAGCAGCTCACCACTCACTGGTGGAAGGACATTCCCTGTTGGGCCACCCCTTGGTGTCCAGGTTTCTCAGAGGCATGCTCTTGCTCAAGCCTCCCATCCGTCCTCCTGCTCCTGAGTGGGAGCTGAATGTGATCTTGCAGCAACTGACTCACCCACCTTTTGAGCCGATGGCTACTTGCCCTCTACGCTTCCTTTCCTGGAAGACTCTCTTCCTGATAGCCCTCACCTCGGCTAGGCGAGTGAGAGAGCTTCAGGCCCTGGTCTGTGATAGGCCTTACACCAGGATTTATAGGAACAGGGTAGTCCTCCGGACTCATCCAAAGTTCCTCCTTAAGGTTGTCTCCTCTTTTCACCTCAATCAAGAGGTGGTTCTTCCAACATTCTTCCCTAGGCCTCATGCAAGCCAGGCTGAAGCAGTTCTGCATACCCTGGACTGTAGGAGGGCCTTATCCTTCTACCTTGACCGTACACAAGGGCATCGAAGGGCTACTCAGCTCTTCGTCTCCTTTGACCCCAATAAGTTGGGGTTGGCTGTGTTCAAGCGTACCTTGTCCATCTGGGTGGCTGACTGTATCACCTGGGCCTACAAGGTGGCTGACCTTCCTTTGCAGGGTCGGGTCATGGCCCATCGTGTCAGGGCAATGGCTGCCTCAGTGGCTCATCTCCGCTCTGTGCCCTTGGTAGACATCTGCAGGGCTGCAACTTGGTCTTCAAGCCAGACATTTGTGACCCATTACTGTCTGGAGAGGGAGTCCCGTAGGGACAGTGCTTTTGGCCAAGCAGTACTCCGGAATCTCTTTGAGGTTTAGGCAACTCCTGCCCTCCTGCCCTCTGTTGGGCTACCGGTGGAGATTGTGTCCTTGAAAAGCCTTTCTTTGCTGCTGAGACTAGAGGGAGTTCTCTTGTTCAGCCTGGGTTCCTCGGTAGCCCAGAGCTGGGGAGTCACCCATATGTGAGGACTGACTTCCTGCTTGGTCCTGGAGAAAGAGTAGTTACTCACCTGTAACAGGTGTTCTCCAGGAGCAGCAGGAATCAGTCCTCACAACCCTCCCTCCTCCCCTTGGAGTTGCAGTTGTACATAGTTTATTTTTCATTTTTGTGTGCTGTTCTTAGCTATGTCATTTGACTGAGTTAAGATGGCATCTTTAGGGAACCTTTGGCACCTTTCATGGAAAGCTGGGGAAATGCTCCGCTGGGACTTCATCGGCGCCGATGACACCCATATGTGAGGACTGATTCCTGCTGCTCCTGGAGAACACCTGTTACAGGTGAGTAACTACTCTTACAGGTCACCAGACAGTGTAATGGAAAAGTAGTAACAAGGCAAAAAAATGAAGCAACTTCACTTTTCTGCTGCAGCTCCTACCTCCCTGATTGCCAGTCTGAAACGGCTCTGCTCTTGGAGAAGCTATTGGAGAATATCCAAAGTCAAGGCACACGTTGGAATTTACCTCTCCCCTTCCCACCTTCTAAATGCAGCCATAACACAATTACAATGGCTGAAAGGTATGCAGCTGCCATTTTATCATATGGCAGTTCATAGAGTCCTGCAGTTGCCATCTTGAACCCAGGAATAGAGCTGATGACTCAGGGGTTAAGCACTCCACTTTCTTCAAAAACAAACAGGATAAAATGTCCTCGCAGATGGATGATGTAATCTGATGAAGCCAAAGCAGGAAAGCTCTAGTAGTTCTTTGAACTGCAAAATCTTAAGCCTGACAGTGCATGTACAATAATGAGGTTGTCTCCTTTGTTTTTTTAAATTTTGCATTTTATTGGATCTTCAGTTGCAACTTCCATAAAGTAACTGTGTACACAATTCAACGTTGGAGTGTATACATAGTCATTCACATAACAGTTCCCTACTGTTTGAGTTTAACAATTAAGCCTACAACAGATAGCTTAATGTACCCTCACTTCCACCCACAAAGTGCAAGTTTACCCGCACATGAAAATGGTATTCTTGTCTGATTCCACTCTTACCAATCCATTCTTTTTAAGTCTTATTTAGAATACAACTAATTTTTGTCTTCTAATGTAATAGATCACCTGGCCAAGAAAGGACACCTGAGGCCTTCGTGAAAGCAAACAGCAGTTTATTAGCCGGTGTGAACTCAGTGGAATAATTTCCAAAGACTGAGCCCCCGAACAAAGGTTTCAGTTCCATTTATAAACTTCTTAGCCCTATGCAAACTAACATTTTGTTATCTCTATTTAGGTAGATGATTGGTACATAATAAGTCCCCCCTTAACCGGTCCCCCATAAGGCTGGCTGGAGGTGTTTCGTAAGGTGAGAAGCTGCTAAAGATATGCATTTGTTACTGCATAGCTACTACTATCAGGCAGGCTGCAGAAATAATAAAAGACAAAGACATTTTGGATAGGTCACAGGCCTATCATTCCAAGGTATACTTATGACACTACTACACTAATAGTTGTAATTTCACTTGTCATATAAATGTGCCATATATATTTAATAAGGGCATGTGTATCTGGAAGATATATTCTCCAGGACCAAGCAGGAAGTCAGTCCTCACATATGGGTGTCATCGACGCCGATGAAGCCCCAGCGGAGCATTTCCCCAGCTTTCTATGAAAGCCTTTGGGAATGCAGGCACGCATGCGCGGTTCCCTTCCCACCTAAAGGTGCCATCTGACCTCAGTCTCTCTTTTTCCGAGAAGCCCACCGGACGTGTGTCCTGTCATCCCGGATAAAAGTTTGATTTTTCGGCGATTTTCGCTATTTGTTTCTTCCCGGTTCGATGCCGGTTCCCCTCCTGCCGGGTTCGGTACACCGGTATCGAGCCCGATTCTCCTTTTTCTGTTTTTGCCCTTCGTGGCTGGCGTTCGCGCCCTTTTTTGATTTTTCCCTGGAAGGTCGGTCCTTTGACCTCGCGGGGACTCTTTTTTTTCCCCGATGGCTTCCAGCGGTTTCAAGAAGTGTGATCGGTGTAAAAAGTTAATGTCTCTCACCGACACACACGACTGCTGCCTTCGGTGCCTCGGTCCTGATCACGACCCTAAGACGTGTGGACCATGTGGGAAGATGTCTTCCAAGGCACTCCGAAGTCGCCAGCAGCAGAAAGAAAGGCTTTTCTCGGACTCAGCCTCCGGCCGGGCCCAGACCTCATTTGAGGCCTAGACATCTCGGGATTCGGATCCCGAGCGCCGTCGAAGTTCCTCGGACAGGGGGTCCCCCGACCGGGAATGCAAGAGGAAGAAGCGGCTCGCGAGGGCATCGTCGTCGGAGGTCCCTGGCTCCTCGAGGGCCAGGTCTAAGACCCCCGACCGTCGCCCCGGGCCCGTAGAACAAGAGAAGCCTGCAAAAGTACCTCGCGTGGAGCCAGAGTCTGCTGGACACGTAAGCCCTGTGATCCTCGAGTACTCTCCTCCCAGAGAGCCGACGTCAGGCTCGGCGCTGCCGGGGCCCGAGTCGGTGGCTGCTGCGTCTCCTGAGCTGAGTCTCAGGATGACAGCCTTGGAGAGCAGATTGCCTTCATGGAGCAGCAGCGGGCTGGCCCGACCACTGGGACATCGACGTCGAAGTCGACCCCGGAGACCGAGCCGATACTCGAGTCGGTCCCCCTCGACCTCCCGTTTGGGTCCGAGGGCATCGACACCGGTGCCTCCGGCGTCGGGGCGGGTGCTCCATGGCCCTGCGGGGTCGGATCCTGACTCCTCGTCGGACGAGTCCACCTGGGAGACGGAGGATGAGGAGTCCCCCGACATATTTAAGACTCGGTGCGTCCCATCGGACTCACCGCAGTCTGAGCCCCGGAGTAGATCCCCTCCGGAGGATACCGGTTCTCGGAGTTTGTCTGGGATATGGCCACCACGTTGGCTATCCCGGCAGACTCCGAGGAAGAGCCTCGAGCCGAAGAGCTCGAGGCCCTGCAGTACGACTCTCCTCCGAAGGAGGCCTTTACTGTCCCGATTCCTCCGATGCTGGAACGGCTCCTCTTCCGGATGTGGCAGGCACCGGCCTCGGCGCCGGTTCTCAGCAAGCGAGTCGATTCGATTTGATTTATAGACTCCGGAAGAGCCCTGGCTTTCAGAAGGCGCAGCTACCACACCATTCCATGGTTGTGGAATCGGCCATGCATCGCCTGAAGAGTCAGAAGATGCACTCTGCGGTGCCCCCCGCCAGGGAGGCCCGGAACCTCGATGGTGTTGGTAGAAAGTGCTTCCAGGGCTCGATGCTTGCTTGCCGTGTCCAGTCTTACCAGCTGTACATGGGTATGTACTTGCGGGACCTGGCCAAGGAGTTGGCTGGGTTCTCTGCTGGTCTCTCCGGGGAACCCTTGCAGAGATTCAAGTCCTTGTCCTCAGGGATTCGGGACTGCTCGAAGTTTATGTCCCGCACTGCCTACGATGGCTTCGAGGCTTCGGCCCAAGTTGCGGCAGCCGGCATCGCGGCTCGACGCTAGGCATGGCTGTAGTCATCGGACCTCGAGCCGTGGGTTCAGGACAAGTTGGTCGATGTCCCTTGCCAAGGTGAAAACCTTTTTGGCAAGCCCATGGCCGAGAAGGCCGCACAGCTTGAGACTGAGCACCTTACAAGGACAAGGCTGTCTAGGAAGACCTCTGCCCCTTCTCACAAGAAGAAGGCCTCGGGTAAGAAGCCCTTTTACCCGAGGAAGTGTACTGCCTACAAACAGTACCATCAGTATCAGGCTGCCCAAGCTGCCCCCCAGGGTCAGCAAGTCAAGGGGCAGGGTAATGGGCCCCGTAGGCAGAGGACCCCCAAGCCTCCGGCCCCTGCTCCCACTCATCAGGGTGGGGGGTTTTGACTCCTTGAGCGTAGCCTCTCCAACCCTGCTCTCCCAACCCTGCACAGGAGGTCGCCTCGCCCTCTTTGCCCACCAGTGGCCCCACATCACTGGAGACAGTTGGGTGTTGAACATAGTCCACAGGGGCTATGCACTGCATTTTCACCAACTGCCTCTGCCATACTTCCCAGGGGAACCTCCAAAGCCTCCCCTGCACACAGACCTTCTCCTTCAAGAGCTTCAAGGTCTGCTGGTGGACAGGGCGGTGGAGCCTGTGCCTCCCCACTTGCAAGGTCATGGCTTCTACTCCAGGTATTTCCTGGTGCCCAAAAGAACCGGTGGCCTTCGACCCATTCTGGACCTCAGGAACCTCAACAAGTTCCTAGAGAAGGAAAAGTTCAAGATGCTTACTCTTGGAACACTTCTGCCCTACCTCCAGCAGGGAGATTGGCTATGCTCCTTGATCTAAAGGATGCGTACACTGACATCCTCATTCATCCAGACCACAGAAAGTACCTCAGGTTCATTGTGGGAGGAAACCATTATCAGTACAGAGTACTGCCTTTTGGCCTCACCTCTGCTCCCAGGGTCTTTACCAAATGCCTGGCAGAGGTTGCGGCCTACCTGAGAAATCAGGGAATCTTTGTCTTCCCCTATCTGGACGACTGGCTCATCAGGGGTCAGGTGTGCCAGGAGGCCAGACAAGCCACCCTCACAACTATTGTTCTTCTTCAAAGCCTGGGGTTTGTAATAAACTTCGCAAAGTCCACTTTGCTCCCCTCCCAGAACTTGGAATTTATAGGAGCAAGGCTGGACTCTCTGCTGGCAAAGGCTTTCTTGCCAGAAGACAGAGCACAAAGACTGATAGCCTTAGCAAACCAGTTTCTCAACATGTGACTGGTCTCCGCCAGACTCTGCCTGAAGCTTCTTGGCCACATGGCTTCGACAGTACATGTGACCCCCAATGCCAGGCTCCATATGAGGCCTGCACAGTGGTGCCTTCAGACTCAGTGGTCCCAGGCCACAGGCAGCCTCAGGGACATGATAAGGGTGTCCAGACAATTTCTGAACTCCCTCAGCTGGTGATTGCACCCACCCAATCTACTAAAAAGGATGCCCTTTCAAATTCCTGGGTACACGGTGGTACTGACCACAGACGCCTCCCTGCAGGACTGGGGAGCTCATTGTCTGAACAAGTGCACCCAGGGCCTGTGGTCCCCTTGGGAGGCTGCACAGCAGATCAATCTCCTAGAACTCAGAGCTATTCGATTAGCACTCAAAGCTTTCTCTCCTACCCTGGCTCATCAATCTGTCCTGGTTCAGACAGACAACCAAGTAGCCTGTTTTATGTGAACAAACAGGGCGGGACTGGGTCCCGACTCCTCTGTCGGGAGGCTCAGAACCTCTGTTCATTTGCCTTCAAGCATAACATGCTCCTCAAGGCTGTGTACCTTCCAGGCCAAGACAACTATCTGGCCGACAGGTTGAGCAGGATTCTGCAGCCCCACGAGTGGCAGCTGCATCCTTTAGTAGTTCAGAAGATCTTCCTAAAATGGGGTCTCCCTTTGATAGATCTCTTTGCCAGCCCACTGAACAAGCAACTGCCAAAGTTCTGCTCCAGGCAAACGCATCCTCTGAGAATGGCAGCGGATGCTTTTCTGATTCCCTGGTCTCAGGGCCTCCTGTATGCGTTTCCTCCCACGCCCTTGGTGGCCCGAACTCTCTTCAAGATTCTTCAGGACAAGGCCTCGGTCCTGCTGGTGGCTCCCAGGTGGCCAAGACAGCCTTGGTTTCCACTTCTGCTTCAACTGGTGGTGGATCCCCCACTGCCTCTGGGGTTGCAACCCGACCTTCTCTCACAGGAGCAGGGTTCCCTTCTGCACCCCAATCTCAAAGCTCTCAATTTGATGGCCTGGAGGCTGCAAGGGTAGTCTTAGCTCCCTGGGGTCTACCTCAGGAAGTTGAGGAGGTTGTCCTAGCCTCTAGGAAACAGTCCACTAGGAAAACCTATGCTCTCAAATGGAAAAGGTTTTCTGTGTGGTGTCAGCTATGTACAGAGGATCCTTTCTCCTGTACTGTGCCAGTAGTGCTTCAGTACTTACTGCACGTGTCCAATCAGGGACTTAAGTCCAATTCTGTTTGGGTCCACCTCTCATCTCTAGCAGCTCACCACTCACTGGTGGAAGGACATTCTCTGTCGGTTCATCCCTTGGTGTCCCGTTTTCTCAGGGGCTTGCTTTTGCTCAAGCCTCCAATCCGTCCTCCTGCTCCTGAGTGGGAGCTGAATGTGGTCTTGCAGCAGCTGACTCGCTCACCCTTTGAGCCGATGGCTACTTGCCCTCTACGCTTCCTGTCCTGGAAGACACTCTTCTTGGTGGCCCTTACCTCGGCTAGGCGAGTGAGTGAGCTTCAGGCCCTGGTCTGTGATAGGCCTTACACTCGCTTCTATAGGAACAGGGTAGTCCTTAGGACTCATCCGAAGTCCCTCCCCAAAGTTGTTTCCTCCTTCCACCTTAACCAAGAGGTGGTTCTTCCAACATTCTTCCGTAGGCCTCATGCAAGCCAGGCTGAAGCAGTTCTGCATACCCTGGACTGTAGGAGGGCCTTATCCTTCTACCTTGACCGTACGCAGGGGCATAGGAGGGCTACTCAGCTCTTCGTATCTTTTGACCCTAATAAGTTGGGGTTGACTGTGTCCAAGCGTACCTTGTCCATCTGGGTTGCTGACTGTATCACCTGGGCTTATAGGGCGGCCGACCTTCCTTTGCAGGGTCGGGTCATGGCCCACTGTGTCAGGGCAATGGCTGCCTCGGTGGCTCATCTCCGCTCTGTGCCCTTGGTAGACATCTGCAGGGCTGCAACTTAGTCTTCAAGCCAGACCTTTGCGGCCCATTACTGTCTGGAGAGGGAGTCTCGTAGGGACAGTGCTTTTGGCCAAGCAGTACTCCGGAATCTCTTTGAGGTTTAGGCAACTCCTGCCCTCTGTTGGGCTACCGGTGGAGGTTGTGTCAGTGAAAAGCCTTTCTTTGCAGCTGGGACTAGAGGGAGTCCTCTTGTTCAGCCTGGGTTCCTTGGTAGCCCACAGCTAGGGAGTCACCCATATGTGAGGACTGACTTCCTGCTTGGTCCTGGAGAAAGAGTAGTTACTCACCTGTAACAGGTGTTCTCCAGGAGCAGCAGGAATCAGTCCTCACAACCCTCCCTCCTCCCCTTGGAGTTGCAGTTGTACATAGTTTATTTTTCATTTTTGTGTGCTGTTTTTAGCTATGTCATTTGACTGAGGTAAGATGGCACCTTTAGGCGGGAAGGGAACCGTGCATGCGTGCCTGCATTCCCAAAGGCTTTCATAGAAAGCTGGGGAAATGCTCCGCTGGGGCTTCATCGGCGTCGATGACCACCCATATGTGAGGACTGATTCCTGCTGCTCCTGGAGAACACCTGTTACAGGTGAGTAACTACTCTCTCTCTTCCAACACAAGGTAATGTCATACCTCTCTGTCATCAAGCACAGCTGAATGAAATGCACCACTGTCGCTTTCTCACCAAGAGGCAAAATGCTTAGGGGATTATTTTAGTAGACGTATTCACTACTTTCATATGTAAAATCAGGCATTTCCACATGGAAATGGCATCAGTGTGTAAAGGACCATTTTAGAAAGGGCTAAATTTACATGTGGATGCGCTTACTACTTAGAATTTGAAAGGGACCATATCAGGGGTCTGATTAGGGAGTGGCCTGGGCAGGTCAGAAATCCACACATGTATTCTCCATTTCATATAGGAAATGTACATGTATAACCAAAATCATAAAAGCTGGGATTTATACCTACTCCTTGACACGTTTAAGTAATACAAAAGCCAGCCCTTTCCAGGAGAAATGAAGGATTAGCCTCCTTCATAAGCTAAATTAGATAGATATAGTAGCCTCTGTTGCTAATTGGCAGCATTTATATGTGTAGGCTTGCAAAATAGCTGCCATAGACGTGTAAGTGCTAGCATTTACATGTGAATGCAGCCATGTTTTCTCTGGCAACAAGCAGGAAGTCAGTCCTCACATATGGATGACGTCGGTGCCAGTGGAGCCCACGTGGAAGCATCTTCCCAGCTTTCAAAGAAAACCTTTGAGAGATGCACCATGCATGTGTGGTCTACTTCCTGCCCGAGGGTGCCATCTTGCCTCAATCTCCTTTTTTCCACAGAGCCCTTCAGGCATTGTCATTTTCCCCCCGGAAAAAGTCTGATTTTTTTTTTATAGTTAAATTTTGTCCGGTCTGCATAATGATTCCTTCCCACCTCCGAGCCAGCTGGCCTTGGTGTCGCTCCTCGGGTTCGTCTATGCATTTTACATTTTTTTCATCAAGGTTCATCTCGACTGGCGTTTGTGCCCTTTTTTTCAGCCCAAAGGCTTTGGACCCCTGCCAGAAGGCAGGGACCCCCATTTTCCAATGGCCTCAAGTGGCTTCAAAAAGTGTGACCGGTGTGGCAAAGTTATGTCACTTACCGGCCCACATAACTGCTGCCTCCGATGCCTTGGACAGGAGCACAACGACGCAGACTGCGACCTCTGCAGAACAATGACTCCAAAGGCCTTAAAGAGGAGTCGTCAGCAGCAGGAAAAAATTTTTCACAAGTTCAACTCCACCCCAGAGTCTCCGGTAACACCACGTTCCAGGGCCCCCTCCAATACCTCGGTGCCCTGCGAAGCCAGAGCCGCCTCAGAATTCCGCGACCATGGTTCCTCCAAGCGGAAGTCCCTGGAGGTGGAGCATAAGAAGAAAAAATCCTCGAAGACCATCTCGGAGGACAGTTCCATGAAGAAGGTGAAATTCCACATCAGGTCCCGCAATCCCAGATGTTAGTCCGAGGATTTGGGGCAGGAGCGGCTCTCCAAGTTGCCCCACAAGGAGGAGTCAGCTCCCACTGATCGGCCTCAGGCCCCCGAGGCCATCCTCATTGAGGACTCTCCCTCAATAGTACTGATGCCAGGCCCAAAGTCCTCAATGCCCTCATCGAAGGTTGCAGAGCCTACTGGCATGGAGACCAGAATGGTAGCCCTAGCAAGCAGTATATCTGCCCTAGTGGCTATGCAGCAGGTGTTTATGTCCGGCTCATCTGGTTCATCCGCCCTGACGATGGGGCCCTCGACATTGAGGGCTTTCCCAGACATCGAGCCGGTCCTCAAGTGCCACTGGCCTCGAAAGACCCCCCGGCCTCAGTTGAGGAACCGGTCCTGTTTTTCAGGATATCGGTCCTCCCCAGCGAGCACCCATGGTTCGGACCGATGATTCTCTGGGGGTCTTGCACCGCAAAGGGCGGTCCTCGACCGAGGTAATCGTATGGTGTTGGACTCGTACTCCAACACAGAGGACGAAGAGTCCCCTGACATGAGGTGACACCGTGATGTGCCCTCAGACCCATCTTCCCCGGCGAACCAATGCTGCTCCCCACCCAAGGACACTGTGTTTCTCGATTTCATGAGGGACATGACCAAGGCTCTCGCGATAGAGACCAAGGCTGAGGAAGACCTGTGAACAGAGGAATTGGAGATACTCCAATATGAGGCACTCCTGAAGGAAACTCTTATGGTCCCAGTGCCCCCCCAGTCCTTGACCGCCACCTCCTCAGGATATAGAAAACACCAGCGTCTGTACCAATTGTCAGCAGGCACCTCGACGCCATGTACTGGGTACATCGGAGTCCTGGGTTCCAAAAGGCCCAGCTCCCCCACAACTCAATGGTCATGGAGTCGGCCATGCGCCGGCTTAAGAGCCAAAAAATGCACTTGTCGGTACCACCCGTCAGGGAAGCCTGAACCCTCGGCACAAGGCCTTTCAGGGCTCGATGCTAGCATTCCAAATCCATTCATGCCAGCTCTACATCAGCTTGTACCTGAAGGAACTATCAAGGGAGCTCAGGGATTCTAGGCAGGCCTCGATGGAGAACCCCCTGCAGAGGTTCAAGACCCTAACCTTGGTGGTAAAGGAATGCTCAAAGTTCCTGCCCCGAGCAGTCTATGATGGCTTTGAGTCATTGGCTAGGGTGGCTGCCACAGGCATCAGGGCATGACGCCAAGCATGGCTGCAGTCATCCGACCTGGAACAATGGGTGCAGGACAGACTGATCGATGTCCCCTGCACAGGTGAGAACCTGTTCAGAAAACCCATCGCAGACAACGCAACAGAGATAGAGACTGAGTATTGTGACGAGAACCAGGCTCTCGAAAAAGACCTCGGTGTGAGAGATCACATGCTGTGCTGAGAGTGAGCAGACGTGCAGAGCGCTCTCTCCAGGGACCCCCCTCCCCAAAGGACCCTCAAAATATCCCCTTTGGGATAGCTTGAGTACCCAAATCTAAAAGAGCAATGGCGGATAAGAATATAGCGTTCCTGGGGGCACCCAGAGCAGAACTGCTATGAAATCCGCACACTGGGACCAGGAAAAGTCAGGGCCAGTCAGCTCAAAAATGATAGAACAGCTGCCTTCCTCAAAATCACCATCGCAGACGGCACTCATGGAAGAGGTAACTGCGGCAGTGGCGGGGGCCCTAGCAAGCCAATTTTGGGACATAACGGGCAAGTGGACTCCCTAAACAAATCTTTTGGGAGTCGACTACAAGAAACAGAGCAACACATAAAAAAAAAATGGAAGAGACTGTTGCGACCCAAGCGCGGGAAATCCACCAGCTACAAACACAAGCAGAGGCACAGGCTACAAAAATAGATGACCTGGAGAACAGGAGTCATAGAAACAACTTGCGATTTGTGGGGGTTCCTGTTTCTATTAAGGACAGTGAATTAAAAAGCTACCTGGAAACACTGTTATCTATGACCCTCCCGCTGGGTGTGGCCTGCAGAAAACCATCAATCGAGCGGGCACATAGAGTGGGCCCGAATAGGCCCGAAGATCGCCAACTGCGCATTGTGATTGCAAAATTTCTCAATTATGCACAAAAAGATCAAATTTTGCGAGCAGCAAAGACCAAAGGCCCCATTACACATGTAGACCCACCTATGCATCTATCAGTATTATTCGGCGATGAAGATCTTATGCCCCAGTGTGCCAGCACCAATGGAGAACAAACTTAAATTTATGGCCCTCTACGTAGCCCGCCTGCGGGTATTTATCAATGGCACAACCAAGACCTTTGAATCCATGGAGGATGCCATGAAACATCTAAAAGAACTATGACCGACAACGTCGGGGACCAGGCACACAGTAAAGTACACCCTTGAGAAAAACTAAGAAAGAATGGACTACTGGGCCCAAGACCTCCTAAATAGCTGGGACAGGGAAAGGACCGGTTAATGAAGGAGAAATTAGGTGAGCAGACGGAGGGGTGGTGGATGAGGCCCAAAGCAACTTGATATTAGAACGGTCCTATGGCGAATCCCCACCAGAGGAGAGTCATAAATACAGGGAAACACTTGGACTTATGAATCAGAGACAGTGATTGAACAATTGTACCTTTGGATCTCTCTCTGTATATATACCTTTGTCATGTACTTCTTTATCAACACCGGTTATGGAGAGGAGAAAGGGGAAAATTGTGATGGGGGGATGGAGGGGGGCAAGGGGGGATCAGAGGGAGGGGAAAAGGAGGGTTAAAGTAAGATAGTGGGCAGAGGATTCTAGGAAAGGGTAGAGGAGGTCCAAGGGGTATCATCCTTGGGCAAAGAGGGGGGATGGCTAGCATAACCTAAAGAGGGATACCAGAGGAGATCCGGGCTAGATTGCTGATAGCGGCGGACCTGCCCGTCTGGGACAAGTCACCTCCAAACCCCAGTTTAAAGAGAGGAAAAGGGAAAATGGACCCTTACATCCCCAGGCCAAGGACAAGCCACCATAAAAATGATAAAAATGCAGATATCCCACGGCAGAGGGAAAGGAGAGAGGAGGAGGGGGGCCTTCCATGCCAATGGAGGGTAGAGACTACTTCACTAGACCATCAAGATCAGAAACAGGCTGAGAGTCCATTCATGGAACATATGCGGGATGAGAACCCCAATCAAATGTTACAAAGTTCTTCATCCACTGGCATGTCACAAATGTGACATAGTCCTTCTCCAGGAAACACACCAATCGGCAGCAGAACATATCATACTAAGACGAGATTGGGTGGGACAGATCTTTGAAACTCCAGCACAGGGCAGGAAAGGGGGGTAGTGATACTAATACATAAACGAATACGTTTGGTGTTTATGAAAGAGATCTACAATATCCATGGCCACTGTGTAATAATACATGGAGATCTGGAAGGCCGACCAATAACATTATGCAACATCTATGGACCAGAGGTATCGTTTTATGCACAAATAGCTTCCCAACTAGAACAGTTGCCAGAAACAGCAGTAGTAGTAGGTGGAGGGGGGGATTTAAACGGGATCTTAGACACACTAATGGACACCTCCCGAACTGCATAGGGCTCCCGCGAACATAGTAACCGAATCCTTAAACAACTCCTGAAGCGACTACACCTAGTGGACCCATGGCGGCTCCTACACCCATAGGACAAAGACTATACTCACCTTTCGAGAGCACACTGTACAAGTGCCCACATAGATTACCTTCTTGTCCCCGAAGATTTTTTCTCAAAGGTGGAAGACGCTCAAATAGGGCCAGAGGAGATCTCGGATCACACGATGATCTGGCTAGACTTGGCCTGGCACAAATCAAATGAAGGGTCACGTTTCCCATTAGAATTATACAAAGAGGAACAGTTCCACACATACATTAAGGAACGCTGACAGGCCTATAAAACTTATAATATACAACATCAAGATATCCCTGAGTTGTACTGGGAGGCAGCAAAAGCCGTGTTGAGAGGAGACATAATAGCATATTCCGCTAGGCGTAGATGTATGCTTAACGCATGGGTACTTCGGCCAGAGAAACAGGTGGTACGGGCAAAGCGACAACATGCCTTGCACCCCAAGGGAAACTCTCGTGCACGACTCTTAGAATTACAAGCAACACTAAACAAAGTCATAACTCAACGTGCAAAACAATCTCACATGTACTACAAATTATAGTGTTATAACTTTTTGGAAATAAAACAGGGAAGTTGCTAGCTAGATGTTTCTAAGTGGCACAAGCCTCAAATAGAGTTTCCATGCTGCAAGACAAGACAGGTCGGGTATGCAAGGAAAATAGTGAAATAGTACGATTCTTCCAAGCATTCTACCGGAAACTATACACAGCAGAACGGACATCCCCGGATAGATTAGAGGCATACATGCAACAATGCTCTCTCCTCCGGTTCGGAACTGCAGGTCTGAGAATTTGGGGCACCTATTACAATACAGGAGATTCGGCAGGGTATTACCAAAACACAATGCTGCAAGTCCCCTGGCCCAGATGGGGTCACAGCCGAATTTTATAAATTACTACAGGGTGAAATGGTAACCCCCTTAGTCGAGCTGTATCATGCCAGGGCACAATCGGTGACCTTTACATGGGGAGGCAACCATGCCTACATCACTTTAATCCCTAAGCCAGGGAAAGATCACACAGGGGCTGGTTCGTATCGCCCTATATTGCTTCTCAATTTTGACAGCAAGTTATATGCTAAGATCTTAGCAGACCGATTGGCAGTGTACCTGCCTCACTTGATACATGACTTCCAGATAGGCTTTGTGAGAGGCCATTACGTGTCAAAAAATATAAGAAAAATTATCGCATCCCTAGAGTGGGTATGCGAAAAACAGATCCCCTCGCTCCTGATCAGCTTTGACACCGAAAAGGCATTTGACAGGGTTAACTGGGACTACCTCTTTCAACTGCTGCCTTGTTATGGGCTAGGGGACTCCTTTATACAACAAATCCATACTCTATACTTGAAGCCCATAGCATCGGTATTAGTTAATGGAATGTTATTGGAACCATTTCCATTGGAGAGGGGGACCCCAGGAGTTTGCATACTACCAATTGCGCCATTACATACGTTCCATGCCAGGGGATAGTTTATCAACAGAGCAGGCTGGTCAAGTCTTGCTGTTCTTTGAAAGTGGAGACCAGGAGCGTATGTCCCTATCTAACTTAGTACAGAAACGAATGCATTGGCAAAGCCCGAAAGATTATCAGGTGCTGGAAAAACGATGGGCGGCTGAATTGGGCAGTCCTGTGGCAGAGGGTGAAGTAAGAAAAGTTCTGTAGCGCATCCCGAAATTAGTGCATTCATCTAGGCTCTGAGAACTTCAGTTGCAAGCAATATGCAGAGTCCAGTTTTCACCCTTGAGAGCCTTTCATAGTGGGATGGCACCCAATGGGGACTGCCTGTGGTGTGGAGCTATATTGGCAGATCTGGGGAACATGTGTAAATGTGTGCGGACTCAACGATATTGGTGTTGAATCCAGACATATATGTAGTCTCTGACTGGACAGTCCGTGGCATGGACGGGAGCTCTAGTGGTGTATGATTATCTTGCCCATACCAGCCCTAAGGGGCGCTGGGAGAAACTCTTAGTATGTAAGGCATGTGTGGTGGGAAATAGCCCTTGGTGCGTAACTGGAGAGAATGTCTAGGGACCCTCCTTATGGGACTGGCACAACTGCTTTCACCAGTTAATGATACAGGAACTGATGGCATCAAGGGGGAAGCTGGCGTGGCGAGCGAACTTTCTGGTACTTTGGGGGAGGGTACCTTGACATATTTGCCGGTGGTTAGGAATGAGCTCCTGACATTATGAGAAGGTCAGGTGGTAACCAAAAGAATGGGAACCTAGCGGGGAATCCATGCTTTTTAATTGAAGTGGAAGTTATGAATCACGATGAACCTGCAGAGCTTAGTAAAGGTGGGGAGGAGGAGGGGTGGAATATATGGATGTAAACAAAATAAAAACTGTTACTGTATATATAGGGAGGAGTAGCCTAGTGGTTGTGGCAAGGTACTTCAGGCCGGAAGGTCGGGGGTTCAAATCCCACTAGAGGACAGCAACCTTGGGCCGGAAGGACTGGGGTTTCTAGTCCCACAGATGCTCCTTGTGGTCTTGGGCAAGCCACTTAACCCTCCATTGCCCATGTTCCCTGTAAGTATTGGTGTATGTGTCTCATATCCCCGCGTGTTAAATGTATCCCCCAATTGTGTTGTGACTGCTTTGATTGAAGGATAAGGCGGTATACAAAACTGTCTAAATAAATAAATATGTTGTTGTATGGTTCGACCCAGGGTGAGGTATAAGAGCAAAGCCTCACCCAGGGAAATATCTGTTGACAGTTAATAAAAAGTATGATTACAAAAAGGGGGGGGGGGGTTAAAAATGAAAATCGTGAGATGACAACTTAGAGTGCAACTGTCAACGTTGAGGGTTCTTTTTCTTGTTTAATAATGTTATAGAAGATGTACAGTTTGTAAAACATGCATTTCCGAGGTGTTATAGAATGTGTAACATTTATATCTCAGTCTCAATAAAGACATTTAACTTAAAAAGACCTTAGTGCAACCCCAAAAGAAAACCCCAGGGAAAAAGCCCTTCTTCCCAAGGAAGAAAGGGGGCTTCGGTACTACTCCGCACTTTCAAGCTTTCTCAGGCTCTCAGCAGGCCCAGCAACAAAATGGCCAGGGACATGGTCCCAGAAAGCAAAAAGCTCCAGGCACCGGCTCAGGCCCAGCCCGGGGGAAGCTTTTGACTGCCTGGGTACAACCCCCACACCCCCAGGGGGTCGCCTAGCCCGGTTTGCCCACAAATGGACGGCCATCACCACCAATACCTGGGTGTTACAGGTGGTCAAAGAGGGTTACCTCCTCCACCTACAGCAGGCACCATCCCTGTTCTTCCCAGGAGAGCCCACCAGGCCTCTCCTTCACCAGACCCTGCTCCTCACCGAGCTAGCAGGACTACTTTGGGACAAAGCAGTGGAACCAGTCCCAAAACACCTCTGGGGCACCAGCTTCTTCTCCAGGTACTTCCTCATCCTCAAGAGAACTGAGGGCCTCGGGCCCATTCTTGACCTTCGAGAGCTTAACAGGTTTCTGGTTAGGGAGAAGTTCAAGATGCTCTTCCTTGGAACACTGCTGCCATTCCTCCAGCAGGAAGATTGACTTTGCTTCTTGGACCTAAAGGATGCCTACACTCGCATCCTAATCAACCCCAGCCACAAAAAATGCCTCCGGTTTGTTGTGGGGAGACAGCACTACCAATACAGGGTGCTGCCATTTGGGCTGGCCTCATCTCCAAGAGTCTTCACAAAGTGCCTTATGGTGGTTGCAGCCCATCTCAGACTTCAAGGGGCCTTCGTCTTCCCCTACCTGGATGACTGGCTCATAAAGGGGGACACAGCTACAGAGGCACAATGAGCCACCAGACACACCATAAACACCCTGCAGCACCTGGGGTTCGTCATAAACTACCCCAAGTCCGACCTCACGGCCCAGAACCTAGAGTTCATAGGGTCACAGTTGGACACCCTTCAGGCAAAAGCCTTCCTCCCTTAGGAGAGGTCAGTATTCCTCGGGGAATTAGCCGCAGAGGTGCAACGGTGCAGGACACTACCTACCCGGCTTCTCCACCTGCTGGGACACATGGCTTCCACGGTCCACATGACCCCCAGACGCCCTCCACATGAAGGCCGCCCAGTGATGCCTCTGCTCTCAGTGGACCCAAGCTGTAGGCAGGCTCAGAGACAGAATGCATGTGACCCGCCAACTGGCGGACTCCCTCAGATGGTGGCAGAACCCAGATCACCTTCAAGCCAGAATGCCCTTCCAGGTACCTGCCCCCCAGAAAGTCCTTACCACGGATGCTTCCCTAATGGGCTGGGGAGTGTATTGCGAGAACCTCCAGACACAAGACTGCTGGTCCCAGAAGAAATCTGAAATGCAGATCAACCTGCTGGAAATCAAGGCAATATTTCTGGCCCTCAAAGCCTTCCACTACCAGCTACAGCAGCACGCCATGCTGATCCAGATGGACAACCAGGTTGTGGTATTCTACCTGTATCCTATTTCTGTCTCCCCTGTCTTCCGAGTAGTGTTATTTCCCTTTCCTCCTGTTGATTTTTCCTGCATGTGTCATTGCAAAATGGCTCCTCTGGCTCCACGTATTGGCACATTGGTACACCCCTGCATGTTCTTAATGATATTGCGGAAGGGCTGTCAGGTAAGATTTGTCTCTTTGCAGGTGATACCAAAATCTGCAATAGAGTAGACACCCAGGAAGGAGTAGATAACATGAGGAGGGATCTAGCTAAGCTTGAAGAATGGTCTAGAATTTGGCAGCAGAGATTTAATGCTAAAAAATTCAGGGTCATGCATTTGGGCTGCAAAAATCCAAGGGAGTGGTACAATGTGTAGGGGGTGAAGTACTTCTGTCCACAAAAGAAAAACGGGACCTGGCGTGATTGTATCTTTTCTTAAAATAGCTAAACAGGTAGAAAATGAGAAGGCGAAAGCTAGAAGGATGCTTGGGTGAACATGGAGAGGAATGACCAGCAGAAAAAAGGAGGTGATAGTGCATCTGCATAATTCTTTTGTGTGACCTCATTTGGAATATTGAGTGCAATTCTGAAGACCACACCTTCAAAAGTGTGGAGTCTGTGCAGAGGGTGGCTATTAAAATGGTTAGTGGTCCTCATCATAAAGCATATGAGGACAGACTTAAATATGTATACTTTCGAAGAAAGGCGGGATAGAGAAAATAGGGACATTTAAATATTTCTGTGGCATAAATGCGCAAGAGGAAAGCCTCTTTTGATTGAAAGCAAGCTCTGCTATGAGGGTGAAAGGAGATAGACTCGGGAGTAATATGTAGAAATATTTCTCCAGGACCAAGCAGGAAGTCAGTCCTCACATATGGGTGACGTCAGCGCCGACGGAGCCCTCGCGGAGCAATTTCCCCAGCTTTCAAAGAAAGCCTTTGGGAATTGCAGCGCGCATGCGTGGTCCCCTTCCGGCCCAAGGGTGCCATCTTGCTCTGTCTTCTTTTTTCCGCGGAGCCCTACAGACGCTGTTTGTGATCGCCGCAGAAAAAGTTGATTTTATTTCTTATTCTTTTCTCGGTTCGACGCCGGATCCTTTTCCTGCCCGGACCCGCTACGCCGGTAACGGGTCCGTTCTTTATTTTTCGGTTTTTTGTCCTTCGTGACAAGCGTTCGCGCCATTTTTTCTTTTTCACTGGCAGCCCTGTCTTTTGACCTCGCAGGGGCCCTTTTTCCCCCGATGGCTGCCAGCGGGTTTAAAAAGTGTGATCGGTGTAAGAAACTTATGTCTCTTACCGACACACATGACTGCTGCCTCCACTGCCTCGGACCCGATCATGACCCGATGATCTGTAGTCCGTGTGGCAAGATGTCCTCAAAAGCGTTGAGGAGTCGGCAGCATCAAAGAGAACTAATCTTCTCTGACTCCGCGTCCGGCCAGGCCCGGACCTCGTCAGAAGCTTCGACGTCCCGGGACTCCGGTCCTGAGCATCGTCTGAGTTCCTCTGAGCGGGGGTCTCCTGCCCGGGAACATCATAGGAAGAAGAAACCCGCGAGGGCGGCGTCGGTGGACGCTCCTGGTTCCTCGAGGGCCAGGTCGCATAGCCCCGATAGCCGTCCCGGGTCCTCGGAGTCGGAGAGGCCTTTGAAACATCCTCGTCTCAAAATGGAGTCTCCTGGACACATGAGTACTGTAGTCCTCGTGGACTCACCTCCGAAGGAGCCGACGTCGGGGCCCGAGTCGGGGGCTGCTGGGTCTCCTGAGCTCGGACTCAGGTTGACGGCCTTGGAGAGCAGTTTGGCTGCCTTCATGGACCAGCAGCGGGCATTGATCGCTGGCCTCGCCAGTGCATCTGCCCCAGCCACCGGGACGTCGACCCCGGAGACCGAGTCGATCCTCGGTCGCGGTCTCCCTCGGCCTCCCGTTCGGGACCGAGGTCGTCGACGCCCTCGGCATCGGGGCGGAGGGCATCGGTGCCCGACCGGAGCCGCTCGATTCCTCCTCCGAGGAGTCAGCCTGGGAATTGGAGGACGAAGAGTCACCTGGTACTTTTCGGTCTCGGTGCTTCCCATCGGACTCACCCGAGTCCGAACCTCGGAGACGGTCCCCCCCCCGGAGGACACCCGGTTCTCGGACTTCGTGCGGGATATGGCCAAGGCCTTGGCATTCCCCGCGGATCCCGAGGAGGAGCCTCGAGCCGAAGAGCTCAATGCCCTCCAGTATGACTCTCCCCCAAAGGAGGCCTTTACTGTACCGGTTCCTCCGATGCTGGAGCGGCTTCTCTTCCGCATGTGGGAGAGCCCGGCGTCGGCACCAGTGTTAAGCAAGCGGGTCGATTCCATTTATCGAGTCCGCAAGAGCCCCGGTTCTAAAAGGCACAACTACCGCACCATTCCATGGTGGTGGAATCGGCCATGCATCGACTCAAGAGTCAGAAGATGCACTCCTCGGTGCCTCCCGGCCGGGAGGCCCAGAACCTGGATGCCCTCGGTAGGAAGTGCTTCCAGGGCTCTTTGCTTGCTTGTCGAGTCCAGACCTACCAGCTCTATATGGGCATGTACCTCCGAGACCTGGCAAAAGAAATTGCCGGGTTCTCTGCTGGTCTCTCCGAGGAACCTTTGCAGAGGTTCCAAGCCTTGTCCACTGGTATTCGAGAGTGCTCGAAGTTTATCTCTCGAGCAGCCTACGATGGCTTCGAAGCATCGGCTCGAGTAGCCGGAGCCGGCATCGGTGCCCGCCAACAGGCTTGGCTTCAGTCATCCGACCTCGAGCCATGGGTACAGGACAAGTTGGTCGATGTCCCCTGCAGAGGTGAAAACCTCTTTGGCAAGCCCATGGCTGAAAAGGCTGCACAGATCGAGACGGAGACTCTGACCAGGACTAGGCTGTCCAGAAAAACCTCTGCCCCTTCTCAGAAGAAGAAGGGCTCAGGGAAAAAGCCCTTTTACCCGAGGAAGGCGGCTGCCTATAAACACTACCCTCAGTATCAGGCCTCAGCAGCTCCCCAAAAGGGTCAGCAGGCCAAGGGACGGGGTAATGGGTCCCATAGGCAGCAGGCCCCCAAGCCCACAACACCAGCCCCTGCTCAGCAGGGTGGGGGTTTTTGACTCCCTCAGCATAGCCTCTTCCCCTCCACTGGTTTCTCTCAGCACAGGAGGCCAGCTGGTCCACTTTGCCCACAGGTGGTCAGCCATCACATCAGATACCTGGGTGCTTCATATAGTTCAGAAAGGCTATCTTCTACACTTTCACCAGGTACCTCCCTCCTACTTTCCAGGGGAGCCTCCAAGACTCCCTCTGCACAGGGACTTACTCCTTCAGGAGTTAGCAAGTCTTCTTCAGAAACAGGCTGTGTAACCGGTGCCCCACCACCTGAGAGGTCACGGCTTTTATTCCAGGTACTTTCTGATACCAAAAAGAACAGGAGGCCTCAGACCCATCCTGGACTTGCGAAACCTCAACAAGTTCCTGGCAAGGGAAAAGTTCAAGATGCTTACCCTTGGAATCCTGCTGCCCTACCTCCAGCAGGGAGACTGGCTATGCTCCTTGGATCTAAAGGATGCCTATACTCACATCCTTATTCATCCAGACCACAGACAATATCTCAGGTTTGTTGTGGGAGGAAATCATTACCAGTACAGAGTACTGCCCTTTGGCCTATCCTCCGCCCCCAGGGTGTTCACCAGATGCCTAGCAGTGGTGGCGGCCTATCTCAGACTTCAAGGCCTTTTTGTATTTCCATACCTGGACGACTGGCTCATCAGAGGCCAGTCTTCCCAAGAGGCCACTCAGGCCACTCATCGCACTGTGACTCTGCTCCAGCACTTGGGATTTGTCATAAACTTCGCAAAGTCCACTTTGCTCCCCTCTCAAAATCTCGAATTCATAGGCGCAAGGTTGAACACACTTCAGGCGCGGGCCTTCCTGCCTCTAGACAGGGCACACAGGCTCATAGATCTCGCCAGCCACTTTAACAGCAATTCCCTGGTCTCTGCCAGGCAATTTCTGAGACTGCTCGGCCATATGGCCTCCACGGTCCATGTGACCCCCAATGCCCGCCTGAACATGCGACCTGCTCAGTGGTGCCTTCGCATTCAATGGCATCAGGCCACGGGGAACCTGGCAGACTCAGTACAGGTATCCGACCTGCTGGTCTCTTCTCTGCGGTGGTGGCTTCATCTGCCAAACCTGGTGCTGGGAGTGGATTTTCAATCTCCTCCGCCTTCTCAGGTGCTGACAACCGATGCTTCTCTCCTAGGTTGGGGAGCACATTGCCAAGGGACATGTACTCAAGGCCTCTGGACTCCTTGGGAGTCTGCTTAGCAGATAAACTTCCTGGAGCTCAGAGCCATTCGCCTAGCTCTGAGAGCCTTCTCCCACCTCACTTCTCACCAGTCTGTGCTGGTCCAAACGGACAACCAAGTTGCAATGTTCTACGTGAACAAACAAGGTGGAACAGGCTCCTTCCTTCTCTGTCAGGAGGCACAAAAACTGTGCTCTTGGGCCGTCCACCACGACATCCTCCTCAAAGCTGTCTATCTCCCAGGTCAGGAAAATTACCTGGCAGACAAGCTAAGCAGGATCCTCCTACCACACGAGTGGAGATTGGATCCATTGGTGGTTCAGCGGATCTTTCTCAAGTGGGGCCTCCCCACCATGGATCTGTTTGCCAGTCCTCTGAACCGGCAGCTTCCCAGATTCTGCTCTCGACAACCACATCCTCTCAGAGTAGCGGCAGATGCTTTTCTGATTCCATGGTCCACAGGCCTCTTATATGCCTTTCCTCCCACGCCACTGGTGTCTCGCACGCTCTTCAAGGTTCTCAGAGACAGAGCCTCAATGATCCTAGTGGCTCTCCGGTGGCCGAGACAGCCCTGGTTCCCGCTTCTGATGCAGCTGGCGGTGGACACTCCTCTTCCTCTGGGGTTTCAACCCGATCTCCTGTCACAGGATCAGGGGACTCTTCTACACCCCAACCTCCGGTCCCTTCATCTGATGGCCTGGCTGCTGAAAGGGTAGTCCTTGCTCCCCTCCTGCTGCCTCGGGAGGTGGAAGAGGTCGGTTCAACGTGTGGTGTGCTCAGCAGTCTGAAAATCCCTTCTCCTGCTTGGTGGCAGTGGTCTTGCAATATTTATTTTATTTATTTATTTATTTATTTAGTATACCGCTACTTCCAGCGATCAGCAGCGTTTTTTGATTACAGATTGGAAATTGTCAAATCATGACAGGAAAGTTTTGAGGTATAAACACATTGATTAGACAGGAAAGCACAGCACACAGAGAACTATTTTACAGGGAACATGGGCTATGGAGGGTTAAGTGGCTTGCCCAAGGCTTGCTTTACCTCTCCAATCTGGGCCTTAAGTCCAACTCTGTCAGGGTCCACCTCAGTGCTCTCTCTGCGCATCACGCACCGGTGGATGGCAGGCCTCTTTCCAACCACCCTTTGGTGGCTCGTTTTCTCCGAGGCCTCCTTCTCCTTAAGCCTCCTTTGCGCCCACCAGCCCCTGAATGGGATCTGAATGTGGTCTTGCAGCGGATTACCTGTCCGCCCTTTGAACCTATGGCTACCTGCCCTCTTCGTTTTCTTTCCTGGAAAACCTTGTTCTTGGTAGCCCTTACCTCTGCTAGGCGCGTTAGTGAACTTCAGGCCCTAGTGTCTGATCCTCCTTACACTAGATTCTGCAGGAATAGGGTAGTCTTACGGACTCACCCTAAGTTTCTTCCAAAAGTGGTATCCCCTTTTCACCTCAACCAGGAGGTGGTTCTTCCGACCTTCTTTCCCAGGCCGCACACCAGCCGGGCTGAAATCGTCCTGCATACCCTGGACTGTAGGAGGGCCTTATCCTTCTACCTTGACCGTACGCGGGAGCATAGGAGGGCTGTTCAGCTCTTCGTTTCTTTTGACCCCAATAAGTTGGGGCTACCTGTCTCCAAGCGTACTTTGTCCATATGGATTGCTGACTGTATCACTTGGGCTTATGGGGCGGCCGGCCTCTCGTTGGAGGGTCGAGTCACGGCTCATCGTGTTAGGGCGAAGGCTGCGTCAGTGGCTCATCTCCGCTCTGTTCCGTTGGCAGACATTTGCCGGGCCACTACTTGGTCTTCAAGCCAGACCTTTGCGGCCCATTACTGCCTGGAGAGGGAGTCCCGCAGGGACAGTGCTTTCGGTCAGGCAGTCCTCCATAATCTCTTTGAGGTTTAGGCAACTCCTACCCTCCGGCCCTGATGTTGGGCTACCGGTCGGGGGCGTTTTCAGAGAAGATTCCTTCCTTCTGTGCTGCTGAGCTAGAGGGAGCTCATTTTTCCACTTGAGGTCTCCGGTAGCCTTAAGCTTGGGAGTCCCATATGTGAGGATTGACTTCCTGCTTGGTCCTGGAGAAAGAGTAGTTACTCACCTGTAACAGGTGTTCTCCAGGAGCAGCAGGAATCAGTCCTCACAACCCTCCCTCCTCCCCTTGGAGTTGCAGTCCTATCACTTCGTTTTTGCTAATTTTTGCTGTCTTTTAGCTATGTCATCAGACTGAGCAAGATGGCACCCTTGGGCGGGAAGGGGACCGCGCATGCGCGCTGCAATTCCAAAAGGCTTTCTTTGAAAGCTGGGGAAATTGCTCCGCGAGGGCTCCGTCGGCGCCGACGTCACCCATATGTGAGGACTGATTCCTGCTGCTCCTGGAGAACACCTGTTACAGGTGAGTAACTACTCTTTCTTTCTCCAGGTACAAGTAGGAAGTCAGTCATCATATATGGGTGATGTCGACGCCGATAGAGCCCTCGCAGAAGCATCTCTCTAGCTTTCAAAGAAAGCCTTTGGGAGATGCTACCACACATGCCTGATCCCCTTCCTGCCCAAGGATGCCATCTTGCTCAGTCTCCCTTTTTCCGCGGAGCCCTTCGGATGTTCATCTTGTCCCCCCTAGAAAAAAGTTGATTTCTCTGTACACCTGTATGCTTTTTCCGGCTTGCGCTGGCTTCTTTCCCACCTGTAAGATCTGCTGCCCTGATACTGGGTCTCAGATCTTAGATATTCTTAAATTTTGTTTGTTGGGTTTTTCTAGCGCTTTTGCGGTCATTTCCCACTGGCCATGCTGAGGGTTTTTGACCTCATGGGGGTCCTTTTTGCCCCAATGGCCACCGGTTTCAAAAAATGAGATCGGTGCTCAAAAAACATGTCTCTCACCGACACTCATGACTGTTGCCTCCAGTGTCTGACGCCGACCATGACCCGGAGGAATGCTCCTTATGTAAGAAAATGTCTGCATCGGCCATCCAGAGCTGTAGGTTAATGCAAGACAACCTCTCCCATAAGGCAGATTCTACCCCAGTATCCCTGGTAGCCCTGCGTGCCAAGGCTCCACGTGGTTCCTCGAGTCGCAAAAGGCCCCAACGGATTATGAGCGGCCTCGCAGGCACTCCGAGCAGGGGCCCCCGGAGCAGACATGTAAGAAGAAAAAGAAGACTTCAAGAGCCTTGTCTTGAGAGGCGGACAAGCCCGGGAAATCCTGGGTGCAGTCCCTTAGCAGACTTCCGAAGACTCGGAGTGGGAGCAGCCTCGAAAGGTACCTTAGATTGAACCTGAGGCCTCCGGCTACAGCCCACAGTCCCCCGAAGGCCATCCCATCGCAGTCCCCCTCCTCGATACCAGACCTGTTGCCCCCAGGTGACAGTGTCCAAGGCTGCCCTGGAGTGGGAAGCCCGCATTTTGGCCCTTGAATGTAGCATTTCTTTATTCATTGCATCTCAGCAGGCGCGATGCCCGGCTCTGCCGGTGCTCATGCCGAGACCACAGGGACCGTGGCACCGAGGACTTCCCGAGCCACCAATGCAATCTTCTAGAGCCAGACAACTCAGGCAGATCCTCGGCGAAGGTCTCGATCCTGCTCCAGCTCCTCAGGGGTGAGGTCTTCGCAGGCGAGTGCTTCTGGCTTCGGCCATGCCTCGGCCTCGAAGCTCTGAAGACCGGAGATGGCAGCGCTCATGGAGCCACCAAGCCTCAAGTCTTCCTCAGACTTCTCAGATTGGGAGTCCAATGTCGAGATGTCCCTGGAGTCTCAGGTCCACCGAGACCTCCCATCTGACTCGTCTCCACTGCCGACCAAATGCCGGTCCCCACCCAAGGACACCTCGTTCCTTGAGTTTGTTCGGCACATGGCTCGGGCCCTCTCCCTCATGACAGAGTCGGAGGAGGACCCCCGTACAGAGGAGTTAGATATCCTCCAGTACGAGGCACCACCTAAGGAGACCCTGATGGTCCCGGTTCCTTCCATCCTCAACTGGTGGCTCCTTCGAATGTGGGAGACCCCAGCATCTGTGCCCATCGTTAGCTGCCACTTGGACACAATGTACCAGGTCCAACGTGGCCTGGAGTTACGAAAGGTGCAACTCCCTCACACCTCCATGGTGGTTGAGTCAGCCATGTGCCGATAGAAGAGCCTGAAGACACACTTGTCAGTGCCCCTGGGCAGGGAGTCTCGAGTCCTCAATGCCCTTGGATGGAAATGTTACAAGGGCTTGATGCTGGCATGCTGCACCAACTCTGTATTGGCATGTTCCTCCGGGACCTTGCAAAGGCACTTGGAGGCTTCACGGCTGGCCTCGATGGAGACTACCTCCAACACTTCCAGACACTTAAACCAGGTCTGTTGGCAAGTGCTCTAAGTACTTGTCCCAAGCCACATACAGTTGTTTTGAGACCAGTGCGAGGGTGGCTGCAGCGGGCCTCCAGTTCTCTGACCTCGAGCAATAGGTACAGGAGAAACTGCTTGACGTCACATGTCTTGGGGAATAACTCTTCAGTAAGCCTGTGGAGGACAAGGCATCTGAGATCGAGACAGAGTATTTAGACTTGACTCTTGAGGAAAACTTCAACTCTTCTGAGGAAGAAGCCGCAGGGAAAGAAGCCCCCTTTCCATAGGAAAGGTCAATCCTACTGCTATCCTCCTTATCCGGCCACCCAGACTCCTCAGCAGAGTCATCAGCCTAAGGGGGCAGGCTAGGGCCCTCACAAGCCCAAGGGCACCAAACCTCAGACACTGGCCCCAGCCCAGTCTGGGTCGGGGTTTTGATGCCCCCTGCATAGCCTCGCTGCCTGCAAGAGGTTGCCTGGTCCATTTCACCCACAGGTGGGCCGCCATCACCACTGACTCATGGGCACTTTGGGTGGTAAGGGAAGACTACCTCCTCCACCTAGACCAGCTACTTCCACTCTTCTTTCCTGGGGAGCCGCTTCAGTCTCCCCTGTACCAGGCCCTGTTGGAGCAAGAACTGCTAGGTCTTTTCAGGGACAGGGCTGTGGAGCCCGTTCTTCTGCACCTGAGAGAAAAAGGGTTTTACTCCAGATACTTCCTGGTCCCAAAAAGAACAGGAAGGCTAAGGGCCATCCTGGACCTGAGAAACCTCAACAAATTCCTGGTGTGGGAGAAATTCAAGATGCTTTTCCTTGGAATACTGCTGCCCTACCTCCAGCAGGGAGATTGGCTATGCTCCTTGGACTTAAAGGGTGCTTATACCCACATCTTTATCCATCCCACTCACAGACAGTACCTCAGGTTTATGGTCGGGGGTGATGATTACCAAAACAGGGTACTTCCCTTCGGTCTGGCCTCCGCACCAAGGGTCTTCGCCAAATGCCTAGCAGTGGTGGCCGCACATCTTCGTCTCCAGGGGGCCTTCATCTTCCCTTATCTCTATGACTGGCTAGTAAGAGGGGACATGTCTTCAGAGGCACTGCAGGCCACGGGCCGAACCATCCATGTCCTGCAATACCTGGGATTTCTGGTAAATCACCCATAATCCCACCTTACCCCAACACAGGACTTAGAGTTCATAGGGGCTCACTTGGACACTCTCTAGGACAGGGCGGATCACCTTACGGTCCTAGCAGCGGAAGTCCAACGCCACCGCACCATGTCGGCGCAGGCCATGCTTCGCCTTCTCGGCCACATGATCTCCACGGTCCACGTGGTCCCCAACGCCCGCCTCCACATGCGGGCAGCTCAGTGGTGTCTCTGCTCACAGTGGACCCAGGCCACTGGCCGACTCCGGGACAGAATATCAGTGTCCCGTCAGTTGGTGGAATTACTCAACTAGTGGCAGGATGCATGGCATCTGCGATGGGGCATGCCCTTCCAGCCCCCAAACCCCCAGAAAGTGCTCATGACAGATGCTTCCCAGCTGGGCTGTGTCCCACTGCGAGGATCTGCGCACCCAGGGGCTCTGGTCCCCTGAGGAAAGCCAACAGCAGATCAATCTGCTGGAACTCAGGGCCATCTTCCTTGCGCTGAAGGCCTTCCAGCACCGCCTGCAGCACCAGTCAGTGCTCATCCAGATGGACAACTGGGTCACAATGTTCTACCTGAACAAGCAGGGAGGGACAGGTTTCTACCGCTTGTGCCAGGAGGCAGTGGCCCTCTGCTTGTATGCGATCAGACAGGGCAAGCTCCTCAGAGTGGTTATACCTTCCAGGCCAGGACAACACTTTGGCAGACACGCTGAGCAGGGTCCTCCAGCTGCACAAGTGGCACCTAGACCCCAGGTTGGTACTGCGGCTGTTCTGGCTGTGGGGCACTCCGAGCCTGGACCTCTTTGCCAGTCCGACCAACACTTTGCTACCGCGTTTCTGCAGCCCTCACTCTCATCCAGCTCGGATAGCAGCTGATGCATTCCTGCTCCCTTGGTCAGAGGGTCTGCTGTATGCTTTCCCTCCCACACAACTGAGTGCAGACCCTGCTCAAGATCCAGCGTGATGGGGCTTCCCTCATTCTGGTGGCCCTGAGGTGGCCCAGGCAGCCTTGCTTCCCTCTGCTGCTCTGCTTCTTGATAGAGTCTCCCTCTCTGGGCTCCCCGGGACTTTTAACCCAGGAGGAGGGTTTGGTCCTCCATCACTACCTGGGCTCCTTGTCCCTCAAGGCATGGCTACTAAACGGGTTGCCCTAGCGCTCCTCAACCTTCCGAGAGAGGTGGAAGAAGTCCTCCTGGCCTCTTGCAAGACCTCCACAAGACGGGCCTACACCTTCAAGAGGCGCAGGTTCTTTGTGTGGTGCACAGAGCAACAGGTGAACCCATTCTCTTGCCTGATGTACCTGTGGTGCTCCAGTACTTCATTTCTCATGATCCAGGCTTAAGTCAAACTCTGTCAGGGTGCATATAAGTGCCCTCTCCGTGAACTACCACTCGATAGAGGGCAAGCCTCTATTTCCAGGAACAAGCAAGAATGTAGTTCTTACATATGGGTGACATCCGGTACCAACAGAGCCCACGAGGGAAGCTCCCCAGCTACCAATAGGAAAGCATTTGGGAGCAATCCATTGCGCATGTGCTGGTGCCTTCCCACTCTTCTAACTGACTCTCCTCAGTTCTTCTTTTTCCGCGGAGCCGACAGGTTTAACTCCTGCCAATGAAGAAACCCTTACTTTCACTGCGTATCATGCGATACCAGTTTCTTCTTTTCTATCTTTATTCCTTTTTCTTTCCTCTCTTCAAGAGAATACAAAAGGGGCCTCGGGAACCGAGCCAAAATATTTAGGGAACTCTTCCCCACAGACACCCTGTCTTTGGCCTCAACTTCAAGGGTGTCATCAAGTTCTCTAACCTCCAAGCACTCTAAAGAATCCAGGCACGGAAAGAAGAGAACCCAAAACCCCTCTCCTTCACACCCAAAGAAGGACACTTCATGGTCCGGACATCGGATGGAACCAGAGGACATCGAGCGACACCACCACGATACTCGACACCGGCACCGCCGCTATACTCCAGAGTCCGGATTCTGAGGATCTTAGGGATTTTGTACCGGAGACCTCCTCCACAATCCAGTACCTGGAGAAAATCCCCACCGGACGACACGTCATTTCAAGAATTAATTCGGGACATGACAACAGGACTTTCCATCCTTGCAGCTTCGGAGACGGAACCCAAGGCAGAGGAGGTGGAGATATTGCAATACCCGACTACACCAAAGGAAGGCACCACCCTTCCAGTACATTGCATCCTCCATAACTTAATGTTGAGGATGTGGGAGACACCTTTAACCATCTCACCCATTAGTCACCGGCTTGATACTATGTATCGAGTCCCTGAATGCCCGGGCTTTCAGAAGCCGCAGCTTCCCCACCACTCTATGTTAGTGGAATGGTGATGTGCCACATTAAAAGCGGGAAAACACATGCATCCCTTCCTCCAGGCCGAGAATCAAGAACCCTCGATTCCTTCACTCACTGTACTTTCCAGGCTTCCATGTTAGCTAGCCAAATCAACTCCTACACCCTCTACATGGGGATGTTCCTAAAGGGGCTGAATAAGGGCGGGCTTTCTACTTTTCCTTCCAGAAGAGAAACACCCAGCCTTCTCCAGGACCAAGCAGGAAGTCAGTCCTCACGTATGGGTGACATCAGCGCCGACGGAGCCCTCGTGCGGAGCATTTCCCCAGCTTTCAAAGAAAGCCTTTGGGAATGCAGCGCGCATGCGCGGTCCCCTACCCGCCAAAGGGTGCCATCTTCCTCAGTCATTTTTTTCCGCGGAGCCCAATGGACGTGAGTTTGTGTCACCTGGGAAAAGTAGATTTTTTTCGGCTATTTTGGCTTTTTCTGGTCCGGTTCGACGCCAGTTCCCCTTCCTGCCTGGGCTCGGTACACCGGTATCGAGTCCGGAATTTTGATTTTCGTTTTTTGTCCTTCGTGACTAGCATTCGCGCTCTTTTTGTGTTTTCACTGGCAGCCCGGTCTTTTGACCTTGCAGGGGCCCTTTTTCCCCCGATGGTTGCCAGCGGGTTCAAAAAGTGTGATCGGTGCAAGAAACTTATGTCTCTCACCGACACACATGACTGCTGCCTCCGCTGCCTCGGGCCTGACCATGATCCGCTGGTCTGTGGCCCATACGACAAAATGTCGTTGAAGGCACTTCGGAGCCGTCAGCATCAACATGAGAGAATTTTCTCAGAGTCCGTGTCTGGCCGGGCCCAGACTTCGTCAGAGGCATCGACATCTCGGGAGTCTGACCCCGAGCGCCATCGGGGTTCCTCTGAGAGGGAGTCTCCCACCCGGGAGCACAAAAGGAAGAAGAAGCTTGCGAGGGCGTCGTCGGTGGAGGCTCCTGGGTCTTCGAGGGCCAGGTCGCGTAGCCCTGACCGCCACCCCGGGCTCTCGCAGTCAGAGAGGCCGTCCAAGTTACCTCGCGTGGAGCCAGAGTCCCCGAGTCACATAAGTGCTGTTGTCCTCATGGACTCTCCTCCGGGAGAGCCGACGTCGGGGGCTGCTGAGTCTCCTGAGCTTGGACTCAGGATGACGGCCTTGGAGAGCAGCTTGGCTGCCTTCATGGAACAGCAGCGGGTGCTGATCGCCAGTCTGACCGATGCATCTGCCCCGACCACCGGGACCTTGACGTCCAAGTCGACCACGGAGACCGAGCCGATCCTTGAGTCAATGAAGTCTCGAGTTGATCCTCGGTCAAGGTCACCCTCGACCTCCCGTGCGGGACCGAGGTTGTCGACGCCGATACCCTCGGTGTCGGGGCGATGGCACCGAGGTCCGCATGGCTGGAGCCGCTCGATTCCTCCTCGGAGGACGAGGAGTCCCCGGACACCTTCCGGACCCGGTGCGTCCCTTTGGACTCACCAGAGTCCAAGCCTCGAAGAAGTCCCCCCCCCCCCGTTGGATACCCGGTTCTCGGACTTCATGAGGGACATGGCCAAAGCCTTGGCCTTCCCTGCGGATGCTAAGGAGGAGCCTCGAGCTGAGGAGCTCGATGCCCTCCAGTATGACTTTCCTCCGAAGGAAGTCTTTACTGTACCGGTTCCTCCGATGCTGGAACGGCTACTCTTCCGTATGTGGGAGGCACCAGCCTCGGCGCCGGTTCTTAGCAAACGGGTCAGTTCCATTTATCGAGTCTGTAAGAGCCCTGGGTTCCAAAAGGCGCAGCTACCGCACAACTCCATGGTTGTGGAATCGGCCATGCACCATCTGAAGAGTCAGAAGATGCACTCCTTGGTGCCCCCCGGCCGGGAGGCCCGGAACCTGGATGCCCTTGGTAGAAAGTGCTTCCAGGGCTCTATGCTATCTTGCTGTGTCCAGACCTACGAGCTGTACATGGGCATGTACCTACGAGACCTGGCAAAGGAGATTGCCGGGTTCTCAGCTGGCCTCTCCAAGGAACCTTTGCAGAGGTTCAAGGCTTTGTCAACAGGGATCCGAGAGTATTCAAAGTTTATCTCTCAAGCAGCCTATGATGGCTTTGAGGCTTCGGCCTGGGTAGCCACGGCCGGCATCGGTGCACGCCGTCAGGCCTGGCTACAGTCATCAGACCTGGAGTCATGGGTGCAGGACAAGTTGGTCGATGTCCCCTGCCGAGGTGAAAACCTTTTTGGTAAGCCCATGACTGAAAAGGCTGCAGAAATCGAGACTGAGACTCTCACCAGGACAAGGCTGTCCAGGAAGACTTCTGCCCCATCTCAAAAAAAAAAAGGGCTTGGGAAATAAGCCCTTTTTCCCGAGGAAGGGTGCTGCCTACAAATCCTACCTTCAATATCAGGCCTCTTCAGCTCCTCAACAGGGCCAGCAGGCCAAGTGGCAGGGGCATGGGCCCCATAGGCAGAAGACCCCCAAGCCGCCAGCTTCGGCTCCTGCACAGCAAGGAGCAGGGTTTTGACTCCTACAGCATAGCCTCTCCTCCGCCGGTGGCTCCATTCAGCACAGGGGGTCGGTGGCCCTGTACGCCTACAGGTGGCCAGCCATCACAGGGGATTCCTGGGTACTGAGCATAGTCTAGCAGGGCTACATGCTCCACTTCCACCAGCTACCCCCCTCCTATTTTCCAGGGGAGCCTCCCAGACTCCCTCTACACAGGAACCTCCTCCTTCAGGAGTTGGCAAGACTTCTAAAGGAACAGGCGGTGGAACCGGTGCCTCACCACCTGGAAGGGCAAGGCTTCTACTCCAGGTACTTCCTGGTACCAAAAAGGACAGGGGGCCTCCGGCCTATCCTAGACTTGCAAAACCTAAACAAATTTCTGGAGAGGGAAAAGTTCAAGATGCTTACCCTTGGGATACTCCTGTAAGATTAGACACCCTTCAGGCAAGGGCCTACTTGCCCGAGGACAGGGCTCACAGACTGATGGACTTGGCCAACCAGTTCCACAGCAGTTCTCATGTGTCCGCCAGGCAATACCTGCGGCTACTGGGCCACATGGCATCCACGGTGCATGTGACTCCCAAAGCCCGCCTGCACATGCGACCTGCTCAATGATGCCTCTGAGCTCAGTGGACGCAGGCCACAGGCGGCCTCCGAGACAGAATAGAGGTGTCCAAACTACTTTTGGACTCTTTACAGTGGTGGCTACATCTCCCAAACCTTCCCAGGTGGGTACCTTTTCAGGCTCCAGCACACACAAGGGTGCTGATGACCGATGCTTCTTTAATGGGCTGGGGTGCACATTGCCAGGGCATGTGCACTCAAGACCGGTGGCCTCCTTGGGAGGCCACGCAGCAAATAAATCTTTTGGAGCTTCGAGCAATCCGCTTACCATTACAAACATTTTCTCATGCCCTATCTCACCAGTCTGTCCTAATTCAGACGGACAATCAAGTGGCAATGTTCTACATGAACAAACAAGGGGGCAAGGGGTCCAGGCTCCTATATCGGGAGGCACTGGCCCTGTGTTCCTTTGCAGTCAATCAAAGCATGTTTCTCAAAGCTGTTTATCTACCTGGTCAGGAGAATTTCCTAAGAAACAAGCTAAGCAGGATTCTCCAGCCTCACAAATGACAGTTGAATCCATTGGTGGTCCAGCAGATCTTCCTCTGCTGGGGACTTCCAGCCATCGATCTCTTTGCAAGTCCACTAAATAATCAGCTGCCCAGGTTCTGCTCCAGACAGCCACATCCCCTGCGGATAGCAGTGGATGCTTTCCTGATCTCTTGGTCTACGGGCCTCCTGTATGCGTTTCCTCCCATGCCCCTGGTGGCCCGAACTCTGTTCAAGATTCTCCAGGACAAGGCCTCGGTGATTCTGATAGCCCCCAGATTGCCGAGGCAGCCGTGGTTTCCACTTCTGCCGCAGTTGGCGGTGGAAACCTCATTCCCTCTGGGGTTGCAACACGATCTCCTGTCTGAGGATCAGGGTTCCCTTCTGCACCCAAATCTCAGGTCCCTCAATCTGATGGCCTGGCTGCTGAAAGGATAGTTCTAGCTCCCTTACTTCTACCTAAGGAAGTTAAGGAGGTGGTCTTGGCCTCTAGGAGGCAATCCACCAGAAAGTCCTATGCCCTCAAGTGGCGTAGGTTTACGGTATGGTGTGCTCAGCGCAATGAAGATCCTTTCTCTTGCCTTGTGCCAGTAGTACTGCAGTATCTACTTCACCTGTCAGACCTAGGCCTTAAGTCTAACTCTGTTCGGGTCCACTTCAGTGCTCTGTCTGCGCGCCACTCACTGGTGGAAGAACAGTCTCTGTCGGTTCACCCCTTGGTGTCCAGATTTCTCAGAGGTCTGCTTCTACTCAAGCCTCTGGTTCGTCCACCGGCAACTGAGTGGGATTTGAATGTGGTCTTGCAGCAACTTACTCGCCCACCGTTTGAGCCGATGGCTACTTGCCATTTGTGCTTCCTCTCTTGGAAAGCGCTCTTTCTGGTGGCTCTTACCTCAGCCAGACGTGTAAGTGAACTACAAGCTCTGGTTTCGGATAGACCGTATACACGGTTCTATAAGAAGAGGGTGGTCCTACAAATCCATCCAAAGTTCCTTCCAAAAGTGGTCTCCTCTTTTCACTTCAACCAGGAGGTGGTTCTTCCTACCTTATTTCCCAGGCCGCATACCAGCCGGGCTGAAACAGTCTTGCATACCCTGGACTGTAAGAGGGCGTTGTCTTTTTACATAGAGCGTACGCGGGGGCATCAAAGGGCAACTCAGCTCTTCATCTCTTTTGACCCTAATAAGATGGGGTTACCTGTCTCCAAGCATACGTTGTCCACCTGGCTAGCAGATTTTATCGCCTGGGTGTACAAGGCAGACGACTTCCCCTTGCAGGGTCGAGTCACGGCCCACCATGTCAGGTCGAAAGCTGCGTCAATAGCTCATCTCTGCTCTATTCCGTTGGCAGACATCTGCCAGGCCGCTACTTGGTCTTCAAGCCAGACTTTTGCAGCCCATTACTGCCTCGAGAGAGAGTCCCGAAGGGACAGTGCTTCTGGACAGGCAGTACTCCGTAATCTCTTTGAGGTTTAGGCAACTCCTACCCTCCGGCCCTTGTGTTGGGCTACCGTACGGGGGCATTCTCAGAGGATATTCTTCTCACGAATGCTGAGGCTCTTGAGAGGGAGCCATTTTTTCAGCTTAGGGTTTCCGGTAGCCTAGAGCTGGGGAGTCCCATATGTGAGGACTGACTTCCTGCTTGGTCCTGGAGAAAGAGTAGTTACTTACCTGTAACAGGTGTTCTCCAGGAGCAGCAGGAATCAGTCCTCACGACCCTCCCTCCTTCCCTGGAGTTGCAGTCATATAATCCATTTGTTTTTTGCTGTCTTTTAGCTATGTCATCAGACTGAAAATAAACCCAATCCTTGGTTCGGTGAATATAAAATCTAGCAAGAACAAGAACCAAACCCACAAATAAACCCCCATTTAACACATCATTTTTGTCGGAAGAGGCTGGAGGCAACTGAAATGAAAATCCAGTCACACCAGACAACCTGTTCCCTTTTTTTATATAAAGCAAGACGCTGTACTTAACTTATAAAAATAGTCCAGTGAAGTTTCATGCACACCAAAGGACTTTCTATCCAAAAGCGGTCAGGTAGCGGATGGACACCTTCCCGCGTCTTCAAGTCTTTCTTACATGGCTAAATACTTTGAAGCCTAATTTGAAATTCACTGCCCATTTTTATTTGAAACAAATTGAATTTTTGGATATGCTAGTGATTAAAGATCAGGGAACATTCCACACGACCTTATATAGAAAGAGTGTTCAGCGCAATAGTCTCCTTATGTATCACAGTTGTCATCCTGGTCCTATGCGGAGGAACTTACCCTATGGTCAATTCCTTAGGCTGAGAAGGATTTGTTCCACACTGTCAGATTTCAAATTTCATGCTTCGGATTTGATCAACAGATTGACACAACGGGGGTACCCGGAGAAAGTCATTAAGCTGGCCTATAGACGGGCGTTATATACTCATCGTGAATGGCTTTTTGATGAAAATTATCAAATATCACATTCTAGATCTCGGGAGACAGATTATATAGTTGGGACGTTGCCATTTACTACCTTGAGCTCTTCGATTGTGGCTGTACTTCGTAAACATTGGGGAGTTTTGGGATTGCCTAAATGTTTTCAGAAACCCCTTAGGATAGCTTTTTCCAGGGGCTTTAATCTAAAAGATCGTTTGGTTCATTCTGCAACCCCCCCGGATCGTCCTTTGCCTTGTGATCCTGATATGAGGGGACATACCACATGTTCTACTTGTGCTTTGCGATATGGCATTAACTGGAAAAGAATGGGTTCATCCTAATACGGGCAAAGTTTATCAGCACCGGTGGTTGACGTCATGTGACTCAACGCATGTTGTATATGCCTTGCAGTGTACCTGTCCCCTAATATATATTGGCAGGACTTCTCGAAAAATTAAAGTCCGCCTTAGTGAGCATGCCTCTAGGATCCGGCAGAAAGTTTTGTCAGCCCCTCTCGTCGAGCATTGTGAGCTTTATCATCATCAGTTTAATTCTGACTTTACCTGGACTGTGTTGGATTTTATTCCTCCAAATCCTCGAGGAGGTAATCGGCTTTTTGCTTTGCAACGACGTGAACAGCAGCTGATTTTTGAATTACAGGCTGTCCATCCTTCGGGGTTGAACAAGGAAGTGGAGTGGTTCAGCTTGTTGTAACGTCATCCATGACACTAAGGGGTTCCCCGATGACAATGGGGTCTCCCGTTTAGTTGATTGGAGCTCCCTGTTGATTGACAATGCAGGTTAGCCAATGAATACATTTCCCCTTTATATAACCGGTGGAGTTTGACGGTTATGGAAGTTCTCTACAGCGGTATGTTTTGAGGAGCGTGAACACTTGAAACAGGGCCCATGGCCCGAAACGTACGTTGTGGATCTGCTACCTGACCGCTTTTGGATAGAAAGTCCTTTGGTGTGCATGAAACTTCACTGGACTATTTTTATAAGTTAAGTACAGCGTCTTGCTTTATATAAAAAAAGGGAACAGGTTGTCTGGTGTGACTGGATTTTCATTTCAGTCGCCTCCAGCCTCTTCCGACAAAAATGATGTGTTAAATGGGGGTTTATTTGTGGGTTTGGTTCTTGTTCTTGCTAGATGTCATCAGACTGAGCAAGATGGCACCCTTGGGCAGGAAGGGGAACGCACATGCGCGCTGCATTCTCAAAGGCTTTCTTTGAAAGCTGGGGAAATGCTCCGCACGAGGGCTCCATCGGCGCCGACGTCACCCATATTTGAGGACTGATTCCTGCTGCTCCTGGAGAACACCTGTTACAGGTGAGTAACTACTCTTTCCAAGCAGTCTTGTCCCAAAGCCAGAATGTGTCAAAGTTTATGAACAGGACGGCCTTTGACGCGTTCAAGTCCTCTTGAAGAGTCTTCTCCATAGCCATCAGAGCAAGGCGACTAGCATGGCTTCAATCCTCTGACTTAGAACAGTGGGTACAAGACAAGCTAGCTAACATCCCATGTACAGGTGAGAACCTGTTTGGAAAGAACTGGCATGAGAAGGCCAGTGAGCTGGAAATTGACAATACCACTCTTAAAAGACTGTCGAGAAAAACATCTGACCCCTCTAAAACGAAGGCCCAATCAAAAAAAAACTCCTATCCCAAAAAGAGGAGGTTTTATCAATATTCCCAGCCTACCTGTCCTTCACATCAAAAACAACAGGGGCCCAAACAGGCCAAAAAGCCCAGGCTGTCAAAACAGCAACCACAGCCACCAGCAGCTGCCACATCATCTTTTTGACTCCCTCCACAGGAGCATAGCCAGTCCATCCCATTTAGATGCACTGCCCATCCCAGGACGACTCTCCAACTTCATCACACAATGGAGAAAAATCACTTCAGAGAGATGGACCTTCACCATCATCCAGAATGGATACCATCTCAACTTTCAGGAGCTCCCCCCTCACCACTTCAGAAACCAAGCTCCTTCACAGCCCTCCCTCAAAGCCCTTCTGCAATAGGAGGTAACCTCTCTCCTAACCCAGGGAGCCATTGAACGGTACCACTTCAAGAACACCGCAAAGGCTCCTTCTCCCCCTACTTCCTCATTCCAAAGAAGTCAGGAGGCCTCAGGCCCATTCTGGATCTCTGAGACCTCAACAGGTTCCTAGTAAAAGAAAAACTCAAGATGATCTCACTGGGAACCCTTCTTCCTCATCTCCAAAAAAACGACTTGCTTTTTTCCCTGGACCTCAAAGAGGCCTACACTCACATATTCATCAGGCAATATCTCGGATTCATGTGCCAAAGGGTGCATTATCAATACAGAGTTCTTCCCTTCGGCCTAGACTCGGCACCAAGAGTTTTCACAAAATGCATAGCCGTGGTAGCTGCTCATCTGTGCTTTAGCAAAGTGTTTGTTTTCCCTTATTTAGACGACTGGCTCATAAATGCAGACTCCCCCCGAGAACTCTGCTCAGTTCAGTCCAGAACCATAGGACTTCTGCAGTCCCTAGGGTTTGTGATAAACTTTCCAAAATCACACCTCATCCCCACTCAAAGTCTAAAGTTTATGTGAGCCATCCTAGACACCACCCAGTGCAAGGCCTTTCTCCCACAAGACCAAATGCAAAGATTCATTCTCCTAGCGAACAGCATGCGTCAGCGCCATCATGCTCCAGCACACTCCTTACAGCTTCTGGGTCACATGGCCTCCACCATTCATGTAGTCCCACACGCTAAATTGCACATGCGGCCAACTCAATGGACTCTATTGACTCAGTGGTCCCAGACCATGGGAGATTTGCGTGCTTCCATCCAAATCACGCCTCTCATGGCACACTCTCTCCCATGGTGGTCTGTTCTGGAAAATCTCCTTAAAGGGTCGCTATTCTGAATCCCCAAGCCGCAGCATACCCTAACCACGGATGCATCAAAGCACAGATGGGGAGCTCACCTAGAGGTTCTCGCCATGCAGGGCCTTTGGACTGCCCAGGGGTCCAGACAACAAATAAATCTCCTGGAACTTCGAGCAGTATTGAGAGCTGTCCAGGTCTTCCAGGACCATCTCTCCAGCAGTTCTATCCTCATAAGTACGGACAGTCAAGTAGCAATGTTTTACATAAACAAACAAGGAGGGACGGGCTCCCTTCCCCTATGCCAGGAAGCTTGCCAACTATGGAATTTTGCCATTCAGCAACACATGCAGTTGAGAGCAGTCTACATTCCAGGTCAGGGCAATCTACAGGTGGACAAACTCAGCCGCTTGTTCCAGCCACACAAATGGTCCGTCAACCATGCAGTGACCAACAACCTGTTCGACACCTGGGGGATTCCATGGATCAACCTCTTTGCTACTCCACTTTATGCCAAATTTCCCCACTTCTGCTCAAAGATCCCCTCGAGACTCAGCATCGTGGCTGATGCCTTCATGATTCACTGCGGTCAGGGTCTGCTTTACGCGTTTCCTCTCACACCCCTAATACTGAAAACCCTGTTGAAACTCAAGGAGGACAAAGGCTACATGATCTTCATAGCCCCTTACTGGGCCTGCCAGCCATGGTTTTCCCCTCCTCCTGCAGCTCTCCCAGACCCCTCCGATCTATCTAGGATCCCACCCGGGTCTTCTATCTCAGAATGACAGAACACTCCTCCATCCCAATCTGCGGTTCCTTCAACTGACAGCATGGAACCTGAGAGCTTAGCTTTACGCCACCTTCCCCTTTTGGCAGAAGTCAAAAATATCCTCCTTTTTTACAGGAAGCCATCCACTAGAAAGGCCTTCTTTCTCCCTTAAGTGGTGCAGATACACCTCATGGTGTTCCAACAACACTCACAATCCATTTGAGGAGTCTGTTCTGACACTATTACACTACCTATGGCATCTCTCTTCTCAGAGCCTCAAATTCAGTTCGATAAGAGTGTGCACCTCAGCGCCATCTCGGCTTTTCATACCCCACTGAATGGTAAACCAATCTCCACCGTCCTCCTAGTAGCACAGTTCATGAGGGACCTCCTCCTAACTGCCGCCTATCCACCCACCACCAGTGGCATGGGATTTCAATGTGGTTCTGGCTCAACTACTCAAACTGCCCTTTGAACTGCTGGCTACAGCACAGCTCTGCTGTGTCTCTTGGAAAGTGCTCTTCATCATAGCCCTAATGTCGGCCAGACATGTAAGTGAGCTACAGGCCCTAGTGGCTCACGCCCTCTACACCTGCTTTCATCACGACAAAGTGGTCCTGTGGACAACACCCACACTTCCTCCCAAAGGTGGTCTCTGCTTTTCATATCAATCAGACGGTCAACCTCCCTGTCTTCTTCCCCAACCACATGCCTCCAAGGTGGAAGCCTCCCTGCACACCCTGGATTGCAAAAGGGCTTTGGATTTCTATCTACAGAGGACGGAAGCCATCAGGAAGTCCTTTCAACTTTTCATATCCTTTGATCCAGCTCATCTGGGCCTACCAGTAACCAAGCGATCCCTTTCATACTGGATATCAGACTGCATATCTTTCTGCTATGGTAAAGCAGGACTCTCCTTAGCAGGGCACGTCACTGCTCACAACATTCAGGCAATGTCTACCTCGGTTGCAAACCTCTGAGCAGGTCCCATCTCTGAAATATGCCAAGCTGCTATGTGGTCCTCCATCCACACCTTTGCAGCCCACTACTGCTTGGACAAGGACTCCTGCTAGGATTCAGCCTTTGGCCAAGTGGTCCTTTAACATCTCTTTGGGACAGCATAACTCCTACCCCCCTGCCCACTCTTTCAGATCTTGGCTACGGGAGGTCGAGGCCAACGATTCACAGACATCCCTGAGATCTCTCAGCTAGAGAGTCCCATATGTGAGGACTACATTCCTGCTTGTTCCTGGAGATAGCATAGTTACTCATCTGTAACAGGTGATCTCCGAGAACAGCAGGAATTTAGTCTTCACAACCCACCCACCTCCCCAAGGATTTGTAGCTCTCTCTCTCTCTCTATCTCTCCTTTACTTGATTTTCTTTAGCTATACACTCAACTGAAGAGGGTCAGTTAGAAGAGCGGGAAGGCACCAGCACATGGGCAGTGGACTGCTCCCAAACACTTTCCTAATGGTACCTGGGGAGCTTCCCACGCGGGCTCTGTCGGTACCTGATATCACCCATATGTGAGGACTAAATTCCTGCTGTTCCCAGAGATCACCTGTTATGGGTGAGTAACTACGCTATCCGTGCAGCCCCTTATCACCCGTTTCATGCAGGGCTTACTGCTATCTAAGCCTCCCATCCGCCCCTCCCCCCCCCCCCGAAAGAATGGGACCTCAATGTGGTTCTGGCACAGCTCACCAAGCCACCCTTCGAGCCCTTGGCAACCTGCCACCTACGATACTTCTCCTGGAAGGTGGCCTTCCTGCTGGAACTTACCTCTGCCCGCAGAGTCAGTGAGCTTCAGGCCCTGGTGGCAGAGCCACCCTACAGCAGATTCTACAAGAACAGGGTCGTGCTCCATACTCACCCAAAATTCCTGCTGAAGGTAGTGTCTGTCTTCCACCTCAACCAGGAGGTAGTACTTCCTACCTTTTTCCCATGGCCCCACACCGATAGGGCATTGGCTGTCCTCCATACTCTGGACTGCAAGATGGCCCTGTCCTTCCACCTGCAGCACACCCAGGGCCATCGTAAAGCTTCACAGATTTTTGTCTCATATGACCCCAGTCGTCTGTGGGAAGCTGTCACCAAGCAGACTCTGTCCGCCTGAGTGGTGGATTGCATCGCCTTTTCCCAAAGTTGATCTGAGGTTCCCCTGGAGTGCCCAGGCACAGCATACAATGTCAGAGTGATGGTGACTTCGGTCGCGAACCTCCAGTCGATGTCTTTGACCGACATCTGCCAGGCTGCCACCTGGTCTTCCGTCCACACTTTTGCAGCTCATAACTGCCTGGAGAGGGAGTCCCGACAGGACAGTGCCTTCAGCCAGGCCGTACTCCGTTACCTCTTTGGGGTTTAGACAACTCCTGTCCTCTGACCCTTCTTGTTCAGGCTCGGTTCTCCCTGGATGCTGGGGGTCCTCAGAGTCTGTCCGCAGATTCGCTTGCAGCTGCCCATGGCTGGGCCATGATTTTCTACTGGTCCTCGGTAGCCTGGAGCTAGGGAGTCCCATATGTGAGGACTGACTTCCTGTTTGTTCCTGGAGAAAGTGTAGTTAGTCACCTGTAACAGGTGTTCTCCAGGGACAGCAGGAATCAGTCCTCACAACCCTCCCCCCTCCTCTTGGAGTTGCTGTTTATTTTTGCCATCTTCTTGGTGGGGCTCCAGCTATGGCACCTGACTGAGCAAGATGGCACCCTTGGGCGGGAAGGGGACCACGCATGCATGGTAGCATCTCCCAAAGGCTTTCTTTGAAAGCTGGGGAGATGCTTCCACGAGGGCTCCATCAGTGTTGACTTCCCCCGTATGTGAGGACTGATTCCTGCTGTCCCTGGAGAACACCTGTTACAGGTGAGTAACTTTGCCTTATGGAGAGAGTGGTAGATGCGTGGAATAGTCTCCCAGTGGAGGTGGTAGAGATGAGGACAGTTTTTGAATTTAAAAAAGCATGGGACAAATACGGAGGATCTCTAAAGGAAAAAAGACTATTATAATAGTTGATATGGAAGGGCAGACTAGATAGGCCATGTGGTCTTTTTCTTCCATTATGTTTCTATGCATTTTAGAAAATATATTCTAGAGGTGATACCTTTTGGAGAATCTGAAAGTTCCTAAAGGAGTCTTACCCTTCTCTCTAGGGTATATTATAAGGACTCCAGAGATAGGGTCTCCTGGAGCTCTTGGCCAAGATGTGTCTGTGTATAGTCTAAATCTGTCTAGCCCATTGGAGAATCCACAAGAGACTCTCTTCACCAAGGGTACTGTGATTGCTATTTTTGCCCTGGGGTTCAATAAAAGTTGGATCATGAGGGTTTTTTTCTCCTACTTTAAAGAAGTTCTTAATGATTTTTCCAGATTTTTCTAGGGTCACTCATGAGGCACAAGATGTTTTAGACTTTGAAAATTTGAGTAATTGAAGAAAAAAAATGAATCCCCCTTCAGGTAATACTGTTTTCCATCTTTGTGCTAACGTCTGAGCTCCAGGCCTAAGAAATAAAAAAAGTCTGCTGACCCTTTCATCTTCTCACACTAAAACTGCAGAATTAGCAGTTTGGAGCTACAGAATAAGCTAATATCCTGACCCAGAGCTGAGATAATGAGAACTACACAGCTAGTGAAAAAAAAAACTGTCACCTGGCTGAGACAATGAGAACTACACAGCTAGTGACAAAACTGTCATCTGGGCCCCTTGAATGAACAAAGGGGAAAACAAAGAACTTTATCTACAGGAACCAGGGTCAGTACACAGCTATGAAGATTACCATGAGAATGACTGAGACAGGATGCCCCAAGGGAAAAATAGAGGGCAGAGATTAAGGAGCAAATTTGCTAGGGAAATAAGGAACATGAAAGGAAGGAAATCTGCATATCAATAGTAGATTTGTCTCAAGCTTAAAAGTGGATATAAATATAGCAGAGAAATTCTGATAGAGAGACAGACACTGGCTGATCTCACTAGAGTAAGGCTGTCTCTGTCTCCAGGACCCTTTACACTTAAGTCAGGTGCTTTGCATGTTATAGATGTATTGATGCTATGGATTGATATTGAAATTTGTACCTTATAAAAAGCAAAGCTTGTGATGTTACAGACCTGGCAAAAATAAAATAAAAAAATTTCCATGCTCTTACGGTGGCACAAGCAATTTGTTTAAGGTCCTGTATGTATGTTGGGGTTGAACACAAACAGCCAAACAAAAAAATAGAAAATTCCCCAAATAATCTTAGGGGAAGCCCAGAAAAACTGCAACAGTAATGGCCCAGGGAGTTTCATATTTTCTTAAATTTCCTTGCAAATGTTTTGTGAAATTATGTGATAAGAGAATTTACCTTTTATGACATAGAATACCTGCAGACGTTTCTGTATGGTCAGGATTCCTAGAGCAGGGTTTTCCATATAGATGGTCTTTATATTGCATTTGTTATGTGACCTCCTTCAGTTGCTTTTTCCTATATTCCTTATCTTTAAAGAGTTTATCTCCCTTCCCTCTTAGTATTTACTTGCTTAATCTCCTTCACCCCCCTCCTTGGATTATTTTAGTGTTGTTTAGACCATACTCTTGTTCCTTTTTGTACTGGATATGTTTTATTTTGAGATGATCTTGGTGAGATAAAGTGACAGTTTACTTACCAGGTAAAGTCCTTTCCTTGAGTCCTGCTAGACCAGTCCAGACAAGTGAGATTGGTCCCCTTACCAGCAGATGCAGAGACAAAGAAAATATTCCAGAGGCTTCTTATGACCTTGTCCTGCTCTTCTAGGCAAGACAGTTAGGGATACACTTCAGTATCCATACCCAAGCACGTGGTCAAGAATCCCTAACTGTACACAACCTCAGTGAGGATGACAAGGCTCAACAGAAAAAAATAACATAACTATGTACAGGATCCTCTTCAGACAGAAGGCATGTTAAGAGGGTATAAGCCTGCAGGGCCAAACCCAGAGAAATACTGTAGACCCTAACAGGTTTCAGGAGTGGCTCCTGTACTGGTATAGCAGGACTTGAGGAAAGGACATTATCCGGTAAGTAAAATGTCACCTTCTATATCATCCTGCTAGAGCAGTCCAGCCAAGTGAGACATAGCAAATGGTGTAAAGAAAACATGGCAGCTTTCAAGATCTCTGAGCCAAAGGCAGTATCCGCCTGAACATGGACATTGTCAGACGGCTGCCTGGGTGAGAATCTTCACAGTCTTTGCAAGTGCATATCTCTATATGATTTGCAAGGTATTGTGGGCAATGTAGTTCATTCACACCAGACACAGCTGCTGACAATAATTTAGTTGTGCTCTTGGGTAAAGCCAATAAGATATTTATTTATGGGGTTATTTCTCCCAACACAGATATGCTTGGTAGCACATAAATTAGGTTACTTGCTTTCAGTGTTAACTTGGAAAAACAAAGTCAAAATCAGGAAAACAACAAATGAAAAGCCACAAAGCAAGAAACAAACTGTTCTTTTCAGGTTAACTTCTGATTACTTCCCACATAGATACAGAAGTGATTCTCTCCTAGCTCACAAGCAATTAGGTAAGGCTTAATTGCTAGCAGTTATCCAGCTGAAACCCCTTAGCTGGCTTGCCTTCCACTGTGTGGGTCAAATCCTGCTTCAGGAGCTTTTCTGAGTAGATTAAAGAACAAATTTGTATTTCTTTGTGATGGTTGCTGTACTTTATAACAGAAAGTTACCAACGGAGTTTAGATAGAGAGCAGTCCATATAAACAGGATCCTCATCTGCTATTATTCCCCCTTGTTCAACAAGCATGGGTTCAATATCATGGATTGGCACAGATGAATCTCTCAATGGAGCATTTTCAGGAGAATACTTGTTTCCCTGTTGTCTTTCAAGGTTATAGCTAGGGCATAGATCAGTGTTCATACTTGAGCTTCCATTGCTGCTAGAGTTCCCCTCTATATAGCCTGGCCAGTATGTAGTCCAGTTCTTATGTCCAGCCTTCCAATCCAGATCCCTGGACACTGGATCTCTCTTCACATACCTTCTGGCACAGGTCTTAGGGTCCCTTCCACGTGCAGCCGTCTCCCTCACAGGTAGCCTCTGGTGATTCCTAGCTCTGCAGCACCATTCCTCTGGCTTTCCCCAGTCCAATGGTGTATGCTGGCCCTTGGAATACCTCCCAGTATACGTACTGCTTTGGACTCTTCTAGACCTCTCAAAGGCTTTTCTCTTCCTTCTTCCAAAGGGTCTCTTTCCCTCTCTGTCCGTCCGGTTTGGCTTCTGCTTCTGATGATCCTTCAGATGAAACTGATGATCAAACTCAAGCTGATTCTCAGGATACTGAGGACAATTCTCTGGATATCCAAGGTGATCATGAAGATGGTCCTCTGTAGAATAAACTCTACTCCTATTCTGCTTAGCTGAGTGCTCCTCCCTAATACAGCGCAGCTGTGCTGAATCAGGCCCTGCCCTTTGAGATGAGTGCTTAGGGATTACCTCATAGCCCTCCTGATTGAACACACGTTTCCCCACTTCAGCTCCTCTAATGGCTGTTGGAAACCTGGTGCATTCTGGGACTGGTAGTCTTTTTTGGGAAAATTCTGTTTTCTTATTTCTACCAGAACTGACAGGTTGCTTGTTCAGAGTCACTTCACCTTTTCTATAGCTCCTACCTGAGCTATGATAAGCTTCCTTATCACATACCCCCCTGCTTAAGTTATTACGGACTGGTTTTACTGGTGAAACTTCTTCTCTACAGTCCGTAATACGGGAAAGTGCATCCGCATTCTTGTGTAACTTCCCGGCACGATGTTCAACCTGAAAATCAAACGCCTGTAAGGCCATGTACCAGCGTGTCAACCTGGCATTGTGGTTCTTCATTTGCTGCAACCACTTAAGTGGGGCATGGTCCGTGACCAACTGGAACTTTCTCCCTGTAAGGTAAAACCTTAACGCCTCCACTGACCACTTGATAGCCAAACACTCTTTTTCTATTGTGGAATACTTTTGTTCAGCCGGTGACAACTTCCTGCTCAGGTACATCACAGGATGCTCCTCCCCATCATGGCACTGGGATAGGACCGCTCCTAGCCCTACATCCGATGCATCGGTTTGAACCAGAAAGGGTTTCTTGAAGTCTACTCCTTTCAGTACCGGTCCTGTACACAATTTTTCTTTTAATACTGAAAACGCTTTTTCAGCTTCTGGTGTCCACTTTATCTGGTTTGGACAATTCTTTCGCAGCATATCCGTGAAAATGGCACTTTTCTCTGCGAATTGCGGTATAAACCGGCGGTAGTATCCAATAAGTCGTAAGAAACTTCTTAGTTGTTTCTTTGTTGTTGGAGGAGGAAAATTCCTGATGCTATCTATTTTGCTTAATAGAGGTTTAATTTTTCCTCTTCCCACTAGGTGGCCTAGGTATTTTACCTCCCTATTTGCAAAGGCACACTTCTTCGGGTTTAAAGTGATTCCCGCTTGCTTCATAGAGCACAAGACTGCCCTGATCCTCTTCAAATGCTCCGCCCAGGTGTTACTATGGATTATGACATCATCCATGTATGCAAAAGCATAATTTTGGTGGGGTCGAAGTACCTGATCCACTAACCTTTGGCAGGTAGCCGCTGCTCCATGCAGTCCGAAAGGCATCCTCTTGAACTGGAAAAGGCCAACGGGGGTGCTGAACGCAGTCTTCGGCTTCGACTCCCTGGTGAGCGGGATTTGCCAATATCCTTTTGTCATATCAAGGGTGGTTAAGTATTGAGCCTGTCCCAGCTGGTCCAACAGCTCCTCAATTCTTGGCATTGGATATGCATCAAAAACTGATATGGCGTTTACCTGCCGGAAGTCAATACAAAATCTTAAGGATCCATCAGGCTTCGGCACCAGGACTATGGGGCTATTCCAGGGACTCTTTGACTCCTCTATTACCCCCATGTCCAACATCTCCTGGACTTGTGCCACTACCTCCTGTCTTTTGGCCTCAGGCAAGCGGTATGGCCTTTGACGAACCAATTTCCCAGGTGGAGTTATTATTTCATGGGCCACCAAATGGGTCTCCCCAGGTATGGGTGTCAACACATCTGGGAATTCCTTAAGCAACTTCCTAATTTCTTCCTGTTGTACCATTGTCAGGTCCTCCCCTATTTGGGGCTCTGATTTTTCTTTACAATCAGATACCTGGGGTCCCAAATCTTCCTCTTCACTCACCTCCCTCTCTCGGGCACAGGTGGCAGCTAAGCTTTTAACCCCTTTGACATCAGTAGAACCAAAGCCTTTGGCTCCACGTTCAGAATTCTCTAGGGATGTGACCTCCTCCACAGGTGGAAAACCCAGCCTCTCACAGATCAATTGGGCAATTTTGTCTCCTGTCTTCACGTGATACTCATTCTGTCCAAAGTTAAACAACAGAACTTTAATATTGCCCCTGTAATCGGAATCAATTACTCCCGCACCCACATCGATGAAATATTTAAGGGCTAATCCGGACCTTGGGGCTACTCTCCCATAACATCCAATTGGTATTTCCACTTGGAGACCGGTGTCAACCAGGGCTCTCCCTTGGCTAGGTACAGTCACATTTTCTATGCTGCACAGGTCAAACCCAGCAGACTGAGGAGTTGCCCGCTTAGGAGCTTGGGCCTTCTCTGAGACCTTATGGTACTTTAGGACGAATATCTGCTTTGGGGTAGCTTGGTCTTCTGGACGCTTAACCATCTTTTTAGCTGGGGTCTGAGGACTTCCAAATAAAGGCCCGGGAGCTACTACCATTAAACCTTCTCCCTCCTTCTTTCCTAGTCCTTCCACTAGACCCTGCTTAAATCTTGGCCAGTCTCTTCCTAGAACCAAATCAAAGGGTAGCCTAGGCACCACTGCTAACAGGACTTCCTCTTGTTTCCCTAGGCACTTAACCTTTAGCCTATAGGTGGGATATGATGATGCAGCACCATGAATGCATCTGATGTGAACTTGGCTTTCAGGGGTTCTAGGCACAAATCTTTCTTGGGCCTCTATCCTCTTCCAAAGCCTTTTTGACATCATACTCTGGTCTGCCCCAGAGTCTAATAATGCATTTATGGTAATTCCCTGCACATCAACCATCAAAAGAAATCCTTCCTTGGGCTGTTTTAAATCTAGACCCATTAAACTAGTGTGTGTCTGGCATCTCTTCTCTAAGTGTCCCAATTTCCCACACTTGAAACATTTCTTTCTATTCCACTGTGTCATCTGGTTTGATACAGTACATTCATTTTCAGAAACATTCTTAATTATTCTCTTTTCTGATACAGCACATCTAGCCTCAGCATCCATCTTTAGAGGGCCACCCATTCTATGGCAAGCCTGCGTGGCTTCCAAGAATCTCTCTGCTAGCATGGTTGCCTCTCCAAGATTTTGGCAATTTTGCTGTATAAGGAAAACATTCAAATCTTTAGGTACCCCAAGCATAAATTGTTCCAGCATTATAATATCTAATAACATTTCTACTGTATTTTGCTCAGGCTCTAACCATTTTACAGCTAAACTTCTGATTCTCTGACTCAGAGCCCTGGGTGTCTCACCCACTTTCAATGTAACAGCTCTAAACATTCGCCTATACTCTGAAATAGACAACCCTAGGCGATCTCTAATAGCTGCCTTTACATCCTTATAATTCAAAGCCTGGGCTGCTGGCATTGCTCTGTAGGCTGCAAGTGCCTCTCCAGTTAATGAGGCTGCCAGCCTTACTGCCCACTGGGTCTCTGGCCATGCTAAAGCCTGTGCCACTCTTTCAAAAGACTCTAGAAAATCATCAACATTATCATCTGGAGTTAATTTCCCAAAATTAAATGCCCCAATCCCTTGATTGAGTCCCACACTGTCCACATGTGGTGTACCAGTACTAACTGCTGGTCTTGCATTTGTTCCACTTTGGCTCTGCAGCTGAACTAGAGCTTGCACCAGATCAAGCACTGGTCTCTGCTGTTCCATTAAGGCCTTCATAGCAGTGTCCTGGGCCTGCTGTGATAGCTCCTGCTGCTTGCTAAATTGGGCTGCCATCCACTGAGCCATCTCCCTCGGATCCATCTTGACCCCTGCAAGAAATAAAGAAAAAAAAAAAACCAAAGTGCACCATCTTCCAACCAGGTGTGTTTTTTTCAACTTTTTTTTTTTTTTTCAATTACCCCCTGTGCTTACACACATCCACCACTAGACATGCCCAGGTACATATTACCTTGTCTCAGTGATGAAATCAGCTTTGCACAGGGTCTTTTCATCTGGGACAGCTTCCTGGAACAACCACTTCTCCTCCAAAGTGCAGATGAGGGAAAAAAACTTCTTTCAGCTTCAAACTTGACTTTTATTTATAATCCACAGCAAAATAAATCCTCTTGGTGCAAAAGCAATCCGAAAAACTACGCCATTTGTCAGACGGCTGCCTAGGGTGAAAACTTACACAATCTTGACGATGCATATATTCATATGATTCTTGCAAGGTATTGTGGGTAATGTAGTTCATTCACTCCCAAACACAGCTGAAGACAATAATTGAGTTGTGAAACCAGTGGTAAGGCCAATAAAATACTTCTTTTATTGATGGGGTTTAATTCACCCAGCACAAATATGCTTGGTAGCAATATAAATGAGGTTACTTGCTTGCAGTGTTTAAATGGATAACATAAAGTCACAAAGCAAATCAGAAAACAACCTTCAGCTTGTCAGGCAATTTAGCTAATGTTTTCTTAGCAAATAATTACCAAATAAAAAGGCACAAAGAAATGAATAAACTTTGCTTGTTAGGTTAACTTCTGCTTATTTTCCACGCAGATCCCAGCAGTGATTCTCCCTTGCTCACACACACAATCAGGTGCAGCTTTAATTACTGTCAATTGACCAGCTGAAACCCTTTAGCTGGCTGGCTGCTACTGTGTGAACCCAAATCCTGCTTTAAGAGCTGTTTGCAGTGGAAATAAAGAACAAAGTTAGGTTTCTTTGTGATGGCTGATGTGTTTGCTCACAGAAAGCTAGCAATAGCATTTAGATAGAGAACAGTCCATGTAAGTAATAATTTCATCTGCTGTATCTCCCCCTTCATCAATCAGCATAGGGTCACTATCATACATTGGCACAGACGAGTCTTTCATTAAGGCACTATCATGAGAATGCTTATTCTCTTGCTGCCATTCTCTATTATAGATAGGGTCTGGATCAGTGTTCATACCTGAGCCTCTCCTGCTATCATAATTCCTCTCTGTATAGCCTGGCCAGTATGTAATCCAATTCTAATGTCCAGCCTTCCAATCTTGATCCCTGGACACTGGATCCTCTCTCACATACCTTCTGGCATAGGTCTGAAAGTCCCTTCCACGTGCAGTCTTCTCTCTTCCAGGTAGCCACTGGTGATTCCTATCTCTGCCCTTCCATTCCTCTGGCTGACTCCAGTCCAATGGACTCTGCTGGCATTTGGAATACCTCCCAGTATGAGTACTGCCTTGGACTCTCCCAGACCTGCCAATGGCCTTTCTTCTCTTCCTTACAGAGAGTTTCCTTCTTTCTCTATCCGCTTGGCTTGGCTTCTGTTTCTCCAGGTGATACTGGTGCTTGAGCTTGTAGCCGTTGCTGTATCTGTGTCTGAAGCTCTTTCTGTAGCTGTTATCTGAAGAATAAGCTCTACTCTTATTCTGTTCTAATGTGTGCTCCTCCCTAACACAGCGCAGCTGTGTTGAATCAGGCCCTGCCCTTTGAGATGAGTGCTTAGGGATTACCTCATAGCTCTATTGATTGCACACACGTTTTCTCACTTCAGCCCCCCTCATGGCTGCTGGAAACCTGGTGCATTCTGGGACTGGTAGTCTTTTATGTGAAAACTCTGTTTTCTTACTTCTACCAGAACTGACAGGTTGCTTGTTCAGAGTCACATCATCTTTTCTATAGCTCCTACCTGAGCTATGATAAGCTTCCTTATCACAAGCCCCACAGCATTTAGAATCAGTAGCCATAGAGAAGCACATTTTGCAAGCTCTTGAATGCATTGTGGCGCTCTTGGTGGTGCAGTATGCCGGGGCCTCTATGTTGTCTGCATTGGCATCAACCACTGTACAGCTGATCCTTGAGATACACGCCTTGCCTGTGGGAGATGCATCAACATTGGGGCATCAAAGGGCTCTGACACCAGTGCCTGCCTGGCCGATATCCCTCTCTAGCATTTCAGAGTCCGATGCACTCTTGAAATCTAGAAAAGCATCAGTGCATCCTCGTTTCTGATCCCCTCGGTCTGGAGAGAGATCTAGGCAGAGACTCAGATGTACTTTGACTTCCTCTCTGATTCATAAGGCTGGGTAACCGATGTGGAATATGAAGACGTGTGAGAGGACAGGTCTCCTGAACTTCCATCAGACCCTTCTTCACGTCATGAGAACCATGACTTTCCAGGATTTTGTAATCGACATGGCAAGGCCATACCATTTTCTTTGGAGACTGAGGATGAACCCAGGGCAGAAGAGTTGGATATTCTGCAGTACTCCAGGGCCCCTAATGAGGCAGTGACAGTGCCAATGCACCGCATCTTGCAGTGAGTACAGATGAAAATGTGAGAGAACCCCTTACTGTGCCTCCAGTCAGTAGAAGGCTTGATTCCATGTACAGAGTTCAGAAGGCTCTCGGATTCAAGAAGCCTTAGCTTCCTCATCATTCCTTGGTGGTCAAATCCATCCTTAAGAGGTCCAAGAGTTCCAAGACTTATTCCTTGGTATCCCTGGGGAGGGAGGCTCTGACATTGGACTAATTAGGGAGAAGATATTTTCACAGCTCCATGCTCAGCCTGCATGGCCACTTATCAGCTCTACATCTTAATAAGTATATGTTAGAGAAAAGGCGGGATAGAGGAGAGCCTCTTTCAATTGAAAGTAAGCTCTGAAATGAGGGGGCATAGGTTGAGGATAAAAGGGGATAGGGTCAGGAGCAATATGCGGAAGTAACTTTGTTTCTAGAGAGCTTTTTTAATTAAATCTGAGTATAGCTTAGCATACAAGTAGAATAAATAGTCTCTGAGTACAAAGAACTAAACTTGTTTCTAGTGACCTTTACAAAGAGGCCTTCTAGTTAGGAAGCAAAAGATCTGTGAAGTTGTCTTAAATAGGTGTTAAAGGCAAGAGACAGATCAAAGGGGCAATTTAAAAGGCCCCCTCTATCAAACCAAGGGCTGTGTGAATCACCCAGGAAATTGGTAAGACTTTACCTTAGAAACACAGGTCAGGGTACTGTGTAGCAAGCTAGCTTGGAAGTCTTTCCCTCACTCCCACTCACCCCGGGATAATCTTAGCTTTATAGGTTCATAATCACTTTCAGGTGCAGCTGGTTATCCTCATCAGGAAGTCTTCAATTAAGGACCTGAGATTATTTTTTCTTGAGGTGCACAAACTCCATTTAACATATAAGATATAGTTGTATTAGTATAAGTATCCTCTGCAAACCTAAGTAAGTAAACAACTTTAATATCTGAACAAAAACTTAAAACTAAGATGCAGTCCAGCAGCAAGATGGGGGTTTTCCAGTTTTTTTGCATTGACTGTCACATGTATGATTTTCTCCCAGTTGGTGAGGGGTCTTACTTGTGCACTAGGTGCAAGGAGCCCTTTGCTCTCAGGGAACGAGTCTGATCTCTGGATGCTAGAGTAGCAGACTTGGAGGACATAAGGAAGACAGAGAAGTACATAGACAAGACATATAGGGATGTAGTAGTGACGTCCCACCTCCAGTCTGGAAACCTCTCTGTTGCCATGGAGGAGAGAGGTCACATGACAGGAGAGCATCACCCTAGTGTGGCAGGAAGTGATCCTGTAGCTAGGACCTGTCCTCTAGGTGATCTAAAACCGTGTCGCACCGAGGTGGTTTCTCCAGGGCCAGATGCCCATGAAGGGAGGGTTAGGATGGCCATTATAGTTGGTGATTTGATCATTAGGCATTTAGATAGCTGGGTGGCTGGTGGACGTGAGGATTGCCTGGTAACATGCCTGCCCGGTGCAAAGGTAGCAGATCTCACACGCCATCTAGACGAGGTGTTAGATAGCACTGGGAAGAGGTCTGCTGTCTTAGTACATGTTGGTACCAATAACATAAGGAAAGTGTGGCAGGGAGGTTCCAGAGGCCAAATTTAGGCTTTTAGGTAGGCAGCTGAAATCCAGAATTTCAATGGTAACATTCTCTGAAATGCTTCCCGTTTCACACGCAGGACACAAAAGGCAGGCAGAGCTCTGGAGTCTCAATGTGTGAATGAGACAATATTGCAAAGAAAAGTGTTTTGGATTGGTTAGGAACTGGGCAACTTTCAGGGAAATGTAGGGTCTTTTTTGAAAGGATGGGTCCAATTTAACCAGGATGGAACCAGGCTGCTGGCTTTAACCTTTTAAAAGGAAATAAAGCAGCTTTTATACTAGATAATAGGGGGAAGCCGACAGTCACCCAAGAGGCATGATTCAGAATGATGTATCCGTGAAGGATATTAGTAAAAGATTGAAGTTAGGTCATATCGACAGAGCTTCTAGTAAAGACAAAAGTAAACTAAATGCCCTGGAGTACAGAGCAGACAGCTTATAGTTTCCAAATGACCCCTACCTACCAATAACCAGATTAATATGAATAAAATACAACCTCTAAAATGCCTGTATGCAAATGCTCGAAGCCTAAAAAATAAGATGGGAGAGTTAGAATGTATAGCAGTAAATGAGAGGTTAGATATGATTGGTATCTCAAAGACATGTGGAAGGAGGACAACCAATGGGACACACTGATACCTGGGTTCAAATTGTATCGCAATGATAGAATAGATCAAATTGGTGGAGGGATTACACTCTATATTAGAGAGGGCATTGAGTCACACAGGATTAAAGTGTTGCAGGAAACAAAATACACTGTGGAATCTGTATGGATTGAAATCCCATGTGAAAAGGGGAAGGTAATGGCAGTGGGGATGTACTACCCACCGCCTGGACAGAATGAACAACTGGATGTGAAATGCTAAAAGAAAATCATAGAAGCTAACAAAAGTTACAATACAGTAATAAGAATGGGTGATTTCAAATACCCCAAAAGTGACTGGGTCAGTGTCACGACAGCATATGCTAGGGAGATAAAGTTTCTAGATGAAATAAATGACTGCTTCTTGGAGCAGCTGGTTCATGAACCAACAAGAAGGGAAGCTATTTTGGACCTAGTCCTTAGTAGTATACAAGATCTGGTGCAAGAGATAAGGGAGTTGGGGGCCGCTTGGCAATAGCAATTGTAGCATGATCGCATTTGATCTCATAAATGCAGGAAGGATGGCAAGGAAATGCACAGTACTGCCTTTTAACTTCCAAAAGAGAGACTGTGATAAAATGAGGAAAACAGTGAAGAAAAAATTAAAACGAGCAATTGCAAAGGTTAAAAATTGACAACAAGCATGGGTGTTGTTTAAAAATACTATCTTGCAATCGCAGACCAGCTGTATTCCACGCTTTAAGAAAGATGGAAGGAGGGCCAAAAAACTGCCAGCATGGTTTAAAGGTGAGAGCAGAGAGGCTGTTGTAGCCAAAAAAGCATCTTTCAGGAAATGGAAAAGGAGCCAAATAACAAAAACTGGAAACAACATATACTGTAAGCACTGGCAAGTTAGATGCAAGGCATTGATAAGGCAGGCAAAGAGAGAATTTGAGAAGAAGCTGGTGTGGATTGCCAGCTGGTTCAATAGGCGATGGTCTTCTTGAACATGGGACACTTACCTTCACGGAGATGTGAGCATTGCCTCCTTCCTGTCCAGCCAGGAATGGCAGCGAGAACCACCAGACCACAGTCCACTGGTGACCTACGTCATGATGACCAGGGCACAGGGCATAGGGCATGTCCCGGTCCCAGTGCAAGCCCACATCGCTGGCTTCTCCTTCTTTATTTATTTTATTATTTATTTAGACAGTTTTGTATCCCGCCTTATCCTTCAATCAAAGCGGTCACAACACAATTGGGGGATACATTTAACACGCGGGGATATGAGACACATACACTAATACTTACAGGGAACATGGGCAATGGAGGGTTAAGTGGCTTGCCCAAAACCACAAGGAGCATCTGTGGGACTAGAAACCCCAGTCCTTCCGGCCCAAGGTTGCTGTCCTCTAGTGGGATTTGAACCCCCGACCTTCCGGCCTGAAGTACCTTGCCCCAACCACTAGGCTACTCCTCCCTCCTAGAGTAGTGCTAGAGTAGTGGAGGGTAACCCTTCCAATAGTTCTTGTTTTACTGGGAACCTTGACAAAATGATGGGCGAATTAGTCCTTGACAACTGGACAAGAGAAGACATGTGACTCATGGGATACTTGACCATCTGTGGGTGGCATTTGCTTTTCACATGTTCCTCTGACTGTGACGGGCCTTGTCCTAGGCGACACTCACCCTGGCATTCTATGCTGCCTACAGAATAGGTAAACAGTTGTCCACCTTGGTTGCCATTGGGGCAGTGTCTGGGCTATTGCCCTCAGACGTATCCCTGCTGAAAGGCCAGATAGCCAGGGTAAAAGAATAAATGGATAAATTACTCAGTAGTCAATCAATAACTTGCAAAGAGGCACCCCAATTTTCAACTTACCTGTTAGCCAATGTCTGCAATTCCCTGGAAGTATGGCTGGAATGAGAGTGCCACAGGTGGGACTTCCACGTCAGCATTCCATTGTCACAATTTCCAATTGCAGCTGTGTGCAGGAACACCACTGTGGCTGTTGGGTTGCAGGCTGCACTCTTCGGCACCCGCCCAAGTCTGATCGTTGGGGTGTCTGCGGAGATGCAAAGACGAAAAAAAAAGTGGGCTCCTGTTAATTTCACAAAGGCTTTGAGATGTTGGTGCCCCCTCCCCTTACATTCACCTGCAGGGGAGGCAGCAAATAGGCATTCTTTGGACACATTGACCCCCACAGATAACACGGCAGCAATGATAACTCCCTTCCATTCTTTGCTTGTGCATGGCTTAGCTAATTGGTCACTCCTGCATTTGCAGGGCAGCTTAAAAGGCATCCATAAGGCCGTTGGGCCATACTAGCAGTCAGCACATGACTTAGATTTTTATTTATTTACATTTCTTTTATACCGCGCTATTCAACATCAGTGCAGTTTACATAGAACATCAAACATACACGTTGCATATAATGAATCAGTGTTTACAGGTAACAGGAAATATAACTTGGATAACTTGGGGTAACTATTTACATCAGATTTCAAGATGTACAAGCTAGACTTATGAGTGTCTTATATATGTGCTTTGTCATGATATCTATATTAGACTGTGGGTGACGTTACTATATCTTTGTATCTTCGTACTATATCTAGATGACCAGAGGCATGGGGGCAGGGACCCCAGAGTGAAGGACCCGGATAACCAAGGCTTTCAGGGCTCCGTGGCAGTTACCTGAGCTGAATTTGCAGACCATCGGATAATCCCGGCCAGGGGGCAGGGTGTCCCAGCTGGCAACAAGGTGGGACGTCCTAGTGAGTTCTCCCTGAATGGCATCCTGTACAGCAAATGTGGCTTCTTGAGATTACAAGGCAAAGCCGGGGGGGGGGGGGGGGCGGGCCCCCAGGGCAGACTTAGCTTTGCCTGGCATAGTGGTCTGCACCTATGGTTGCCCCTTCATCAAAAGCAAGAAAATTGTGGCAAATACAATTCATTGGCTCGGGTGACTCTGTGAAATCCGTCTGCTTCCTTTGTTTGTGGCACGTTGTGATTAATAAAGCTGCAGCCTTTTGTCCAGTTGAGAACTGCATTGTTTGAATTCTATTAGGACTAAGGCTGAAGTTGATTTGTGAAAGGGATTACTAGTAGGGGGGCAAGCCAGAGGAATAGTTCCGCCTGCTTTCGTTAATGAAAGGGCTGGAGGGAATTTGACAGGCCTGCTGCTTAACGGAGCAGCGGACCCATTGCAAGCCACCGCATACGGGCCGCGTTCCCCCTGAGCTGCCCAGAAGCCCCTGTGGTGGGATGTGGCGGCGTGAAGAAGTGACATTGCAGCCTGGGGGGAGTGTAGCCCATAAAAAGGGGGCAACAGCCTTGCGGTCTCCCCTTTTCGGTTCCACCACAAACCCAACCTATCCTCCTAATCTACTGTAGCAGGCTGCTTATTCTGCAGGTATTTCCCACCTCACTGAGTCGAATATTCCCCCTCCCATGTGTCACAGCTTGTCGTTAGTCCGAATCTGGGGTAGTTTCCTGCTTCGAATTTGCAGATCAACAGATAATTCTGGCTGGGGGCAGGGTGTTCCAGTTGGCACCAAGGCAGAATCCCCCAGCAAGTTCCTCCAACTTGATAATCCTGGCAGGCGGGCAGGGTGTCCCAGCTGGCACCAAGGTGGGATGCCCTGGTGAGTCCCCCCCCCCCCCCCCCGTGGTGGCCGGTTCAGCAGGAGCGGCCTTTTGAGATCACAAGACAAGGTGGGGGGCACGAGGGCAGGTCTAGTTTTGCCTGGCATAGTGGGCCCCACCTACAGACTCAAGGGCAAGAAAATTGTGGCAAATACAGTTCATTGGGTAGGGTGACTCTGTGGGGTCCCCTCCCCACCTGCTTCCTTTGTTTGTGGCATGTTGTGAGTAATAAAGCTGTGGTCTTTTGCCCATGTGAGAACTGTGTTGTTTTATGTTATTAGGGCTAAGGCTGAAGTTGGTAGGGGGGCAGTGGAATAGTTTCGTCTGCTTCTGTTAAAAGAAATAGAAACAGTGATGTATTTTGCCTGCACTCTGCAAAATATAAAGCTAATGGATGTAAATTCTAACAACTGACATATTCATATTACTTAATTGAAAGGATTTATTTTTCTACCTCCTCTGTCGGGTTGGGGCGATCACTTAAAATCGAAGACATCTGGTAACTTTAACCTGTGTGTATTTTATGTCTTCTGAATTCTGTCATTGTCTCTACCACGTCCAAAGAACCACTACTGTGTATTCTACCATATGCTTTCCATGAATAAATATTTTCTAATGTTACTGCTGCGTTTACTCTTGATGAGCCTTATGCTTTGGTCTCTTATTATACTATTAATTTGTATTGTTTGCTTCCTGTACATTATTTAGATTTGACGTATTTGAATTAAGTGGAGGCATCCTTGTGTAGCTGCAGTCAAAGCAAAACTATATCTGATGGTGATGATGACATATGGGGAGAGCGCCGTGGGTACTACAGTTCAATCCCTGCCGCCTGGGTGACTCGGTGCCAGAAGTCCCGCGCGTTTTCGTGACATCATAAGGCGCCGCCGTAGGTAAAAGTGAGCCGCTGAAGTGCCAACTTGAGGTTAACGGCTTATGGGGAGAGGGAAAATGGCTTTGGAGCTATTGGAGAGATTCAGCCGCGTAAGGTTGGCGCCGCAGTTATGGTGGGCTCCGGGAAACCGAAGCGCGAGGTTGACACAGGCGGCTATGGCGCAAGGTGATAGGAAGGAAAGTGGCAGCTGTCTGCTGGCACGTGGGGGAGTAATACACCGGGGGAGTTACCGGGGAGGTAAGGATGAATTACATGTCTTCGGCTGGGTTTTATCATCACGTGATGGTCTCATTCTTTAACTTGTAGTTTGACTTTCATACAAGGAAAACATTTGCAGCGCGTTATCCAGAATAAAATGTAGGCTCCTCTAGGCCTTTGCACTAGACCTTATGGTGGTGTTAGCAATAGTGTAAAAGCTTCGGGTGAAGGCAACACCTTTGCTTCATTTATAGGCTGTACTGAACGTCTTTATGGATCACTTGTAGCAAGAGAGACAGAGGCCACAGAAGCTAATTAACAAATTAAGAAGACGGTACAATTTCTAAGACCTCTTGAAGAAAAAACGGAAATAATGTACTTTATGGTATATGCATTATCACTACCTTCGAGATACTGAAATTATATCCAGACGTGGATCCTTCTCCCCCTTTTTTTCTCCTACTTAGCACCCTTTATTTTTAATTATTTCCTTTATAACGAAATTTCTCAAGGTACTCAAGGCTGTAAACACTGTCTCTGTAGCATTCGTAGTGTTAATCCTAGGCATGAAAGGAATGGCAGAGCCATTAGGTAGGTGGTGCCCCACTCCGCTATCAACTACGCCTTTGGGGCCTGTGTACTGCAATATAGTTATAGCATCTTTGGGACTGCTGCAGCTAAAAACACCCATTTCCCACCCTTTGCGGCTTCTAGAACCTTCCTCTCAACTTCAGACATTTCCAAAATTAACACTCCTCCCCCCCCGCCTACCATCTAATATTTCCCTAGCTCATACAGAAAGGCCTTTGGGAGGGGGGGAGAGTGATCCCAGACTGGGCCTGCGTTTTTGGCTCTGGGTTCAAAATAGTGTCTCTGATTCTTAGTGGTAACCTTATGGTGCTACTGCTAGGGGTCAGGGATGCCATCTGATGTGGCAGGAGCATCTGAGGATCACTCCAGCCCCTCTCCCACTAGCCACCAGAGAACCTTGGTAAGAACTTGGGAGGAAGGGTGTTGTGTTGAGAAGCAGCAGCCCACTTTTGATTGCTCTCCCCCCCCCCCTTTTTTTTTATATGGCTTTAGTAGCTTAGAAATTATCCCCATATCTTTTTAACTTCAAATTCCCTAACCAGTCCCTTGTACTGTTGGAAAGCAAATGCTCAGATTATTGCCTTCAGAATTATGCATAGTCCTTGTTCTTATCTTTTTTGCTAACTCTTTAGAGAACCATATCAGTCTTTAATGTAAAATAATAAATTTGGATTTAGTCTGCTTTTTCAAATGATGCACAAGGTGGCTTATTCTACCTTAACTTTTAATAATGTTATAAGTTCCTTCCCCAAAGAGCTTAGAGCAGGGTGTCAAACTGCACTCTGAATGGCTGTAAATCAGTTAGGTTTTCAGGCTATCCCAAACTAATATTTGTAATAAAATGACATGCACTGCCTCCATTGTATGCAGTTCTCTCATGCATATTCATTAGGGATAGCCTGAAAACCAGGCAGGGTTGCAGATCTCCAGGATTGCTGTTTGACCATACTGGCATATAGGTTTTCAACCCAGTCCTCGGGGAACCCTAGGCCACTCAGGTTTTCAGGATTCCCACAATGAATATGCATAAGATATATTTGCACCAGACATGATAATGTGGAAAGACAGAGCTTTATTTCTATAAGACCAACGACAACCCGAAACAGGCTGTGTTTCGATACCCTTCGTCAGGGGTTAGTCTGGCAAATACTCTGTTTAAGAATGTTAGGCCAAAAGATCCTGTAACCTTCTGTTCTAGTATATAATAATGCTGTACAAACTTTGCAGCAAAGAACCTTCAAAGAATGGCACAGTGGAGAAACTCTTATCGGAGAGACGCCGGCTCATGCGCCCTTGCTTTGCAGCAAAATGATGCTTGCACGAACCTTCAAGGAATGGCACAGTGTGAGAACTCTTCAGAAGAAGGCACAGTGTGAAAACTCTTGTTGGAGAGACAGCCAAAAAAGTGTAGTACTTTTGCAGCAAATTGATGCTTGCACGAACCTCCAAGGAATGGCACAGTGTGAGAACTCTTCAGAACTCTTCAAAGAATGGCACAGTGTGAAACCTCTTATCGGACCTCTTTCACACTGCATATGGGCCCATGCCCAGGGTATGACATCTGCCCCAGAAGGCACTGGTTTCTTCTTTCCTAGGACTACAACATCCACCTTCCTCTTCTCCTGACTGTGGCCAGGAGTCTGCTCTGGTGGACCTTTGCCTGCAGTGTAATAAAAGGCATGCCGTTGGAGGATCTGCAATGGTTGGTGATGATGATTGATGCCAGTCTATTTGGATGGGGGTCTTGCTGCCTGGGCTGGATGGTGCAGGGATGGTTGACAAGGTAGGAAGCAAGGGAGGACAAGTGGCAGTATATGTAAAAAAAAAAAAAATATATTCCATGTCATCCTGCTAGACGAGACCAGACAAGTGGGTTGTGTTCCCCTACCAGCAGATTTGGTGGAGACAAAGAACCAATGAAAAGCCCAGGTTTCATCACTCCCATTCTTCTATCTGCCTCAGCCGCCAGAGGTTTCTTCAGTGTTTCTTTGTCTCCAGCAGATGGTGGATGGATTTTCTCCTCTCTGAAGAAAATCTGAAATTGAGAGGAAAAGATTGGTTAAATGCTTGTGAATGACCACCTTGAAGGGTGACTTCACTTGAGCCGACGTGGGAGGCTCTACTAGACTGTAGTCTTTTCGGTATCCATAAGAGGAGGGAAAATTGGTTGAGCTCTATGCACTCATCATGGTAAGAGCCTGTTGAGCAGACAGCAATTGGAAGGATCTGGAAGAGTGCAGTAGCCTCACACAATCTCAATGCCCCCTTCCTCCTCCTTTGTTCCCCTGCTCTCTCCTGAAGATTGCAGAAGGCTCTCAGAGGGAACTGCCTGTCAGCCACTTTAAATGCAGTGTTGCAAAAGCCAGTGAAACAGTATCAGGGGAGTAGAGCTGAGCCTGGCACAGATCCTCTGCCTGGGGCTCTTAAGGGGTGAGTACCAAGGCTTAACTTCGTCACTGTCCTTGTTGAGGGCTCCCGATTCCATCTATGTGTGACGCAACTTGTGGTAGACGGTGCAGTGTGTAGGTTTCTCACTTTAGCTAGTAGCGTTTTCTCCTATTGTGTGTCTGGAGGTCACGCAGTCTGTACACATGTTCTGCCCAAGCGACTCCAACGTGCTTTCCTACCCTAATGCTTGTAGCACTCACCACAGTAAAAGCACATTTAACGTGCACCTTTAAGATGTCATGGCCTTGGCACCTGCTGTTGTGATACTTACCTTAACTCTTATGTCTTCTGGGAATCATTGATTTTCCTGTGGCAAGTATGGGGCTTCATCTCTGGCTTCTGGACTCTGCTCTTCTAGCATGGCAGCTTCTGAGTTGTCCCTGGAGGGATTGCTCCCCCTCTCTATGCTGGGATGCGGTTAGTCTGGCCTTACCTGCCTAAGGGCAGGATGTGGCAGATGGCGCTGTGGGTAAGAATAATCAGCCGGTTGGAGGTTCCAGCGACCATACTGTGTGCCTCTTCCCAACTTTTAGGGGATCGACTGTGACAATATCCCCTGCTGTAGGGGGGCTCATTTCCATGAGGCGAGCTTCTGGGGTCCAGATTGACCTCCCCGCAGTTTCAGTTTTACATCAGGCCTGTTCATTCTGGCATGGAAATTCAGACCCTGCGGCCTCTGGGTTTCCCTCGAGCACAGTCTTGTGAGGGGCAGGCTGAGATTGAAGTCCTCTTCAATTGCCTGTGGCTAAGAGTGCCTGGCAAAGGGGTGCCCCCCGGAGATGGGGATTTGCTGGCATCTGTCTGAGATTTGCACTGTGGCTTAAATTCAGATGTCTGATGTGGATGAAGATGAAGAAGTACTCTCACCTTCAAAGGATTGTGAGGAGGCTGATGTTATCCTCCTTTTCCGAAAGGAGGAACTGGAGGCGTTAATTCTCAGATCTTATCTACTTTGAGCAGGCATGGAACAGGAACCGACGATACATCTGCTCCTGCAAGGGGTGCAGAAATCCAGTACTGACTTCCCATTCCCAGAGATGCTCAAGGGCCTGTTCGGTCAGAGTGGGATTCCCCCGACGCCCCGTCTAAGGGTTAAGGATATATAAGAAGATGCATACTCTCCTGGAGAAGGAGTGTGTTGTGTGGTTTGATATTTCCAAGGTGGATGTGCAGGTCATGGCAGTTACCAGTCGGACCATCATTCATGCGGAAGGCGGATTGGTCTCAAAGGATACTCTGGACCTAAAGGCGGATTCGTGTTGAAGAACCAGTTTGCTGTGGCAGCAGTTATCCTTCTGTTGCAGTATGTGCAGACCTGACATTTTGAGCTCTGCTCCAGTGGATTCAGTCTTTCACTGGATGATTCTACCCCTCTTTTGGAGTCTGCTATGGCCTTCATTTATTTTTTTCTTTTATTTTTTTATTGATTTTCTCATTCTTATTACAACTTATACATCCTACAAAATAAGTAATCCTTTAAACATTTATACATTTAACAATTTACCCCTCACTCCCCCCCCCGTGTGCCTACTATATAATAAAAAAAAAATATATATTTTTTTTATATATACACACATATATACAGGGTGGTCCAAAAAAAGTGAAAACATCTCGTAAATTAAAACTTAAATAGTTTACTTATTTACCTTTTTTAGCTATATAATGTCTTTATTTCGATAATTTCTGGTCACCATCTTTTTTTTTTTTTTTTTAATATGTCAATCGTTTACATCTGTCTTTTTGAATTTTTAAATAACTTATATGCTACGAGATGCTCTCACTTTTTTTAGGCCACCCTGTATGTGTGTGTGTGTATGTAATGATATCTATCAAGGAAGCTGAGTTACCAACTACCCACTCACTCCCTTGGGGGCCTATATTGTCTATTTTATGCATTTATTTGTTGTGGTTCCCCTTATTTCCTTAAGGCCACCTTTCTGTTCCCTAACTGTGCCCATGTCATAGAAGGCTGCCAAATTTGCTCAAATCTCTCCCACTTGTCACAGCTCAATGCAGTCGGCCGCTCTAGAGAGTATTTCTCACACATGCTAGTTTTCCATGCTTCATTCAACAGAGGCCCTGCGCTCTTCCATTTTTTAGCAATCTCACTTCGAGCAGCAAGCTCTTTTCTCCTTCCCATCCTTTCCTTCTAATCCCCAGCAACACATTTTTCTTCCCCCATTCCACCCTCTTCCCCCAGAATTTGTATAATTCCTTTTCCTGATCGTGTCCCCAGTCTAGTCCCAAAACCTCGGATTCCCCATCTCATCTAGCAGCTTGGAGACTGAGAAACTCCTCCTTTTTGTGACATCAGCAGTATATCTCTCCGGTATCCGCCTTCTGTCACCAGTTACCTCAGTCTCCAAGCAGCTGGATAGATGGGAGCCCGGGGATCCGGGCTCATTGGAGAAACAATTAGGAATTAGAGGTAGAATTTAGTTGTTTTTTAGTTAGGGGAATCTTCTTTTTCTAAGGGTCTGTGACTTTAAGTCTTGTAACAAACCACCTCCTCCATTTTATCTTTCCTCTTTTGTTTTAGTGCTGTTCTCCTCCCCCCCCTCCTTCCCTCCCCCTCCTCTGCTGCCAGATCCAGTTGGGCTTGAGATTCGGGTGCACAAGGGCCTGCTAAATCAATGCTTTTGCCTGGAACAAGGCGGCCCTTGTATTTCGTCAGAGGGGGACTTAGCAGAGGAAGGATGCCGAGAGCGGAGCTTGCTGGCGCCACGTGGACGACCTGCCTGTCAGCGCGTTTGGCGGCTCCTGTACACCCCCCCCCCCACACACACACGCACCTTCCAGTTTAGAGGTGCGTGGTGTGCTCCGGTCCGGGAAGCCTAGTGGGTGCCGGGCCTTCAGGCGGCCAGCATACTCCACAGCGATTCTTCTTCCCGGGGGCTCAGCCTGTCAAGGTAAGGTTCTCTGTTTTCAGCGCGGCCTTTTTTGGCGCGCTTTTCGGCTCTCGGCCCGGCTGCGTGGCGGTGGTGGGGCCTGGTTGAAGGTCCTGAGGAGAAAGCTCTACGGGGCTCCGGTTTCAAATTCTAACGTTACAAAAAAAAAAAAAAAAAAGAGTGAAGGGACATTAGCTTATTCTTTGCACGGAGTTTCTCTCTTTGCTTTGCAATTACTGAGTTCCTGTGGATTGCACTGGGCTGCCCGGGGGGGGGGGGGGGGGGTATTTGCTGACCGTGCTACTCCCCAGCCTGGTTGGTTTGCATGCAATGCCTTCAAAGCCCTTGTGCGTGGTGTGTGTGGCTCAGAAAGGCTCTGCTTCCGGAGTCTGCAAGGCCTGTGTTGGGGAGGCTGCGGATCTAGCGCAGGTTCCAGCACAGCAGGTCGAGGGCCTGGGGTCTGCGCCGGATGCCTTGACTCCTCTGGGGCCTGAGTTGCCACAGGAGGAGCCTGCGGCTGGGCCTTCTGCCGGCTCGGGGGGCCCAGCCATGCAGGTGAACTTCCCTAGGGAGCTAGCTTCCATTTTTTCTCCACAGTTTGTAGCATTATTGCAGCAGGCGGTTCGTGGCACTGTGCTGCAGCAGGGGTTGGCAACGGACTCCGGTGGGGCAAGAAAGCGCCTGGTGTCCCCGCAGGGTGAGGGTTCCCCTAGCGGGGGGAAGAGACCGAGTACGCAAGGGGAATCGCCTGAGCAAGCCGGGACGTCCGAGGACCTGCTGTCAGACGAGGAGAGCCACAACCTGGCGGTGGAAGAGGAGTTAGAAGAGGGCGAGATCTCGGAAAGGGAAGATCAAGCCAGAGTGGTGAGAGTCTTTAGGAGAGAGGAGCTGCCAGCGCTCATTGTAGAGACTCTTAAGGCGCTCAATATGCCGGTCCCAGGTGCAGTGGAGGATGACACGCTGGAAGACCCTTTATTACAGATGTTTAGGAAATCTCAGAGGGCCTTCCCGGTGTACAGGGTGTTTCAAGAAATGATTCAAGAAGAGTGGAACGTCCCGGAAGCGCCATTGAAAGGCTCTAGAGTCATGGGGCGCCTCTATCCGTTGTTGGATCAGGATAAGGAGGTTTTTAGATCGCCCAAAGTGGACGCGGCTGTCTCGGCTGTGACTAAAAAGACAACAATTCCGGTGGAAGGTAGTGCGGCCCTCAAGGACGGCCAGGACCGAAAGTTGAATGTCTTGTTGCGGCAGGTCTTCAACGTTAATGCGGTTTCCCTGCAGGCGGCTATTTGCGGAGCATGGGTAGCCAGAGTCTGTCTCCGCTGGGCTCAGCAGGTCCAAGAGGGGCAGGCGAGTTCCTTGGCGGGGGAGGCTGCCTGTTTGGAGTCAGGGGCGGCTTACCTGGCAGACATTCATTATGATCTTATGCGAAGGCTCTCCAAGAGTATGGCATCTGCGGTACCTATGGCTACGCAATTGGGCAGCGGATAGCTCCTCTAAGGCTAGGCTGAGTAAGCTGCCTTTTAAGGGCCGTCTGCTCTTCGGAGAGGATTTAGAAAAGCTGGTTAAGGATCTCAGCGAGTCCAAAGGGGGGAGGTTGCCGGAGGATAAGCCAAAGTCGACTCGGGGGGCTCCAGGTGGCAGAGGACAGTTTTGGGATTTCCGCTGTTTTCGATCCCAGAAGTTTTTTCCGGGCCAAAGGAGTCGATTTACCAATAGAAACCAAGGGTTTCGTGGTTTCCGGGGAGCTGGAAGGGGATTTGGTCCCTCTTCCTCCACCTCCGCCTCTACCTTCAAAAAGTCGCAATGAGATGAGGGGGGGCCCAGTCGTCCCTACCTCCCATAGGGGGACGTTTGCAGGAGTTCTACTCGGCCTGGGCCCAAATCACCACAGATCAGTGGGTGCTGGAGGTCGTGTGAGAGGGTTATGCCCTGGAGTTCCTACGTCCAGTGCGGGAGACCTTCGTGCGGTCTCCGGGCAGGTCAGCAGCAAAGTGCTCGGCACTGCGGGAGACAGTACAAAGGTTGCTGGACCTCAGGGCGATAGCCCCCGTTCCCGCAGACCAGACCGGGTGCGGTCGCTATTCCATATATTTCATTGTGCTGAAGAAAGATGGCGGTGTTCGACCGATTCTGGATCTCAAAGGAGTCAATCGTTGTCTATGAGTGTCACATTTTCACATGGAAACTCTGCGGTCCATCATAGTGGCGGTACAGCGAGGAGAATATCTCACGTCCCTAGACTTGTCGAAAGCATATCTGCACATTCCCATAAGGCGGGATCATCACAAATTTCTCAGGTTCGCGGTGCCTTTCGGGCATTATCAGTTCCAGGCGTTGCCATTTGGGCTAGCCACAGCGCCAAGGGTGTTCACCAAAGTTATGATAGTGGTGGCGGCGGCGGCAGCTTTACGCAAGGAAGGCATTCTCGTTCATCCCTACCTGGACAATTGGTTGATTCGGGCAAAGTCATATGCCGAGAGCGAGTGGGTCACGGCCCGGGTGGTGTCTTCCTTGGAAAGCCTCGGATGGGTAGTCAATTTGGCGAAGAGCCACTTGATGCCGTCTCAGAATCTGGAGTACCTGGGTGCGCGTTTCGACACTCGGATCGGGAGTGTTCCTCACAGAGCAGCGAGCACGGGGCCTGCGCCAGCTGCTGAGTGAGTTCCGGGGACGAAAGGCTCCCTCGACATGGCATTACCTGCAGGTGTTGGGCACCATGGCTGCAACTATAGAGACAGTGCCGTGGGCAAGGGCCCACATGCGGCCCTTGCAGAGAGCGTTGCTGCGCCGATGGTCACATCAGCTGGATCCCTTGTCTCGGAAACTGATTTGCCCGGAGGAGGCCCGTCAGGCTCTGCTTTGGTGGTTGCTTCCCGAGTCGTTGGAGCGTGGGAAGGCCTTGGAAGCTCCAGCCTGGGTGGCAGTGATGACAGACGCCAGCTTGCTGGGCTGGGGAGCTCATTGTCAGGGCAGCTTTGCGCAGGGAAGTTGGGATCCTCAGGAGCAGTTGTGGGCGATCAACCGACTGGAGTTACGAGCGGTGTATCTTGCACTGCGGGAGTTCCGGCCGTTACTCGCAGGAAGAGCGGTCCGGGTGTTATCTGACAACGTGATGGCGGTGGCATACATCAACAAGCAAGGGGGTACCAGCAGTGTGTCATTAGAGGCAGAGGCCGAAGTACTTTTTGCCTGGGCGGAGACGAATATCTTGGACTTGTTGGCAGCACATATCGCAGTGGTGGACAATGTGGAGGCCGATTTTCTCTCAGCTGGGTGCGAGTGGATTCGGGAGAATGGGTCCTGAATTCCAAAGTATTCGAGATGATTGTGCGCAGGTGGGGGTCTCCGGTCATGGATCTCAGGGCGACAGGTCTTCGTCTCTGCGAAGGCCAGTCGTTTCTTAGCAGGCGCAGAGAAAGGATGTCCGAGGGTTTGGATGCCCTCATGCAGGTCTGGCCGGAGGGGCAGCTGCTGTATGTCTTTCCTCCGTGGGTCCTGGTAGGAAGGGTCCTCCAAAGGGTAGAGAAGTTCAGGGGTCGCGTGATCCTGATAGCGCCGGATTGGCCGCGTCTCCCCTGGTACGGGGACCTGATAAGGTTGTTGGGGGCAAAGCCCTGGTGGCTTCCCTGCTGGGCGGATCTGTTGTCTCAGGGTCCCCTGTTCATGCCTCATGTGGTTCGGTTCTCGCTTACGGCCTGGCTATTGAAAGGGCTAGGTTAAAGTCCCAGGGGTACTCGAAATCGGTCATCGCGACCTTATTGCAGTCCAGGAAACTGTCTACGTCGCTAGCTTATGTTCGGGTCTGGAGAGTCTTCGAAGCATGGTGCACGGAATGGAAGGGTGAGACGCTGAAGGCTACTCTTCCGCAGATCTTGGAATTTCTGCAGGATGGTTTTGACAAAGGCCTAGCAGTGGCGTTGTTACGAGTTCAGGTGGCTGCCTTGTCTTGTTACAGAGGCAGAGTTGCGGGCCAGTCGCTCGGTGCTCAGCGGGATGTGAAACGGTTCCTACGAGCAGTGGCTCTCGCTAGGCCGCCAGCCAGCCAGCCAGATGGTTCCTAAGTGGCATCTCCCCCTTGTTTTGGACGCGTTGGAACGGGAGCCTTTTGAGCCCTTGGCGCGTGCGTCGCTTAAGGATCTCACGCTGAAGGTGGTGTTCTTAGTGGTGGTCTGCTCGGCTAGGCGGGTGTCGGAGCTTCAGGCTCTTTCCTGTAGGGAGCCCTACCTGTCCTTCTTTGCGACTAAGGTCGCCTTGAGACCGGTGGCGGCTTTTCTCCCGAAAGTGGTCTCTGCGTTCCATCTCAACCAAGAGATTTCCTTGCCGGTGTTTTCAGACGGTAAGAAGGGTCCTTAGTCGAGAAAGCTGCATCTGTTGGATGTCCGGCGAACTTTGAGGAAGTATCTCAGTCGGACGGAGGTTTTTTGGAAGTCAGACTTTTTGTTCTCTTTGCAGGGCAGAGGCAGGGAGAAGCGGCGTTAAAGGCGTCCATTGCACATTGGATCAAAGAAGCCATTGCGTCAGCTTATATATTAAAAGGTAGGGTAGTGCCGGAAGGATTGCGGGCGCAGTCCACTAGAGCGCAGGCTACTTCCTGGGCGGAGTTTCATTTAGTGTCGCCGGTAGAGATTTGTAAGGCGGAGACGTGGTCCTCTTTGAATTCCTTTGTTCGGCACTATCGTTCGGATGTGCACAGGGAGGAGGAGACCTCGTTTGGTTCAGCAGTTCTTCAGGCTGGTTTGCTAGGTCCCTCCCGTGTTTGAATTTCTCACTGCTCTGGTACGGACCCAGAGGTTTCGGGACTAGACTGGGGACACAATCAGGAAGGTAAAATTAGACTTACCTGCTAATTGTTCCTGGAGTGGAACCAGTCTAGTCCCGTATCCCTCCCAGGTTTTGTGGGCAAACAGATGTACGCAAAAGGATTTTCGTGGTTCATAGGTAAGCCAAGTCTTGACTTTGTTTCTGGCAAGATAAAAAAAAAAAACTTGGTCTCTCTCTCCTCTTTGTGGGGGAGGGGGTGGCCTGTTCAAGTTTACCAGTCACAGTTTTTAAGGAGGCGTTGTATCCCTTGTCAGTGCTTGGGAGTGGATGTAGTTTTGTTTCGTTTGTTTCATTGCATAGTTTCTTACTTGTTTCTCCGGTGAGTTCTGCTTTGTCAATAGATTACTGGTGACAGAGGGCGGATACCAGAAAGGTATACTGCTGATGTCACAAAAAGGAGGAGTTTCTCAGTCTCCAAGCTGCTAGATGAGATGGGGAACCCCAGAGGTTTCGGGACTAGACTGGTTCCACTCCAGGAACAACAATTAGCAGGTAAGTCTAATTTTACCTTACTTCCAATATCGGTGCACTATTTGGCACCCCTACCACATGTGCCCAAAGTCTCCATTAACCAGGCACCCTCTCCAGCATTGCTTTTGTATGTTACATCCCATTCTATAGCGTTTGACTGGGGTGAGGTGCCACCTATAGAGCATTTTATAATTATTTTCTTTGTGCAGGACCGCCTTGATCCCTTCTGTCATTCCCTCATATATTTCTTGCCAGCCCTCATAATCCATAACAACCCCCAAGTCTTCCTCCCACTGCTGTTGAAATGACATCTCTTCTCTCATCCCTTCCCACAGCATTCGATAAATATTTGACAAACTGTTTTTCTTACTTGGTGTAAGCCATCCCCATTGTTCAAACTCTTTTAAGCCCTCTTCCATAGCCTGCCTCCACTTCCTCCCACCCAACCAGTGACAGACTTGTAGATACCCATAAAAATCCTGCCAGGGTACTCCAAATTTCGCTTGAATGTCCTCAAACGTCCTTACACCACCTTTGGTGCACAGTTGATAAACTGTGTGCAGACCCTTATCCTCCCATCTTTTAAAGAGGGGTCCACCATCTCTGGGGGAAAACTCAACATTATGCCGTATAGGTTGCAGCAAAGATTTATTCTCATGCAATTTCCCCCCAGCTTAGGTGCTCTCCATATTTGCTCAATATGTGTAATAGACCCTTCTTTATTTGCCTAACTTTTCCCCAGCCATAATCTAAAGCGTAAAGGGCCTCCTCCTCTCTCCATCTGCAAAAATTTAGACCCATTTCCATTGAACTTCTTGCCACTATAGTATATTAGAGAGTTGAGCTGCCACATAATACCAATATAAATTTGGGACTACCAGCCCCCCTTCCTCACGGGGCCTATACTTTGTATGTCTTGCCACCCTTGGGGGTCTATGATTCCAAATATAGTGGAATATCCTCCTTTGCACTTGCTCCAATACTTTTTTTGGGACCCTAACTGGTAGAGTTTGAAAAGAAATATAGTACTCTAGGTAGCACCACCATTTTAATGGTTGCTATCCGACCCATCCACGATATTGGATATTTTTTCCATAATGGTGAATAGTTTATCCTATATAATTGGGACATCTCTCCCGTTAATTAAATCCCCAGATATCTTGTCCCTTTGTCCATCTGAATGGGAACCTTTTCTCTATCTCTTGTTCTTCCTTCTCTGTAAGGGTCAAGTTTAAGATTTCTGTTTTATCCATATTTGTCTTAAACCCCAACACCCTGTGGTATTCCTCCAGCTCTTTCTTTACTTCACTTAACGATTGATCTGGCTCTGCTAAAATAAGAAAGATATCATCTGCAAATATCACAATCTTTTATTCTTGTCCCCTAATCTTTATACCCTCTATTTTGTTCTTGGTGCAAATTTTTGCCATCAAATTCCACCAAGAGGGCAAATTGCAAGGGCGACAGGGGGCACCCCTGCCTTGTTCCTCTCTGCAGCGTAAAAAAGGGAGAGCAACTGCCATTAACTTTCACCGCTGCCTTGGGCTTAGCATACGACGCTTTCACCCATCCCAATAATTTTTTCCCCTATGCTTACTTTACACAAAGTGGCCCATAAAAACTCCCAGTCAACCCTATCAAACACCTTTTCAGCGTCGATAGCCATCACTATTGCTGGTATTTGCTCCTGGCAGACGTACCTACACAAACCAATCACCCTTTTGTGTTATCTGCCACAAGCCTCCCTTGTACATAAGAACATAAGATATGTGATACTGGGTCAGACCAAGGTCCATCAAGCCCAGTATCCTGTTTCCAACAGTGGCCAATCTAGGTCATACGTACCTAGCAGTTTCCCCAAAAGACACAGGTTCCGCAATGCTTGTACTGGGTCAAGCATTGATATCCTGGGTCCCTTCTTAATAATGGTTTATGGACCTTTCCTCCAGGAACTTGTCCAAACCTTTTTTTAAACCCAGCTACACTAACGGCCTTTACTACATCCTCTGGTAACAAATTCCAGAGTTTGAGTTCACGTTGAGTGAAAAAATATTTTCTTTTATTAGTCTTAAATAGTTTACCCTATAGCTTCATTGCATGTCTCCTAGTCTTTCTATATTCTGATAACGTAAACAATTGATCTATGTTTACCCGTTCCACTCCGTTCATTAATTTATAGACTTCTATCATATCTCCCCTCAGCCGTCTCTTTTCCAGGTTAAAGAGCCCTAACCTTTTTAGCCTTTCTTGATAGTAGTATCCTTCCATCCCCTTTACCATTTTGGTGGCTCTTCTCTGAACCTTTTCTAATATTGCTATATCCTTTTTAAGATACGGCGACCAGAATTGCACACAATATTCAAGGTGCGGTCTCACCATGGAACGATATAGAGGCATTATAATATTTTTTGTTTTATTTTCCATTCCTTTCCTTATGATACCTAGCATTCTATTTGCTCTCTTGGCCGCCGCTGCACACTGGGCAGAGGGTTTTAATATGGTATCCACAATGACGCCTAAATCTTTTTCCTGGGTAGTGGTTCCTAATGTGGAACCTTGCATCCTGTAACCATAGTTTGGGTTGTTCTTCCCTAGGTGCATAACTTTGCACTTGTCCACATTAAATTTAATCTGCCATTTTGATGCCCAGTCTTCCAATTTATCGAGATCCTCTTGCAATTTTCCACAATCCTCTTGGGTTTTAACAACTTTAAATAGTTTTGTGTCATCTGCAAATTTGATAACCTCACTCGTTATTCCACTTTTCAGGTAGTTTATGAATATATCAAAAAGCAGTGGACCCAGCAGAGATCCCTGGGGTGCACCACTATTCACCTTTCTCCATTGGGAAAATTGGCCATTTAGCCCAACCCTCTGTTTTCTATCTTTTAACCAGTTCTTGATCCACATTAGTACACTGCCTCCTATCCCATGACTCTAGTTTTGCCAAAAGTCTCTGAGGGACCTTTTCAAAGGCTTTCTGAAAGTCCACATACACTATATCAACCGACTCACCTTTGTCCACCTGTTTATTCACACTTTCAAAAAAACATAACAGATTAGTAAGACAAGATCTTCCTTGTCTAAAGCCATGTTGGCTGTCTCCCATTAGGCCATGACTATCTACATGCTGAGTAATTTTATTCTTTATGATGTGGTTTCTAGCATTTTTCCCGGTACTGACGTGAGGCTCACCGGTATGTAGTTTCCCGGATCACCCCTGGAACACTGTTCCCTCTAAGCTGTGTGCGCGCGCGCGCGCCTCGCCAAGCGAGCGCACATATTTTACAACAGAGCGCACAACAATTATGGTTCTGATCCTGATAGAAAACAACACATGTCTTAAAATTTAAAAGTTGTGATTGTAACTACTAGAAATTTTCTGCTTCATTTAGTAATCGTCTATTATCATTTAAATTTGATTAAAATCAGTGTGGTGTACATACTGTATTCTGACATGTAGTCAAATTTTAAAGTATACAACTCCCGAGTGTCGTTATGTGGCGCACAAAAATTTAACCTTCCTTCAAAAGCTGCACAGCTGATATTTTATGCGCACACAGCCTACATAAAATTAGAGGGAACATTGCCCTGGAACCCTTTTTAAAAATTGGTGTTACATTGGCGATCCTCCAATCTTCAGGTATTAGAGATGATTTTAATGATAGTTCACAGATTACTAATAGCAGGTCTGCAATCTCATATTTCAGTTCTTTCAACACCCTTGGATATATACCATCCGGCCCAGGTGATTTGCTACTCTTCAGTTTATCTAATAGTTGTAATACATCTTCCCGATGTATCGATATTTCCTTCAATTCTTCCACACCTTTAAATACCATTTCAGTCATGGGTAACATCCCTACATCTTCCTCACTAAAGACCGAAGCAAAGAATTCATTCAGTCTCTCTGCTATCGCCTTGTCGCCTCTCAGTGCCCCTTTAACCCCTCTATCATCTAATGGACCAACTGACTCTCTCGCAGTTTTTTTGCTACGAATGTACTTGAAAAAGTCTTTATCTCGGGTTTTTGCTTCCGCAGCAAGCTTCTCAAATTCTCCTTTTGTCTGCCTTAATCAATGCCTTGCATTTGACTTGCCAGTTCTTGTGCTGTTTCCAGGTTTCGTCGTTTGGCTCTTTTTTCCATTTCCTGAAAGATGCTTTTTTGGCAACAGCCTCTCTGACCTCGCCTTTAAACCATGCTGGCAGTTTTTTGGACTTCCTTCCACTTTTCTTAAAGCGTGGAATACAGCTGGTCTGGGCTTCCAAGATTGTATTTTTCAACAACACCCAAGCTTGATGTAAGTCTTTAACCTTTGCAACTGCTCCTTTTAGTTTTTTCTTAACTGTTTTCCTCATTTTATCATAGTCTCCCTTTCGAAAGTTAAAAGGTAGTACTGTGGATTTCCTTACTATCCCTCCTCCACTAATTAAATCAAAGGCGATCATGCTATGATCACTATTGCCAAGTGGCCCCAACACCCTTATCTCTTGCACTAGATCTGGTGTTCCACTAAGGACTAGGTCTAATATGGCTTCCCCTCTGGTCGGTTCATGAACCAGCTGCTCCAAGAAGCAGTCATTTATTTCATCTAGGAACTTTATCTCCCAAGCATGTCCTGCCGTGACACTGACCCAGTTGATACCGTGGTAATTGAAATCACCCATTATTATTACTGAGCTGTAACATTTGTTAGCTTCCTTGATTTCTTTGAGCATTTCATCATCCATTTGTTCATTCTGGCCAGGCGGTCGATAGTACATCCCCACTGCCATCGCTTTCCCCTTTTTTACATGGAATTTCAATCCATAGAGATTCTACAGCAAATTTTATTTCCTGCAAAACTTTAATCCTTTCTGACTCAATGCCCTCTCTAACATAGAGCGCAACCCCTCCCACCAATTTGATCAGCTCTATCATTACGATATAGTTTGTACTCAGGTATCACAGTGTCCCACTGGTTGTCCTCCTTCCACCATGTCTCTGATATTCCAATCATATCTAACCTCTCATTTAGTGGTATATATTCTAACTCTCCCATCTTATTTTTTAGACTTCTAGCATTTGCATACAAGCATTTTAGAGACTTTATTTTATTCATATTAATTTGGCTATTGGTAGACATAGGTAATTTGGGATCTTTAAGCACTGTCTGATCCATACTCGAGGGCATTTGGGCTACTTTACTCTTTTTGGAACCTCTCTGCTTTTGGTGGTATCCTTCAAGGATACATTCTTCCGAACCATCCGCTCTTGGGCGACTGTCGGCTTTCCCCTATTATCTAGTTTAAAAAGGAGAGAGAGCAGCTTTTAAAGGTTAATGCTAGCAGCCTGGTTCTATCCCGGTTAAGGTGAAGCCCATCCCTTCGGAAGAGCCCCTCCTTTCCCCAGAATGTTCCCCAGTTCCTAACAAATCCAAAATCCTCATCTCTGCACCATTGTCTCATCCACGCATTGAGACTCCGGAGCTCTGCCTGCCTTTTGGGTCCTGCGCGTGGAATGGGAAGCATTTCAGAGAACGCTACCCTGGAAGTTCTGGATTTCGACTTCCTACCTAAAAGCCTAAATTTAGCCTCCAGAACCTCCCTACCACATTTTCCTATGTCATTGGTACCGACATGTACCAAGACAGCAGACTCCTCCCCAGCACTATCTAAGAACTTATCTAGGTGGCACATGAGGTCTGCTACCTTTGCACCAGGCAGGCATGCTACCAGGCGATCCTCACGTCCACCAGCCACCCAGCTATCTACATGCCTAATGATCGAATCACCAACTGTAACAGCTGTCCTAACCCTTCCCTCATGGGCACAAGGCCCTGGAGAAACTTCCTTGGTGCGAGAGGGTTTTACATCAGCTGGAGGACAGTTCCTAGTTACAGGATCACTTCCTGCCACACCAGGGTGATGCTCTCCTGTCACGTGACCTCTCTCCTCCATGGCAACAGGGATGCTGCCAGACTGGAGGTGGGACTTCAGGACTATATCCCTGTAGGTCTCGTCTATGTACCTCTCTGTCTGTCTTATGTTTTCCAAGTCTGCTACTCTAGCCTCTAGAGAACCCCTGAGAGCAAAGAGCTCCTTGCACCTAGTGCACATGTAAGACCTCTCACTAACTGGGAGAAAATCATACATGTGACACTCGATGCAAAAGACTTGGAAGCCCCCATCTCGCTGCTGGACTGCTGTCTGCATCTTAGTTTCAAGTTTGTGTTTAGATCTTTAAGTTCTTTACGTGCTATGGATATTTATACTAATACGTTTAATTAAGCTTCAGGTGAACAAGGTATATTAATCTCAGGTCCTTAATGTATGACTGATTTGGGTAGCGAGCTTCACCTGAGAGCACCTCCTGTCTTAAGATGTGTATGTACCTATAAAGCTACGATTATCCTAGGGGTGGATGGTTGTTGGGGAGGGAGGGAAATAACACTTATTAAAAGAGGGCTGCTACACAGTACTCTGTCTTGTGCTGCTGAGGTAAGCTATATTCTGATTTGATTTAAATTATAGCTCTTTGCTGCTGCTAGGCTCTAACTTATTATGAAATTTAAACTACAAGCTCTCTGCTGGGTATGAAATGTAACCAGAAAGCTCTCTTCTGTGTTTTAAATTTAAACTTAAACTTAAACTGCTGCTACTAGGCCCTGACTGATTTAACAAAAAATAGTGGGTTCACAGATTAATACAAAGAATTCCTTTCAGAAAATTCCCAGAAGTATATACTCACAATTGCAGATCTCTCTCCAGAAGTAACAGTCCCCTTTTCTAGTCCTTCAAGAAAGGATTGCCCCCTTGCATTTATTGTAACCACCCTTAATCCCATTATAATTAACCTACACTCTGCAACCTCTCCCTCAGTTTTATCTCCCACAGGCACATCCGTTCCCTGTCCTCTACCCTCCCAAAGGCTTGCGGCCTTTGCTCTACAACTTCAGCTAAGTGAATGCTGTTTTTATTAATTTAATGATTAAAAAGGAAAGGCCACAGCGGTGGGAGGGAATTCTCCTCTCTACTTTGCTGGCTGTTCCGACAAAAAAAGTTTTCTTTGTTTGGATGGTGTTTTCGGCCTTTAACCACCTGGCAGCTCCACTCCCTTGAGCAAGTGACGGGCATCCCTCCTCTCTCCTCCACCCACCTCCCCTATCCCCCTTTTCTCATACAGTCTATCTTTTTTCCCTTCCTTTTTTATTTTATTTTATTTTTATGTTCCTCGTTTTCCCTTATTTATTCAGATGCTTAGTACCCTAAGTCTATCGCTCTTATCCTCTCTCCCATATTGCGCTTCCCCATATTCTTTCTTATGCCCCTTCCCCCTTTTTACTCATACTTCCACAACTTACATCATTCAAAAACTCCATCCACCCTCCATTCGCCCATAAAATCACAGCATCATCCTCCATCTATAATGTCCAGAGTTCAACTGCCCCCCCTGGTTGTTTCTTTGCCTTCGGAGCCTCTTCTTGCTGTCCACTCGCTACCATGAATTCACTTTGCGCTGCTCTTCTGGTCTCTCCACGGGAAACACCATCTCTCCTGCTATTCCCAGTTCCTTTAGTGCCGTTATTGCCTCCACTCTTGTGCAGCATGTCACGCCCATAGCCCCTTACATATGTATGGAGGGGCATGCTTGTTATATAGAATTCACCACTTTGGCAATGTTCCGGACTATCTTGCAAAGGAATATGGTAATGGTAGTCCAGTCATGCGGTGCTTGCCTTTGAGGTAAATGAAGACTATGGTAGTTGGCTCGAGTGTTAAGGCAATGACAGAATTTATTTATGAGGTAAATCAAAATGCACACAGATTCACTTGGTAACACCTTAGGATGTCTTCTCCAGGATTTATATTCAAAATAACAATACAACTGAAAGCTTATGCAAGTAACTTGTAAAGTCCATTAAACAACAAAAAGTCTTTCTCTCAGCCACTGCTTACAAACCTGCTCAGCAATGCTGATGTATAGCAAATCAAAAGTAAAAGCTTCTTCACAAAACAGCTTTTCTTTTCCACATTCAAAGAACTTTTTATATCCAACGTGTGCACAGCCTAAGCTGTGCTCTGCCTTGATATCAGCTGGGTAACAAGCTTCAATCAACAGCTTTTCACCTTCTCTGCACAAGTATTTCACTTCTCCCAAAACCTTCTCTCTTTCCACACAAACTTTCTGGTGTGCCAGTTACTAGAACACTTCCTTTTATGTTTGATCCATTTTCAGGATTTCTTTGTGCTAGCAACTTTGCATAAAGAACAGTCCATGAAAGAATCATCTTCCTCTGGAATTATATCTTGTTCTTCTATCTGCATGGGTTCTATATCAGGGTCTGGCTCAAAGGGTTTTACTGATTGACCTCCATTAGGACAGGAACTGTTTCTAAGCACTTTGTATTGCTCTAGGTTAGACAAACGTCCAAAGTTCATACCTGAGTTAAAGCTGGCATTAAGCTATCCTCTTAGATACTCTGGCCAGTATGCATTTGAGCTTTTATGACCTGTCCTCCAGTCTGTATTTCTGGACCTCAGGGCATTTTCTCCATACCTCTTCCAAAAGGTATTTGTGTTCCTTTTTCCTTTCAGCTGCTTCTGTCCTCTTACCGGCTGCTTTAAGGTTCCTAGCTGAAGTTCTCCAAACCCCTGGATTTCTCCAATCCCTTGAAGCTGGCTTCTCACAGGAATCTCTCCAAGAACATGGATCTCTCTGAGCTCCTCTCTCTTTCTCCCTCTTCTCCCCTCTTTCTGAATATTCTGTTCTAGTTTTAAAGTTCCCAGTTTCCAACCCCTCCCTTTCACTCCTCAGGTGTTGGTGGTCAAACTCCCTCCTGGCAGCTGAGTAATTAGGAGTGACGTAAGTGTTTCTCAATCTGGGCTTATACTCCTTCTCCTCATCTCCACTAGGGGCTTTCTGCAGGCCATTGCAGCCTGGAATAACCTGTCTTTTAGGAAAACATACAGTTTTATTCCTCTGACCTGACAAAACAGGTCCCTTGATTAGGGTAAATTCCTTTCCTTTGTCACTATTCTCTGGGCTCTGATAAGCTTCCTTATCACAAGTATCTGGCCTTGCATCCCTCTTTAGTTATAGCCAATGCAAAGGGAAATTGTCATCTATACCGGACCCCCTTCTCACGCAGTTTCGCCGTGATATCTCTTAGTTCTCTCCTCCTTCTCAGCGTGACATGCATTAAATCTTCATAAATCTCCACTTGCTTATCAGCCCTCCAGTCCAGTCATGGAACCTCTGGGGTTTAGCACCTCCCCAGAAGCTTAGAGACTGAGCATGTCATCATTTTGATGTCACCAGTATAAATAGCCCAGGACCGCCTCTGTGCTCCAGTAGTCTGTCTCCAAGCAGCTGGAGAGGTGGGGAGCCTGTAGTTCAGGACTCACTTGGAGGACGACTAAGAAGAGTTGGTAGTTAGTGTAGTTAGTTTAGAATCAGGACTTAAAAAAAACAAAAAAAAAAAACAAAGGGAGAAAGGAGGGAGGGCTTTGTGCCTGCTGGAGAGCTGCAGAGGAGTGCTTTGCCTTCCCTTCCTTCCTCTCCCCCCTATCCTCCCCTTCACTGCTGACAGATTGGAGGGGGCTTTTAAGGGGTTAGGCTCCCGAACCCACGTTGATGGATGAGGAGCGGGTGGAAGGCACGACATTCTGCGGGGGAACCACAGGCTCTCCTGCCCCAGTGCCGAAGCCGCGAATATGGCTGAGCGTGGGGGGAGGATCGAGATGGGAAAATCGGAAACTTTCTGGTGTGGCGCTGATAGAGGTAAGAAGCCGGGGAGGCCAACCGGTTACCTGAGCGGTGCAGGCAGTGTAATGTTTCGCGATTGCAGGGTCACCGTGTAGTAAGGACAGACCACGTGGTTTTCACGTGGGAATTGGAGCCGGTGTTTTTTGATCGGGCCGTTCTTGTTTGTGGTCTCAGGCTAGTTTTTTATGGTGCCCTGACATTTGGGAACTACCGGTTCAGCAGGGGTCTCCACTTATCAGCTTGGACAGTTGTTTGTAAAAATAAATAAATAAATATTTTATGAGTGTTAAGTTGGGTTTTTGAAGCAGAGCACAGGCCGGGTGGCTAGTTAGTGTTGCCAGATTTTTTCTTTGTCAGGACTTGGAGGGTGTTTCTGGAAGGCATATCCGGTGGGGCGGGATGCCATCCAGGCCTGCAGTGTCGGACATGGGGGTGTACAGAGGGTGCACTCAGGAGGCAGCCTCGATGGAACAGACCCTGGAGGTTCAGAAGGGGGCTGCTCTAGGTCTCCCGGAGACCGTAGTCCTTTCCGTGCCCATTCCAGGAACCAGTGGCGCGGCCTTCATCGGCACTAAGTCTGTCTCTGCAAGTCATAGGTCAGGGGGGGTATTCTGGCAATGTTCCCCTCTGATTTCTTCCTGTTACATCAGGCATTCTGTTTTACGGCAGCGTGGGCCGGAGGCCAAGGGACAAACGGCCAGTTCCTTATCGTTCCTCCAGTTCAGTCCTCTACTTCTGGGTTGTCAGTCTCCTCCTGCAGCTTGGAGACTGGTATGTCAATCTTCTGACATCACTGGATATAGCCTGCCACCCTTTCACTCCAACTCCAGTGTGACCAGTCTCCAGGCAGCAGGAGGACATGGCGAGCCCTAGGGAGGGCTCTCTGGAGTAATGAATAAGGAGCTAGTAGATTTGATATAATTGACATATATTTTACAGTTTGATTGCTGATTTTATAAAAAAAATAAAAAATAAAAAATAAAGATAGAGAAGCACTGGGGGTCCTGTCACTCCGGGTTACAGGACAGACTACAGGCTTTCTTGCTCCCTGACTCTGTGAGTGCTCTTGGGCAAGGCGGAGGTGTAGACTCAAGACATTGAGTTACCTCTTGCAAGAGATCACCGGTTCTCTCCTCCCTGTCTGATCGGGGGAGAGCCCTTGGTGCTGGCAGCCCTTCCTTCAGCTGCAGTGTCTCCTGGACAGCGTCGGAGGCAGCAGCTTAGCGGGCAAACAGTGTTCGCTGGAGGAGTTGAGACACAGGGCTGATCTGTGATCCGCAGGAGTGTGAGTCCGCCCGGTAAGGCCTGCGGGATTAAGAACGGCTCTTAGCGGGGACCTGGCACTTTTCAGGGCCGGAGCAGCGTGGGGACGTTTTTTGCGCCCTTTTTCCTGTTGGCGGCGGTCCCAGTGGCCATTTTCGCTGCTGCGGCAGCGCCACGTGGTGTTCAAAACGCTGCAGATTTCGAGTATTGCACTTTTGAGTGAAGTTTAGTAAGTGGTGTTTGTTTTCTTTTCTGGCCCATTTTCCTTCTTCTTGCTTCCTCGTTGTCGGGAGTCCGGGGAAGCGGGTGGTCTCTTCGCGGCGTTTCAGGCCTTCCTGGAGGGAGGGGGGCTTTAGATTCTTCGCGGGTTGGAAGTGCAAGAGCGTTCCCTACGACACGCAGAAAGGGCAAGTGTTCTTACCGGACCGGAGGGCCGAAACTTTGAGGACCTTGGTCCGCCAGTTTTTGACGAAGTCGGTGCCGTCGGCGTGGGACTACCTTCGGGTACTGGGCACGATGGCAGCAACGCTGGAGGCGGTACCATGGGCCAAGTTTCATATGCGGCCACTGCAACGGTCTCTTCTGCGCAGGTGGTCCCATCAAGCCGCTCCAGGTCAGGCGATCGCTGAGATGGTGGTTGCGTCGGACATCTCTAGCGGCGGGTATGTCGTTGGAACAACCAGACTGGATTCCGCTGTTGACGGATACCAGCTTGGTGGGCTGGGGGGCTCACTGCGGGAGCCATTTCGCGCAAGGGATTTGGTCCCCCCCAGGAGGCCTCCTGGTCGATCAACCGACTGGAGCTCCGAGCGGTGGCCAGAGCTCTGCAGGCACTCGAGGACTTGGTGCAGGGGCGTCTGGTGCGAGTGCTCTCAGACAACTCTGCAACGGTGGCGTACATCAACCGGCAGGGCGGCATGGGCAGTGCCGCGATGGAAGAGGAGGCGGACGAGCTATTCGGCTGGGTAGAACAGAAGCTGTCCGTGATTTCGGCGGCGCACATTGCAGGAAAGGACAACGTCACAGCGGACTTCCTCAGCAGGGTTCACGTGGATGCGGGGGAGTGGGAGCTGCATCCCGAGGTGTTCCAACAGATAGTAGCTCGCTGGGAAATGCCCTGGATGGACTTAATGGCGACCTTCCGGTCGGCAAAGGTGAGCAGGTTCTTCAGCAGGCGGCGCGAACGGATGTCGAAAGGGCTGGACGCGCTGTTACATCCCTGGCCGTCCGACGATCTTCTTTATGTCTTCCCTCCGTGGGCGTTGATAGGCCGGGTGATTCAAAAGATCGGTGCTCATCCAGGGCCCGTACTGCTCGTAGCGCCAGACTGGCCGAGACGCCCTTGGTACGCGGATCTAGTGCGTCTTCTAGACGGCGAACCGTGGCGGCTCCCATCGATAGCGGATCTCTTGCTTCAGGGTCCGCTGTTCATGCCTCAAGTGGATCGATTCTCGCTTACGGTATGGCCATTGAGAGGGCGAAGCTGAAGAAGAGAGGCTACTCGTTGGCGGTCGTCGCAACTTTGCTTAACGTCCGCAGACGATCGACCTCTTTAGCGTATGTGCGGATCTGGCGAGTCTTTGAGGATTGGTGCTCACGGCGGCAGGTCCGAGCGGCTACGGTTCCGGTTCCTTTGGTATTGGAGTTTCTACAGGACGGTTTTGATAAAGGTCTGGCGGCCAGTTCCTTGCAAGTGCAGCTGGTGGCTCTTTCTTGTTATCGCGGTAAGGTCAATGGGGTGTCCTTAGGAGTTCACCCGGATGTGCGGCGCTATGTGAAGGCGGTTTCGAGGTTGCGGCCAGTACGACGGGTGCATTCCGCCTTGGGATCTGAATGTCGTATTAACGGGGTTATCTCGTTCCCCCTTTGAGCCATTGCGTCGCGCGTTGTTGAAGGATGTGACGCTTAAGACTGTGTTTCTGGTGGCTATATGCTCGGCGAGACGTATTTCGGAATTGCAAGCATTATCCTGTAGGGAGCCGTTCTTATCCTTCTCTAAAGATAAGGTTGTTCTGCGTCCGGTTCCGTCCTTTTTGCCCAAGGTGGTGTCTCCCTTTCACTTGAATCAGGCGGTATGCTTGCCGGTGCTGGGGAGCAATGGGGGTACCGCGTCGGCTTCCTTCCCCCGTTGTTTGGATGTAAAAAGGACATTTAAAGAGTATTTGAAGGTGACGGAGTTCTTTCGCAAGTCGGAAAGGTTGTATCTCCAGGAACAAGCAGGAATACGTCATCACATATGGGTACGTCGGCACCGACGGAGCCCGCGCGGGAAAGCTCCCCAGCTTTTCAGATTAAAAGCTTTTGGGGCCTCCCACTGCACATGCGCGCTGCCTTCCCGCCTTCCTGACCAGCTCTCGTCAGTTTCTTTTTTTCCGCGGAGCCAGCAGGTCGTGTTCCTGTCACCGCTGAAGAAATTGTTGATTTTATTGTTTTCTTTAGACCGCGTACCTGCCTTCCCCATTCTGAAACCGGTACTGCCGGTCTCTCTTTCTTTCTTTAAAAAAAAAAAAATATATATTTTTCTTTTCTTCAGCACAGCTTGGTACTTTGTTAGGCCTTCAGGCCTACACAAATTCTCCTCATGGAGAAGCCAGTTCCTGGTTTTAAAAAGTGTACCAAGTGCAGTGCTGTCATTCCTCTTACAGACACCCATGAATGGTGTCTTAAATGTTTAGGACCTGACCATTCCATACCGGACTGCCCATCCTGCTCCCAGATGTCGAAACGTGGATTGCAGAACCGGGCCAACAAGTTCCATGTGCTGTTTCCTTCATAAGCATCACAGTCATCCAGGTCTTCCTCTCCGGATGGATCTCAGGTAACCAAAACTCCAGTGGGCAAATCCTCTAAAAGCAAATCTCTTTCTAAAGATCGAGAGGCTCTCAATTCTGAGTTCGAGGATTCTGCCCAGGCCAAAAAACCCCGGCGGGAGGCTCCGGCCTCCAAAGCAATCATGGGGTCACAGGTTGACATCGATGGCGCGGCCTCGACAGATCACCTGTTGTACTGCTCTGGGGTACCGGCCCATACCGGTACCGACATCCAGGCAGCAGTGGCGTCTATGGGCAATACTGTCCAAGTCATGCAGCAGGCCATTCTGGCTTTTATTAATGCTGCTACGCCCTCGGTACCGCAGCCAGCGGTACCGGGTCCGGTTCTGGTAATGGCTTCCATACCGGAACCGAGGCCATCGTCTTCCAAACGCAGATCGGTTCCGCATGCCGGATCCGGGCTTTTGCCCGGTACCGATCCCATACCCGGTACGCCCGATGTCGATACCGAACGGTATGCGTATCGTGCGTTGGAAGCACATAGAGGATACTCTGCTTCTTCAGAGGATTTTAACTCCTCTGATGATTCTGATGAGTTCTCCCTTGATCTTCCTGAGGAGCCTTCTTCTCCTAACAGGAGAATGTCTCCACCAGAGGATTTGTCCTTTCAGGACTTCATCATAGAAATGGCTAAAGGTCTTTCTATTGCTTCATCCTCTGAAAAGGAACCCAGATCAAAGAAACTGGATATTTTAGGATACTCTAAGTCTCCTAAAGAGGCAGTCACCCTGCCTATACATGAAATCCTTCAAGAACACTTGATGGACTTATGGGAGGCTCCTCTAACATTGTCTCCTTCTTCTCGCAGGTTGGACACCATGTACCGTGTCCCCCCTTCTCCTGGTTTCCAAAAAACCCAGTTGCCTCACCATTCTATTGTGGTGAAGTCTGCAATGAAGAAGATAAAGAGTACCAAAAGGCACTCTTCTACTCCTCCAGGGCGAGAATGTAAGACTCTAGACTCTTTTGGCAGGAAAATTTTCCAGGCTACTATGCTTATAGCCAGGATTAATTCCTATAGTCTTTACATGGGCATGTTTCTCAGTGAAATCGCTCTAAAAGTTCGGCATTTTGCCCCCTTTATCCCTGAGGATAAGAGGGAGCAGTTCATTTCCTTAGTGAAACACCTTTTGGATATTTCAAAGTTCTCCAACAGGGCAGCTTTTGATTCCTTTGAGGGTGCTGGTAGGGCTTCGGGCATTGCTATAGCAGCCCGACTTCTTGCTTGGCTCCAGGCTTCTGATCTAGAACCTTGGGTCCTAGATGGCTTACGAAATCTGCCCTGTACAGGTGAGAACTTATTTGGTGAGGAGTGGCAAATTAAGGCCACTCAAATGGATGCAGAAAATGCCACCTTAGATAGACTTTCTAAGTCTACCTCCACTCCTGCCAAGAAGAAGTCTTTTAAGAGGCTTTATTACAAGGAGTCCAGATTTTCTACAAATACTGGCCAACAATCCTCTCAGCCTCGTTTTGCTGCTAAACGTCAGCAACCTAAACAGGCAAGGTCAAAGCCTGCGGCGTCTGCTACGCCTCAGCAGGCTCCACCCCCTCAGGGGTTTTGACTTGCCACTAGAGAACTTAACTTTTCTGGCTCTAGAACAACCAGAGCCCCTCACCATACCCGGAAGGTTAGCTCACTTTGCTCCCAGATGGGAGCAAATTACATCAGAGCAATGGACCCTCTCTATCATCAGAGAGGGTTACAAACTCCATTTTTCCGACCTTCCTCCTTATACTATGGTGAGGCAGTTCAATTCTCCCCCATCTCTCCTGGCCCTCTTGGGTCAGGAAGTCTCCTCCCTCCTTGCCCAGGGGGCAATAGAGGAGGTCCCTCTTCTTCAACAGGGGACGGGATTCTACTCCCCTTATTTTCTAATACCAAAGAAGACAGAGGGCTTCAGACCAATTCTGGATCTGAGAGAATTGAACAAATTTCTTTTCAAGGAGAAATTCAAAATGCTTTCTCTGGGCATTCTCCTTCCATACTTTCAGAGTCAGGATTGGCTTTGTTCTCTAGACCTAAAGGATGCGTATACACACATACTCATCCACCCATCCCACAGAAAATACCTTCGATTTCTGTTTCAGGGAAAACATTTCCAGTACAGAGTACTCCCCTTCGGTCTAGCCTCTGCTCCAAGAGTGTTCACCAAATGCATGGCAGTCGTAGCTGCCTTTCTAAGAGGCCTGGGAATTTTCATATTCCCATACCTGGACGACTGGCTCATCCGAGCTCCCTCTCAGTCCCAGGCCCAAATTTCCCTGGACCGCACAAGGCGTCTTCTGCAGTATCTAGGACTGGTAGTAAACCTTCCCAAGTCTCAACTAATCCCTACTCAGTCTCTCGAGTTCATAGGGGCCCAGTTAGACACCATCACTGCAAGGGCCTACCTGCCTCAGGTCAGGGCCCAACGCCTGCTGAGTTTGGCCTCCCAAGCTCAGTCCAGCAGTCATTTGACAGCCCGGGAAATGCTGTGACTTCTGGGCCACATGGCCTCCACGGTACATGTGGTGCCCTACGCTCGTCTGCATATGAGAGCAGCTCAATGGACCTTGGCCACCCAGTGGATTCAAGCATCTGGAGCGCTCTCCGACCAAATACTCACCTCAAGCCGTCTATTTTGGTCCCTCCAATGGTGGACATCCACCAAGAATCTGTTGTTGGGGGCCCCCTTCCAACCTTTGTTGCCCCAAGCAACCCTCACAACAGATGCCTCCCAAACAGGGTGGGGAGCTCATCTTCAGAACCTCTCCACTCAGGGCACTTGGTCTCCACAGGAGGCCACCCTTCATATCAACCTCCTGGAATTGCGAGCGATTTACCTTGCCCTCAAGGTCTTCTATACCCTCCTTGTCAACCTGACTGTCCTAGTTCAGACAGACAATCAGGTAGCCATGTTCTATATAAACAAACAAGGAGGGACAGGCTCTCTGTCGCTTTGCAACGAAGCTCTCAGAATATGGGCCTTCGCCAGAGAGCATCAAATTCACCTGCTTGCAGTGTATCTTCCAGGAGTTCAAAACTCTCGTGCAGACAGACTCAGTCGAGTTCTGCTTCCACACGAATGGTCCCTACATATGGACCAGATACGCAGAATCTTTCAGGAATGGGGGACCCCGGACATAGACCTCTTTGCAAGTCCGTGAATATGTAATCTTCTGAATATGTAATCTCTGGTCTAGTCTCCGCTTGGTCCTGGGTTCATTTCACTTCACAGACGCAGGAGGGTATTGTAATAAGACAAGCAAACAGGTGTGGCTTGGAGAAAGGTTTTTATGTACAAATAGGCTTAATCCATAGGTATTGAACAGAGGTATATAGTGATTGTTACAGAGCTGTTTCAGTGTGTATCAATGAATCTGTGTGTGTGCATGTGTGAAGTGTGAGAGAGATAGAGGCCAGAACATGTGGGTCAGAGCCGCATGGTAGGCCAGAACATGTGGGTAGAGAGAGAGAGAGAGGGGGAGGTGTGAAGGGAGTTGAGTATCAGAGTCTCATTGTAGTGTCCAAACCTGTCCAATGAAAGAGAGAGAGAGAGAGAGAGACAGGAAGTGTGTCTGTCCTTTATAGTGCCTCTCCAGCAGTTCCCCTTGAGGTCTGCTATTGTCTTTGGCCACTCCCTTTAAGGTCTACCCATCTTGATTTAGCAAGGAGGGGCTGCAGCCAGGTCCTAGAGACTGACGTCAACCAGGGGTCAGAGTTTAGACTGAATTAAACAGAGTCCATAGCTGCATGAAATGTATGCTGACATCTCCCACACCTTTTTTATTTTTATTTATTATTTGTGCCTGGAATTGGTGGAAGCAAACCTGTGGTACCTGTCCCAGCTGCCATTACCTGATAGTAGGCAGCTCGTCGAATACCTCCTGTATTAAATACCTTGCTATGTCTAGCAGGTCCCCTGTCCTGCACAGTACTGTCTCTAGTACTGTCTCTAGTGTTCTAGAGATAAACAAGTCTCCTTATGAGTCCAAACCTCGTGTCTTAGGTTGAGCAGCCACTACTGGGGGGGGAACCCAATATGCCACTTACATACCCGTCTTAGAGAGAGTGAACAGTGCATAAGGTCTGCAGGAATTTTTAAGGAGGCTAAAACCAAACGGTACCAGGATGCTATGAGTGAGGATAGGAAGCAATACTAGACTGCAGCTGACTCTGGTATTCAGTGTAATAGGAAATACCGAATTAGCCAAATTAGCAGGCCAAGTTAGCCTGGATGTAGGGGTGGATGCTGGAGAGGTTCAGTGTAACTACCTTAAAATGTTGTTGTTCTGTATGACATGCGCTGCAAGGAAATGTACATTTTTTTCATCTTACAGCACAAGAAAATTACAATAATGCATAGCAATATTTGTGTTGTTAAGTGCCGTCGAGTCGGAGTCGACTCATGGCGACCCTCTGGATAGCTATCCTAAATTGTGTTCGGTCTTCAGTCAGGCGGCTCATTGTTGACAGGCTGGTACCCGTAGCTGCTGTTATTGTAGCGATCCATCTCATTGCTGGCCTTCCTCTTTTGCGTTGACCTTCTATCTTGCCAAGCATGATGTCTTTCTCTAATGATCTCTCTCTTCGCATGATGTGTCCGAAGTATGAAAGTCGAAGTCTTGTCATCTGAGCTTCTAAAGAAAGCTTAGGTTTGATCTCCTCTAGTACCGACTGGTTTGTTCTTCGGGCAGTCCATGGTATACACAGTATTCGCCGCCAGCACCATAATTCAAAGGCATCAATTTTCTTCCTGTCTGTCTTTTTCACTGTCCAGCTTTCACATCCATATGATGTTATTGAAAATACCATGGCTTGAACAAGTCGAATCTTTGTATGGAGAGAGACATCTCTGCTCTTGAGAATCTTATCTAGGTCTTTCATAGCCATTCTGCCAAGAGCAATGCGTCGTCTGATTTCTTGACTGCTTGTTGCTTCTTTATTGATAGTTGATCCAAGTAGGTTAAAGTTGTTCACGATTTCAATTTCTTCTCCTTCAACGATGAACCTGTTGATTTTGCCAGTTGTCATGATCTTTGTCTTCTTTACATTAAGGTGCAGGCCCATTTTGAGACTATGTTCTTTGATTGTGAGAAGCAAATGTTTCAGATCATCTTCACTTTCAGCCAGTAATGTGGTATCATCAGCATAGCGAAGGTTGTTGATGAGTCTTCCACCAATCTTCACACCTCTGTTGTCTTCATACAGTCCTGCTTCTCTGATGATTTGTTCTGCATATAAATTAAACAGGCAGGGGGAAAGTATGCAGCCTTGTCTTACACCCTTGCTTATTTTAAACCATTCTGTTTCTCCTTGTTCCGTTCGAACTATTGCTTCTTGATCAATGTACAGATTGCGCAAGAGAACGATCAGGTGTTCTGGTATACCCATTCTTCTTAATGTGGTCCAGAGTTTCTCATGGTTTACACAGTCAAAAGCCTTGCTATAGTCGATAAAGCACAAATAGATATCCTTTTGGTATTCTTTAGTCTTTTCAAGGATCCATCTCACATCCGCAATGATGTCTCTCGTTCCTCGCCCTTTCCTGAACCCTGCTTGCACTTCAGGTAGTTCTTGTTCTAGGTATGGCTGTAGTCTCTTTTGAATAATCTTCAGTAGAATCTTGCTGGCATGTGGGATCAGAGCGATTGTGCGATAATTTCCACAGTCAGTTGGATCACCTTTCTTTAGTATTGGTATAAACACAGATCTTTTCCAGTCAGTTGGCCATGATGTTGTCTTCCATATTTCTTGGCAGAGCCGTGTAAGTACGGTAACAGCTGCATCAGATTGCTGCAATACTTCTATGGGAATGCTATCAATGCCTGGTGCTTTGTTCTTTGATAAGGCTTTCAATGCTGCTTCAACTTCTTCTTTCATCACCAATGGTTCCTGATCATAAGGTATAGGTTGAAACGGCTGTTGGTCCACTTGATCTTTATCATATAAAAACTCTGTATACTCCTTCCACCTTTTCTTGATCTTCTCAGCATCATTCAACATAGAACCTTGAGCATCTTGTAACATTCCAATTCGAGGCTGGAACTTTTTCTTTAACTCTCGCAGCTTTAGGAAAGCCGATCTTTGTACAGCAGTTAAAATAATAATAGGGTGAATAAAAACATTAAAGACATGATCAGCAGTAGGTGAGTAACCAAATAGCAATTCCCACACAGACACATGAGCATCTTGTAGCAAGTGTCCAACAATTTGTTGAATGTGTCCATTCTCATAGGCGATGGTGTGATTCACTTCAGTGGATGTTGTTTTAAGGTGATCAATATAGGCATGGAGTTCTGTAAAGTTGAGCAGTTTATGTAGTGTCTCTTCTCCCATGCCAAGTGGTAATGGATGCACAGCATATGAGATAAAGTCTGGAATGTCCATAGAGTCATTGGTAACCAGCGGTGTGGAATAAGTTGTCCCATTAATGGTGAGGGAGACCAGTGGTGTATGACTGCACCAGGTATTGTTTGGTAAATAGTTTGAACTGTACAACAAAGTGTTCTTGGGAAGGCGAATGTCATGCATTCTGGGAGCAATCGAAAAAGAAACTTTCTGGGGAACAGTCAGGGAGCAAGAGGAAGAATTGTTCCAGCAGGAGGTGTCAGCCTCTTTAAACTGGTGAGGTTGACACTTGAACTGAAATGTAGTCTGCTCACACAAACTGGGGTCCATCGGCTTGAATGAAGTCCAGGTGTCGTCCAGTGGCTGTACCCATGTGAGATGGTCCACAGAATACATAAGCATATTATCAAACTGCACCCCAATATTAACAACAGGATAAATAACTGTGTTGTCCTGACCATGGGATCAAAGTACAGATAGAGCAGCCTTGTGGTGAACAAATGGGAACACTAACTGTCCACCAATCAAGGTGAGCTATAGCAAATTCAGGTATTTTGGTACTAGCCATATGGATGAGAGATGGTGGCCAGTGTCCTAACTTAGCAGTGAACAGAATTTCCTTTAGTATAGTAATAAGCTCGATCTGTACTTGATCACAGGCAAGAGCCCAGGAAATATTATTTCCCAATCTATATTCTGCATGTGCTAAGGTAACAATTTTCTGTTCTATAATGGGAGATATAAGAGCAAAGGTATCTACAACTACATTGGACAGTTTAGAGGAAGCTTCATTAATAATATGTTGTGAGGTAAAACCATCAGCAGCATGCTGAGCAGTGGATCCCATTTTATTACGGAGCATTAAGGGCACCTAGTGCAGTCCCTGTGCCACCTAAAATTGTATCAATTAATTCACGCTTGTGTCGAAATTGCTTAGCTCTGGGTGTTACTGACTGCATATCAAACCAAGTATTAAGCATTTGTATGTGGTTGGCAACAAACTGAGAGCAATTTGGATATTTGTGAGTAACTAGAAACAATTTGGGAAATAGATGCCAAGTAAGAAAATGGTATTCCACATCATATAAAACATCGTGTGGTGCATCATATTTAATCTGAAAGGGATGTCCTTCCTGAAATAGGTGGATATCAGAAAGGTAGAGTACAGGAGGAACAGAAGTGGTGGGAGGGGTGGGATGAGGGGTGGTAGGTAAACAAGATACATCCAAAAGGAATGAAGTCTCAGTGATGTGCTGTTGATCACTCAAAACCCATGTATAAGTTATTTTCCAGGTACCTCTGTCCTAACAGGAAATATTGTACAAAATCAAAGCAGGAGGACCTAGAAAGTAACGTTCTGGGCGTGCCCTCAATTCTTGTGTCCTTTCCAGAGAAGTGGAAACTGGTGGCTCCCACTGTACTTGAGTGATGTTTAATGAATAGAACACTGGCTTGTCCTGTACTGAACAGAAACTCAGGATGACCAGATCCTTTCCTTCCGGGAACGGTGGGGGTATTTCTTGATAACGATATACCCCACTTGTGGAGTTAGCCCAGCCAATCGTGCATATTCGGATGATAGTTCCTGTAATGAGACTTGAGTAGAAGAGAGCAGATACAAGAACAACAGCAAACCGAGACATAATAAAAGCAAACTTGTGTCCCCACTTATACTATGTAACAACAAAACAAACACAAAAAAAAATAATAATAATAATTTTTACTACTTATTTACATAACTATTAAACACATGTCAACTATACAGCAGGAGTAAATAGTTACCGTCCTCAAGCGACTTTTGTTCAGAAAGCAGCTGTCCGTGCTGTCTTCAGGTGGTGTCTGAAAACAAAGACTGATAAAACACATATTACCCATATGGTTTTAACTGGGTGATGTGTTTCCAGTACTGCTGGTTGTCAGGCATTAGGATCTGGTATAGGCTTGGGCCTAAGGTATCAGTAACTAAGTATGGTCCCTCCCACTGTGCAGTTACAAAGGGGAGGTTTGGTCTAGGTCTCATCTCTGCAAGACACTAGTGACAGGGCTTCCTTCATGTATTCATGAAATATTGAGGGGGAATCCTTATATCCCTGTGGAAGCACAGTCCATGCATATTGTTTATTCAGCCACTGAAAGGCTGTTTTGTACTGGCACTCAAGGGCCAAGGGCAGACTCCAAAACCCATTGGATATGTCTAAAACAGAGAAAATTGTACATTTGGGATTCAGTTTAGAGATCATTTCAGGGTATGAGGCTACCACAGGCACTACAGATTTTGAAACTTGATTCAGGGCACGGAAGTCCATAGTGAGCCTGAAGGAACCCCCTGGTTTAACTATCGGCCAGGCTGGTGAATTGCATGTGGAAGAAATAGGTCTAATCAGACCCCTCTCCTCCAGTATCTTCACAATTTTAGTCACTGGTTCTATAGCCTGATGAGGTACTGGGTATTGCTTCTGTGGTGGAGGATCCTCACCTTCCAACAGTATTTCTGTGTGCATTTTCCCACAATCTAACTTGTCTTGAGCCCAGACTGGAATATCAGCCACCTCTGAAGGAATTACACACAGATCATACTGCTGAGCTGCCTTAGTGCACTGAGTTGCTAACTGCATGGGGATGACTTCATGCACTAAAGTTTTAGAAGCACTTGAAGTTCCTGAATACTGCCACAATTTAAGATTAGCCATATCCACCACCAAATTTAACTGGTTGAGAACATCAATTCCAATTATTTCTTTTGGTGTGTTCACTATAGTGGAGGCAGTGGTTTCTAACATTTCCTTATTTTGTTCACTGTGCACAGGGATACCCCATTTAACTGGGATAGCCACACATTTGGAAGCTGTGTCATTAATTCCTTGAATTTCATAAATTTCCATATTTTCCTGATCTGCAGTGGGAGAAGCTCTGTTAGTAAAACTAATTCCAGCCCCTGTGTCAATCAAAGCTAATTTATCCTGACCCCCTACTCTACTGGTAACATTGGGGCGTGCACAAGAGTCCAGTATCAAGGGTGTTACAAGCCTTAAATTGTGTCCTGGGCCTGTGTCCATTTCATCATCCAGAGGCTCTGGAATTGAGTCCTCTGCTGAGATAAAGGAGGCAGGCTGGGCTATGAAGGCTTGAGACATTTTGATATCTGAACTCAAGAGGTCAGGACATCCCTATGCAGTAGCCTTGTGTTTGTCCTGAGCTGCTTGTAAATCCTGTTTTAATTTATCTATTTCTATCTGCAGTATATGTTTATCTTGTTCCCATTTAGTTTTTTCCTTTTCTAGCCCATCTCTCTGTGCTTTGAGCTCTTGAAAGGGGATGTAACCTGAGGAGTTTCTAAAAGTACCTTTGCCATGTGCTCTCCAAGGTGTGTGTCCTCTGTCTGTGTTTCTTGTGTACTGGGAGGGTCCCTCTGCTTGCCACTTAGGTGTGTGTCCTCTGTCTGTGTTTCTTATGTACTGAGAGGATTCATTGGCCTGCCACTTCCGAGCTTCTGATACTGTAATGACCTGTGAGGGCTGGGTCTTCCAAACAGACCCAATTCTGAGCATTAAAGTATCAAAAGGGGTTGCTTCAGGGTCTTCAGAAAATAACAGAAGGTGTTTTGTAATTTCAGGGGATAGCAATTCTAATAAAAATTCCTTATGCATGCTCTCCCCATAATCTTCTGCTTTGGGCCAGGACTCCTGCTCATTAAGAACTGCTTTTAAAATCCAGGCTCTATATGCAAACTGTTCCAGTGTATCATCTGGTAAAGGTGAAATAATTTTAAATACTTGCATTGGGGAACAGTGAAATAGTTTCTCAGTACCCCTTTTAACCAACTGGTATGGGTGAGTGAGAGAGCCAACCCTGTAATAGTGTGGGCCCAGAGCCAAATGCATAAGTCTATCAAAGTCTGATTGTTTTCTTCTGTATTTCCCTAGACCCCAGTGAATCAGAATATCAATCGCCCATTTAACCCACTGATTTACATTAAGAGGCATAGTGCCAATTTTCTCAACTATTTTTTCAATATCTCTATCTTTTAAATTTTCCTGGAACATTAATTTAACTGGTGCTTTGAGTTCTGTACTGGCTGCCATGTCTAAGTCATCTGAATTATTCTCCTGACAGAGATTGCTGGGTTCTGGCTGAGATAAACTATCTGAATTTTCCTGCTGTGATTCATCTGTGTTCTTACCATTCCTAAGTCCAACTATGCATACTTTAGTATTCTTTTGTTGCTGATAAGGTGTGTCATAGGCATAGGGAATGGGTGTATCTTTGTTCTTTTGTTTCTCACTAGCTGGTATGCATGGCTGATAGGGTGTGTCATAGGCATAGGGGGCTGAGGGAGGGGTGGGTGTTGGCTTTCTTGCAGAGGCCAATTGATCTTTAAAGTGCCTCAATTCAAGTTTAAGTGCTTCTAATTGTTCACTAACAGTTATAAAAGAATTTGTGGCTTGAATCACTTGAGTTCTCTGAATAGAAATACAACTTTGTGCCTCCTCCAGTTCTTTGGTCAATTGGCTACACTGAGAAGTCAGTTCAGAGTTTTCTTTTTTCATGCTAATTAGTCCCCTGCACATGCCCTGGATGAAAAGGCATTTTCTTTTATTTGTTTTCTTTTTGAATTCATGATCATGGTTTAACATCTGTTTTTGAATATTATACCATGATGAGTCAGGGAATTCGCCTTCAAATGGACCTCCTTTTCTCTTACAGTATGAAATTAGAATTTCTGTAAGTTCTTTAAAATCAAATGCTTCCATGTTTGATACTGCAGAAAGGCTGTAGTTGGGCTATCTCAAATGTGTAACCTTAGAAGGAGGAATGCTAACTTAAAAAGTATTTCACACCTATTTAACTGGGTGGAAGTGTTAGGGTGAAGTTATAGTAAGAAGGGTGTTAGTAGATTAACAGAATTGTATCAATTGCAGCCATCTTTAAGCCTGCTCTCACTAAAAAAGTTACTGACAGGAGACAGAGAAATAAAAGTAAAAAAGGGACAGGAGATTAACAGAATAGTCAGATATTCCTGCTCACACCAAGATATATACTGACAGGAGAGAGAAATAAAAGTCAAACAGACAAGAGGTAAATGTTACCAGGAAAGATGTATATTGTACTCTATGAGGAATATTTAACTGTGTAACTCTGTATTTTCTTAGCAGCTCAAATACTATATAAAATCTGTAGCAAGCCTATACATAAAAATAAGACAATTGCAAGCCACTCTGTGTAATGTCCTTAAAATTCTAGATTCTTACAGAGCCTTTTGACAATAAAAATCTCACCTTGTCTAACCCACAAAACAAAATTGTAAATGGTCACAAGGGCTATTGATTTTCCTGTCTCACTCTGTCTGAAATCTACTTAATGTATTATACAAAATTATTACTTACCCAACTGGAGATCTGCTGTGAAATCCGAGAGACGAGCCCCCATAAAATGTGAGATGAGGCCCATTTACTCTTCTGTAGGTCCTGGGTTCATTTCACGTCACAGATGCAGGAGGGCTTGTAATAAGACCAGCAAACAGGTGTGGCTTGGAGAAAGGTTTTTATGTAAAAATAGGCTTAATACATAGGTATTGAACAGAGGTATATAGTGATTGTTACAGAGCTGTTTCAGTGTGCATTAATGAATCTGTGTGTGTGCATGTGTGAAGTGTGAGAGAGATAGAGAGATAGGCCCAAACATGTGGCTCAGGGCCTCATGGTAGGCCAGAACATGTGGGTAGAGAGAGAGAGGGGGGGAGGGGTGAAAGGAATTGATCATCAGAGCCTCATGGTAGTGTCCAAACCTGTCCGATGAAGGAGGGAGAGAGAGAGAGACAGGAAGTGTGTCTGTCCTTTATAGTGCCTCTCCAGCAGTTCCCCTTGAGGTCTGCTATTGTCTTTGGCCACTCCCTTTAAGGTCTGCCCTTCTTGATTTAGCAAGGAGGGGCTGCAGCCAGGTCCTAGAGACTGACGTCACCCAGGGGTCAGAGTCTAGACTGAATTAAACAGAGTCCATAGCTGCATGAAAGGTATGCTGACACAAACTTCCCCGGTTCTGTTCCAGAACTCAGTGTCAGGGAGCTCAGGCCCACGATGCCTTCCTCCTGCATTGGGGTCAGGAATTCCTCTATGCCTTTCCACCCATTCCTCTAATATCCAAGACTCTGTTCAAGCTCCAGAGGGATCACGGGACTATGATCCTCATAGCTCCCCGCTGGCCACGCCAGGTGTGGTTCCCTCTACTTCTGCATCTCTCCCAGGGATCCTCCCTGGACCTGGGAGCTGCGCCAGACCTTCTGTCTCAGGAGGAGGGGACTTTGTGGCACCCAAACCCCAAATCCCTACATCTCAGAGCTTGGTTACTGAAGGCCTAAGTCTTCAAGACTTTAATCTTTCTCAACCTGTGACAGATATCCTTCATGCCTCTAGGAAACCTTCCACGAGGCGTTCTTATGCTTTCAAATGGAAACGTTTTTCCATTTGGTGTGCTCAGCAGGGTCTTGACCCTCTAGCACTTCCTTTGAATTCCCTCTTGGACTATCTCCTGCATCTTTCAAATGCAGGCCTTAAGACGAATTCAGTAAGGGTCCATTTGAGTGCTATTGCAGCATCCTTAAAACCTATAAATGGACAACCTGTCTCCTCTCATCCTCTTGTTGCACGTTTCATGAGAGGCCTGACTCTAACTAAACCTCCCATCCGACCTCCTCCGGTAGCATGGGATTTGAACCTCGTTCAGGTCAGCTTATGAAGCCACCTTTTGAGCCTTTGGACTCTACCTCCTTCAAATTTCTTTCCTGGAAGGTTGTTTTCCTTATTGCAGTCACTTCGGCTCGCCGCATCAGTGAACTGCAGGCTTTAGTGGCTCATCCACCTTATACTAGGTTTCATCATGATAAGGTGGTCCTTAGGACGAATCCCCACTTTATGCCCAAAGTGGTCTCGCCTTTTCATCTTAATCAAGAGGTATATCTACCTGTCTTTTTCCCGGCTCCTCATGCATCCAGTGCAGAGAGGAACCTTCATACTCTGGATTGTAAAAGAGCTCTTGCCTTTTACCTCAACAGGACTCAACCACATCGAAAAGTCTTCCCAACTTTTCGTGGCTTTTGATCCTTCTCATTTGGGACTTCCAGTCACCAAGCGTACACTTTCCAATTGGATCGCTCAGTATATTTCTTTTGCTTACCAGAGTAAGAACATTTCTATGGAGGGCCATGTCACAGCTCACAATGTGAGGGCCATGGCCACTTCTATGGCTCATCTTCACTCTGTGTCCATAGATCAGATCTGTCGAGCAGCCACTTGGGCCTCGGTTCATACCTTCACAGCCCATTACTGCTTGGACAAGGACTCCCGCCGGGATGCCTTGTTTGGTCAGGCTGTCCTCAAACACCTGTTCCATACTTAAACAACTCCTGCCCACCTTCCCTGGATGGATGCCTGAGATCCATGCGAAGATGGTTTACCCTTGGAGGGGGATCTCCCAGGCATCTTAGCTAGGGAGTCCCCATATGTGATGACGTATTCCTGCTTGTTCCTGGAGATAGCACAGTTACTTACCTGTAACAGGTGATCTCTGGGAACAGCAGGAATTAGTCATCACAACCCACCCACCTCCCCTAGGAGTTGTATCTCTATCTATCTTCCTGTCCTCTCTCTCTATTGTCTCAGCTTTAAACTCGAACTGACGAGAGCTGGTCAGGAAGGCGGGAAGGCAGCGCGCATGTGCAGTGGGAGGCCCCAAAAGCTTTTAATCTGAAAAGCTGGGGAGCTTTCCCGCGCGGGCTCCGTCGGTGCCGACGTACCCATATGTGATGACTAATTCCTGCTGTTCCCAGAGATCACCTGTTACAGGTAAGTAACTGTGCTTTATCTTGTTCGGGGGCTGCCGCAAGGGAGAGGCGGCGGCTAAGGCATCCATTGCCCGGTGGGTTCGAGAGGCCATTGCATCGGCCTACATGATTCAGGGGCGGTCCGTACCTAGTGGGTTGCGGGCGCATTTTACCAGGGCGCAGGCGTCTTCTTGGGCGGAACACTGTTTGTGCAGCCAGTGGATATTTGTAAGGCGGCGACCTGGTCGTCGCTACATGCCTTCAGTAAGCATTACAGGCTTGATGTCGCGGCGGCGGCTGATGCTCGTTTCGTGTCGGCGGTTTTGTCCGCCGCGTGGAAAGGTCCCTCCCATTAATTCCTGCTCTGGTACATCCCAGAAGTAGAGGACTGAACTGGAGGAACGATAAGGAAATGATAATTACACTTACTTGGTAATTGTAGTTCCTTGAGTGACGATAGTTCAGTCTTCCATCCCACCCGAAGGAGGTTAGAAGGTGTTCAGGATATGCAATGTGAATGGCGGAAACGCATTACAGGTAAGTTGTTCTTGGCTTCCGTTGACGGTGACGTCACCTCTGACAGGGTAGGGTGTAAGAAAGCCTTGCCCACGCAAAAAAAAAAGAAAAAAGAGAGGGGTGGCGGTGAGTAGTGTTAGTTAAGATGTTTTTTGCAACGTTAATATTGTCTACTTGTTTGTTGCTCCGTTGAGTCTGCTTTGTTATAGTTCACACTGGAGTTGGAGTGAAAGGGTGGCAGGCTATATCCAGTGATGTCAGAAGATTGACATACCAGTCTCCAAGCTGCAGGAGGAGATTGACAACCCAGAAGTAGAGGACTGAACTGTCGTCCCTGAAGGAACTACAATTACCAGGTAAGTGTAATTATCATGAACTCCTGTCGGTTTGGTGGCAGAAGGGGTCTCCTCTAAAAAGCTAAGGGGCTTGGGAGAGGGGCTAGAGCGGTCGGAGGCTTTGGATGTGTTGGGGCCTTCAGACTGTGATCCAGAATTGGATATGGATGAGGATTTAGAAGAAGGTGAGCTCACTGAGTTGGAAGAACAAGCTAGAGTGGTTCGAGTGTTTAGGCGGGAAGAATTGTCGGCGCTCATTGAGTAAACACTTAAAGCTCTAAACATGCCTTCTAATGTTCCGGCCGAGGATGACACACTAGAGGACCCATTGTTGCAAGCCCGTCCATAAGACTCAAAAGGTTTTTCCGGTACACAGGGTTGTGCGGGATATGATTCAGGAGGAATGGGACATGCCTGAGATGGGTCTTAAGGAATCCAGGGCTATGGCCCGCCTCTATCCCTTGTCGGATCAGGATCGCTATCTTTTTTGCTCTCCGAAGGTAGATGCGGCAGTGTCGGTGGTTACCAAGAAAACAATGATTCCAGTAGAAGGCCATGCCGCTCTCAAAGATGTCCAGGATAGGGAGCTGGACACTTTGTTGTAGCAAATTTTTGACATCAGTGCCCTATTGATGCAAGCTTCTATTTCTGGAGCATGTCTGCTCCAGGTAGTTCGAGCATGTCTGCTTTGGTCACAGCGGCTCCAAGTTGATCAAGCGGGAGAGCAGGCTGAAGAAGTGACTCGGTTAGAGTCTGGGGCGGCGTGTCTCGCGGACATTCATTATGACCTTATCCGAGGGCTATCAAAGAGTATGGCTTCGGTGGTAGCGGCGCGGCGGTATTTATGGCTGCGTAACTGGGCGGCTGACAGTTCCTCGAAGGCTTGGCTGAGTAAGCTTCCGTTCATGGAGAAGCCTCTCTTTTTGGAGAGGATTTAGACAAGTTGGTAAAAGACCTTGGGGAATCCAAGGGAGGACGTCTCCCTGAAGATAAGCAGAAGCAGGGCTGGCCCGCTTCTGTTCCCAAGGGGCTGCAAAGAGAATTTCGACGTTTCCGTTCTCCTCGTTTTGGTCACTATCAGCGGGGTAGGTTTCCCGCTAGGAACCCCAGGGGTTTTGAGGTTTTCGGGGAGCAGGCAGAGGCTTCGCTGCTTCCTTGTCCACAAACCTTAGAAAGACACAATGAGGCGAGGGGGGCTCAGGTGGGAGAGGAACCTGTAGCAGGGCGGCTACGAGAAGTTTATCCTGCCTGGGTCCAAATCACATCAGACTAGTGGGAGTTGAAAGTCATTCGAGGGGTATGCTCTGGAATTTCAACGTCCAGTGGTCAGTTCTTTCGTTCAGTCCCCCTGCAAGGCACGGTCCAAGCGGGTAGCGGTACAGGAAACCTTAGGCTGCTACATCTCAAGGCCGTGGTGCCGGTACCGCCAGATCAGTACGGTTGCGGTTGGTACTCCATATATTTCGTGGTTCAAAAGAAAGAAGGAGCGTTTCGGTCCATATTAGATCTCAAGTGGGTCAATCGTTGTCTTTGAATATCAAATTTTCATATGGAAACTCTACTAGCGGTCAGAAAGGGGGAGTTTCTTACTTCCCTGGACCTGGCAGAGGCTTACCTGCACATCCCGATTCGGTGGGAGCATCAGCAATTCCTCTGGTTTGCGGTGCCTATGGGACATTTTCAGTTCCAGGCATTACCGTTTGGTCTGGCTACAGCACTGCGGACATTCACCAAGGTGATGGTGGTGGCGGCGGCATTGCACAAGGAAGGAGTGCTGGTTCATCCCTACTTGGACAACTGGCTAATTCGAGCAAAGTCAAGGGACGAGAGCGAACCGGCCACGGCCTGGGTGGTACAGCTTCTGCAGAGCCTGGTTTGGGTTGTCAATTTATCCAAAAGCAGGCTGACTCCGTCACAGAGTCTGGAATACCTGGGAGCTTGGTTTGATACGTCCGTAGGAAAGGTGTTTTTCTTCCGGATCTGCACGTGCAGGGACTAAGGACACTCGTGCGCAGTTTCCTAGACAGGAACGCTCCCACGGCGTGCCAGTATCTGCAGCTCCTGGGGACCATGGCAGCCGTTCTCGAGCTAGCACCATGGGCAAGGGCCCATATGAGAGTATTACAGAGGGCTCTGCTCCGAAGATGGTCACACCAGTCGGACTCTCTGTCTCAAAGGCTTCCCTGTCTGCCGGAGGTGCGTCTGGTTCTTCATTGGTGGCTAATTCCAGGGTGCCTGGAGAAGGGAATGCCGCTGGAGTCCCCAACCTGGAGGCCGCTGACAACGGACACCAGTCTGTTAGGCTGGGGAGCACATTTTAAGGGGCGTTTTGCTCAGGGACAGTGGAGTGCCCTGGAGAAAGATTGGTCCATCAGTAGGCTGGAGATGAGGGCGGTAGCCTTGGCTCTCCAGGCGTTTCGACCATGGTTGCAGAGGAAAGCGATTCGAGTGCTTTCAGACAACGCAATCACGGTGGCCTACATCAATAGCCAGGGCGGCACGGGAAGTGTGCCCTTGGAGGAAGAAGCTGATTGACTGTTAGCATGGGCCAAAGAGAATCTTTTGGCTCTGTCGGTGCAACATGTAGCAGGAGTGGACAATGTGGAGGTAAATTTTTTTTGAGTCGGTTTAGTGTGGATCCAGGAGAGTGGGTTCTCCTTCCAGATGTGTTTTCAATGATAGTGCACCGCTGGGGACTCCGATTATGGATCTTATGGCAATGTTCGAGTCGGCAAAAGCCATTCAGTTCTTCAGCAGGAGGCGGGAAAGGATGTCGGAGGGCCTCGATGCTCTAATGCAGAGGTGGTCAGGGGAAGGACTCCTATATGTATTCCCACCATGGGCCTTAATATGTCGCGTGGTTCAGTGCATAGAGGTCCACCGAGGTCTGGTGATGCTGATCGCACCGGATTGGCCAAGGAGGCCATGGTATGCGGATCTGGTTTGTCTTCTAGCCGACTGTCCGTGGCATCTGCCGGCACGGGAGGATCCGTTACTTCAGGGTCCGCTCCGAATGCCGCAGGTGGATCGGTTCTCGCTTACGGCTTGGCTCTTGAAAGGGCAAGGCTGAGATCCAGAGGATTTTATTTTATTTATTTAAAGGGTATTTCTATCCCGCCTTATCCTTTAATCAAGGCGGTGTACACAGCAAACAATCAGTGTCATTGGTGTTTATGTTTATGTACATTGAGGTGTATGAGTGTGGGTGGGCTGATTAGCGTGAGCTATTTACAACATGGGTTTTTAGTTATATACATACATACATACATATATACATACATACATACGTTTTTAGTTATGTACATATCCATATATATGTGAGCTATTTACAACATGAGATTTTTACAGATATATATACATGGGTTTTGCTGATTCTGCAGCGTCCTGTGGTTGATCTTGAGACCGAGTCTGATGTTCCTTTAGATAAACTGAAGAGTAGCAAATCACCTGGGCCGGATGGTATACATCCAAGGGTGTTGAAAGAACTGAAATGAGATTGCAGACCTGCTATCAGTAATCTGTGAACTATCATTAAAAAATCATCTCTAATACCTGAAGATTGGAGGATCGCCAATGTAACACCAATTTTTAAAAAGGGTTCCAGGGGTGATCCGGGAAACTACAGACCGGTGAGCCTGATGTCAGTACCGGGAAAAATGGTAGAAACCATCATAAAGAATAAAATTACTCAGCATGTAGATAGTCACAACCTAATGGGAGACAGCCAACATGGCTTTAGACAAGGAAGATCTTGTCTTACTAATCTGTTATGTTTTTTTGAAGGAGTGAATAAACAGGTGGACAAAGGTGAGTCGGTTGATATTGTGTATCTGGACTTTCAGAAAGCCTTTGACAAGGTCCCTCATCAGAGACTTTTGGCAAAGCTAAAGAGTCATGGTATAGGAAGCAGTGTACTATTGTGGATCAGGAACTGGTTAAAAGATAGAAAGCAGAGGGTAGGGCTAAATGGCCAGTTTTCCCAATGGAGAAAGGTGAATAGTGGTGTACCCCAGGGATCTGTGCTGGGTCTGCTACTTTTTGACATATTCATAAATGACCTGGAAAGTGGAATAACGAGTGAGGTTATCAAATTTGCAGATGACACAAAACTATTTAAAGTTGTTAAAACCCAAGAGGATTGTGAAAACTTGCAAGAGGATCTTGATAAATTGGAAGACTGGGCATCAAAATGGCAGATGAAATTTAATGTGGACAAGTGCAAGGTTATGCACCTAGGGAAGAACAACCCAAACTATGGTTACACGATGCAAGGTTCCACATTAGGAACCACCACCCAGGAAAAAGATTTAGGCGTCATTGTGGATACCATGTTAAAACCCTCGGCCCAGTGTGCAGCGGCGGCCAAGAGAGCAAATAGAATGCTAGGTATGATAAGGAAAGGAATGGAAAATAAAACAAAAGATATTATAATGCCTCTATATCGTTCCATGGTGAGACCGCACCTTGAATATTGTGTGCAATTCTGGTCACCGTATCTTAAAAAGGATATAGCGATTTTAGAAAAGGTTCAGAGAAGAGCCACCAAAATGGTAAAGGGGATGGAAGGATACTCCTATGAAGAAAGGCTAAAAAGGTTAGGGCTCTTTAACCTGGAAAAGAGACGGCTGAGGGGAGATATGATAGAAGTCTATAAATTAATGAACGGAGTGGAACGGGTAAACGTAGATCGATTGTTTACATTATCAGAATATAGAAAGACTAGGGGACATGCAATGAAGCTACAGGGTAAACTATTTAAGACTAATAAAAGAAAATATTTTTTCACTCAACGTGTAATCAAACTCTGGAATTTGTTACCGGAGGATGTAGTAAAGGCTGTAAGTGTAGCTGGGTTTAAAAAAGGTTTGGACAAGTTCCTGGAGGAAAGGTCCATAAACCATTATTAAGAAGTGATCGAAGATATCAATGCTTGACCCAGTACAAGCATTGTGGAACTTGTGTCTCTTGGGGAAACTGCTAGGTACATATGACCTAGATTGGCCACTGTTGGAAACAGAATACTGGGCTTGATGGACCTTGGTCTGACCCAGTATGGCATATCTTATGTTATGTTCTTATGTATGGGCTTGGTCCTGGTCTGTAGAGACTGGCTATCTGCTTGGGCCGTAGTGCTCAGTGAAGAGCAGTGTCTTTAGGTGTTTTCGGAAGTCCTTTGGATCTTCAGTTGACCGTAGCTCATCTGGGAGTGTGTTCCATATTGCTGGAGCTGCCATTGATAGGGCTCTTTGTGTTGTGGATTTGCATGCTTTTGTGTAGTTGCTTGGAGTGTTGAGTGTGTCTACTGTGGTCTTCTAGGTCTGGTGCTGGCGTCAGGAAGTATGAGGGTTGGAGGCTGAGGGCGGAGCTCTTGTGTTTGATTCTGAATATGTTTAGTATCATTTTGTATTTGATGCGGTAGCTGATTGGGAGCCAGTGGAGGTCCTTCAGGATGGGGGTGAGGTGGTCCTGCTTTGATGAACCGGTGATTATTCTGGCTGCTGTGTTTTTTGAGCCATCTGTAGTGGCCTGAGTGATTGTTTTGGCATGCCATTGTAGATCGGGTTGCAGAAGTCAAGGATGGGAGTTATTAGTGCTTGGCAGACTGTACGGAAGTGGTCTTGGGTGAGTAGTGGCTTGAGGCGTCTAATTATTCTCATCTTGTGGTATGCGTTCTTGGTGTTTTTTCTGATGTGTGAGATTGTAGTTTCATTTCTCTGTCGAGTGTTATTCCGAGGTATTTAACTTCATTTTTCAGTGGTATTGCTGTGGTGTTGATGTTGATGAAGGGTGGGGGGCTGAAGTTGGTGTTTCGTGTGATGATGAGTACTTCTGTCTTGTTGTAGTTTATGACTAGGTTGTTGTGCAGGAGCCATTTGGACATGCTGTTGAGACAGTCTGTTATTTTGGTGTAGTCGGGACTGTCGAGGCTGAATGGGGTGTATATCATGATGTCGTCTGCGTAGATTGTGTAGTTTATTTAGTGTGCTTTCATAATGTTGCAGATTGGTTGGATGTAGAGGTTGAATAGCAGTGACGATAGCGCGGATCCTTGTGGCACCCCTTGCTTGATCTTTGCGGGTCGTGAGATGTTGGATCCGATCTTGACCTGGAACTGTCTGTTAGGTATGAGTTGAACCATTTTAAGATGGTGCCGGTTATTCCAATGTTCTGAAGTCTGGTTAGGAGGATTCTGTGGTCCACCATATCGAAAGCAGCTGAGATGTCTAGGAAGATCATTAGTGTTCTTTGCTTGTGGTTGTCTATGGTTTGGTTTATGTCGTTGAATAGGTATAACAGTAGTGTTTCGACTCCGTGGTTTGGGCGGATGCCATGCTGATGTATGTCCAGTGGGGCATGTGCGTTGATATGGTCCTGGAGCTGTTGTTGCACGACCTTTTCTATGATTTTGGCCAGTAGTGGTATGCTGGAGATTGGTCTGTAGGCTGCTGGATTGCTTTTGTTTAGTGTGGTTTCTTTGTGGTCGGCCTTATTGTGGATAGTTTCAGCTAGTCTGGCATGGTTCCTTGCACCAGAGAGTTGCTTACCATGTTGTGTATGAGGCTGAGGAAGCTTTCCTTTGTTGCCTTGATCCAGGTGACTGGGCATGGGTCTGTTGGTGCAGTGCTTGTGTTGAGAGCGGTGATGTCTGAGAGCTGCCTCGTGGATGGAGTGCTGAAATGGTCCCAAGTTATGGTTGGGATGGTGGTTCCTTCTGTTGTTTGTTGTGGTGAGACGTCCAGCCTATCTTGGAGGTGATCAGCAAACGTTTGTGGGTCAATCTGTATGTCTTTTTCATGATTTGGTTCGTTGGTTAGATTCTGTACTATTTCGAATAGCTCCCTGGGTTTGTTTTAAGCCTTCTGAATGGTGTTTGTGTGGTGTTCTCTTTTTGTTTGGTTGATGAGCTCATTGTAGTTCCTTTGTTTGGTTAGGTATAAGGCCAGGGTGGAGGGGGACTTAGAGTGTCTCCAGTGGCATTCTATCTTCCTCAGGTTTCTTTTTGCATTGCGTATGTCTTTGGAGTACCATGGGGTGTGTTGTCTTTTGGTGTTAGTTGTTGTCCTTGTTTTGGGTTTGTTGGCTTTGGCTGCTGCGTTGATGATACTGTTCCATTCGCTTACTTGTTTGTTCAGATCGTGCGTTTCAGGGTCGAGGTAGGGCAGTGTGTCTTATATGAATTGGTCCTTGTCGAAGGCTTTGAATCTTCTTTGTCCGTGTGGTGTGTTTTGTGTCTTGTCGTGTCTCTCCTTTTGGTTAGTGACTTCTATTTTGATTCTGTAGTGGTCCGACCAGGGCACTGGGGTGACTGTGGGTGATGAGATGACACCTTTGTCGATTATGTGGTTGGGGGCGAATATGAGGTCCAGTGATGATCCATGTCTGTGCGTTGGGGTGTTGATTATTTGCATGTAGTGTAGGGAGTCCATTGCCTGCAGGAAGGTTTCCTTGTCCTTGCTGGTTGTAGAGCTAAGGTTGAAGTCGCCCAGTAGAATTAGTGGTTTGTGTTGATTGCACATACTGTCTCTAGTGTGGATGCTAGTTCCTCTGTTGGAGCATGGGGGGCTCTGTAGATGAGGCACAGGGCTATTTGCTTATTTCCTACAATTCCTACAATTGTGTTGCGTTGGTCTGAGTCGTGTGAGGTGAGTGTCTTAAGTTTTAGGGTGCAATGATCAGAACCCCGCCTCCTCTCCTCTGTGTGCGTGGACTGTTAAAGGCTGAGTATGTGGGGGTGACTAGCTGATTGAGGAGGACATTGTGATGCAGAGGATGTCAGGTTGTTGGTCCTCTATGTGGTCTCTGATTGTGTTTATTTTGTTTCTTACTGATCTGGTGTTTATGAGCTCTATGGAGGTGGTGTTTGGCGTGTTAGGCTCCTTGTGCTTTGTTTTCATGTTTGTGTGCGGGTTATACTCGTGGATTGTGTGTCTGTTGCGTTTGCCTTTCGTGAGAGAGCTCCGGGTGGTGTGTTGCGGAGGGGGGTAGGTTGGCATGGTGATTGTTGTCCATATGGTTTCTGAGTGTGGGTAGTGTGTTGCTGTGTGCTGTGGGATGAGTTATGTTATGAGGAGGAATATTGGCAGGTAGGTTGCTGTGGCCATGATGGATTGTGGTGACTTACTGGGATGTTGAGGCTGTTGAGGCTCTGGTCGTTCTTTCTGGTCGGGCCTGCTGTTCGTTTTGTTCGATGTTATGTGGTGACTGTTTTTGCTGCCGCTTCTGTGGCTGCGCCTAAGGGCCCTCTGGCAAGGCCCTCGGGCGTGGGCCCGCCAGGCGCAGGCCCGCCCTGCTGGGGCGGTCCTTTTAATGCTGTCCCTTTGTTGCACCCACTGCCCCAATTTGGGCAGGAGCTTCCGAGCGGGAGGACTTCCCGCTCAGGCGCTCTACCCCGATCGGGGGAGCTGCGGAGGACAGCGGGGGGTGTTGGAGGCTGCTGCCTCCACCAGAGGATACTCAGCAGCAGTGATTTCCACCTTATTGAAGGCCAGGCATAGGTCCACCTCGTTAGTGTATGTCTGAGTTTGGCGTATTTTCGAAGGGTGGTGTGCGGACAGGCGGAACAGAAGCCCTTGATGGCTGAAACTGCAAGTTCGTTCTTTTCTGCAGGATGTTTTTGAGAAAGGGTTGGCGGCCAGTTCACTGAGGGTGCAGTTAGCAGCGCTTTCCTGTTATTGGGGAAAGGTAAGGTACAAGGGGAAGTGCTAGGTGCACATGCAGATATAAAAAGATTTCTGAGAGCTGTGTTGCTCTTGCGGCTGCCGTGTAGGGGGTGACTGTGCCGACGTGGGATCTCAATTTGGTTATGGAAGTGTTGGTCCGAGAGCCCTTTGAGCCCTTGGGTAAGCCCTCTTTGGAAGGACCTTACTCTAAAAGCGGTGTTATTGGTAGCCATTTGTTCCGCTCGTAGAATCTCAGAATTGCAGGTTTTGTCTTGTAGAGAGCCTTTTCTATCGTTTTCGGAGCAGAAGGTAGTGTTGAGGCCGGTGCCCTCTTTTCTGCCCAAGGTGGTATCGATCTTTCATGCGAATCAGGTGGTTTTCTTTGCTGGTATTCGATGGAGGCAAAGGGGTGGCGTCTAGAGGGAAATTGCGTCTTCTAGATGTTCGCCGGACGCTTAGAAAGTATCTGAATATTACAACACCTTTCCGCAAATCAGATAGGCTGTTTGTGGTGTTTGGTGGGCCTAGGAAAGGGGAAGCAGCAGCTAAATCTTCCATTTCCAGATGGCTCAGGGAGGCCATAGCGTCAGCTTATATTCTGAAGGGAAAGTCTGTTCCAGAAAGGCTGAGAGCGCATTTGACTAGGGCGCAGGCTGCTTCATGGACATAGTATAGTTTGGTGACTGCCGTGGAGATTTGTAAGGCGGCGACTTGGTCATCTTTGAATTCCTTTGTCAAGCATTACCGTTTGGATGTTCAGGCGCAGAGGGATACCCGTTTTGGATTGGCAGTGCGTGCTTCAGGCTGGTGTAGCAGGTCTCTCCCATTGATATTTACTGCTCTGTTACATCCCCAGAGGTTCCGGGACTGGACTGGAGGGAAGGTGAAATTAGACTTACCTGCTAATTGTTGTTCCTTGAGGAACTCCAGTCCAGTCCCAGATCCCTCCCTCTTGTCGATTTGAACTACGCCTGAAGTGGGGTGGCACTAAGGTTAACATGAAGGCTCCGTTTTTGGTGGGTGTGTGGTTCCTAAGAGGGAAGTGGATTTTGGTAGTAATGGGGAGTTGTGTGGGTCTGCTGTCCTTTTTGTGGGGGATGGGGCACGCCTGTGCAGCAGTAGGCATGATAGATTCCTTTCAGTTGAAGGTTAAGTTAAAACTTAGTTTAGTTATGGACAGTTAGAAGGTTTGGTTGCATATACTAACTACTTATTTGTTCCTCCGGTGAGTCTGCTTTGTCAGTAGGTACTGGAGCACAGAGGCGGTCCTGGGCTATTTATACTGGTGTCATCAAAATGATGACGTGCTCAGTCTCCAAGCTGCTGGAGGAGGTGCTAACCCCCAGAGGTTCCGAGACTGGACTGGAGTTCCTCAAGGAACAACAACTAGCAGGTAAGTCTAATTTCACCTTTATGATTATTCCAATATAGGTTGTCCACTTTGCGGGCTTTTATCAAGAACTGTTCCTTTAGAATACAGTGAGGAAAACATACAACACTATCCGCCTAGTGCTCTGTGCACTCTATCTAAAGACATCTTGGGACAATCACCCTCAGTCCATAATTGCTACATAAGGTGTTGTATTACTGCTGCACAGTCCTGCGAGGCGGCCTCCTCCAGTACCCCTCTAATCCTTAAATTATTTTGCCTGTGTCTGTTCTCCAAGTCCTCCACTTTTTCTATGAGGGCCTGTTGATTAGCTTCTAGCTCCTTTATTTTTGCCTTATGTTCCTCCATCATCTCTTCACCGAGGCCTATGAGCAACTATCTTAAGTTGCCAAGCACTAGATACCACCCAAGTGGTCCACTAGCTACCCTCACCACTTAGCCCCAACCGCCCATCCCCATATAGACCTATAAGTAGATAGCCTTTTACGTATGTGAATCGTTTCCCCTCCTGTTGAATGTATGCCTCCCAGTGTCTTGTTGACCACTTTGATTGAAGGATAAGGTGCTATACAAAACTGTCTAAATAAAATAAATAAATGGGCAAGAATCCATGATTTTATTTAACTACTTGTTCCTCCATGGATTCAATGCGTCTGCCTACTTCATGCATTTCTGTCCGGAGGTCTGCTGCCAGAGTGCCAAAGTCTCACCTCAGGTTCTGGATCTCCATCTTAAGTTCCACCAACAAGTTTTTGATTTCTCCGTCTCTCGCTGCTCTCTCCTCAATCTCCGGTTCACTTTCTCTCCCCGGACTTTCAACGAGTGCATGATTCCTCACCAGCTCACCTGACGTCATCTTAGACTCCCTTCACTGCATCGTCACTTTAGAGAAGGTGTGAAGTCTTTCATATCCACTTTCTTTCTGCTCACCATTTACTTGGTAGTTTCCCCTGCCACTCACCCTTCTCCTTCACCGTATTTTCTACCAACAACTACAGGAAACACACCTTATTGCATTGGGGGGTAAGGAGAGCTCTTCGTTCACATTGCCATTCCTCGGGGTGACGTCACTTCCTCCGGCCTTCATTTCTGATGCCATGTACAGCCTGGTACATTCAGCGGTCACGGATTGCGCCCTCTTGATGGTGGCACGATGTTTGTTTGTTTTATTTCAAAGTTTTTTTAATATTGCCCTATCAGGCAATGTTGGCATGGATCTGATATGGGGCAGCAGACTCACCCTTCCAAAGCCCAGTTGCCCATCTGACCTTAAAGGGGCGTGTCTTTTGGGTCCGATTTGGAGAAGTTAGTGAAGGACCCGGGTGAGACGACATCTTACCACTTTCTAGAGCCAAAGGTCCTGTGAAGCGGGCAGGAGCCCCTTCAGTCTTCAGGAGCCCCGTCAGTCTCTCCCCACTCATTGTGGGCATGGTGGTCAGACTCCCGGGGGTTTTGGGACTCCCATCGCTGCTCGCCTTTAACAGCCTTTCTTTCCCTATGTTTATGGACTTCAGGATTGTTCTCAGTACTTGTATGGAGCGCTTGGGCCCAGGGATCTTTTCCCATCCAGAGGAGGACCCTCCCATCCTGCGCAATGACAGTTTGGGAGGCCACTTCCTGGTTCTTCTGGTTGGGGTCAGGCTTTTCCTCTTCCTTCAGGAAAGGGCCTGATCACCAAGGATCGCTGGATACTAGGCCCCATTCAGTACGTCTTTGTCTTGGAATGCAAAAGCCTGTCTTGACCGCTTTCATCATCTCTCCTTGTGGGGCTGTGAACAGCAGGGCCGTTGTGTGGATCCCCTTCTACAAATTACCTCTCCTGAAGGCAGTGGTGCCCGTTCCCCAGACAATCAGGGCAAGGGCAAGTATTCCATCTGTTTCATGGTGCCAACATGGAAGGAACATTCTGAACCTCGTGTCAATAAACGCTTGCGTGTCTGTGCTTCTGGATGGAAACTTTGCGATCCATGATTCAAGCAGTGTGCCAAGGGGAGTTCCTGGCATTTCTGGATTTGGCCAAGGCATATTTTCATATTCTGATCTGGTGGATCAGTAATGTGTTTTGCCAGGCTTGGCTCTCATCTTCAGTTTGCCACCCTCCCATTTGGACTCTCTACTGCCCCAAGACATTTTCCAAGGTCATGTTAGTGGTGGCTCCGGTGCTAAGGCACCAAGGTAGTTTAGTGCACCCATATCTGGATTACTAGTTCATCCGAGCCCGTTCTCTTCCTGAAGCGTCTTGGTAGCTCCCCGAGTGGTCTTTCCTCTAAGCCTCAGCTGGGTGATTACTTGGGAAAAGAACAAGTTGCTGCATTCCTAGTCCCTGGAGTTCCTGGAAGCACATTTCGATACTCAAGTGTGCAGTGTTTTCCTGCCAGAAAAAAAAAGTCAAAGGCTGTTGGTTTGCCTAACATGGTTCTGTTTGCAGCAGGCTCCCAGAGTCTAGGATTATCTCAACTCTTCAGCTTGATGGTGGCAACAATCAAGAAGGTGCCGTGGGATGCATGCTCGTTTGCGGCTGCTTCAACGATCCTTGCTGACTGTGTGGTCCCTGAGTTCTCAGCGGTTCGAACTGAGGCCCTGCTCCCAATATTGGTGATGGCCAGCCTGTGGTGGTGGCGGCAGCCCAGTCTTCAGAGCAAGGGCATACCGCTGGATGATTGCTCACGGACCCTTATGTTGACAGATGACAGTCTCTTGGGCTGGGGAGCCCAGAGCCATTGGAACTGTAGGGAAGAGGTGTGGTCCATCAACTGTCTTGAATCGAGGGCCATTAAGTTGGCTTTTCTGCATTTCCGGCACTCTGTCTCCTGTTTGCATGGGCAGTGAAGAACCTCCTAGTTTGTCAGCTCTGCACATTGCCAGGTGGCTACTGTGGAAATGGATTTTCTCAGCCAGTGCACTCTGGTTCCAGGACAGTGGGAGTTGAGTCGGAAGGTATTTCCGTTATTTCTGTGCTGCTGTGGTCGCCCTGAGGGGGATCTGATGGCGATCCGCTCCAGTGCCAAAGTGTGCTGCTGCTTTAGTTGCTGCACGGAGGCTTGGTCTGAGGGCGTTGGCGTACTGGTTCGACCTTGACCAAGTCCAAAACCCGCTGTATGTGTTTCCTCCATGGTCCCTTTGTGATTCGGCGTATGTAGCACCACCCAAGAAGGATTATTCTGGCAGCACCGGATCGACCGATGAGAGCATGATTCAGAGATCTGATGCAGCTCCTGAAAGCGCCACCTCTTCGTTTGCCTCCCTCTTGGGGCTTATTGTGTCAGGGGCTCCCTTGCTTATGGTTTGGCTCTTGTAAGGAGACTGTTAGCGCATATGGGCTACTCTCCGGTGGTGGCTTTCCATTCTGTTTAGAGCCCCAAGGTGGTCTACCAACCTGGCATAAGTGCAGGTTTGGTGCCTTGAGTGCTGATGCTGGCTCTTGAGGCGCCATGGTGCTGTCTGTTTGCCTTTTCTGTAGGGTGGCCTGGAAAAGGGCCTTTTCTTTTAGCTCCCTGAAGGTTCATGTGACAGCTTTGGCCTGTCTCGGAGGTCTGTTGGCTGGTAAGTCTCTAGCCTTACACCTAGATGTTTCGTGCCTTTGGGGGTTCAGCATTTGCGTCCGCCCTTCCGGTTAGTGATACCTTCTTGGGATCTGTGTCTGGTGCTCAGGGCATTAATGTTGGAGCCCTTTGGGCTGTTGAAGCATCCTGTTGTGAAGAATTTGATGCTCAAGATGGTCGCCTTGGTTGCAAATTGTTCTTCAAGGAGGATTTTGAGCTGCTGGCTCTGTCTTGTTAAGATCTTTATCTTTTTCTGAGGAGGCAATTTCCATTTGGCTGGTGCCTGCCTTCTTCCCTGAAATGATTCCTCCCTTTCATGTAAACCAGGAGATTTGCCTGCCCATCCTTCTCTATTTTTCCTTCTCAATTTAACTACTTCAAAATGAAAACCTTAAAATTCACCAAATATATTCACCAACTCAAAAGGTAGATTCAACAAAAACTTTTTTGCTAACTTTTGGTTCTATTTGTTGGAATATTTTGTCTTGAGAAACAGCCTCTCGTAACAAATTTTCATTTTGTCTGAATACACTTTAGCAATGGTTTACTTTGTTAACCTTAAATGATTAAAAAGAAAATCTGTGTGAGACACTCAAAACACCTATAATTAAAACAATGTGCTTAATGTTCAATTAAAGCCTCTAAAAAGATGGCAAGAACTACTTAGCTTTAGGCGGGAATTGATGTCAGCCTTCTGTCACCACCCAAGGATAACATTCCTCAGCAAAGGATGTGAATCTCCAACAAACACAGCACTGTATTTGGAGCTCAACTTCAAATCTTTGGAACTCTGTATCAACGCTCAAGCAATAGACCATCCTATTTGTTCTGCTTGTTCTAAATCTAATGATTGTCAGCAAAGAACTAGCCAGCTGGTCTTTAAGTCCTGGGCCCACCCCTTGCTTGAGTTCTTCTGTGGTGATTCCCTTGGGTCTGCTATGATTTATATGCTCTGTTCTGCAGGTTCATCTTCTACAGACAGCCTTCTGTTTTTTGCTTTCCTGTACATAGTTTTCCACTCTTCAATTCCTTATTTTTGCCCATGTTGAGGTTATATGAGGCTTGCCATGTTCTCCCTTATGCTTTGAGACGAATACTGAAGAGACTTCTGCTGGCTGAGGCAGATAGAGGCATGGGAATGATGTAATTGAAACCTGGGCTTTCATTGACTCTTTGAGGAACACAACCCACTTGTGTGGACTGGTCTGGCAGGACTCAAGGAAAGGACATTATCTGGTAGGTAAAATGTCACCTTAAAGCTATAGAGTTGTAGGGCTTATGAGAGGAGGTGGCACTGTGGGTTAAACTGGAAAGAGGGAATGGAGCATTCATTTGCATTGATGTTATATTCAGACCTCCTTCACAGGCAGAAGGACAGATTTAATTGAAAACATTCACAGTGTTGCCTATGAAAGAAGAAATGCTGCTTTTAGGCAATTTCAATATGATGGATGTTGATTGGGACATCCCTGCTGTGGTGTTGCCTAGAAATAAGGAGATCTGGATTCTTTACAGGGGGAATTATTCCGACAACTGGTAACAAGTTGAGGAGGCCATACTGGACCTGGTGCTTATGAAGGGGGAGAGAATTTCTGATTTTATAGTGGGTGATCATCTTGCATCCTGTGATCACGGGATAGAGTGGGTCAGTATTAAGATAAGGGCTGATATAGTCCATTCAGAAATGAGGATTGTAGCATTCAGGAAAATTAACTTTTCCAAGAGGGGACAATACTTCACGGAGTCATTAGTGGGATGGGAACAGCGGGGGGAATGTAAAAAAACAGTGGACGAAACTGAAAGGGGATATTTTAAGGGCAAAGAACATTTTTTGTTAGGAACGTGTGTATAAAAGGAAAAGGAGGTCACTATAGTTCTTGAAATAAGTAGATGAAAAGGTGAAGTAAAGAGGATAGTCTTCATAAAATACAAGAGATCATAGAAAGAGGAAGACAAGCACCAATATTTGGAAAAACTGAGAGAAGCTATGAAAGTAGTCGTGAAAGCAAAGAAAAATAGCTAATGCAGTAAAATGGGAGGACAAAATATTTTTCAGATATGTTAGTGACAAGAGGAAGTGCAAAAGTGATATTGAAAGACTGAAGGGTTAAGGGGAGGGATATGAAGAAGCTGATGAGAATAAAGTGGAATTGCTTAACATTTATTTCTGTTCTGAGTTCATAGATGAAGGGCCAGGAGCAGGGCCTCAGAAAACATTGACTAATGGAACAGAAATGAGACAGATCTTGAATGATTTTCAGAAGACTGTGTTTGTGCAGAGCCAGCTAAACTTAAAGTAGACAAAGCGATGGGGCCAGATGAGATACATCCAAAATTTATTGAAAGTGCTTAAGGAAATTCTAGCAGCTCCACTGTCTGATCTTTTCAGTGCTTGTTTAGAGTCAGGATTGGTCCCAAAGAACTGGAGAAGGGCGCATGTGGTCCCTTTATACAGAAATGTAACTAAGGATGAGGTTGATAACTGCAGGCCAGTTAGTCTGACCTCTGTTCTGAGTAAATTAATGAAAATGCTGCTAAAACAGAGAATAGTAGGGTCTTGGAAGCTAATGGATTGCAGTATCTGAGGCAGCATGATTTTACTAGAGGCAGGTCTTGTCAGACAGATTTCATTAAATCTTTTTTAACTGAGGGACCAAAGATGGATCGATGGAGAGCCCTAGATGTGGTGTACTTAGATTTCAGTAAAGCCTTTGATACTATTCCGCACAGGTGACGTAAACATAAATTGAGTACCCTCAGGATTGACCTAAAATGACTGACCAGGTTAGAAATTGCTTGAGTGGGAGGCAACAGAGGGGGTACAGGTAAATGGAGCTCACTCTGAGGAGAAGAATGTTACCAGTGGTATGCCACAGGGATCTATTTTTGGTCAGTCTTTTTAACATTTTTTAAGTGATATTGTGGCAGGGCTATTGGGTAAAGTTTGCCTCTTTGTGGAGGATACCAAAATCTGCAATAGATTAGATCAGTGTTTTTCAACCTTTTTTGTGCAAAGGCAAACTTTTTTCATGAAAAAAATCACGAGGCACACCACCATTAGAAAATGTTTAAAAAATTTACCTCTGTGCCTATATTGACTATATATAAAGTAATTCTCTTGAATAGGAATCAAACACTCACACCAACCCCCCTCCCCTGCTGGTTCACACCAACCCCCCTCCCCTGCTGGTTCACTCACACCACCCCCCCCCCTCCACTGCTGGTTCACTCACCCACCCCCCTGTCACTTACTCACCCCTCCTGCTGGGTCACTCACTCACTTACCCCCCTCCCCTGCTGGTTCACTCACACCATCGCCCCCCCCCCTTGCTGGTTCACTCACACCACCCCCCCCCTCCACTGCTGGTTTACTCACACTCCCCCCCCCCTTGCTGGTTCACTCACACACACACACACCCCCCCCCTCTGCCTAAGCCACTGCTTCTGCTTTGTACAGAGCAGCGGCTGCACTACACTTACATTGAAAAGTAAAGAGAAACTGTGTCAGGAGCCCTCCGGTCATCGCAGAGCCCGAGGAAGTGATGTCATGGGGCGGGCTCCTCACAGGCTGTCTTTCCTTTTCAAATTAACTTTATTGCAGCTAAAGTTAATTTGAAAAGGAAAGACAGCCTGTGAGGAGCCCGCCCCCATGACATCACTTCCTCGGGCTCTGCATGATCGGAGGGCTCCTGACACAGTTTCTCTTTACTTTTCAATGTAAGTGTAGTGCAGCCGCTGCTCTGTACAAAGCAGAACCAGCGGCTGCACTGCTATAGGGAATCGCGTTTGCGCCGCGGACTTCGGCACAAAAGCCGGTTTTTTGCTCTGGCCGCTCCCGATCTTGCGGCCAGAGCAAAAAAACGGCTTTTCAATGGCCGGTTTTACAACTGTGCTGGCAGCTGGCCTGGCCATGGAAAAACCGGCCAGGCCGGCTGAAAACCGGCTGGTTGGCAACCCTAATTTGTGAGCCGAGGCCACATGTTACGGATGAAATTGGAATTTTTCCCACGGCACACCAGACAATATCTCACGGCACACTACTGTGCCGCGGCACAGTGGTTGAAAAACGCTGGATTAGATGATCAAGAAGATATAGATAACATGAAGAGGGCTCTTGCAAAACTTGAATAGGTGAGGATTTGGCTGCTGAGATTTAACACTAAAAATTGCAGGGTCATACATTTGGGCTATGGACATTCAATAGCGTGATACAGGTGAAGTACTTCTGTCCACAAAAGAAGAGTGGGGCCTAGGGGTGATTGTTTCTGATGATTAAAGTGGCAAAACAGGTAGATAAGGCTGTAACAAAACCCAGAAGGATGTTTGGGTGCATAAGTCTTTGGTGAAACCTAATTTAGAATACTGTATGCAATTCTGGAGACCACACCTTCAAAAGAATATAGCCAGAATGGAGTCTTTGCAGAAAGTGGCTATCCAAATGATTAGTGGGCTTTGTCATTAAGGCATATAGGAACAGACTTAAAGATCTCAATATGCATACTTTGGAAGAAAGGCAGGAGAAGGGGGGATATGATAGAAATATTTAAATACTTTAGTAATGTAAATGCACAGGAGGAGAGCTTTTGTCAATTGAAAGAAAGCTCTGCAACGAGAGGGCATAGGATGAAGGTGAAAGGGGATAGACTCAGGAGTAATATGTGGAAATATGTCTGTATGGAAGAGTGGTAGATGCGTGGAATAGTGGAGGTATTAGAGACATGGACAGTATCTGAATTCAAAAAAGAATGGTACAAACACTGAAGATCTCTAAAGGGGATTAAAAGGGGCTGCAAAGTTTAGTAGTTGGTATGGAAGGGGCAGACTGGATAGGTCATATGGTCTTTATATATGCTGTCATATTTCTTTGTTTCATATATGAGGCATCTTTGTCCATTAATTGTTTGGAAGCATGGGCAATTTGCTTAGCCATCTGGTTCAAGGCCAAGTAGTCCAGGGTTTTCTCAGACAGTGCCATGGTGGTAGCTTATGTCAAATGACAGGAAGGAACCAAGAATACAGGAGTGGCTTGTGAGAAGAGGAGCTTCTATTTTCTCTGGGCAGAGTATTATCTCCAGGCATTTCAGCTCAGTACATTGCGGGAGCTGAAAATTTTGAAGCAGATTTTCTCAGTCATTACAGTCTTGATCCCCACAGAGTAGGAACTCATGCTGTCTGCATTTCAGTGCATCCTGGCTGCTGGAGCCCACCCATTCTTAGATCTGATGGCAACAGAAGCAGATGCCAAGGTGTCGGGATTATTCAGCCCTCGGAAGGAGGCCAGCTTCAAGGGAGTAGATGTTCTGGTTCAGCCCTGAATGTGAAAGTTTTTTACATGTTTTCACCATAGACTTTGGGCATATGATTAGCTGTATAGAAGAACATCAGAGTCTGCTGATCCTGGTGGCTCCAGACTGGCTGTGGAGGCCTTGGTATGCTGATCTTGTCTGGCTGCTGGAAGGCTAGCCCCTTCAGCTCCATCAGGGGAGGGGGGCTGCTGCATCGAGGGCCCATCCTGATGGAACATTTGGCTCTTTTCTTGCTTATGGGTTGGGCCTTGAGAGGCATCAACTTGAGGGGGAGGGTTATACAGCCATTGTGATTTCCATTCTCCTGAAGCCATGGTACAGCTCTACCTGCCTGGCCTGTGTCTGAGGCCTGTGTCTCTTTGAGGCTTGGTGATATCTGCAAGGCTTTTCACTTTGTTCTGGGAACTTGCCCTCCCTGTTGGCATTTCTTCAAGGTGGTTTATGGTTTATTACATTTGATATATTACCTTTTACTAGTTGCACCAGGGCGGTGTACAATGAAAATTAAATTGAGAACACTGAAAATAGAAAGGAAAGAGATTGCAGTCCTACAAAGGAGGGGAGGGTCAGAAAAGAAAGGTCAAGAGGGCTGAGGACATGAGGGAGACAACTTGAGGCTAAATGAAAGAGGTGGGTCTTGAGCAGGGATTTGAACTTATTGTAGGAGGATTTGAGGCGGAGATCCAGAGGGTAGTAGTGCATTCCATAGTGATGGGCCAAGGAATAGAAAGCTGAGTTGCAGTTGGATTCTAGCCTGGCTTTGGAAATGGAGGGGAGGTGGAGGTGGTTGGCAAGAATGGAATGGAGTACCAAGTTTAGAGAGTGTAGATAGAGAATATCAGAGAGGTAGAGGAGGTACCAGTGTGTAGGGCTTTGTGGACCAGAGTGTTGAGTTTAAATTGTACACGGTATTTGAGGGGAAGCCAGTGGTAATGGATGAGAAGTGAAGTGATGTGGTCAAAGCAAGATACATGAGCGGGAATCTGAACGACTGTGTTTTAAATGAGCTGTAAGCAGTGAAGTTGATATTATGGGAGACTTGCAAAAACGACGTTGCAAAAGTCGAGCTGAGACATAAGTGACAAAAGAAGGGTGGTCAAAGAGGAGGGGATAAGAAAAGGCCAAACAGTGCGGATCTGGAGGAGTAAGTAAAATGAGCGGTGGATAACGGCTGAGAGGTGGTCATGAAAACTCAGGGAGGAATTGAGGGTGACACCCAGGGAACTCAGAGAGGGGGACCAAAGGGAAAATGACGTCCTGAAGTATTGGGGCATGGGGAGGACGGGGGCCACCAGCTGTGAACCAGATAGTGGAGTGTTTTGCAGGAATCAAGTGAAGAAAGTTAGAGGACAACCAATTGGAGATGCGGGTAAGGCAAGTATTAAGTGGTGATAAGTACGGGTCATTGTGGTGGAGGAGAATATCATTGGCAAAATAATATGCTGAGACACCATGTTGCTGGATTAGGAGAGTGAGGGGGACAATAAAAATATTGAATAATAGTGGGGCTAAAACCGATTCATGGAAACAGCGAGTGAAAAATTACCTCTGTCATGGAATTTGTGAACTTTGTTAAGAAAAGCAAGCAGAATAGTTTTGGTGCTGTGGCCAAAGTGGAAACCAGACTGATGGGTGTGCAGGGTGAACTGGGCAAATACTAGCTTCTCCAGGATTTTGGACAGAAAATGGAGATTTGATATGGGTCTGTAATGAGCAGGGGTCCAAGGAAGATTTTTTTCAGAAAGGCCCATTTTCCAAAGGGCTGGGAAGATGCTGGTAGCTATGCTGCTGTTGAGAATAGAGAGAATTGACGGCAGAAGGGTTAGGGAGGGTTTGGTCAGCCAGGAAGAATGGATAGGATCGAACGGAAGTTTTGTGAGAGGAAGTGATTGTTTTGAGCAGTTCAGCTGAGGAGACCGTATAAAAAGAGAACCAGATGTGTGTTAGGGATGGTGACAGAGAGCGAGATGGGCTGGGGGAACTTGGAGGAAGAGGAGGAGGGCATTCGGAATATGAGGCACAGAGGGTCATTATTTTGCCCGAGAAAAAGTGGATGAGATGATCAGGATCAATTTTTCCTCCAGACTTTTTCAGCATGATAAAGGTAGAAACTGTGCAAGTGGAGGCCAGGGTGATACCAAAGATGATGATGATTGGGTAGTTTGAGTGTGACGTGAAGTGGGATGATGGAGTCAAGGGCATTGGTTAAGGAGGAGTGCCATGTCAGTAAAGGTAGCAGTGCACAGACGTAATTGCAAGGAGAAGAAAATGCAGTAGTGATCAGTCCAAGGGAGATCCAATGCAGACAGTGAAAAGGGCGAGTCTGATGGGGAGAGAATCGTGTCAAGAATGTGACCAGCAGCATGAGCCAGGAAGCAGATGTGTTGGGTGAGAGGCCCTGAAGATAGGTGATAAAGGATCAATCGCTAGAGTATGAGGGGTGGTCAAAATGGACATTAAAGTCACTGAGAATGAGAAGATGGGCATAGAGGAGAGATGCCTCAGAGAGGATGAGTAAGGGATGAAGGAGGGAGAATAGATGAGAAGAAGATGGAGGGGGTGGGGAAGAAGACAGGTGAAAGAGGAGTGCCTCGGGGTAGTGAAAGGCAGAGAAGATTTCTGAGAGAGGTGAGCAGAGGATGATCACCACCCTGCCACCACTGCGGCCCACTCGTGTGGAAAATGCAGAGAAACCTGCGGAGAGGGAATTGTTGAAGGGGTGGTTTCTTATCCTCTCTCAGCCATGTTTCAGGTAGGAAACCATCTAGATGATGCTGGAGTATGAGATCGTGAACCAGAAGTGTCTTTGCCCAAAGGGATCCACAGTTAAATAGGGCCAATTGAAGTAGAAGCACAGATGAGGCATCAGAGCCGGGACAGGGAGTAGGAGTGGAGATGTAGGGAATCAAGTTACTAAGTTTGTGGTTCCCAGGAGGAGAGAACATGTTGCAAATTAGGGGGGCGACAGCCCCAGTGCACCAGAATGGAGCACATTGAGGTGTGGAGGGCAGCGATAAGTAACAAAAAACGGAAATAAGCCTGATGAGTTTGAGCCAACAGAGAATGCGGCAGGGGAGCAAAGCATTTGGGCGATCTGAAGAACAGCAAAGGAGTCGCCCCAAGGAGCAGGACCTGCTCCTTGGGCAGAAAATACTGCAATTTATGTGTCCAGGGTACCTAGATGAGCCAGTCACGTGATTGGGAGCCGGCTCTTCACTTCCAGGGGGCTGAAGGATGGCGATTTGTTTACTGAGAGCCTGCAGAGGGAGAGAGAGCAAACAAAACTCACACTGAGCTCCTTGAAAGTTCAGATTGCAGCATTGGCATGTTTTCAAGGGCCAATGTCCGGGAACGCCTTGGCTTCTCACCCAGACGTGTAGTGTTTCTTTGAGGAGAATGGCACTGTGGCCTTTGGTATATGGCCAATGGTCTTGCCTTGGTATCTTAGCTCTTTTTTTTGGGCCTTGATGAAGCCTCCCGTTGATTCTTTGAAACGAGGTACTCTTAAGGATCTGTTCCTCCAAGATTGACTGTCTTCTTGATAGCCATTTGCTCAGTGTGCCACATCTCAGAGTTGCAGGCTCTGTCTTGTTGGGATCTTTACCTTAACTTTTGGTTTTGCCCAGTTCCTTCCTTCCTTTCTTACCCAAGGTGGTTTTCTATCTTTCACATTAACCACGTGGTTTCACTGCCATCCTTTCCTTCCGGTCAGTACAGGGGTGAAGATAAGGATCTGTCTTTGGTCGACATTTGGAGGATCCTCCTGCATTACTTGAGAATGACTAACCCTTTCTGTAAATTGTATAGGCTGTCTTGTGGTGTTTGTCAGACCACGCAAAGGAAATGTATCAAAATCCACCTTAGCACACTATAAAAAAAGCCGTGGCTTCTCCCTATCTTTTGGCTAATAAGCTAGTTCCTGTGAGTCTGAGAGCTCACTCCATCCGAGCAAGGGCTTTTTCCTGAGCATAGTGTTTGGTCACTTAATTGACATTTGAAGAACTGTATTCTAGTCTTCCCTCTCTATGTTTGTCAAGCATTACCAATTTTTATCTCTATGCCAGAGCAGACATAGCCTTTGATGTGGAAGTCCTTAAGGCAGCTTTGTTTACCTGCCTGGTTGAGTCATAGCTTTGGTATGTCCCAATTGTCTGGACTGGTCTAGCAGGATGATCTGGAAGGTGAGATTTTACCTAGTTGATAACTTCCTTTCTTGGAGTCCTGCTAGACAAGTCCAGGACCTACCCTGGGAAAGTTGCTTCTGTCTCTGCGGGAACTCTTGAGGCAGAATTCTTGTCATGTTTTACAGTATTCATGTATATATTGGGCTGATATTTTGGCCGGGGCACTTCTAATTTCTGGCCTCCTTTTGGAAGTTATGTTTTGGTTATCCTGTTGTTGTTAAGTGCCGTCAAGTCGGTGTCGACTCATGGCGTCCCTCTGGATAGTTGTCCTAAATTGCGTTCGGTCTTCATTCAGGTGGCTCATTGTTGACACATTGGTACTCGTAGCTGCTGTTATTGTATTGATCCATCTCATTGCTGGCCTTCCTCTTTTGTCAAGCATGATGTCTTTCTCTAATGATCGCATGAGGTGTCCAAAGTATGAAAGTCGAAGTCTTGTCATCCGATCTTCTAAAGAAAGCTTAGGTTTGATCTCCTCTAGTACTGATTAGTTTGTTCTTCGGGCAGTCCATGGTATATGCAGTATTCGGCGCCAGCACCATAATTCAAAGGCATCAATTTTCTTCCTGTCTTATTTCACTTTCCAGCTTTCGCATCCATATGATGTTGTTGAAAATACCATGGCTTGAACGAGTCGAATCTTTGTATGGAGAGAGACATCTCTGCTCTTGAGAATCTTGTCTAGGTCTTTCATAGCCATTCTGCCAAGAGCAATGCGTCATCGGATTTCTTGACTGCTTGTTGCTTCTTTATTGATAGTTGAGCCAAGTAGGTTAAAATTGTCCATGATTTCAATTTCTTCTCCTTCAACGATGAACTTATTGATTTTGCTGATTGTCATGATCTTTGTCTTCTTTACATTAAGGTGCAGGCCCATTTTAAGACTTCCTTGATTGTGAGAAGCAAATGTTTCAGATCATTTCACTTTCAGCCAGTAATGTGGTATCATCAGCATAGCGAAGGTTGTTGATGAGTCTTCCACCAATCTTCACACCTCTGTTGTCTTCATACTGTCCTGCTTCTCTGATGATTTGTTCTGCATATAAATAAGTAGAGGGAATGTATGCAGCCTTGTCATACACCTTTGCTTATTTTAAACCGTTCTGTTTCTCCTTGTTCCATTCGAACTGTTGCTTCTTGATCAATGTACAGATTGTGCAAGTGTTCTTGTATACCCATGCTTCTTAATGTGGCCCAGAGTTTCTCATGCTTGACACAGTCAAAAGCCTTGCTGTAGTTGATAAAGCACAAATAGATATCCTTTTGGTATTCTTTAGTCTTTTCAATGATCCATCTCACTTCCGCGATGATGTCTCTCGTTCCTCGCCCTTTCTTGAACCCTGCTTGCACTTCAGGTAGTTCTCGTTCTAGGTCTGGTTGTAGTCTCTGTTGAATAATCTTCAGTAGAATCTTGCTGGCATGTGGGATCAGAGCGATTGTGCAATAATTTCCTCAGTCAGTTGGATCACTTTTCTTTAGTATTGGTATAAACACAGATCTTTTCCAGTCAGTTGGCCATGATGTTGTCTTCCAAATTTCTTGGCAGAGCCTTGTAAGTATAGTAACAGCTGCATCAGATTGCTGTAATACTTCTATGGAAATGCCATCAATGCTTGGTGCTTTGTTCTTTGATAAGGCTTTCAATGCTGTTTCAACTTCTTCTTCTTTCATCACCAATGGTTCCGGATCATAAGTTACAGGTTGAAACTGCTGTTGGTCCACTTGATCTTCATCATATAAAAACTCTGTATATTCTTTCCACCTTTTCCTGATCTTCTCAGCATCATTCAACATAGAACCTTGCGCATCTTGTAACATTCCAGTTTGAGGCTGGAATTTTTTTCTTTAGCTCTCGTAGCTTTAGGAAAGCTGATCTTGTTCTTCCTCTAATAGTTTCTGCTTCTATTTCCTTGCATGTGTCATTGTAGTACTTTTCCTTGTCCTGTCTTGCTGCACTTTGGAAATCTCTGAGTTCTGCGATCATCTTTCTGTCTCCTCTGGCTTTAGCTTCTCTGCGTTTCTGGGCAATTTTCAGAGTTTCTTCAGTCATCCATTTTGGCCATTTTTGCTTTTTCACCTTTTGTAGAGACTGCTCGCTTTCTTCCAACACAACCTTCTTGATGTCATTCCATAACTCTTCTGGAGCTCTGTCATTTGTATCCAAAGCAGCAAATCGATTCTGTAGGCAGTCTTTAAATTCCAGTGGTATATTCTCAAGGTCATATTTTGCTACATTCATGAGTGGCTTGCTCTTTCAACTTTAGCTTGAGTTTGCATACTAGTAGTTGGTGATCTGTACCACAGTCGGCTCCAGATTTTGACTGTTGATGTTACAGAGCTTTTCCATCATTGACTTCCACAGATGTAGTCAGTTTGATTTTTGTACAATCCATTAGGTGAAGTCCATGTGTACAGTCGCCGCTTGTGTTGCTGGAAGAAGGTGTTTGAGATGAATAGATCGTTGGTCTTGCAGAATTCTATCACTTTCTCCAGCTTCATTTCTGTTGCCAAGTCCATAATTTCTACCTACTTTGCCTTCTTCTTTGTTGCCAGCCTTTGCGTTCCAGTCACCCATGACTATCAGGATATCCTGTTTGCATGTTCTGTCATTTTCAGCTTGTACTTGTTCATAGAACTCATCAATTTCATCCTCTTCTGCAGCTGTTGTTGGGGTATATACGTGAATTATAGTTGTGTTGATAGGTATTCCTCGTAGACGAATAGAGATTAAGCGTTCACTGACTGCATTGTATTTCATTACAGTTCTTGCAAGTTTCTTCTTAATTATAAATGCAACACCATTTCTTCTTTGTCTTTCATTTCCAGCATAGTAGAGCATGTGATCATCTGATGCAAAGTGCCCGATGCCAGTCCATTTCAGTTCGCTGATACCCAACAGATCAAGTTGTACATGTTCCATTTCATTCTTGACTACCTCCAACTTCCCTTGGTTCATGCTTCGTACGTTCTTGTCCCAATATGTCAGATATCTTTACAGCTTCTGACTCTCATTTCATGCACAGCTACATCAGCAGTCAGACGTCCCGAGGGCTTTGATCCAACCACATCATAAATGCTGGCTTTACTCCTGAAAAGTCTTCAGCTACTCCCCAGTAGCTATTTGAGTGCCTTCCGACCTGGGGCTCTCATCTTCCAGCACTATAGTGCAATTTGTTTTGTTGTGACTATCCATTGGGTTTTCATGGCAAGATACAGAAGTAGATTGTCAGGCCTTTCCTCCGTGCAATTTAAGTTTAGTGGTGTTGCCGTTGTCACAGAAATGTGATCTTCCGCCGCCAACACCGTCCCATTCTGCTGCTGCCCAGACGGGTTTTCATGGCAAGATATAGAAGTAGATTGCCAGGCTTTTCCTCTGCACAGTTTAAATTTAGTGTGTGTTTGCTGGTGTCACAGAAATGTGATCCTCCACCGCCAACACTGTCCCATTCTGCTGCTGCCTAGGGATAGCCTTTTGTGACTTAGTTTGGCTCCATTTACTTGGCAAGAGGAATACTGAAGGGTGCCCCTAGCTGCACCAGCCTTGTTACCAGTGGTGATGTCACTAGAATCTTCTAATCTTTCTCTCTCCATCATCTGTTAGGGGGTCACAATCCATTTGTCTGGACTGGTCAAGCAGGACTCCAGGAAGGTAAAATATCACCTTTGTATGTCTTGGTTAGCAATAAAGTAGTAATAAATATTAACTGGTTTCTGTGGAATTGCTGTGGGGGACTAGGTACAGTACCAGTACGGTATTAAAAAGTAAAATTTAAAAACAAAAATAAAAGCAAAAATGAATATAAAAATGACAGAGAACTCAGTTGCCATGAACTCTACACATGAGTGAGAACAAGTGACCAGTGGATAAACCCCAAAAAGGTTAAAAAAATGGCATAAAATGCTTTTAAAAAATAAATAGGTGAAGATAAGTGTGGTCATGAAATTGAAGTATGCCACACAAGTGTGTAGATAAAACAAAGAACAAAGGAATACTACCATGCTTTTATTTTTATTTTTAATTTTACTTTTTAATACCATGCTGTGTTTTTTTTCTTTTTATCAACACTTTTTTTTTTAATCTGATCAATGCAATATCATGGCCATAACATTATGATTACACTTTTATGTTTGTATCTCCTATGGATTCATAGTTCTTTTACCTTATACATGTATTTTGGTATCACACTCTTTTATTTATGCTTTTAACATCATAATTTTGATGTTTGAATTTGTGAATTCTCACCAGTTTTTTACTACGCACATAATTTTGGTAAAAATGAACAAAAACATTTATTCACAAATATTTATATTTATGTTCGCCTTGTGAGTTTCTTGTAATTTTTCATGGTGTTATTAAATAACTTATGCTATCCCTATCCATTTGTCTTTAGTTTCATAGTTAGACTGTAGTGACCAACTGACATCGATCTAATTAATTGATTTATGTGTATTGCCTGGGACAGCTTAGTTCACTATTTTTATTATACAATTCTCTCTCTCTCTTTATTATTGTTCTTGTTTTTATTATGCTGCTGCACAATTGGCTGCCCCAGACTGTTAATCCCATGCTTATTGTCCATATCTCAATGCCATATAAATCTCTCTTTGGCTCTAAATTTGATGTCTGAGTCTTTGGGTACACAGTAGCTTAAAATAGGGCAAAAAGCATTTGCCCCGATGTGGCATCAATAACCGATTCTCTTCAGGATCACTCTAAAGGATCGGCATTGCTCTGATCTTACATATGCCGAGTTATAGTTACATAGACAGCATTTCCTGTGTTTTAAGAATTAAATTAAATGTGTATTTCTGGTATGTTTTCTTTGCCTGGCGTGATATCCAACAGTCAGTGTGGTTAGTCCTCGGGAGGCTATTTTCACAATTGGTTCCCATACAGTCAATTTTGTGGTTTTGCTCTGTTACCTTAGAAGAGCGATTATATAGCTATTGAGCTTTATAAGAATGGCAGTTCTTTTGAATTGCTTTGTAAAGAAACCAGGCAATACAATCTGGACAGATTAGGGTTTTTATCTAAATACATTCGCAACATGTTTTCCTTTGATAGTTCCTTCTTAAATTTACACTGGTAGCTAAGCTGGTGAACCTTGACTCCTTAAAGGCGCAAAATTTCCTTGTTTCCTTGTTTTCTTGTTTTCCTTGTTTTCAATACTATATTTCTAGTTAAAAGTCCTTATACTTTCAGGAGTATTTTGAGATTATAAGCCCCGTGGCGAATTAGCTATTGCCACAAGTGAGTTCATTTGTTATAATTCTTTAGCCAATAGGGGCTAGTGTTATCTTGTCCTCATCCCTTCTACCTTCTCTAGCAGTAGCACTATTATTTAATGTTCACCTTTTACTGTACCTGCCTTTTTGTATGTTTTTATTGTATTTATTATTCAGCTTTATTTTTTTTAACATTCTTTTTTAATATTTATTTTCATTATTTATATTTTAATTCAGATGGTATGATTATCTTTTTATGTTTTTATCATTATGCTTTGTTTTTAATTAGTATATTTACTATTTTATTAATGATATGTGTTTCTTTTTATTTTTTGAGGTTTTTACCTCCTGAGGAAGGAGTTTGCCGAAACGTGTTGGGGTTCTTTTTTCAATAAAAGCAAATTGTGATCACTTCTGTTATGATCACTTCACTTCTTGTGTTTTGCTAAACTGAAATCTAACCATTTTTCTTTCCACAGGAAGAGTGTCCCTCTTTCCCCACAGAGCAGAATTCCAGTTTGTGGGCCCTGAACGTAATCTGGCTGTAGCTGGAGTCCTTAGCAGGCGCCAGTATAGCACACAAGCAGTGGAGAACAAGGAAGAAGAGCCTCTGCACACACTTATTTCCAATACAGAGAGCGTGCAAGGTAGGGCTGAAATAGGAGATGCTTCTCATCTTTTATACACATTGGAAATAATTTTATAAGCAACTTAGGCATATGGGACTCAATCAAGTGGATTTATAATTGCTCTGGGGTATACGCATACAAATTGCCCAGGGGCATACGCATACAAATGTGGGCCCTAGGAAAACAGTGCCCATGGGAATTTCTATTTGCTTTATTAGCTCACCTCAAGGTGATTTAAAGCAGCATTAGTGGTACTGTGACAGTAGGCCTCGGTGAGTTCTAGAGATGGTTTGTATAGAGTCTCTGGCATATCTTACACTATTCTACAGAGAACATAAGAACATATCTCTGTGTGTGTACGAGGTGTGACAAAAAAGAAACTAGACTGTCCCATAAATTATTACAAAATCTACAGAGAAATTACGCGTTGTCCCCTTCAAAGTAATTCCCCCCCCCCCCCAGAGTTAATGCACTTTTGCATTCGCTTCTGCCACGTACGGAAGCATTCGGTAAAGTCGTCCTCCTTGAGGTCCCTCAGCTCCCTCGTCACAGTGGTTTTGATCTCTTCTACAGAGGCGAAATGAGTTCCTTTGAGCACAGTCTTCAGCCTGGGGAAGAGCCAGAAGTCACACGGTGTGAGATCTGGGGAATAAGGAGGGTGGTCGAGAACTGTGATATCTGTTTGTTGGTCAAGACCTGCCTCACACTGAGTGTGGTGTGTGCGGGTGCGTTGTCATTGTGGAGCAGCCATGACTTGTCTCTCCACGGAGCCCACCTGCTGCGCCGAACCCGGTTATGGAGGCAATTGAGGACCTGCTGGTAGAAGTGGTGGTTGACTGTCTGATTCTCGGGTGCAAACTCATGATGGACCACTCCCATCTGGTCGAAGAATGCAATCAGCATGACCTTTGATCCTTGATTTGGACATGCGTGCCTTCTTGGGTCTGGGTGACAGTCGAGTCTTCCACTGCAGGCTCTGTCTCTTGCTTTCAGGGTCGTACTGGAAGACCCAAGTCTCGTCTCCTGTGATGACTCAGCCAACAAACTCTGGATATTCTCCGATCTTCTCTTTCAAGTTTCGACAAACATTGATCCGGTGCTTCTTCTGGTCTTCCGATAAAAGCTTTGGCACCATCTTGGCGCACACCTTCCGCATCCCCAGCTCCTGCACCAAGATGGTCCGCACTGACTCCTTGTTCAGGCTGAGCTCCTCAGTTATCATCCGCACCGTCAATCTGCGATCACTCCGCACTGACTCCCTGTTCAGGCTGAGCTCCTCAGTTATCATCCACACCGTCAATCTGTGATCACTCCGCACCAGCTGGTTCACTCTATCAATGTTCTCAGCAGTCTTTGTCGTGTAAGGCTGCCCTGACTTGGGGTCATCCTCCCACCTCCTCGCGGCCAGTCTTGAAGCATTTGTGCCACTCGAAGACTCGCGGCCTTGACATTGCATCTTCTCCATAAGCCTTTTGGAGAAGTTGGAGACACTCAGTTGGGCCCTTCTCCAACTTAACCAGAAATTTCAAGTTGATTCTTTGCTCCATATTTCTGCCACCTCCAGTTGCGTGACAAAGCGATGGAGCAGTGTGCTACAAAAAAACTGAAAAACAGAGTGAGAGAGATGAAAAATACTATAGCAGAATAGTGGCGAGATGTTGCACAACACAGTAACATAAGTGGTTAGCCAATTGGCATTGAGTCATGGGCGTGTTGCCACAGTCTCGTTTCTTTTTTGTCACACCTCTGTATGTGTAAGGAAAACCGCCCTCTGCTCCCAACAGTAACCATGTGAAATGTGGAAGGAAAAGGTATAACCAAACTAACATTATTTTTCCATTTTTCAAATCTTCACCCTGTATCACGGGATACATCTTACCTGGAAAGAGCTACTTTGTGTGAGAATGGATGTATGTTGTTTTGCTTCAGTGTAAGGTTACTGAAATATCAGTGTTTTCAGTTTTCATTCTACCTGGTGTGCTTTTCATTGCAAACTGGAGAGCAAAATGGTGAAATGAGTGGGCATTATGTGCATCACCATATTTACACAAAATCTTTGGAAAAGGAAAAATACCTTTAGTTTGGTTACATAGTTATATTACTGTTGTCTCACAGCCTAGTGGTTGGGGCAAGGTACTTCAGGCCAGAAGGTCGGAGGTTCAAATCCCACTAGAGGACAGCAACCTTGGGCTGGAAGGACTGGGGTTTCTAGTCCCACAGATGCTCCTTGTGGTCTTGGGCAAGCCACTTAACCCTCCATTGCCCATGTTCCCTGTAAGTATTAGTGTATGTGTCTCATATCCCCGCGTGTTAAATGTATCCCCCAATTGTGCTGTGACCGCTTTGATTGAAGGATAAGGCGGTATACAAAAAACTGTCTAAAAATAATTAACAAAATCTCAGCCCAAGGCAAACAGTAGGTCTTCTGTTTTGAGCTGATTTAATTTATTCATTTATAATCTGGTGTTTCTAATAATGTCTCAAACAGCAATAATACAAAAAAAGTCCAGAACAACTTTTTAACGCACCAATTACATAATAAATTCTACAGACCTTATTAGTCAATAGAAGTATAAAGGTGTAATCCAAAATGTTTGTTCTAGTTTTAAAGAAGGCATTATTCTTATTCGTCTTGCCAGGCCAGTCCAGGTAGGGTTGTCAGCCCCCTCCAGCAGCTGAGGACTGAGATACAGAGTTCTGCTGACACCCTATCCAGCTCCCCCTGGTGCCACGGACTCAGTCTTTCAGTCCTCAGCAGCTGGATAGGACCGTTTTCATTTTTGCTCCTGCTCCGTGTTAGAAAATAAAGAAGCTCAATTTACTGTTTGTGTGGGGGGAAGCAAGGCTGGTTGGTCCTGGCTGGGCTGTAATTCCAGCATTATATTGCCTTTTAAACTGAAAGCTTCCCTGAGAATACAGGCAGCAGGGGCAGAGCCTGCCTCGTGTTGTTCGGAGCCTCCGTTGGGCCTGCCTGGGAGAAGGGGTCTGGGAGCACCAGGTATTCCTTCCTCGAATTTAGATCTGCCGGGGGTGCCTTCCACTAGCAGCGGGGGTCGGCGGATCTCAGGCTGACAGTGTGGGCAGCGATCACAGTAAGTGCCGGTTGGGAGCGCAGCGGTATGTTGTTTGGCGGCGAAGGGGGGCCCCGGTTCTGCGCATACTGCTGGTCGCAGCAGCGTGTGTGCACTGCGGAGGAGGATGGGGTTTGGCTGGCCCAGGGCTCTTCAGATTGTGTCTTCGCCGCAACAGCGATTTAGAGCGGGGTTTGGTTTTAATGGAGGGAGCAGCTTCAGAGGAGCTCTCCGGGAGGCCGCAAGAAAAGGCGGGAAAAGCGGCCATTTTACCTGCAGCACTGCTGTCTCCCGCGGTAATGGAGAATCAGCCAAAAAAGAAGGTAAAGTCTAAAAGGTCTTCGGGATGGCCCTCAGCCGGGGTTTCTGTTCAGCCTCAGGTGGAGGGACTGAACATGGAATCTTTATTTTCGGCAGACTTTATTCTGGCATTGCACAAGGCTTATTGCCTTAAGAAAGAACAGACGCAGAGCAGAGCAACATCTGCGGAAGCTGGGGTGGTCCCGAAGGCGGACGGTACGCTAGAGGCAGACCCGGGAGAGGGTCCCTCTTATAGAGAGCCCGAGTGGACACCGGGCTTGGACGTATGGAGGCCGCAGGAGCTCAATTATCTGATGGGGGAGAGGCCCTGTCGGATACGGGGGTCGACCTGTGGGGCGAGGAGCTGGAGGAAGGTGAGATTGCTCCAGGTGATGATCCAAATTTGTTCTGAGTCTTCCGTAGAGAGGAACTGGGGGCGCTGATTGCGCAGTCCCTCGCAGCCTTGGACATAACCTTGCCAGTTACGCCGGAAGAGTCTCTTGAAGATCCGCTGCTATCAAGCAGATGATAGAATCGGAATGGGAGTGCCCGTAAGCTCCATTGAGGGGTAGCCGGGCTATCGGGCGGATGTTTCCGATACCAAAGGACGAGAAGAAATTGTTGCGGATGCCTAAGGTGGACGCCTTGGTCGCTGCTGTGACAAAAAAGACGACTATTCCGGTGGAGGGCGGTGCTGCCCTTAAGGACCTTCAGGATCGTAAGTTGGAGGCTATTCTGAAGCAGGTGTTTGAGGCTAGTGCGCTGGCGTTGCAGGCTTCGACGTGCGGGGCTTATGTTTCTAGGGCTTCCATTTGTTGGCTCCAGGGGGAGGTGTCCTCCGCGGGGGAGGACGGTACGGCTTCAGTTGGGGCCAAGCTCGAATCAGCGGTGGCGGCGTATTTGGCGGATGCCTTTTATGATCTCGTTAGGATCGCGGCAAAGATGATGGCGTTGATGATTGTGGCCAGGAGGTTCCTCTGGCTGAGGAAGTGGGCTGCGGATGCATCTTCAAAGGCTTAGTAAGTTACCTTATAAGGGCAAGCTGCTCTTTGAAGAGGCCTTGGAAAAGATTGTTTAGGATTTGGTGATTCAAAGGGTGGGTGCCTGCCAGAGGATCGTCCAAAGGGTCCGAAACCAGCGGGGGCAAGGCAGGGACTTCCGCAGGTTTCGGGCAACGCATTATGCTCCCTATCAATGAGGGCGTTTTCAAGCCAGAGGTCTGTCCTTTCGGGGAGCGCGTGGATTGGGTAGAGGTTACTCCTCTCCCCAGCAGGCTCACTCCAAGAAACCGGAATGAAGTCAGGAGGGTCCAGGCGGAGGTTCCGGTCGGGGACGTTTAAAGGAGTTTTACTCCGCCTGGACCGCCATCACCTCGGACCAGTGGGTATTGGAGATAATCCGAGAGGGTTATGCACTGGAGTTCGACAAACATCTGACAGATTCATTCGTGATGTCCCCTTGCAAGGCTCAAGGAAAGCGCGAGGCGGTGTGTTCTACACTGCAGCGCTTACTGCAGCTTCGAGCAGTGAGTCCAGTTCTGTTGCACCAGTGCGGACTAGGTCGGTACTCCATTTGTTTTGTGGTACCAAAAAAGGAAGGTTCGTTTCGGCCTATTCTCGATCTCAAGCACGTAAACCGCTGTTTGCGGGTGCCGCACTTCCGGACGGAAACTCTGAAGTTAGTCATTTTGTCGGTAAGACCGGGGAAAGTGCTCTCGTCAGTAGACCTTATCGAAGCTTACTTGCACATTCTTATCAGGCCGGAACACCACAGGTTTCTGCGGTTTGTCTTTCCCATGGGTCATTTTCAGTTCCGAGCGCTGCCGTTTGGGCTGGCGACGGCTCTGCGTACTTTTACCAAGGTTATGGTCGTGGTGGCAGCGGCCTTACGGCAGGAAGGCATTCGGGTGCATCCCTATCTGGACGACTGGTTGATTCGGGCAGACTCCGTGGCAGAGTCCAGGGTAGCAACCAAGCGGGTAGTAGAGTTTTTGGAACAGCTTGGTTGGGTGGTGAACTGGGTCAAGAGTCGGCTGCAACCGGTACAGCGGCTGCAGTATCTCGGAGCGGTGTTCGATACGGTTGTCGGGTCGGTTTTTCTACTGTCACGCCCTCACCACTCGCCTCCAGCTTAGAGGGGCGTGGTTGTATAAGGAACTTTCCCCTTTCAGCCTTAACTGACTAATTCCCCGCAATGTTTTCTGGGAAATGTAGTTTAATTGCGCTATATATGGGCTTCAGGTAGAAAGCTGTAGTCAGGCTCCTTGGGGTAAGGCAATGACAGAAATTTATTGAGCACAAAAAAGGTTCATAAATACCACATTCAGGCATACTTCTCCTGGCTTCTTCAAAGTACAGCAGGTTATAAGCAAAACAAAACCCAAAACCAAAATGGCAGCTTAAAGTATTATTCAGCTCAGAAAAACATAGCCTTTTAACAGCAAGGCTACCAGCTTCCTTTAGCCTTGCTGGTTTAAAGCACAAAACACAAAACAGGCTTTCTTCTGTGGCAGTTTGCCTTCTTTTCCAGTCTCCAACCTTTCCAGGCTGTTTTCCAGTTAACAAGCAAAAACAAAAACTCCAAACAGGAACAAACTTTCAACGTGCAAGCAAAGTTCTATTCAGGTTCCTCAGGAAAATTCAAAAGCAAACAGAAAGCTTTTTCCTCAGTTAATTTGGCTTCTTGCCGTCTCACTTCACAGGTAGCAGATGGTTAACAAGCACAATTCACAACTCCAACTTGTTCTTGTCTTAGTAAAACTTCCCCTCTTTACCACGTGGGAATTTACAATCCATCTACCTGCTTCTTATGGTTACCTTTCTCTAGAGGGCTTTGTCTCAGGGCTGGCTTTACTTCAGCCCTTCTGTGGCTAAGGCTTGGCACAAAGAGCAATCCATGAAGGGTCTTCCTCATCCAGCTCAGCACCAGGCTCTCCTAGCTGCATAGACTCTGACTTTCTTTCTGGCTCATCGGGCTCGGCTGACAGCCTCTCGTTAGAGCTGAGAGTGTCTCCTGCTTCTCTGCACTGCCCAGCATTAGTCAGGCTTCTCCTGCTCTGCTCAGCATTAATCAGGCTTCTTAGGCTCGTACCTGTGCCTCGGCTTGTATCAGCTTCTCTCTCTCTTTCTCCTCTTCTTGCCTTTGCCTCTGCCCTTGCTTCTGGCATTCCTTCCACCCTCTCTCTTTCTCCTCTGCTATAATCTAGCATAGGCTTATATCTCCAGGGTTCTAGCCCCACCTCCTCTCTTCCCAGGTGATGGAGATCACTCTGCTTTCTGGCACCTGAGTAATCAGGGAGCTTACTGATGTAAGGGTCTTGGACCTCAGGTCTGTATTCACTCTCCCTTATTTCACTAGGGGAAACATGAAACCTGTTCCAGCTGGGGGTTTTCTGGTTCCTAGGTGAGGTGGTGGTTTTGTTACCCTGACCTTACAAAAGGGGCCCTTTTACTAGGGTGAACTCTTTGCTTTTTTCCCTTTCCCCTAAGTCAGGATAGGCTTCCTTACCACACTACCCGAGGACAGGATGCACAAGCTTCAGGTGCAAGTGCGGCGGTTTTTGCGCATGAGGGCTCCGACGGTGTGGCGTTACATGCAACTTTTGGGGTCAATGGCAGCAATCTTGGAGCTGGTGCCTTGGGCCAGAGCGCATATGAGACCGCTGCAGAGATCTCTACTATCTCGGTGATCGCCGCAGCTGCAAGAGTTGTCCCAGGAGCTGGTGTGTCCGCTGGAGGTGCGAGGCAGTCTGGATTGGTGGTTGGAGTCCTCGCATCTTCTCGCAGGCATGCCATTGCAGCAGCCGGACTGGGTCCTGGTCACCACGGATGCCATTCTCTCGGGCTGGGGGGGGCGCATTGTCTATCTCAGGTGGCGCAGGGCAGCTGGACCTTGGAAGAGGCTCAGTGGTCGATCAGTCGCCTGGAGTTGAAGGCAGTGTGTCTGGCGTTGGTACAGCTCGAGTTTCTGGTGCGGAGAAAGGCGGTTCCAATCTTCTCAGACAATGCGGTGACGGTCTCCTATATCAATCACCAAGGGGGCACGGGCAGCGCCTCCTTGCTGGAGGAGAGCCAGTTGTTACTGCAGTGGGCAGAGTCCCATCTAGTAGCCCTTTCGGCGGCTCACATGGCAGGAAAAGACAACATCCAGGCTGACTATCTCAGTCGGAACTTCCTGGATCCAGGAGAATGGGAGTTGAATGCAGCAGTGTTCCACGACATTACGCTCAGGTGGGGACAGCCGGTCATGGACTTAATGGCTACGCTGTCAAATACCAAGGCGGCGAGATTCTTCAGCAGGCGCAGGGAGCACATGTCGGAAGGGCTCGATGCACTAGTGCAACCCTGGCCTCGGGAAGAGCTGCTTTACGTGTTTCCTCCGTGGCCGATGATAGGTCGGGTGGTGCAGAGGATAGCATTGCACGGAGGACCGGTGATTTTGGTGGCACCGGAATGGCCAAGGCCTTGGTATGCAGATTTGAGGCACCTCATGGTGGATCGCCCGATGAGGCTGTGGATCGAATCAATCTGCTGCAATTAGCTCGATTCTCGCTTATGGCTTGGCTCTTGAAAGGGAGAGATGGCGCCGCAGGGGGTATGCTTCGGCGGTTGTAGCGATGATGTTGCAGTCCAGGAAGCGTACCACGTCATTGTCTTATATTCGCACATGGCACATTTTTGAAGGATGGTGTGTGGAAAAGGGCGTTAGGCCATTTTCTGTGGGAGTGCCAGACATTTTGCTGTTTTTGCAGGGTGGCCTGGATAAGGGTCTGGCGTTGAGTTCCTTAAAGGTGCAGTTGGCGGCCCTGGCGTGTTATAGAGGTCGTGTGCAGGGAGGTACGTTGGCGACTCATGTGGATGTTCTACGTTTTTCAGGGCTGTAAAGAATATTAGACCGCCAATTAGGCCAATTGTTCCTTCTTAGGATTTGAACTTGGTACTAGAGGCTTTGTCGGTTTCTCCGTTTGAACCGATGGCTTCAGTGTCCTTGCGGAATTTGTCTTGGAAGACGGCCTTTCTGGTGACGCTGTTTGGCAAGGAGGATCTCGGATCTTCAAGCACTTTCTTGTAGAGTGCCTTTTCTTCAGTTTTCGGCGGAGAAGGTGGTGTTGCGACTGGTACCTTCTTTTCTGCCTAAGGTAGTTTCAGCTTTTCATCTAAATCAGGCTATTTCACTTCCTACCTTTCCAGCTCTGGGTAAGGAAGGTGAGCATCTAGCACTTCGGAAGTTGGACCTGGGTAGAGTCTTGTGTCGGTACTTTGAAGAGGACGGAGGTCTTTTGCAAGACGGATCGCTTATTTGTACTGTTTGCGGGTCCACAGAGGGGAGAGGCGGCTTCCAAAGCCTCCATTGCTAGATGGGTGAAGCAGGCTATTGGGGCTGCATATATAGCGAGCAGGGAGAATCCTCCTAAGGGGCTAAGAGCGCATTTGACTCAGGGGCAAGCAACGTTGTGGGCGGAGTTCGCTTTGGTTCCTCCGGTGGAGATTTGTAGAGCAGCGACTTGGTCGTCTCTTCATACCTTTGCGAAACATTATAGGTTGGATGTACGGGCGAGACAGGACGCAAATGTTGCAGCTGCGACACTTATGGCGGGGCTGGCGGGTCCCTCCCGAATTTAGGTACTGCTTTGGTACAACCCTCCCTTTCCTGGACTGGCCTGGAGAGACGAATAGGAAGGAGAAATTAGACCTTACTGCTAATTGTCTTTCCTTGTGTTCTCTTCAGGCCAGTCCAGGACCCTCCCATGTCATTTGCATGAGTCTGAGGTGGTGGGGGTACGTTGCTTACATCCAACTTGCGGCCTTTCTCGGCCGTACAGTTCTCTGCACGTATCTTTAAGATTACAGAATAAGAGTGCGGCTGGTCTGGGGGTCAATGCACTCGAAAGGCAGTCTCTGTCCTTCTGTTGTCTCTCTCCGTTAGGGGTGAGGGAGGGGAGGGCAGGGATTTTTGTTAAGAAGTAAGAAATAGATCAGCTATAGGTCTTTGGCCATACTTAAAGTTTTAAAGTTGATTGATAGGTGTTTCTGAGTGTATGGAGCTGCTTTGTCATTAGAAGACTGAGTCCGTGGCACCAGGGGGAGCTGGATAGGGTGTCAGCAGAACTCTGTATCTTTCAGTCCTCAGCTGCTGGAGGGGGCTGACAACCCTACCTTTCCTGGACTGGCCTGGAGAGTACTCCAGGCAAGACAATTAGCAGGTAAGGTCTAATTTCTCCTTTAATAAGGTATTACATTAATAAAATTGTATTTCATGATAATGCTGGAACCTTAGGACAGTAAATATATTTAAAACACATCTAAAATAGGAAGTCGAGAAAAGAATCAAGAGAATCTAGAAAAAAATTACTGGAGATAATAATTAATCTTAAAAAGAAATATATATTAAAATATTTATAAAAATTGCTCTTGTAATCAACAATACCAGGAGACAATTTCTGTTTATTTAAGAGAAATATTAGGTTACTGCAGGCTTTAGCATGTGGTAACGGCCCATGGTTACAGCTATCGTGTACTAAAAGCAGCCAGCAGAGTAGAAATCCCATACTAACTGCTTTTACTAAACAAGGTGGAGAGTGAGTATAGTGGCTGGTGACAGCACATGGGATGCTGCTAAGTGCTAGCTGTCATGACTGCCAATAGAGTGGCTGCATTTAATGTCACCTCAAGAGGTGAATTAAGTGCAGCCACTTATTTAGTTGTGTGCAGTCTTTGCCTAAATGCCTGGCAAAGAAGAAAACCACTGCTGCATTGGTGGTGATGGTGCTGCGCTCTTGATCCCTACCCCAATTACTATTAAGAGTCCCCTTCATAACACCCCCCCTCCCCCCGCCCTCAGTCTACCAAGTAGCAATCTCTCTGGTGTCTAGTGGTAGCATCGGGACATGTCGTGGGCATTCTGGGGTGGAATGGAGGCAGTACCAGTTGCTTACCGGGCAGTGGCGATATTGCATCGCCGCTCTGTTGGCAACTCGTGGGTAAAGATAGGGGCAGCAAAAGCTGGCCTATCTTTACCCATGGGAGCTAAATGGGCAGTGGCTCAATATCACCACTGCCCGGTTAGCTTCTGTGGCAGCGGAGGCTTGTGGCAAACCTGGATATTCAATGCCGGTGGCTAGATATGACCCCAACATTGATTTTCTGGGTTCTCTCTTCAGTGCTGGTGGCTAGCCGCCGTAATTGTGCTAGTCACAGGTGCTGTATATTGGGCCCATTGTGTTTAATTTAAAAAAAAAAAAAAAAAAGCAGTTCTATGCACATTCATTTTTTATTTTGCATGCTCTAAATTTGTTAAAGTCATGCTTCATGCTAACCAATGCATATCCCTTCTTTCCTGCCAAGCAAAAATGTGATTGGCTGTATTATACATCTCTGAGTTTTGTTTGTAATATTACATATTGGCTAAATATTCTTAGAATGTTGCAGAAGCACTGAGCATTTTCTAAACTTTAAGAGCATGCTGTGTGCAGTTCTGATTCTCTAGCTCTTTTCCATATATGCTTATTATAAGTTCTATGAATAATGTGTTCCTTTAAAACTGTGTAAGATAAGAACATAAGATGTGCCATACTGGGTCAGACCAAGGTCCATCAAGCCCAGTATTCTGTTTCCAACAGTGGCCAATCTAGGTCATATGTACCTAGCAGTTTCCCCAAGGGACACAGGTTCCACAATGCTTGTATTGGTTCAAGCATTGATATCCTGGGTCCCTTCTTAATAATGGTTTATGGACCTTTCCTCCAGGAACTTGTCCAAAACTTTTTTAAACCCAGCTACACTAACAGCCTTTACTACATCCTCCGGTAACAAATTCCAGAGTTTGATTACACGTTGAGTGAAAAAATATTTTCTTTTATTAGTCTTAAATAGTTTACCCTGTAGCTTCATTGCATGTCCCCTAGTCTTTCTATATTCTGATAAGGTAAACAATCGATCTACGTTTACCCGTTCCACTCCGTTCATTAATTTATAGACTTCTATCATATCTCCCCTCAGCCGTCTCTTTTCCAGGTTAAAGAGCCCTAACCTTTTTAGCCTTTCTTCATAGGAGTATCCTTCCATCCCCTTTACCATTTTGGTGGCTCTTCTCTGAACCTTTTCTAAAATCGCTATATCCTTTTTAAGATACGGCGACCAGAATTGCACAGAATATTCAAGGTGCGGTCTCACCATGGAACGATATAGAGGCATTATAATATCTTTTGTTTTATTTTCCATTCCTTTCCTTATGATACCTAGCATTCTATTTGCTCTCTTGGCCGCAGCTGCACACTGGGCCGAGGGTTTTAACATGGTATCCATAATGACGCCTAAATCTTTTTCCTGGGTGGTGGTTCCTAATGTGGAACCTTGCATCGTGTAACCATAGTTTGGGTTGTTCTTCCCTAGGTGCATAACCTTGCATTTGTCCACATTAAATTTCATCTGCCATTTTGATGCCCAGTCTTCCAATTTATCAAGATCCTCTTGCAATTTTCCACAATCCTCTTGGGTTTTAACAACTTTAAATAGTTTTGTGTCATCTGCAAATTTGATAACCTCACTCGTTATTCCACTTTCCAGGTCATTTATGAATATGTCAAAAAGCAGCGGACCCAGCACAGATCCCTGGGGTACACCACTATTCACCTTTCTCCATTGGGAAAATTGGCCATTTAGACCTACCCTCTGCTTTCTATCTTTTAACCAGTTCCTGATCCACAATAGTACACTGCCTCCTATCCCATGACTCTTTAGTTTTGCCAAACGTCTCTCATGAGGGACCTTGTCAAATGCTTTCTGAAAGTCCAGATACACAATATCAACCGACTCACCTTTGTCCACCTGTTTATTCACTCCTTCAAAAAAACATAACAGATTAGTAAGACAAGATCTTCCTTGTCTAAAGCCATGTTGGCTGTCTCCCATTAGGTCATGACTATCTACATGCTGAGTAATTTTATTCTTTATGATGGTTTCTACCATTTTTCCCGGTACTGACGTCAGGCTCACCGGTCTGTAGTTTCCCGGATCACCCCTGGAACCCTTTTTAAAAATTGGTGTTACATTGGCGATCCTCCAATCTTCAGGTATTAGAGATGATTTTAATGATAGTTCACAGATTACTAATAGCAGGTCTGCAATCTCATATTTCAGTTCTTTCAACACCCTTGGATGTATACCATCCGGCCCAGGTGATTTGCTACTCTTCAGTTTATCTAATAGTTGTAATACATCTTCCCGATGTATCGATATTTCCTTCAATTATTCCGCACCTTTAAATACCACTTCAGTCATGGGTAACATCCCTACATCTTCCTCAGTAAAGACCGAAGCAAAGAATTCATTCAGTCTCTCCGCTATCGCCTTGTCGCCTCTTAGTGCTCCTTTAACCCCTTTATCATCTAATGGACCAACTGACTCTCTCACAGGTTTTTTGCTACGAATGTACTTGAAAAGGTCTTTACTTTGCGTTTTTGCTTCCGCAGCAAGCTTCTTCTCAAATTCTCCCTTTGCCTGCCTTATCAATGCCTTGCATTTGACTTGCCAGTGCTTGTGCTGTTTCCAGGTTTCGTCGTTTGGCTCTTTTTTTTCCATTTCCCGAAAGATGCTTTTTTGGCAACAACAGCCTCTCTGACCTCACCTTTAAACCATGCTGGCAGTTTATTGGACTTCCTTCCACTTTTCTTAAAGCGTGGAATACAGCTGGTCTGGGCTTCCAAGATAGTATTTTTCAACAACAGCCAAGCCTGATGTACGTCTTTAACCTTTGCAACTGCTCCTTTTAGTTTTTTCTTAACTGTTTTCCTCATTTTATCATAGTCTCCCTTTCGAAAGTTAAAAGGTAGTACTGTGGATTTCCTTACTATCCCTCCTCCACTAATTAAATCAAAGGCAATCATGCTATGATCACTATTGCCAAGTGGCCCCAACAACCTTATCTCTTGCACTAGATCTGGTGTTCCACTAAGGACTAGGTCTAATATGGCTTCCCCTCTGGTCGGTTCATGAACCAGCTGCTCCAAGAAGCAGTCATTTATTTCATCTAGGAACTTTATCTCCCTAGCATGTCCTGACATGACACTGACCCAGTCGATACCGGGGTAGTTGAAATCACCCATTATTATTACTGCGCTGTAACTTTTGTTAGCTTCCTTGATTTCTTTGAACATTTCATCATCCATTTGGTCATTCTGGCCATGCGGTCGATAGTACACCCCCACTGCCATCGCCTTCCCCCTTTTACATGAAATTTCAATCCATATAGATTCTACAGCAGATTTTGTTTCCTGCAAAACTTTAATCCTTTCTGACTCAATGCCCTCTCTAACATAGAGAGCAACCCCTCCACCAATTTGATCAGCTCTATCATTACGATATAGTTTGTACCCAGGTATCACAGTTTCCCACTGGTTGTCCTCCTTCCACCATGTCTCTGATATTCTGTAGGGGTTAAGGACGGGACTAATTTGGCTTACTTTGATAATGATGTTGGAAGTTATGATCCTATCCCAAAGAGCTGACTAACTTCTAAATGGCACAGAAGAACTGCATGTTGGCTGTGATTGACAACATGTATAATCCCTGCTGAAACATGTAGGATACCAGACTCTGAACAGGGGTCTGCAGAGAATGGACTTACAGAATTGAGCAGATGCCAGCCTAATATAAGGTTGATGAACATAAGAACATAAGAAATGCCATACTGGGTCAGACCGAGGTCCATCAAGCCCAGTATCCTGTTTCCAACAGTGGCCAATCTAGGTCATACGTACCTAGCAGTTTCCCCAAAAGACACAGGTTCTGCAGTGCTTGTACTAGGTCAAGCATTGATATCCTGGGTCCCTTTTTAATAGTGGTTTATGGACCTTTCCTCCAGGAACTTGTCCAAACCTTTTTTAAACCCAGCTATACTAACAGCCCTTACTACATCCTCCGGTAACAGATTCCAGAGTTTGATTACACGTTGAGTGAAGAAATATTTTCTCCTATTTGTCTTAAATAGTTTACCCCGTAGCTTCATTACATGTCCCCTAGTCCTTCTATATTCTGATAGCGTAAACAATTGATCCACGTTTATCCGTTCCACTCCATTCATTAATTTATACACCTCTATCATATCTCCCCTCAGCCGTCTCTTTTCCAGGTTAAAGAGCCCTAACCTTTTTAGCCTCTCTTCATAGGAGTAGATGAAAAAGTTTGCAGAACTAAGCCTTGAAGATTCTAACTTGTGCTTGAAGTGAAAATCACCCAAGCGAAACTACAGTGAAACAAAGAAGAAGATGCAGGGCGGGGACCGAGCAGCCCAGACCGAGCAGCCCAGCAGGGAATGGCCTACCTGATAAGAAGCACAGCACATTTAGTTATATGATACTGAGTGAAGGGCCTCAAGACAGAAACCCGATAATGGGGAGGGTCCCAGGGCAGAGCCTGCAAATATATGCAGAATGTTCTGGAACTATTTGCTGCAGAGGAGTATATAACAGAGGTAACGGCCGAGTGTGGACGGGACAGCCTTCTCTTTCACTATTATTCAGAGCCAGAGAACGCTGTCCGCATCAGGCAGACTGTTTATAGCTTTGCTTGTAACTTCCTTACTTTTTGTTTTTGCCCAAATAAATTATTTTATTATGGAATAAGCAGAGTGTCGCCTGATTGATTATTGTATCCACCCCAGGGGAGATTTGTCCGAGCACCCTGGTGGACAATTCCAATCATATCTAACCTTTCATTTAGTGCTATATATTTTAACTCTCCCATCTTATTTTTTAGACTTCTAGCATTTGCATACAAGCATTTTAGAGAATGTATTTTATTCATATTAATTTGACTATTGTTAGACATGGGTAATTTGGGATCTTTAAGCTCTGTCTGCTGCATACTTGAGGGCATTTGGGCTAGTTTACTCTTTTGTGGAACCTCTCTGCTTTTGGTAGTATCCGTCAAAGATACATTCTTCCGAACCATCCGCTCTTGGGCGACTGTCAGCTTTCCCCTAATATCTAGCTACTTGTAAACCGCATTGACTTTGAGATAAAGTGGTCTATAAAAAAGGTTAAAGAAATAAAATGGACAAGCAGGATAAGCAGCCATATAAGGTGATATCACCAGCAGACAGTGCCTCCACAGTTTGGTTCTCACAGATTCCAAAAAAGACTGACTTTTCTGGGTATGTGCAGCTGTCACCACCTGGTGGCACCTGTTACCTATGCCAGTTTCTTTGCTGTCTGTCCTATCCGCTGAACAAAACTACACGGATTTTCCTGTTCTCCGTCATTCTTTTCACCAAATTTGGAATAGAAAACCTACTCTTCCCTATGGCCGATGTACACAAGAGTAAAAGCAGATCCAAGAAGTCAGGCTTTAAGAAGTTCCTGCAGTACGCTAAGACTATGGCCAACTTGGACACCCATCAGGTATGCATCCAATACACAGGGCTTAGACACGAGGTTGCAGCCTGCAGCAAGTGTGCAAAGGGCCTGTCGCAGTTGCAGACACATCCTGGAGGAACTGTGTCTCTGCTGCTTCCTGCATGCGACTGATGCTGGTTAATGCACAGAGCTCTGACCTAATTGAGAGTAACTCAAGGCAGCAACTCCGATTATGCGCCCTACTCCTTTGTCAAGCAACCCCACAATCTAATACAGCACTTTTCTATGTCCAGGGGACGTGCCTGAAGGTACCTACAATATTGAGGACTGCACTGTGGCCAGAAGCTATGCTGATTCTGGCCGTTGTTCCGATGAGCCACCCTCGCTGATGTGGATCTGGTGTGTAGCCTCGCCTCCTGGGATCATGATAGCAGAACATGCTAGGGGGATAAAGTTTCTAGATGAAATAAATGACTGCTTCTTGGAGTAGCTGGTTTATGGTTTATGGTTTAGGCATTTGATATACCGCCCTTTACTTACGCATCAGAGCGGTTTACATGTATATACTAACAGGTACTTTTTATTCCCTTGTCCCCGAAGGGCTCACAATAAGTGTATCTGAGGCAATGGAGGGTTAAGTGGCTTGCCCAAGGCCACAAGGAGCAGCCATGGGACTAAGAGATCCCAGTCCCTCCGGCCTGAGGTTACTTGTCCCCATGTGGGAATTGAATCCCCAGCCCTCCGGCCTGAGGTAACCTGTCCCAACCACTGAGCCACTCCTCCCTCCCTCTGGTAAGTTCACGAACTTACCAGAGGGGAAGCTATTTTGAACTTAGTCCTTAGTGGAACATAAGATCTGGTGCAAGAGATAAGGGTGTGGGGCCACTTGGCAATAGTGATCATAGTATGATCGCGTTTGATTTAATAAATGGAAGAGGGAGGGTAAGGAAATACACAGTACTACCTTTTAACTTTCAAAAGGGAGACTATGATAAAATGAGGAAAATAGTTAAGAAAAAACTAAAAGGAGCAATTGCAAAGGATAAATATTTACATCAAGCTTGGGTGTTGTTTAAAACTACTATCTTGGAAGCCCATACCAGCTGTATTCCACGGTTTAAGAAAAGTGGAAGAAAGTCCAAAAAACTGCCAGCATGGTTTAAAGGTGAGGTCAGAGAGGCTGCTGTTGCCAAAAAAGCATCTTCCAGGAAATGGAAAAAGGAGCCAAATGACGAAAACTGGAAACAACACAAGCACTGGCAAGTTAGATGCAAGGTAATGATAAAGCAGGCAAAGAGAATTTGATAAGAAGCTTGCTGTGGAAGCAAAAACACGTAATAAAGGCTTTTTCAAGTACATTTCTAGCAAAAAGCCTGTGAGAGTCAGTTGGACCCTTAGATGATAGAGGGGTAAAAGGGGCACTAAGAGGGGACAAGGCCATAGTGGATTGACTGAATGAATTCTTTGCTTCGGTCTTTACTAAGGAAGATGATGTAGGGATATTACCCATGACTGAAATGGTATTTAAAGGGATGCCACAGAAGAATTGAAAGAAATAGTGATACACCGGGAAGATGTATTACAACTATTTGATAAACTGAAGAGTAGCTAATCACCTGAACCGGATGGTATACATCCAAGGGTGTTGAAAGAACTGAAATATGGGATTGCAGACCTGCTATTAGTGATCTGTGAACTATCATTAGAATCATCTGTAATACCTGAAGATTGGAGGATGGCCAATGTGACACCAATTTTTTAAAAGGGTTCCAGGGGTGATCCAGGAAACTACAGACCGGTGAGCCTGATATCAGTACCCAGCAAAATGATGGAAACTATTAGAAAAACAAAAAATTCTGAATATGTAATCAGTCATGATTTAATGGGAGAAAGCTAACATGGATTTAGCCAATGGAGTTTTTGTCTTACTAATCTGTTATATTTTTTGAAGATCTGAATAAACAGGTAGACAAAGGTGAGTTGGTTGATATAGTGTATCTGGATTTTCAGAAAGCCTTTGACTTGGTCCCTCATGAGAGACTTCTGGCAAAATTAAAAAGTCATGGGATAGGAGGCAGTGTACTATTGTGGATTAGGAACTGGTTAAAAGATAGAAAGCAGAGGGTAGGGCTAAATGGCTAATTTTTCCAATGGAGAAATGTGAATAGTGGAGTACTCCGGAGATCTCTGCTGGGTCCGTTGCATATTCATAAATGACCTGGAAATGGGGACAAGTGAGGTAATCAAATTTGCAGATGACACAAAATTATTCAAAGTTGTTAAAACCCATGAGGATTGTGGAAAATTGCAAGAGGACCTTGATAAATTGGAAAACTGGGCATCCAAATGGCAGATGATATTTAATGTGGAAAAGTGCAAAGTTATGCACCTAGGAAAGAACAACCCAAACTATGGTTACACGATGCAAGGTTCCACATTAGGAACCACCACCCAGGAAAAAGATTTAGGCGTCATCGTTGATAACATGTTGAAACCCTCCGCTCAGTGTGCAGTGGCAGCCAAGAGAAGAAATAGAATGCTAGGCATCATAAGGAAAGGAATGGAGAATAAAACAAAGGATATTATAATGCCTCTGTGTTGTTCCATGGTGCGACCGCACCTTGAATATTGTGTGCAATTCTGGTCGCCGTATCTTAAAAAGGATATAGCGCTATTAGAAAAGGTACAGAGAAGAGCCACCAACGTGGTAAAGGGAATGGAAGGATGCCACTATGAAGAGAGGCTAAAAATGTTAGGGCTCTTTCAACCTAGAAAAGAGACTACTGAAGGGAGATATGATAGAAGTCTATAAATTAATGAATGGAGTGGAACGGGTAAACGTAGATCGATTTGTTTATACCATCAAAATATAGAAAAACTAGGGAACATGCAATGAAGCTACAGGGTATCTTATTTAAGACTAATAAGAGAAATATTTTTTTTTTTTTTTAGTTTTAAAGTTTTTTTATTATATTTTGAAGAAATGCATAACACAATACAATACCAGCAACACCACAGGGCAACCACAAAGATAACAGCAAAAGATAGCCCAAAACCATAAAACATACAACCTAGACCCCATCCCGCCCCTCCAACTCTCCCCATGCAGTGTACCCCAAAGTGACCGGTACCTCTAAGATTTACCCATTTTGCCCCTTCCCCCCCCCCCCGCCCAACCACCTCCCGACCCCGCCCCCGGCCTAGTCCCCCCCCGCCCCCCCCTCCCCCCCCCGCCTCTAAGCCCACCACTCGGCACAGTACCCCCATTCCTCATCAAATCGCATCCCACGTCCTCTCCGGATAGCTGTCAACTTTTCCATAAGGATTACATTCCGGAGTCGGATCAAAAATTCCCCCAGAGACGGCAGCTCAGTTTTCCTCCAGGCCGCTGCCACCTCGCACCAAGCCACGCTTAAGCAGGCCAACACCATCTTCCCCCCTTTGTCTCACTTGATTCTCACCCCACCAAGACAGCAGAGCATTTTGGGGAGTGATGACTACTTCCCCCCCCTAAATTTAAGTGAATCCAGGTTTGTATCATCTCCCAATACCCTTGTACCTTTTTGCACCCCCACCAAATATGCCAAAAAGACCCCTCCTCCCCACACCCCCTCCAGCACAGGGGAGAGAGCGCTGGGTAAAATCGGTGCAATTTCACTGGAGTGAGGTACCACCGCATGAGCACTTTGTAGCTATTTTCTTGTAGCTGGCTCGCACAAGGCCCCTTCTTTATCACCTCCCAAATGGACTTCCAAGCCACAGTACTAATAGTTTGAGCTAGGTCCCGTTCCCATTCCAGCATATAATTAAAGCTCCCCTCCCCCTGCCCATGCACCACCTTATAGAGCAGGGGTCTCAAACTCAAATTGCTTTGAGGGCCAAATGAGGACTTGTAAAGTAACCCGGGGGCCGCATAAGACGCGGGGCCTCATTTGCATAAGGGGCCTCATTTGCATAAATATTTGCATAATGTTACCATACACTAACTTTTAGTAAACATGCCTCTTTAATGAGTATGGATAAAGAAAGACTAAAAGATTTAGAAACAAGAAGACAATAATTAAACTGGGAACCCCAAAAGCCAAACTTGGAATGTACAACAACACTGTAGAAATAAAACTATAAATTAATTTCCTCTTGTACTAAACAAAGCGCAAACATTAATGATGCACATTTCCCAGAGCTGACATATTCCAGTTAATAAATTCAAAATAAAGAGAGATTTTTCTACCTTTTGTGCATTTTTTTCAGTTGCAATTCTTCCAGCCACTTTCTTCTGGTTTCTTCATGTCTTCTGCTAACTCTCCATCGTCTGCTGTCCATTTGCCCTTTCTTCTCTCCTAGTTTTTTTTTCCATTCTCTCTCTACATCTGCTTTAACATACTAATCTTTCTCCTTTTTCTCTTTCCTCATTCCTATTTCATCCACTCAAATTTTACCCCTCCATCCTCAATCCCCACTTACTCTCCCAATACCTGGCCAATTGTAGATTTGTCTTCTCTCCCAGACAAAATATTTTTCCCCTCTCCATTTCACTTTCCCAGCTCCATCCCATTCTAATCCTCCCCCAACATCAGCTCCCTTCTAGTTCCAGCCCCACCCAGCATCCGCTCCCTTCTAGTCCCCCCATCAGTCCATTTCCAGTCCTATCCTAGCCTCACCATCAGCCCATTTCCAATCCTAGCCCCCCATCAGCCCATTTCCAATCCTAGCTCCCTCCCCTCACAGCCCATTTCCATTCCAAGCCCCCCTCCCCATCAGCCATTTGCAGTTCAAGCCCCCCTTCCACTCAGCCCATTTCCAGTCCTAGCAACCCCCCCCCAGCCCATTACCAGTCCTAGACCCCCCATAGCCCATTACCAGTCCTAACCTCCCCATAGCGCACTTCCAGTTTTACCCCCCATCACCCCATTTTCAGTCTTACCCCCCCTTAGCCCATTTCCAGTCATAACCCCCCCCCGCCAATAGCCCATTTCCAGTCCTAGCCCCCACCATAGCCCATTACCAGTCATAACCCCCTGCCAATAGCCCATTTCCAGTCATAACCCCCCCCCTGCCAATTGCCCATCTCCAGTCATAACCCCCCCTGCCAATAGCCCATTTCCAGTCATACCCCCCCCTTGCCAATAGCCCATTTCCAGTCATACCCCCCCCTGCCAATAGCCCATTTCCAGTCATAACCCCCCCCTGCCAATAGCCCATTTCCAGTCATAACCCCCCTCCTGCCAATAGCCCATTTCCAGTCCCACCCCCCCCATCAACCCAGGTAAATTTAAAAAAAAACCTGGCTTCTGCTGCTGCAGCAGAAAATCAGCTGTCCCGCGGCCCCTTCCCCTCTGCGCCGAGAGCCCTGAGTTGTGCTTCATCTGCAGGTGCTTTTTAAACCGCGAAGAGAGTATTTCCCTCTCGCGCGGCTTAAGCCTAGTCACTTTTCAAGCCTCGCGAGAGGGAAATACTCTCTTCGCAGCTTGAAAAGCACCCGCTGATGGAAGCACTCTCGGGGATCTCCGGGCAGAGAGGAAGGGGCCGCAGGACAGCTGATTTTGCTGCTTGAGCAGCAGAAGCCAGTTTTTTTTTAAAAAAAATTGACCGTCGATTCTGCCGTTGCCACGGCGGCAACGGCAGCAGCAGAAGCCGTCGCGGGCCGCACAACGTTCTCTTGCGGGCCGCGTGTTTGAGACCCCTGTTATAGAGGGTCGTAATCATCCCCCGCGAACCCCTCTTCCCATACCAAATGGCCTCCAAATCCGAGACCTCCCTCTCCAACCCCTCCTTCCCCAGGGTACGTCTAAGAAAGGAACTAGCCTGAACAAATGCGAAACGGTCCCCCTCATCCAGATCAAACTCCCGTTGCACCTCCCCAAACTCCCGAATGTCCCCCTCCCCAAGCAATTGGAAACCACATTGGAGCCCCTTCCCTCTCCATACGTCAAATCTTCCCCCTTCCCAACCCGGTCTAAAGGCCCGCCACCCCCTCCACGGAGTCATCACTGAGAACCAGGACCCCCGCTGTAGAGCTTCCGGCCTCCGCACTGCATCCCAAATTTTTGACACTTGACACATAGTGGGTGATCCCTCCCCCAGCAATTTCCGCTCCCCCCCCCCTGTGACCAAATCCAAGCGTCCAACCTCCCCCCCTGAACCCTTGTGCTGTCCAACCTAACCCAGGGAGCCCTACCCCCACCGCCCCTCCAATCCAGAATATGCTTTAATTGTGCCGCCTTATAATAATCCTTAAGATTGGGAACACCAAGTCCCCCCTCGGCCTTGCCCCTACACAGGACCCTCCGAGAGATTCTCGGCGGTCGCCGTCGCCAGATGTAGCGGAAGACCCGTCGTTGCAACCCTCTCATGGCCCCCTCCGGGATCTCCACCGGCAAAGCGTGGAACAGATATAATAAGCGGGGAAGAATATTCATTTTAACGGCGGCAATCCTGCCCAGCCAAGAAGTCTCCATGCCCATCCACCCCGCAAGGTCCGAGGCAATGGTCCCCCAAAGTTTAGGATAATTAGCATCATACAACTCGTTATAATGCCGGGTCAGCTGAACCCCCAAATACCCCAAGGAGGAGCGCACCCACCGCAAGGGGAAAGCCTCCTTCAGCCGCCTTTCCTTCTCGGCTGCCAGTCGTATTTTCAGAACCTCTGTCTTATCAAGGTTCATTTTGAACCCCGAGACACCTCCAAAGGCCTCCACCTCTCGAAGCACCTCTGGCAGAGAAAGCGTGGGCTGGCATAAGTACAATAGGATATCATCAGCATACAGGGAAATCTTATGAGAGTCCCCTCCCCTCACCAAACCTCTAATCCGCATATTCCGCCTGATGCGTTCCGCCAAGGGCTCAACCACCAAAGCAAACAGCAAGGGGGACATTGGGCACCCCTGCCGGGTCCCTCGCCCCACTGGGAAGTCATCCGAATAGCGACCATTAACTTTTACTCGAGCTCGCGGTTCTTGATATAGGCTCTGTATCCATCGCATTAAATTAGGCCCACAACCCACCCTTTCAAGAACCTCCATCATAAACCCCCAATGTACCCTATCAAAGGCCTTCTCAGCGTCGATGGACATCAAGATAAGCTCGTCCCCCCCCTGACTTGCTTCCCACACTACCCCTATTGCCCGTTTGATGTTATCCGCGGCCTGTCGCCCCAGAATGAATCCCGTCTGATCCCCATTAATCAGCCCCGGCAGCCACCCCGCCAACCTATCCGCTAAGACCTTAGCCAAGATTTTAACATCCACATTCAATAATGAGATAGGGCGGTAGGAGCCACATTTAAGGGGATCCTTCCCTGGTTTTAGCAGCACCGTAATCCCAGCTGTCGGCATCTCCCGGGAGAGCCCCCCTCCTTGCTCAACCACCCCATTAAACACCCGCCTCAGGAGGTCTCCCAACTCCCCCCAAAAAACCTTATAAAACCTACCCGGCAACCCATCCAGTCCCGGTGCTTTCCCACTCTCCAAACCCCTCACCACCCTACCAATCTCATCCATCCCGATGGTTGTCTCCAACTCCTCTCGCGCCGCTTCCGACAACCCGGAGAGCGGCACCCCCTCCAGGTACTCCCGAATGGCCCCCTCCTCTACCCCTGCCATCTCCGTATATAGTCCCTTATAAAAGTCCCGGAAGCAGCCGCGGATTTGCTCTTCACCCCGGAGTACTATCCCATCCTCTCCCTTAATCTGGTAGATCGTGGACGCCCCCTGCCGTTGCTGTAACCGTCTGGCCAGCAGCCGGCCCGCTTTATCCCCAAACTCATAATGAACCTGCTTCACCTTTTGTAGAGCAAATGCAACCTGCGCCACCTGCACCGCATTCAACTCCGCCCGAGCCTGCTCCACTGCTCCCCGATCCCCAGCCCCCCCTTCCCCTGATGGGTTGCTTCGGCCACCTGCAATGCCTTCCGCAACTCCTCTTCCCTCTTCCCTCCTTTTTCTTCCTAGCCCCCCACATTATAAACCTCCCCCGAACAAAAGCCTTAAGCCCTTCCCAGATCCCCACATCCCGCACTTCCCCCGTATCATTCAGGGCTATATATTCCTTTAGCGCGGCCCGTACATCCTCCACCACTTCCCGGCAATCCAGCAGGCTTTCATTCAGTCGCCAAAAGGCCACCCCTCCCCGCTGAGGGCACTTGAGCACCACTTCTACAGCGCCATGGTCTGACCACCCGACGGGGAGAATGTTCCCGCCTATCACCTCTAACATCCAACGCTTATCTAGGAGAACCATGTCAATTCTACTCCAGCTGTTATGCGGAGAAGAGAAAAAGGTGTACTCTCTCCTCCCCGGATAGAGGGCCCTCCAAGCATCCACAAGATTCCACTGCTGCATCAAGTTTTTCAAGCCTTGTCGGTTCCTACTCCCCCCATCCCCTCCCGCCGAATCGCGATCCACCCGGGGGTCTAACACAACATTACAATCCCCCCCAACTACCAACTTTCCCCCCCTTCCCTTTCCACTAATCGCCCCACCTCTGCCCAAAACGTACCCTGGTTGCCATTCGGTCCATATACTGAAATCAACACAACCTCCTCCATGCCCAACCGCCCCTTAACCCCCACCACCCGGCCTTCACTATCTTTAAAATGCCCTCCAATATTCAAGCCGCACCCTGCCCGCACCAATATTGCAACCCCCCCCCCTTTTTCAGCCCCCCCTTATTACAAGAGAAAAATTGGTCCGGAAAGAGCTTATGCCGCAACCGCCCCACATCCCCCCTCCGCAAGTGGGTCTCTTGAATTAACACTACATCCCAGTTATTGCGCTGTGCCTTCCGAAAGAGCATACTGCGTTTAGTCGGGGAATTCAGTCCCTTCACATTAAGTGTCCCTATCCGCAACATGATGCCTCCCCCTCCTCCTGCCTCCCCCTCTCTTGTGCCGCACCATTAACTCCCCCCCCCTCCTCCCACCCTCCCTCCCCCCCCCACACCCCCCCTGAACCCCCCCCAGCTCCCCCCGCCAGCCCGCCCTCCTCCCCTTCCGTGACCATCAAATCCTTCCCCCGCTCACATCTCTCACCCCCTCGGCCATAAAATCCAACTATTCCCCCTCCATCCCTCCCCACAGATCCCATAAAACATTGCCACCACCAGGTCCCACCAGTCACCCGCACCCTCCACCCCATCCCGCAAATAAACCAAATGTCCAAACTACGGGGGTGTAAAGGCACGTGACCCTCACCCCCGCCAGCAAAACATCAACCAGCCACCGCTGGCCTGGGTTCAGTCCACCGATTCCGAAGCCACTTGCTCCTGCTCTGGGGTCAGCCGCTTCAGTCTTTTCCCTTTCTCTCCAACTCGCTGCCATTGCGACTTCGTGCGCTGCTTCCCAGGTGTGGCCGGCGGATGTTCCCGCTGTTTGCGCGCCGGTGGTTGGGGCAGATTCACACATCCCAACTCCGCCAGCACCGCCCAGGCCTCCCCCGCTGTTTTAACTTTCCGGGACACTCCATTCGCCGTAAGCAGTAGTCCGAAGGGGAACATCCACCGGTAGCGGATATTTTCCCTGCGCAGATAGGTGGTGACTTCTCTCAGGTTCCTCCGCCGCTCTGTGCCCTTGGAGAGGTCATTGAACACCTCGATCTCATGTCCTTCCCAAGCAGTTCTGCCATATTTCCGAGCCAAGGCAAGAACGTGCTCCTTAACAGGGAATCTGCTCAAGCAAGCAATAATGTCTCTCCCCTGGTTTTCCCGTCGAGGGCCTAGGCTCCTGTGTGCCCGTTCAACTGCTATAGAGTCAATACGAGCCTCCCCTTCACCTCCCAACCGCAAAATATGGCTGCATAAACGTTGCACTACTTTCTCACAGTCTTTAGTCAGCTCTGTCTCTGGCACCCCCCGAATTCTCAAGTTGCACCGCCGCGCTCTGTCCTCGATCTCCTCGATTTTTTCTTGCATTTCCTCCTGCAAAATCTTAACACGATCTTGCTCAGCCGCCATTTCCCGCAGCTCCTACTCGTGCTGTTCCACATGGCCCTCCAGCTCTACCATGCGCTGTCCCATACAGCTCACCTCCTGCTGTATAGCCTCCAGAGCGTCCTTCAAATCTTTCCGCATCTCCCGCATCGCACCTTGCATCTCCGCCTTAAACAGCGCCAGCCAGGATTTCAGTGGCATCTCCTCCGTCTCTGAACTGGGTTCGTCGGCCTCCGGGCTTCCCGCCTCCGCCATCTCCTCCGGGTCCGACTGAGCCTCCAGCCGCTCGGTTCGCGCGTATGAGGATTGGAAGGGTGCTAGTCTCTTCCGCGCTGCTCTCCCCAACTCCTCGGCACACTTGCCTTCCACCGTAAGGCCGTGGGGGTATCCAAAAAAGATTGCTAAAATGCGGGGATCGGAGAGGAGCTAGGCACCTAAGCTGCCATCAGCTCCGTGACGTCACCGGAAGTCGAGAAATATTTTTTTACTCAACGTGTAATCAAACTCTGTAATTTGTTACCGGAGGATGTACTAAAAGCTTTTAGTGTAGCTGGGTGTAAAAAAGATTTGGACAAGTTCCTGGAGGAAAGGGTCCATAAACCATTTTTAAAGAGGACCTGGGAAATCCGTTGCTTGCCCCAATACAAGCATTGTGGAACCTGTGTGACCTTTGGGGAAACTGCTAGGTACTTGTGACCTTGATTGGCCACTGTTGGAGGCAGGATACTGGGCTTGATGGACCTTGGTCTAACCCAGTATGGCATATTTTATGTTTTTTATGGAATTAAATGGGAAATTAATGTGTGCTTTTAATTTTTTTTTATTCTTTGGTAATCTGAGTGTAACACACTATTCTTTTAATTGTTGCTTGTGGTTAGGTTCTGCCTCTAAACATGAATTCCAAGCTGAGACCAAGAAGCTGCTGGACATTGTGGCCCGTTCACTCTATTCTGAGAAAGAGGTAACATACTACATCTCTGGCACTGCTGATAAATGCTTCTTTCCTATGCTGCCTTTTCAGAACTTTACTGAAAAGCCTTTCTTTAAAAAAAAAAAAAAAAAAAAGGCTGGTTTCAGTTTTGCATATATAGCCATCCAGATGATTCACTAGGGGGCCCTCATTGGATCCCTGACGAGTTACTATATTTAGTGAGGTTTAAAAAAGAAAGCCTACTCATTGTCTCTGAATCGAGATTTTGACCTCTGGGGGATCCCTTCTCAGGTTAGAGGTATGCAGCGGGCCAAGACTACTGAAGCTGCATGAGCCGTTCCAGCACATCCTTCCTCGCATTCTGACTTTACATGCCTTTGTGCTGTGCATAGACTGAGGGTGGTGGAGCAGCAGGTTGGAGTCAGATCACACTGACATCCTCTGATGGTCTGGGCCACTACAAGACTGACACATTCTTGTGTGGTCACTGTTTTGCACTCACACTGAAGAATAAGGATGAAAACAATTTTGAGACGAATGACCAGACCAATGTTAATTTAAAACGATGTTGAACACACTGAATGCCAATAATTAAGAGAAAATAAAAAGGCAGTTTTAATAAAACAAGTATCGCCAATTGGAAGGGGAAGACAGTATAGAAATGTTATATATAAAACCCCATATTACACTACATTATAACACCCAACATGGCCATGTTTCGGCTGTCGTCTGCATCAGAGGTATAATAAATTATAAGATATATATAAAAAAAAATCTACAGTATACAGATTCATATTTTTAATTACATGCCATCATCTTTGTAGAAAAAATAAATATTCCTTATCGTTTCTCCGGGCCAGTCCAGGGAACGGTAGGGTTGTCAATCCCCTTCAGCAGCTGAGGACTGAAAAACAAAGTTTTGCTGACTGCTTAAGCCACTCCCCCTCGTGTCAGTACTCCAGTTTTTCAGTCCTCAGCAGCTGAACTGGACGTCAAAGCTGATCTTCTCCCTCAAGTTTATTGTTAGGCTTTGTTTCTTTCACTAGCTTTCAGCAGCAGTTTAGCTCTAGCTGAGCTATATAAACTGCTATATTTCCCTGGCATAATATATATTAATCTGTTTTTTTTTTTTTTATTATCGGGTAAAGGATTCGGGCCTCAGCTGTGTTTAACAGCAGCGGGAAGGACAGAGCCTATCTTTCTTCTGGTCCTTGACGGCTGCAGAGACGTTTTTGTTGGAGCTGGGAGCCCCGGTTACCACCTCTCTGCGCCGGTCAGCCGCGAGTTCCTTAGTCCCGCTGGCAGTGGGGGAGTGGGAACGCGACAGAGCAGCCCTGCACTCAGGTGGGTGTTCTAGCTGTGAGTGGAGCTCTGGTGCGGTTCGTGGGCCGCGTGCGCGGCACTGTGCGGCTAGGGGGGACTGGCACTAAGCGAAAGGCGCGCCTTTGGCGTTCTCTTTTTTTTTTAGGTACCGCATGTGCGGTGGAAGCCAGGGAGCGGCGTCTGAAGTGGCGGTTCTTGCTTGCTTCATGGAAGGGAAGCCTTTAAATGACGCCGAGAGACCGCTGGTCTCTGCCGAAATGGCGGGAACGTCGGCCATTTTGGGGGAGCCCGCCGGTCTTCCCGCGGCACATCATAAGCAGGGAAAAAGAAAAGCGAAATCAGATAGGGGCTCTGCTTCTGCTAGTAAGCTGGCAAAGACGGCTCCTGCGATTCAGGAGGATTTTAAGGCCTTATTTTCTCCCGATTTTATCTTGGCCTTGCATAAGGCTTATTTGTTGAAATCCTCACAGGCGACCAGTGGCTCCCCAAGTTCCCAGCTCTTGGATATGGGCTCCACTAGCTCGGGGGGGGATGGACCCGGGTGAGGGGTCTTCCCAGCAGCTGCAAGGTACCGGTTCAGGCATGGAGAGCTGCGAACCTCATTTCTCAGTCCCTCAAGGGTTGGAGGAAGGAGAAATTCTTTCAGAGGCGGCTTTTGACCCTTGGGCTGGGGAGCTCGAAGAGGGCGAGCTTGCTCTGGGCGAGGACCCTAATGTCTTTAGGGTTTTTCGCAAGGAGGAGTTGGGAGCGCTAATCTCGCAGTCGCTGGCGGCCTTAAATGTGCCGTTGCCTACAGTGTCGCAAGGCCCTCTGGAAGATCCTTTATTACAGGGGTTCAGAGCAGAGCAGAAGTGTTTTCCGGTGCACCGCGTAATTAAGCAGATGATAGAGTCAGAGTGGGAGTTCCCCAAGGCGATTCTGAGGGGTAGTCGCGCTTTGGGGCGCCTCTACCCGGTCCCACAGGAAGAGAGGGAGTTGTTGAAGATGTCTAAGGTGGATGCCTTGGTGGCTGCGGTGACCAAAAAGACCACTATTCCAGTGGAAGGTGGAGCGGCGCTTAAGGATCTGCAGGATTGCAAGCTGGAGGCTCTCCTGAAGCAGGCCTTTGATGCCAGTGCGCTTGCCCTACAGGCGTCCGTTTGTGGAGCCTATGTGTCGAGAGCTTCAATTCATTGGCTCCAAGGGGATTCCTCTGTGGATGCAGGGGACGCTGTGGCCGCTGAGGGGGCTAAGTTGGAATCAGCGGCTGCTTACCTAGCGGATGCCTTCTATGATTTGGTTAGAATCTCAGCGAAGTCCATGGCATCGCTGATAGCGGCTAGGCGTTTCCTGTGGCTGCGGAATTGGGCTGCGGACGCTTCTTCTAAGTCACGGCTTGGTAAGCTGCCTTATAAGGGTAAGCTGCTCTTTGGGGAGGCCTTGGAAAAGATTGTTAAGGATCTCGGATACTCCAAGTGGGGTCGGTTGCCGGAGAATCGGCCCAAGGTTCCCAGAGCGGGACCGGTACAACGTGGGCAAGGTAGAGAGGCTCGCAGATTTCGAGGAGCGCGCTTTGCTTCTTATTCCAGAGGTCGCTTTGGTGCTAGAGGTCAGTCCTTTCGAGGCGCTAGAGGGTTCGGCAGACCTTAGTTCAACGCCCAGCAGGGCACTCCTAAAAAGGTGCAGTGAAGGTCAGCTGGCCCAGGCGGAAATTCCTGTGGGAGGCCGTGTGCGGGACTTTCTTGCAGCCTGGGCCGCGATCACTACCGACAAATGGGTATTAGAAATTATTCGAGACGGCTATGCGCTGGAGTTCGCTCAGCAGTTGGGGGACGCTTTTGTGGCTTCGCCATGTGGTCCGGGGCCAAAGAGACAAGCCATAGAGACCACGCTGGGTCGTCTGTTATGGCTGCAGGCGGTCGTGCCGGTTCCCCCCGACCAGTACGGCTTAGGTCGATACTCGATTTATTTTGTGGTTCCCAAAAAGGAGGGATCCTTTCGACCAATTCTCGACCTCAAGCACATGAATCGCGCTTTAAGAGTGCCTCATTTTCGGATGGAGACGCTGCGAGCGGTCATAAGAGCGGTGCGCCCGGGAGAGCTGCTCTCGGCTATAGATCTCATGGAAGCCTACTTGCACATTCCGATCAGATAGGATCATCAGCGGTTTTTGAGGTTTGCCGTGCCTATGGGGCATTTTCAGTTCCGAGCCCTGCCCTTCGGTCTGGCAACGGCGCCGCGGACCTTCACGAAGGTTATGGTGGTGGTGGTGGCGGCGGCGTTGCGAAAGAAAGGGATAAGGGTCCATCCTTACCTGGACGACTGGTTGATCAGAGCCGGGTCCTGGGAGATGCTCTTACGGCAACTTCTCGGGTTGTTCAGGTGCTGGAACAACTCGGGTGGGTCATAAACCGCGCCAAGAGTCAGCTACAGCCAGTGAGGCGGCTTGTTTATCTCGAAGCGTTGTTCGACACGGAAGTGGGCTCCGTATTTCTTCCCGAGGCCAGGGTAGAGAAGATCTTGGTTCAGGTGCGAGCATTCTTATGGCTAGAAGCTCCTTCGGCCTGGAGGTATCTTCAGCTCTTGGGTTCCATGGCGGCAGCCTTGGATCTCGTGCCATAGGCAAGAGCGCACATGCATCCGCTACAGCGGGCCTTGCTGTCCAGGTGGTCACTGCAACGTCATCCGCTCACGCAGAGGTTATTATGTCTGGAGTTGGTCCGCAGCAGTCTGCTTTGGTGGTTGGATGCGAGTCATCTTCGAGCAGGGATTCCCTTGTGGGATCCGGAATGGATACTAGTGACGACAGACGCCAGCCTGTAAGGCTGGGGGGCTCATTGCCAGGCTCAGGTAGCACAGGGACTCTGGTCCGCGGAGGAGAGCTCGTGGTCCATCATTCGGTTGGAGCTCAGGGCGGTGCGTCTGGCGCTCCAGCACTTCGAGTTCTTGCTCAAGGGGAAAGTGGTTCGGGTTTTCTCCGACAATTTGGTCACGGTGTCCTATATCAATTGGCAGGGCAGAACCGGCAGTGTACCCCTGTTTGAAGAGAGCCAGGAGTTGATACTTTGTGCGGAGACGCAACTGTTGGCGTTTTCGGCGGCTCATGTCGCAGGGAAGGACAATGTGCAGGCCGATTTTCTCAGTCGCAATGTGCTCGATCCTGGGGAGTGGGAACTCAACGCGGCGGTGTTTCACGACATCACAGAGCGCTGGGGGCAGCTGGTGATGGATCTGATGGCTACACTACACAATGCCAAGGCGCCTCGATTTTTCAGTCGACACAGAGAACACATGTCAGAGGGTCTGGATGGTTTGGTCCAGCCTTGGCCGGCGGGCCAACTACTGTATGTGTTTCCTCCTTGGCCGATGATCGGTCGGGTGATTCATCGGATATCAGGGCACGCCGGGAAGGTGATTCTCATAGCTCTGGATTGGCCCAGGCGGCCTTGGTACGCGGACCTGGTGAGGCTCTTGATAGATGCTCCTTGGTGGCTTCCCGATTGGATGAATCTGCTGGCTCAGGGTCCCGTGCTGATGCCGCAGGTCAGTCGCTTCTTGCTTACGGCTTGGCTCTTGAAGGGGACAGGCTGAGAAGGAAAGGCTATCCCGAGTCGGTGGTGGCCACTATGCTGCAGTCAAAAAAGAGGTCGTCTTCGCTAGCGTACGTCAGAGTCTGGAGGGTTTTTGAGACTTGGTGTGCTCAGCGGAACGTTAGGCCTTTGAAGGCGGATTTGCCAGAGCTGCTAGTTTTTCTCCAGACTGGTCTGGAGAAGGGGTTAGCGTACAGCACTCTCAAGGTTCATTTGGCGGCTCTGTCTTGTTACAGGGTCGCAACTTGGCAGCGCATGTAGATGTGCAGCGCTTCTTTCGAGCGGCCAAGCTCATCCGGCCTCCGGTGCGGAAGGTGGTGCTGCCGTGGGATTTGAACATCGTTCTGGAAGCCTTAACAAAACCGCCCTTTGAGCCGGCGTCGTCCGTCAGTTTGAGGGAACTGTCGTGGAAAACGGCATTCCTGGTGGCGTTGTGTTCGGCAAGGAGGATTTCGGATTTGCAGGCACTCTCGTGCCGGGAGCCATATCTCCAATTTTTGCCGGAAAAGGTGGTTTTGCGGACGGTTCCCTCGTTTCTTCCGAAGGTGGTGTCTTTTCATGTAAATCAGACGGTAGTGTTGCCTGTTTTTTCCGATCTCTCGGGCTCTCCCATGGATCGTGCTTTGAAGAAGTTGGATCTAGGGCGTGTTTTGCGGAGGTATCTCAAGGCCACTACATCATTTCGCAAGTCCGATAGGTTATTCGTAATTTTTGCAGGTCCCAGCAAAGGTAAGGCGGCTACGAAAGCTTCCATTGCTCGCTGGGTGAAGCAGGCGATAGGGACGGCGTATGTGGCCGCGGGGCAGTCGCCTCCGGAGGGTCTCAGGACTCATTCCACGCGAAGCCAAGCGGCGTCTTGGGCTGAGTTTGCATTGGTACCTCCGGTGGAGATTTGTAGGGCCGCGACTTGGTCCTCGCTGCATACCTTTGCTAAACACTATAGGCTGGATGTTCATGCCAGAGAGGATGCTAGGTTTGGAGCCTCGGCCGTGGTGGCGGGGCTCGCGGGTCCCTCCCAGGTTTAGGTACTGCTTTGGTACTGCCCTACCGTTCCCTGGACTGGCCCGGAGAAACGATAAGGAAGATGAAATTAGACCTTACCTGCTAATTGTCTTTTCTTGAGTTCTCTCCGGGCCAGTCCAGGGCCCACCTGAGCTTTTTAGTGGACTTCGGTTCCGCAGTCTGTGCGTCTACCTGGGTGCAGGGGCATTTTCGGATGCTTAACAGAGAGAAAAATTAAAAAAAAGAGAAAAGAGAGAATTGCAAAGATACACAGGGAATGAGTCTGCTACAGCAGGCCAATTACAAATCTTTGTCAAACCTATTTCAGAGGGTCACATGGGTTTCGCATGTGCGCGCCTCTGCTGGGGAAGTATGCAGTTTTTGTAGCGTTTTGGTTTCATTTGTTGAGTTTGGTTACTAGTTGTAGGTGGAGCTGCTTTGGCAAGAGTAGACTGAAGTACTGACACGAGGGGGAGTGGCTTAAGCAGTCAGCAAAACTTTGTTTTTCAGTCCTCAGCTGCTGAAGGGGATTGACAACCCTACCGTTCCCTGGACTGGCCCGGAGAGAACTCAAGGAAAGACAATTAGTAGGTAAGGTCTAATTTCATCTTATGTAAATATATAGGAGTAGAGGAGTAGCTCAGTGGTTAAAGCAGTGGGCTGATGATGCGGGAAGCCAGGCTCGAATACCACTGCCTTCCCGTACCTTGTGATTTTGGGAAGTCACTTAACCCTCCATTGCCTCAGGTATAAACTTGATAGTAGGCCCTCCAGGGACAGAAAAATACCTACTGTACCTGAATGTAACTCCCCTTGAAATTCTGAGAAAGGCATGAGCTAAAACCATTTCCCCTGTCTCCTGGTGTGTGAACATATGTAGTCACCTGCTTACATCAATTTTTATTCTATATATTAGCACAGCCAAGAGCAGATGGTACCAAAGATTACCTCTCCTCTCTACTCCAAATCCCCATTTTCTATGCACAATAGACAAAAACAATATTTGTTTAGAAATTTTTCAAGAACATGTCATGATGATGTAGTAAAATATGTGTCAAATTCAGTGGATTATCTTTAGGATATTGAGGTCCAAGGGAAAGCTAAAGTAAATAATCCTAAAATGTTTCCAAATCTAATCTTTATAAAAAGCATGTGAAATAATTAAAATCAGGAAAAAGAAACAGGAGTGCATCACAGTCTATATCAGAGTTCCTTACAGCTGCTTGCAACCCCCCCCTCCCAGAAGTCTCCACGTTCTCATAGTAAATTCTTATTCATCTCTGTCTGTATTTGTACATAATATAATTTTAATGGATAGTAGCACCATTGTGAAGAGAAATGCTGTAATTTTTGTTTTATCTTTTTAGTAGGATCTCCATGAGTGGGTGTGCCTCTACTGAAAAATGTGTGAATATTTCTTAAAATCGTGAGGCATGTTCACTAAACCAAGTAAAACAGCATGAATTTACCATGCACTATGTACACTGCACTGACAGCACAGAGCCATGCAGTTCTGAATGTTAGTGCGAGGAGGAGTAGTGACTGGGCGGATTGGTGCAGAATGTGGTCGTTAATTGCACATTACCGTTAGCAGGGTCATCATCAGTCCTTGCCAACTTCAGTTACTACTGGTTAGCATCGGTGCACTTACCACCACCGTAATGGCTGGAGATATGCGCAACCAGTTAGCGCATGGTGAAGTGTGTTTCTCTGCAGTAACTGCAAGGATACATGCAGGGCACACAGCCATCTGTGTTAATTTTGGGAGTTTACCACTTGCTAACTGGGTATGTTTTAGTAAACATGCCCCCATATGCATAGCTAATAAGTAATACATTTCTGGCTTTGGTTCTGTGTTTGGAAGAACTAAATTAACTTCATACCTTTTTCAGATAGCTCAAAAAGTAGGAGGACAAAATTTGCAATGAAGTTTCCAATTCCTTTTGCGTTTTATATTTTGGTGAGGGCAGAATGGGCTTAAAATTGAATTGAGCAGGGTTTGTGTTCCCTCCACTCAGCTAGAAATTTCTCTGTTCCAGGTGTTCATTCGAGAGCTGATCTCAAATGGCAGCGATGCCCTGGAAAAGGTGAGGCACCAGTTGATGGCAGTGGGTGCGGTTCTCCCAGAGCTGGAGATTCACTTGCAGACAGATAGTGAGAAGGGGACCCTCACCATCCAGGTAACTAACTCCTTTTAAAAGCTGGAACCTACCTGTAATGTAGGTTCCAGCCGCCTGACTGAAGACTAAACACAGTTTATTTTATTTATTTATTTTGTTACAATTTCTATACTGCGATTTCCAAGGATCACTTGTGGTTTACAATTAACAATATTTTGAATAGTGCATAAACAGATGCATACTCATGTACATGGAATAGAGGAAAACTATGTACATTAACTGAATTCAATTAACTAGATGCATAAGTAATCACAGTCACACAAATGATCTTAAATTAACTATTTACATATCTATGAGTAGTGGAGTGGAGCATCCTGGCTTAAGGATGGGAAAGGGAAGGGGTTGTTGTTAGTGTATTATGTTGCTCGTGATTGCCAAAGTGGAAGGTAAATAGTTTAGGCCAACACCTATTTGGCACTTAAGAACAACAACCTGAAAAGTGTTGATAATGCACAAGAAGTAAACCTGTTTCGGTGAAAGAATATTCTAGATGTCACAGAGCAGACTCTCTAGAGCCCCCTGTGGTGCTAAAAAACACTACTCCTCAAGTAAACACTGACGTAGGGAGAGAGCACATGACACAAAGGTATCAGAAGGAGTATAAGGGAATGAGGTCACAAGCCAGGAATTATCACCCAGCCAGTAGGGAGGCAAGGAAGGTCCCACCTGACCCCAATAGGCTAGGGTGTGGTGCAGCTGGGGATTACGTAAATAATCAGCACAGCTCACAAGAGGAGCTACGGGGGAAGGCAGAGAGAGCCGAAGGAGCTAGGAGAGGAGCTGAGGAACCTCAGAGACGAAGGAGATATCCAGACTGGGAAGGATACAGATATCCCAGGTCTCCACAGCAAGGCAGGCACTGGCTGAATGAAAGTCTGAGTGAGTCTGATGAACATTTAAGTGAAATAAGCGAGCAGCTGAATTCAGACAGGGACAGTGTATGCAGCAGCCTTGATAGAAGCTATGCCTTAAGACACAAGCAACAAGCTAGGAAAAACTATTCTGAACCAGATAGGAGAAATGCTAAGCTGATCTATGAGAGGCATTTGTATGAAAGACAAAAGCCTTATAATGCTAATTTAAGGAAAGCAGGAAAGCTCCAGAATCTGGGTTACAAACAGAATAGGGAACAAAGCTTGTTACCTTTGGGAGAGAATCCTTCAGAGGAATATAGTTGGCACAAGCCTTCACAGAAACTGCCGTTGGAGACAACAGCTGTTTACAAAGCTCCTGTTAAAACAAAACCCCGTGCAAAGGTTCCGCTCTCTGATAGCTGGGCAGCTGACTGCTTTACTCTGCCTAATTACCAGAGGCAGAGGAAAGGCTCCTGGCTAAGTAACTCAAGAGAATACGGTAAAGCCAAACAGATACCTGCTATAGAAAGACAAGTACGTCACAAGCTGGAAAGTTTGTTAAGCAAGTTACCTCAGAAGAGAAGTAACGAAGCCTCTGTATCTGACAGTGTTCCCATGCAATGTGAGCCTTATGAAATTGAGGACAACGCTGAATTGCCTGTTGAACAAATGGACTGTAGTTTTATAATAGCTGACCATATAGAGTCTCTCAGATAGAAGGCTGAACTATTTCTGAGAAGCCTTCATCTGGAAAGCTGACAAGCTGTATTTCTGTTTCATTCCTATTTTTGTTTGCTGAAAGGTAAAGCTATTTTTGTTATAGTTCTTTTGTTTACCCGAGAAGAGTTATGTTTATTTGACTGTTATACTTTTGGAAAAGAATCCTACGGGACGGGGAATAAAACCCAGTTAAACCGATTTTCGGTGTCACAACTTATTTACATACTGGCAAGGACTATAAGTATTGAAAGGCCAGTACTATACACCCGGGTGCAGTACCAACTGTGACCATCAGGAGGCGCTGCACAGTAAAGGGGTGACATAGATCATGGTGTTGTAAGGGATCTGGATATGAGTCTGTGAGGTGGGTAGATTTGGGAGCAACATCAGGAAAATATATTGTCTCTCTCCTTGAGCAAAAGAGTGGAGGCTAAAATGGTAACAGATTTTAGGAAGACGTGGTATAAGCATGGTGGGTCCTTAATTTAAATAAAAAATTGAAGAAAAGCAGAAGCACGGGTTTAGAAATATGTAGGCCTTGTGAATAACAAGATTGGTACCAGCAGATTTACAACTGAAGATTAAGGGTGGAAAACAGACAGTAATGGAATCGGCCTAGCAGGATATAAGTTAATTAGGAGGTTGAAGAGACCTGTTTAGTAGAGTGTAGAAGTAGCAACTGGACTGTGAAGAATCAATGAGAAATCACAGGAGTGGGGCCAGCCACTATATTTGGAAATGCAGTATGACATGATACTGCAAATTTAACAAAATGTCAGTAATATTATGTAAATAAAGCTACCTAGAGACCAGCCAGGTTTTCACAGCAGGTAGGTAATGGCAGGGTACATTCAAGAAGGCTGCAGGGACAGTTTATCCCAGTTTTCTCCATTCTCCAAGGACAACCCTGCACATTTGAGTTCTTGCTCCTGCTTTCTTTCTAGAAAAACAGCACTTATTAAAGAGATGTCTTGGTTTATTGCAGCATTTCTGATATATGGCTATCTGTGTTTTTTTTTGTTTGGCTGCCATAAGCTGAGTCAGTTAAACTTAGCTAGATAACTTTGGAGTGACTAACAATGTGACCACAAGCAAGGTGCTCTGAGATCTTCCAGTAGATCCTTTGTACTGGAAGATAAGGCGACTCCTGTGTTTCTGTGCCAGAAGACTAAGTTCCTTATCGTCCCTCCAGTCCAGTTCCGCACCTCAGGGTAGTGTACCTCTTCCAGCAGCTTGGAGACTGAGCATGTCATCTTTCTCCAGGACCAAGCAGGAAGTCAGTCCTCACATAAAAGAATTAGACATGGCAATACAGAGAGTCCTTATAGTTTGAAAAGTGCGATTAAACGCCCGGAGCTTCATTCCCCTGAAGAAACGATCAGTGAAACGTTGAAGCGCTTTGGTTTGGCGTCGGGAACATCACTTGTTCGGATGGGAACATCATTTGAATGGATTACATCTAAACACAGTAATAGCACTGAAGAGATACCATCTGCTACCAGATAAGAGCTGTTTTTCAGCAAATAATTTTAAAATAATGTTGAATTGAGATGAAGTCTGATTATCAGCATAATTATCTGGTTCACTGAGCAACATTCTTGGGACTGTTAAATAAGTTATAACATTGAAACAAAACAGTGAAATTGAAGTTAAAATATTGAAAAAGAAAAAAACCACTAAGTTGACAACGAAGTAAGGTCGTTGATGCCAGTAAAGGCAGTTCATTCCGGCAAGTCCGGTCTGAACAGTAGCCTGATAGTAGTCTGAGACCTTGTTGCAACGGTGTGTGTTTGTGCACTTGGATCATTAAAATCTGAACTCATGGTTGAAGGGTAGAGCTGTAAAAGCTTCTGTTATTACTTGCAGTAATTTAGGCTCTATAAGGTGACCACACACGTTATTGTCAGACCATCAGAATGGCATTACCTGTAGGTTCTGGGGACCATGGCAGCCACTCTCGAGCTAGTCCCATGGGCAAGGGTGCACATGTGACTGCTGCAGAGGGCTCTGCTCCGTCGGTGGTCCCATCAGAGATCAGAGTTAACCCCTTTCCCAAGTACTCCCCTGCCTGCGGAGCGCCAGGAGAGTCCTCAGTTGGTGGCTGCATGTGGGGAGCCTGGAAGGAGTCCCTGGTGTGGGTTCCGCTGATGGCTGATGTCAGGTTGGGGAGCCTATTGTGAAGGATGCTTTGTTCAGGGACAGGAGTCCGCAAGAGGCCCTGTGGTCGATCAACAGTCTTGAGATGCGAGCGGTGATGTTGGCACTAGAAAGGTTTGAGCCATGGTTGCAGGGGAAGGTGGCCCAAGTCCTTTCAGACAATGCGGCCATGGTGGCTTACATCAACCAGCAAGGAGGCACAGGCAATGCAGCCCTGGAGGAGGAGGCCGAAAGGCTGTTCGGATGGGCAGAGATTCATCTCCAGGTGTTGTCAGTGGCGCATGAAGCGGGAGTTGACAATGTGATGGCAGACTACCTCAGCCGAGTGCATGTGGATCCTGGAGAGTGGCAGCTCAATCAGGAGGTGTTCGAGCAGGTGCTCCGTTGATGGGGCACACCGGTCATGTACCGAATGACAATGTTCGAGTTGGCCAAGGCCTGCCGGTTTTTCAGCAGAAGAAGAGAGGATGTCTCAGGGCCTGGATGTTCTAATTCAGCAGTGGCCTGAAGAGGGTCTTCTCTGTCTTTCCCCTGTGGGTGCTCATAGGCCAGTTAGTGCAACAGATAAAGATGCACCGGGAATTTGTAATTCTGGTGGCACCGGACTGGCCGAGGTGCCCGTGTTATGTTGACCTGATTCGGATACTGGCAGATTGACTGTGGTGGCTTCCGGTTCGGAAGAACCTCTTGACGCTGAGGCCGCTTCACATGCCCCATGTGGATCAATTCTCGCTTACGGCATGGCTCTTGAAAGGGTGAGGTTGAAGAAGAAAGGATATTCGGGCTCGGTGATAGTGAGCTTGCTACAGGCCTAGAGTTGATCTACAAACCTGGCATGCATCTGCGTAGGGCGCATCTTTGAATCATGGGGAAGAGAAAGGCAGGTGCGCCCTTCCACTGCCTCCATCCTGGACATCTTAGCATTCTTGCAGTCTGGTTTTGATAAGGGTCTAGCTGCCATTTCCTTGAGGGTGCAACTGGTGGCGATTTCCGGTTATCACGGGAAAGTCCACGGGGTGCCGTTGGGTACACACCCAGATGTGCTGAGCTTTCTAGGGGGGTGACCCACCTCCATCTGCTCAAGAGGGCGGAGGTACCACCTTGGGATCTCAATCTGGTGCTGACGGCGCTGTCTGGGGAACCCTTTGAGCCCTTGAGTCAAGCTTTCCTTTGAAGGATTTGACTTTGAAAATGGTATTCCTGGTGGTGATTTGCTCAGAGCTTCGGACCCTGTCATGCCAGGAGCCATTCCTTTCCTTCTCCAAGGAGAAAGTGATCCTGCGCCCGGTACCTTCATGTTTGCCCAAGGTGGTCTCAGCATTTCATGTAAATCAGGCCGTTTCCTGGTGGTGAGCATGGATGTGGGTGAGAGCGAATATGGGCCCTGCCCTCCACAGCTGTGCCACCTGGATGGTAAGAGTCCTGCAAAGGTATGTGAAAAGGGCATCGTCCTTTCGGAAATCGGACCGTCTGTTGGTTCTGTTTTGTGGGCTGTGCAAAAGTGAGGTGGCAGCTAAAGCATCCATTTCCAGATGGATCAGGGAGGCAATCATGTCTGCATACATCTTGAAGGGTAAAGCAGTGCCAGCGGGGTTGCGGGCGCATTCCACGAGGGCTCAGGCAGCCTCGTGGGCAGAGTATAGTTTAGTTCCACAGGTGGAGATCAGTAGGGCGGCATACTTTCTCTGAACATTTTTGCCTGGATGTTCAGGTGGTGGGCGATGCTAGTTTCAGATTGGCAGTGCTTCAGGCTGGTTGTGCGGGTCCCTCCCGTTAGTTTAACTGCTCTGATGCATACCAGAAGTGAGGGACTGGACTGAGGGACGATAAGGAAAGAGAAATTAGACTTACCTACTAATTGTTGTTCCTTCAGGAACTCCAGTCCAGTCCCGGAACCCTCCCTGTGCTTTCTGTGATAATTTGTGCACACCGTGGTCCTGAAGCTGGTTCACTTGGTGTAGGACGTGGCCAGGGGGAGCCAGGGAGGGGGGTGTAATCAGCGTTTGAGGGGGAGTGGACCAGAAGAGCTGTCGGTTGATCTCTCCCCGCTGGTTGTAGTTGCTCAGGCACTCAACAGGTAGGCATCCCCATCCTGGAGGGGGGGGATGGGGTATCCTTCCCTGGGGATGGAGGGGGTACTAGTTTATTTAGACATAGAAGTGTTTGTTGCATGTTTAGCTACTTATTTGTTGCTCCTCTGAGTCTGCTTTGTCAATAGTTACTGGGGCTGGTAGGTGGTGTCAGCTGCATATGTACACTAGTGTCATCAAAAAGATGACATGCTCAGTCTCCAAGCTGCTGGAAGAGGTACACTACCCAGAGGTGCGGACTGGACTGGTGTTCCTCAAGGAACAACAATTAGCAGGTAAGTCTAATTTCTGTAAATTGCAACCCAGCTTCAGCAGTCTTTTGCTATACACTGGGGAAAAGAGCTCTTCTATGTTCCCCATTCCTCTAATACTATAAGCTTTACTGATAAAATATGACCTCTGTAATCTTCATAGCCCCAGTGTGGCTTTACTAAGTCTAGTTTCTTTGACTGTACTAGCTATCCATCAAAATGCTTATGCATCTGTCATAATTTCCCTTTGATCACTCAGCATCAGGGCAAAATAGATATCCAGAAGCTAGCTCACAGCTGTCCTTAATAGTTTTCACTTTTCTCGTGTAATGGAAGGCCGCCTTGTTGTTTATTCAGCTAGGATATTGGGGGTAGACAGACGGCACAGATGCCTTATCACTCAATTATATTTTGTTTACAGAATCGTATTTGGCTGTTTTTTTTAAATCCATATTTAATAAGCAGTGTATAACAGATTGTACACTGCTTTGATTGAAGAGTGACCCTTGGAATATTATTTATTTTTATTTGAACATATTTTTATATCGTCCCTTCCAGAGATCAGGGGCGGTTTACATCATAAAAGGCTAACTAAAACTTTTATATGGAACAGTATTCATGAACTTTATACAAAGAACAAAGCAGTTGAGGTGCAACCTCTAAATATTTACGTATAGTCGGATATAAAACTAAAGTCAACAAAAAATGTGATAACTTCTGGTCTGTTGAAAGACGAGTGGTTTGTTTTTCTTCCATGCCTACAGGTGGCGTGTTTCATGCCATTTGTGGGCTGCTGCAAGATCTGCTGCACCTGTTCAAGGAGCATCCTAAGTCCCAATTATGTTCTAAGAAGTAGTGCCATCTGGTGGTCACAGTTGTGAAATGTGGAGATACAAAAGTCTGATGTGAAAATTGGTAGTGCACTTAATTATTCTTATAAGCAATTGCGCTGTCCTTGGATATCACTAGCAGAGATTTCATTAGAACCATGTAGTGGTAAAGGAGAAGCACTTAAGAATAAAGGAATAATCACATCTTGTTCTTTGAATGTATTCCTTGGAACAGAAAAAACGTTAGGATTTTATTTTGGGCCAATGGAAGTTGAAATGAATTATACAAAAGGGGTTGAGGGGGTTAGTCTATCTGTGGAAAAGTAACTCTTCAAACTTGTAACCAGAGTGGGATGAAACTTGGCATGTGATAAAAAATGGGAAAAAACAGTTTGAAAATGGGCCAGAAGGACACCTAGGTATCTGAGAAATAGTCCCCCTGAATAACGGCCCAGTGCCTTTGTATGGAAGGAGTTCTAGCTTCCGTAGCATAGAAACATACTTAAAATGAAATACAGTAGTTAGAGAGTTCCTCCTTTCAAACTCCCTCTTCCTTGTTCTCTTCTCTTCCCACCCCCTACAACTGCCCCCATCCTCCAGATACAACATGTTCACAAGCTATGTGTGTGGTATATAATTCCCTATCCCTAATGGACTGCATTTTCAGTCATTCTGATCTATATTTTATCTTCTTTCTCAATTCTGCTATGAAAACTGTTGAGTGAAGCATACAGGTTTTTTTTTATTGGTTGCTATGTGTACTGCCAACAAATATTTGTTGCCATGGGTGAGAACAGATGAAGACTTTGGCAAACTAAGCAAACACTTTGGGCCCTGTGAGATTGCCAGCTGTCTGGAATTTTTCAGGATTCAAAAGATTTTTGCATTCATATAGAGAAGCTGCATGGATGCTAACGTGCCTGGACATATTTTAAAGTTTAAAACCTCAATTCCATATTGTCCTGCTAGGTTAGTCCAGACAAGAGGGCTGTGTTCCCCTACCAGCAGATAGGTGGTAACAAGGAAACAATGAAAAGCCCTGGTTTTAATGACATCACTCACATGCCTCTATTCGTCTGAGCCACCAGAGGTCTCTTCAGTATTTCTCCAGCAGATACTGGATGGAGCTTTTCTGATTAAATGCCCATGAACAACCACCTTGAGGGTGACTCTGTCATTTGAGCGCAACATGGGAGGTTCCATTAGACTGCGGTATTTTCAGTAGCTATAGGAGGAGGGGAAAATTGGTTCAGCTCCACTCTTTTATCACAATAAGAGCCTGTTGAGTAGCTACAAATTGGAAAGATTCGGAAGGATCTGGAAGGGTGCAGCAGCCTCGTACAACTCTGTGCCCCCCCCTCCTCCTCTGCTCCCCTTGCTCTCTCCCAAAGATCACAGAAGGCTCTCAGAGGGATCTGCCTGTCAGTCACCTTAAATGCAGTGCTAGAAAGCCAATAAAACAGTTTCAGGGGAGTAGAGCTGAGCCCAGCATGGATTTTCTGCCTAGGGCTCTCGGGAGGTGAATACCAAGGCTTGATCTAATCATTGTTCTTATTGGGAGCTCCCGATTCAGTCTTACTGGAACACAATTCGGGGTGGACTGCTGGTGAGCATTGGTGCGGAGTGGGGGTTTTCAGCTGTTTTCTACATGCATGTTTTACCTATTGTACACCTGGTGGTTGCGCGGTCTTAGGGTGTGTTCCGCCAAGTGTCTCAGCACCTGTTCTTTCCCTAGCACCTGTAACACATGTTGTGATAAAAGTGGGATTGGTATACTTGGGATTGGTAATAAACTTCCCGAAATCTCAACTAGTTCCTTCCCAGTGCCTAGAATTCATAGGAGCCTGTCTGGATACCAGACAGGCAAGGGCTTTCTTTCCACAAGCCCAGTGTCTTCGCATAATGCAGTTAGTTTCCCAAGCAGCAGGCAAATCCTCCCTCACTGCTCAGGAGCTACTGCAGTTACTGGGACACATGGCATCCACAGTTCATGTAGTCCCATATGCTTGCTTCCACATGCGCGCAGCTCAGTGGACCCTCTCCACACAGTGGACACAGGCCACGGGTCATTTGTAGGACAGAATAACAATCTTTCAATGACTAATTTTGTCCCGCCAATGGTGGCAATCATTAGAAAATCTGACAGTAGGGTTTCCTTTCCATCAACCCCTCTTTCAGGCCACCCTAACAACAGATGCATCACAGGTGGGTGGGGAGCACACCTGAATCATCTTTCTACCCAGGGCACCTGGACTCCACAGGAGGTTGGTTTACGCATAAACCTCCTGGAGTTTATTTAGCTCTTCCAGTGTTCCACACCCAGCTCAGCTACACGACAGTCCTAGTCCAGACGGACAATCAGGTAGCCATGTTCTATGTGAACAAGCAGGGCAGGACAGGCTCTCTGTCGTTATGCAACAAGCCTTTATGACTATGGGCCCTCGCCAGAGAGCATCAAATTCACCTTCTAGTGGTATATCTTCCAGACATTCAAAACCTTTGGGCAGACAAACAGTCGAGTGCTGCACCTAGACCATGTGGCAAAGATATTTCATCTCTGGGGCACTCCAGACATAGACCTCTTTGCAAGTCCACTGAATGCCAAACTTCCCCGGTTCTGTTCCAGGATTTCGGCGCACAACTGTCAGGCAAGGGATGCCTTCCTCCTTCACTGGGGTCAGGACTTCCTTTATGCCTTCCCACCCATTCCCCTCATCCCCAAGACACTCTTCAAACTTCAGAGAGACAGGGGTCGCATGATTTTCATAGCACCACAATGGCTACGCCAAACGTGGTATTCCTTGCTTCTGCATCTCTCTCAAGTGACACCTCTGGAGTTAGGGCATGCTCCAGATCTCCTTTTCCAGGAGAACGGGACGCTGTGGCACCCGAATCCCGGTCCCTGCACCTCACGGCCTGGTTGTTGAAGGCTTAGACCTCCAGGATTTCAACCTGTCCCAGCAGGTAAAAGATATCCTTCAAGCTTCTAGGAAACTTTGCACAAGAAGATCTTATGCCTTCAAGTGGAAATGTTTTACTATATGGTTCTCCAAGAAGGGATTAAACCCCTTGGTCATACCCTTAGAATCGATACTCTAGTATCTCCTTCACTTATCGAATTCTGGGTGAAAGACCAATTCGGTAAGAGTCCATCTTAGTGCTATTGCAGCTTCTTATAAGCCTCTAAATGGACAACCAATTTCCTCTCATCCACTCCTATCGAGATTTATGAGAGGCCTTTTATTAACTAAACCTCCCATCAAGCCACCACCAGTAGCATGGGATCTAAATCTAGTTCTCGGGCAGCTCATGAAGCCGCCTTTTGAGCGTTTACCCACTACAGTCCTTAAGGTTTTGACTTGGAAAGTCATCTTCCTGATTGCAATCACCTCTGCCCTTCGCATTAGTGAATTGCAAGCTTTAGTGGCTGATCCTCATTATACTAGATTTCATTATGATAAGGTGGTTCTTCGAACTTATCCACACTTTATGCCAAAGGTGGTTTCGCCTTTTCATTTAAACCAATCATTTTATCTTCCTGTATTTTTGCGAGGCCTCATGCCTCTAATGCAGAAAGAAGCCTTCATACTTTGGATTGTAAAAGGGCCTTAGCCTTTTACATTCAAAGAACACAGCAACATAGAAAGTCCTCGCAACGTTTTGTAGCTTTTGACCCTAGTCATTTGGGACTTCCAGTCTCCAAAAGAACTTTATCTAAATGGACTGCCCAATGCATATTCTTTACTTATGAGAGTAAGGGTCTGCCTCTTCAGGACCATGTCACAGCTCACAGTGTGAGAGCCATGGCAGCTTCTATGGCTAATTTCCACTCTGTGTCTATCGATGACATTTGTCTAGCAGCCACCTGGGCTTTGGTACACACCTTCACAGCCAACTACTGCCTAGATAAAGCCTCCCATCGGGATGCCTTCTTTGGCTAAGCTGTTATTCAAAATCTCTTTCAAACCTAAACCAACTCCTACCCACCAACCCTGGTGGGATGCCAGAGATCCATCGGAGAAAGGATTCTCACCTTCGACGGTGGCACCTTCCTGGGGATATCTCCCTGGCATCTTCAGCTAGGGAGTCCGCATATGTGAGGACTACATTCCTGCTTGTTCCTGGAGATAGCGTAGTTACTCACCTGTAACAGGTGATCTCCAGGAACAGCAGGAATTTAGTCCTCACAACCCACCCACCTCACCTAGGAGTTGTCTCTCTTTCTCTTTGTCTCTTTCCTCTCTCCCTCTATCCTTTCACTCAGCTGCAAACTTAACTGAAGAGGGACAGTTTGAAAGGCGGGAAGGCAGTGCGAATGTGCTGAGGGATGCTCCCAAAAGCGTTCTTATTGGACGCTGGGGAGCGTTCCCGTGCACGCTCCGTCGGTACCAACGATACCCATGAGGACTAAATTCCTGCTGTTCCCGGAGATCAATTGTTACAGGTGAGTAACTACGCTGTTTGGGGTAAGATGAGCAGTTTGCCCATAGGCTTATTCCCACATCTATTTTGCAGGATCTGAATTGGAGCAAAAGAAGGGAGGAGTTGCCTTTTTATTTAAGGGAGATGTTTCATTTCAGCTGGGGGGGGGGGGGTGGAACGAAAGATGGGTGGGAGGGCCTTATTAGTATTGGCAGCCATAAGTGGAGTCGAGATAACATTATTAAATATCTATGGTCCGATTGAGGCTAGTCGGGAATTTTGGGAGGCCCTGGGGAGGTGTTTGGAGGGTCAGGTACGGAGACAGCTGATTGCAGCTGGGGACTAATGCAGTCATTGACGCGAATAAGGACCGATCACGGGGCCTGGTGGCAAGAGGAACGATGGTCTAATAGTGATCGGGGCTTTATCGATTGGGTGAAGGGTTGGAGGTTGGTAGATTTGTGGCACTCCACCCACCCTACTGCCTGAGATTACACGTTTTATTGAACAGCACACGATAGCTACAGTCACACTGATTACTTATTGGGTACCCAACAGCAGGCAGACAGGCTAGTGGGCACAACAATTGAGCCAATTACCTGGTCAGATCACGTGCCAATTTGGGCAGAATTTGGAGATGATCCGGATAAAGAACAGAGATCCTTTTGGCATCTTAATGAATCCTTGATGCAGCAGGGAAAGGTGATTAAGGCTTTGGAAACTACCATTAAAGATTATCTTGAGCATAATGATACGGGGGGGGGGGGGATGGGATTAGGTACTTTGTGGGATGGGTTGAAAGCGGTAGTACGAGGCAAACTGATTCAGCTGGGGGCTCAAGGTAAAAGAGAAAGGGTTGAACAGACAAAAATCTTACAGCAGCAGTTGAGGGATTAGAACGTCAGCATAAGCAAACAGGTGATAGACAAGTAAGAGCACAGATGGAATCTGTGCGGTTAGAACTTAAAGAAAAACAAGTCGATTGGGTGTCCTTTCAATTTCAGAGGTTGAATCAATAGTATTATGAATTCGGTAATAAATCAGGGAAGCTCTTGGCATAGAAATATGACGACAGAAAAAGACCACATGGGCTATCTAGTCTGTCCTTCCATAACAACTACAACAGTCCCCTTTTTACCTTTAGAGATCCTCTGTGTTTGTCCCATGCTTTTTTGAATTCATTTACTGTCCTCATCTCTACCACCTCCACTGGGAGACTATTCCACGGATCCACTACTCTGTCCGTAAAGAAATATTTCTGCATATCACTCCTGAATCTATCTCCCTTCACCCTCATGCCATGTCCCCTCGTAGCAGAACTTGCTTTCAATTGAAAGAGGCTCTCTCCCTGAACATTTATGCCACGGAGGTATTTAAACATCTTAATCATATCACCTCTATCCCACCTTTCCTCTAAGGTGTACATATTAAGATCCTTCAGTCTGTCCTCATATGCTTTATAATGAAGACCACTAATCATTTTAGTAGCCACCCTCTGCACCGATTTCATCCTGTTCACATCCTTTTGAAGGTGCGGTCTCCAGAATTGCACACTATACTCCAAATGAGGTCGCACCAAAGACTTATAGAGAGGCATTATCACCTCCTTTTTTCTGCTAGCCATTCCTCTCCGTATGCACCCATGAATCCTTCTAGCTTTTGCCGTTGCCTTTTCTACCTGTTTAGCTACTTTAAGATCATCAGACACAACCACGCCTAGGTCCCGCTCTTTAGTGGACAAAAGTATTTCACCCCCTATACTATATTGCTCCCTTGGATTACTGCAGCCCAAATGCATGACCTTACATTTTTTAACATTAAATCCCAGCTGCCAAATTCTAGACCATTCTTCAAGCTTAGCTAGATCCCTCCTCATGTTATCTACCCCTTCCTGGGTGTCTACTCTATTGCAGATTTTGGTATCATCCGCAAAGAGGCAAACCTTACCTGAAAGCCCTTCCGCTATATCACTAACAAAGATGTTAAAAAGAATCGGACCAAGCATAGATCTCTGGGGCACACCACTGATAACATCCTTCTCCTCAGAGTGAGCTCCATTTACTTGTACTTTTTGTCGCCTCCCACCCAACCAATTTCTAACCCAAGCAGTAACTTTAGGGTCCATCCCTAGGGTGCTCAGTTTGTTTATAAGTCGCCTGTGAGGAACAGTGTCAAAGGCTTTACTGAAATCTAAATACACCACATCTAGGGCTCTCCCTCGGTCCAACTCCCTGGTCACCCAGTCAAAGAAATCAGATTTGTCTGACAAGACCTGCCTCTGGTGAATAAGCTGCAGGCCCATGCTGCCCATGTAACTGAATTGAAGGGTGCACAAGATCATATGCTCTTTAAGCAATCAGAGATCTATGTGCGTTTTGCACAATTTTACCATCAGTTGTATCGGCGGGAGGAAGGAGCTACTACCTCTCAGATACATACTTATCTTTAGGGGATAGCTGCCTCTTCCAGGCAGGATAGGTACACTAAGGCAGGATTGGATAAAATCATCAGGAAAGAGGAACTAGCATTAGCTATAAAGGGTCTCCAACTGGGCAAAGCCCCTGGATTGGATGGGTTTACGATTCTTTTCTATAAAAAGTTGGCCCCGACCCTCACGCCTATTCTCCTGAGGGTCTTCAATGGCGTATTACAAGGGGATGGTTTGCCACAGATCTTTGGGGATGCGGCAATATCGGTGCTCCCAAAACCAGGTCGTAACCCTACGGGTCCTACTGACCCATATCTTATTAATGCCAATGCCAAATTACTAGCAAAAATTTTGGCTAATAGGCTGGGGGCATCTCTTCCGGGATTTATTCACCTGGATCAGACAGGTTTTGTCCAAGGGCTTCAGATGAGGGACAATATTCGGCGGATCCTTCAACTTGTTTGGCGTGTCTGCAAGGAGAGACTAGCAACCCTTCTGTTGGCCATCGATGCCAAAAAGGCATTCGATCGCATACATTGTGACTTTTTGTTTGGAGTTTTAGACCATGTAGGGGTGGACCCACATTTTATGGCTTAGGTCTGGGCATTATATGCGGCCCTGAGGGCTTTAGTCAAAGTCAGTGGAAGGCATTCAGCATTTTTTGTCCTACAGAATGGTACTAGGCAGGGGTGCTCTCTGTCTCCTTTATTTGCCCTTTATCTTTATTCACATTTGATAAACCGCTATTGTAAAAAACATTAAGCGGTGTACAATAAAAAGGAAGGATTTCACACTGCAAACCTTTGGCATGTATGATAAGGGCGAATGCAAATGTTATGGGAATGTCCATAGCTGGTGACCATTGGGAGCGATTGGGCTTAGATACCTTTACCAAGTTATTAGATCAGGGTGACATTCTCCCCTTTGACAAGTTGAAAGTACAATATAAACTACCATCGAGATTTTTTGCACATATGCAGGTGATCCATTTCTTATGCCATCCGCCGCAATGGGCAACCGTGGAGGATGGGTACAAGAACCTGGGAGCCTTATGGGTGGGTCATTTTAAAAGTCCGGGTCTAATCCAACAGCTTTATAGAAGTTTACAGGGTATTAAATTTTCCAAGCCTCCCCTATATGGTTGCATGGGAGCGTGATATGGGCGTAGAGTGGATGGAAAAGGAATGGGAGAGTGTGTGCCTGAAAGTGGGGAAACAGGCTTTGTTTGTACTAATTCGAGAGAATCTGTATAAACTTATAATGAGATGGTATTATTCCCCCGAAAAATTACATGTTATGTTTCCTTCGGTATCAATTCAATGCTGGTGTCTTTGTGGGGCAAGGGGGTCATTATATCATATTTGGTGGGAGTGCCCCTTGGTGTCACAATATTAGGGTACTATACAAAGTTATATACAACAAATCTTTGATGTTGATCCGGGCATGGATCCAGGTTTCTATCTTTTGGGCAAGTGGTCTCAAGAACAACCATTACAAAGATCTCTCCCCATTCGAGCCTGCATCCAGGCGGCCAAAGGCGAGATTGCCTGGAATTGGAAGAATCCAGGTGCTCTTGCAATTGAAATGTAGAAAATGCGCTTGCGCCTTATAGTTTTGATGGAGCGACTGATCGTGACCCGATGTCAGAGGATTGACCAATTCAATAATCAGTGGCACCAATTAATAAACTTGTGTAACTGACTTGCTTGAGTGTAGGGGAGGAAGGGGACGGGGATATCTGTTTATATATACCTAAAATTGTTATACATTGAATTGTTGTGACTGTTTTTGATATGAGAACGTGCTTCGATGTCGATAAAAATAGGAAATTATAAAAAAAAATGTGTGTGTTGTCATAGAGCAGGAGCTAATAAAAGTGAGGATGTAGGAAAAGAAGCTGTCTGTCCCAAAACAAATGAAGTGCAGAGAATGCAATTGTCTAGCAAAACAGATAGAGGGAGCAGCAGGCGTGCACTTACAGAGGCTGAGTGGACACACCTAGCTAATCAGCAGCACCTGAGAACTAGCCCGGGAAGCTCAAAGGCAGAAGACCTTTATAAGCAAGTGGCTGGAGACAGAAAGCAGAGCAGCACCGGAGAGCAGGGCAGCACCAGAAAGCAGAGCAGCACCGGAGAGCAGAGCACTGCTGAGAAAGGGAGCAGTGGAACCAGGACTAGTGGCACGGCTGCAGGAACTGGAAGAGAACCAGAAGGTCCCAGGGAGAAAGACAGACGGAGGAGAGTCAGTCCTGTGGAAGTCGTGGTAACCAGAAACTCCAGAGGTAAAGAGCTAAGAAGCAGGAAGCCAGGCTTGGAGAGAGGCCTACGCTTGCCAGAAAGCCCGGAGACCAGATTGAAAGGTACCAGAAACTTTCAAGAGAAAGATTGTCAGAGAGACTGGGTCCTAAGGGAAATACCTGAGGAGGACACTTCCAGCTATGCCTATTACAGGAAACCAAGATATGATGATTCTTTATTCATGAAGAAAGGCTCAGCTGCTAGAAGCCCTTATAAAACAGATGCCCAGTTTAAAGGAAGAGAAAGCAGGCCAGAGTTTCACCAGCCAAGATATAGAGGCTATAAAACAGGCCCTGCTCATTTAAGAACCTTAGAACAATTGTATGGAAAACAAGGGAACAGAAATAGGGACTGGCCAGTGATAACAGCCAGAGAAAGCCCCAGCCCAGAAGAAGGTAATAGTGATTTAGAACCGATGCAAGTGGAGCTTATAGACCCTATTCCCTTATCTCAGGAGGAATAGATGGATTGTTCCATGTGCGTTATGGGTAGTTTGGAATCACTGCCGGAACTGTGAGCCTTACAGATATTACCTTAAGAAGTTTTCATATTGGTGCTGAATGAAAGAAGAATGTTCAGATATGTAATTTACTCCAATGTTGAAAGAATCCTTGGTTAAAATCCTTTCCACAACTGTGAAGATTATAACAGTTTACTTTGTACCTTGAGTTTAGTTTATGCCTGAAAAGAAGGACTTCCTTTAATTTTTGTAGCCCAACAAATTTTTTTGTGAAAAGGGAAATAAAAGCCTTATTCTCCCTCCATTTGGCTTACATGACTTATTTGCACCAGGAGCAGGACTACATAGACCAGGCTGCACCTGGCCTTAAAAAAACCCTCCTCTTCTAAAATTAACTATATGCCCAAACTCCCCGTTCAGCCACCGGCCACCAGGGGGAGGTTGGCGACAGTGCATGTGTGTGTGTGTTCCCTTTAACCCCCCCCACCCATCCATTCTGCCTTTCCCTAAAACTTGCCCCTTTTCGACCCAGCTTGCTTCCTTTATTCCCCCTTTGTGATCAACAACCCTCCACTCTAACTCCTTTGGAGAAGTGATTCTCTCCACCTGTCCCCCAGCTTTGAATCCACACCTGTTTGTTACACCCAATTCCCCCACCTTCCTTTTCCCTTCCCCTCACACACATTCCCCACTTCCCCTCATTCATTTCTCTCACCCCTCCATGTCCTTCCCAACCTCTCTTCAACTACCCGCTTCCTTCTTTCACATTCACACATATCCATCCATCCGACATCAGTCATCCCATCCTTCGTTCACCCTTCCATATAACTTAGCTTCCTATTCCTTCTCCTGACAGTGCTACATTCACACCCCTGCCCACACTTTTCAAATAGCCAGTAACACAGTCTATCATTTTTGTAGTTCAACTATTAAAGTCCTACTTGAGTGTTGTCCTTTTGCACTTATCCATCTTCTCCACATGTTGCCACCTTGTTCTCCTCTTCAAACTCGATTTCTGCATAGCTACCGTTGTCGGGAGGCCTTCTAGTCTCCTGCCTCTTTCAAAGCTACCTCCAACTCCTTCGTTGTTGTTACTCATCTAGTTATAGTGTTTACTGTAAAAGTAATTCTGAATGAGTAGAACCACCTGTAGTGAATGTTCTCTTGCTGCATCCTTTCCATATAACTTTTAAATTCTCTCCTCCTTTGTATAGTAGCCAGTGAAAGATCTGCGTACACTGCCACTTTATGTCCCTCCCACTTGAAGCACCTGGCAGCTCTCATCGGCATGGTGATTTTCTCCTTAATGGCATATTCATGAAAACAGATCATTATGCTCCTTTGGTAGTTCACCTTTTGCAGGGCCTAATGCTCTGAGTTCTTTCCAGTTTTATCTCGTGTGATATCCTCGGTCTCCCTTCTATCTTCCATCAGAGACCTGGCAAACACTTTGGTTACCCTTTCATCAATAAGGATATGCACCCAGACCACAAAGAATCGTGCATTTTCCTTATATGCACCAACCCTTTGGAACGCCCTACCTGCCTCAATCCGAGCCATCACTGATCAGTCAACTTTTAGAAAGGCCTTAAAGACTCACCTGTTCCAGCTAGCTTATGACCACATACCTTAAAATAAGGACTTGCATAGTAGTGTTCACCTCTCACCTGTGTAACCATTAGGCTGTGCTGCACAGAGTGCAGTTAGTTCTTCCTTCTCTCCCTAATTTCCATGCCCCCCTTAGTTCGTCTCCCCCACCCCTTCCAAGTTCATGTCCCTGTTTATTCTTTTACTTAAAATAGAAGAATCACTCCAATGTCAACAAACGTATTTTCTAACTGCGAAAAATAGTGTAGTTTTATTTAAACAAGTAAATCAGGTCTCAGCATATCAAGGCACAGGTGAATGAACAACCATTTTACAGGCCGTCTACACCAAACTTAAGCCCAGTAACATCAATGACCTGATGAGTGGCAACTGGCGTACTCCACACCTCACTTTATGCAAATAAAAAGTAACAGCACTTAGCTTATAAATCAGGCAGGAGAATCACAAAAACGCCAGCTGCATCCCCGACGTTATCACATCAAGAGCTCTTCAAACGTTTCGCGGGACTGCCCGCTGCTTCAGGGGAATCTGCCAACTGAACTTCAACTGCGCCGAACAGAAAAATCACTCTGTTCGGCGCAGTTGAAGTTCAGTTGGCAGATTCCCCTGAAGCAGCGGGCAGTCCCGCGAAACGTTTGAAGAGCTCTTGATGTGATAACGTCGGGGATGCAGCTGGCGTTTTTGTGATTCTCCTGCCTGATTTATAAGCTAAGTGCTATTACTTTTTATTTGCATAAAGTGAGGTGTGGAGTACGCCAGTTGCCACTCATCAGGTCATTGATGTTACTGGGCTTAAGTTTGGTGTAGACGGCCTGTAAAATGGTTGTTCATTCACCTGTGCCTTGATATGCTGAGACCTGATTTACTTGTTTAAATAAAACTACACTATTTTTCGCAGTTAGAAAACACGTTTGTTGACATTGGAGTGATTCTTCTATTTTTGGCATTTTTCACTCCGTGAATCTTGACCGACTACGTTTTGGGTTATTCTTTTACTTAGACACTAGTTCTGTTTAATACCTGTTCTTTAAAATTAGATTCTATGTAAAATACCTGTTCTATGTAAAGTTGGTTTTACTGTTTCATGTTTTATGTAAACCGCGCTGATTTCAAAATAGTGCAGTATATAAAAGCACACAAATAAATACGTATCTCCTGCATCACCACTTTACAGTCCATGAACTCCGCTGTTTCCAGGACTCATAAGAACATAAGAAATGCCATACTGGGGAGGAAATGACATCACTAAACCCGATGGCAGTGTGAGGGCACCGCTCTGGGCAACCCCCACTATAAAAGTAGATAAAAAATCCTCATAGTGAGTAAAAATGTCGTGGAACTTGAGGCCGATGAGGCGGAGAGTGGGGGTGACGAAGCAGTGAGACCGGAGCCGAGCCGAGGAAGGAGAGACGGCGCAACAGGTCCATGCGGCATAAGCGTGCTCTGGGAGCAGCAGGGGAGTGAGAAGCGGTGAGCGGAAGGAAGATTGGATCGGAGAGGACAGAGAAGCGGACTGGATGAGGCAGTCTGCAACGGGAGCAGCGGCGGAGTGCGCTGGTGATATCGGGACTGGAAGCAGAGCGAACTGAGCTGAGGAACAGAATGAAATGCCGGAGCAGGGAATTAAATATGGCAAACTGAGACCGCATGGCAGGCAAGATGGAGGAGTCAGATGGCTGAAGCTGTGCCGAGGAAAAGAAGTGATAGCTAACCGACGCACAGGCGAGTACCAGTAAAAGACTGTGGAACAGAGGAGATTAGAAGTGTGGGAGAAAAAAAAAGACTGTATTGGCTATAGCAACCACACCAAATAAGTGGTGAACTTGGATTACAGTTCAATTGTACCAAGGGGAGCAGGGATTGCAGGAGAAGAAGGCGAGTGAACCCAGATGTCTAATATGGCGACTAGAAGGAAAACAATGGACTTGCATGAATATGCATATCAAAGTGGGAGGGGGGGGGGAGTGCCTGTGAGTACAATGCTTTGGAGCGTAAAAATAAAAATGCTGAACAAATGGAGTCGGAAGAGGGGTCTACAAGTAAGAGTCTGGGGGAACAAGGAAAGGAAACGGTCAAGGATATTTCCAGAGCAGAGCTAAAGGAGTGGTTCACTGAACTCAAAAAAGAGGTGCAAGCAGTCAAAAACGGAGCTTGGTGGTCTGATAGGTAGCTTGAAAGAAGACATAATGGAATTGACACATACAGCAGGGGAGCATGAGAATCGGCTGCAAAGCACTGAGCAACAACAAGAAGAGCAACAACTGGGGGTGCAGAAATTACAACAATGGCAAAAGGAGATGCAATATAAATTGGAGGACCTGGAAAATAGATCCTGCAGGAATAACTTGAGGATCCGAGGAGTACCAGAGTGGGAATTCCAGGACAGCGCAAAAGTAGCGGCTTCAATTTGTACGGAAATACTCAGGAAGGGAGGAGAGGCTGTGAATACTGAGGAGATTGTACTGGACAGAGCACTGGGAGTGGCGAGAGTGAATAGACCTAGAGATATAACTATATGCTTCACTGGATATAAAATGGAGGAAAAGATTGTAGCAAAAATAAGGAGCATGGGGACCTTGCACTGGCAGGGCTACCCAGTAACTTTGTACGAGGACCTCTCCATTGGAACTTTGCAGAGACGGAGAGCCATGCATTTGTTCACACAGACACCGCGGAAAGGAGATATTAAATACAGGTGGCTGCACCCGTTTGGACTGTCGTTCACTCTAAAGGGGAAAACCTGGAGAGTGCAAACGATAGAAGAGGCGAAAGCTGCGTTACAAGAAGCGGGGATGAGGACTGAGACAATTAACAATGGAGCTGAGATGGGCAACATTGGAAGTGAAGTGGAAAAAAGGCCAGTGGTGGAGGACCGGCAAGAACAGAAGAAGGGACGGAGTAAAGAGAACAAAGAAAGAACTAAGAGATGAACCACTACGGTGGTGGAGTGTGTCTAGAAAGCTGTGGTGGGAGAGGGCAGGAAAGGAAAATGGTGAAATAGTGTAAAAGAGTGGGGGGTATCATGTATAGCATGGGGAAGTTTGAAAAATGTAGACTGTTAATGTTTGAAATGTTAACAACAAAAAAAAAGGGATGTAATATGGTGTTCTGGAGGTGTGGGAGGAGGTAGGGAGGACATAAAGGAAGTGGTAGCAGAGGGGGGAGGGAAGGAGAGGGGGAGGAGGTAGGGCAGGCGTGGGGGCAGGGGATGCACTACTCTAAATTCTCCTGGATAATGAGGAAGGGATAGAGGAGGGAGGGGGGAGGAAGGGGATAGAGGGGGGGGACCAGAGGAAGCGGAGGAGGAGAAGGAAGGGAATAGGAGGGAGACCAGGGGAGGGGAGGGGGAGGGACAATGAGGGGAGAGAGCAGGGGGGGGGGAAGGAAATCTAAGCAATTGGGGTAACTACTGTTAATGTTAAAGGGTTAAGGACGTGGAAAAAAAGAAGGATGTTGGAGAGGGAGGGTAGGCATTTGAATGTGGACATTATATGTATACAGGAGACCCATTTAAGAGTGGGGCAGGAATACCTGTTACAAACAAAAGCATATCCAAAGGTGGTGTTAGCGGGGCAGAGGGTGAATCCTCGAAAAGGAGGGGTTGGAATTCTGGTGGGGGAAGCCTTTAGCCAGTTAGTAATAGGAGAGAGAAGGGGAAGAGAAGGGAGAGGGGAAGAGAAGGGAAATGGGTGGGAGTGAAGTTGCGGGTGGGGGAGGAAGAGGTGTGGGTGATCAGCATATATGGCTCAAATGAGAGGCATGGAGAAACATTTGAAAAAATAACAGAATTGTAGAAATTGGGAGAAGCTCAGTTAATATTGGGAGGAGACTTCAACTTAACCAGTAACCCGTGGTTGGATAATAGCGGAGGGCAGGGGAGTGGTGGGAAGAAGGATAGAATTAGCATGAAGAGGATGCAAGAGAGACTGGGGGTGACTGATTTATGGCGTTTCCCTCTGATGCAGCTTCTGTGGCATCGACGTCTTCCAGGGCTTCTTCTTCCTCCCATGGATCTCAGGTAACCAAACTTAAATCTGGCCGGTCCTCGAAGAGTACATCTCCCTCTAAGTATCGAGATGCCCCCAGGCTTGCTCTCGAGGAATCCACACCGGCAAAATTACCCCGGCGGGAGGCTCTGGCTTCCAAAGCTTTATCTATGGGGTCACAGGTTGACATTGATGGCTCGGCCTCGATCGATCACCTGTTACAATGTTCTGGGGTACTGGCGGTTCACACCGGTACCGACATCCAGACATTGGTGGCGTTGATGGATCAGAATATTCTGACCATGCAGCGTGCCATCACGGCATTCATACAAGCTGCGACGTCTTCGGTACCGCAACAAACTCCGTTGTCGGTACCGATACCGGTTCCGCTGCCGGTACTGATGACATTGACGTCGACGGCAGCGGTACACTATCCTGTGATGCCCATCGGTACCGATCCGGTACCGAGTACTCCCGATGTCGATACCCCCCGGTATGCGTATCGGGCTCTGCGAGAGCATCCAGACAGGCGATACTTCGATTCCTCTGAGGACTCTGATGAATCAGAGGCCTCTATCGAAGCATCGGGGATCCTTCCTCAGGAACCCTCTTCTCCAAAAAGGAGAATGTCTCCTCCAGAGGACTTGTCTTTTCAAGACTTTATCAGGGAGGTGGCCAGGGGCCTTTCCATCTCAGTGGCCTCTGAGACAGAGCCTAGAGCCAAAAAATTAGATATTTTACAATATCCTAAGGCTCCCAAGGAGGCAGCCACTTTACCAATACATGAGATTCTCTATGATCATATGTTGGGCATATGGGAGACTCCTCTTACCACCTCCCCTCATTCTCGTAGGTTGGACACCATGTATCGTGTTCCTCCTTGTCCTGGTTTTCATAAGACTCAGCTTCCTCACCACTCCATTGTGGTGGAGTCTGCTATGAAAAAGATCAAGAGTACAAAGAGGCACTCTTCTACTCCTCCAGGAAGAGAATGCAGAACCTTAGATGCCTTTGGCAGGAGAATTTTCCAGGCCAGTATGCTTGTAGCCAGAATCAACTCCTATAGTCTCTATATGGGGATGTTTCTAAAGGAAGTTACAGATCATCTGCAAACCTTATCTCCTTTTATGTGAGAAAATAAAAGGGAAGAGTTTCTCACCTGGCTTAAACATGCCCAGGATATTTCCAAGTTTTCCAACTGTGCAGCCTTTGACTCTTTTGAAGGTGCCAGCAGAGCCTCGGCTATTGCCATAGGTGCACGCAGAGTTGCTTGGTTGCAAGCCTCTGATTTGGAATCCTGGGTTCAGGATGGACTAGGTAACCTTCCTTGTACAGGTGAAAACCTGTTTGGCAAAGATTGGCAAGCAAAGGCCAACCAGATGGATGCTGAAAATTCTGCTTTAGATAGACTTTCAAAGTCTACTTCTGCTCCTTTTAAAAAGAGATTGTTCAAAAAATGATTTTTCCCAAAAAAAGGGAAATATTCTTCTGTTTATGGTCAGGCCTCTTCTGCAGGTCGTTTTGCTACAAAGAGGCAACAACAACCAAAACAGGCCAAGCCTAAGGCTGCGCGGACTGCTACGGCCCAACAGCCTCAGCCTCCTCAGGGCCTTTGACTTACCACTAGAGAACTTAGCCTTTCTGGCTCTAGAACATCCAGAGCCTCTCACCATCCCAGGAAGGTTAGCTCATTTTGCTCCCAGATGGGAACAAATCACAGCAGAGCAATGGACCCTCTCTATCATAAGAGACGGGTACAAGCTTCACTTCTTAAACCTTCCTCCTCACACTATGGTGAAACAGTTCAATTCTCCAACATCTCTCCTCAACCTTCTAGGTCAAGAGATTGCCACCCTTCTTGCCCAAGGGGCAATAGAAGAAGTACCCCTTCTTCAACAGGGCTCAGGGTTCTACTCCCCCTATTTTCTCATTCCAAAGAAAACAGGGGGCTACAGACCCATTTTAGATCTCAGAGAATTGAACAAGTTTCTATGCAAGGAGAAATTCAAGATGACTTCTCTCGGAACTCTCCTTCCATACCTCCAGAGTCAGGACTGGCTTTGTTCTCTAGATCTTAAGGATGCGTACACCCATGTCCTCATCCATCCAACACACATAAGGTTCCTTCGGTTCCTTTACCAAGGAAAGCACTACCAATACAAAGTGCTTCCTTTCGGTCTGGCCTCTGCACCAAGAGTGTTCACCAAATGCATGGCAATAGTAGCTGCATTTCTATGCACTCTAGGATTATTCGTATTCCCATATCTGGACGACTGGCTCATCCGAGCTCCATCCCAGTCAGAGGCCCAGGCTTCCCTGGCCTGCACAAGGCGTGTTCTTCAGTATCTGGGACTGGTAATAAACTTTCCAAAATCCCATCTCACCCCTACTCAATCTCTAGAGTTCATAGGGGCCTTGCTGGATACCACAACTGCAAGGGCCTATCTCCCCCATGCCCGTTGCCTACGCTTGGTGCAGTTAGCCTCACAGATTCAGTTAAAATCCCATTTAACTGCTCGAGAGATGTTACAACTGTTAGGCCACATGGCATCCACCATGCATGTGGTTCCTTATGCTCGCCTTCACATGACAGCAGCTCAATGGACTTTGTCCACCCAATGGACCCAGGCATCAGGGTGCCTGTCAGACAAGATAGTGACCTCCAGTCGCCTCTTTTCCTTGCTCCATTGGTGGAAGTCCACTCAAAATCTGTTGCTGGGGTCCCCCTTTCAACAGATGTTACCCCAAGCAACCCTTACCACAGATGCCTCTCCAAAGGGTTTGGGAGCTCATCTACAAGATCTCTCCACCCAAGGCATCTGCTCTCCACAGGAGACATCTCTACATATCAACCTCTTAGAGCTCAGAGCAATCTTTCTGGCTCTCAGAGTCTTCCACACCCTGCTCAGCTACAAGACAGTCCTCATCCACATGGACAACCAAGTAGCCATGTTCTACGTGAACAAGCAGGGGGGGACTGGCTCTCTGTCGCTTTGCAACGAAGCTCTGAGATTGTGGGCCTTCGCCAGAGAGCATCAAATCCATCTCATGGCAGTGTATCTTCCAGGGGTTCAAAACTCTTGGGCAGACAGACTCAGTCGAGTTCTGCTTCCACACGAATGGTCCCTCCATGGGGACCAGATAGCCAGGATCTTTCGAATTTGGGGAACCCCAGACATAGACCTGTTTGCAAGTCCGTGGAATGCCAAACTTCCCCGGTTCTGTTCCAGGATTCCGTGTCAAGGAGTTCAGGCCAGGGATGCCTTCCTCCTTCACTGGGGGCAAGGCTTCCTCTATGCCTTTCCACCTATTCCCCTCATTCCCAAGACACTGTTCAAGCTTCAGAGAGACAGGGGGTCTATGATCCTCATAGCACCACGTTGGCCACGCCAAGTGTGGTACCCTCTACTTCTGCATCTCTCTCAAGCTCCCTCCCTGGACTTGGGGTCTGCTCCAGATCTCCTCTCCCAAGAGGAGGGAACGTTGTGGCACCCAAATCCCCAGTCTCTTCATCTCAGGGCCTGGTTGCTGAAGGCTTAGACCTTCAGGATTTACACCTTTCTCAGCAAGTGAAGGATATCCTTCATGCTTCCAGAAAGCTTTCCACCAGACGTTCCTATTCTTTTAAATGGAAAAGGTTTACCATTTGGTGTGCAGAGAAGGGTCTTAACCCTCTTGCAATACCTCTGAATTCTTTACTAGAGTATTTGCTGCATTTATCCCATGCAGACCTTAAAACGAATTCAGTAAGAGTCCATTTGAGTGCTATTGCAGCATCCCTTAAGCCTGTCAATGGACATCCTATTTCCTCTCATCCGCTGATAGCAAGATTCATGAGAGGCCTTCTTTTGACTAAACCTCCCATTAGACCACCTCCAGTGGCATGGGACTTGAATTTGGTTCTTGGCCAGCTTATGAAGCCACCCTTTGAACCCTTAGCCACTACCTCCTTGAAATTCCTTTCCTGGAAGGTTATTTTTCTCATTGCAGTCACCTCAGCTCGCCGTATCAGTGAGTTGCAAGCCTTAGTGGCTAATCCTCCTTATACAAGGTTCCATCATGACAAGGTAGTCCTGAGAACTAATCCACACTTTATGCCTAAAGTGGTCTCACCTATTCATCTGAACCAGGAGGTGTATTTACCTGTCTTTTTTCCAGGACCTCACGCATCAAGTGCAGAGAGGAATCTTCATACCTTGGATTGTAAAAGAGCACTTGCTTTCTACTTACAAAGGACACAGCAACATAGAAAGTCCTCTCAACTTTTTGTTGCTTTTGATCCCTCTCATTTAGGACTTCCAGTCTCTAAGAGAACTCTGTCCAATTGGATTGCTCAGTGTATTTCTTTTGCCTACCAGAGTAAGAACCTTTCTCTGGAGTGCCATGTCACAGCTCACAATGTGAGAGCCATGGCAGCCTCTATGGCTCATCTAAACTCTGTGTCCATCGACCAAATCTGTCGAGTGGCCACCTGGGCCTCAGTTCATACCTTTACAGCCCATTACTGCTTGGACAAGGACTCCCGCCGGGATGCCTTGTTTGGTCAGGCTGTTCTCAAACACCTGTTCCATACCTAATCAACTCCTACCCTCCATCCCTGACTGGATGCCTGAGATTCATAGGTGGAGGTAGAGCCCTTCCCAGGGACTCACAACCTGGGTGATCTCCCAGGCATCTCTAGCTGGGGAGTCCCCATATGTGAAGACTCAATCTCCAGGAACAAGCAGGAATAAGTCCTCACATATGGTACGTCGGTTCCGACGGAGCCTGAGCGGGAAAGCTCCCCAGCTTCCCAGAAGGAAAGCTTTTGGGACCTCCCACTGCGCATGCGTGCTTCCTTCCCGCCTTCCTGACCAACTCTCCTCAGTTCTTCTTTTTCCGCGGAGCCAGCAGGTCGTGTTCCTGTCACCGCTGAAGAAGTTGTTATTTTAGTTTATTTCTTTGGCCGCGTGTCTGCCTTCCCCGATTCCAGACCGGTACCACCGGTCTTTTTTCCTTTATTTAAAAAAAAAAAAAATCTCCTCTTTTCCTCATTTGGTGTGTTACTTCTGTGAGGCCTTTAGGCCTTCACTAATTCTCCCTCATGGAGAAACAAGCCTCTGGGTTTAAAAAATGCACCAAGTGCAGCGGTACTATTTCAGTCACAGACACCCATGAATGGTGTCTTAAATGTTTGGGGCCCGACCATTCCATTCCGGATTGCCTATCCTGTTCTTTGATGTCTAAACGTGGCTTACAGAACCGGGCAGCCAAGTTTCACATGCTGTTTTCTACAGATACTCCAGCATCGACATCTTCCAGGTCTTCCTCTCCTGATGGATCTCAGGTAACCAAACATTCCTCTGGCAGGTCCTCAAAGGGCAAATCTCCCTCTAAGTATCGAGATACCCCTGGGCTTGACCCTGAGGACCCTGCCCCAGCCAAACAACCCCGGCGGGAAGCTCCGGCTTCCAAAGCTCCTCCTATGGGGTTACAGGTTGACATCGATGGCACGGCCTCGACCGATCACCTGTTAGACTGTTCTGGGGTACCGGCTCAATCATCCGGTACCGACATCCAGACAGTCGTGGCGTCCATGGATCATACAGTTCAATCCATGCAGCAGGCCATTCTGGCTTTTATTAAGGCTGCGACGCCCTCGGTACCGCACCCTGCGGTACCGACTCCGGTTCCGGTACCACAACCGATACCGGTACCCATGCCTTCCACATCGACCAGGATACCGATTCCGGTTCCTGGTTCCGGGGTTTTTCCCGATACCGATCCGGTTCCGGGTACCCCCGATGTCGATACCGGTCGATACGCTTATCGATCCCTGGAAGCAAACAGACGATACTTTGAGTCTTCTGATGATCCTGATTCATCAGATGACTCTGCTGAAGTATCCCTTACTCTACCTGAGGAGCCCTCTTCTCCAAAGAGGAGAATGTCTCCTCCAGAGGATTTATCCTTTCAAGACTTCATCATTGAAGTAGCTAAAGGTCTTTCTATTTCTGTATCCTCTGGAAAAGAACCTAGAGCAAAAAAGTTAGACATTTTAGGATACTCTAAGGTTCCCAAAGAGGCAGTCACCCTGCCCATCCATGAAATTCTTCAAGATCACATGATGGACTTATGGGAGACTCCTCTCACCCTATCTCCACATTCTCGTCGTCTGGACACCATGTATCGTGTGCCCCCTTCTCCTGGGTTTCAAAAAACTCAGCTCCCGCACCACTCCATTGTGGTGCAGTCAGCTATGAAAAGGATCAAGAGTACTAAAAGACACTCTTCTACTCCCCCAGGAAGAGAATGTAGGACTCTGGATGCTTTTGGAAGGAAAATCTTCCAAGCAAGTATGCTTATTGCCAGAATCAACTCATACAGCCTCTATATGGGCATGTTTGTGAAGGAAATTGTATTAAAAATACGCCATTTTCTCCCCTTTATCCCAGAGGATAGAAAGGAGGAGTTCCTTCTTCTGCTTAAGCATACTCAAGATATTTCAAAGTTCTCCAACAGAGCAGCCTTTGACTCCTTTGAAGGTGCTAGCAGAGCCTCAGGTATTGCCATAGCGGCTCGCAGAATTGCTTGGCTCCAGGCTTCTAACCTTGAACCCTGGGTCCAGGATGGGTTGGGAAATTTGCCCTGTACAGGTGAGAATCTGTTTGGTAAAGAGTGGCAAATCAAAGCCACTCAAATGGATGCAGAAAATGCTGCTTTGGATAGACTTTCTAAGTCTACCTCTACCCCTGTCAAGAAGAAATCTTTCAAAAAGCCTTTCTACAAGAAGGCCAGATTTGCCACAAATACTGGCTAACAATCTTCTGCAGCTCGCTTTGCTCCTAAGCATCAGCAGCCTAAACAGGCCAGGGCAAAACCTGCAGGGGCTGCTACAGCCCAACAGTCCCAACCCCCTCAGGGTTTTTGACTTAAAACTAGAGAACTTAACCTTTCTGGCTCTAAAACATCCAGAACCTCTCACCATTCCAGGAAGGTTAACTCATTTTGCTCCCAGATGGGAGCAAATCACATCAGAGCAATGGACCCTCTCTATCATCAGAGAGGGCTACAAACTACATTTCTCCAACCTTCCTCCCCATACCATGGTGAGAAGTTTCAATTCTCCCCCATCTCTCCTAGACCTGTTGGGTCAAGAGGTGACCACTCTTCTCGCCTAAAAAGCAATAGAAGAGGTTCCTCTTCCTCAACAAGGGTCAGGTTTTTACTCCCCTTATTTTCTCATTCCCAAGAAAACAGGGGGGTACAGAACCATTTTGGATCTCAGAGAATTGAACAAATTTCTATACAGGGAGAAATTCAAGATGCTTTCTCTAGGCACTCTCCTTCCATACCTACAGAGTCAGGACTGGCTTTGTTCTCTAGATCTCAATGATGCGTACACACATATACTCATCCATCCATCCCACAGAAAATTCCTACGGTTTCTGTTCCAGGGAAAACACTTCCAATACAGAGTACTTCCCTTCGGTCTAGCCTCTGCTCCAAGGGTATTTACCAAATGCATGGCAATAGTAGCTGCATTCCTATGCACCCTGGGAATTTTTGTCTTCCCATACCTGGACGACTGGCTCATCCGAGCTCCGTCTCAGTCCGAGGCTCAGACTTCCCTGGATCGCACCAGGCGAATTCTACAGTATCTGGGACTTGTGATCAATCTGCCAAAGTCCCAACTCACCCCTACTCAATCCCTAGAATTCATAGGGGCCTGGTTGGATACCACCACCGCAAGGGCCTATCTACCTCAGGCCCGTTGCCAACGTCTAGTCCACTTAGCCTCTCAGACTCAGTCCAGAAGCCACTTGACTGCCAGAGAGATGCTACAACTATTAGGCCACATGGCCTCCACAGTGCATGTGGTGCCTTATGCTCGCCTACATATGAGAGCAGCTCAATGGACTTTATCCACCCAGTGGACTCAAGCATCAGGAGCTTTCTCAGACCAAATAGCAAACTCCAAACGTCTTTTTTGGTCTCTCCAATGGTGGATATCCACTCAAAATCTGTTGTTGGGGGCCCCCTTTCAACCATTGTTGCCCCAAGCAACCCTCACAACAGATGCCTCCCAAACAGGTTGGGGGGCTCATCTCCAAGATCTCTCCACTCAGGGCACTTGGTCTCCACAGGAGACCACCCTTCATATCAACCACTTGGAACTTCGAGCAATCTTTCTAGCTCTCAAAGTTTTTCATACCCTCCTCAGCAACATGACAGTCCTTATTCACACGGACAATCAAGTAGCCATGTTTTACATAAACAAACAAGGAGGGACTGGCTCTCTGTCGCTTTGCAACGAAGCTCTAAGATTATGGGCCTTCGCCAGAGAGCATCAAATACATCTCCTGGCAGTATATCTTCCAGGAATCCAAAACTCTTGGGCAGACAGACTCAGTCGAGTTCTGCTTCCACACGAATGGTCCCTGCACATGGATCAGGTACTCAGAATCTTCCAGAAATGGGGAACCCCGGACATAGACCTCTTTGCAAGTCCGTGGAATGCCAAACTTCCCCGGTTCTGTTCCAGAATTCTGTGTCAGGGAGTTCAGACCAAGGATGCCTTCCTCCTGCATTGGGGTCAGGGTTTCCTGTATGACTTTCCACCCATTCCTTTGATTCCCAAGTCTCTGTTCAAACTTCAAAGGGATCAAGGGTCCATGATCCTCATAGCTCCACGCTGGCCACGCCAAGTGTGGTACCCTCTACTTCTGCATCTCTCCCAAGCCCCCTCCCTGGACTTGGGAGTGGCTCCAGACCTTCTGTCTCAAGAGGAGGGGGGACTTTGTGGCACCCAAACCCCAAGTCCCTTCACCTCAGAGCTTGGTTACTGAAGGCCTAGACCTTCAACACTTCAATCTTTCGCAGCAAGTGAAGGATATCCTACATGCCTCTAGGAAACCTTCCACTAGGCGTTCTTACGCTTTTAAATGGAAAAGATTTTCCATTTGGTGTGCTCAAAAGGGTCTTAACCCTCTGGCACTCCCATTGAATTCTCTTTTGGAATATCTCCTGCATCTCTCCAATGCAGGACTCAAAAGGAATTCAGTAAGAGTCCATTTGAGTGCTATTGCGGCATCACTTAAGCCCATCAATGGACAACCTGTTTCCTCTCATCCTCTTATTGCAAGATTCATGAGAGGCTTAACTTTAACTAAACCTCCCATTCGACCTCCTCCGGTGGCATGGGACTTAAACTTGGTTCTTGGTCAGCTTATGAAGCCACCTTTTGAACCCTTAGCCACTACCTCCTTGAAATTTCTTTCCTGGAAGGTTATTTTCCTCATTGCAGTCACTTCAGCTCGCCGCATCAGTGAACTGCAGGCCTTAGTGGCTAATCGGCCTTATACAAGGTTCCATCATGATAAGGTAATCCTTAGGACAAATCCTCACTTTATGCCTAAAGTGGTCTCACCTTTTCATCTTAATCAAGAGGTTTATTTACCTGTCTTTTTTCCAGCTCCTCATGCATCCAATGCAGAGAGGAACCTTCATACTCTGGACTGTAAAAGAGCTCTTGCTTTTTACCTCCACAGGACACAGCAACATCGAAAGTCTTCTCAGCTTTTTGTTGCTTTTGATCCTTCTCATTTAGGACTTCCAGTCTCCAAAAGAACACTCTCCAATTGGATTGCTCAGTGTATCTCTTTTGCTTACCAGAGTAAGAACCTTTCTCTGGAAGGCCATGTCACCGCTCACAACGTGAGGGCCATGGCCACCTCTATGGCTCATCTAAACTCTGTGTCCATTGACCAGATCTGTCGAGCAGCCCCCTGGGCCTCGGTTCATACCTTTACAGCCCATTACTGTTTGGACAAGGACTCCCGCCGGGATGCCTTGTTTGGTCAGGCTGTCCTCAGACACCTGTTCCATTCTTGAACAACTCCAGCCCACCTTCCCTGAATGGATGCCTGAGATCCATAGGAAGATGAAGAACCTTTCAGGGTCTCATACCCTTTAGGGGATCTCCCGGGCATCTTAGCTAGGGAGTCCCCATATGTGAGTACTTATTCCTGCTTGTTCCTGGAGATAGCACAGTTACTTACCTGTAACAGGTGATCTGTGGGAACAGCAGGAATTAGTCCTCACAACCCACCCACCTCCCCTAGGAGTTGTATCTCTCTCTCTCTTCCTTTCCTCTCTCTATTGTCTCAGCTATAAACTCGAACTGAGGAGTGTTGGTCAGGAAGGCGGGAAGGCAGCGCGCATGCGCAGTGGGAGGTCCCAAAAGCTTTCCTTCTGGGAAGCTGGGGAGCTTTCCCGCTCGGGCTCCGTCGGAACCGACGTACCATATGTGAGGACTAATTCCTGCTGTTCCCAGAGATCACCTGTTACAGGTAAGTAACTGTGGTTTCCTGCTTGTTCCTGGAGATAGCACAGTTACTTACCTGTAACAGGTGATCTCTGGGAACAGCAGGAATAAGTCTTCACAACCCACCCACCTCCCCTAGGAGTTTTATCTCTATCTATCTTTCCTTTCCTCTCTCTCTTTGTCTCAGCTTTAAAACTCGAACTGGAGAGAGGCGGTTAGGAAAGGCGAGAAGGCAGCGCGCAGGCGCTGTGGGATGCTCCCAAAAGCTTTCCTTTTGGACGCTGGGGAGCGTTCCCGCGCAGGCTCCGTCGGTACAGACGATACCCATATGTGAAGACATATTCCTGCTGTTCCCAGAGATCATCTGTTACAGGTAAGTAACTGTGCTTTAGGTGCACATATATAGAATGGCCCAGCGCAAGTTGTCTGATTGATTGGTCTTGGTCAGTTTTGGAGGCAGGATTAGAAGGTTTGATGTAGTATTTCTTCTTTAGCGACTTTCTGGGTCTTTGTTATTATGGATTGAAGGTACTGAGAGGATAATTGGTGGATTATTTTGAACATTATTATTACGACTTTGTACTTGATATGACTGAGGAGAAGTAACCAATGTAGCTTTTAGAATGGGTGTGACATGTCTGTATCTGGATCAGCACATCATAATTCGAGCGACTGCATGTTGTGCAAGTTGTGGATGTAATGAATTCTTCGAAATTTTGTGGAGGATGGTGTTACAGAAGTTGAAGTGTGGTAATATCATTACCTAGAAAACATGTTGTTCAAGAAGGGGCCTAGGTGTCAGAGTGTCCTTAATTTGCTATAAATGCATTGAATTACTTTATTTACATGTGGTTGGAATGTGAGGTGCTGATCTATGGTGACGCTGAGGTATCTATCTTCTGACTTACTTCCAGGTTGGTGGTGTTGACATTTAATGACTTTGAAGGGAGGAAGGATTTGTTTTTGGTGAGGAACAGAACCTTTGTTTCCTTGAGGTTGATATTATGTTCTGTTATCCATTGGTTTATACATACATAAGAACATAAGATATGCCATACTGGGTCAGACCAAGGTCCATCAAGCCCAGTATTCTGTTTCCAACAATGGCCAATCTAGGTCATATGTACCTAGCAGTTTCCCCAAGGGACACCGGTTCCACAATGCTTGTATTGGTTCAAGCATTGATATCGTGGTCCCTTCTTAATAATGGTTTATGGACCTTTCCTCCAGGAACTTGTCCAAACCTTTTTTAAACCCAGCTACACTAACAGCCTTTACTACATCCTCCGGTAACAAATTCCAGAGTTTGATTACACGTTAAGTGAAAAAATATTTTCTTTTATTAGTCTTAAATAGTTTACCCTGTAGCTTCATTGCATGTCCCCTTGTCTTTCTATATTCTGATAACGTAAACAATTGATCTACGTTTACCCGTTCCACTCCGTTCATTAATTTATAGACTTCTATCATATCTCCCCTCAGCCGTCTCTTTTCCAGGTTAAAGAGCCCTAACCTTTTTAGCCTTTCTTCATAGGAGTATCCTTCCATCCCCTTTACCATTTTGGTGGCTCTTCTCTGAAGTAGCGTTTTAGCAGGTTGTAATTGATGAGTAGTCTGGGTTTGTAGTGGTAAAGGGAGCATATATCATATCGTATGCATAAAGGTGGTAGACGTTGAATGTGCTTATGATGTTACAGATTGGCTGTATATAGATGTTGGATAATAACGCTGAGAGGGTAGAGCCTTGAGGGGGACGCCTTGTGTCTGGGTGATTTGATTTGGAGGTCTTTTGACCAGTTTGTACGTATTGGGTGCGATATGTGAGGTATGAACGTAGCCATTCTAAGGCAGTGTCATGGATTCCTAGTTTTGGGTTTTCTATGCCAGGTTTCTACTCTGTGGCTATTGCGGAATCCGTGTTGGTGCATGTCCAAGGGAGAAATGCAAAAAAACGGGAGGAAGCTGACAAACCAAAAACCCAAACCATATAAAAATCTGCAATAGATTTTGCAGTGTACTGCAAATTAAAAATTGGAGTAAAGGGAAGAGTCCCAGCAAATTCCTCCAGCTAGCAAATTGTTAGGACAAAAACACCTATTGTTTCCTCCATCTTTTCATCCTTTTTTTTTTTTTGGCATTTTCTCAAACTTGTATTTTCATCTTAAACACACTTTCCAAAGGGATTTAGCTAAGTATCGAAGTAGTTACCTGACTGAATTTCCTTGGTTGAAAATTTCCCCCCTCAGAAGGGTAGAAGTGTTTATGGGCTTTCACGGTGCACATACTTTTAGCCAGATTTAAAAGGGGCATTATCAGTGGCTTAAGCAGTAAGGGGTGTGCACGTCCCATGTAGAAGATCCCCAGTTTGATCCGTGCCAGGCCTCCTTTTCCCAAGTTGACTGGAGATGATATACTGTAGCATTCGCCCCCCCCCACCCTGTCTGAAGGGAGAGGGAAGTAGGAAGTATTCCTTGCTTAGGGTTGACACCTAATTGGCTGTATTTAGGTCCTCTGAGGGCATATTCAAAATGTCTTAGCTGGTTACTAGACCTGCTAACCGCCTAAACCGCAGTCACAACAGACTCTCAAAAAAAATGCTCAGCTGAAACAGAGTTGGTCTGTGGGGGCAGTGATGGTAGCTATCTGATTAGTAGTGCTACTCAGTTGTCAGCTTGATAGTGTAAGTGATTAAAGTTAGGACAGTTGATTGGTTGTCCTAATTTTAACTGCTTTGTGCTATCTGTTAAGTGGCTGAATATTCAGCAGCGGAAACAGAGTAGTCGTCCCTTGTTTATCGCGGTTAATCCGTTCCAGACTCTACCGCGATAAGTGAATTTCTGCAAAGTAGGATTCTTTATTTATATCCAAGAGTTTTACCTTCTCCTGGATGGTAAGTATCTTCCTCCGGCGCTTAGTTTCATCGTCAGAATGCTTAGAAGAAGCAGCACATTTAGGAGACATTGTGGGGCTTAGGTAAAGGCCTACAGTCCATCCGTACAGTAATTTTAATTTTAATTGTAATACAGGGGTGTATAATTGACTCGGACAACCGAGCATGTGCTGTATCATTTTCACTGTCTCAATCAACCTTTACAATAACAGCAGCTACGGGTACCAGTCTGTCAACAATGAGCCGCCTGACTGAAGACCGGACACAATTTAGGATAGCTATCCAGAGGATCACCATCAGTCGACTTCGACTCGATGGCACTTAACAACAACAACAACAACACATGTATTTGAAAAAAAACGCAATAGAGTGAAGCTGCGAAAGTCGAAGCGCGAAGTGGCGAGGGATGACAGTATCTTCTACTGCTGCATATCTGGTCTTAAAGTAGCAGCTAGGTGTTTCATTTTGCCCCCTTATATTTCATTGGCTTTGTCCCCCTATGTTTTCAGGGTTCTGAAACACTGTTGCTACAAAGATCACATTAGGTATGGTGGGGTGTATGGCAGAGAATTTAAAATAGGGGGAAAATCCATGGGTAATTGTGAATGAAGATTCAGGGTTCCAGCCCTATTTCTGACTAAATAGGAAATATAAAGGAGCCAGGGGAAACTGCCAGAAGAAAGAAAGAATGAACAAATAAATAAAAGGTGTTAGTGGGGATATGTTTAGAACATTTGGATTTTCAAATGTATGCATGGTGTATAAGAAGTGCAAAGTAACATGCTATTGTTATTAGCTCTTCCAGCAGTGGTGTTTATTACTCACATGATCAGACTAATCCATTCTAATCTTGGCAGGATACTGGCATTGGAATGACTGAGGAAGAGCTTGTTTCTAACCTAGGAACAATTGCTAGATCAGGATCAAAGGTAAGAACTTGGTTGTAATTCTTCTCTTAATCTTGCGCCTTTTCCCCGCATATGATATTGTTCTGTAGCATGTGTCATACATGATGCATACTTGCAGCATTGTGACTAGGTTCAGCTGTTATATAAATGGTTATTGTGTACTGGAATGAGTTTTAATATATCCCTCCTGCAGGTATTGGTTATCTCTTACTAGAGCTGCTGACAATCCAATTAAACATTTTCTATATACAATATTTATAGAAGGTAATATAAGAAGGTGCTAGAGGAAAAGGAAAAAAATACTTATTGCATTCCTATTTTACAAAAGCAATATCAACACATCAAAATCCACAAAAAAGTAGAAACATCAGAAAATTTCAAATTTATAATAAATGCCAGGTTCCAATATTTTAAGCATTAATCACTTATCTGTTACTAGGACCATGATAAGGCGGTTTAGAAATACTGTTAAATAAATAAATAAATAAAAATCACACATCACGGTGCTTCAATCAGTACTCCTCCAGCACAATGTGAGATATTCAGGGGTCCAACTTGAACTTTTTCCAATCTCATATATATATATATGTTTTTTAAAATTTTATAATGAGATATAAAATTATAACATTAAATATATATATATAAAGAAAACAGAGATTGGAAAAGGTTCCAAGGTGGATCCGTGGTTATATCTCACATTGTGCTGGAGAAGTACTGATTGCAGCACCGTGATGTGTGATGGTCCATAGTTACAGATAAGCGATTAATGCTTAAATATTGGAACCTGATATTCCTATTCGTCTCTCCGGGCCAGTCCAGGAATGTAGGGTAGTCAATCCCTTCTAGCAGCTCTGAGGACTGAAAACACTGAAAGTCTTTGCTGACAGGCTCTATAGCTCCCCCTGGTGTCAGAGAGAGTCAGTCTTTTCAGTCCTCAGCAGCGAAGGAGGAGGTTGACTGACAGGCTCTTCAGAGAGACGACTAGGATTTTGTTTTGTTTTTGTAGTATTGGGACAGACGAGTTTCTGCAAAAGAGTGCTGACTATTTGGCTCTAGCAGGGCAGATCAGCTCAGCACTCTTCCATTCCTGGTGATGGGCAAGGCTACGGCCGTGTAGTGACAGCGCTGACTATCTGGCCCTAGCTGGGCAGATCAACTCAGCTGCCTTTTTCTTCTTTTTGCCTGACAAACGCTAGCCCTGTCACTCGTTGGGTACGGTCTGGGGGCCCCAGATCCCTCTTCCCATTTTCGCAGGCACCGCTGCCGGTATCCCGCTGGCTGCAGGCAGAGGATCCGGACAGCTTGGTCTATTGCAGAGGGCCTTGTAAGCAGGTACGTGCCTTAATTCTGCGGGGACCGGGAGCACGTGGTCGGCAGCGGCGTCTCCGACGTCCTCAGTGTTAGCACCGCGCGTCAGGAGCTCTCCCCGTGCGCCGATTCTTTGCGGCTTGACGGCTTATTTTTGGCCCTGCGGGCTTATGGAGAATTCGAAGGCTTCGGGGGATGAAAGTGTGATCGGCCCGCCGGCAGTTGCTTCTCGCGCGGGAACGGTGGCCATTTTGGTTCAACCATGCTCCGTTCCTGCGCTGCCGGAGCAGCCGGCGAAAAGCAAAGCGAAGTGCAGATCTAAGAAGCACAAGGCACCCGCACCGGCTGCTGAGCCTTTGCAGTGCGTTTCACTAGAGCAGGGCTCGTTGGAAACTTTTCTGGCTCCCGAGTTTATTCTGGCTTTTCATCGGGCCTTTTTGTTGAATAAATCCCAGACATTGAGCTCCCCCTCTGTTGTGGGTCCGGTGGTACACGGGCAAGGTGAGCTGTTAGATTCTGACCCTGGAGAAGGGCCTTTTTCCTTGCCTTCTAAGTTACCTGGAGATGGGCCTTCTTCCTTGCCTTCTAAGTTACCTGCTCCCGAGGAAGCGTCTTGTCTTCTGGGGGAGGGGTCTCCAGCCCCGGAAGACGGGGACCTGTTTTCTGATGCGGGGCTCAAGGGTTGGCCCGAGGACTTGGAGAAGGGGGAGCTGGGTCCTGGAGAGGACCCTAATGTGTTCCGTGTGTTTAGGAAAGAGGAACTGGGGGCCTTGATTTCTCAGTCCTTAGCGGCCTTGAATATGGCGGCTCCTCAAGTGCAGCAGGAGCCCTTAGAGGATCCTTTGTTGCAGGGCTTCAAGACACAGCAGCGCTGTTTTCCCATTCACAGGGTCATCAGGCAGATGATTGATTCGGAGTGGGAATGCCCCGAGGCTTCCTTGAGGGGGGCGCGGGCGCTTACTCGGTTGTATCCGGTTCCTCAGGAGGAGAAGGAATTGTTCCGTATGCCCAAGGTGGATGCCCTGGTGGCGGCGGTTACCAAAAAGACTACCATCCCGGTGGAGGGTGGTACTGCTCTTAAAGATTTCCAAGATTGCCGCTTGGAAGCTCTCCTTAAGCAGACCTTTGACAACAGTGCCTTGGCTCTGCAGGCTTCGGTTTGCGGGGCGTATGTGGCTCGGGCTTCCATCCGTTGGCTCCAAGGGATCGAGAAGACGGCGGCCTCGATGGCGGAGCCGGCGAAGTTGGAATCGGCGGTGGCTTATTTGGCAGATGCTTTTTATGACTTGGTGAGGATTTCTTCTAAGTCTATGGCTTCAGTGATAGCGGCCAGGCGGTTTCTATGGTTACGCAACTGGTCTGCGGATTCGTCTTCTAAGACACGGCTCAGTAAGCTCCCCTATAAAGGTAGGCTCCTCTTTGGGGAGGCTCTGGACAAAATTGTGAAGGATTTGGGGGACTCTAAGGGCGGTCGTCTACCTGAGGATCGCCCCCGAACGTCCAAGGTGCCCTTGGATCACAAGGGATCGGTCCGCGACTCTTGCAGGTTCCGCGGTTCCCGTTTCTCGCCCTACCAGAGGGGTCGGTTCCCCACTCGGGGTCAGTCCTTTCGAGGCGCCCGGGGTTTTGGTAGGAGCTTCTTTAATTCTCCACAGTCGGCGACTAAGAAGCCCCAATGAAGGAACGCTGGTCCAGGCAGAGATCCCTGTGGGAGGTCGGTTACAGGGGTTTCTCTCTGCCTGGGCCGCCATTACTACGGACCAGTGGGTTCTCGAAGTCATCAGGGAAGGCTATGCGCTGGAGTTCGCTCACCCACTGGAAGACGCCTTTGTCGCGCCTCCATGCATTTCCCGTATGAGAAAGGCTGCCGTCTATGACACCCTGTTGCGCTTGCTGAGACTGCAAGCGGTGGTACCCGTTCCCGCCGGCCAGTGCGGCTTCGGTCGATACTCGATTTATTTTGTGGTCCCCAAGAAGGAGGGGTCCTTTCGGCCGATCCTAGATCTCAATCACGTCAACCGGTGTTTAAGGGTGCCACTTTTCCGCATGGGGACCTTGCGCTCCGTGATCCAGTCGGTCAGGCGGGGAGAGGTTCTCTCTTCCATCGATTTGACGGAAGCCTATCTTCATATTCCCATCAGGCTGGAACATCAGAAGTTCCTTCGATTTGCGGTGCCCATGGGTCATTTTCAGTTTCGAGCGCTTCCCTTTGGGCTAGCGACGGCGCCACGCACTTTCACCAAGGTGATAGTGGTGGTGGCGGTGGCGCTTCGAAAGCAGGGAATTCAAGTCCATCCTTATCTCGACGACTGGTTAATATGGGCCCCATCCATTTCGGAGTCCAGGACAGCGACGGCTCGGGTTGTGCAGTTCCTCGAACAACTTGGTTGGGTCATCAATCGTTCCAAGAGTCATCTGGAACCGGTGACGCAACTAACTTATCTGGGCGCCTTCTTCGATACGGAGGCAGGCTCGGTTTCTCTGCCGCCGGACCGGGTGCTCAAGCTGGTATCACAGGTTTCGGCCTTTCTCCAGCTCATCCCCTGGCCCAGCGGTTGCCGTGTCTGGAGGACATGTGCAGCAGTCTCCACTGGTGGCTGGAGCTGGCCCATCTTCAAGCGGGGATGCCCCTGATGGATCCGGACTGGGTGCTGCTTACGACAGATGCCAGTCTGTCGGGTTGGGGGGCTCACTGCTTGGAGCAGATAGCGCAGGGCACCTGGACGGTGGAGGAACGGCTGTGGTCGATCAATCGCTTGGAACTCAGAGCGGTGCGTATGGCGTTGTTGGAGTTTGCGGATCGGCTCCGAGGCCGAGCAGTGCGGGTGTTTTCCGACAACCTCGTAACAGTGTCGTATATCAACAAGCAGGGGGGCACGGGCAGTGCGTTCCTGCTAGAGGAGAGTCAACTGCTGTTTCAGTGGGCAGAGGAACCACCTTGTGGCGATCTCGGCAGCGCACGTGGCAGGAAAAGACAACATCCAAGCGGACTATCTCAGCCGGCATGCGTTGGATCCCGGCGAGTGGGAGTTGAATTGCGCGGTTTTTCATGAGATCACGGAGCGGTGGGGGCTTCCGGTGATGGACTTAATGGCGACTCAAGCCAATGCCAAGGCGGCGCGATTTTACAGCAGGCGCCGGGAGCATATGTCCGAGGGTCTGGACGGACTGGTGCAAAGTTGGCCGCCGGGTCAGCTTCTATATGTGTTTCCACTGTGGCCTCTCATCGGTCGGGTAGTTCGACGGATCGGGCGGTACGGCGGTACGGTGATCCTCATAGCTCCGGATTGGCCCAGACGGCCGTGGTATGCCGACCTGGTTCGGCTGCTGGTGGCTCCTCCGTGGCGTTTGCCGTCTCGGACGAATCTCCTCTTCCAGGGGCCCGTGCTGATGCCGCAGGTGGATCGGTTCTCACTTACGGCTTGGCTCTTGAAAGGGAGCGACTGCGCCGGCGGGGATACTCGCCGTCGGTGATCGCCACCTTGTTTCGTTCTCGGAAGCGGTCTACTTCCTTAGCCTACATTCGGATATGGCGGATTTTTGAGGCATGGTGTGCGGAGCGTGCTTTTTCTCCTTCTCGAGTGAAGTGGCCAGAGATTTTGTTGTTCCTTCAAGGAGGATTGGAGAAAGGCTTGGCCCTGAGTACTCTTAAGGTCCAACTGGCTGCGATAGCTTGTTATAGGGGAAAGATAATGGGGAGATCGGTTTCTTCCCATCCGGATGTCCGTCGTTTCCTGAGGGCGGCGAAGCTTCTTCGGCCTCCGCTGCGGCCTCTGGTTCCGCCGTGGGATCTCAATCTCGTGTTGGGCCGCCGTTTGAGTCCTCGGGGTCGGTTAATCTCCGGCCTTGTGTTCCGCACGTAGAGTGTCGGATTTGCAGGCGCTTTCGTGCCGGGTGCCGTTTCTGCAGTTTACATCGGAGAGAGTTGTTCTGCGGCCGGTTCCGTCCTTTCTCCCTAAGGTAGTTTCTAGTTTCCACATGAATCAGGCGGTTTTCCTCCCTACTTTTCGGCCTCGCGAGGGCGACAGGCGCTCTCATCTGCTAAAGAAGTTGGATCTGGGGCGTGTGTTGAGGAAATATCTGCGAGTGACTGAGTCTTTTCGGAACTCGGATCGGCTGTTTGTGCTGTTTGCAGGTCCGGCTAAGGGCAAAGCGGCGACCAAAGCTTCCATTTCGCGATGGGTGAAGCATGCTGTCCGGGCAGCCTACGAGTCTCAGCATGTGGCAGCGCCGGTGGGGCTGCGAGCTCATTCCACTAGGGGGTTCGCTACTTCGTGGGCAGAGTCAGCCTTGGTGCCACCGGAGGAGCTCTGCAGAGCGGCCGCATGGTCTTCTTTGCACTCCTTTGCTAAACACTATCGCCTTGATGTTCTTGCTCGAGGGGATGCCAGTGTGGGTTCTTCGGCGATTATGGCGGGGCTCGCAGGGCCCTCCCGTAGATAAGTACTGCTTTGGTACTGCCCTACATTCCTGGACTGGCCCGGAGAGACGAATAGGAAGGAGAAATTAGACCTTACCTGCTAATTGTCTTTCCTTGAGTTCTCTCCGGGCCAGTCCAGGACCCGCCCTGGCTTAGCTGCGAGAGGTAAAGCTGTTCCTATCCTCGGTCTTCTTCAGATTCTATGCTTGCGGTTCTTCCATTCGGGAGATCGGGACTGGGGTTTCTTTTCTATGCTCTCCATTTTTGGTACAGTGCGCTTCGTGCTGTCGAGGTGAAAAAAAAAAGAAAAAGAAAAAGACAAACTGAACTTTATACATCCTAAAAGGGATTCCAATAGCCTTTTTCTATGGGGGTTCTTTTCGGGTGCAGTCATTAGTCATGGAAGAGTTCGGAGTTGATTTGTTCTTTTTTTTTTTTTCTCTGGGCTTGGTTTCTTTGTTTTTCTCTGCTTTGTTACTATAAGACTGACTCTCTCTGACACCAGGGGGAGCTATAGAGCCTGTCAGCAAAGACTTTCAGTGTTTTCAGTCCTCAGAGCTGCTAGAAGGGATTGACTACCCTACATTCCTGGACTGGCCCGGAGAGAACTCAAGGAAAGACAATTAGCAGGTAAGGTCTAATTTCTCCTTTCTTGTTATACTTCATAAAGGTAACATACATATGTATATATGCCTTTTATAAAATAGGCTTCTAGAGTCAACAGTAATAGTACACAGATTTAGACCTGCCTGTATGTTCTGGTAAGAATTGGCACAGATGTGTGTGTGTGTTTATTTTATTTATTGAATCTTTCAATTAAATTACAGTTCCTGATAGTCCCTCCAGTCTAGTCCCGGAATCGGTGGGGTTCTCAACCTCCTTCAGCAGCTTTGGAGACTGAGAAACTTCACACTTGTGATGTCACTGGTATATAAGCACTGGAACCGCCTCCTCACACCAGTTATCAGTCTCCAAAGCAGCTGGAGGGGTGGTGAGCCCAGGGGTTTCAGGGCTCAATTGAGGAGCGATTAAGCAGACTTTAAATTGAATTTATGCTGAATTTAATCAGAATTTACAAAAAAAAAAAAGACGGTGAAGAGCAGTTTATGAGGGGAGCTATTTTAAAGGCTCTAGTTGGACATTGTGTGGCTGATCTGGCCTCCGTTGTCCTGAGGTCCTCCTTTCCTGTTAGCATAATTATTTTTCCGGCTTAGGTCCAGTCGGGAACCTACTGAATAGCGACAGCGAGCTGAGGGGAGGACCGGCAGCTGATTACCGAGCTGAGAGGAAAGGCTCAGGTTTCACTGCAGGGCTGAGCTCGGCGTGTGCAGAAGACTTGCCTGCCAGCGCCTAGAGCCGTCCTATACATTTGGAGCTGCTTCGGGGGAGTTTTTCAACCCTGACGTTAACGAGTCTTCAGTCATCTGCCTTGCAGGGGAAGCACGAGTTTGGCAGTTACCGGCGGTTCGCCAGAGGCGCAGGAGGTAGGAAGCCGTTCTTAGGCGGGAACAGTGAGTTGTTTAGTGTGACAGGCCGGACCGCGTGGAAACCGCGCGGGAAATCGCCATTGCAATTTCGGGGCTTCAACTGTTGATATTTCGTCTAGGAAGCTTCGTTTTTAGCCAGGGTTTTCAGATTCTAGCTGGGGGGTCGAGTCTCAGTACAGCTAGTTGAAAAAAAAAAAAAAGTATTTTTCTTTGCCGGTGACTTGGCTTTGCTGAGGCAAAGGGGAGTTAGTGTACCATGCCTGCCAAGCAGCTCTGCCTCATGTGTGGGACCAGACGAAGTTCCTTAACACAAGAAGGTATCTGCAGGGGTTGCAGTCTTGAGTCTGAGGCTAGGGACCTAGCTCCCGAGCCAGAGGCAGGGGGACAAGAGATTTTGAGGGAGGTGGTGGAGCCCACCGTTGCTTCTCTGCCTGCTCCTGAGCCAGGGCCCAGTACTTCTTCAACGCGGGATCCCCTGGTTTCGCAGCCGCCTGGCGCGGGGACTTTGGTGGCGATTTTTTCCTCAGATTTTATGGCTCTGATTCAAAAGGCTTTAGGCAGCCCTCCGGGGGTACCAGTAGCGGGTACTTCCGGGACTGTAACCAGGGAAAAGAGGCCGTCTTCTCCGTTGACGGCAGACATGTCTGGCGTAAGCGTTAAGAGCCAGAGGGGATACGGATCAGTTGGAGCTGTCAGTCCTTTCGGAGGAGGACGCAGATATGAAAGAGGGTCTGGAAGAGGACTTAGAGGAAGGTGAGATAAGGGACCAGGAAGACCAGGCGAGGGTGGTGCGGGTGTTCTGTAGGGAGGAATTACCGGTGCTCATAGCTGAGTCCCTTAAGACTCTTAATGTACCTACCGGAGGATCGGCAGAGGATTCGGCCCTGGAAGATCCCTTGCTGCAGGCTGTTCGGAAGACTCAGAGGGCATTCCCAGTGCATAGAGTGTTTAAGGAAATGATTCAAGAAGAGTGGGATATGCCGGAAGCCGCGCTTAAGGGGTCTAGAGTTATGGCGAGGCTTTACCCTCTGGTGGATCAAGATAGGGAGTTATTCAAAGCTCCGAGAGTGGATGCCGCAGTGGCAGCGGTGACCAAGAAAACTACCATCCCCGTGGAAGGATCAGCGGCGCTCAAAGATACGCAGGATCGTAAATTAGAGACTTTGCGAAAACAAATCTTTGAAGCAAATGTGCTATCCTTACAGGCATCTATTTGCGGGGCCTGGGTAGCCAGAGCCTGTTTACGGTGGGCACAGCGGATTCAAGGGGAGCGCTCGGGGGAAGAGACCGAGGATGCGTCCAGGTTGGAATCCGGTGCTGCGTATTTGGTGGATATTCACTATGATCTTATCCGGGGGTTAGCGAAGAGTATGGCTTCGGTGGTCGCCGGACGGAGATGTCTTTGGCTGTGGAATTGGGCAGCGGATGGTTCGTCCAAAACGAGGTTGAGTAGACTTCCTTTCTGCGGTAAGTTACTATCTCCAGGAACAAGCAGGAATGAGTCTTCACATATGGGTATCGTCGGTACCGACGGAGCCTGCGCGGGAACGCTCCCCAGCTTCCCAAAAAGGAAAGCTTTTGGGAGCATCCCACAGCGCCTGCGTGCTGCCTTCCCGCCTTTCCCAACTGCCTCTCTCCAGTTCTTCTTTTCCGCGGAGCCAGCAGGTTGTGTTTCCTGTCACCGCTGAAGAATTTCTTATTTCTTATGTTTTATTTCTTGTTTTTCTTTAGTCGCGTGTCGCCTTCTCGATGACCGGTACCACCGGTCTTTTTTCTTTTCTTTAAAAAAAAAAAACAAAAAAAACCTTTCTTTCTACTTCAGTGCATTTTCTTCTGTGGCCCTAGGCCTACAGTCGTTTTCCTCATGGAAAAGCCCGCCTCCGGGTTCAAAAAGTGCACGAAGTGCAGTGGCACTATTTCTGTCACAGACACCCATGACTGGTGTCTAAAATGTTTAGGTCCTGATCATTCCATCGCGGATTGTGAGTCCTGCTCCATGATGTCTAAAAGAGGGTTACAGAATCGGGCAGCCAAGCTCAGTACCCTGTTTCCCTCCGATGCAGCTTCTGTAGCATCGACGTCTTCCAGGGCTTCCTCTTCATCCCATGGATCTCAGGTAACAAAACTTAAGTCCGGTCGATCCTCAAAAGGTACATCTCCCTCTAAGTATCGAGATGTACCTGTACTTACTATTGAGGAATCCACACCGGCAAAATTACCCCGGCGGGAGGCTCCGGCTTCCAAAGCATTACCTATGGGGTCACAGGTTGACATCGACGGCACGGCCTCGACCGATCACCTGTTACAATGTTCTGGGGTACCGGTGGTTCCCGGTACCGATATCCAGACATTGGTGGCGTCTATGGATCAGAATATCCTGACCATGCAGCGTGCCATTACGGCCTTCATACAAGCTGCGACGCCCACGGTACAACAACAAACACCGTTGTCGATACCGATTCCGATACCGGATCCAGCTCCGGTTCCGATACCAGTACCGCTTGCATCGGCATCAGCTTCGACAGCAGCGATACGGTATCCAGTGATGCCTGTTAGTACCGATCCGGTACAAATGACTCCCGATGTCGATACCCCTCGGTACTCGTATCAGGCTCTACGAGAGCATCCAGACAGTCGATACTTCGATTCCTCTGAAGAATCTGATTCATCAGAGGTTTCCATCAAAGCATCGGAGATTCGTCCTCAGGAACCCTATTCTCCAAACAGGAGAATGTCTCCTCCTGAGGACTTGTCTTTCCAGGACTTCATCAGAGAGGTGGCCAGAGGCCTGTCCATTACAGTAGCCTCTGAAGCTGAGCCCAGAGCCAAAAAATTGGATATTCTTCAATATCCTAAGGCTCCTAAAGAGGCAGCCATTTTACCAATACATGAGATTCTTTATGACCACATGTTGGATATATGGGAAACTCCTCTTACCATCTCTCCTTTTTTTCGTAGGTTGGACACCATGTATCGTGTTCCTCCTTGTCCTGGATTTCATAAGACTCAGCTTCCTCACTACTCTATTGTGGTAGAGTCTGCTATGAAAAAAATCAAGAGTTCAAAAAGACACTCCTCTGCTCCTCCTGGAAAAGAATGCAGAACCTTAGATGCTTTTGGCAAGAAAATCTTCCAGGCCAGTATGCTTATAGCCAGAATCAACTCCTATAGTCTCTTTATGGGGATGTTTCTGAAAGAGGTTACAGATCATCTACACACCTTATCTCCTTTCATATCAGAAGATAAGAGAGAAGAATATATTACCTGGCTTAAACATGCACAGGATGTATCCACGTTTTCCAACCATGCAGCCTTTGACTTCTTTGAGGGTGCCAGTAGAGCTTCGGCTATTGCCATAGGTGCACGCAGAGTAGCTTGGTTACAAGCCTCTGATTTGGAATCCTGGGTACAGGATGGTCTGGGCAATCTTCCCTGAACAGGAGAAAACCTGTTTGGTAAAGATTGGCAAGCAAAGGCCACCCAAATGGATGCTGAAAATTCTGCTTTAGATAGACTCTCAAAGTCTACTACTGCTTCTTTCAAGAAGAGGTTATTCAAGAAAAGATCTTTCCCAAAAAAAGGGAAATTTTCATCTCCAGGAACAAGCAGGAATGAGTCTTCACATATGGGTACGTCGGTACCGACGGAGCCTGTGCGGGAACGCTCCCCAGCGTCCAATCAGAAAGCTTTTGGGAGCATCCCTCTGCGCCTGCGTGCTGCCTTCCCGCCTTTCCAACTGTCTCTCCTCAGTTTTCGTTTTTCCGCGGAGCCGGCAGGATGTCTTCCTGTCACCACAGAAAATTTTTTCTTTAAATCTTTTACTTTTTGTTTTCTTGTGGTTGCGGCTGTTTCCCTGCTCCACTGGTACCGCCGGTGGGTTTTTTCTTTTCTTTTTTCTAAAACTCAGGGAGTTTTTTTTTTCCCCTCTGTTTCTGTCTTGAATTTTTGGGCCTGTAAGGCCTCTCCATTATGGAGCCGCCTTCTCCTAAGAAGTGCCTTAACTGTGGAAATACAGTTTTCTTTTTAGACTCCAATAACTGGTGTCTAACCTGTTTGGGTCCTGACTCTTTTCCTCCAGAGCCATCAGGCTACAATTTTATGAGAAGAAATTGTCCATTTCGAGTTTCCCTCGATGCAGTTTTCCCTTCCAGTGTAAGGGCACCGACCATTTCTTCTCTACAGGATCAGGTAACCCACAAACAGTCTGTTAAGACTAGCCAATCCTTGGGTGGTAGGTCTCATGCCAAGCATGATGACGGCTCCGGCCTTGCCCTCAAGACCACATTGGCTTCAAAACCCCGGCGGGAGTCTTCGGTCTCCAAAGCCTTTTAGGGGTTTTAGGTTGTTCCTGGGGCTCACCCCTCACAGAACATACCTGAGCCATGCTCGGGGGTGGCATCCGCTTCGAGCGGTACCGATAACCTGGCATTGGCACTGGTGTTGAGCGATCCACTCCTCACCAGGGATCGTCATCTGGTGTACTCGGTGCCTTCGGGACCGATCGATACCCAGATTGACTTTCCAGTATCGGCAGCTCCGTCGATACGACCCCTGACGTCGGTACCATCCAGACATGCATCGATAGATTCGCTTCCTTCGATGCCGAGTCTAGAATCAATATCTAGTCTGGAAGACTGGGTACCGACGCGTCTCGGAACAGACACGCACCGATTCCGGAGGCCCGGTACCGAGGATATTCACCGAGACTTTCGAGTTTCCTCGGTACCGTTTGAGCAGCCTCCGATGACTGTTTCGATGTCGGTATCGCCTTCGATTCCGGCTCAGCTACCGGTATCGGTGTCGACGCTGGTACCTGCAGTAACATCGGGACCAGCTCCATCCATGCTTTCTTCACCAGGATCACTCCTTTCTATACCTAGTTTGGAGTCGATACCTAGCATGGACGATACCGTACTGACGGTTTCAGGTCATACCCGCCAGTCCCAGTATCCATTCATTAGAGATCCTGTTTTGCACCACACAAGTACTGGTGCCCAGCCTAGTTCTTCGAGTTTAGCCTGTCCAGGGATAGTTCCCATTGGAGAGCCTTCTTTTCAGAAATTTCTCCTTGACATGGCAACATTCCTGGCTATTCCTATCCCTGGCTATGATCCTACACAAGGCTTTTCTGGGGAAAAGGAAAATATAATGCTTCCTTTACATCATTCTTTACAGGATCTTCTTCTGAAAATATGGGAAACACCTTTAAGGGCTTCCTCACCTTCTACAGCTTCTGTATCAGGTGCCCCCCTCTCCAGGGTTTCAAAAGACTCAACTTGAGAGATAGGCACAACAAAGACTGGGTAACACTCCTTGTACTGGAGAAAACCTCTTCAACAAGGAGTCTTTGCGTCAGGTTGCTCATTGCTCCACTGACTTCCCTGCTTCTGAGTGCCATCCTAAACCTTCTCCTTCCCCAGCAGGTAAGAAATGCCCTACCAAACCTCCTTTTCCTAAAAGAAGAAGGTTTTATTCTTCTCCTGCCCATCATGCCGATGTTCCCAAACAGGGGAAGCCTCGCCCTGGTCTGAAGAATCCAAACTCAAACCAGGAAAATTAACCCTCAATGGGGTTCTAATTGATCTCTTATAACATACAGTTCACTTCTTTTCAGCAGAAGTTTTTTCACTGTTTTTTCATTTAAAACTCTACGCTTGGATTCCTGTTTCCAGGACATCCACTTGCTCTCAAGTAGGCTGAGCTGTCAGGAGATTCATGTCTGTGGGTCACAAGGTTTTCCTCCTCTTCCTACCATGAAGGGAGGTTTGCCAACTATCTCATGATAGTTTTCTCCTGTACCACCATGAATTTTTTCCTTCTGTAGACTTACCATATGGCAAGTCTCCCTTCAGCTCCTGTTTTTCTTTACCCTCTTTTTCAGGGCCTCCCCTGTAAGAGTGCCACCATACCACTGGAAGGCTTTCTTAGCCTTTCTAGTTTTCCTTTCCTTTCCAATGTAGAGTTTTCTCTGGAGTTACCTCCCTCCTTTCATTGGGCAGCTCATCAGACATGATCAGGATTTCTCCTCTTGTTCTGTCTGTTCTCTCTGTTACAAACAAGAGGGAGTCTCTCTGCTGTTCTATTCAGCAGCTGCCCATGCAGGAGTTCCAGTGCTTTGACTACTGGTACTTCCTGCGAGTTCCAGTCTTGTCTTCCACTACTTTCTCTAGTCTTAGTAGTGCTTCCAAGATAGTGCTCATCTATCTTGGAGAATCCTTATCGCTTCTTTTCTGTCATCTCCAAATCCCTGGAGTTGGCAGCATAACTGAGGTGGCAGCTGGTTTCCTCCAACAGCCACTTTTTATTCCCCAATTCTCCTGCATAGTGCTCTCTGCAATCCTACTGAGAAGCTTTCCACTATGGGCCCTTGCTAGAGAGCATGAGGATTTTTTCTCTAATTTCTATCCTATATGGTTGAAAAAGGCTTCCTCAGTCATTCCTCATGACTGTAGGGGTTCTTTATACCATTCTGTTTCCTTTTAATAAAGGACTTAAGCCTTCTCTATGTGACAGTCTAAAGTCACCCAGTTTCTACAGGAAATATGCTCTTTTCCTTGCAGCTTGTCCTCATGGTATCCTAATCCTTCTTGGACAGCACATATTTAATTAAACAACGCATGATACCCCCCTTGTTCCTCAAGTGGGTCAACCCGGTATCTCATCCTATGCGTTTTCTGTCCATTTACCATGCGAGAGTTCTATAGGACTCAGAACTTGCTGTTTACAGACTGATATTATCCTCTGTTTTTCACACAACCATCCTGGTTATTCCACTGGATGGCATTCCTGCACCATCTTAGCCAGAGAGAATAGATTCTCTATATATCTCCTCAAGTAGGTTCCACCTTCTTCTTGTTAGATGAATCTTTCTCCTTCACATCTCCCATGTGAATGTTCTTATGGACATATCTCTATCTGCTTAGTTGCAGACATTTATCTTTAGACATCTATATACATGTATGTATATATTTCTATATACTTCTCTATAGATACATATGTCTGTAAGCTGTGTGTGCATATCTATGCCCCTCCAGTTCTTACTATAGACATATATATATATATATATGTCCCTATGTATATGTGTATCTGTCGAGATGCTTCCTTATAGGTAGATATGTATTGCCATACTTATCTCTCTAACTGTCTATGCTTATAAAAGGTTTTTACCTTTCTATAGGTTCCAGACAGTGGGCTTGCATATCTTCATACTGTCCCTCAGTATGTCTGGGTATTATGCACACAACCACTACTGTGGTACTGACAGCTCCTACTTTAACCTTAGGTCTAGATATCCCTGAAGCTCCATGCTTCACTATCTTTCCTATCTCTCAACAGATAGGAAAGACAGGCTGGATCTTCAGTAGATATGAAGTTTCCACCCTTCAGACATCTATCCTCCTTGGGAATATGGGCTTTTTTCCATACCCCTTCTTCCCTCCAGGACTGGGCTAGTTGTCCAAATCAGTCAGTCTTCCTCTTTTGCTCCTAAATGTTACTAACTCTGTATCCAAAGGAGTTCCCAGCTTTTTCCATAAAGCTTCCACTAAAGACCTGACGTTTGGGTACTACCCCAGGTGACACCTGGGTCACCTGTCAATTCCAGATTTGGACCTTCGCCTTCACTTCAGTGAGATCACCTTGAACATTCCTCTGCTGGATCTCCAGTAGACTCCATCAGCCTCTCTACTTCCTGCAATCCAGTAGGTGAGGTCCATATTGTGTTTGTTCATGTCAATATTTTTCATGGTAATTGTCATACATACAAGGACTCCTTACCTGTAGTCCTTAGGTTAGCTGTTTTCCTACAGCTCCTCCCTTTTCATCTCCTACCCTCCATCCTCAGGATGCCTGCCCATATGAAGTGTAGCATGTTCCAATCCTCACCATGCTGGGGCTCCGGGCATCTTAGCTTGGGAGTCCCCATATGTGAAGACTCATTCCTGCTTGTTCCTGGAGATAGCACAGTTACTTACCTGTAACAGGAGATCTCTGGGAACAGCAGGAATAAGTCTTCACAACCCACCCACCTCCCCTAGGAGTAGTATCTCTCTATCTATCTTCCTTTCCTCTTTCTCTCTTTTGTCTCAGCTATAAAACTCAACTGAGGAGAGACAGTTGGAAAGGCGGGAAGGCAGCACGCAGGCGCTGAGGGATGCTCCCAAAAGCTTTCTGATTGGACGCTGGGGAGCGTTCCCGCGCAGGCTCCGTCGGTACCAACGTACCCATATGTGAAGACTTATTCCTGCTGTTCCCAGAGATCACCTGTTACAGGTAAGTAACTGTGCTTTCTGGTTATGGTCAAACCTCTTCTCAAGGTCGTTTTGCTACAAAAAGCAACAACCAAAACAGGCCAAGCCTCAGGCTGCAAGGACTGCTTCGGCCCAACAGCCTCAGCCTTCTCAGGGCCTTTGACTTTCCACTAGAGAACTTAGCATTTCTGGCTCTAGAACATCCAGAACCTCTCACCATACCAGGAAGGTTAGCTCACTTTGCTCCCAGATGGGAACAAATCACATCAGAGCAATGGACCCTCTCCATCATAAGAGAGGGATACAAGCTACATTTCTTAAACCTTCCTCCTCACACCATGGTGAAACATTTCGACTCTCCAACATCTCGACCTTCTAGGTCAAGAGATTGCTACCCTTCTTGCCCAAGGGGCAGTAGAAGAAGTACCCCTTCTGCAACAGGGCTCAGGGTTCTACTCCCCCTATTTTCTCATCCCAAAGAAAACAGGGGGCTACAGACCCATCTTAGATCTCAGAGAGTTGAACAAGTTTCTATACAAGGAGAAATTCAAGATGATTTCTCTTGGTACTCTCCTTCCATACCTCCAGAGTCAGGACTGGCTTTGTTCTCTAGTCCTCAAGGATGTGTACACCCATGTTCTCATCCATCCAACTCACAGAAGATTCCTTTGGTTTCTTTACCAAGGAAAGCACTACCAATACAAAGTGCTTCCTTTCGGTCTGGCCTCTGCCCCAAGAGTGTTCACAAAATGCATCGCAGTAGTTGCTGCATTCCTGCGCACTCTAGAGATATTCGTATTCCCATATCTGGACGACTGGCTCATCCGAGCTCCATCTCAGTCAGAGGCCCAGACTTCCCTGGCCTGCACAATGCGTGTTCTTCAGTATCTGGGACTAGTAATCACTTTTCCAAAATCCCATCTCACCCCTACTCAGTCTCTAGAGTTCATAGGGGCCTTACTGGATACCACAACTGCAAGGGCCTATCTTCCCCAGGCCCGTTGCCTACGCTTAGTGCAGTTAGCCTCCCAGATTCAGTTAAAATCCCATTTAACTGCTCGAGAAATGTTGCAACTCCTAGGACACATGGCCTCCACGGTACATGTGGTTCCTTATGCTCGCCTTCACATGAGGGCAGCTCAGTGGACTCTATCCACCCAATGGACCCAGGCATCAGGTTGCCTGTCAGACAAAATAGCAACCTCCAGTCGCCTTTTTTGGTCCCTCCACTGGTGGAAGTCCACTCAGAATCTGTTGCTGGGGTCCCCCTTTCAACAGGTGCTACCCCAAGCCACCCTTACAACAGATGCCTCTCAAAAGGGTTGGGGAGCTCATTTACAAGATCTGTCAACCCAGGGCATCTGGTCTCCACAGGAGACCTCTCTCCACATCAACCGCTTAGAGCTCAGAGCAATCTTTCTGGCTCTCAGAGTCTTCCACACCCTGCTCAGCTACAAGACAGTCCTCATCCACACGGACAACCAAGTAGCCATGTTCTACGTGAACAAGCAGGGAGGGACTGGCTCTCTGTCGCTTTGCAACGAAGCTCTGAGATTGTGGGCCTTCGCCAGAGAGCATCAAATCCATCTCATGGCAGTGTATCTTCCAGGGGTTAAAAACTCTTGGGCAGGAGTGTGTCTTTTTTTTCCTGACTTTACCTGTGCCGTGCTGTGAGAGGGGCTGCCTGGACCGTGCCGGTGAGCACTGGAGGACACGTGATCCGTTGGGCTATTTAAATCCTGCCCCCACTGCGGGAAGTCGAGTGTGTCTTTTTTCCTGACTTTACCTGTGCCGTGCTGTGAGAGGGGCTGCCTGGACCGTGCCGGTGAGCACTGGAGGACACGTGATCTGTTGGGCTATTTAAATCCTGCCCCCACCGCGGGAAGTCGAGTGTGTCTTTTTTCCTGACTTTACCTGTGCCGTGCTGTGAGAGGGGCTGCCTGGACCGTGCCGATGAGCACTGGAGGACACGTGATCCGTTGGGCTATTTAAATCCTGCTCCCACCGCGGGAAGTCGAGTGTGTCTTTTTTCCTGACTTTACCTGTGCCGTGCTGTGATAGGGGCTGCCTGGACCGTGCCGGTGAGCACTGGAGGACACGTGATCCGTTGGGCTATTTAAATCCTGCCCACACTGCGGGACGCGCACCGCGGGCACGTGCCCGGGGGAGCGTGCTCCTAAGGGGCGTGTCCAAAGGGGCAGACCTGCCCCTTTGGCGCCCCTTCGGAGCCTAGAGGAGCTGAGAGGAGCATCAATACCAGGCTGTTTTATCGCTGCTAATGGGGAAACGTAAAAAGAAAGTTTTTCCTGTTACTTCGACTGGTAAGTCGACAAAGGTGGTCGGGCCTATGGACAGTCATTTCAAGTCCGTGGCTCCTCCCCCGGCAGTCAACTCTTCGGTGGATTCCTCTAGTACAGCTAGTCCTGGTACGCTCCTCTTGTCCCCTGATCCGCGTAGGGTTTTATCTCTACCCAGCATGGAGTCCGTATCTGATGCCTCCGAATTAGAGGAGGAGGCCTCTTCTGGACCGATAAAACTGTCTGATTCTTTTTTGAGGTTGAATTCTTTAGGTAAGTCCTTACCTATACCTATTGAGTTTACTTCATGTTCTGAGAATATGCTTCCGCCGAAGGATGTGTCTCTTCAAGATATCTGGCAGATAGTCTCTCGTACAGAAATATCTTTGAAGTCTTCATTGGTGAAAATTTCTCAATTTACTAAAGAGACTGTCGAATCGTTGACTGAACATCACGATAGATTGGCAGTGTTGGAGTCTACTAAGACTAAGATGGAGACTCAATTATCTACAATGCAAGGAGTTTTGACATCTTCAGTTCAGGATTCGTTGGTTCTTCATCGTCAAGATGAATTACTTGAAAATGCTTTACGGATGAAGAATCTTCGTATCCTGAACTTTCCCCGTACTCATTTTCTTTCTCCACAAATATTGCTCTCCAAATATTTGAAGGATGTTTTACGTATCTCTAACCCTGATTTTATTTTAGTGTCTAAATTATATTATTTACCTTCTGGGATTAGAGAGCGGGGGGTTGTAGATCCGCAGGGGGGCAATGTTGTAACTGGCGAAATTGACCAATTGTCTATCAAAAGTTTAGATTTATCTGTCTTTTTAGAAACATCAACAGAGGAGATACCCACTCGGGCTACTCTAGTGGTATCTTTTGTGTTAGAAAATGATAAAGACATAATTCTTAGATCTTATTTTAAGAACAGACATGAAAAATTCTTCGGCCAACCGTTACAGATATTTCCCGATGTGAGTCGTAGTACTCAATTGAGAAGGAAAGCTTTTTTAGCGCTTCGCCCTCGGGTTGTCCGCGCTGGGAGCCTCCTTCTCATTGAAATTTCCTTGTAAGTGTGTAATTGTTCATAAGGGGAAGTCATTTATCTTTTTTGATTCCTCCCAGTTGGAGGTTTTCTTACAAGGATTGGCTTGAGGATTGTTTATGGTATTCTTGGAGTCTTTTTTTTTTTTTTTTATTTCGATTCAGAATGAGGATTTAGCTTGTTAAATTTGTCTATTAGAGTGTAGGACACCTGCTTAGTAAAAAAGGGATTACATATATTATTGGCTCCTCATCGCCGGGTTTACTCTGTTTCATTGTATCACACTCCTTTTGTGGGCTGGATTTGATATATTATGTTCTTTTGATGTCTTTTTTTGTATTGATTATTTCCTGTATTTCCTTGATTTTCCTTGAATAAAAGGATTTAAATTTGAAAAAAAAAAAAAAAAAAAAAGTCCATGGCTCCTCCCCCTGTAGTTAATTCTTCGATAGATTCCTCTAGTACAGCTAGTCCTGGTTTGCTCAGTTTGTCTCCTGATCCGTGTAGGGTTTTATCTCCACCCAGTATGGAGTCCCAGCATTCTGCCTCCAAGTTAGAGGAGGTAGCCTCTCCTTGTCCGATAAAAGTTTCTGATTCTTTTTTGAGATTGAACTCTTTAAATAAGTTTTTACCTTTACCTGTTGAATTTATTTCAATTCCTGATAATGTTACCCCTCCGAAGGACGTGTCGCTCCAGGATATCGGGCAGATAGTCTCCCGTACTGAGATATCCTTGAAGTCTTCATTGGCGAAAATTTCCCAATTTACTAAAGAGACCGTTGAGTCATTGACTGAGCACCATGATAGATTGGTAACCCTAGAGTCTACTAAATCTAAGATGGAGACTCAACTTTCTACTATGCAAGGAGTTTTAACATCTTCTGTTCAGGACTCTTTGATTTTACATCGTCAGGATGAACTTCTTGAAAATGCTTTGCGAATGAAGAATCTTCTTATGTTGAACTTCCCCCGTACCCATTACCTATCTCCACAAATATTGCTCTCTAAATATCTGAAAGATGTTTTGAAAATTTCTAATCCTGATTCTATATTTGTATCTAAACTATATTATTTGCCTACTGGTATTAGAGAGCGTGTGGTTGTAGATCCGGAGGTGGGTAATGTTGTATCGGGGGAAATAGATCAATTATCCGTTAAAAGCTTAGATCTTTCTGCTTTTTTGGAAACTTCAATAGAGGAGATACCTACTCGTGCTACCTTGTTGGTGTCTTTTGCGCTGGAGAAAGATAAAGATATGATTCTTAGATCTTATTTTAAGAATAGGCATGAAAAATTCTTTGGACAGGCGATACAAGTATTTCCCGATGTGAGCCGCAGTACTCAAATGAGGAGGAAAGCTTTTTTAGCGCTTCGCCCTCGTGTCGAGGCGCTTGGAGCCGCCTCCTCATTGAAATTTCCTTGTAAGTTGTGTAATTGCTCATAAGGGAAAGTCATATATTTTTTTTGATTCCTCTCAGTTGGAGGTTTTTTTACAAGGATCAGTTTGAGGGTTTGTTATTAGTTGCTTTTTACTATTTCTGGGACACCTGCTTAGTTTAATGGGTATTGTTTATATTTCTAGCTCCTCATTGCAGGGATTTTTTAGTTTTTGCTCTGTATCACACTCCAATTGTGGGCTAGATTTGTAATGTTAATATTGTTTAAATATTGTATTTCTGTTTTTAAGATTTCCTGTATTTCCTTGTTTTTCCTCAATAAAAGGATTTAAACTTAAAAAAAAAAAAAAAAACCCAAAAAAAAACAAAACCTCTTGGGCAGACAGACTCAGTCGAGTTCTGCTTCCACACGAATGGTCCCTCCATGGGGACCAGATAGCCAGGATTTTTCAGATTTGGGGTACCCCAGACATAGACCTGTTTGCAAGTCCGTGGAATGCCAAACTTCCCCGGTTCTGTTCCAGGATTCCATGTCAGGGAGTTCAGGCCAGGGATGCCTTCCTCCTCCATTGGGGGCAAGACTTCCTCTATGCCTTTCCACCTATTCCCCTCATCCCCAAGACTCTGTTCAAGCTTCAGAGAGACAAAGGGACTATGATCCTCATAGCACCCCTTTGACCATGTCAAGTGTGGTACCCTCTACTTCTGCATCTCTCTCAAGCTCCCTCCCTAGACCTGGTGTCTGCTCCAGATCTCCTCTCCCAAGAGGAGGGATCCTTGTTGCACCCAAATCCTCAGTCTCTTCATCTCAGGGCCTGGTTGCTGAAGGCCTAGACCTTCAAGATTTACAACTTTCTCAGCAAGTAAAAGATATCCTTCATGCTTCCAGAAAGCCTTCCACTAGACGTTCATATGCTTTTAAATGGAAGAGATTTTCCATTTGGTGTGCACAGAAGGGTCTCAACCCTCTTGCAATACCTTAAGACAAATTCAATCAGAGTCCATTTGAGTGCTATTGCAGCATCCCTTAAGCCTCTCAATGGACAACCTATTTCCTCTCATCCTCTTATAGCGAGATTCATGAGAGGCCTTCTTTTGACTAAACCTCCCATTAGACCACCTCCAGTGGCATGGGACCTGAATCTGGTTCTTGGCCAGCTTATGAAGCCACCCTTTGAACCTTTAGCCACTACCTCCTTGAAATTCCTTTCCTGGAAGGTTATTTTTCTCATTGCTCTCACCTCAGCTCGCCGTATCAGTGAGTTGCAAGCTCTAGTGGCTAATCCTCCTTATACAAGGTTCCACCATGACAAGGTAGTTCTCAGAACTAATCCACACTTCATGCCTAAAGTGGTCTCCCCCTTTCATCTGAACCAGGAGGTATATTTATCTGTTTTTTTTCCAGGACCTCGTGCATCAAGTGCAGAGAGGAGTCTTCATACCCTGGATTGTAAAAGAGCACTTGCTTTCTATTTACAAAGGACAGAGCAACATAGAAAGTCCTCTCAACTTTTTGTTGCTTTTGATCCTTCCCATTTAGGACTTCCAGTCTCTAAAAGGACTCTGTCCAATTGGATTGCTCAGTGTATTTCCTTCGCCTACCAGAGTAAGAATCTTTCTCTGGAAGGCCATGTCACAGCTCACAATGTGAGGGCCATGGCAGCCTCTATGGCTCATCTAAACTCTGTGTCCATCGACCAAATCTGTCGAGCAGCCACCTGGGCCTCGGTTCATACCTTCACAGCCCATTACTGCTTGGACAAGGATTCCCGCCGGGATGCCTTGTTTGGTCAGGCTGTTCTCAAACACCTGTTCCATAGCTAATCAACTCCTGCCCTCCATCCCTGACTGGATGCCTGGGATTCATGGGTGAAGAATTCCAGCACTTACGCCAATTTCTACCCCATACACCACACACACTACACGATGTAAATATACTTTTGTACAAAGTTTGATATGTTTGCTTTAATACCTACAAAGATTTTGCTTTAATACCTTCAAGTTGTGTTTGTTACAATACCTACAAAGTTTATATTTACTGTTCAATGTAAATAGTTGATTTCTACTGTTCTATGTAAAATGTATACAAATTGTGTACAAGACTGTTAATCTGTTATATGTAAACCGCCCTTGATCTCTGGAAGGGGCGGTATAAAAGAAATAGTTAAATAAATAAATAAATAAATAAAATAAAATAAGAGGGAGTCCTTACAGGGACTCACAATCTGGGTGATCTCCCAGGCATCTCTAGCTGGAGAGTCCCCATATGTGAAGACTCATTCCTTCTTGTTCCTGGAGATAGCACAGTTACTTACCTGTAACAGGTGATCTCTGGGAACAGCAGGAATTAGTCTTCACAACCCTCCCACCTCCCCTAGGAGTTGTATCTCTCTATCTATCTTTCCTTTCCTTTCTCTCTCTCTTTGTCTCAGCTTTAAAACTCGAACTGGAGAGAGGCAGTTGGGAAAGGCGGGAAGGCAGCGCGCAGGCGCTGTGGGATGCTCCCAAAAGCTTTCCTTTTTGGGAAGCTGGGGAGCGTTCCTGCGCAGGCTCCGTCGGTCCCGATGATACCCATATGTGAAGACTAATTCCTGCTGTTCCCAGAGATCACCTGTTACAGGTAAGTAACTGTGCTTTTTGGAGAAGAGTTGGATAAATTAGTAAAGGATTTGGGAGAATCCAAGGGTGGTAGGTTGCCCGAGGACAAACAACGGCAAGGGTGTCCCGGCCCCGCGGCTAAGGGGTAACAACAGGAGTTTCGCCGTTTTCGCCCTACAAGGTTTGGTTAGGGGCAGCGGGGGCGTTTCCCTGGACGAAGCCAAGGTTTTTGAGGATTTTGAGGAGCGAGCAGGGGATTTTCGGCTGCCTCCGCCGCCGCCTCTTTCAGGAAATCACAGTGATGCCAGGGGGGTTCAGGCAGGGCTAGTTCCCGTGGGAGGGCGTCTGCGGGATTTTTACCCTGCCTGGGCCCAACTCACATCCGATCGGTGGGTGTTAGAGGTTATTTGAGAAGGTTATGCGTTGGAGTTGCAGCGTCCGGTGTCCGATTCCTTTGTTCGGTCGCCGTGCAAGGCAAGCGCAAAGTGCGAGGCAGTGCAGGAGATGGTACAAAGGCTGTTATTTCTCAAGGCAATTGTGCCCGTTCCTGCAGACCAGTTCGGTTGCGGTCGATACTCCATCTATTTTGTGGTGGCAAAGAAGGAAGGCACGTGGCGACCTATCCTGGATCTAAAAAGAGTAAATCGCTGTCTCCGCGTTTCTCATTTTTGGATGGAGACTCTCAAGTCAGTCATCGTGGCGGTGAGAAAGGGGGGTTTCTGACGTCCTTGGATCTATCGGAGGCGTATCTGCACATTCCGATACGGCAAGACCATCAAAAATTCCTCCGCTTTACAGTGCCTATGGGGCATTTTCAGTTTCAGGCCCTTCCTTTTGGCCTGGCGACCGCTCCACGCACCTTCACCAAGGTGATGGTGGTGGCGGCGGCGGCCTTACGGAAGGAAGGGGTGTTAGTGCACCCGTATCTAGACGATTGGTTGATCCGGGCAAAGTCTCGGGAAGAGAGTGTGTCGGCTACGTCCAGAGTGGTAGCTCTGCTGCAGAGTCTCGGTTGGGTAGTCAACATGTCCAAGAGCAAGTTGGACCCATCTCAAAATCTGGAGTATCTGGGAGCGCGTTTCGACACGAAGGTCGGTCGAGTATTTCTGCCCAGACAGCGAGCGCTTGGGCTCCGGCTCCGGCACTTGATTTGACAGTTTCTCAGCAAGCGGTGTCCCACTGCCTGGGACTACCTATGGATATTGGGAACCATGGCGGCAACGCTGGAATTGGTGCCATGGGCACGGGCTCACATGAGGCCTTTGCAGAGAGCGCTGTTAAGGAGGTGGTCGCATCAAAGAGATTCCCTGTCCCAGCGGTTGGCGTGTCCGCCAAAGACTTGCCAAGCTCTCCAATGGTGGTTGACTCCAGGCAGCCTGGAGAAAGGAATGTCATTAGAGATACTGGCGTGGATATCCCTGACAACGGATGCCAGTCTTCAGTGCTGGGGAGCCCATTGTCAGGGTCGCCTGGCGCAGGGACAGTGGTCCGCTCTGGAACAGACTTGGTCGATCAACAGATTGGAGTTGAGAGCGGTAGCATTGGCTCTGCAAGAGTTTCGCCCGTATCTTTGGGAGACAGCCGTGCGAGTGTTCTCCGACAACGTGACTGCGGTGGCTTACATAAACCGACAGGGAGGCACCAGCAGTGTGGCGCTAGAAGCCGAGGCAGAAAGTTTGTTCGAATGGGCAGAGAGGAATCTAGTGGCTTTGTCGGCAGCACATGTCGCGGGGGTGGACAATGTAGAGGCCGATTTCTTGAGTCGGGTGAAGGTGGACCCAGGAGAATGGGTTCTGCATCCAGAGGTGTTCGAAATGTTGGTTCGGCGCTGGGGGGAGCTGGTGATGGATCTCATGGCAACCTTTCAGTTGGCAAAAGCTGGGCGCTTCTTCAGCAGACGCAGGGAGAGAATGGCGGAAGGTCTGGACGCCCTTGTTCAGGCTTGGCCGGAAGGGCAACTCCTATATGTGTTCCCTCTGTGGGTGTTAATCAGTCGGGTGTTGCAGCGGATAGAGCAGCACAAAGGGCGAGTGATCCTAATTGCTCCGGATTGGCCAAGAAGGCCGAGGTACGCGGACTTGGTGCGGCTTTTGGTGGGGGAGCCCTGGAGGCTTCCTCTTCGCAAGGACCACCTAACGCAGGGACCTCTTTGCATGCTGCAAGTGGATCGATTCTCGCTTACCGCCTGGCTATTGAGCGGGCTAGATTGACGGTGAGGGGTTATTCGAGGGTGGTGGTTTCTACCTTGCTGAAAGCGAGACGGAGGTCTGCGTCGATGGCTTATGTCAGAGTGTGGCGTATTTTTGAAGCCTGGTGTGCGGATAAGGAGGTTGTGCCCTTAAAGGCCTCAGTGCCGCAGGTGTTGGCGTTTCTACAGGATGGTTTTCAGAAAGGCTTAGCGGCGGCGGCATTGAGAGTCCAGTTGGCAGCGTTGTCCTGTTATAGGGGTAAGGTGCAGGGCAGCTCGCTGGGAAGTCATACGGATGTAAAGTGTTTTTTGAGAGCGGTGACTCTACTACGGCCGCTGCGTAAACGTTTCGTTCTGGCCTGGGATCTTCCGTTAGTATTAGAGGCGTTGAGTAAAGCGCCTTTTGAGCCGTTAGCGGAGACCTCGTTAAAGGATCTGACTCTTAAAGTGGTGTTCTTAGTGGCGATTGCTTCAGCAAGAAGAGTTTCGGAGTTGCAAGCCTTGTCTTGTAGGAAGTCCTTTCTCTCTTTTTCGGATTCGAAAGTAGTTTTACAAACTGTGCCGTCCTTCTTGCCGAAGGTAGTATCGGCTTTTCATGTGAATCAAGTGGTATCCTTGCCAGTATTTGCAACGAACAGTAAGGGGCAAGTCGCGGAACGGCTCCATTGTTTAGATATTAGGCGAGCATTAAAGAAGTATGTAGCTAGAATGGCTAGTTTCCGTAAGTCTGACAGACTGTTTGTTCTGTTTGCGGGCGCAAGGCAAGGAGAGGCAGCCTCTAAGGGGTCGATTGCCCGATGGTTGAGAGAGGCGATAGCGTCAGCGTATATTTTACGTGGTCGAGTAGTGCCGGAGGGACTCACAGCTCATTCCACTAGAGCACAGGCGGCGTCTTGGGTGGAGTGTGGTTTGGTGCCGCCGGCCGAAATCTGTAAAGCAGCGACATGGTCGTCATTGCATTCTTTCGTGAAGCATTACCGTCTTGATGTGCAAGCAGAAAGGGATTCCTGTTTTGGATCGGCTGTACTTCAGGCTGGCTTGGCAGGTCCCTCCCGTTAGGTATTTCACTGCTCTGTTACATCCCCACAGATTCCGGGACTAGACTGGAGGGACGATCAGGAAGGTTAAATTAGACTTACCTGCTAATTGTAGTTCCTGGAGGAACTCCAGTCTAGTCCCGGGTCCCGCCCTATTTTGCTGATGGTTGGTGGCCTGAAGCACGACTTCCTTTACAGGTAAGCAATTTCTTTGATGTTCGGTTTTGGATCATGGTAGGGCAGGGGTGTTCTGGGGGGTCTGCGGTACCTGATGTCTTTGTTTTTTGCTCATAGAGAAAATGGGGACCTCAGGGCATAAGCAGTATCTAAAGCTAGTGTTAATAGTTGGACCTGGGGTCCTGTAAAGTTACTTGAGTGTTTACCTTTCTTTCTGCAATTTACTACTTGTTGCTCCGGTGAGCCTGCTTTGTCAATAGGTTAACTGGTGTGAGGAGGCGGTTCCAGTGCTTATATACCAGTGACATCACAAGTGTGAAGTTTCTCAGTCTCCAAAGCTGCTGGAGGAGGTTGACAACCCCACAGATTCCGGGACTAGACTGGAGTTCCTCCAGGAACTACATTTAGCAGGTAAGTCTAATTTAACCTTGCTTACACATTTTCTTGTTACAAATTTTCAATCTCCCCAAAGGGGGGTAATAAACGTTAAAGGAAAAAAAAATCAAGTCCATCTCATGGGGAGAAGATGATCTCAAAATCCTTAGTAAAATTGACCATCAAACATAAATCACTTTACCTAAATCAGGCTTGCCATATATTTCTTAATTCTGAGACCCATTTAACAGTGCCTAACCATTATAATGGGAGACACAAATCTACACTTGGTCCTCTGTATTCGCAGGGGATAGGTTCTCCAAAAATGCCATGAATACCGAAAACGTGAATACCAAATCATTGCTACCCATCAGCATAAAACATATTGTAGTTTTGGTAAGCTGACTTGTTTCAGAGTCATGGGTGGATAATCAAAAGCTGTCTTAAGTTTTGGGCTTCTGTCCAAGTGCCTAATACAGTTGCGCTTTTTGAAAGTGTTCAGTAATATCAAAGAAAATGCATTTAGGAAGGAGAGCTGTACTGATCTCAATATAGCCTGTATAGCTGTAATAATTATTCTTGTATCCACTGCTGAAAACCACAATACTTCCTCGAAATTAGTGAGGAAACTGAAGCAGCATCGCCTTGCTGGACCCTGTCCTGTAGCTGCACGCTGAGAATCTCAACTAGTGCGCATGTCCATAAATAGCCAAGAGGTGGCCATGAATATCGAAAATCAGGTCACTGTGTTTATTTTGCGCAAAAAATGAATCTGTGAAAACGGAATGCATGAATACCGAGGATTGAGTGTATTTAAGAATATAACCGAGTGAATTACTTCCTCTGAAGGAAAGTCTCTTTAGTTGAAATGAATCAACTAAGACATAACAGTTTCCCTGGTATGTGACAGGCCCTTTTAGGGAAACTTAGGAAGAAGCCCCCCCCCCCCCCTTTAGAGCCAGAAGTTGGCGGTTCAACTCCAGTAAAGCTCTCTAATGCAATTGAGTTGACCTGACAACATCAGAGAACACATTTATCTTCTCAGAAACAAGCAGGAAGTCAGCCCTCATATATGGGTGACATCTGCGCCAATGGAGCCTGCGCAGTAATCGCTCCCCAGCTTTCAAAGTAAGCCTTTGGGAGATATAACACACATGCATGGTCCCCTTCCTGTCTAAGGGTGCCATCTTGCCGTATCTTCTTTTTTCTGCGGAGCCCATCGGACGTGTGTCCGTTCCCCTTGGAATAAAGTTGATAGATCTTAAAATTTTGCTTTTTTTCTGATCGTGGTCTGATCCCTTCTTGCCCCCGAGTCCACTTGCCTCAGCATTGCGTTTCTTGGGTTCTTTTCTTTTTTTCTAATTTTCGTTCAATGTGGGTTCGTGCCTTTTTCTTGGCTGGGCCAAGTGAATTTGACCTTGCGGGCCGTCTTCCCCACCATGGCCTCAGTCAGTGGCTTCAAGCCATGCGACCATTGCTCACACAACATGTTGCGCACTGACCCGCATGACTGCTGCCTTCAATGCCTCGGACCGGATCATGATCCCTTGGTCTGCAGTCTCTGTAAGCAGATGGCTCCCAACACCCTTAAGACCCATCATCAGCATTGTGAGTCCATTTTCCACAAATTTGACTCAGCCCTGGAGTCGTCTGCAAGACCTCGCTCCAATTCCTCCTCCAGGACTTCGGATCCTTGTGGGGACCGAGTGGCTTCTGAGCCCCAAGGCCACAGAGACTCCAGCTGGAGCTTCACTGATGAGGGCGACCAGAAAAGCTGGAAACCCTTGAAGACTATGCTGGGAGATGAGTCGGGGCAGTGGGGAAATCCCACAGGCCCAAAACCCATAGCCCTCGACATGAGGTCAAGGGCGATGGTCAGGAGAGGCCTTCTAAATTATCCCAATGGGAGCAGTTGACATTGAGGGATCGGCCTCGGACCCACAAGGCCATCTTCATTGAGGACTCACCCTCGACAGAGCCGGTGCCAGGCCCGGTCCTCTGTGCCTGTGCCGAAGGCTGTGGAGTCATCTGGTCTCAAGGCGAGGTGATGGCCCTGGAACGCAGTTTGTCTGCCTTCTTGGCCCAGCAGCGGACTTTGATGCCCAGTTTCTCCAGGTCATCACTCCTAACCACAGTGCCCTCCATGTTGAGGGATCCCTGGAGGTTGAGATGATCTTCGAGCGCCACTGGCCTCGAGAGATCCGTCTGCATCAGTTATGATCCCAGTCCCATTCCTCGGGGCTGTGGTCTTCCCTACTCAGTGCACTTGGCTGTGAATGGCAGGCAGCCGGGGTGTCGGAGCCATTGGGGCCAAAGTGCAACCCCGAGATCCTGGGAACCCTCGACTCCAGAGTCCCCGGACACTTGCTGCCACCGGGACGTACCCTCGGACCCATCTCCCCTGGAGACGCAGCGCTAGTCCCCTCCCAAGGACATGATGGCCTTCCTTGACTTCGTGAGAAATATGGTGGAGGAAGACCCTCGTATGGAGGATCTTGAGATTCTCCAGTACAAGGCTCAGCCAAAGGAGGCACTCACAGAGCCCATTCCCTCCCCCCCAATCCTGGAATGGCTGCTTCTCCGCATGTGGAAAGCACCATCCTCGGTGCTCATCGTAAGCAGACGGCTGAACTCGTTGTACTGGGTCTACTGGAGACTTGTCTTCCAAAAAGTCCAACTGCCTCATAATTCCATGGTTGTGGAGTTGGTCATGTGTATGCTGAAGAACCAGAAGAGACACTCCTCAGTGCCCCCGGGTATGGAGGCTCGTGCCATGGATTCTATAGGCAGGAAGTGCTTCCAGGGCTCGATGCTTGTCAGCCGGATCCGGGCCTACCAGCTGTACATGGGCATGTACTTGTGGGACCCGGCAAAGGAGCTTGCCGGGTTCTCGGCTGGGCTCTTGGAGGAATCCCTCCAGGAGTCTCAGACCCTAAGTGCTCCATGCTTATTACTCGTGCAGCCTATTATTGCTTTGAGTCAGCGACCAGAATGGCTTTGCAGGCATTAATACCCAGCGCCTGGCCTTGCTACAGTCGTCTGAGTTGGAGCAGTGGGTACAGGACAAGCTGGTTGATGTCCCCTGCCAAGGAGAGAACCTTTTTGGCAAACCCATTACGGACAAGGCTGCCAAGTTGGAGTCTAAGTACTTGACAAGTACCAGGCTCTCCAAGAAGATTGCTGACCTTTTCTGAAGGAAGGCTTTGGGCAGAAAGTGCTCATTCCCGAAGAGGAGGAAGGCTTATGGAAACCCCCTGTACCCAGCTTTCCCAGCTCCCCAACAGGGCTAAGGGACAGGGGCATGGCTCGCGTAAGCCTAATGCTCCCAAGCCCCAGTCGCACCACCTGCGCAACCTGAAGGGTTTTTTTTACTCTTTGGGCATAGCTGCTCTTCCCCCCAGGAGGCACAGCCCTGAAGCACACAGGAGGTCATCTTGTACATTACACCCACAGGTGGTCGGCCATTTTGACCAATGTTTGGGCTCTCCAGGTGGTTAGGGAGGGTTACCGCCTCCATCTCCTATAGATGTGCCTCCACCATTCTTCCCGGGAGAGCCCCCCAGGACTTCCCTTCACCCCTGTTCCAGCAGGAACTCACAGGACTTTTTACAAGCAAGGCAGTGGAATTCATCCCCCTCCACCTCAGGGGCAGGGGATTCTAATCCCACTATTTCCTGGTCCCCAAAAGGACTGGAATGTTTCATCCCATTCTAGACCTACGGGACCTCAGCAGGTTCCTGGTGAGGGAGAAATTCAAGATGTTCTCCCTTGGAACATTGTTGCCATACCTCCAGCAGGGAGACTGGCTATGCCTCTTGGACTTAAAGGATGTGTACATGCACATCCTTATCCATCCCCTCCACAGGCAGTACTTTTGCTTCATGATGGGCGGATGTCATTACCAGTACAGAGTGCTCCCCTTTGGGCTGGCTGCCACCCCACGGGTATTCACCCAATGCCTGGCAGTTGTCTCAGCCCATCTCAGGCTCCAGGGGGTCTTCGGTTTCCTCTGTCCAGACAACTGGTTGGTAAAGGGCTGCACTGCTGCTGAAGTACAATAGGCGATGGGCCGCACAATCCTTCTCCTAGAGTACTTGGGGTTCGTAGTCAGCTACCCAAAGTCTCATCTCCAGCCAACTCAAAACCTGGAGTTCATAAGGGTGCAGCTGGACACGGTCCAGGCCAGGGCTTTTCTTCCAAGGGATAGGGCCCTGTGCTCCAGGTACTCGCAGAGGGCACCCAGCGCCGCCGCTTGGCATCTGCCTGACCCATGCTCCGCCTACTAGGATACATGGTTCCCACCATACACGTCACCCTAGATGCCTGCTTGCAGAGGTGGGCGCCCCGTCGGCACTCCATTCTCAGTGATCACAGGCTACAGGGCACCTGTGGGACAGGGTGACAGTCATCAGTTACCTGGCTGACTCCCTCAGCTGATGGAAACACCTCCCGCACCTGCTGGCAGGGACGCCTTTCCAGACTCCCACACTTTAAAGGATCCTCACAACGGATGCCTCAAAATTGGGGTGGGGAACCCACTGTGGCGACCTCTGCACTCAGGGCAGTTGGTTGACGCAGAGAGCCTCCAGTAAATCAACCTCCTGGAACTCCGGGTTGTTGCCTTAGCCCGCCAGGCTTTTCGCCAACACCTGCGGGACCAACCGGTACTGGTCCAGACTGACAATCAGGTGGCAGTGTTCTACATAAACAAGCAAGGGGGCATGGGGTCGCCCCCCTCCTTTGCCAGGAAGCAGGGGTATCTGCACTTATGCCAGCAACAATGGGATGCTCCTGCAGGCAATATATCTCCCGGGCCAGGGCAATTCCCTGGCGGACCGGCTCAGCTGGGTCCTCCAGCCGCATGAGTGGAGGCTAGACCTCAGAGTTTCCTACCAGTTATTCTGGCACTGGGGGCTCCCACAAATGGATCTCTTTGCCAGCCCAGCCAATACCAGGCCACCCCATTTCTGTTCTCGGCAGCCGCATCTCCCAGGGTGGTGGCATATTCCTTCCTGATCTCATGGGTGGAGGGTCTCCTTTATGCTTTCCCGCCCACGCCCTTGATTGCCAAGACCATCTTCAAGGTCCAACGTGACAGGGCCATGGTGATCCTGATAGCTCCACGATGGTCTAGGCAGCCATGGTTTCCCCTGCTTCTCCACCTGTCCATGGAACTCTGCACGCACCCCAAGTTCCTGCCCAAGGTGGTGTTCCCGTTCCACCTTAAGCAGTAGGTGGTGCTACCCACCTTATTTCAGCGGCCCCACTCCGGCAGAGTGGAGGCCATCCTTTACACACTGGACTGTAAGTGGGCGCTTTCCTTCTACCTGCAGTGCACCCAGAGCCACCGCTGAGCTTCTCAGCTCTGTCTCCTTTGACCCAAGTCGGTTGGGGACGACGGTCTCTAAACGCACCCTGTCCACCTGGGTATCAGACTGCATCGCCTTTGTCTATGAGCAGGTTGGTCTCTCAATGGAGCGTTGTGTTATGGTGCATAGCATCCGTGTCATGGCGGCCTAAGTGGCAAATCCGCGTTCCTTATCGTTCCTCCAGTTCAGTCCTCTACCTCTGCAGCTTGGAGACTGGTATGTCAGAATGATGACATCACTGGATATAGCCTGCTGCACACTCCCTTCCATCCCAGTGTGACCAGTCTCCATGCAGCAGGAGGAATTGGCGAGCCTTTGAGAGGGGCTCGCTGCAGGAACTAATAAGGAGCTAGGTGTTATTGAATAGATTTGGGTTATCTGTTTTACCTTTCTTTTATGTGGGTTTTATTTCTTAAAAAAAAAAAAAAAGGCTCTGGGCGTTCTTGCTCCCTATCTCTGTCCATGCTCTGGGGGTGCAAGTAGGGTGCCTTTTCAGAGGGGCGAGTTTGTTCCCAGCTGGTGCCACGAAGTTCTCTACCCCCGGACACTACGGGGGAGAGCCCTTCTCATTAATGCCGTGCCTGCAGGCTGCCAGTAGCTGCGTCTCAGTTTCGGTGTCTGCAGCTCGTTCATTCCGCAGTGCTCAGGGTGGCCGGCGTTCTTTTAGGCAGCGGAGTCTATCAGGCACCAGAGCAGCTGTCTTAACCGGTTGGCGTTCACTGGTTTAAGCTGCTTGAGCGAACGGCGAATCCTCCATTGCCGGTCCATGTACGGCCGTGCTTTGGTTTGGCGCCTTTTTGGTTTCCTGGTGAGACCCGCGGCGGCCATTTTGCGACCATGGGAATAGCCGCGTGCGGGCAGCCTGTCCCGAATTCACTAACACTGCTTTCCCTTTCTTTATTCAGTTTGTTGGTTTGATTTATTTTCTTTGATTTCTTTATTTTGTTTAAGTTGTTTGCTTTGTTTTATTTCGTTTTAATCAGTTCATTTCGGCCCTTTCAGCCATTCCTCAGGGAAAGGGGGGGGGGGGGCAGCGGAGAGTTACTTCCCTACAAGCAGGAGGGGTGCGAAACTCAGTTTAGTAGGGCTACAGTTGGCTGTAGATTGTGGTTAAGAAAAAAAAAAGAATAAATAAATAAATACATTAATAAAAGCAAGTCAAAGACACGGTAAGCCGCTGAAACTCTGTCTGGTTTGTCTTATGGCTGCCAGATCTCAGTGTGTGGTATGTGGCACTAGGAGAGGCAAAGTAGCTGAGACTGGCGTGTGCCGGGCCTGTGCCACCCTCTCCTCTGCAGTGGAGCAGCAGATGGGGGTCTAAGGACTCTCCAGAGGCGCAGGGGCTGTCTTCAGGGGAGGGGGAGGTCTCCCCGCGGCCTCAGGCGCTCGGGTCAGTGATAGAGGAGATGGCAGGACCCTCTGGCGCCGCGCTGGCGGTCCAGGCGTCAAAGCTCGGGGAGTTCAGTCCTGAGTTTGTTTTGCTCATGCATCAGGCCTTTTGTCTACGTCGCCTGGGCAAGGTGTCAGAGGCCGGCGCGTTAAAGTCTCCAGCTCTGCAGCTGGATGCGGTCGCTGCGTTAGGCGATGAACCTCCGGCGCCTAAGCGAGTCCGGACCACGGACCAGACTTTGGCAGAGAGTGAGTGGCCAGACGCACAGGATCCGGATTGGGATCAGGAGCTGGGTGCGCAAGATCTGGAGGAAGGAGAAATTCTCGAACCCGAAGATCAGGCTAAGATAATTAGGGTCTTCCGCAGAGAAGAGCTGCCGGCCTTAATCACTGAGACATTGCAGATGTTGAATCTTGCTCCGCCAGTGCCGGTGGAAGAAGAGGTTGAGGACCTGGTCATTGAGGCGGTGCGGCAGTCACAGGTGGTGTTTCCGGTACACAGAGTGGTGAACCAGATGATTCAGAAAGAGTGGGATAAGCCTGAAGCAGGTCTACGAGGCATTCAGACACTCAATAGGCTGTATCCCCTGGCCGATAAGGATAAAGAAAAGTTCTGGGCACCGAGGGTGGACGCAGTGGTGTCGGCGGTTGCTAAAAAGACTACCATTCCGGTGGAAGGTGGTGCAGCCTTGAAGGACGCACAGGACCGTAAGGTGGACGGTTTGCTGAAGCAGACCTTTGAGGCGGATTCCCTTTCTCTGCAAGCGTCCATCTGCGGTGCTTGGGTGGCCCGGGCATGCCTGCGATGGGTCCAACGACTGCGCCAGTCTTCGCACTTGGATAGCGAGGAGGTGAAGGAGCTGGATCGTTTGGAGTCCGGAGCAGCTTATTTAGCAGATGTGCATTACGACTTGATAAGGACGTTGGCAAATAGTACGGCATCTGTGGTGGCCGCCCGTCGGTCGGTGTGGTTACGGAATTGGGCGGCAGACGGATCCTCTAAATCCCATCTTGGTAAGCTTCCCTTCAAGGGGGGTTTGCTGTTTGGTGAAGATTTGGATAAGTTGGTGAAGGACCTGGGCGAGTCCAAGGCGGGTAGGCTCCCGGAGGATAAGCTGAAACCAGGAAAGTCTACTTCGGGGTTTCGGGGCCAGTTTCGGGATTTCCGCAGATTTCGTTCGATGCGGTTCACTGGTTTCCAGAGAGGCCGGTACCCAGCTCGGACCCAGGGATTTCGGGGGTTTTGAGGGCCGTCCAGGGGGTTCTCCTCAACCCCGGCGTCTGCGTCTCGTAAGCCACAATGAGGCGAGGCGAGGCGGGTCCCGGCGGAAGGGCCCCCCCATAGGCGGGCGGCTTCGGGAGTTTCTTTCCGCTTGGACCCACATCACTTCAGACCAGTGGGTGTTAGAGATAATTCAACACAGCTATGCTCTGGAGCTGGCTCGTCCGGTGAGGGATTCCTTTGTCATGTCGCCTTGCAGAGGACCCAAGAAAACGGCAGAAGTTTGCATAACCTTAGAAAACCTGCTTCGGTTGGGGGCGGTGGTGCAGGTGCCCAAAGGCGAATGCGGCACGGGTCGGTACTCGATCTATTTCGTAGTCCCAAAAAAGGGCGGTACGTTGCGACTCATCTTAGACTTAAAGGTCGTAAATCGGTGCTTACGGGTACCGCATTTCCGGATGGAAACGTTGAGATCGGTTATAGTGGCTGTGCGTCGCGGAGAATTCTTGACATCTCTGGATCTTTCGGAGGCGTATTTGCACATACCCATCCGGGAGGCTCATCAAAAATTTCTGAGGTTCGCTCTTCCTTGGGGGCATTATCAATTCAAAGCCTTACCTTTCGGTCTGGCGACGGTGCCACGGACCTTTACCAAAATCATGGTGGTGGTGCCGGCGGCCTTGCGCAAAGAGGGGATTCTGGTTCATCCTTATTTGGACGATTGGCTAATTCGTGCCAAGTCCAAGGACGAGAGTGTGCGAGTGACGGACAGGGTGGTGACGTTCTTGCAAAGTCTTGGTTGGGTAGTAAACCCGACGAAGAGTCATCTGGAGCCCACTCAGGACCTCGAGTACCTCGGGGTCTGGTTCAACACGAGGACAGGTCAGATCTTCCTTCCCTTCAAGCGAGCCGAGGCCTTTGAGGGCTTTGGTGCGGAGGTTCAGGGCGGTGCCAGCTCCGTCGGCCTGGGATTCCCTCCGTGTTCTGGGCACAATGGCTGCGACGTTGGAAGCAGTGCCTTGGGCCAAGGTGCATATGCGACCTCTGCAAAGGGCACTTCTGCGCCGATGGTCGCATCAGTCCGATTCTCTGAGCAAGCGGCTTCCTTGTCCGTTCAAAGTTCGGCAGTCTCTCCGCTGGTGGCTGCTCCGGTCGTCTCTGGCGGCCGGAATGCCGCTGGAGCAGCCGGAGTGGCTTCCGTTGTTGACAGACGCCAGCCTGGTGGGCTGGGGAGCCCACTACGAGTCCCGGTTTGCGCAGGGCCTTTGGTCGCCCTAGGAAACCTCCTGGTCGATAAATCGTCTGGAGCTCCGAGCTGTGTTCTGGGCCCTCCAGGCATTCGAGGAGGTGGTGCGGGGTCGGCCCGTGCGCGTTCTCTCCGACAATTCGGCGACTGTCGTGTACATCAACCGTCAGGGCGGCACGGGGAGTGCCACGATGGAGGAAGAGGCGGACGCGTTGTTCGCTTGGATAGAGGTTCGGTTGAGTGCGATCTCGGCAGCGCACATTGCGGGAAAGGACAATGTGACGGCGGACTTCCTCAGCAGGGTTCAGGTGGACACAGGAGAATGGGAGTTACACCCCGACATCTTCCAGCAGATAATAGCGCGTTGGGGAACTCCAGTAATGGATCTGATGGCGGCGTTCCAGTCGGCAAAAGTCAGCCGGTTCTTCAGCAGAAGATGGGAAAGGATGTCGGAGGGAATAGACGCATTGTTACATCCGTGGCCAGTCGATGGTCTTCTCTATGTCTTTCCCCTGTGGGCTCTGATAGGCCGGGTGGTTCAGAAGATCGGGGCTCACCCAGGAAAGGTACTCTTGGTGGCGCCCGACTGGCCGAGATGTCCATGGTATGCAGATCTGGTCTGGCTTCTGGACGGGCGGCCTTCGCGGCTCCCGGAGCGGGCAGATCTCTTGTTTCAGGGGCCTCTATTCATGCCTCAGGTGGATCAATTCTCGCTTACGGTATGGCCCTTGAGAGGGCTAAGCTAAAGAAGAAAGACTACTCGTCGGCGGTCGTGTCGACTTTGCTTAAGGCATGGAAGCAGTCCACTTTGTTGGCATATGTGCGTGTCTGGCGGATATTTGAGGATTGGTGTTCGCGGCATCAGGCTCGCGCGGCCACGGTTACTGTCCCTCTGGTGTTGGAGTTTATTTATTTTATTTATTTATTTAACAGTTTTTATATTCCGCACTCTTCATCATCAGCGCGGTTTACATTTTAACAAATTGTACTTAAGCATGAACATATGTTAAGTTTACAGATAACAGGGAATGAACATGGATAACTGGGGTTAAATAAATAACAAGAATTCAAACTATTTACAGCAAAATATCATATGTTTATGGTTCTAAAGCTTGGGGATCTAAGACTGTTTGATATGGGGTGAGAAATGAAGTTAGGGGTTTACTTGACTAACCATGATCATTGGTTCGTGTTGGGAGGGAATGGCTTGGGGAGTTCATACTCTGAGGGAAGTGTTGTAGGAAGAGGTGTGTTTTTAGAGCTTTTCTAAATTGTGAGAGGTCTTTTTGTGATCTGATGTTGGGTGGCAGCATGTTCCAACATCTAGGGGTGAAGGATGAGAATGCTCTTGTGGTAGTTTTCTGGTTGATTTTTGCTAGGTATTCTGGGATCATTAGTGTGTTTTCTGTTGCGGAGCGTCGGGATCTGGAGCTTTGTGGGTGATGCAGGAGGTCAGATAATGAAGATGATGAGATTTGGTGAACTGCCTTGAAAGTAATGAGGAGGGCTTTGTATAAAATCCTATATGATATCGGGAGCCAGTGAAGTTCAAATAGGATGGGAGTGATACGATGACTCCTTGGGGCTCCGTGTAGAACTCTGGCAGCCGTATTCATGGCCAATTGTAGTGGATTAAGCGTACTCTTGGGTAGGCCCTGTAACACAATATTTGCGTAGTCGAAGTGTGGGGTGACCAACGCTTGGAAGGTTGTTCGGAAGTCGTGTGGATCAAGCATTGGTCTGAGGTGTCGTAGAATTCTGATCTTGTGATAGATGGCTTTAACTGTATTTTTTATATGTTCTTTGAACTCAAGTCGCTGGTCGAGTATAACGCCTAGGTAACGTATTGTTGATTTGAGTGGTAAATCGGCATCTCTTGTTCTTAGAGTTGGTGGGGGAAAGAAGTCTTTGTTCCTTGTTACAATCAAAACTTCCGTTTTTTTAAAGTTAATTCGGAGGTTTTGTGAGAGCAGCCAGTCTGAGATTGCATTGAAGCAGGTAGTTATTGTGGTATAGTCAGGTTTCAATACGTTGACTGGTGTGAATAGTAGCACATCATCTGCGTAGATGAGGCAAGATATTCCAAATGACCGGGCGATGTTACAGATGGGCTGCATATAGATGTTAAATAGCAGGGCCGAGAGGGAGGAACCTTGTGGTACACCTTGCTTCTGTTGGAAAGGCATAGATGTATTGTCACCCGTCCAGACCTGCTGCCAGCGGTCTTCAAGGTAAGATTTGCACCACTTCCATGCAATTCCTTGAATCCCTTTTTCATGTAGTCGGTTAAGCAGCTTAACATGGTCAACAGAATCGAAAGCTGCTGCAATGTCTAGGAAGATCATTGCAACTCCATTTCTGATGTTGTCTGTTGTAGTAATTAGCGTGTTCATTAGAGAAGTTAGAAGGTTTTCAATTCCGTGGGATTCTCTGAAGCCATGCTGATTTGGGTCGAGTGGAGCTTCGGAGTCAATGTGTTGTTGAATTTGCCTTAGAGTGACTTTTTCTAGTATCTTGGCTAGTAAAGGGATACTTGATATTAGGCGGTAGGAGTCTTCTTTTTTTGGGTCGAGTTTATTGTTTTTCAGTAGTGGACGAATGGAGGTCTGTTTGAGGGCTGTTGGGAATATCCCTGTGCTAAGTGACTGGTCAGCTATGGCAGCTATGTAAGGGCTGAGTTCTGTTCTTAGTGATTTGATCCAGTGGGCTGGACATAGATCGTTGGGGGCAGTGGTGGCATTGATGGAGGTTATGAGTTCTTCGATTGCCTTAGGGGTTGGGGATGAGAATTTATTAAGTATGAACTGGACGTTGGAGGTTTGTGTGGGTTCGCTTGTGATTATAGTTGAGATCTTGATCATCTTGGATTGAATATATGCAGGACGGTTTTCTTAAGGGGCTTGCAGCTAGTTCCTTGCGTGTCCAGTTGGCGGCACTTTCATGCTATTGAGGCAAGATCAACGGAGTGTCTCTGGGGACTCATCCTGATGTGAGCCGCTTTCTGAAAGCGGTGTCGAGGTTGCGGCCTGTGCGGAGAAAGTGGGTTCCGCCGTGGGATCTCAGCCTCATTTTGGTGGCCTTATCCAAACCTCCCTTAGAGCCGTTGCGTCAGGCTTCGTTGAAGGATTTGACGTTGAAGGCAGTGTTTCTGGTGGCGATTTGTTTGGCCAGGCGCATTTCGTAATTGCAAGCGTTGTCGTGTCGAGAGCCATTTTTATCCTTTACTAAAGAAAAAGTGGTTTTGCGTACGGTTCCGTCCTTTTTGCCTAAGGTGATGTCCCCATTCCATGTGAATCAGGCGGTTTCTTTGCTTGTTCTGGGATCATTGGAGGGCGGTGAATCGGATCGCAGCCTTCGGTGCTTAGATGTCTAGAGAGTGTTGCGACAGTATCTGCGAGTGACGGACTCTTTCCGTAAGTCGGATCGGTTGTTTGTGTTGTTCGGAGGTGTGCGCAAAGGGGAGGCTGCAGCTAAGGCTTCCATTGCGTGGTGGATTCGGGAGACGATTGCTTCCGCTTACTTGCTTCAAGGTCGTGCGGTGCCGGTGGGGTTGCGGGCGCATTCCACCAGGGCGCAAGTGTGTTCATGGGCGGAGCACAGTTTGGTTCCGCCAGGGGACATTTGTAGAGCGGCAACTTGGGCGTCGCTCCATTCATTTAGTAAACATTACCGGCTGGACATTGTGGCAGCCGCTGATGCCCGTTTCAGGGCGGCGGTTCTGTCGGCTGGCTGGAAGGGTCCCTCCCAATGATTACTGCTCTGGTACATCCCAGAGGTAGAGGACTGAACTGGAGGAACGATAAGGAAATGATAATTACACTTACCTGGTAATTGTAGTTCCTTGAGTGACGACAGTTCAGTCCTCCTTCCCACCCAGTTTTTCAAGAAGGACCCGGGATGCCTAGCAAGATGAAGGATGGTACAGGTAGGTCTCCATTCTGTCTACTTGAATGTCTTTGCCCTCTCTCTCTCTTTCTTTATGGCGGGGCAGGGGGTAAGAAAGCCTTGCCGGAAGGGGTATGTGTTAATGATCAGGTTAGATTTTTTGTATATAATTCTTGTTTGCTACTTATTTGTTGCTCCATTGAGTCTGCTTTGTTAGTAGTTCACACTGGGATGGAAGGGAGTGTGCAGCAGGCTATATCCAGTGATGTCATCATTCTGACATACCAGTCTCCAAGCTGCAGGAGGAGATTGACAACCCAGAGGTAGAGGACTGAACTGTCGTCACTCAAGGAACTACAATTACCAGGTAAGTGTAATTATCATTTCCATTCCCTTGTCGGAAATCTGCCATTCTGACCACCGGTCCCTCCACAGCAAGGTGGAGCCAATCCTTGAGTGCCACCAGCCTCAAAACGCTCCTGGGGCCCAGTCCTGGTCGGGACTAAGGACTTCTCCACAAAGCGCACCCAACTTGGGGCGTCGGGGTTCCATTCCGAGGCCCAGAGAATCTTTGAGGTCTTCTCAGACTTTGGGTCCAACTGGGAGACCAAGGATGACGAATTCCCAGATACCCGACTCCACAGGTAAGTGCCCTTGGACTCTTCCCCCCTGGAGACCCGGCACTGGTCCCCATCCGAGGACCTGGCCTTCGTGAGGGACATGGCAAAGGCTCCTGCCTTCACCGCGGAGTCTGAGGAGGAGTCTCTGGTGGAGGACCTCGAGATCCTCCAGTACGAGACTCCCCCCAAAGAGATCCTCATAGGTCAATTCTCGCAATCCTGGAGCGGCTGCTTTTTCAAATGTGGGAGACCCCGGCCTTGGTTCCCATCATGAGCAGGTGGCTGGACTCGATGTACCAGGTCCGCTGGAGGCCTGGTTTCCAGAAAGCTCAACTGCCCCATAACTCCGTGGTGGTAGAGTCGGCCATGCGGAGGCTTAAGAGCCAGAAAACGGACTCCACGGTGTCCCCGGGTAGGGAGGTATGTGCCATGGATGCCCTGGGTAGGAAATGCTTCTAGGGCTCGATGCTGGTCAGCTGGATCTGGTCCTAACAGCTGTACATGGGCATGTACTTGTAGGACACAGCGAAGGAGCTCGCTGTGTTTGTGACTGCTCTCTCTGAGGAACCTCTTCAGCAGTTCCAGACCTTGGTCTCTACAGTCAAGTGTCCAGGTTTATGACTCGAGCTGGAGCAGTGGGTACAGGACAAGTTTATCGATGTCCCTTGCCAGGGAGAGAACCTCTTTTGCAAACTCATGACAGAAAAGGCCGCCAAGCTGGAGTCCGAGTTCATGACCAGGGACCATGCTCTCCAAGAAGACAACTGACCCTTCCCAATAGAAGGCTTCGGTGAAAAAGTCCTTTCACCCAAAAAAGAGAAAGGCTTACAGAAACTACCCTCTGCCTTCCAGCTCCCCAGCAGGACAAGGGACAAGGGCATGGCCCTTGTAGGTCTAAGGCCCCCAAGCCCTAGCCACGCCTTGGGTGCAACCTGGGGTGGGTGGGGTTTGACTCCTGGGGCATAGCCTCTCTTCCCCCGGGAGGGCCTGCCCCACAGCACACCAGGGGGTGTTGGATGTTTTTTGCTGATCGTTGGCCTGCCATCATCACAGACAGGTGGGCTTTGTAGGTGGTGAAGGAGTGGTACCCACTCTACCTCAGACGCCCCCCACCATTCTCTCCAGGAGAGCTCCCAATGCATCCCCTTCACTGGGACCTGCTTCAGCAGGAACTCGCAAACCTTATGGTAGACAAGGTGGTGGAACTCGTCCCCCTCAAACTAAGAGGCAAAGGGTTAAGAACATAAGATATGCCATGCGTACCTAGCAGTTTCCCCAAGGGACACAGGTTCCACAATGCTTGTATTGGTTCAAGCATTGATATCCTGGGTCCCTTCTTAATAATGGTTTATGGACCTTTCCTCCAGGAACTTGTCCAAACCTTTTTAAACCCAGCTACACTAACAGCCTTTACTAATCCTCCGATAACAAATTCCAGAGTTTGATTACACGTTGAGTGAAAAAATATTTTCTTTTATTAGTCTTAAATAGTTTACCCTATAGCTTCATTGCATGCCCTCTAGTCTTTCTATATTCTACTCCTGTTACTTCCTGGTGCCCAAAAGGAGCGGGTGATTTCAGCATATCATAGACCTGCGAGACCTCAATAGGTTCCTGGTGAGGGAGAAATTCAAGATGCTCTCCCTTGGAACATTACTGCCATACCTCTGGCAAGGAGAATGGCTGTGCTCCTTGGATCTAAAGGATACCTACACACACATCCTTATCTACCCCCTTCACAGGTATTACCTCCGCTTCATGGTGGGAGGCTGCCACTATTAATACAGGGTTCTCCACCCCGGTCTGGCCTCCACCCCGGTCTGGCCTCCACCCCAGTCTGGCCTCCACCAAGTGTTTGGCAGTGGTCACCGCCTTCCTACGTCTCCAGGGGGTGTTCATTTTCCCATACCTGGACGAATGGCTCATAAAGGGTGGCACCACTGCAGAAGCCATCAGATGACGGCCCACACCATTCTCATTCTGGAACATTTGGGGTTTGTTATAAACTACCCAAAGTCCCTGCTCCATCTGACATAAGGCCTGGAGTTCACAGGGGCAATGTTGGACACCGTCCAGGCCAAGGCTTTCCTTCCTCCGGACAGTGCCCCATGCCTCAAGGCGCTCGCAGGGCACATCCAGGGCCAACCCTTGGTCTCTGCCCGCCTCATGCTTCACCTTCTGGGCCACATGGCATCCACAGTGCATGTCACCCCAGATGCTCGCCTGTACATGCGGCTGGCCCATTGGGCTCTCAGCTCCCAGTGGTCCCAGGCAACGGGGCGCTTACAGGACAGAGTGGTCATGACCCGCTCTCTGGCCAACTTCTTAGACTTGTGGCCACAGCTCCAGCACCTGCAGGCCGTAATGCCCTTCTAGGCCCCCTCCCCTCATATGATCTTCATGACGGATGCCTCCAAACTGAGTTGGGGAGCCCATTGTGACAATCTCCGCATGCAGGACAGCTGGTCACAGGAGGAGAACGTCCAGCAGATTAACCTCCTGGAGTTCCGAGCGATAGCGCTCGCCCTCTGGACTTTCCATTACCACTTTCAACATCAAATGGTCCTGATCCAGACAGACAACCAGGTGGTGATGTTTTACATAAAGAAGCAGGGAGGGACAGACTTGTTACTCCTGTGCCAAGAGGCAGTGAGCCTTTGCTCCTTCACCAGCAGCAGTGGAATGCTCCTGCAGGCAGCCTACCTCCTGGGCCAGGGCAATGTCCTAGTGGACAGGCTCTGCCGAGTCCTCCAGCCACATGAGTAGAGGCTGGACCCCAAGGTGGCCAGCCGACTATTTAGTCTATGAGGTCTCCCGCAGGTGGACCTCTTTGTGAGTCCGGCCAATGCCCAGCTAGCTCACTTTTGCTCCAGGCAGCCACATCCCTTGCGAGTGGTGGTGGATGCGTCCCTCATCCTGTAGACAGAAGGCTTCTTCTACACCTTTCCACCTACGCCACTGATTGCCAAGACCCTGTTCAAGGTCCAACTCGACAGAGCCACAGTGATACTGGTGGGCTCGGCAGCTGTGGCTCCAGCTGCTCCTCTGTCTGTCCCAGGTGACCCTGGTATTCAACAGATCCTTGGAAACAGGAGAGGTTCCTCAGGACTGGAGAATGGCTGATGTCGTACCTCTACACAAAAGTGGTGACAGGGAAGAAGTGTCTAACTACAGACCTCGGTGGCGGGAAAAGTAATGGAGGCGCTCCTGAAAGAACGAATAGTGAACTTCCTCAAAACCAACAGGTTGCAAGATCCGAGGCAACATGGTTTTACTGAAGGACGGTCTTGCCAAACAAATCTGATTGACTTCTTTGACTGGGTGACCAAGGAACTAGATCAGTGGCATGCAACGGATGTCATCTACCTGGATTTCAGCAAAGCCTTTGATACTGTTCCTCATAGGAGGCTTGTCAATAAACTCAGTAACTTGGGGATGGGTACCAAGATGGTAAACTGGATTAGAAATTGGTTGACTGACAGACAACAGAAGGTGATGGTACATGGAGCTCACTCGGATGAAAGGAAGGTGATTAGTGGGTGCCCCAGAGTTAGGTCCTGGGCCCGGCACTGTTCAGTGTATTTGTGAGTGATATTGCTGAAGGACTGAATGGAAAAGTCTGTCTTTTTGTAGATGACACAAAAATTTGCAACAGAGTGGACTCCCCTGAGGGAGTGGATAACATAAGGAACGATCTACAAAAGCTGGAAGAATGCTGCAATGCTTGGCAATTAAGATTTAATGCAAAAAAGTGCAGTGTCATGCACTTAGGTAGCAGAAATCCAAGGGAAATGTACGCAATAGGGGGCGAGAGGTTGGTGTACATGGTTCAGGAGAAAAACCTTGGTGTGATTATCTCTGTTGATCTCAAGGTGGCAAAACAGTGCGACAAGGCGGTGGCAAAAGCCAGGAGGATGTTGGGCTGCATACAAAGAGGGATTGCCAGCAGAAAGGAAGAGGTACTTATGCCACTCGACACGTCGCTGGTGAGGCCTCGCCTGGAATACTGTGTTCAGTTTTGGAGACCATATCTTGCAAAAGATGTAAAAAGACTGGAAACTGTTCAGAGGAAGGTGACCAAAATGATTTGGAGCCTGCGTAAGAAACCTTATGAGAAGAGCCTTGAAGACCTAAATATGTACACTTTGGAGGAGAGGAGGGATAGAGGAGATATGATTCAGACCTTTAAATACTTAAAGAGGAACGATGAACAAACCAACCTCTTCCAAAGACAGGGAAGCTGCAAAACTAGAGGGCATAACATGAAGCTGCAAGGTGGAAAATTGAAAGGCAATGTCAGGAAATATTTTATCTCCAGGAACAAGCAGGAATAAGTCTTCACATATGGGTATGTCGGTACCGACGGAGCCTGCGCGGGAATGCTCCCCAGCTTCCCAGAATGAAAGCTTTTGGGGCATCCCACAGCGCATGCACGCTGCCTTCCCGCCTTTCCTACCAACTCTCCTCAGTTCTTCTTTTCCGCGGAGCCAGCAGGTCGTGTTCCTGTCACCGCTGAAGAAGTTCTTTATTTTAATTTATTTCTTTGGTCGTGTGTCTGCCTTCCCCGACGCCGGACCGGTACCGCCGGTCTTTTCTTTTCTTTAAAAAAAAAAACAAAAAAAACCTATCTTTTTTCCTCACTTGGTGTATTTTCTTCTTAGGCCTCCAGGCCCACAAGAAACTTTCCCTCATGGAAAAACCAGCCTCCGGCTTCAAAAAATGCACTAAGTGTAGCGGTACAATTTCTGTTACAGATACCCATGAATGGTGTTTTAAATGTTTGGGGCCTGAACACTCCATCCCGGATTGCCAGTCCTGTTCTCTAATGTCTAAACGAGGGTTACAGAACCGGGCAGCCAAGCTCCATGTGCTGTTTCCCACGGATGCACCGCCGGTAGCATCGACATCTTCCAGGTCTTCCTCTCCTGATGGATCTCAGGTAACCAAACATACTTTTAGCAGGTCCTCGAAGGGCAAATCTCCCTCTAAGCATCGAGATGCCTCCGGGCTTGCCCTTGAGGATCCTGCCCCAGCCAAACAACCCCGGCGGGAAGCTCCGGCTTCCAAAGCTCCTCCTATGGGGTTACAGGTTGACATCGATGGCACGGCCTCGACCGATCACCTGTTAGACTGCTCTGGGGTACCGGCACAATCTCCCGGTACCGACATCCAGGCAGTCGTGGCGTCCATGGATCACACTGTGCAATCCATGCAGCAGGCTATACTGGCTTTCATCAAGGCTGCGACGCCGTCGGTACCACAACAAGCTCTGTTGTCGGTACCGGCGCCGGTACCGGTACCAAGTTCGATACCGGTACCGGCTGTATCGACATCGGCCAGGATACCGATTCCAGCTCCCTGTCCTGGGCTCTTTCTCGGTACCGACCCGGTACCGGGGACACCCGATGTCGGTACCGATCGATACGCCTATCGATCTTTAGAATCGAGCAGATGATACTTCGATTCTTCTGATGATTCTGAGTCATCGGATGAGTCCCCTGAAGTATCTGTCACCCTTCCTGAGGAGCCTTCTTCTCCAAAAAGGAGAATGTCTCCTCCAGAGGTTTTGTCCTTTCAAGACTTCATAATAGAAGTAGCTAAAGGACTCTCTATTTCAGTAACCTCTGAAAAAGAACCTAGAGCAAAAAAATGTGATATTTTGGGATACTCTAAGGTTCCCAGAGAGGCTTTCACCTTGCCAATTCATGAAATTCTTCAAGAACATTTGATTGAATTGTGGGAGACTCCTCTCACCCTTTCTCCTCATTCTCGTAGATTGGACACTATGTACCGTGTCCCTCCTTCTCCTGGATTTCAAAAAACTCAGCTTCCTCACCACTCCATTGTGGTGCAGTTAGCTATGAAGAGGATAAAGAGTACCAAAAGACACTCTTCTACTCCCCCAGGAAGAGAATGCAGGACCTTGGATGCTTTTGGTAGGAAAATCTTCCAAGCTAGCATGCTTATTGCCAGAATCAATTCATACAGCCTTTATATGGGTATGTTTCTGAAGGAGGTTGCAGAAAAACTGCACAACTTTCTCTCTTTTATTCCAGAGGATAAAAGGGATGAGTTCCTTCTATGGCTTAAGCATACTCAAGACATTTCAAAGTTTTCCAACAGGGCAGCCTTTGATTCTTTTGAAGGTGCCAGCAGAGCCTCAGGCATTGCTATAGCTGCTCGTAGAATTGCTTGGCTCCAGGCTTCTGATCTAGAACCCTGGGTTCAAGATGGTTTAGGAAATCTGCCCTGTACAGGTGAAAATCTATTTGGCAAAGAGTGGCAAATTAAAGCCACTCAAATGACGCAGAAAATGCTGCTCTGGATAGACTTTCTAAGTCTACCTCCACTCCGGCAAGAAGAAATCTTTTAAAAAGCCTTTTTACAAGAAGGGCAGATTTCCTTCCACTTCTGGTCAACAATCTTCTACAGGTCGCTTTGCTACTAAGCGTCAGCAACCTAAACAGGCCAGGCCTAAACCTGCAGGGGCTGCTGCAACCCAACAGTCCCAAGCCCCTGAGGGTTTTTGACTTGATACTAGAGAACTTAACCTTTCTGGCTCTACAACAGCCAGAACCTCTCACCATTCCAGGAAGGTTAGCTCATTTTGCTCCCAGATGGGAGCAAATCACATCAGAGCAGTGGACCCTCTCCATCATCAGAGAGGGCTACAAACTTCATTTCTCAGACCTTCCTCCCTTCACCATGGTGAGACATTTCAATTCTCCCACATCTCTCCTCGACCTTCTGGATCAGGAGGTAAACCACCCTTCTGGCCCAGAGGGCCATAGAAGAAGTTCCTCTTCTTCAACAGGGGTCAGGGTTTTACTCCCCCTACTTTCTCAATCCAAAGAAAACAGGGGGATACAGACCCATTCTAGATCTCAGAGAATTGAACAAATTTCTATGCAAGGAGAAGTTCAAGATGCTTTCTCTAGGCACTCTCCTTCCATACCTACAGAGTCAGGATTGGCTTTGTTCTCTAGATCTCAAGGATGCGTACACTCATGTCCTCATCCATCCATCTCACAGAAAATTCCTACGTTTTCTGTTCCAGGGAAAGCATTACCAATACAGAGTGCTTCCTTTCGGTCTAGCCTCTGCTCCAAGAGTGTTCACCAAATGCATGGCAATAGTTGCTGCATTTCTACGCACTCTGGGAATATTTGTCTTCCCATACCTGGACGACTGGCTCATCCGAGCTCCAACCCAGTGAGAGGCTCAGATCTCCCTGGACCGCACCAGGCGCATTCTGCAATACCTGGGACTTGTGGTAAACCTCCCAAAGTCTCAACTCACCCCTACTCAGTCCCTAGAATTCTTAGGGGCCTGGTTGGACACTACTATTGCAAGAGCCTATCTTCCCCAGGCTCTTTGCCAACGTCTAGTGCAGTTAGCCTCCCAGATTCAGTCAAAGAGCCACTTAACTGCCCGGGAGATGCTGCAACTACTAGGCCACATGGCTTCCACAGTACATGTGGTGCCCTATGCTCGCCTACACATGAGAGCAGCTCAATGGACTTTGTCCACCCAGTGGACTCAAGCTTCAGGAGCTCTCTCAGACCAAATAGTAAACTCCAAACGTCTCTTTTGGTCTCTCCAATGGTGGATGTCCACTCAAAATCTGTTGCTGGGGTCCCCCTTCCAACCTTTGTTGCCCCAAGCAATCCTCAGAACAGATACCTCCCAAACAGGTTGGGGAGCTCATCTACAGGACCTCTCCACCCAAGGCACTTGGTCCCCACAAGAGACCTCTCTTCATATCAACCTCTTGGAACTTCGAGCAGTGTTCCTAGCTCTCATGGTCTTTCATACCCTCCTCAGCTACCAGACAGTCCTCATTCAAATGGACAATCAGGTAGCCATGTTTTACATAAACAAGCAAGGAGGAACTGGCTCTCTGTCGCTTTGCAACAAAGTTCTAAGATTATGGGCCTTCGCCAGAGAGCATCAAATCCATCTCCTAGCAGTATACCTCCCAGGAATTCAAAACTCTTGGGCAGACAGACTCAGTCGAGTTCTGCTTCCACACGAATGGTCCCTGCACATGGATCAGGTACTCAGAATCTTCCAGGAATGGGGAACCCCGGACATAGACCTATTTGCAAGTCCGTGGAATGCCAAACTTCCCCGGTTCTGTTCCAGAATTCCGTGTCAGGGAGTTCAGGCCAAGGATGCCTTCCTCCTTCATTGGGGTCAGGACTTCCTGTATGCCTTTCCACCCATTCCTTTGATTCCCAAGACTCTGTTCAAACTTCAGAGGGATCAAGGATCTATGATCCTCATAGCTCCACGCTGGCCACGCCAAGTGTGGTACCCTCTACTTCTGCATCTCTCCCAAGCCCCCTCCCTGGACTTGGGAGCTGCTCCAGACCTTCTTTCTCAAGAGGAGGGAACTTTGTGGCATCCAAACCCCAAGTCCCTTCACCTCAGAGCTTGGTTACTGAAGGCCTAGACTTTCAAGAATTCAATCTTTCGCAGCAAGTGAGAGATATCCTCCATGCTTCCAGGAAACCTTCCACTAGGCGTTCCTATGCTTTTAAATGGAAAAGATTTTCCATTTGGTGTGCTCAACAGGGTCTTGATCCTCTGGCACTTCCTGTGAGTTCTCTATTAGAATATCTCCTGCATCTTTCCAATGCAGGCCTTAAGACGAATTCAGTAAGGGTCCATTTAAGTGCTATTGCAGCATCCCTTAAGCCTATCATTGGACAACCTGTTTCCTCTCATCCTCTTATTGCAAGATTTATGAGAGGCCTAACTTTAAGTAAACCTCCCATTCGACCTTCTCCGGTGGCATGGGACTTAAATTTGGTTCTTGGTCAGCTTATGAAGCCACCTTTTGAACCCTTAGCCACTACATCCTTGTAATTTCTTTCCTGGAAGGTTATTTTCCTTATTGCAATCACTTCTGCTCGCTGCATCAGTGAACTGCAGGCCTTAGTGGCTAATCCACCTTATACAAGGTTCCATCATGATAAGGTAGTCCTTAGGACAAATCCTCACTTTATGCCTAAAGTGGTCTCACCTTTTCATCTTAATCAAGAGGTATATTTACCTGTCTTTTTTCCAGCTCCTCATGCATCCACTGCAGAGAGGAACCTTCATACTCTAGATTGTAAAAGAGCTCTTGCTTTTTACTTACACAGGACACAGCAACATAGAAAGTCTTCCCAACTTTTTGTTGCTTTTGATCCTTCTCATTTAGGACTTCCAGTCTCTAAAAGAACACTGTCCAATTGGATTGCTCAGTGTATTTTTTTGCTTACCAGAATAAGAACCTTTCTCTGGAGGGCCATGTCACAGCTCACAATGTGAGGGCCATGGCCACCTCTATGGCTCATCTTCATTCTGTGTCCATCGACCAGATCTGTCGAGCAGCCACCTGGGCCTCGGTTCATACCTTCACAGCCCATTACTGTTTGGACAAGGACTCCCGCCGGGATGCCTTGTTTGGTCAGGCTGTCCTCAAACACCTGTTCCATTCTTGAACAACTCCTGCCCTCCTTCCCTGAATGGATGCCTGAGATCCATAGGAAGATGAGGAACCCTTCAGGGTCTCATACCCTTGGGGATCTCCCAGGCATCTTAGCTAGGGAGTCCCCATATGTGAGGACTTATTCCTGCTTGTTCCTGGAGATAGCACAGTTACTTACCTGTAACAGGTGATCTCTGGGAACAGCAGGAATTAGTCCTCACAACCCTCCCACCTCCCCTAGGAGTTGTATCTCTCTTTGTCTTTCCTTTCCTCTCTCTCTCTATTGTCTCAGCTTTAAACTTGAACTGAGGAGAGTTGGTAGGAAAGGCGGGAAGGCAGCGCGCATGCGCTGTGGGATGCCCCAAAAGCTTTCATTCTGGGAAGCTGGGGAGCATTCCCGCGCAGGCTCTGTCGGTACCGACGTACCCATATGTGAGGACTAATTCCTGCTGTTCAAAGAGATCACCTGTTACAGGTAAGTAACTGTGCTTTCACTGAAAGGGTGGTGGATGTTTGGAATGCTCTCCCGATGGAAGTGGTGGGGGCAAACACGGTGACGGAATTTAAAACAGCTTGGGAGAAGCACAGCGGATCCCTTCACAGCAACAGGATAAAAACAAAATAAATTGAACCATCTAACTTCTCAACAAATAGGGGTGTCCTATATGGAGTGGTGGGTCCACCCCTAAACAAAGACGTGGGGTGGAGTGGCCTGCACAGAGCGACAGGTGCACCTACTCTTGCCATATCTTGCTGGGCAGACTGGATGGACCATGCTGGTCTTTATCTGCCGTCATTTACTATGTTACTATGTATGTCCCTCTAGGGAGCGATCTGGACCTGCTTCCAACTTGGCAGCGAGGTGGAAGCAGTTCTTTTGATGTCTCGCAAGTCATCCACCCGCCGGGCCTATGTCTTCAAGTGGTGAAGGTTCTTGGTTTGGTGTGTAGAAAAGTGGGTTAATCCCTTCTCTTGTTCGGTCCAGCTGGTCCTCCAGGCAGGGCTGATGTCCAACTCCGACAGAGTACACCTCTGTGCGCTTTTGGCGCACCATCACCTTGTTGAGGGCAAGTCCCTCTCCGCTCAGCCCCTTGTGATTTGATTTTTGCGGGGCCTACTTCTCTCTAAGCCATCCGTTTGCCCCCTGGCGGGGGAATGGCATCTCAATGTAGCTCTCACAAAACTCACTGCATCACCATTTGAACCTCTTGGCTCATGCCACAAGTATCTATCCTGTTGGCTCACCTACCTTATTGTATATGAGGTTCACCCTTAACAGGGTCGTGCTCCGCATGCACTCCATGTTTTTCCCAAAGGTGGTGGCCTCGTTTCACCTCAACCAGGAGGTGGTGCTTTCTACATTCTTTCCACACCCCCATGCCAGCAGGGCAGTGGTGGTTTTCCATTCCCTGTACTAAGCGGGCCCTGTCCTTCTGTATGAAGCATACTCAGGCCCATCATCGCTCCTCACAGCTCTTTATATCCTATGATCAAATGGACTGGGGACAGCGGTCTCTAAACGTTCCCTGTTCAATTGGGTGGCGGACTGCGTTGCCTTCGCTTACAAGCAGGCCGGTCTCTCGCTGGAGCATCTGGTCACGGCACACAGCATCCGGGCCATGGCGACCTCTGTGGCAAACCTGTGCGCCGTCCCCTTGGCGAAGATCTGTTTGACCTCCACCTTTTCCTCTGTCCATACTTTCACAGCTCACTACTGTTTGGAGAGGGAGTCCCGTTGGGACAACGCCTTCGGCCAGGCAGTGCAGGGTTGTAAGGCAACTCCTGCCCTCTGCACTTCGGTGTGTTCAGGCTACCGGAGAACTGGTTCCTCACTTGACACTTGGGGCTGCTCGTGGGTCTGGTGTCCTTGACTTAATTGCTGCTTCTTATGGTTCATCTTTTCTGGTCTCCCGTGGCATTTTATAGGTTTTTTTTCGGTAGCCTGTAGCTGGGGAGTCCCATATGTGAGGACTGGCTTCCTGCTTGTTCCCGGAGAAAGCGTAGTTACGCACCTGTAACAGCTGTTCTCCAGGGACAGCAGGAATCGGTCCTTGCAACCCTCCCCGTGGAGTTGCTTTCCTTTTTGCTGTCTTGAGCTATGTTATCATACTGAGGCAAGATGGCACCCTTGGGCGGGAAGGGGACCACCCATGCATTGTACATCTCCCATAGGGTTTCTTTGAAAGCTGGAGAGAGGTTACTATGTGGGCTCTGTCTGTCCTGGCGTCACCCATATGTGAGGACTGATTCCTGCTGTTCCTATAGAACACCTGTTATAGGTGAGTAACTACGCTTTATATCTATTGCTTTGAGTATTTCTTGGAAATCTCTTGTCAATCAGAAGTGTGGGAAAAGGGTCAGCTCTGGATTTAAAGCTGAGCTGTTATAAAGGGCTCTGTGTCCATGTTATGATTAACAGAATCATCTCCCTGGGAATGTCAGAAACCAAGATCTAATGTGATTACTATGAGCAGCATGTTGCTTGCAAGACCCTTTTATGTTAATGAGTAAACAATTTGCATGCTTGATTCATTTGGTTTCTGACAGGATTCTGTATAAGTTGTTATACCTTTTTTATTGTCTGCATATAAGAATAATGCAAGGGTGTTGTAGAGCCATGAGATCATGCAGGTTCCCAGTATTGAAGCTCTTAGATAACATCCATATATAGTTTCATGTTAGGCCTGTATTATTCTGTAGAGCCCTGGAACAGGACAGGTTGAAGGCACAGTCAGAACCTATAATACTGAACAGTACAGCTGCTGAGAGCTGTAGGGTTAGTTGAAGTGAATACATTCAGAATGGATCAGCTGTGTCACTACAGCCCATGCAGGTGAATTATGACCTCACACTTTGTGTCCGGTAGGCCTTCTTGGATGCTTTGCAGAATCAGACAGAGGCCAGCAGCAAGATCATCGGCCAGTTCGGGGTAGGCTTCTACTCTGCCTTCATGGTAGCTAACAAGGTGGAGGTTTACTCGCACTCCTCAAAGGATGGGAGTCTGGGATATAAGTGGTCTTCTGATGGGTAAGTGTGATGCAGTGGAAGCTCTACCATTACCTAACATGTCTAAAGTCTTTCAGATCATTCGGTTGATGAATGCTAACTCTTAGATTATCATATATAATGCACTTATATGGACTGACTAGACTTGTAGGAGAAGACTGCAGGCTATGCTGTGCCTGGAAAACTAGAGTTCATGAACTAATGCTCGGTCCTCGTCTATATTTACTCCTTTGCTACTATAAGTGGCTAGTTGGGAGTTAAGTATTTTTAAATACATGCATAGTTGGTGCATCTTTAACCCCATCTATAGACACAATCCTAAGAAGAGGACATTGAAACATTTAGCTGAGCTGTTTTGGGTGATGGACACAACATTCTACAGTATGTCTGCAGTGATGATATATAGCTACTCATACCCACTGAACCAGATCTACACACAGTTTTGAGCAAATTGACTGCCTGTCTAAGAGCAACTCAATAATGGACAAAAACCCCGGACCCTGTCTGAACCCAAGCAAAACAAACAAGATTTTGTTGGTTCCTAACAAAGGCAGACAGATACCTTATATCAAAATCCCTTTTGGGAACTATGATCTCTCCCCCCCCCAAATCACAGATCAGGAATTTTGGGATATTGCTAGACTCATCACTTACTTTGATCCCGCAAATTCAGGGAACCTTTCAAAACTACTTCTGGTTCTGTTGGTTACAGCCGCTATGAAACTTCTCTCCATACATCAGAAAGGTGAGTTTGATAACATTAATCCAAGCAATGTTGACGTAACAGGCAGACTATTGTAATACCCTGTACATTAGTTAAATTACAAAGAGTTTGCATAAGCCCAATTAATTCAGACTACATCACATCTTTCCTGCAAAAACTTTTACCAGTATGCTACCGGGCCAAATTGAAAAGTATCGCTGATTTCCAAGGCCCTCAGACTAAATGGGTACCAACAGAAAGCACACGTCCACGTGCTATGTAACCACCCAGTCAAAGTCGCGGACAGCAAAGGAAGGATGTTCTTTATTAATAAATATAAGCTTAAAGCCCGACACAGGCCGTGTTTTGTTGCCTTCTTCAGGGGCAGGCTATACACAACGTACAATAAAAACAATATAAAAATTATTACCAATTATATCAATAATAAACATAAATACTTCAAACACCTAAGAATGAATAAATAATAAGCAATATAACTTAAATATTAAAACCATAGTGACTACAAATAATTATAAATACATATAAAACCATTCATAAATAACACACCCACCATTATCAGCACAGAACCATTAAATAAAACTATATGATAAAAATATAAATAAATATAAACATACAGATAACAGCAATGTTCCCTCTAATTTTCTGTAGGCTGTGTGCGCATAAAACATCAGCTGTGCAGCTTTTGAAGGAAGGTTAAATTTTTAACATAACATAAGATATGCCATAATGGGTCAGACCAAGGTCCATCAAGCCCAGTATTCTGTTTCCAACAGTGGCCAATCTAGGTCATGCGTACCTAGCAGTTTCCCCAAGGGACACAGGTTCCACAATGCTTGTATTGGTTCAAGCATTGATATCCTGGGTCCCTTCTTAATAATGGTTTATGGACCTTTCCTCCAGGAACTTGTCCAAACCTTTTTTAAACCCAGCTACACTAACAGCCTTTACTACATCCTCCGGTAACAAATTCCAGAGTTTGATTACGCGTTGAGTGAAAAAATATTTTCTTTTATTAGTCTTAAATAGTTTACCCTGTAGCTTCATTGCATGTCCCCTAGTCTTTCTATATTCTGATAAGGTAAACAATCGTTCTCCAGGACCAAGCAGGAAGTCAGTCCTCACATATGGGTGACGTCGGCGCCGACGGAGCCCTCGCGGAGCAATTTTCCCCAGCTTTCAAAGAAAGCCTTTGGGAATTGCAGCGCGCATGCGCGGTCCTCTTCCCGCCCAAGGGTGCCATCTTGCTCAGTCGTCTTTTTTCCGCGGAGCCCTACAGACGTTGCCTGTGAATCCCCGCAGAAAAGTTGATTTTTCGCTATTTTTCTTCGGTTCGACGCCGATTCTTTTCCCGCCCGGACTCGCGACGCCAGTTGCGAGTCCGTCCTTCATTTTTCGGTTTTTTGTCCTTCGTGACAGATTTTGCGCTTTTTTCCTTTTTCCCTGGCAGCCCGGTCGTTCGACCTTGCAGGGGCCCTTTTTCCCCCGATGGCTGCCAGTGGCTTTAAAAAGTGTGACCTCTGTAAGAAACTTATGTCTCTTACAGACACTCATGACTTCTGCCTCCGCTGTCTCGGCCCAGATCATGACCCCATGATCTGCGGGTCAGCGGCAAGATGTCCTCAAAAGCAGTGAGGAGTCGGCAGCACCAGCGGGAGCGTATCTTCTCTGACTCCGGCCGGGCTCGGACCTCGTCAGAGGCTTCGACATCTCGGGACTCTGGTCCTGAGCATCGTCGGAGTTCCTCTGAAAGGGGGTCTCCTACCCGGGAACATCATCGGAAGAAGAAACCCGCGAGGGCGGGATCGGTGGACGCTCCTGGTTCCTCGAGGGCCAGGTCGCATAGCCCCGATTCCCGTCCCGGGTCCTCGGAGACGGAGAGGCCGTCAAAACATCCTCGACTCGAGGTGGACTTGCCCGCTCACGTAAGTACTGTTGTCCTCGTGGACTCGCCTCCGAAGGACCCGACGTCGGGCCCGACGCCGTCGGGGCCCGACTCGGGGGCTGCTGGGTCTCCTGAGCTCGGACTCAGGTTGACGGCCTTGGAGTGCAGTCTGTCTGCCTTCTTGGACCAGCAGCGGGCATTGATCGCTGGCCTCGCCGGTGCTTCTGCCCTGACCGCCGGGACGTCGACCTCCAAATCGACCCCGGAGACCGAGCCGATCCTCGAGTCCATGAGGGCTCGAGTCGATCCTCGGTCGAGGTCTCCTTCGGCCTCCTGTTCGGGACCGAGGTCGTCGACGCCGACTCCCTCGGCGTCGGGGCGGATGGCATCAGTGCCCGCCCGACCGGAGCCGATCGACTCCTCCTCCGAGGAGTCGGCCTGGGAATCTGAGGACGAAGAGTCACCTGGTTCCTTTCGGACTCGGTATGTCCCTTCGGACTCCCCCGAGTCCGAACCTTGGAGACGGTCCCCCCCGGAGGATACCCGGTTCTCGGACTTCGTGAGGGATATGGCCAAGGCCTTGGCCTTCCCTGCGGATCCCGAGGAGGAGCCTCGAGTCGAAGAACTCGATGCCCTCCAATATGACTCTCCCCCGAAGGAGGCCTTTATTGTACCGGTTCCTCCCATGCTGGAACGACTTCTCTTCCGCATGTGGGAGAGCCCGGCGTCGTCGCCGGTGTTAAGCAAGCGGGTCGATTCCATTTATCGAGTCCGCAAGAGCCCTGGCTTCCAAAAGGCACAACTACCGCACCATTCCATGGTGGTGGAATCGGCCATGCATAGACTAAAGAGTCAAAAAATGCACTCCTCGGTGCCCCCTGGTAGGGAAGCCCGAAGCCTGGATGCCCTCGGTAGAAAGTGCTTCCAGGGCTCTATGCTTGCTTGTCGAGTCCAGACATACCAGCTCTACATGGGCATGTATCTCCGAGACCTGGCTAAAGAAATAGCCGGGTTCTCTGCTGGTCTCTCCGACGAACCTTTGCAGAGGTTCCAATCCTTGTCTACTGGTATTCGGGAGTGCTCCAAATTTATATCTCGAGCAGCCTATGATGGTTTTGAGGCTTCGGCTCGAGTAGCTGCGGCCGGCATCGGTGGACGCCGCCAGGCTTGGCTTCAGACGTCCGACCTCGAGCCCTGGGTACAGGACAAGTTGGTCGATGTCCCCTGCCGAGGTGATAACCTCTTTGGCAAGCCCATGGATGAGAAGGCTGCACAAATCGAGACGGAGACTCTCACCAGGACTCGTCTCTCAAGGAAGACCTCTGCCCCTTCTCAAAAGAAGAAGGCCTCGGGGAAAAAGCCCTTTTACCCGAGGAAAGGTGCTGCCTATAAATACTACCCTCAGTATCAGGCCTCCCCAGCTCCCCCACAGGGAAAGCAGGCCAAGGGACGGGGTAATGGGTCCCGTAGGCTGCAAGCCCCCAAGCCTGCACTACCAGCCCCTGCTTAGCAGGGTGGGGGTTTTTGACTTTCTCAGCATAGCCTCTCCCCCTCAGCTGGTTTTTCTCAGCAGAGGAGGCCGGCTGGTCCACTTTGCCCACAGGTGGTCCAACATCACCACAGATACCTGGGTGCTTCACATAGTTCAAAAGGGCTATCTTCTTCATTTTCACCAGGTACCTCCCTCCTACTTTCCAGGGGAGCCTTCCAGACTCCCTCTGCACAGGGACTTACTCCTTCAGGAGTTAGCAAGTCTCGTTCAGGAACAAGCCGTGGAACCGGTGCCCCACCACCTGAAGGGTTAAGGGTTTTATTCCAGGTACTTCCTGATTCCAAAAAGAACAGGAGGCCTCAGACCCATCCTAGACTTGCGAAACCTCAACAAGTTCCTTGCAAAGGAAAAGTTCAAAATGCTTACCCTTGGAATCCTGCTGCCCTACCTCCAGCAGGGAGACTGGCTATGCTCCTTAGATCTAAAGGATGCGTATACTCATATCCTTATTCATCCAGACCACAGACAATATCTCAGGTTTGTTGTGGGAGGAAACCATTACCAGTACAGAGTACTGCCCTTTGGCCTATCCTCCGCCCCCAGGGTGTTCACAAAATGCCTAGCAGTGGTGGCGGCCTATCTGAGACTTCAAGGTCTTTTTGTGTTCCCATACCTGGACGACTGGCTCATCAGGGCCCAGTCTGCCCAAGAAGCCACTCAGGCTACTCATCGCACTGTGACTCTTCTCCAGCACTTGGGTTTTGTCATAAACTTTGCAAAGTCCACTTTGCTCCCCTCTCAAAATCTCGAGTTCATAGGCGCCAGATTGGACACGCTTCAGGCGCGGGCCTTCCTCCCTCTGGACCGGGCCAAACGGCTCATGGAACTCGCCAGCCGCTTTCACAGCAATTCCCTGGTCTCCGCCAGGCACTTTCTGAGACTGCTCGGCCATATGGCTTCCACGGTCCATGTAACCCCCAATGCCCGCCTGAACATGCGTCCTGCTCAGTGGTGCCTTCGCACTCAATGGCATCAGGCCACGGGGAGCCTAGCGGACTCCGTACAGATCTCCAACCAGCTGGTCTCCTCTCTGCGATGGTGGCTTCATCTGCCAAACCTAGTGCTCGGGGTGACTTTTCAGCCCCCTACACATTCTCAGGTCCTGACGACCGATGCTTCTCTCCAGGGTTGGGGAGCACATTGCCAAGGGACTTGTACTCAGGGTCTCTGGACTCCTTGGGAGTCCGCTCAGCAGATCAACTTCCTGGAGCTCAGAGCCATCCGCCTATCGCTCAAAGCCGCCTCTCACCTGATTTCTCACCAGTCAGTTCTTGTCCAAACAGACAATCAGGTTGCCATGTTCTACTTGAACAAGCAAGGCGGAACCGGCTCCTTCCTTCTCTGTCAGGAAGCACGGAAGCTCTGCTCTTGGGCCGTCCATCGCAACATCGTCCTCAAAGCTGTCTATCTCCCAGGTCAAGAAAACTACCTGGCAGACAAACTGAGCAGGGTCCTCCAACCGCACGAGTGGAGGTTGGATCCGCTTGTGGTTCAGCGGATCTTTCTCCGGTGGGGCCTCCCCACCATGGATCTGTTCGCCAGTCCTCTGAACCGACAGCTTCCCAGATTCTGCTCTCGACAGCCGCATCCTCTCCGGGTAGCGGCAGATGCTTTTCTGATTCCATGGTCCACAGGCCTCTTGTATGCCTTTCCACCCATGCCTCTGGTGTCTCGGACGCTCTTCAAAGTTCTCAGAGACAAGGCATCGATGATCCTAGTGGCTCCCCGGTGGCCGAGACAACCTTGGTTCCCGCTTCTGATGCAGCTGGCGGTGGACACCCCTCTTCCTCTGGGGTTTCAGCCCGACCTCCTCTCGCAGGATCAGGGGACGCTCCTGCATCCCAACCTTCGGTCCCTTCATCTGATGGCCTGGCTGCTGAAAGGGTAGTCCTTGCTCCTCTCCAGCTACCTCCAGATGTGGAAGAGGTCGTCTTGGCCTCCAGGAGGCCTTCCACCCGGAAGTCCTACGCTCTTAAGTGGCGTCGGTTCTCCGTTCTGGTGTACTCAGCAGTCTCAAGACCCCTTCTCCTGTTCAGCATCAGTGGTCTTGCAGTACTTGCTTTCTCTTTCCAATCTTGGACTTAAGTCCAACTCGGTCAAGGTCCACCTCAGTGCTCTTTCTGCGCATCACATGCCGGTGGATGGTAGACCTCTTTCCAGCCACCCTCTGGTGGCTCGTTTTCTCAGAGGCCGCCTCCTCCTTAAACCACCTTTGCGCCCGCCAGCCCCGAACTGGGATCTCAATGTGGTTTTACAGCGGATTACCTGTCCACCTTTTGAGCCTATGGCTACCTGTCCTCTTCATTTTCTTTCCTGGAAAACCTTGTTCTTGGTGGCCCTCACTTCTGCTAGACGCGTTAGTGAGCTGCAGGCCCTAGTATCTGATCCTCCTTACACTAGGTTGTACAAGAACCGGGTAGTCCTACGGACTCACCCTAAGTTTCTTCCTAAAGTGGTTTCCCCTTTTCACATCAACCAGGAGGTGGTACTTCCGACCTACTTTCCCAGGCCACACTCCTGCCGAGCTGAAATGGGCCTGCATACCCTGGACTGTAGGAGGGCGCTGACCTTCTACCTTGACCGTACGCGGGAGCACCGAAAGGCTGTTCAGCTCTTCGTGTCTTATGACCCCAACAAGTTGGGGCTCCCTGTCTCCAAGCGTACTCTGTCCATCTGGATTGCGGACTGCATCGCTTGGGCTTACGAGGCTGTGGGCCTCGTGCTGGAAGGTAGAGTCACCGCTCATCGTGTTCGGGCGAAGGCTACGTCAGTGGCTTACCTCCGCTCTGTTCCATTGGCAGACATCTGCCGGGCCGCTACTTGATCTTCAAGCCAGACTTTTGCAGCCCATTACTGCCTGGAGAGGGAGTCCCGCAGGGACAGTGCTTTCGGACAGGCAGTCCTCCGTAACCTCTTCGAGGTATAGGCAACTCCTACCCTCCGTCCCGGATGTTGGGCTACCGGTTGGAGACATATTCAGAGAAGATTCCTTCCTTCTGTGCTACTGACCTCGAGGGAGCTCATTTTTGTGCTTAGGGTCTCCGGTAGCCTTAAGCTTGGGAGTCCCATATGTGAGGACTGACTTCCTGCTTGGTCCTGGAGAAAGCGTAGTTACTCACCTGTAACAGGTGTTCTCCAGGAGCAGCAGGAATCAGTCCTCACAACCCTCCCTCCTCCCCTTGGAGTTGCAGTTATATGCTTTCGTTTTTGCTAATTTTTTGCTGTCTTTTAGCTATGTCATCTGACTGAGCAAGATGGCACCCTTGGGCGGGAAGAGGACTGCGCATGCGCGCTGCAATTCCCAAAGGCTTTCTTTGAAAGCTGGGGAAAATTGCTCCGCGAGGGCTCCGTCGGCGCCGACGTCACCCATATGTGAGGACTGATTCCTGCTGCTCCTGGAGAACACCTGTTACAGATGAGTAACTACGCTATCTACGTTTACCCGTTCCACTCCGTTCATTAATTTATAGACATCTATCATATCTCCCCTCAGCCGTCTATTTTCCAGGTTAAAGAGCCCCAACCTTTTTAGCCTTTCTTCATAGGAGTATCCTTCCATCCCCTTTACCATTTTGGTGGCTCTTCTCTGAACCTTTTCTAAAATCGCTATATCCTTTTTAAGATACGGCGACCAGAATTGCACACAATATTCAAGGTGCGGTCTCACCATGGAACGATATAGAGGCATTATAATATCTTTTGTTTGATTTTCCATTCCTTTCCTTATGATACCAAGCATTCTATTTGCTCTCTTGGCTGCCGCTGCACACTGGGCCGAGGGTTTTAACATGGTATCCACAATGACGCCTAAATCTTTTTCCTGGGTGGTGGTTCCTAATGTGGAACCTTGCATCATGTAACCATAGTTTGGGTTGTTCTTCCCTAGGTGCATAACCTTGCACTTGTCCACATTAAATTTCATCTGCCATTTTGATGCCCAGTCTTCCAATTTATCAAGATCCTCTTGCAATTTTCCACAATCCTCTTGGGTTTTAACAACTTTAACTAGTATTGTGTCATCTGCAAATTTGATAACCTCACTCGTTATTCCACTTTCCAGGTCATTTATGAATATTTCAAAAAGCAGTGGACCCAGCACAGATCCCTGGGGTACACCACTATTCACCTTTCTCCATTTGGAAAATTGGCCATTTAGCCCTACCTTCTGCTTTCTATCTTTTAACCAGTTCCTGATCCACAATAGTACACTGCCTCCTATCCCATGACTCTTTAGTTTTGCCAAAAGTCTCTGATGAGGGACCTTGTCAAAGGCTTTCTGAAAGTCCAGATACACAATATCAACCGACTCACCATTGTCCACCTGATTATTCACTCCTTCAAAGTAACATAACAGATTAGTAAGACAAGATCTTCCTTGTCTAAAGCCATGTTGGCTGTCTCCCATTAGGTCATGACTATCTACATGCTGAGTAATTTTATTCTTTATGATGGTTTCTACCATTTTTCCCGGTACTGATGTCAGGCTCACCGGTCTGTAGTTTCCCGGATCACCCCTGGAACCCTTTTTAAAAATTGGTGTTACATTGGCGATCCTCCAATCTTCAGGTATTAGAGATGATTTTAATGATAGTTCACAGATTACTAATAGCAGGTCTGCAATCTCGTATTTCAGTTCTTTCAACACCCTTGGATGTATACCATCCGGCCCAGGTGATTTGCTACTCTTCAGTTTATCTAATAGTTGTAATACATCTTCCCGATGTATTGATACTTCCTTCAATTCTTCCGCACCTTTAAATACCACTTCAGTCATGGGTAACATCCCTACATCTTCCTCAGTAAAGACTGAAGCAAAGAATTCATTGAATCTCTCCGCTATCGCCTTGTCGCCTCTTAGTGCTCCTTTAACCCCTTTATCATCTAATGGACCAATGGACTCTCTCACAGGCTTTTTGCTACGAATGTACTTGAAAAGGTCTTTACTTCGCATTTTTGCTTCCGCAGCAAGCTTCTTCTTAAATTCTCCCTTTGCCTGCCTTATCAATGCCTTGCATTTGACTTGCCAGTGCTTGTGCTGCTTCCAGGTTTCGTCGTTTGGCTCTTTTTTCCATTTCCTGAAAGTGCTTTTTTGGCAACAACAGCCTCTCTGACCTCACCTTTAAACCATGCTGGCAGTTTTTTGGACTTCCTTCCACTTTTCTTAAAGCGTGGAATACGGCTGGTCTGGGCTTCCAAGATAGTATTTTTCAACAACATCCAAGCCTGATGTACGTCTTTAACCTTTGCAACTGCTCCTTTTAGTTTTTTCTTAACTGTTTTCCTCATTTTATCATAGTCTCCCTTTCGAAAGTTAAAAGGTAGTACTGTGGATTTCCTTACTATCCCTCCTCCACTAATTAAATCAAAGGCAATCATACTATGATCACTATTGCCAAGTGGCCCCAACACCCTTATCTCTTGCACTAGATCTGGTGTTCCACTAAGGACTAGGTCTAATATGGCTTCCCCTCTGGTTGGTTCATGAACCAGCTGCTCCAAGAAGCAGTAATTTATTTCATCTAGGAACTTTATCTCCCTAGCATGTCCTGACGTGACACTGACCCAGTCGATACCGGGGTAATTGAAATCACCCATTATTATTACTGCGCTGTAACGTTTGTTAGCTTCCTTGATTTCTTTGAGCACTTCATCATCCATTTGGTCATTCTGGCCAGGTGCTCGATAGTACACCCCCACTGCATTGCCTTCCCCCTTTTATATGGAATTTCAATCCATATAGATTCTACAGCAGATTTTGTTTCCTGCAGAACTTTAATCCTTTATGAGTCAATGCCCTCTCTAACATAGAGCGCAACCCCTCCACCAATTTGATCAGCTCTATCATTACGATATAGTTTGTACCCAGGTATCACAGTGTCCCACTGGTTGTCCTCCTTCCACCATGTCTCTGATATTCCAATCATATCTAGCCTTTCATTTAGTGCTATATATTCTAACTCTCCCATCTTATTCTTTAGACTTCTAACATTTGCATACAAGCATTTTAGAGAATGTATTTTATTCATGTTAATTTGGCTATTGTTAGACATGGGTAAATTGGGATCTTTAAGCTCTGTCTGCTCCATACTAAAGGGCATTTGGGCTACTTTACTCTTTTGTGGAAGCTCTCTGCTTTTGGTAGTATCCTTCAAGGATACATTCTTCCGAACCATCCGCTCTTGGGCGACTGTCGGCTTTCTCCTAATATCTAGTTTAAAAGCTGCTCTATCTCCTTTTTAAAGGTTAATGCCAGCAGCCTGGTTCCATCCCGGTTAAGGTGAAGCCCATCCCTTCGGAAGAGCCCCTTCTTTCCCCAGAATGTTCCCCAGTTCCTAACAAATCCAAAACCCTCCTCTCTGCACCATTGTCTCATCCACGCATTGAGACTCCGGAGCTCTGCCTGCCTTTTGGGTCCTGCGCTTGGAACAGGAAGCATTTCGGAGAATGCTACCATGGAAGTTCTGGATTTCAACATCCTACCTAAAAGCCTAAATTTTGCCTCCAGAACCTCCCTACCACATTTTCCTATGTCATTGGTACCGACATGTACCAAGACAGCAGATTCCTCCCCAGCACTATCTAAGACCTTATCTAGGTGGCGCGTGAGGTCCGCTACCTTCGCACCAGGCAGGCATGTTACCAGGCGATCCTCACGTCCACCAGCCACCCAGCTATCTACATGCCTAATGATCGAATCACCAACTATAACGGCTGTCCTAACCCTTCCCTCATGGGCACATGGCCCTGGAGAAGCTTCCTTGGTGCGAGAGGGTTTTACATCACCTGGAGGACAGGTCCTAGTTACAGGATCACTTCCTGCCACACCAGGGTGATGCTCTCCTGTCACGTGACCTCTCTCCTCCATGGCAACAGGGGTGCTGCCAGACTGGAGGTGGGACTTCAGGACTGTATCCCTGTAGGTCTCTGTCTTATGTTTTCCAAGTCTGCTACTTTAGCCTCTAGAGAACGGACTTGTTCCCTGAGAGCAAAGAGCTCCTTGCACCTAGTGCACACGTAAGACCTCTCACCAACTGGGAGAAAATCATACATGTGACACTCAATGCAAAAGACTGGAAAGCCCCCATCCCGCTGCTGGACTGCTGTCTGCATCTTAGTTTTAAGTTTGTGTCTAGATCTTTACGTTTTGTGTGCCACATAGCGACACTCGGAGTTATATACTTTAAAATTTGACTACACGTCAGAATACAGTATGTACACCACATTGATTGCACTAGAAAATATTGTATAACTTGTGAAAACCATAAATACACAACAACTTTTCAATTTTAAGAATGTCTGTGTTGTTTTCTATCAGAATCAGAACTGTAATTTTTGTGCGCTCTGTTGTAAAGTATGTGCGCTCACTTGGCAAGGTGTGTGCGCACGCACGCACACATGCACAGCTTAGAGGGAACAGTGGATAACAGTAATAAAAGGAAATAACAAACATACCTCTTAAACTGTTAGTGCATCCAATACGCTCTGTTCACTAACAAGGGCAAAGACAGACATATAGATAAGTGTATCCATACACAAAGAACCATATATATATTTCTCTAATAAACCTAATGGCACACCTAATCTCCAGGAACAAGCAGGAATGAGTCTTCACATATGGGTATCGTCGGTACCGACGGAGCCTGCGCGGGAACGCTCCCCAGCATCCAGTAAGAAAGCTTTTGGGAGCATCCCACAGCGCCTGCGCGCTGCCTTCCCGCCTTTCCCAACCGCCTCTCTCCAGTTCTTCTTTTCCGCGGAGCCAGCAGGTCGTGTTCCTGTCACCGCAGAAGAAGTTCTTTATTTTTTTCTTTATTTTTCTGTGTCGCGTCTGCCTTCGACGTCAGACCGGTACCGCCGGTCTTTTCTTTTCTTTCTTCAAAAAAACCCAAGAACTTTTATTTCTTCAACTGTGCATTTTCAGTTTGGGCCTTAGGCCTAAATATTTTCTCCTCATGGAGAAGCCCGCTTCCGGGTTTAAAAAGTGCACAAAATGTGGCGGTACTATTTCTGTCACCAACACCCATGATTGGTGTCTAAAATGTTTGGGTCCTGACCATTCCATCACGGATTGTGTGTCCTGCACCATGATGTCTAAAAGAGGTCGGCAGAACCGAGCAGCCAAGCTCAGTACCCTGTTTCCCTCTGATGCAGCCTCGGTGGCATCGACGTCTTCCAGGGCTGCTTCTTCCTCCCTTGGATCTCAGGTAACCAAACATAAATCTAGCCAGTCCTCGAAGGGCAAATCTCCCTCTAAGCATCGAGATGCCTCCGGGCTTGTCCTCGAGGATTCCGCTCTGGCAAAATTACCCCGGCAGGAAGTTCCGGCTTCCAAAGCATTATCTATGGGGTCACAGGTTGACATTGATGGCTTGGCCTCGACCGATCACCTGTTGCCGTGTTCTGGGGTACCGGTGGCCTCCACTGGTACCGACATCCAGACTTTGGTGGCGTCGATGGATCAGAAAATTCTATCCATGCAGCGCACCCGTACGGCGTTCATGCAGGCTTCGACGCCTTCGGTACCGCAACAATCCCCGTTGCCGGTACCGACTCCGGCATCGGCACTGTTCCCGGTGCCGGTACCGATTGCATCGACATTGGCTTCGGTGTCGACTGCATCGGTACCCTGTCCCATGATGCCCATCGGTATCGAACTGGTACCGCTTACTCCCGATGTCGATCCCACTCTGTACGCGTATCGGGCTTTACAGGAGCATCCAGACAGGCGATACTTCGATTCCTCCGAAGACTCTGAGTCGGAGGCTTCTGTCGATGCACCGGTACTACTTCCTCAGGAGTCTGCTTCTCCAAAACGAAGAATGTCTCCTCCAGAGGACTTGTCTTTTCAAGACTTCATTAGGGAAGTGGCTAGAAGCCTCTCTATTACAGTGGCCTCTGAGTCAGAGCCTAGAGCCAAGCAATTAGATATTTTGCAATATCCTAAGGCTCCTAAGGAAGCAGCTACCTTACCTATTCATGAGATTCTTTATGATCTCATGTTGGGCATGTGGGAGACTCCTCTCACCACCTCTCCTCATTCTCGTAGGTTGGACACCATGTACGGTGTCCCTTCCTGTCCTGGTTTTCATAAGACTCAGCTTCCTCACCACTCTATTGTGGTTGAGTCTGCTATGAAGAAAATAAAGAGTGCAAAGAGACACTCATCTAATCCTCCAGGACGTGAATGTAGGACTCTAGATGCTTTTGGCCGAAGGATTTTCCAGGCCAATATGCTTGCTGCCAGAATCAACTCCTATATTCTCTATATGGGGATGTTTCTAAAAGAAGTCACAGATCATCTGCAGACTTTAGCTCCTTTTATTTCAGAAGATAAAAGGCAGGAATTTCTCACTTGGCTCAAACTGCCCAAGATGTTTCCAAGTTCTCCAACCGTGCAGCCTTTGACTCTTTTGAGTGTGTAAGCAGAGCCACGGCTATTGCCATAGGTGCACGCAGAATAGCTTGGTTACAAGCCTCTGATTTGGAACTCTGGGTCCAAGATGAGTTGGGAAACCTTCCTTGTACAGGTGAAAACCTGTTTGGCAGGGATTGGCAAGCAAAAGCCACTCAGATGGATGCTGAGAACTCTGCTTTGGATCGACTTTCAAAGTCTACCTTTGCCCCTGTTAAGAAAAGATTGTTTAAAAAGACATCTTTTTCTAAAAAGGGAAGATATTATCCTGCTCATGGGCAGACATCTTCTGCAGGTCGTTTTACTGCAAAGCGTTAGCAACCGCCTAAAAGGCCAAGTCAAAGGCTGCCAGACCTACCACAGCCCAGCAGCTTCAACCTCCTCAGGGCCTTTGACTTGCAACTAGAGAACTTAGCCTTTCTAGCTCTGGAAAAACCAGAGCCCCTCACCATTCCAGGAAGGTTGACTTACTTGGCTCCCAGATGGGAACAAATCACAGCAGAGCAATGGACCCTCTCCATCACTGTAATTAGTTCAGTTTGTATCCCCCTTGTTATCCAAGTTGTTACCCCTGTTCTCTGTAAAGCCAAACATGTTATCCAAGTTGTTACTCCTGTTCTATGTGAAGCCAAACAGTCTGTTATGGTCATTTTGTTGTATGTAAACCGCGCTGATAAATAGTGCGGTATATAAGAAATTGTAATAAATAAATAATAAATAAAGGAAGGGTACAAGCTTCATTTCTTGAGTCTTCCTCCTCACACCATGGTGAAACAGTTCAATTCTCCAACATCTCTCCTCAACCTTCTAGGTCAGGAGATTGCTACCCTTCTTGCCCAAGGGGCAATAGAAGAAGTACCTCTTCTTCAACAGGGCTCAGGGTTCTACTCCCCTTATTTTCTTATCCCAAAGAAAACAGGGGGCTACAGACCCATATTAGATCTCAGAGAATTGAACACGTTTCTATTCAAGGAGAAATTCAAAATGATTTCTCTAGGGGCTCTGCTTACATACCTTCCGAGTCAGGACTGGCTTTGTTCTCTAGATCTCAAGGATGCGTACACCCATGTCCTCATCCATCCAACACACAGAAGGTTCCTTCGGTTCCTTTTTCAAGGAAAGCACTACCAATACAGGGTGCTTCCTTTCGGTCTGGCCTCTGCACCAAGGGTGTTCACGAAATGCATGGCAGTAGTAGCTGCATTTCTCCGCACTCTAGGAATATTTGTATTCCAATATCTGGACGACTGGCTCATTCGAGCCCCATCCCAGTCAGAGGCCCAGACTTGTCTAACCTGCACTATGCGTATCCTTCAGTATTTGGGACTAGTAATAAACATCCCAAAATCCAATCTCACCCTTACTCAGTCTCTGGAGTTCATAGGGGCCTTGCTGGATACCACAACTGCAAGGGCCTATCTTTCTCAGGCCCGTTGCCTACGTCTGGTGTAGTTAGCCTCCCAGATTCAGTTAAACTCCCAGTTAACTGCTCGAGAGATGTTACAACTATTAGGCCACATGGCATCCACCGTACATGTGGTTCCATATGCCCGCCTTCACATGAGGACAGTTCAGTGGACTTTGTCCACCCAATGGACTCAGGCATCAGGTTGCCTGTCAGACAAAATAGTAAACTCCAGTCGCCTTTTTTGGTCTCTCCAGTGGTGGAAGTCCTCTCAAAACCTGTTGCTGGGGTCCCCTTTTCAGCAATCGCTACCCCAAGCAACTCTCACAACAGATGCTTCTCCAAGGGGTTGGGGAGCTCATCTGCAGGATCTCTCCACCCAGAGCATCTGGTCTGCACAGGAGACTTCTCTGCATATCAATCTCTTGGAACTCAGAGCAATTTTCTTAGCTCTCAGAGTGTTCCATTCCCTGCTCAGCTACAGGACAGTCCTCATCCATATGGACAGCCAAGTAGCCATGTTCTATGTAAACAAGCAGGGCGGGACTGGCTCTCTGTCGCTTTGCAACGAAGCTTTGCGACTGTGTGCCTTCGCCAGAGAGCATCACATCCATCTTCTGGCAGTATATCTTCCAGGCGTTCAAAACTCTTGGGCGGACAGACTCAGTCGAGTTCTGCTTCCACACGAGTGGTCTCTCCACATGGACCAGGTAGCCAGGATCTTTCGAATTTGGGGAACCCCGGACATAGACCTCTTTGCAAGTCCGTGGAATGCCAAACTTACCCTGTTCTGTTCCAGAATTCCGTGTCAAGGAGTTCAGGCCAAGTATGCCTTCCTCCTTCTCTGGGGTCAAGACTTCCTTTATGCCTTTCCACCAATTCCCCTAATTCCCAAGACACTATTCAAGCTTCAGAGAGATCAAGGGACCATGATCCTCATAGCACCACATTGGCCACGCCAAGTGTGGTACCCTCTACTTCTGCATCTCTCTCAAGCTCCCTCCCTGGATTTGGGCTCTGCTCCAGACCTTCTATCCCAGGAAGAAGGAACGTTGTGGCACCCAAATCCCCAGTCTCTCCATCTCAGGGCTTGGTTGCTGAGGGCCTAGACCTTCAAGATTTTCATCTCTCCCAGCAAGTCAGAGATGTTGTTCATGCCTCTAGAAAGCCTTCTACTAGACGTTCCTATGCTTTCAAATTTAAAAGATTTACCATTTGGTGTTCAGGGAAGGGTCTAAACCCTCTTTTTTTTTTTTTCCAAACTTTATTTTATTCATCACAAACATATATACAAAGGCCAACAACACCATCTCCGGGGGGGGGGGTTACTCTTATCCCTACCCGGAGGGTACCATCCTGCAATGAATACAATATTTTATATATTTTCCCCTCCCACCCCCTTCCCCCCCCGCCGTCGCCCTCCCCCCTCCATCCCCCCTCCCCCCTCTGTCGCCCTCCCCCCTCCATCCCCCCTCCCCCCTCCGTCGCCCTCCCCCCTCCGTCGCCCTCCCCCCTCCATCCCCCCTCCCCGTCACACACCCTCTACCACAGGATCCCCACACCCCTTACACTCCACCCCCTATCGTCCAGTGTGGAGGAGTTCGTTCCGACACCTGGCTCCTAGAGTATCAATATAGGCACCCCATAACTGAATGAAAGTGGTCCACCGCTTGACACTGCCCCGTGCTTGCCACCGCTCCATCAACATTACCTGGTGAAAGCAATTGCGCCATTCCACAAATGTGGAGACTCGTTGCTCACGCCAAAGGCGCAAAATCGGGCCCTTCCCCACCAGACAAGCCTTCCGCAGTAGCAGCCTATCCGCGCGCCGGGTTGGACAGGGGAGGTCCAGTCTGTCCAGGACCACAAAAGCACCCATCCAACGCACCCTCAACTGCAACAGTGTGCTAATATAGGCTCGTATCCGGGCCCAGTACGGCTGAATACGAGGACAAGCCCACCACATATGTAATAGGTTGGCTAATGGTGCGGAGCAGCGGGGGCATCTACCATCGTCCGTCAAACAACTACGCAGGGCGCGGAGAGGTGAAAAATAGGCTCTCGTGAGACACTTAAATTGTACCTCTCTCCACTTCGCCCCCACCGCCAGGGCCGCTATCCGGCATAATGCTGTACGAACAGTACCCGGGGGGACCTCCTTCCCCAGCTCCACACCCCACGCCGCCTCCACCCCCTTGTAATCCACCGGAGTACGCAGGCTATCCAGGCGTGCCCTCAAGCCCGCTATCTTGGGAGGAGTTTCCTCCCCCAAGGCAAAGAACCCCAACAGCTGCTCAGAGCGCTCCGACGTCAGTGCTTCTCGAGGTAAAGAAGAAACATAGTGGGAACCCCCACGTCCCCGAGCCAGGGGCGAACTGGACATTGCCCTGCAAAGGCAGCCAGCTAGACGCCGTCCAAGGTTTCCCCCAGCGAGCATTAAGGTATCGCCAGGTCCGCTGGGCTGAACCAAATAAAACGCTGTTCACCAGGCGGCTAGGTAGATCCTTGGACCGGGTATGTAAAGCCCCTAACAGCGAAAGGGGTGCTACCAACGCCTCTTCCATAAGGGTAGGCGTGTATATTGCCGTCTGCCCTAACCAATCGCCCAGATGACGTGCCTGACAGGCCAGGGCATAAATCCCCAAATCTGGGAGTCCCATCCCCCCCTCGCGCCACTTCCCCACCAGCCGTATCAGGGGGATACGTGCCCGCGCCCCTCGCCACAAAAAGTTACGAATGAGCCGCTCAACCTGCCGCATATCCCTCTTATATAGCCATACCGGCAAAGTTTGCAACCAGTACAACAGCCGCGGTAGGATCACCATCTTTACCGCCGCCACCCGTCCGGACAGGGAAAGTGGCAGTGGCCCCCAGGCCATGAGCTGGGACTGTATACGGTGCACCATCCAATCCAAATTACACCTGTAAAGGTCCCGCGGCTGGCTGGTCAGGTGGATACCCAAGTAGGTGAAGTAGGAGTCCGCCCATTTCAAGGGAAACTGACCCGACCAATTCCTCCGCAGGGACCCCAGAACATCGAGAGCCTCCGACTTCTCCCCATTAATCTTCAGGCCCGAAAAGTGGCCATAAGTCCGAAGTTCCGCCAACAGCCGTGGCAGGGACTCCTCTGGGGACAGTAGATGCACCAAAAGATCATCCGCAAAAGCCAATATTGTAAATGTTTGAGTGCCAATCCGCACCCCCTGTATCCCGGGCGATGCCTCCACCGCCCGAATTAACGGGTCTAGAGACAAAACAAATAGCAAAGGTGAGAGGGGGCAACCCTGTCTCGTCCCTCTTTCCAACGAAAAAGTCTCCGATAGCACCCCATTGCAAAGTATTCCCGCCGTCGGATTAGCGTATAGGCTGTCTATCATCGCACAGAACGAAGTTCCAAGGCCATACCAGGGTAACAACGTGCGCAGGTAACTCTAGTTAACCCGGTCAAAGGCCTTCTCCGCATCGAAGCTCACCAATAAAGAAGGCAGCTGTTGGTCGTGCACCCACTCCAATGAGGCTAGAATTTTCCGCATATTCCGTACTATGTATCGGCCCTTCACAAAACCGACCTGGGAGTTGTGAGTTAGAACTTCCAAATATTCCGCCAGTCTGTTCGCCAACACCTTAGCGAAGATCTTGGTGTCAAAGTTCAATAGGGAGATCGGGCGGTAGGAAGTCGGGAGTTCCGGATCCTTGCCCGGCTTGGGAATCGGGGTAATATAAGCCTGATTGTGGGCCCACCGGAACCCACCCTGCTCCACCCGTCTCGCATATACCTCCACTAGAACCGGACTCACAAAGCCATGAAGCAATTTATAAAACTCGGCTCCCAAGCCATCCGGTCCCGGTGATTTGTAGCAACTGGCCGCCCCAATCACCGCACCCACCTCCTCCAAAGTAACCGGACGCCCCAAACACTGGCTCTGTTCCTCCGTTAGCGATGGGAGGTTCAGCTTCCGGAGGTATTCTGAAGCTAACGAAGGGAGGTCGGCTTCTTTCGTATAAAGTGTTTGAAAAAAATTCCGAAATACCCGAGCTATCTCCGTAGAGCCACTCTGTAGCCTCCCCTGTTCGTCACGTAGGGCCGCCACGGTATTAGAGCCGCGCTGCCCCCGCAAGCAGCAGGCCAACAGCCGCCCGGGTTTATCCCCATGGCATTGGAGTCGGTGGCGATAGTATAGCATGGTCTTCTTGGCTCTTTGGTGAAGCAATTCGTCCAGACTCACCCGGGCTTCCCACAGTTCCTTTTGCAGCCCTGTTGACAGGGCCTGCGCCAGCCGGCGACGTAGATAAGATACCCGCTTCTCTAACCGGAGGATCCGATCAACCAACATCCGCCGTCTGCGGGCCGCAAAGCCTATTATTTCACCATGCAGGACTACTTTGGCTGTCTCCCAAACCAATTCCGGGTCTCCGTGATGGACTCGGTGGACCTCTGCAAATTCTTGCCATCGCTGTTCCAAGAACTTATGGAACTGCGCATCCTTGTAGAGCTCTAACGGAAAGCGCCATAGGCGAGACCGGTCAGCCCGCCCTCCCCAGCCCAGATCTAGCCACACCGGAGCGTGATCCGATATTGCAAAGGGCCCGATCTGCGCCTCCTCCACCCTCGCAAACAATCCCTTCGTAAGCAGCACGTAATCTATGCGTGAACTGGAGCCATGGGCCCTAGACTGGTGAGTAAAATCTTTTTCAGAGGGGTGAAGCACCCTCCAAGGATCCACTAGTCCCAGGCGAGCTTTAAAGCGGTGCAACTCACGTGTGACCGGTCCCCTTTCACGCGCCTCCCCCCCTCTGGTAGTGTCCAACTCCACATCCAGGACACCGTTAAAGTCGCCACCCAGCACCAGGGGGATCTCCGGCATCTGCTCCACTTTAGCGGCCACCGTGGCATAGAAGTGGGGATCCAAGGCATTGGGTCCATACACCGTTCCCAGAATGACCGGTTGCCCTTCCAGGTGTCCGCGCAAGAGCAAGTAACGCCCCGCCACGTCCCGCACTTCCGCCTCCATAACCCAACGGACCCGTTTATGGACTAAAATGGCCACTCCGCCCTTCCTCCCCACTGCTGGCGCCCCCCACACCTGCCCGACCCAGCTGCGCCGCAGTTTGGCATGCTCTTCGGCCGTCTGGTGGGTCTCCTGCAAAAAAGCAATATCGCAGTTGTGCCTGGCTAGAGCCTGCAGAATTTTATATCTCTTAATAGGGTGGCCTAAGCCGCACACATTCCACGTGGCAATTCTCAGCGCAGCGGTGCAGTGTCAATTCCTTCCTGCCCGGTTTCCCATGTTACTCTGGAAGGGGCTCTCCCAGCCTGGAGCCCCCTCCGCGCTCTCACAGCACTCAGCCTCCATAGAGTCGTACAGGGTGTGCCACCTACTCCTCCCCCCCCATCCCTCGCCCTCCCCCACACTCCCCCCTCCCTCCCCCCCCGCCCTCTCCCCCCGCCCTCTCCCCCTGCCCACTCCCTCCCCCCCATCCCCATCCCCCCTCGGATTACGTTTTCTCCAACCCCACTCACCTCTCCTCCCTCCCATGGACTTTCGGTGGTGCGCTCCACCGCCCCCCGCTTTGCCCAACCCTCTGACCCCCCGAGCTCCCACAGGCCCCCTCCTCAGCAAGCTCCCCCACCTCCACCACCCCCCACCAGAGGTAATCGGGGACTCTCATGGGCATCCGTCGGTCCTATGTGCGCGGCCCTCCACCAACGCAAGTCATCTACCCCCCACCTCCCATCCCACAGGGAACCACAGAGCAGCCCAGATTTTCCATAGAGCTCCTGTTCCCAGACGGGGTCTCCCTCTCCCGGATGCCCTACTCCTTTTACAGCAAGGGTCCTGGCTCTCAGGCCTACCACTCCCGCGTGCTGCCTGCTCTGCAGACACTATCTGGACTCCACCCCTGCCAGTCCCATGCTGCCCCATACACCCCCCCTATTGGGGGCCTTCACAGCTCACACCTCTCCCCCCCCGCCCCCGCGGTCCACTCGGACTGCGATGCCTTAGAGGCAGATGCTCTTCTCCTCCCTCCCCCCCTTCCCGCTCGCAGTATGGTAGCCCCCACCGCTGCCGCCCGTAGGATGGCCCCCCCTCCCCCCAAGCCTGCTGATGTACTTAGGTGGTGTCGAGCCTTCTCATAAGCATCGCGATGTTTCCCGGTCCCCGCTCCCGCTTCTTCCCCAACCCCAACATGTCGTCCAGTATCTTAGCAGGGGGGAGAGACGGCATGCCCCGTATCCCAAACCCCCATCTAACCCACCGCCGGGACCTCTCCCCTACCCGCCTCTATCAAGCCATAGTTGCTCGCCAAGATCCGACAGCAAACCCCAACAAATACAACATAACACAATGTAACCAACCCATAACATACAATGTATCCCTCTAGAACAACCAACACATGAAATACAATGTATATCTCCCCATTCACAAGGTAACCCCTCCAGCCCACCTGGGTGCTTCCCGGCTCTCCGCCGCCCCATTCGCCAGTCCTGCTTCCCAGGGAAAAGGCTATCATAAAAGTCCATGAGTCCAGAGGGTGTCCACTTTCCAAGCCGCCGCCGCTCCTACGGTAGTCCTGAGGCCCCTCTAGCGCCCCCGTCCTCCACTAGTGTGGTCAGGCAGCTGATCAGGAGAAATGCAGGCACCTCCTCGGCACTGTTCCCTCTAAGCTGTGCGCGAGTGCGCACGCACACACCTCGCCAAGCATGCGCACATACATTACGGTTCTGATTCTGATAGAAAACAACACAGATATCTTAAAATTTAAAAGTTGTTATGTATTTACAGTTTTCACAAGTTCTACAACATTTTCTAGTGCAATCAATGTGGTGTACATACTGTATTCTGATGTGTAGTCAAATTTTAAAGTATATAACTCCAAGTGTCGTTATGTGGCGCACAAAAATTTAACCTTCCTTCAAAAGCTGCACAGCTGATATTTTATGCGCACACAGCCTACAGAAAATTAGAGGGAACATTGCTCCTCAGGGGTCCTCAGCTCTCTCCTCCGGTAGATACAATACTCTCCACGTAGGGCGTCGCTTCCTCGGCCGAGTCAAAGGTCTTGCGCCGGCCCTCAACGAAGATATGGAGGCGTGCCGGGTATTGGACCATAAATTTAATTCGGCGCTCAATAAGCTTCTGGCAAAGGGGTGCATAAGCTCGGCGGCGCTGGCTCAGTTGCAGGGAGTAGTCCTGCGCTACCCGGATCCGCAGGTTTTCCACCGCCAGACCCCCCTGGGCTCTCGCCGCCCGCAAAACAGTCTCTTTTTGCGGGAAGTGAAGTAACTTCACCAATACCACCCGGGGTCGGGAGTCTTTCATGTTCCTGTTGCCCACCCGATGGGCTCGCTCGATGTGGATCTTCTCCCCTTCTGCTTCCCCACCATCGCGTATCAGCGGCGAGAACAGCTCCACCAGGTATGTTGGCAAGTCGGAGTCCAGCACTGATTCGGGTATGCCCATTACCCTCAGGTTATTTCTTCTCGACCGGTTTTCTAGGTCGTCCAATTTAACCTCCTGGGATTGCAGCTGATTCTGCAGTAACTCCACTGTTTGCTGCAGCGTGTGAGCAGTGTCCTCCACTTGCCCCATGCGGTCCTCGACCTCCTGGAGCCTTTTGCCATATGTCTCCACCGAGCTTTGCACTACGTCCAGTTTCTCCCGGATCACTGTGAATTGTGTCGCCAAAGCCTCCGCTACCGCCGCGGATATTTCTTCCACTCTGGCGGGTGAAGCTGGGGAACTCGGCACCGCCGTTCCATCCGCCATTTTGCTAGGACCGGGCCCTCGGTCTCTCTCCTTCCTTCCCGTTCTTAGTGCCGCTGCCATTATTACAGTTCTTGCAATGCAGCTCGAGGGAATAGTAGGGTATTAGGCACCTAGGGGAGCTCCGTGGGGTAAGTCGGGAGTCTCAAAGACGGTTCAATTAGCCGGTATAAGCAGGGGACGGTCGGAGGAGGAGCAGCACCCGACTACTCGCTCTCACCGCATCACCGGAAGTCCAGGGAAGGGTCTAAACCCTCTTGCAATACCTCTGAATTCTCTACTAGAGTATCTTCTGCATCTATCACATGCAGGTCTGAAAACAAATTCAGTAAGAGTCCATTTGAGTGCTATTGCAGCATCCCTCAAGCCTCTCAATGGACAACCTATTTCCTCTCATCCTGTTATAGCAAGATTCATGAGAGGCCTTCTTTTAACTAAACCTCCCATTAGACCACCTCCAGTGGCATGGGACTTAAACCTGGTTCTTGGCCAGCTTATGAAGCCACCCTTTGAACCTTTAAGCCACCACCTCCTTGAAATTTCTTTCTTGGAAGGTTATTTTTCTCATTGCAGTCACCTCAGCACGCCGCATCAGTGAGTTGCAAGCTTTGGTGGCCAATCCACCTTATACAAGGTTTCATCATGATAAGGTAGTCCTCAGGACCAATCCACACTTTATGCCTAAAGTGGTCTCACCTTTTCATCTGAACCAAGAGGTGTATTTACCTGTCTTTTTTCCAGGACCTCATGCATCAAGAGCAGAGAGGAATCTTCATACCTTGGATTGTAAGAGAGCTCTCGCTTTTTACTTACAAAGAACACAGCAACATAGAAAGGCTTTTGATCCTTCTCATTTAGGACTTCCAGTCTCTAAAAGAACACTGTCCAACTGGATTGCTCAGGGTATTTCTTTCGCCTACCAGAGTAGAAACCTTACTCTGGAGGGCCATGTCACAGCTCACAATGTGAGAGCCATGGCAGCCTCAATGGCTCATCTAAACTCTGTGTCCATCGACCAAATCTGTCGAGCGGCCACATGGGCCTCGGTTCATACCTTCACAGCCCATTACTGCTTGGACAAGGACTCCCGCCGGGATGCCTTGTTTGGTCAGGCTGTTCTCAAACACCTGTTCCATTACTAATCAACTCCTACCCACCTACCCTGGTTGGATGCCAGAGATCCATAGGGAGAGGTAGAGTCCTTTTTAAGGACACACAACCTGGGGTCTTCCCCTGGCATCTGCAGCTAGGGAGTTCCCATATGTGAAGACTCATTCCTGCTTGTTCGGTCGCGGGGAGCCCTCAATTACTATCAAAACTATCATGCACTTTGATAGTAATTGAGGGTTCCCCGTGACCGAGCTTTAAAAAGAAGGGGGTTTAATAATGACGTTAGTAATTGAATGGACTCTGAAGAAGCTTTAGGTTTTCTTATTTTGTGACAACTTCTTCATTTTGTTATATCTTTTGTCATTATGAATTATGCCTTAGTGATTCAATCCTTCAATGCACTGTCATCTGCTGCCGGTTGTCCTATCACGGCAACGTTTGGAGCAAAAATATTATACTCGCAGGTAAAATGTTTTGATGATATCTGCCTTCTAGATGAGGATGCTGCTTGCACCTCTGATTCCCTGTAAGGCTGTTCAGTAATAGGTGTGTCATTCACCCATTAGGTTTATTAGAGAAATATATATATGGTTCTTTGTGTATGGATACACTTATCTATATGTCTGTCTTTCTCTGCCCTTGTTAGTGAATAGAGCGTATTGGATGCACTAACAGTTTAAGAGGTATGTTTGTTATTTCCTTTTATTACTGTTATCTGTATGTTTATATTTTTATCATATAGTTTTATTTAATGGTTCTGTGCTGATAATGGTGGGTATAAGTGTTATTTATGAATGGTTTTATAATTATTATTTTTTTTATATACTTTATTTTACAACCACCAACAAATACAATACAATACAGAAGAAATACACATCTCCAAGAAGGGTGGACTCTGATCCCCCCTCGGAGTAGTAACAAAACAGAAAAGAATAGGTGGAAGATCATTTTCCCCCCTTTATATTCCCCTTTCCCCACCACCCTCCCCCCCACCCCCCCAACCCTCAGCACACTCCCCAGAACATAGAACCCCCAAAGGAACAGTTCCACTCCACACCTCCCACCAATAACTCATCTACTAACTTGTAGGATCTCATTACGACATCTGGCACTTAACTGTTGGGTGTAAGGTGTAACTGTTGGGTGTAACACGAAGAGCGGCAATCTCACCTTGCTTCCGCTCTCATCAGGAATCATATAGCTGCACTTAGCGGCTTTGTATATAGTTGCCTTTTGTACATAGTTTATTATGTTCTCTGTTTAAGAAACCTGTTTAATGTAAACCTGTTTAATGTATTGCCCTGTTCATTGTAAGCACTGATCAATTTTGTGAAGTGTAATTTCTGTTCACTGTAAACCGCGCTGATGTCGAATAGCGCGGTATAAAAGAAACTTTAAATAAATAAATAAATAAATAAATACATGCATAAAAGCTGTCCAACGCTTAACACTGCCCCGCGCCCCCCATCTCTCTGTTAACATCATTTGATGGAAGTAGTTACGCCACTCACCAAAGGTAGGTGGGCTGTGATCCCTCCAAAGGAGAAGAATGGGACCCTTCCCCACCAAACAGGCCTTGCGCACCAAAAAGCGTTCCCCCTCTACCACCGGATAAGGAGGATCAAGCCGATCCAGCACCACAAGGGCCCTGGACCAGCGCACCCGTCGCTGTAGCAACCGATTAAGAAAAGCACATATCTTGGCCCAATAAGAGCGCAATACTCTACAATCCCACCACATATGGAACAAGGTCGCCAGTGGCTCCGCGCATTTAGGGCAGCAGCCATTGGTGGTCAGTTGACTACGAAACGCCCTCCGCGGGGAAAAGTGCACTCTGGTTACACATTTAAATTGTATCTCTCGCCAGCGTGTCTCCTGTGTCAGCTTCACAATCCCTTTTAAAATCTGACTGATTGACCCGGGGGTTAAAGCTTCTCCCAACTCTACTTCCCAAGCCACCTCGACCCCTCGATAATCATGGCCTGTACTAATCCGAGCCATACGCTTCTTGAGATCCTTGATCGATGGGGGACTTTCCCCCCCTAACCCAAAAAATCCCAATATTCGGGCGGACCGGTCAATGTGTAACTCCTCTCGCGGTAGAGAGGATATATAATGAGCAATCTGCATATAAGCAAAGCAATGTTTAGCGGGCAAATCATACTCCCTACTCAGGGTCAGAAAGGATTTGCACTGCCCTGACGGCTCCACTACATGTCCAACATTCCGTATTCCCCGAGCACTCCAGTCCCGAAAGGTCTCCGTATCCGAACCAGGCACAAAATCAGCATTGCCCTGTAAGGGTAGCCAACTAGAAACCTTCCAAGATGTATTCCAGTGGACATTAAATTGTTTCCAAGTTTTTATAGCCAAACCAATCAACTCACTTCGCACTACATGACTAGGGAGAGCCTGGTACATCCCATGTAAGACTCCCAACGGCGTCAGCGGTGCCACAAAACACTCCTCCAAGGCCCGAGGTGTATACACGTCCATCCCTCCCAACCAATCTCCAAGATGTCTAGCCTGGCAGGCCAGAGCATAACCCACAAGATCAGGAAGACCCATCCCCCCGTCACGCCACATCCCCAACATCCGCGACCAGGAAATACGCGCCTTCCTTCTCTTCCACAGGAAGCGTCTAATAGCGGCTTCAAAGCGGCGCACATCTCGGCGCAATAACCAAACTGGCAATGTCTGAAACCAATACAATAGCCGTGGTAGGAGCATCATTTTAACCACCGCTACCCTACCTGATAGAGAGAGAGGCAGGGGATCCCAGGCTTTCAATTGTACTTGCAATCGGCGCAGAGATCGCTCGAGGTTACACGCATAAAGGGCCCGAGGATTGCGGGTCAGCACTATACCCAGATAAACAAATTCGTCAATCACCCATTTAAGCGGAAAGGCCCCCACCCAACGCCCCCGCAACTGAGCCGATACGTCCAGGGCTTCTGATTTATCCTTGTTGATCCGCAGCCCCGCAATGCTACCAAATCTCATAAACTCCTCCAGCAACTTCGGTAGCGACCGATCAGGGGCAAGCAGGTGTACCAAAAGATCATCTGCAAAGGCGGAGAGTTTAAACACCTGGGAGCTCATTCGTATTCCCTGTATCTCACAGGAAGTTTCAATGGTCCGTATCAGGGGATCGAGGGACAGAACAAACAATAAAGGGGAAAGGGGGCAGCCCTGTCGCGTACCCCATTCCAAGGGAAAGTCGTCAGAGAGTACACCATTGCACAAAACCCCAGCTGTCGGCTGGACGTAAAGACTCTCCACCATTCTACAAAACTTAACTCCCAATCCGTAGCGCGGGAGGAGGTTACATAGGTATTGCCAATCCACCCTGTGAAAGGCCTTTTCCGCATCAAAGCTGATAAGTAGCGACGGTAACCGGTGAGCATGCACCCATTCCAAAGAAGCTAAGATCTTACGCAGGTTTCGAACAGCATAACGCCCCTTGACAAACCCCACTTGCGAATCATGCACCAAATGCCCTAAAACTGCTGCCAGCCGTATTGCCAAAATTTTTGCATTTAATTTGATATCAAAATTAAGTAAGGATATAGGACGATAGGATCCTGCTAGCAAGGGGTCTTTACCCGGTTTAGGGATCAATGTAAGATGGGCATGATTACGTCCCCAACGAAAAGCCCCTTGTTCCGCCCGCTTATTAAAGACCTCCGTCAGGACAGGGCTCACAGACTCGTCCAAAAGTTTATAAAACTCGGCCCCCAAACCATCTGGTCCAGGCGCTTTGTTATAACTAGCTGCCAAAATCGCGGAGTGCACCTCTTGCGATGTTATAGGCTGCTCTAACATCTCCCGCTGTTCAGCAGTAAGCTGCGGCAAGTCTAACTCTTTCAAATAATCCCCCAGCTCCATGGTGGATGTAGGTTGTCCCTTATATAAATCCTGAAAAAAAGACCGGAAAACCCGAGCAATTGCCACGGACTCTTTCTGCAGTTGTCCCTGATCATCTCGGACGGCTGTCACTAACGAGGAGCCCCGCTGACCCTTCAAACAGCGAGCTAGCAACTTCCCCGGTTTATTCCCATAGCAATGCAGCTGGTATCTATAATAAAGGACAGATTTCTTGGCTCTCTGATGTAACAGCTCATTGAGATCCACCTGAGCCTCCCACAGCTTTTTCTTATTCGCAGCCGTCGGACAACGCGCATATAGCTTGCGCAATCTGGTAGCCAGTCGCTCTAAAACAATTATTCGCTCCGCTATTAACCGATGTTTCCGGGCTGCGAATCCAATGATATCGCCTCGTAACACTACTTTTTCCGTCTCCCACACCAGTTCAGGATGCTCACTATGGCACTGGTGATCACTCATAAATTCCCTCCATCGCTTCTTCAAAAAATGTTGGAACGGAACATCCTGACACAGCCCCAGGGGGAGTCGCCAAAGTCGCGCCCGGGCATTATCTATCCCCCACTGCAGCTCCATTCGGACCATCGCATGATCAGATATCTCTAGTGGGCCAATCTGCACCTCATCCGTACGAGCAAACAGATCCCCCGTCACTAAAATATAATCAATTCGAGCACTGGAGCCGTGTGCCCGGGACTGGTGGGTAAAATCCCTTTCCAAGGGATGTAATAGGCGCCAGGGGTCAACCAAGCCCAGTCTACCGCGAAAACGCTGCAACATCCGAGTCGTCGGGATCCTATCTCTCGCCTCCCCTCCTCTAGAAGTGTCAAGGTCCACATCCAAAACCCCATTAAAATCCCCTGCAAGAATCAGCGGATGTTCCGGGAGCTGCTCTATTTTGGAGGCCAGGCCATTATAAAAACTGGGGTCCATCACATTAGGACCATAAAGATTCTCAATAATCACTGATTTCCCCTCTAGCCGACCAGCCAGCAAGAGAAATCGCCCGTCCTCCGCAACGATAGCTTTTTCCAGGGCAAAACGGACTCGCTTGTGGAACAGGACTGCTACTCCTCCCTTCTTCCCGCGCGCAGGAGCTCCCCATACCTGCCCCACCCAGCCTCTATGGAGTTTACTGTGCTCTTCCTCCATCTGGTGCGTTTCTTGTAAAAGGGCAACATCACACTGCTGTCGGGCTAGGGCCTGTAAGATTTTATATCGCTTTATTGGACTCCCCAACCCACAAACATTCCAGGTGATAATCTTCAGAGGCATGGGGCAGTGCCAAGATCCAGCCAAGCAGAAAACTCTAATCGCAGCAGAGGAGCTCCCCCAGCCTGGAGCCCCCCCTCAACAGCCAGCAAGAAAATACAGAGCCACCTACAAATAAACAGTGGAGTGTGCACTATCCTACCCCCTCGCCTCCCTTCCCCTCCCACCCCCTCACCCCCCTCCACTCCCCCACCCTGAAGCTATCAAGTCCACCCATCGGGCTGGACAACTTCCCTATGGCAGTCGGGACAGCCCCAGACTTCCCCGGATCCCACGTTGAGCCTAACTATCTTAGAAAATTCCACTCTCTTTCTAAACACCCTATATTGATATCACAGTACTCTCCACTACCCCCCCTCCACTCATCCCTAAGCCCCAGCACTCCCTGGCCTACTCCATTGGCTCTTAGTACTTAGTACCCATTAGGCCCCTCCCCTCTATTCCAGTAACCCAACCTTGCTTTGCCCCCCAAGTCCTCCATCCCCTCTGTCCCCGTTTCTAGGGCCCTACACCTCCCTTCCGTAGCAAACCCCCCATCCAATGCTCAATAGGTCCACATTTCACCTCCGGAGCCCCTTGTATCAAACCTTCCCCAAACACTGCCTAAGGCCACCATGTTAAGCCTACCCATACCACACCCCTAATCCCCGATGCGGTGGGGCTGCCACATTATTACTCAAAGGATGGTATAGGGGGCGCCATCAAGCCGCTAGAGGCCACCATAGAAAAATAAACTAAACATCAAGAAAATATCATTGAGCGAGCATAAACAGCCACTTCTCCTCTCATTCCAAGCTTACATCCTCCGCACACCCCCCCCACACACTTCCTTCCACCCCATTCAACCCAAGCTACCTATCACCATCCCCCAGTACAGATGCAATCTCCAGGGTGGTAGCCGATGAGCTGCAGGATTAATCTCCTTGTGCCCCCCTAGGGGCCCCACCCGCTGGTGCTATCCCTCCAGTGCTGTCTACCCAATGCCGCTTAGTTCCCAGCGGGATATGCGACTGTGATGACCCTCCCCCCCCCCCCCACTACAGCAAGCCAACCAACCCATGGCCCACCCCCCCTGGCTCCTCGCCTTCGAACCTTAAGTAAGATTAGTAACTTGCGGGGTACAGCTCTCCCTCCTTCACTATGCTTCTCCTCAGTATAAAATAAAAAGGAAGAGAGCACATATGAAACTATACATATAGCTACAGTTAACAAAAGAATAAGCCCCCCTTCTCCGGGCCTGCGACAGACCCTCACCTGGCCACACAAACTAATATTCCATTCACCCAACGCAAACAAGCAGTAAACTGCACATACAGTTATTCAGCGAAACAATTGATACATATGAACAGTTTAACAATGTCGCCATCTAAACAGCTTGGACAGGAGAGCAATTATGGCCAAATGTAACAGGCCACAGCTTAAACCAGCCATGAAATTAAACAGTGCCACGTTGGAATCAGAGAAGGATTAACTGTGATAGTCCAGATCTACATCAGGCCCTTGAGCCCTTCTCTTTCAGCGAGACATCCAAACGCCATTCACATTGGCAATACAGGATTCACGAGGGCGAAGTAGCCGGGGCACTCATAGTTTCCAAAAGAGCGGCAGCCGCTGCCGGTGTCATCAAGTAGCGGGTCTGTCCCTGGGCCTCTACCCGAAGCCGGGCAGGATACAGCAGTGAGAATCGCACACCTCTGTTCATCAATTGTGTGCAGACCTCCGAGAAGGCCCGGCGCTGTTGACTAACTAGGGCCGAGTAGTCCTGGAACACGAGGATCGGTTCCGAATCTTGTTGTCGCATCCTTCGGCCCCGGGCAGCTTTCAACACAGCCTCTTTTTGCCGGTAATCCAAGAAGCGTGCAATAACCACTCGTGGCCGCCTCGCCTGTTCTCTCCGCTGGCCAAGTCTATGCACACGCTCCAACTTTACGGGGTCATCGCCCTGGTTTTGCAACAAGTTCTCAATCCAAGTCTGCAAATAACTGAAAAGGGCACCATCCGCCACGTTCTCTGATATCCCGATGAAGCGCAGGTTCTTGCGCCTCCCACGATTTTCAAGCTCGTCCAGTTTGTCCCCCTGCTGCTTTACCAGGGTCTCCAAGGCCTCCACTTTAGCAGTTAGGGAATGCTGGGTATCCTCCACATCCGAGACTCGAGTCTCTACTTGGTCCAGCCTCTCGGTAAAATCAGTAAAACGTTGGCTGACAGTCTGTATCTGGTCTGCCAGTTCTTGGAACCGGGTATCTAGCGCCTGGACCACCGCGGCACTCACCTCCGTGACCAGATCTGGAGTACCACCAGATTTTGGGCTAGCTGGCGCTCCCTCCGCCATTTTACCCTCCGTGGCTCGCGGCTTCTCCCTTCGCTGCGGCTTCAACGCCATCGGGCTTCGTATCGGGGGAGAAACTGCTTCCAACACTAGATAAATAACCCCTTGGTCCAAGAAAGAGGTATTTGTGGTTAGCATCCACTTTTAAAAGATTTTATAGCCGTTGTGCGGGGCAAGTTACCCGGAGCTGATCGTGACCCGTCCGATCAGCTCATTGCCAAACCAGAAGTCCGTATTTATAATTATTTATAGTCACTATGGTTTTAATATTTAAGTTATATTGCTTATTATTTATTCATTATTAGGTGTTTGAAGTATTTGTTTATTATTGGTATAATTGGTAATAATTTTTATATTGTTTTTATTGTACGTTGTATACAGCCTGCCCTTGAAGAAGGCAACGAAACACGGCCTGTGTCGGGCTTTAGGCTTACATTTATTAATAAAGAACATCCTTCCTTTGCTATCCGCCCCTCAGACTAAATGAGCCAGAGTACCAAAGAATAAGTTACCCTCTATACACTTTTCAAGCCTCTAAGGTCCTCTCAAGGAGCATTCCTACTATACTCTCGCCAAAAGAAATGTCATGTTATGTGACACCTACTAGTGAGTCTTTGCAGATGTAGCCCCCACACTCCGGAACTCGCTCCAGGAAGGGCTACACCAAACTCGAGATGACCTCTACTTCAGGAAGCAGCTGAAAGCATGACTTTTCTTTCAAGCCTTTCATGTTTGTAATGGTCACATCGCATCAGGACTGGCTTGTTGCATACCTTGTGACAGCGACCAGTTCCACATAAACTTTATTTAACTCTGCATATATTTCACTCTGACTAGCCATATTTACTTATCCTAATACCTTTGTCTTATCCATCTTGTCTGTTTAGGATAGATAACATGAAGAGGGATATAACTAAGCTTGAAGAATGGTCAGGAATTTGGCAGCTGATATTTTAACTCTAAAGAATGCAGGGTCATGCACTTGGGCAGCAAAAATCCAAGGAAGGTGGTACAGTGTAGGGGGCGAAGTACTTCTGTCCATGAAAGAAGAGCAGGACCTGGGTGTGATTGTTTCTGTTGATCTTAAAGTGGCTAAACAAGTACAAAAAGGTGACAACAAAAGCCAGAAGGATGCTTGGGTGCATAGGGAAAGGAATGGCCAGCAGAAAAAAAAAGGAGACAATAGTGCCTCTGTATAGGTCTCCGGTGCGACCTCATTTGGAGTATTGTGTGCAATTCTGAAAATTACACCTTCAGAAGGATATAAACAGGATGGAATCTGTACAGAAGGTGGCTAATAAAATGTTAGTGGGCCTGATTAGCCTGTGAAAGAACTGAGAGCAGCTGAGGCCTGCATAAAAGACTTCAGAGCCCTGCACTGTAGAGGCATTCCTAACAGGGGCTATACATTTCAAACAAAGGTAAGAATTTGTGTTTTTTTAAATTGCTAGCTCTCTGACTGAGAGCTCTTAAAAGGGTTTTGTTACATTTTTAAAACAAATTTACGTTATTTTTGGTACTTTAGTTTAAAAGGAGGTTCTGGAGGCTAAATTTAGGCTTTTAGGTAAGAAGTTGAAATCCAGAACTTCCAGGGTAGCATTCTCCAAAATGCTTCCTGTTATACGCGCAGGACCCAAAAGGCAGGCAGAGCTCCGGAGTCTCAATGCGTGGATGAGACAATGGTGCAGAGATGAGGGTTTTGGATTTGTTAGGAACTGGGGAACATTCTGGGGAAAGGAGGGGCTCTTCCGAAGGGATGGGCTTCACCTTAACTGGGATGGAACCAGGCTGCTGGCATTAACCTTAAAAAAGGAGATAGAGCAGCTTTTAAACTAGATAATAGGGGAAAGCCGACAGTCACCAAAGAGCGGATGGTTCCGAAGAATGTATCCTTAAAGGATGCTACCAAAAGCAGAGAGGTTCCAAAAAAGAGTAAAGTAGCCCAAATGCCCTCGAGTATGGAGCAGACAGAGCTTAAAGATCCCAAATTACCCATGTCTACCAATAGCCAAATTAATATGAATAAAATACAGTCTCAAAAATGTTTGTATGCAAATGCTAGAAGTCTAAAAAATAAGATGGGAGAGTTAGAATATATAGCACTAAATGAGAGGTTAGATATGATTGGAATATCAGAGACATGGTGGAAGGAGGACAACCAGTGGGACACTGTGATACCTGGGTACAAACTATATCGTAATGATAGAGCTGATCAAATTGGTGGAGGGGTTGCACTCTATGTTAGAGAAGGCATTGAGTCAGAAAGGATTAAAGTTTTGCAGGAAACAAAATTTGCTGCAGAATCTCTATGGATTGAAATTCCATGTAAAAAGGGGAAGGCGATGGCATTGGGGGGTGTACTATCGACCGCCTGGCTAGAATGAACAAATGGATGATGAAATGATCAAAGAAATCAAGGAAGCTAACAAACGTTACAGCGCAGTAATAATAATGGGTGATTTCAATTACCCCAGTGTCGACTGGGTCAGTGTCACGGCAGGATATGCTAGGGAGATAAAGTTCCTAGATGAAATAAATGACTGCTTCTTGGAGCAGCTGGTTCATGAACCGACCAGAGGGGAAGCCATATTAGACCTAGTCCTTAGTGAAACACCAGATCTAGTGCAAGAGATAAGGGTGTTGGGGCCACTTGGCAATAGTGAGCATAGCATGATCGCCTTTGATTTAATTAGTGGAGAAGGGATAGTAAGGATATCCACAGTACTACCTTTTAACTTTCGAAAGGGAGACTATGATAGAATGAGGAAAATAGTTAAGAAAAAACTAAAAGGAGCAGTTGCAAAGGTTAAAGACTTACATCAAGCTTGGGTGGTGTTGAAAAATACTATCTTGGAAGCCCAGACCAGCTGTATTCTATACTTTAAGAAAAGTGGAAGGAAGTCCAAAAAACTGCCAGCATGGTTTAAAGGTGAGGTCAGAGAGGCTGCTGTTGCCAAAAAAAGCATCTTTCAGGAAATGGAATAAAGAGCCAAACAACGAAACCTGGAAACAGCACAAGCACTGGCAAGTCAAATGCAAGGCATTGATAAGGCAGGCAAAGGGAGAATTTGAGAAAAAGCTTGCTGCAAAAGCAAAAACGCGAAATAAAGACTTTTTCAAGTACATTTGTAGCAAAAAACTGTGAGAGAGTCAGTTGGTCCATTAGATGATAGAAGGGTTAAAGGGGCACTAAAAGGCGATAGCGGAGAGATTGAATGAATTCTTTGCTTCGGTCTTTACTGAGGAAGATGTAGGGATGTTACCCATGACTGAAGTGGTATTTAAAGTTGCGGAATAATTGAAGGAAATATCGATACATCGGGAAGATGTATTACAACTATTAGATAAACTGAACAGTAGCAAATCACCTGGGCCGGATGGTATAAATCCAAGGGTGTTGAAAGAACTGAAATATGAGATTGCAGACCTGCTATTAGTAATCTGTGAACTATCATTAAAATCATCTCTAATACCTGAAGATTGGAGGATCGCCAATGTAACACCAATTTTTAAAAAGGGTTCCAGGGGTGATCCGGAAAACTACAGACCGGTGAGCCTGACATTAGTACTGGGAAAAATGGTAGAAACCATCATAAAGAATAAAATTACTAAGCATGTAGATAGTCATGGCCTAATGGGAGACAGACATTATGGCTTTAGACAAGGAAGATCTTGTCTTACTAATCTGTTATATTTTTTTGAAAGTGTGAATAAACAGGTGGACAAAGGTGAGTCGGTTGATATAGTGTATCTGGACTTTCAGAAAGCCTTTGACAAGGTCCCTCATCAGAGACTTTTGGGAAAACTAAAGAGTCATCGGATAGGAGGCAGTGTACTACTGTGGATCAGGAACTAGTTAAAAGATAGAAAGCAGAGGGTAGTGCTAAATGGCGAATTTTCCCAATGGAGAAAGGTGAATAGTTGTGTACCTCAGGGATCTGTGCTGGTTCCACTGCTTTTTGACATATTCATAAATGACCTGGAAAGTGGAATAACGAGTGAGGTTATCAAATTTGCAGATGACACAAAACTATTTGAAGTTGTTAAGACCGAAGAGGATTGTGGAAAATTTCAAGGGGATCTTGATAAATTGGAAGTCTGGGCATCAAAAGGGCACATGAAATTTAATGTGGACAAGTGCAAAGTTATGCACCTAGGGAAGAACAACCCAAACTATGGTTACACGATGCAAGGTTCCACATTAGGAACCACCACCCAGGAAAAAGATTTAGGTGTCATTGTGGATAACATGTTAAAACCCTCGGCCCAGTGTGCAGCGGCGGCCAAGAGAGCAAATAGAATGCTAGGTATCATAAGGAAAGGAATGGAAAATAAAACAAAAGATATTATAGTGCCTCTGTATCGTTCCATGGTGAGACCGCACCTTGAATATTGTGTGCAATTCTGTTCGCTCTATCTTAAAAAGGATATAGCGATATTAGAAAAGGTTCAGAGAAAAGCCACCAAAATGGTAAAGGGGATGGAAGGATACTCCTATGAAGAAAGGCTAAAAAGGTTAGGGCTCTTTAACCTGGAAAAGAGATGGCTCAGGGGAGATATGATAGAAGTCTATAAATTAATGAACGGAGTGGAACGGGTAAACGTAGATCGATTGTTTACGTTATCAGAATATAGAAAGACTAGGGGACATGCAATGAATCTACAAGGTAAACTATTTAAGACTAATAAAAGAAAATATTTTTTCACTCAACATGTAATCAAACTCTGGAATTTGTTACCAGAGGATGTAGTAAAGGCTGTTAGTGTAGCTGGGTTTAAAAAAGGTTTGGACAAGTTCCTGGAGGAAAGGTCCATAAACCATTATTAAGAAAGGACCCAGGATATGAATGCTTGACCCAGTACAAGCATTGTGGAACCTGTGTCTTTTGGGGAAACTGCTAGGTACGTATGACCTAGATTGGCCACTGTTGGAAACAGGATACTGGGCTTGATGGACCTTGGTCTGACCCACTATGGCATATCTTATGTTCTTATATTTTCTTTAGTGGCTTTAAAACTGTGCTTTAGTAACTTTCTAAGCTATTTGGTGCTACTGACACCTAATCAGGTGTTAGTTCCCTCCCTAACTCCCACCCACCCCTAGTGAGCAGTCTTGCTTTATAGGGCACCTCCCCAATTAACAAAACACAGGGACTTCGAACAGCACATTTTGAATATAATTAAAGAGATTTAACTGCTTGTTCTTTGAAAGGACAACTGGGAAACCGGCTGGTACTTTGGTAGATCTCTCTCTTTTGCTTTAACAGATACCTAAGTTCCAAGAATAGAACAATGGCTGGTAAAAATCGTATCGCTAAAGCTGTTGCCCCGTTATAGCTTCTGCCTCTGTACAGACAGAGGTCCCAATGCGAGTTGAAGGACAGGTTCCATGTGCAGGGTGCCTGCGTTCTGAAGCTCTGAGGACACAAGTGGAGGAACTCAGAGGAGGTGGCGAGGCTGAGGAGCATTCAAGACGGTGAGAAGTACATTGATGAGATGCTTCTTGCAGCAACCGAGTTCTCCAGCAGAGGAGAAGATGGGTGCCTACAGAATGACAAAGGTTGGACACAAGTCACCAGGGCCTGCATCACCCATTTCCAGACAGGCCCCATCAGCCCACAGCCCATTACCAGTCTTAACCCCCCATAGCCCATTAGCAGTCCTGACCCCCCCAACAGCCCACCTCAAGTCCTAACCCCCCCCATCAACCCACAGCCCACCTCAAGTCACGTCCTAATCCCCTCCATAGCCCATTACCAGTCCTAACCCCCCCCCCCACATCGGCTCAGGGAAATTAAAAAAAAAAAAAAAAAAAAGCTGGCTGCTGTTGATGCTGCTGCGGCAGCAGCAGAATGGAGTGTCCCGCGGAGCCCCCTCTGCCCGCTGAGCCCCTCTTCAAGGCCTTTCAGATTCGCGAAGGGAGAGTGTTTCCCTCGCGTCTAAAGGGGCAGATGGGAAATTTCCCCATTAGCCCCTGCGGGCTTAACAGAGACGCGAGGGAAACACTCTCCCTTCGCGAATCTGAAAGGCCTTGAAGAGGGGCTCAGCGGGCAGAGGGGCTGGCCCTGAGTCTGACAGTACCATTTTCGGTCTTTCTCCTCTCACTAACATACAGTATCTGAAAAATGTCTTATCCCCCCTTTTTATTGCATTGACTATTTTGTCTTCTTTTTGTAACTTTGCTTTCCTGACTGTTGTGTTAGCTTCTTTAAGATTTTTCCAAATATAGATTGTCTTCCTCTCTCTGTGATCTCTTGTATTTAATGAAGACCACCCACGTTTGCACTATCTTTTCAGCTACTTCTGTTGAGAACCATAGGGGTCTCCTTTTCCTTTTACATTTATTTACCTTTGTTACTCTTAAAATATGGTTGTCCATGAACCATGTCTGCGTACAGCCACTAAATTTAAGTCGGCCTCTTCCATTAAAGCTTCAACATCTGCGTTCTTATTTCCCATGCTATGAACATTTATACACACCGCTTTCCAGATGTTGCCCCCTTACCCATTTCTACAGAGGGTTTTAATTACCTGGGGCTTTCTTCACCCATCCCCATGAATCTAATTAAAAGCCCTCAGTAGGTTTGCCAGGCTGCTGTGGAAGACACACTGACCCTTTTTGGACAGTCCTTGGAATATCATCCCATGGTTGAAGAAATCAAAAGTCTCTTAATGACATCATCCACACAGCCATGCATTGATGTCCAGGATGCTAGCCTCTCTGGCTCGACCTTTGCCCTGAACAGGAAGGATTGAAGAGAACAGCATCTGCACACCTAACTGCTTTATTTATTTATTTAGCTGTATTTATATCCCGCTTTACCCTCTTTTTCCAGAGCCATGAAGTCACTCTTCATGCGCTCAGAGGGATTCTTGGCAGTATCGTTTGTGCCAACATGGATGATCAACATCGGATAATAGTCAGTAGGTTTGATGAGTCTCGGATTTTGGAACCTGGCAGACAGCACACCTCTATGGACATCAAGTTTGGCCGGCAGATGGATGCCTCAGTACCCCTCAGAAAAGAGTCACCAATCACTTCTACCCTTCTCTTTCTGGTAGTCACTGATTCTGTAACTTTGGGGTGCTTGATCTCTGATACTTCCCTTTCCTAGGATGCTTTCACCTCCTCCACGTCCATGGCTGCATACTGGTTTTTCAGTTCAAGGACTGGAGGAGTTGGATTGGTGATTCTGCAGGCCCTGGTGACTCTTGTCCAACTCTCTTCACTCTGTAGCCCCCCCTCTTTGCCTCTGCTGGAGATCTTGGCTGTTTCAAGAAGCATCTCATTGATGTACTTCTTGCTGTCTCAAATGCTTCTCAGCATTACCACCTCTTTTCTGAGCTCCTCCTCTTTTTTCATGTAGGCTTTAGCTTACAGGCATCCTGCATATGGAACCGTTTCTTCAACTGGCACCGAGCTGTCCGTTTGGACAGAGGTAGAGGCTGTAATGGACAACAGTGTTGGTAAGATGCTTTTTCCAAGCATTCAGTTGGTGGAAGTTTTGTACCTGTTGACGTAAACAAGAGAGACCTACCAAAATCCCTAACATTTATTCAGCTGGCCTTTTGAAGAAAAAGCAGTTAACTTATAATGTGTGTTCCAACAATGCTGTTCTGTTCTATGTCCCTGTATGTAGCTCTGCTTCCTTGCAAGACAATTATTACTTTAGTAAATGTTGATATTATCTGTCTGAAGAATATAGATTCATGTAAAATTACCTAATGAAAGCACCTTGAACGGCAAATTGTATGTCAAGCTAATCGGGGAGTTTCCCTATATAGCAAGAAATCTCACATGTGGTGGGTGGGAGTTGGGGGTAGGGAGGGTTTTAACATTTGATGAGGTGTTAGTGGCTTCAAAGAACTGGGAAGGCAGAGTTTTAAACTACTACCACAAAAAAAATTCCCTTTTGAAATATAGCACCTAAAAAAGAATTTAGCTGTTTAAAACTGTAGACCAAAATAGCCAGGGCTATTAGTAACGCATGATACCCCTATGTCCCTCCAGTGGATCCTCCTGGTATCTTCTCTATGCGTTTCTACCCATCTACCATGTCAGAGTTCTAAAGGACTTCCGACTTGCTCTTTACAGACTGATCTTATCCTCTGTTTTTCATGCAACCATCCTGGTTATTTTCCTGGATTGCATTCCTGCATCCTCTTAGCCCATGGAAATAGATTCTCTATACATCTGTCAAGTGGGTTTCACCCTCTTGTTATTGGATGAATCTTTCCCCTTCACATTCCCCATGTGAATGTTCTTATGGGGATTAGTGTATCTTCAGACTTATTGTCATGTATGTAAATATCTCTATATATGCCTCTACATACATATGTCTGTAAGCTGTGTGTGCATAATTTATGCCCCTATATGTCTATATATATATATATATCCACCTATATATATATGTCAATACATATTTCTGTATATCTAGATATGCATATATATATAGGTATATATATCTCCCTATATATATATATATGTATCTGTTGGGACACTTTTATAGATCGATATGTATTACATACTATCTCCTCACTGTCTATGCTATAGCAATTTGTACCTTTCTTAGAGGTTACAGACAGTGAGCTCCCTTTTCCATACTGTTCCTTAGCATGGGGGGACTGTTATGCACACAACCACTACTGTGGTGATAACAGCTTCTGCTTTGCTCTAGGTCTCCCTATCCTTGAAGATTCAAGCTTCAATATCTTTCCTATCTCTCATCAGCTAGGAAAGACAGTGTACATCTTCATTGTTTTGAGTACACATTGTTCTCCTTGGGAATATGGGCCTTTTTCCATACCCCTTCTTCCCTCCAAGACTGGGCTAATTGTCCAAATCGGTCAGTCTTCTTCTTTTAGTCCTCAATGTTAATGACTCTGTACCTAAAAGAGTTTTCAGCTTTTTCCTATAAAGCTTTCCATTGAAGACCTGCCGTTCTACTCCTACCCCAGTTGACACTCCTGAATCTATCTCCCTTCACCCTCATCCCATGTCCCCTCGTAGCAGAACTTGCTTTCAATTGAAAGAGGCTCTCTCCCTGAACATTTATGCCATGGAGGTATTTAAACATCTCAATCATATCACCTCTATCCCGCCTTTCCTCTAAGGTGTACATATTAAGATCCTTAAGTCTGTCCTCATATGCTTTATAATGAAGCCCACTAATCATTTTAGCAGCCACCCTCTGCACCGACTCCATCCTGTTCACATCCTTTTGAAGGTGCGGTCTCCAGAATTGCACACCATACTCCAAATGAGGTCGCACCAAAGACTTATACAGAGGCATTATCACCTCCTTTTTTCTGCTAGCCATTCCTCTCCGTATGCACCCAAGCATCCTTCTAGCTTTTGCCGTCGCCTTTTCTACCTGTTTAGCTACATTAAGATCATCAGACACAACCACGCCTAGGTCCCGCTCTTCTTTAGTGGACAAAAGTACTTCACTTCCTATACTGTATTGCTCCCTTGGATTGCTGCAGCCCAAATGCATGACCTTACATTTTTTAACATTAAATCCCAGCTGCCAAATTCTAGACCATTCTTCAAGCTTAGCTAGATCCCTCCTCATGTTATCTACACCTTCCTGGGTGTCTACTCTATTGCAGATTTTGGTATCATCCGCAAAGAGGCAAACCTTACCCGACAGCCCTTCCGCTATATCAATAACAAAGATGTTAAAAAGAATCGGACCAAGGACAGATCCCTGGGGCACACCACTGGTAACATCCTTCTCCTCAGAGTGAGCTCCATTTACTTGTACTCTTTGTCGCCTCCCACCCAACCAATTTCTAACCCAAGCAGTAACTTTAGGGTCCATCCCTAGGGTGCTCAGTTTGTTTATAAGTCACCTGTGAGGAATAGTGTCAAAGGCTTTACTGAAATCTAAATACACCACATCTAGAGCTCTCCCTCGGTCCAACTTCCTGGTCACCCAGTCAAAGAAATCAATCAGATTTGTCTGACAAGACCTGCCTCTGGTGAATCCATGCTGCCTCGGATCCTGTAATCCGCTGGACTCCAGAAACCTCACTATTTTCTCTTTCAGCAGCGTTTCCAATAATTTACTCACCACCGAAGTTAAACTAACCGGCCTGTAGTTTTCAACCACATCTTTACTTCCGCTTTTGTGTAAAGGCACCACATGAGCCTCTCTCCAGTCCTTTGGCACCACTCCTGACTCCAACGAAGCATTGAAAAGGTCAGTTAGTGGAGTTGCTAGAACGTCCCCAAGTTCCCTCAGTATTCTAGGGTGTATCCCATCCGGTCCCATCGCTTTGTCTTCTTTAAGTTGAGCTAGTTTCTCACAAACACAGTCTTCTGAAAATTGTTCAAGATGTCCCTCGCTTCTGTTCTTATTTGTGGGTGTTTTCTGAGGTCCTGCTCCTGGTTCTTCATCTGTGAACACAGAACAAAAATATTTGTTAAGCAATTCCGCTTTATCCTTATCAGCTTCTACATATTCTCCCCCTGCATCCTTGAGTCTGACAATTCCACTTTTGCCCTTCCTCTTCTCACTAATATATCTGAAAAATGTCTTATCCCCCCATTTTATTGCATTGGCTATTTCCTCCTCCTTTTGAATCTTTGCCTTCTTGACTGCTTTGCTAGCTTCTCTAAGTTTTTCCAAATATAGATGCCTGTCTTCCTCTCTCTGTGATCTCTTGTATTTCATGAAGGCCTCCCTCTTTTTCTTCACTTTTTCAGCTACTTCCTTCGAAAACCATAGCGGTCTCCTTTTCCTTTTGCCTTTATTTACCATTTTAACAAAAAGATTGGTTGCCTTTAAAATACCCCCTTTCAGTTTTTCCCACTGTTTTTCTACATCCCCCAGCTGTTCCCATCCCACTAACGACTCCCTGAGGTATTGGCCCATCTTCGCAAAGTTAGTCTTCCTAAAGTCTAAGATCCTCACCTTGGAATGGATTTTAACAGCCCTAGTCCTAATACTGAACCACACCATCTGGTGATCACTGGATGCAAAATGATCTCCCACTACAACATCAGAAACACTTTCACCATTGGTAAGCACCAAGTCCAGTATGGCCCCTTCACGTGTGGGGTCTGTTACCAATTGCCTGAGTAGTTCTCCCTGTATAGAATCCAGGATCTCCTTACTTCCAGATGATACTGCAGCAGGAATGTGCCAATCAACATCTGGCATATGGAAATCTCCTATCAGTAGCACTTCCCCTTTCCTAGCAATGCTGCGTATGTCTTCAATTAACTCTCTGTCCACCTCTTCCTCTTGTGAGGGAGGTCTGTATATCACACCAATGCAAATAGATTTCTTTAGATGCAAATAGAAATCTTTTCAATGCATTCAGGGATTAGCTGGTGAGGCAGTGCTCAATGTAGCTAATTGACAGCTGAATTTTGAAGTCTTTTTGTAACCAGAAGAAAAAACTGTACATTAAACATTTTGATATGGTTATATCAGTCTCTTTAAAAATGGTATATCCCTACTGGGTTCCGTTACAAAGTACTAACCTTCTTTGGATTTTTATTTCTGTTTTGAGGACAGCATCTGACTGTTGCTGTGCTAAATGACTGTTTGCATATGGAGTTGTGATAGAATTAATTATTTGATGATGCTAGTTGTCTTGTTGATGTTACCAGTTCTGGCGTGTTTGAGATTGCTGAAGCCAGTGGAGTGAGATCAGGGACAAAAATAATCATCTATCTGAAGGAGGATTGCAGAGAGTTTGCGAGAGAAGACAGGGTGAAAGGTGAGTGGAAGGCCACCTGGGGAATCCTTTAAAAGGGGACTACATTCTAATGGAAAGGACACAGACATATATGCCTTCTTTTGTTAACAATAGTATTTTGTAGGGCAGGATACTTTTTGTGAAGGATCAACAAAAGAAAAATGTTGAAGTACATAAACATTCTAGAACTCAAAGGGCTCCTTCTCAGATGTCTTCCAAAGTCGGGACCTGCAAATCTCTCACGCTTATGCTCTGCATCACTTTTTATGTTTGTGCAGTATAAGCTTTCATATCCCACAAAGGCTGCAGAACCAATATGGCTCCAAGAACCTCTTTTAACAGTAGTATATGCTTCTCCTTACAAGAATTCCTTTTATCACTGAATTCTGTTTATAAGCATATCGGGGGGGGGGGGCGGTGTGAGGGGGGGGTATTCAAAGGCATTTACACGGTTGGCAGTCCTGTAAACTGTGTAAATGCCACTGGATATCTGTGGGTGCTGCCGCTACATACCCTGATGCTAAGTGGTTAGTATTGGGGCATGTCATGGGTGTTTCGGAGTGGAGCAGAGGTGGTATCCATTGCTAACTGGGCAGTGATGATATTGAGCTGTTGCCTGATTAGCAACAAGTGGGTAAAGTTGGACGTGGCAAAGGCATGCCTAAATTTATCCATGGAAGCTAACCGGTCAGCAGCTCAATATTGCTGTTGCCCAGTTAGCTTCTGAGTTCTGTGGCGACCAAGATATTCAATGCCAGCGGCCAGATTTGGCCCCACATTCAATATCTGGGGTTAGAATTCAGCAATGACATCTAGGTGTTTTATAAGCGCTTGCTGCCACCACTAAATATCCCCCGCATTCTGTGGCATACCTAGGGTGGGGTGGGATGGTGGGTGCTGCCCACCTTGGGTACGACTGGGAGAGATTGTATCCTTGCCAGTCGCATGGAGGCAGCATGGCAAACTTACGATTCAGCTAACTTGCCATGATGCCTCACACTCCACAACAGGCTGCTGTTTTCTGGCTGAAGTCTCATGAATCATAAGACTTGGGCTGAGAAAGAAGAGCGGCCGGTCCTGGAGCCCGAGGCACACGGCAAGCTAGCGTAATCCTATGTTTGCTGCACTGCCTCTGTTTTGCCAGCCAGGGGTGGAGGGGTGCCATGTGTGAGGGGGATGTTGCCTGCCCCAGGTGCAGAGGGGGCTGGGAATGCCACTTCCCCCATCTTTTCTAAATCTCTGAATTCTAGTCTGTGGAAGTAATGCCCATTATAAAAATGCTTTGCCTACAAGGGTGTCTCTTTTTTTTTTTGGTTCTATAGCAGCGAGAGTTAGGTCTTCCTCATATTAGAGTCTTGTAATGTCATATAGACTCAGTCAGCACAAGAGTACAAGTTCTACATCAAATGCAACACAATTGAATTTTAGCATATTTCCACTATATGGCAGGCATTTGAGCTACACATACTGTTTTGACATGGTAAGATTGCACTTACTGAGTGTGCAGAGGTCTGCTAGTGGGGGAGGGGACAATTATCATTGACTGACTAAAGTAATTTCACACTTTCCCCCATCTTTCTTTCAGAGGTGGTGACCAAATACAGCAATTTTATCAGTTTCCCCCTGTACCTGAATGGCCGGCGCATCAACACCCTACAGGTGACTCCAGTTCTTCTGAGTTTACTCCTAAAGTTTAAGACAAGTAAAAATGCAGAAGAGATACTGCTAGCATTGATTTCTCTGGGAATAACTGAGAGTGAAGGAAACCTTCAAGGGGAAGTTCTTGACTGTGTGTTGAGACCTTGACGCTAATCCCAATCTCTCTAAACATAACAGTTACACTATTGAGAGAGACCCAGTGCTGTCTGTGGCAGAAGGTCCTGACAAGACTATAGACTGATACTCTCTTTAACATGGGGAGCAGGGTGGGTGCCTTTTGTACATTGCTTGGTCTGAAACCTTCCAGTAAGCTGCCTTAGAAAAGCACAGACAAGACATTGATGGGTCAGTATTTAGCCTGCAGTAGTCAGCATTTGTTTTGTATATTGTTTTTTTTTTTGTTTGTTTTTTTTGGGGTTTTATGTTTAAATTTGTTTATTGAAATGCACACAACAACAAACAGCAAATGACAGAAACAGCATAGTACAAAGGAAGCAAAAAATACAGACAGCAATCCCGCGTCCCACGGAACACAGCAAGCCCATGCTATACAGGCCCCAACCTATGCCATTACACACAACAGTGAATTCAATCAACTCCCCCCGGGGTTATCTATATCACAGGAGAGTAGTGCTGCTAAGGGGATAGCGCAGTCATAAAGTTTTAATTATTTTTACTCCCACCCTCCTCCTCCCCCCTTTCCTCCCCCCTCCCCCCTCCCCAATCCCAACCCCCCCGTCCCCCCCAGAACCACAAAACCACCTACCCCACCTGGCCAGGGCAAGCGATAGGCTCGGTTTAGTCCTTTACCGAACCCCCAGCTAGCCCCCACCCCGAGTACACCAACCCTACTAAACTAAACTCCCCCCTATCTTCCCCCTTCCCCCCGGATCACCCCCTCCCTCCCGGCCATCCTTCCCCCAACCTACTTCAATCAACACCATCCAGGTAGAAAGGCATATAGAGCATCAGAGCAATGAGTTATCCACTAAGCCCCCCTAGGATCCGACGGCGCACCCGAGCCGGCAGCAACTGAAGATGCGGGCCCCATCGCCGCAGAAAACGGTCCCATTGCGCTGGGTGACCGTGGACCCCAGATCATTCAAACAATAAAAGGTGGTGCAGTTTAATCCTCCATTGCCCACACTTGGGACCACCTTCCCCCAGCCATGTCTGTAACACAGTAATACGTGCAGCCACCAAAGCCAATCGTATCCACTTCCATTCAGCCCGACGCAGACACTCTTCCCACCCGCCATCCCAAACATCCAGCACCAAGTTAGCTGCCGTGAAAGTCAGCCCGTCCCCCATACATCTCCTCAAATGTCTTTGGACATGGCCCCAAAAGACCCCCATGTGAGGGCAAGACCAGAACATATGGCCCAGCGTGGCCGCTCCTGCCCCGCATCGCGGACACCGATTGGACGTACCAAGACCCGCCCTCCAGGCTCGATTGGGGGTGTAAAACAATCGTCTTATCAACTTATACTGCATATCACGGTGAGCCACCACCACACTAAGTTCAGGGATCCGTGATCTCTTCACCCAATTCGCTGGACCACACGGCTGCTAACCCAGTCTCATCCTCCCCCACCCCCAATCCTTCCAAGGCTTTATGCAGGGACGCCACTTTCGCACCCGTATCCCCCCCATTAACACCTCTTCCATCTGCGAGCTCACCGCCCCTCGCAGCGACTCCTTCGGGATACTGCCAATATAACTACGGATTTGGGCATAGGGGAACACATCTATCTCAGCCAACGCATAGCGGTCCCTCAGCCGGGAAAAGGATTCAAGGGTGCCATCGTCTCGAAGCACATGCTCTAACGTCGTGATCCCCTTCCGCTGCCAACGCAGAAAATCCTTCCCAATAATCCCCGGCACGAAAGCCTTATTCCCTTGAATTGGGAGGAAAGGCGAGTGCAAAGCAGACGCGCCCATGTTCTCACACAAGTGTCGCCACCCTTTACGCACAGGTTCGAGCAATACTTCTTTGGTCACCAAGTCAACTTCGGCCACCGACGGGGCATGCAAGATATACCCCAGACTCAAGGGGCGCACCAGCGTCTCCACCATAGCCAGCGGCGTGTAATCCCCCATCTCCCACAGCCAATCCCGAACATGACGGAGTAAACACGCCATGTTATATTGCCGGATATCTGGAAGACCCATCCCCCCCCGCCCCCAGGTCCTCTGCAGCCTAGTGATACGGATCCTGGGTCGACGCCCCCTCCAAAGCAGCATATTGAGCACCTTGTCAATCTGACAGAGATCCTGACGTTTCAAGAGGATCGGAAGGGTTTGTAGCAAATACAGTAGCTTCAGAAAAAGCGTCATCTTGAACAAAGCAATCCGGCTCCCCAACGACAAAGGAAGGTCCCGCCACTTCTGTGCCCTGTCCCCCATATCACTGAGCACTGTCCGGACATTAACATGATAAAGGTCCGTCAAATCAGCAGGTATATAGACCCCCAAATACTTAAACTTCCCAGGCGCCCATTTCAAAGGAAACTCCGCGCCCCACCCATCAATCAACTCAGAATCCAGTGGAAGCGCCTCGGACTTGTCCAAGTTTAACCGAAAGCCCGACAATCCCCCATATTCCCGCAGTAGCGCCATCAGGGCCGGCAGCCCAACCCGCGGTTGGTCCAAATGGATCAATAAGTCATCCGCAAAGGCGGCTACGCGGAACTCAGAGTGCCCCATCGAAATCCCCTGAAAGGCCCCTGACGCGTTCCCTTCTGAATCTTAAAATCAGACGTCAAGTTGCCATTGACCAAGATAGCCCCAATAGGATCTGTATAGAGTACTCTGATCACATCGACAAAGAAGCCCCGTATCCCCATAACCTCCAGTACCTGGTACATAAACCCCCAATCCACCCGATCAAACGCTTTCTCAGCGTCGAAGCTGATAAGCATAGATGATCTGCGGTCCCTACGGCTCGCACACATTGAGGCCAGGAGACGGTGCACTCCATACACGGCATGCCTCCCTTTCACGAAGCCCACCTGGTCCCCGTGTGACAAGACTGGCAAAAAGGCCACGAGACGGTCTGCCATAATTTTCGCCATGATTTTGATATCCACGTTCAATAAAGAAATCGGCCGATAAGAACCCGGTGCCAGGGGGTCCCTCCCGGGCTTAAGCAAAATTGTAACCAAAGCTTTATTCGGTGCATATGGGAAGCGCCCCGCCTGTATGAGGCCGGCAAAGAAATCACCCAGGGGGGCTACCACCACCCCATCCCCCAAGATCTTATAGAACTCCCCCCTCAAACCATCCATTCCATGGGCCCGACCTTTCTTCAGGTGTTTAATCCCATTCAGAACCTCCTGTGGGGATATGGGTTGATTCAAGACCCCCCGTTGCTCCTCAGTCACCATGGGTAGCCTACAGGTCCGGAGAAAAGCTCGCCCCTCATCAACACCCCCCTGTTCCTTACCATATAGCTGCTGATAATAATCACAGAATACGCGTTCAATCTCTTCCGTTTTCCTGGTAAGCGTCCCATCACTATGCCTGATTGCCCGCACAAGCCGAGGTCCACCCTCTGCACACACCAAGGATGACAGCAATTTCCCGGCCCGATTACCATGCTGATAAAGCCGATGCCTGTAATACATCATCGACTTCTTTGCTCGTTGATGTAGCAAGGCATCCAGCTCCGCCCGCACCTCCTGAAAATGCAGTTTATGATCGCCCCGCTTATGGCGAGCATACCCGCGACGCGCCTTGGCTAAGTCTTTCTCTAATTATAGAATTCTGCGGTTCATCCTCCGCTGCTTTGAACTATGGTAACTGATGATTTCCCCCCGGAGGACCGCCTTTCCGGCCTCCCAAAATAGCACAGGATTATCTCGATGCTGAGCATTCGCCGCAGTATAGTCCCCCCACTTGGCTTGGAGGTGGGCCTCGAATAAACCATCCCCTTCGAGATCTAGTGGGTACCTCCAGACCCGCCTATGGCTAAGGAACTTCGACCGCAACTCCAAAATCACCATTGCATGGTCTGAAATGACCGACGGACCGATCTCCACTTTCGGAATCCAGCTAAACAGCTCTTCCGATACTAAAAAATAGTCTAAGCGGGACCAGGTCCCATGCCCCCGTGACAAGTGAGTGTATTCCCTGTCCCCAGGGTGTAAAGTCCTCCAAACATCCAACAAATTATGTCCAGCACAGATGCCCAATATCCGCCGTGCCCCCCTTTTGTCTCGGGGTCCTGCTCGTCCCGAACGATCCAAGTCCTCGTCCATCACCGAATTGAAATCGCCGCCCAAAATCAAGTGATAACCATTCACACCAGAAATAAGAGAGGTAAGGCGCTGATAGAAAGAGGCTTCGTAGGTATTGGGTGCGTAGACCGACCCCAAAACAACTCGCATCCCATTCAGCACGCCCCAGACAAACACATATCGACCTTCCGCATCTAGCTCTACACGTTCTTCCACCCATCCAGTCTGTTTTGCAATCAAAATAGGCACCCCCCTTTTCTTCCCCACCGCCGGCGCCCCATAGACTGTACCAAACCATCCCTTCCCAAGTTTACCATGCTCTGCAGAGGACTGGTGTGTTTCTTGCAGCATCGCAACTGCGATATGTTTCCGTTTTAACTGCTGCAACACCTTGTATCTCTTTATAGGGGATCCCAGGCTGCAAACATTCCAGGACCCAATGCTTATATTCCTAGCCATTCAGTCTCCAGACCAACAATGAGTGTATAAAAAAGAAAACTCTCAACCCTTCTGCGTGCGTCCCCCCAGCCTGAGGCCCACACCTCCCAAACCACCCGAGCACCCGCCATTCCAGCAGCAACTGCATCCATTGACATAAACCCCATCCTATATGCCTGATCGTGCAATCCGAACCCCAACCCCCCCTCCCCCAGACTCCCTACCAGAGACCTCTGTTCCCCAATGCTAAGCCACTCCCCCCACCCCCGCCCTTCCCCATCCACCAACCCTCCCCCCCTCTGCTCCACACACTCCTGTCGCCAATGCGACCCCTCGATTACCACCGTGCCATGTGGCGCTCAACCCTCCCCTCAGAGTTCCTGAATTTGACTATGCCCCCTCTATCACCCAAGCTAACCCCACCCCTGGTCCCCATAATCTCATCCTGCACCTGTCCCCTGCCAACCCCTAACGCAGCATCCCACGTCAGAGGGCAGACAATGGGGGCCCCCCTCCCAGCACCTTAACACGCACCAGAGGTTGCACTGCAGCCGGTGGTCACTAGGCACAGAGTCACCCAAACTCCACACGAGCACAGCAATCCCACTAAGCAGCACAGCCCCGCATTCCTCCCACCAGGTCCACCAAGGCCTGAGCTTAAGACAGCCGCCAGAAGTGGAGCCACTATTAATAAAAACCTCCCGCAAATAGTGTCCACACTCGATGTCACTGTCCCCTCCCTCCTCCCTGCCCCAGTGGGGAACCGCAGAGCTCTAAAGCCCCCAAAGATATCCACCCCACCGGCCCACACAAATACTATCAGTTTTAACATCCAGCACTCAACAGTAATAACAGAGACCAAAAATAACCAAAACATCATTAACATGCAAAAATACAAACTCAAGGCCTCCACACCACGTGGAAGCCTGCGCAGGAGGCGGCTCATCACGCGGCCCCAGCAAGCCAGCAGCAGCTGCACCGCCACCAGCGGCTATCACTCCCTGTCCCGGTATGCAGGCGCAGTTACCATGTCCAGCAGCTGCTGCCAAGGTCGACACTCCTCGTCGGCCGCCAGGGTTCAAAGATTGGTCGTAAGAGTGGCAGGGTGCAAAAGCAGTCAAAGGCAATAAGGACAAGTCTCGGGCAAGTCCCCAGGGTAACCTCTTCACCATCGCTGCCGGCAAAATGCCATCGCCTCCACCGGGGTCTCGAATACATGCTGCACACCTTCCCACTCCAAGCGCAGCCTAGCAGGATAGGCCAGGGTAAAACGCACCCCATGGGCCACTAGAGCACCACACACCTCCTTGTAGGCTCGCCGTTTCATTGAGACCCCTGCTGAATAGTCCTGGAAGATCAGGAGGGGCAACACCGTATCCTCTCCACCGCTGCGCCGCTGTTTCCGTGCCGCCCGTAGCACACACTCTTTCTGAAAGGCGTTCAGGAAGCGGGCTATAACCGCTCGAGGCCTGTAATCTGCCGCGTGGAGCGGGCCGATGCAATGTACTCTCTAGGACCACATCACCCACTCCATCCTCCAGTTGTAGGTTCTCCCGGATCCACTGCTCGAGATAGCACTTCAGATCCCGGTCCTTCACGGACTCCTTAACTCCAATGAATCGCAGATTTTTACGCCGACTGTGGTTCTCCAGGTCTTCCAACTTCTCCGCCTGTTGCTTTACCACCAGCTCTAAAGCTTGCAGCCTGGTGGAGGCCTGGGCTTGCCCATCCTCTAAGGAGCTGATGCGCTGCTCGGCCTGTTCGACCCGGCCCGTGAAGTCCGAGACTGCTTGAGCCACCTCAGACATCTGCGATGCCAGCCCACATAGCCTGTCCTCCAGCACCTGCACAATTGCTCTGGACACCTCGGCCACCATGCCGCCCGTCGAACCGACTCCCGGGCTCACCGCCTCCACACCCGCCATCTTGGTCTCCGCGCCGCGTGGCTTTTCGCGCCGGGGGGTTTTAGTGGCCATAAGCAATCTCGCCGGGGCTGCAACTCCAACACACCTCTGCCCAGATCCCACTGGCAACGATATCCTCGGATTTACTCAGGTAGATAGAAAATTATGCCCTGGGAAGGTATTGAGTCTCCGGAGCTAGGGAGCACACGTCAGCCCTAGTCCACCATGCCACCGGAAGTCTTGTATATTGTTTTTAAACACCAGCCACCATTGGATAGATATATTTGGATGTTCACTGCCAGATAGGGGCTGGTATTGAATATCTGGATACTGCGGTGATTGGTCAGCACTATCCAGAAAGCAGCAATTTTCAGCCACTAGCAGGATAACTTATCCAGATAACCTATGACAACAAAAAAGCTGTCCTAAGTGCTAGTTTCATAGTAGTGCTGAAAATCGTTGCTAGCCGGATAACTCAAGTCTCTTCTGACTGCCCCCTGTACTATCTGGATAGTGCCAATGTGTTCTGGTGAAATACAGTATTCAATGACTCTACAGATAGTGCCACTGAATATCTCTCTCAGCAGGACTTACCTGGGGAATGGGTGGTACTATCTGGATAAGTCCCTTTATCTTTATCTTTATTCGCAGGATTTGATAAACTGCCCAAGCCGAGGCGTCAGGGCGGTGTACAATACAAAAAGGCAATGGCTACAGAAAAAATAAAGTCAGAAAGGAACGCCAATAATAATAGGACAGAGAGGGACAGATAAAAGATAGAAAACAGAGGAGGTTCAAAAAGCGGAAAGGACGATGGTAGACGAGAGATACACAAGGGAAGGGGTGCTATGAAGAATGGAGGGCGCGGCTGGGGGGCAGAGCGTTGCCGGCGGGAGGGGAGAGATCAAAGGCTTGACAGAAAAGATGGGTTTTGAGAAGAGCTCTAAAGCGGGGGTGGGACAGTTCAAGACGGAGAGAAAGAGGTAGCGAGTTCCACAAAGCAGGGCCAAGAAAGAAGAAAGCGGAATGACGAGTGAGTTCCAGACGTGCCTGAGAAGGGGAGGGGAGGAAGAGGCGTGGGGAGGGTTGAAGATGAATGATGTCTGCCAAGTACTGGGGGGTGCCAGAATGAAGGGCTCTGTGCGTGATAATGAGGAATTTGTAAATGAATCTAAACTTCAACGGAAGCCAGTGAAGAGCAAAAAGGCAGGGAGTGACATGAGCACGGGCGGGAGAATAAGTGATGACACGGGCCGCAGTATTTTGGACTAATTGGAGACGGCGAAGCTGGGAGGAGGGGAGGCCAGCGTAGATAGCGTTACAGTAATCCAGACGTGTGATCACCAGTGACATAACCAGAGTGACAACAGATGAAGGGGGGAGAAATGAGCGAACAGCCCTTATCTGACTGAGGTGGAGGAAGGAAGTACGTACGACAGAGGAGATGTGTTGATGGAAGGAAAGAGAAGAGTCCAAAGTGACACCCAGGTAACAAAGAGTTGATACCTAGGGGATAGGACGGGAGGACATAGAAGGGGCCAAAGCGGGGGGAGGAAGTCCAAAAGAAAACCAAATTGCAGAAGATTTGGTGGGATTGGCGTGAAGAAAGTTGAGATCAAACCAAGAGGTGATAGAAGCCAGACAGAGGTTGAGTGGAGCAAGATCAGGGGAGGAGGACGAGGTATGGTGGGTGGACCAGAAGAATATCGTCGGCGTATATGTAAGCAGAGATACCAAACTGCTGAATGAGCAGGGCAAGAGGGGCAAGAAATATGTTGAAAAGCAGGGGGCGAGAATAGAACCCTGGGGGGAACCCCACAGATCGAGGGGAAGGGATGAGAAGCGGAGGAACCAGAGTGAACAGAAAAAGTGCAGGAAGACAGAAAGGAACGGAACCACTGTAGGACAGTACCATGAACACCGAAGTCAGACAGACAGGTGAGAAGAGTGCGATGATCAACCATATCAAAGGCAGAGGAAAGATCCAGAGATACCACAAGAGAAAAGTCACCCTGATCATGAGTGCGGTAGAGTTCAGAGAGCAAAGCAACAAGGATGGTCTCTGTGCTGTGTCCGGGATGGAAGCCCAACTGCCGTGGGTGGAGTGCAAAGGTGGAGTCCAGGTGAGTTGTGAGTTGGGCGAAGACAAGCTTTTCGAGGATTTTTGAAAGGAAAGGAAGGTTAGTGACCGGTCGCCAGTTGGCAGGGAAAACAGGGTCGAGGGAAGGTTTCTTCAAGAGAGGGCGGACAATGGCGTGTTTCCAACTAGATGGGAAAAGACCGGAGGTGAGGCTGGAATTGATAATGGAGAGAATGTAGGGGGTCAATTCAAGATCTGAGTTGAGTAACCAAGATGAGGGCAGGTGGTCTGATGAGCAGACGAGATTGCTCTGGTTAGCTAAGGCAAGGTAACGGGCACAAAGGAGCGCCATACGTGTGGAGAGAGGCGGGGAGAGGACCCCAGAGGAAATGGGGGAGTCAGAAAGGGGAGATAGGGGAGGAGGACAAGTAGGGAAGGAAGAGCGGAGGGTAAGGACTTTATTAGAGAAAAAGGAGGCGAGGGCAGAGGGACTAGGGGGAGAATGGGAAGGGTTAGGGGGACAAGAAGAGGTGGAGGTAGAAGATAGAGATCTAAGGATGTGGAACAAGCGTCGAGAAGAATTAGAGGAGGTGGCTATGAGATGGGAGTAGTATGAGTGTTTGGCTGAAGTTATCATAGAACGATAGAGGTATGTTTGGCGGAAAGCCGAAAAGGAGGCTGCCGACCGGTGTTTCCACCAGAGACGCTCTGTGCGGCGAAGGTGAGTGCGGTGAAGGTAAAGCCCTGGGTGGTACCAAGGGTGACGTGAAGAAGAGCGGAAAGAGATGGAGTGAAGGGGGGCTAAAGTATCAAGGGCAGTGGAAAGAGTGGAGGACCAGGTGTCCACTTGCTGGTCAACCGAAAGAGAAGAGAATTCGGAGGGGAAGAGGGAACTGGCTGGTGGGAAGGATTGTAAAGTGTGCGGGGTAATGTGTCGCTTAAGAGATGGAGCTGAGGGGACAGAGGAAGGGGAGTCTACTATCCTTAGCGACGGAAAAGGAAAGGAAAAAAAGGAGACAAAGGTGATCAGACCAGGGAACGGGGTGAGGGTGGATACAGAAAGGAAAGTAGGGAGAAGGGTCGAGCGTGAGGATAAGGTCCAGAGTCTGGCCTGAAACATGGGTTGGGCAGGGGACATGTTGGGCAAGGGACAAGTCAGAGAAGAGTGAGGAGAGAGTTTTGTCGCGCAACCGTGACGGAGTAACCAAATGTGCGTTAAAATCACCAAGAATGACTAAGTGGGGGGGACAGGAGGACAGAATCCGATAAGGAGAGCAGAAGGGAATCCCATAGGTCGGAACGTAGAGAGGGGGGGGGGCATAGACGAGAAGAAAATAAATCGGGACGAGAGAGTCAGAGCGAACTAAGAGGGACTCGGGGTCAGCAGGGAGAGGTGAGACGAGCGACAGGGAGAGGGTGGATCTGAAGATCAACGCTACGCCGCCGCCGGAGCGGCGGGGACGAGGAATATGGAAGGCTGAGTACCCCGGGGGGAGACATTGATGGAGGAGGGCGTCCTCCACCTCACGGAGCCATGATTCCGTGAGGAAGAGGGCATCCAATGAGTGCTGGATCAGAAGAACATGAATTAAGTGAGTTTTTGAGCGGAGGGAGCGACAATTTAAGAGAGCCAATGAGAGCGTGATAAGGGAAACGGACGGGAGGGACGGAAGTGGTGGGGAAAGAGAGGTTAAGGGAACTGGACAAGAACGGCAGGGAAGAAGATCGAGCGGATTGCGAGCTAAAGGGCCTGGGAGAGGGGCAGCGGGTATAGGTGGGCGATGGCCCCAAAAGACGGGGATAGAGGCCATGTCCAGAGAAATGGAACGGGCTGTTGCAGGAGGCGTGTGAACAAACACGAACGGGGAAAAGATCGAGCCAGGAGCCAGGAGTGCAGGGAAGGTTGCAAGAAGGAAACACAGAAGAAGACACAGTCGGATAGAGGAAGAGCTGAGAGAAAACCAAGGACGCAAAATGCCCCAACCGTCGCCCCAAGGAGCACATCCTGCTCCTTGTGCGCGCTCCTTCGGTGTGCGCTGCCGTGGCGCAAAATGCCGCACGTGCAGGCTTTAAATGTGGGTAGGTACCTGGAGGATGATGCGTCCCCATCACCTCTGGGAGGCGGGACCTCACTGGGAGATGGGCAGGAAGGCAATCCAAGGTTTGGAGGCACCAGAGGGTCTGGAGGATGATGCGGACGTGTTGCACGTGTCCGCGTCACGTCCGGGAGGCGGGACCTCACAGGGAGATGGGCAGGAAGGCAATCCAAGGTTTGGAGGCACCGGAGGGTCTGCAGAGGAGAGAAACAAACAAAGGGCAGCATACAAGCAGGCAAGCAAAAAGCAGTAACAGCAGAGGAGGCAGGGCAATATCGGGCCCTGAGTATTTCTCTCTTAATGAGGATGGTGCTTACAGAAATACTGTCTCTGAAAAATCTTGCTCTGGAGACAGCAGTATGTGCTGTTCTCCTCATTTTCAGACACTGTGAAGAAGAGATAAGTGAATCAGAATGGCAAAGCAGGCAAGATACAGACAAAAGGCAGTTTTGCATAAACTAAACTAATCTTCACGTAGGTAAGGTCAAGCTATTTTCTGTGTGTTAATAAGCTAGCAGGTTTATATGTTTTTGAAGCATGTTCATGTTATGTTTTTGTTTCTAGGTGTAAATTTTAGGTATATTTTTTGTTATCCACCTAGGTGTCTAGAACAGGGGAAAGTCGAAAGGTGGTCAGAGAGAAATGCAGATAGAGAGCAATTCCAGATGTACTTAAAACACAAAATCCAGCCTTATAGTGCAGAGCAAGCAGACAATGCAGGTAGCTTCTCTTAAAAATTTGTCTATTTTCTTTGTTGATTTACATACAAATTAGTGTTGAATCATACCAGACCGCATCCTCACTTTAAAAATCACTTATTGAAGATGGCAGTTAAACTAAATTTATTTATTTTAAAATGTATATTCTGCACTAACTCCTAGGTGGATAACAAAAAATATACCTAAAATTTACACCTAGAAACAAAAACATAACATGAACATGCTTCAAAAACATATAAACCTGCTGGCTTATTAACACACAGAAAATAGCTTGACCTCACCTACGTGAAGATTAGTTTAGTTCCTAGGTGTTCCTCCAGTCCGGTCCCTTTACCTCTGGGTTGTGCTCCTCTACCAGCAACTTTGGAGACTGAGCTCTTCAACTTTTTTTTTTTTAAAGACTTTATTTATGAACCACCAAACAACATAAACAAACAAGAAGAAGCTTGCTGCGGAAGCAAAAACGTGAAATAAAGACCTTTTCAAGTACATTCGTAGCAAAAAACCTGTGAGAGAGTCAGTTGGTCCATTAGATGATAAAGGGGTTAAAGGAGCACTAAGAGGCGACAAGGCGATAGCGGAGAGACTGAATGAATTCTTTGCTTCGGTCTTTACTGAGGAAGATGTAGGGATGTTACCCATGACTGAAGTGGTATTTAAAGGTGCGGAAGAATTGAAGGAAATATCGATACATCGGGAAGATGTCTTACAACTATTAGATAAACTGAAGAGTAGCAAATCACCTGGGCCGGATGGTATACATCCAAGGGTGTTGAAAGAACTGAAATATGAGATTGCAGACCTGCTATCAGTAATCTGTGAACTATCATTAAAATCATCTCTAATACCTGAAGACTGGAGGATCGCCAATGTAACACCAATTTTTAAAAAGGGTTCTAGGGGTGATCCGGGAAACTACAGACCGGTGAGCCTGACGTCAGTACCAGGAAAAATGGTAGAAACCATCATAAAGAATAAAATTACTCAGCATGTAGATAGTCACAACCTAATGGGAGACAGCCAACATGGCTTTAGACAAGGAAGATCTTGTCTTACTAATCTATGTTTTTTTGAAGGAGTGAATAAACAGGTGGACAAAGGTGAGTCGGTTGATATTATGTATTTGGCTTTCAGAAAGCCTTTGACAAGGTCCCTCATCAGAGACTTTTGCCAAACTAAAGAGTCATGGGATAGGAGGCAGTGTACTATTGTGGATCAGGATCTGGTTAAAAGATAGAAAGCAGAGGGTAGGGCTAAATGGCCAATTTTCCCAATGGAGAAAGGTGAATAGTGGTGTACCCCAGGGATCTGTGCTGGGTCCGCTGCTTTTTGACATATTCATAAATGACCTGGAAAGTGGAATAACGAGTGAGGTTATCAAATTTGCAGATGACACAAAACTATTTAAAGTTGTTAAAACCCAAGAGGATTGTGAAAAATTGCAAGAGGATCTTGATAAATTGGAAGACTGGGCATCAAAATGGCAGATGAAATTTAATGTGGACAAGTGCAAGGTTATGCACCTAGGGAAGAACAACCCAAACTATGGTTACACGATGCAAGGTTCCACATTAGGAACCACCACCCAGGAAAAAGATTTAGGCGTCATTGTGGATACCATGTTAAAACCCTCAGCCCAGTGTGCAGCGGCAGCCAAGAGAGCAAATAGAATGCTAGGTATGATAAGGAAAGGAATGGAAAATAAAACAAAAGATATTATAATGCCTCTATATCGTTCCATGTTGAGACTGCACCTTGAATATTGTGTGCAATTCTGGTCGCCGTATCTTAAAAAGAATATAGCGATTTTAGAAAAGGTTCAGAGAAGAGCCACCAAAATGGTAAAGGGGATGGAAGGATACTCCTATGAAGAAAGGCTAAAAAGGTTTGGGCTCTTTAACCTGTAAAAGAGACGGCTGAGGGGAGATATGATAGAAGTCTATAAATTAATGAACGGAGTGGAACGGGTAAACGTAGATCGATTGTTTACGTTATCAGAATATAGAAAGACTAGGGGACATGCAATGAAGCTACAGGGTAAACTATCTAAGACTAATAAAATAAAATATTTTTTCACTCAACATGTAATCAAACTCTGGAATTTGTTACCGGAGGATGTAGTAAAGGCTGTTAGTGTAGCTGGGTTTAAAAAAGGTTTGGACAAGTTCCTGGAGGAAAGGTCCATAAACCATTATTAAGAAGTGACCGAAGATATCAATGCTTGACCCAGTACAAGCATTGTGGAACTTGTGTCTCTTGGGGAAACTGCTAGGTACATATGACCTAGATTGGCCACTGTTGGAAACAGAATACTGGGCTTGATGGACCTTGGTCTGACCCAGTATGGCATATCTTATGTTCTTATCATACAGCGATACAATCTTAAATCCAAGTGGGGTGTACTCTGATCCCCACATGGAAGGTATCTCAAATACAGGTGGGTTATAATATTTATACCTTCCCCCCCTCCCCCCCTCCGTATCCCCCCCCTCCCCTTCATCCTCACTCCGGATCTATTTGTCCATCCTTGGCAGTCACACTACTTCCACAACAATTCCAACTCCCCCCCCATTGAGAATCCCCTTCAACTACCTACACACAAAATTTTGTTACAACAACGAACTCCAAGATTGAGAATATACGGTTCCCACACAAGTAAAAATGTCGTCCAGCGCCTGACACTTCCCCGTGCTCCCCATTTCTCAGTTAGCATCATCTGATGAAAACAATTGCGCCACTCCCCAAAAGTAGGTGCTTTTTGTTCCCTCCAGTTCCGAAGGATAGAGCCCTTCCCCACCAGACAGGCCTTACGCATCAATAAACATTCCCCTTTCTTCAAAGGGTGGGGGAGGTCAAGCTGATCCAATACCATGAAGGGGGCAGTCCATCTCAGTCGCCGCTGCAGCAACCTGCTTATAAAGGAACATATACTAGCCCAGTATGCTGTAAGATGACTGCAGCCCCCACCACATGTGCAATAAATTCGCCAAGGGTTCAAGACAGCGAGGACATTGGCCGTCGTTCGTTAAATGGTTGCGCAGTGCCCTCCGGGGTGAAAAATGGGCTCGTGTCACACATTTAAATTGTATCTCCCTCCAGCACGCTCCATGCGCAATTTCCACTATTCGCTTAAGGGCTTTATGAACCGTCCCCGGCGACACCACTCTACCCAACTCTACCTCCCACGCCTCCTCTACTTTCCAGTAGTCAGGGAGAGAACGAAAGCAATCCAAGCAAGGTTTCAACTTCAAAATTGATAAGGGCTCATCACCTCCTAAGTTGAAAAATTCCAAAATCTGCGCCGATCGCTCTATTATCAGTGCCTCTCTGGGTTGGGAGGATGCATAATGGGAAACCTGCATATAGGCGAAACAGTGTTTCGAAGGCAAATCATACTCTCTACTCAAAGACAGAAAGGATTTGCACTTCCCGGAGGGATCTACCAAGTGCCCCAAAGTCGTTATGCCTCTTTCCCTCCAGTCCCGAAATGTCGTCGACTCTGTACCCGGGGTGAAGTTTATGTTTCCTTGTAGGGGCAGCCAACAAGAGGCCCTCCAGGATGTCCCCCAGTAGGTATTGATTTGTTGCCATGTTCGCTTGACCGAACTTATCAACGCACTGTTCACTACCTTACGCGGTAAATCGAGATTCGCTCCATGCAAGACCCCTAACGGTGACAAGGGGGCTACAAGGCCCTCTTCCAAGGCTCTAGGTGTATATGTGTCTGTTCCTCCCAACCAGTCACCCAGGTGCCTGGCCTGACAAGCCAGGGCATAAATCCCCAGATCAGGTAGACCCATCCCCCCTTCTCTCCACTTCCCCACCAACCGAGTCAATGAGATACGTGCCCGGGCTCCCTTCCACAAAAAGGATCGAATCGCCGTTTCCAAGCGCCGTAGATCGCGATGCAACAACCAGACCGGCAGCGTCTGCATCCAGTACAAAATTCTCGGCAGTATCACCATCTTGACCGCCGCCACCCTACCGGACAGGGAAAGCGGGAGAGACTGCCAAGCCCTCAGCTGCGTCTGTAAGCGTTGCAAAATTCGTTCTAAATTACGCTTATATAATTCCTGTGGGTGCCGAGGCAATACTATACCTAAGTAGATAGTCATTTTCCGCCCATTTCAGGGGGAACGGCCCCACCCATCCCCCTCTGCTCTGTCCCAGCACGTCCAAGGCCTCAGATTTATCTGTGTTTATACGCAACCCCGAAAAGCAGCCAAAGTTCGTTATTTCCGCCAACAATAATGGCAGCGATCGATTGGGGGAAGATGGATGAACCAAAAGATCATCAGCAAAAGCCGACATCTTAAACACTCGCGGGCCTATCTGAACTCCTTGTATCTCTCGGGAAGACTTGATGGTCCGTATGAGAGGGTCCAAGGATAGGACAAACAACATTGGAGAGAGGGGGCATCCCTGACTGGTACCCCGCTGAAGAGAAAAAGTCTCTGAGAGAACCCCATTACAGAGCACTCCGGCTGTGGGTGCTGCATACAAACTTTCCACCATCCTGCAAAAGGAGGTCCCCAAGCCGTATTGCGGTAGCACATAACGCAGGTAATGCCAATTGACTCTATCAAACGCTTTTTCCGCGTCAAAGCTGATAAGTAGGGACTGCAACCGTCGATCATGTACCCACTCCAAAGAAGCCAGTATTTTCCGCATATTTTGAACTGCGCACCGCCCTTTGACAAATCCCACCTGTGAGTCATGGATCAAAATGTCTAGCAAGCCCGCGAGGCGCACCGCCAGGATTTTTGCAAACAATTTTAAATCAAAGTTAAGGAGCGATATGGGACGATATGAGGGCGCCTGTACTGGATCTTTGCCTGGTTTATGTATCAAGATGATATGAGCGTGATTGTCCCCCCAACGGAAAACTCCCTGCTCTGCGCGCTTGCCAAAAACCTCTACCAAATTTGGGGTTATATATTCACTAAGTAATTTATAAAATTCGGCCCCAAGACCATCTGAGCCCGGTGATTTATAACATTTAGCCCTAGAAATTTCTGTTTGTATCTCTTGTGGAGTTATGGGTTGTCCCAATAACGTCCTCTGTGCCTCGCTGAGGTGAGGCAAGTCCAACCTCCGCAGGTACTCCTGTATCACCACAGGGTCGGTGGGTTCTGCTGTATATAACGATTGAAAGTAGTTACGGAATATTCGGGCGATTGCCGTGTTTTCCTTATGGAGAGCACCCTTGTCATCCTGCAGCGCTGCTACCAAAGTCGAGCCTCTATAGCCTTTTAAGCACCGGGCCAGTAATTTCCCCGGTTTATCACCATGGCAATGAAGTTGATATCGATAATATAAGATAGATTTCTTAGCTCTCTGGTGTATCAACTCATTTAAATCTACTTGAGTTTCCCAGAGCCGTTTCTTGTTAGCTATCGTCGGCTGTCGTGCCGTCTGGCGCCGTAATTTAGTGACCTGGTGTTCAAGGCGGATAATGCGTTCTGCTATGATGCGTCGCTTCCGGGCTGCGAATCCAATGATGTCCCCACGCAACACCACCTTAGCCGTCTCCCAAACTAATTCAGGATCATCACTGTGACATTGATGGTCTGCCTCAAATTCTCTCCAGTGCTGTCTTATGAACTGGTGGAATTGCTCGTCACGATAGAGCTCGAGGGGGAAGCGCCAAATACGCGTCCGAGTCGGGTCTCTGCCCCATTGCAGATCTGTCCATACCATCGCATGGTCAGATATTTCTAATGGGCCAATTTGGACATCCTCCGTTTGGGCAAACAAGCCACTGGAGAGTAGGAAATAATCAATACGAGCAAAGGTACCATGCGCTCGAGATTGATGGGTGAAATCTCTCTCTGAGGGATGTAGTAACCGCCATGGTTCAATCAAACCTAAACGCGCCCTGAAACTCTGTAACAATCGAGCCGTCGGGCCCCGCTCCCGTGCTTCTCCTCTCCTGGAGGTATAAAAATCTATATCCAAAACGCCATTGAAATCTCCTCCCAGAAGTAGGGGGGCATTCGGGTAATTGCTCCACTTTGGAGGCTAAGCCGCCATAAAAACGGGGGTCTAACGTGTTAGGGCCATAGAGGCTCCCGATGATCACTGATTTCCCTTCAAGGGAGCCATGCAGCAAAACAAATCTCCCACTGGCATCTATTATAACGTTGTCCGCTGCAAAGCGCACTCGTTTGTGGATCAGGATGACCACCCCACCCTTCTTGCCCATAGCAGGTGAACCCCAAATTTGTCCCACCCAGTCCCTACGTAATTTATTATGCTCCTCAGCTGTCTGGTGGGTTTCTTGAAGGAGGGCGATATCACATTTATTTCTTGCCAGAGCATGTAAGACTTTGTATCTCTTAATGGGACTGCCCATCCCACAGACGTTCCATGTAATTATCTTCAGAGGAGCGGGGAAGTGTCCAGGCACATCCAAAAATCTATCTCTATTTTTGTAGAGGGGGCTTTCCCAGCCTGGAACCCCTCTCCATCGTTGAAATAGAAATTATAGTTCTGCCAACAAATGTGTTGCGGAGTGTGAGCTAAACCCTCCCCCCTCATCCCTCCCCTTCCCCCCCAGAAATCCCTTCTGTCCCCCCCTCCCCCATGCCGTTCGGTCCCCCCTGATGGCAGGACATACTTCCTGTGGCAGTAGAACCTACCCCTACCCTAGGTACTCCTTCTTCCAACTACCTTACGAAGTTCTCTTCTTAGACCCCCCCTCCCCCAGCACCCCCTAACTAATGAGTTATGACTGCGTCTGCTCTATCTCGTTAGTCTCCTAGGGGACTAAGTTAGAACTATCAGCAAGCTATTCAGTACAATATTCATTATACAATAAAAGTTGCTAAGTTTGTGGATTGGGCCATAAAAATCTTTTATAGCTAGGGGGACCCCATGTCCACTCTCTGAAACATCGCTTCCAACTGACAATGAGGTCCCACAGCTGGACACAAGGCCCTGACCTTTCACTCCCTCCCCAGTCCAGCGCTATGAGCCAAGCACCGCACTAAGCCCTCCGCGCCCCGGAAAGTCAGCAGTCATTAAATTTAACAGTGTGAACTCCAAACCCCCTCAATCCTAACCTCAGGGTAAAATATAAAGATACCATTGAGCCCTCGTGTGCTAAACTGCACACCAGGGCCCAGCGTAGGAGGCGCTGGCTCTGAAATTGTCAAAGAGTGTTAGTCCGCGCTCCCCCCCACCCCCAATCCAAAGGCTGCGGGAACATGCTGCAGATAAGGCCTTCCACGGGCCCCCTCTCTACAGATACCAATAGGAAGGGTCTATCACCCAAGTCGCTAACGTCCTAACTTAATATCAGCTTCTTTTTCTCTCCCCGCGGCCCCCACAGAAGTCAAACCCCAGGCCCACGGGAAGGGGAGAAGGCCCCTCCCTCCATCTTTACCTCCCCCCCCTCCCTCCGCTACTCGGGGCTATAGGAGTTCATACACACTATAACTTTCAACAGGAAAATGTCTCTCTCTCCTCCCCACTATTACAATACAGGGTTGAGAGCTTGAGCAAACTGGTAACATAATTGCAAATTTGAACTCGTTCAACAGTTGCAAACCATTACCAACAAAGCAACACTATATCCCCCAAATTAGATACATCACACATCCTATCATACCACCATGCTCTCATATAAGTATCTCCCGGATACCAACCTCCCAGGGAGCTGAAAAAACATGTGGCATATTAGTTTTTGCAAATAGAAATAAAACCCGATCTGCATCAGCTCGCCCCAGGGAGCTTGCCTAGTATAGTCAATTTGCTAGCGTTGCCAGGACTCTTCACCGTCTCTCCGCGGCTTCAGGCAAGTACCTCTACCCTCGCGTGGGAGAATCAGGCTCATTAGTCAGTCCATCTAGGAAGGTTTGAGCCTCCGCCGGGGTCTGTAGAAAACGGTTCTGTCCTTGATATTCCACACGAAGTCGAGCAGGATACAACAAAGCAAATCACACCCCTTTGTTCATTAATTGCGTGCAAATTGTAGAGTAAGCTTTTCTTTGCTGGCTTGCTAGGGCTGAATAGTCCTGGAATACTAGGATCTGATCTGAGTCAGTGGATTGTCTCTTGCGATTCCTAGCCATCTTTAAAACCTCTTCTTTTTGGTGAAAATCCAAAAAGCGGGCAATCACAGCACGCGGTCTTCATGCATGCTCCCGCTTAGGGCCCAGTCTGTGCACTCGCTCCAGATGGATAGGGCCTTCCACTCTGCCATTTGAGAGTTTCTCTATCCAAGCAAGTAGGAACTTGGAGAGGGCGCCCTCTGCTACAGACTCTGCGATCCCAATAAACCGGAGGTTTTTGCGCCTTCCTCGGTTCTCTAAGTCCTCCAGTTTCTCCCCTTGTTGTTTCACAATCAGCTCCAGGGCCTCCACTTTGGTCTGTAGGGACTGCTGGGTGTCTTCGACATCCGAGATGCGGGACTCTATATGCTCCATGCGCCCCGTGAATTCTGTGATGGACTGGCTGACATTTTGCAGCTGATCAGCCAGCTCACAAAAGCGGCCGTCTAGTGCCCGCACCACTGCAGCGCTAACATCTGTCACCAGGCCCTGGTTGTCGTCTGCTTTCGGGCTCCTTTACACGTTCTCCGCCATCTTTCCCTCGGGGGCTCTTGGCTTCTCTCTTCGAAGTTGTTTTGTTGCCATCAGACAGCCTCTGGTGTCGCTGATATTTGCCTGAACTCTCCAGCCCTCCGTCTTTCACTGAGTCTGGGGTTTAAAGGTAATCTGCTGAAGTATGTATCAAAATTTTGCCGGTTTTTCGGGGTAGGTGTCTGGAGCCGATCGCCACGCGTCCGATCAGCTCATTGCCACACCGGAAGTCCTTCAACTTTTTTCTGATGATCCTCCAGTATAAATACCACTGGCTCCTCCCATCAGATTCAGTTTAGCTCAGTCTCCAAAGCAGCTGGAAGGAGCACTAAGCCAGGGAAAGGCTTATTGGAGAGCTTTAGGATAGCTAGGGGCTATTGGAATATTCTTTTTCTTTCCTTTCTAATTTGTGCACCTTTTGTGCTTGGTTTATTTTGGGGGGAAAGAAAGTTTAAATTGGTAGTGTAGGGGGCGTGCTTGGCAAGAGAGATCCCTTCCCCCTCCTCCTATCCCTTCCTTCTCTCGCTATTACCTGTGGTGGGGCTTGGAAGAGAGCCCCGAGGGGGCAAGCACAGGAAGAAGCAGCTCAGCAGCACCTCTCGAGCCATCGGAGTGAGGAGCGGTGGCGAGAAGCAGCTGTTTGTGGTGAGCAGGGGCTGCCGGTCTCGCCGATCGTGGCTTGTGCCGAAGCCCTTGTGGAGGCTGAGCACGAGGACTGGAGTCGGTACGCAGCATGGTGTCTGCAGGTGCGCTGAGAAGAAAGCGGCTGATTGAAGCGGGGAACTGCGTGGCGCAGGGCCGCGGTGCCACCAGCCATTTTTGCCGGGCAGACCCTATTGGCTGAGTGGAAAATCAGTGCTGGAGAGCAGGCTTAGTTTCGCGCGTGTTTTGGCATGCTGGGGACTGGCAGCAGGCAGCTCTCCCGAGCACAGTTATTTATTTAAGTGTGAAAAAAAAGTTTTTTCTTTGGAGGCCTTAGGAAGCAGGAGACAGATCCTCAGATACAGCTGGATTTGGGGGTGATTGGGTCCCAAGACCATTATGCCAGCCAGGACGCAGTGCTTAGTGTGTGGAGCTAAGCGTGGGGCGGTGTCGGCGACAGGCATTTGCAGGGGGTGTGCGATGGAAGCCGCCTCAGTGGAGCAGGAGATCCAGGCCAGTACGGCTCTGGAACCAGTAGATGGCACAGCTCAGAGTGCAGGGGAGGTGGTAAGCCCGATGCTGGGGTTGGAGGGGGCGTCTGCCTCGGATTTGGAGCAGCCGGTCCCTACCCAGCATATTCCAGGCCCTTCTTCCTTGCCGGCGGGGCAGGAGGGGGTGTGCTTGGGTGATTTCTCCCCAGAGTTTGTGTTGCTTCTACATAAAGCGTTTTGTCTTAGGAAGCAGGAGCAGAAGCAGGGAGCAGGTCAGGACGGCCCTCCCAAGAGAAGCGTTGACCTCGGTGAAGGAGAGCTATCTATACCGCATAAGCGGCAGAAGCTGGCCAGGGACGGGTCGCCTACCCTGCCTTTGGTGGAAGAGCGGGAGGCGGAGTTTTCCGATCCAGAGCTAGGAGAAGACAAGGAAGAGCTCGAAGAGGGCGAGATTCAGGAGGAACAGAGAGCCCGAATTTTGCAGGTGTTTCGCCGAGAGGAGTTACCGGCTTTGATCTCTGAATCCTTGAGGGCTCTCAATATGGCCCCGAGTGTGCCGGCAGAGGAGGAGGCCTTGGAGGACCCGCTTATTCAGGCGGTAAGGAAGTCTCAGAAGGTGTTCCCAGTGCACCGTGTGGTGAGACAGATGATCCATGAGGAATGGGATCAGCCAGATTTGGGCCTGAGGGGGTGAGGTCCATGGCCCGTTTGTACCCTTTACTGGAGCTGGATAGGGAGCTATTGAGGTCGCCTAGGATTGACGCTGCAGTTTCAGCAGTCACCAAGAAGACATCTATTCCAGTGGAAGGCAGTGCGGCTCTGCGGGATGCGCAGGACCGGAAGTTGGATACTTTGTTGAAACAGGCTTTTGACATCAGTGCCCTGGCTCTTCAGGCCTCTGTGTGTAGCGCGTGGGTGGCACGAGCTTGTCTGCGGTGGTCGCAACAGCTCCAGCCATCTAGCGACTCGCACAGTGGTTCACAGGGGGAAGCGGACAAGATTGAGTCAGGGGCAGCCTACTTGGCAGATAGCCAGTATGACCTTGTCAGAAGCTTGTCTAAGAACATGGCTTCGGTGGTCTCGGCCAGGCGGTATCTCTGGCTACGTAATTGGGCGGCGGATGGTTCCTCTAAGACTCGCCTTAGCAAGCTGCCTTCAAGGGTAAGCTTCTCTTTGGTGAGGATTTGGACAAGTTGGTAAAGGAGTTGGGAGAGTCCAAGGGAGGCAGGCTTCCAGAGGACCGTCAGAAGCAAAATCGCACTCCCGTTCCCGCAAGGGCTCAGCTGCGGGACTCCCGCAAGTTTCGGGCAACGTGGTATGCCCCGTTTCAAAGGGGACATTTTAACTCTAGAGGACAGGGTTTCCATGGGTTTCAGGGGGCAGGAAGAGGTTTTGGTGCCGCCTTCTCGGCCACGGGACCGAGAAAGTCGCAATGAAGTGAGGGGGGTCCAGGTGGGGGGGCGCTGCCGATAGGAGGACGATTATGACGGATCCTTCCCGCCTGGGCCTGAGAATGTGGAGGCGGATTTCCTGAGCAGGCACAGGGTGGATCCCGGAGAATGGGAGCTCTGCCATCAAGTATACGAGCTGGTGGTTCGTCGGTGGGGTCAGCCCATCATGGATCTTATGTCAAGGTTCGAATCGACCAAGGCCAGCCGCTTCTTCAGCAGAAGGAGGGAACGGATGTCGGAAGGCCTCGATGCTCTGGTCCAGAGGTGGCCCACGGAGGGACTGCTATATGTGTTTTCCCCATGGGCGCTGATAGGAAAGGTGCTGCAGAGGGTGGAAGCCCACCAGGGGTGGGTGATCCTCATAGCGCCAGATTGGCCTCATTGTCCCTGGTATGCCGATCTAATAAGACTGTTGGCCGACAGGCCATGGCATCTGCCAGCGAGGGAAGATCTATTATTTCAGGGTCCCTTACGGATGCCGCAGGTGGATCGGTTCTCGCTTACGGCCTGGCTATTGAAAGGGCGCGGCTGCTTAAGTGAGGATATTCAGGAGCAGTGATTGCCACTCTGCTGAGAGCCCGTAAGCGTTCCACTTGCCTTTCTTACGTAGGGTCTGGCGCATCTTTGAAGATTGGTGCGCGGACCAGAGGATTCGGCCTATGGTGGCCTCTGTGCCAGAGGTGTTGGAGTTTTTGCAGGCAGGCTTGGAGAAGGGTCTTGCAGCCAGCTCTCTCCGGGTACAGGTAGCGGCCATTTCTTGTTATAGGGGCAAGATCAAGGGGAAGGCGCTAGGCCAGCACCCGGATGTAGCTAGATTCCTGAGGGCGGTAAGGCGTGTGCGTCCTCAGTGGTTCCTCCCTGGGATCTTAATCTAGTGTTGAATGTCCTAGCAGGGGAGCCGATCAAGCCGATCGAGCGCTCCTCCTTGAAGGGCTTGACTCTTAAAACAGTGTTTCTTGTGGCCATCTGCTCGGAGAGGCATGTTTCGGAATGGCAGGTGTTATCACGCCGGCCGCCTTTTCTGTCGTTCTTCAAAGAGAAGGTGGTCTCTCCATTTCATGTGAATCAGTCAATTTCCCTTCCCGCCTTTAGGGGGGGGGGGGGAAGGGGACCGGAGGAGTTACATCTCCACAGGCTTGATGTGAGAAGAATCTTGAAGCGTTACGTGAAGCGCACAGTGCCGTTCCGAAAGTCGGAACGTCTGTTTGTATTGTTCGGTGGGGCTACGTAGAGGTGAAGCGGCGGCCAAGGGTTCTATTTCCAGATGGATCAGGGAGGTCATTGCCGCGGCATACATTCAGAAGGGTAGACCGGTTCCGGTGGGTTTACGGGCTCATTCAACTAGGAGTTTGGCTACCTCGTGGGCGGAGTTTAGCTTGGTGCCGCCCAGGGAGATTTGTAGGGCGGCGACTTGGTCGTCACTGCATACCTTCACTAAGTTCTATCGGTTGGATGTTCTGGCCTTGGAAGATGCTGAGTTTGGGTCAGCGGTTCTTCGGACCGCTCTGTCAGGGCCCGCCTGCTCTGTTACATCCCAGAGGTAAAGGGACCAGACTGGAGGAACGCCTAGGAAAGAGTAATTAGACCTTACCTGCTAATTAGCGTTCCTTAAGAGACTCCAGTCTGGTCCCTGATCCCACCCAGTCTTGGTCAGATTGTCCCAAAGCTTCAGGTAAGTCAAGAAATAGGAAGTTATTGGGGATGTGGTCGCAGGTATCCTGGTGTCAGTGGAAATGTTCCGTAGGCACGGAACTAGTGGACTTACGGGTAAGTTCATGTTAGGTACACCTTCTCTCTTGGGGGGAGTGGGGCGAAGATCTTTCTCTCTAAGGAGTCGGGAGGAGTTGCGTCCCTATGAGGCAATTAAGTGGTATGCTTAACAGGCTTCTAGACTATGGTGAAAAGACAGTTTGAAGTTTGGTTATGGTTATTCAGTTTATTGGTTAGTTGTTTTTAATGTCTCTCCGTTAAGTCTGCTTTGTCAATAGTATACTGAATCTGATGGGAGGAGCCAGTGGTATTTATACTGGAGGATCATCAGAAAAAAGTTGAAGAGCTCAGTCTCCAAAGCTGCTGGTAGAGGAGCACAACCCAGAGGTAAAGGGACCGGACTGGAGTCTCTTCAGGAACGCTAATTAGCAGGTAAGGTCTAATTACTCTTTTGTGCAAAAGGCTGAAGAAGCTTGTTGGAACAAATGTGCCATCAATTTTTTTCAAAACACCAGAATATGCAGCACAATTCTGATGGCAAAGCATTCCAAATTTGTGTGACAACTATAGAAAATATCCTGTTATGAAACACTTGAAAATGAATCTGCTGAAATAACAGAATGCCTAGCTGTAAAATCTCTTTCGAGTGTAAAACACAAGGAGGATAGTAAACTCGCAAAGACGCTGACAAACTAAGTGAATCTCGTATAATTGAGAGATCTAAATACCAACATGGTGACTTTATATAAAGTTTGGAATTTAATTGGTAACCAATAGAAGTTATATAGATGGTAGAGATGTGCTCAACCCTTCTGCTATTAGTAATGAGGCATGCTGCCACATTCTGTATCAACTGCAAAGGGCGAATAGCATACGAGGGTATCAACTGCAAAGGGCGAATAGCATACGAGGGAAGCCCGTGAAATAGACTATTACAAAGTCAGGTGGTGACAAAACAAGAGCTTGAACCATAAAATGCAGATTCTCCGGGAGCAAGCAGGAAGTCAGTCCTCACGTATGGCTGACGTCGGCACTGATGGAGCCTGCACAGTCATCACTACCCAACTTTCAAAGAAAGCCTTTGGGAGTTAGACCATGCATGTGCGGTCACCTTCCCACCCAAGGGTGCCATTTTCTTTTTTTCGTGGAGCCCTACAGACGTCCCATCTGAACTTCAGTAAAAAAAAAGGTTTTATTTTTTCCTGGCACTTTTTCGCTCTTCTTTTGCTAGTTCGAGTTTGCTGCTTTTCCCGCCTTCCTGGGATCATCCTCGCTGTGGTGTCGCATTTTTCTCAGGTTCCTTTTTTTGCTCTCTTCATTCTCGGTGCATGAGTTTTTCTTGTGCCGAAACTGACTGAGATGTGTGAGTTTGACCTTGTGGGCGCCGTCTTCCCCGCGATGTCTTCGGTCAGTGGCTTCAAGCAGTGTGGCAAGTGCATCCACACTATTTCTATCACAGACCACCACAGCTGCTGCCTCTGGTATCTCGGTGCTGATCATGACAACTCTACCTGCTCGTTCTGCCTGCAGATGTTGAGCAAGAGTTGGAAGAATTGTGAGGCAGTGGGCAGAGTTGTTTAACCTGATGTCCTCAGTGTAGGATCCTTCAGCAGCTGTGGAATCGCTGCCCTCTGACCACATCCGATGATTCTTCCTTTAGCCGTAAAGCTTGCACGGACTCTGCCCGTCAAAATCTAGGTCTGACACCAGAACAGGGTAAGAACGTCAACTGCCAGCCGCGGAACCGTCGATGCAACGTCAAGGGCGAAGGCCGGGAGTGGCCCTTGAAGCTGCCATGGCAGGAGGAGACTGCATCAGCCTTGGGGAGTTGGCATTAGTCCTCCGAGGGCATTGTGATGGAGGAGGAGTCCTCAACGGAGCTGGTGTCGGGCCCGATTCCATCGGTGCCCGAGCTGATGACTGCAGAGCCATCTGGCCTCAAGGCCAGGATGGTGGCCCTGGAATGCAGCCTGTCTGGGCCTTGCAGAGTTGAATAATACCTTCTGTCTCTGGGTCATCGGTGCCGATGTTGGGCCCTTCCTCTGTGAGGGCATCTCCGGACGAGGTCCAGCCTGTGCTCAAGTGGCACGCACATTGGGCAGAGCCCTGCCTTTCTTCATCACTTCTGAGGCCTCGGGCATCATCACCGGGCCCCTTGCAGCCATGTCATCCTGTCTCCCTCAAAGCCTCTATCCGGGTATAGAGACCAATGATGAGTCGCCTGCTACCAGACTCCACCGGCACGTACCTTCTGATCCCTTTCCACCCCAGGAGTGGAGACGGTCCCTGCCCAAGGATCTCGCGTTCCTCGACTTCGTTCAGGAGATGTTCAAGGCCCTGGCTTTCATCATGGAGCAGGAGGATGAGCCTCGAGTGGAGGGACCTGGAGATCCTTCAGTATAAGGCCCCTCCTAGGGAGGCACTGATGGTGCTGATTCTGCCCAACCTTGAGCACTTACTCTTCAGGATGTGGGAAGCCCTGGTGATGGTGCCGATTGTGAGCAGGCGGCTCAATTCCCAATATTGAGTATGCAAGAACACTGGGTTTGGAAATCCCCAGCTGCTTCACAACTCCATGGTCATGGAGTCATCCATGCATAGCATTAAAAGCAGAAGATGCTCTCCTTGATAAGTCTTTGGTGCAACCTCATTTGGCGTATAGTGTGCAATTCTGGAGATCGCACCTTCAAAAGGATGTGAACAAGATGGAGTTGGTGCAGAGGGTGGCTACTAAAATGATTAGTGGTCTTCATTATAAAGCATATGAGGACAGACTGAAGGATCTTAATATGTACACCTTAGAGGAAAGGCGGGATATAGGTGATATGATTGAGATGTTTAAATACCTCCGTAGCATAAATGTTCAGGGAGAGAGCCTCTTTTAATTAAAAGCAAGTTCTGCTACGATTGGACATGGGATGAGGGTGAAGGGAGATAGATTCAGGAGTGATATGCGGAAATATTTCTTTACGGAAAGAGTAGTGGAGCCGTGGAATAGTCTCCCAGTGGAGGTGGTAGAGATGAGGACAGTAACTGAATTCATAAAAGCATGGGACAAACACAGAGGATCTCTAAAGGTAAAAAGGGGACTGTTGTAGTTGTTGATATGGAAGGACAGACTAGATAGGCCATGTGGTCTTTTTCTGTCATCATATTTCTATGATGCCGCCCAGCAGGGAAGTCCACACCATGGATGGGTTTGTTAGGAAGTGCTACCAGGGCTTGATGCTCGTGGCCCGCATCCAGGCTTATCAGCTATACATGGGCATGTACTTGCAGGACCAGGGATTCCCTGAAGTGGTGAGGCATAAGAAGATGACCTCAAAGTCGCTGTCAGGGGCTCCAGACAAGCGCTCGCGCTTCCACGCTCGGTCGCTCAGCTCCCCCCCCCCCCCACGGTGTTCCCGAGAGTCAGACAAGGAGCGGCCTCAAAATGTTTCTCGTATGGATATGGAGGCCTCCGGCAATGGCGCACAGTCTCCTGAGGGGCCATCCTGGCGAGGACCCCCCTCCTCCTCCATGCCAGGTCCGGTAACCTCGATGTCGGCGTCGCAGGGACCCATGTCTGCGTGGGAGTCACGTATGCTGGCACTAGATTGCAGCATTTCTGCCTTCTTAGCTGCCCAGCAGGCGCTCATGCACAGCACAGCACAGCTGGCCCGTGCCTCGAGACCGAGGTTCCCTCGATAGGGACACCAAAACCCGCCCTGGAAACCCTTGAGTCATGGGCCTCATGAGTGTCCTCGGCGTCGGTCTCGCTCGCCTTCCCTGTGCTCAGGAGCGAGATCCTCCAGTTCCAAGCGGGCCTCGGCCTCTGGACGGGGCGACCCAGCCCGAGTCTGACTCCTTCTCGGACCTCTTGGGCTAGGAGTCGGACGGGGATACCTCCCCCAAGACCCGTGTCCACAGGGATCTCCCTTCGGAAACGTTCGCTGCCCGAGGACACATCATTCCTAGTGTTTGTGCTGGACATGGTACGGGCCCTCAGCTTGGCTATGCAGGCTGAAGAGGAGCTGCAAGCTGAAGAACTCGATATTCTGCAGTATGAGTCCCCACCCCGGGAGTCTCTTACTGTTCCAGTTCCTCCCATTTTGTCAAGGCTGCTCCTCCTCATGTGGGAGACACCTGCTTCGGTCCCCATAGTGAGCAAGCGCCTCGATGCTATGTGCAGAGTCCCATGCGACCCGTGGTTCAGGAAGACCCAGCTTCCACACACCTCCATTGTAGTGGAGTTGGCAATGCGGAAGCAAAAGAGCCCGAAGTCACACTCTTTGGTCCCTCCGGGCAAGGATCAAGAGCTCTTGATGCCCACGGGTCCATGCTTACATGCCGCATTTAGGCATACCAACTGTATATGGGCAAGTTCCTGCATGACCTCGCCAAAGAGCTCTGGGGGTTCTCCGCAGGTCTCGGGAGTGAACCCCTTCTCAGGTTCCAAGCCCTCCTGAGATCCGTTGTGGAGTGCTTGAAGTACCTCTCCTGTGCCGCGTATGACAGGTTTGAGTCTTCCGCCCAAGTGGCAGCTGCTGGCATCGGGGCCCGACGCCAGGCATGGCTCCAATTCTCTGACCTGGAGCAGTAGGTCATCCCCTGGACATCCCCTGTCTCGGCGAGCAGCTGTTTGGTAAATCTATGGAGGATAAGGCCGTGAGATAGAAACAGAGTTTGTCACTTAAACTCATCTCTCACGTAAGACCTTCTCCCTCCCTCGGAAGAAGCGGTAAACAAAGAAGCTGTTCTTCCAAAGAAAGGGGCTCCCCTACTGGGGTTACCCACCTTTCCCGCCCACCCTCGTGCCGGCTTCCGGCACGCAGGGGAAGGAAGGTGCGCATAGCCACTACAAGCCTAAAGAGCCTAAGGCCCAGCAACCAGTGCCACCCCAACCTGCGCAGGATTTTTGATGCCGACGGCATAGCCTCTCTCCTCCCTGCAGCGCTTCTGCTGGTGGGGGGACGCCTGTCCCTATTGGCCCCGCAGTGGGCATCGATCACTTTGAACACCTGGGTCCTCCGAGTGGTCCGAGACGGATATAAGAACATAAAATATGCCATACTGGGTCAGATCAAGGTCCATCAAGCCCAGTATCCTGTTTCCAACAGTGGCCAATCTAGGTCATACGTACCTAGCAGTTTCCCCAGAAGACACAGGTTCCACAATGCTTGTATTGGATCAAGCATTGATATCCTGGGTCCCTTTTTAATAATGGTTTATGGACCTTTCCTCCAGGAACTTGTCCAAACCTTTTTTAAACCCAGCTACACGAACTGCCTTTACTAGATCCTCCGGTAACAAATTCCAGAGTTTGATTACACGTTGAGTGAAAAATATTTTCTCTTATGTGTCTTAAATAGTATCTCCAGGAACAAGCAGGAATGTAGTCTTCACATATGGGTATCGTCGGTACCGACGGAGCCCTCGCGGGAACGCTCCCTAGCGTCCAATAGGAAAGCTTTTGGGAGCATCCCACAGTGCATGTGTGCTGCCTTCCCGCCTCTCACTTCAGTTCTTCATTTTCCGTGGAGCCGACGGGAGACGGTACCCTGTCACCGCAGAAAATCTACCTTTATTTCTTATTTTTTGACGCCTACCGGTACCGCCAGTTCTCTTCTTTCTTTAAAAAAAAACCCCAACATATTTTTCTTCAGGGATATTTCCCTGTTTCTGGTGCTAGGCGCCATTTTGGGCACTAGGCCCATTTTTTTTCAAGCATGGAGAAACCAGCCAGTGGTTTCAAAAAATGCTTAAAATGTGGTGGTACCATCTCCGTCACCGACACCCATGATTGGTGTCAAAATGTTTGGGTCCTGAACATTGTCCAAAGGAGTGTCTCTCCTGCATGAGGATGACCAAGAGGGGCCGGCAGAATAGAGCTGCAAAATTCGGTACCGTTTTTGCCTCCGACACAATGTCAATTGCATCGACGTCTTCCAGGGCTTCATCTTGCTCCCATGGATCTCGGGTAACCAAAAGTAAAACTAGCCAGTCCTCAAAGGGAAAATCTCCTTCAAAGTATCGAGATGCCTCGGGCATTTCCCTTGAGGACACTTCACCGGCAAAACAGCCCCAGCGGGAGTCTTCGAGCTCCAAAGCATTAACGGGGCTCCAGGATGTTCCAGAGGCCTCGACCTCTGCGGAACTACTGGTGCCATGCTCTGGGGTCGTGGCTGCGGCTGCATCCACCGGTACCGGCACCCAGGCATCGGCAGGAGCGATGGATCACAGAATCCTTGCTATCGAACGCAGTCTAGTGGCCCTCTTAGCAGCCTCGGTACCGCTAAGACCGCAACAGGCGGTTCCACAGGTATCAGTACTGACAATACCTGCTTCGACAGGACTGCTTCCCTTCATGCCGATGTCCGGTATCGGGGATCAGGAACCGAGACGCTTCGGTACCGACTTCGAGTGGTATCGATACCATGCGTCACAGGAGCACCTGGTACTTGAGTCTTCCGATTCCGTTGTGTCTGATGATTCTACAGTACCAGAGTGAATCTATTAGAAGATTCAACTCCCTCTCCTCAATGCAGGATGTCTACTCCAGAAGATATGTCCTTCCAGGACTTCATGTGTGATTTAGCAAAAGGCCTTGCAATCACTGTGATTCCAGAAAAATAACCTAGGGCAGAGGAATTAAGAATTCTACAATACCCTATGGCTCCCAAGGAGGCAGCTATGCTTCCCATTCACAAGATCTTACATGATCTGATGTTGAGAATGTGGGAGACTCCTTTAACAATATCTTCACATTCCCGACGCCTGGACACTATGTACCGAGTGCCAAGTTGTCCTGGTTTTCAAAAAAACTCAGTTACCACACCATTCAATGGTAGTGGAATCAGCAATGCGAAGAATCAAGAGTGCAAAAACACACTCTTCTAATCCTCCAGGCCGTGAATCCAGGACACTCAATGCCTTTTGCCATTGATGTTTTCAATCCTCCATGCTGGGAGCCAGGATCAGTTCCTACAGTCTGTATGTGGGAATGTTCCTGGAAGAAATCACAAAAGACTTGAAGCTCATTAGTCCTTCTGTCTCAGAGGAAAAAAGAGCAGACTACCTTATTCTGGTCAAACATGCCCAGAATGTCTCTAAATTTATGAACCATGCTACCTTTGACTGTTTTGAATGTCTTAGCAGAACCTCTGCTATATCCATAGGAGCATGTCATATTGCTTGGCTTCAAGCATCAGACTTGGAACAATGGGTGCAAGAAAAACTGGGAAATATTCCTTGCACGGGAGAAAATCTCTTTGGTAAGGACTGACAAGACAAGACTAATTAGCTTGAATCTGACAGTACTACTTTGAACAGATTGTCAAAGGCTATAGCCAACCCAGCAAAAAAGAAAACATTCAAGAAACCCTTTTTTCAGTAAGAAAAAGAAGTCTTACCAATCTTACACCCATCAAACTCACTGTCCATTTCATGTTTCCCAAAAGGGACAACAACAGAACAGACAGTAGAGAAAGCCACCAGCTCAAAAAGCTCAACCGGCTCAACAGACCCAGCCCCCTCAGGGTCTTTGACTTCCACCTAGAGAACTTAGTCATTCTGCCCCTAAAGGAGGAGGAGGAGGAGTGGCTCAGTGGTTAGGACAGGTTACCTCAGGCCAGGGGTTCATTTCCCACATGGGGACAAGCAACCTCAGGCCGGAGGGACTGGGGTCTCTAGTCCCATGGCCACTCCTTGTGGCCTTGGGCAAGCCACTTAACCCTCCATTGCCTCAGGTACACTTAGATTGTGAGCCCTTCGGGGACAAGGGAATAAAAAGTACCTGTTAGTATACATGTAAACCGCATAGATTCTAAAGAGCGCGGTATAAAAATAAATAAAAGGTCCAGAACCCTTGACCATTCCAGGGAGACTATGCCATTTTGTCAAAAGATGGCAACAAATGACATCAGAAAATTGGACTCTGTCCATTGTAAGATTGGGATACAAGCTTCATTTCATCAACTTGCCCCCACCTACAATTCTGAGACAGTTCAGTTCTCAGGGCCCTGCCACCAACCTCTTGTTACTCCAAATAAAAAAACCCCTCCAAGTTCAATGACAAAATACTGAATCAAAAACTGGAAGTCATTGAACACTCAGCCAGTAGCTACCACTGGCAGTTAATAAATCACCTCAACCAACCTCTTGTGGCAGGAGGTCATTTCACTTCTTGCTCAAGGAGCAATAGAAGAAGTGCCCATATCCCAACAGGGGACAGGGTTCTACTCCCCTTATTTTCTTATTCCAAAGAAGACGGGGACACAGACCTATACCAGACTTCAGAGAATTAAACAAGTATTTGTTCCGAGAAAAGTTCAAGATGATCTTCCTCGGAACACTTTTACCATACCTTCAAAGTCAAGATTTGCTATGTTCTCTAGATCTAAGAGATGCGTAAACGCATATTCTCATCCACTCAGTTCACAGGAAGTTCCTTCAATTCTTGATCCAAGGAAGACACTTCCAGTACAGAATTCTTCCTTTCGGACTTGCCTCTGCTCCGAGAGTCTTCACAAAATGCATGGCAGTGGTAGCATTTATGAGGACTCTGGGAATATTTGTCTTCTGAATCTTGTTCTCGGTCAGCTCATGAAACCGCCCTTTGAACCTTTAGCCACTTCAGACCTGAAGTTTCTTTCATGGAAAGTCATTTTCCTAATTGCTATCACTTTTGCGAGACGCATTAGTGAACTACAGGCTTTAGTGGCTGACCCTCCTTATACAAGTTCCACCATGATAAAGTAGTCCTCAGGACTCATCCTCACTTTATGCCAAAGGTGGTTTCACCTTTTCATTTAAACCAGTCGGTTTATTTTCCTATATTCTTCCCTAGGACTCATGCCTCCAGTGTCAAAAGGAATCTTCACACTTTGGATTGTAAAAGGGCCTTAGCCTTTCATCTTCAAAGAACTAAGCCACACAGAAAATCTTCTCAGCTTTTTGTGGCTTTTGACTCTAGTCATTTGGGACTTCCAGTTTCCAAAAGAACTCTGTTAAAATGGATTGCAGATTGCATATCCTTTACATATGAGAGTAAAGGACTTTCTCTCGAGGGCCATGTCACAGCTCATAATGTGAGAACAATGGCAGCCTCAACGGCTAACCTTCATTCTGTGTCTATTGATGACATCTGCAGAGCAGCCACTTGGGCTTCGGTACACACCTTCACAGCCCACTACTGCTTAGACAAGGACTCCCGTCGGGATGCCTTTTTTGGCCAGGCTGTTCTCCAGCATCTCTTCCATACTTAATACAACTCCTACCCGCCATCCATGGGTTTGGATACCAGAGGTCCATGGGAGGAAGCATGACCCATCTCACCTGGGTTCGCAGCTTGCTGGGGTCATTCCCCTGGCATCTTTCAACTGGCGAGTCCCCATATGTGAAGACTACATTCCTGCTTGTTCCTGGAGATAGCATAGTTACTCACCTGTAACAGGTGATCTCCGGGAACAGCAGGAATAAGTCTTCACAACCCACCAACCTCCCCTAGGTGTTGTCTCTATCTCTTTCTCTTTTTTTCTACTTCTCTCCTATGGTCTCAGCTATAAACTTAACTGAAGTGAGAGAGGTAGATAGGCGGGAAGGCAGCACGCATGCGCTATGGGATGCTCCCAAAAGCTTTCCTATTGGACACTGAGGAGCATTCCTGTATGGGCTTCATCGGTACTGACGATACCCATATGTGAAGACTTATTCCTGCTGTTCCCAGAGATCACCTGTTACAGGTGAGTAACTACGCTTTCAGCATTGGTATCAGGCTCACATCAAAGGGTTTAATCATCGAAGTGTTTGGAAGTGGAGCCACTGTCCTCGCCCTGGACCTTCTCCACATGCCCACGCCTTGCTGTTGAGGTGAAAAAAACCTCAAAAAGATTTTAAATTGACAGACTTGCCTTTCACTGCCAGCACCTCAACCAGGGCATAGAATAACCAGGGGATAAATCTGACAGTGTTTTTAAGATGTTTCCTCAGGCCTCAGGAATTATGTTGGCCTTTAATGAATGATGTCACTTTCTCCTTTTGGTACTTTATTTTAAATATGATTTGAATGTGCATTTGAAGAAATGAGGACATTGTATTTGGCATTATCATTGCACTGAAAATTAGGTAAACTGTAATATAAATGATATATGCAACTGTGATTTAGATGTTATACTTTTTTATATGAGTGTTCCTTTACATTTTCTTTAAATAATAGCATATTCCTTTTTTGGTCACCTATATTATTGGTTATTTGCGTTAATAGCATAAAGTCTATGGAGATTGTTTACAAAGCCGCGGTAGCGGTTCGCGGTCGTTATCGGAGCCACGGCCCCATTGAAATCAATGGGGTCGCGGCTCCGATAACGATCGCGAACCGCTACCGCAGCTTTGTAAACAAGCCCCTATGACTCTCAGTTGCTGCTTGTTATAATCCTTTTTTTTTCCCCTTGGGCAGGCGCTCTGGATGATGGACACTAAAGATATTGGAGAATGGCAGCATGAAGAATTCTATCGCTTCATAGCCCAGGCATACGATAAACCACGTTACATCCTCCACTACAAGACTGATGCACCTCTGAACATCCGCAGCATCTTCTATGTTCCCGAGATGGTGAGGAGTGGCCTTGTCTTCCTGTATTAATAAGCCACCTTCTCTATATCAGAGTCAGTCCACACCTTGTCCCCCTGTCCAGTCATAAACTAGAGAGAAACATCCCCCACCCAGTCATCAGTCGGAGAGAACCTATACTTCTTCTGTCTAGCCATTAACAAGGAAGATCCCACATAGCTTGATGAATGATTAATGAGGGAGAGCCCACACTCTTTTTATCCTTTTGAGTCACTATTTCGTTTATCTGATTTGGTAGTTGAATCAAGAGAAACAAAAAGGAAAACAAGGTGATACGTTTTTATTGGACTAACTTAATACATTTGTAGACTAGCTTTCAAAGGCTTTAACCTTCTTCCTTTGCTCAGGACAGTATGAGCAACAGATGATAAAGCCATAATATATAAGTGAATCACTAAAGCATTCCATTAACAGTTGGGGATGTATGGGAAGGAGGGATGGATGGTTAATCAGAAGCAGGGCCAGCCCCCATCATTGTGTGGGAATGTTACCCGCGTATGGCCCCTGCCTCGGGAGGCCCCGCAGCTGCCTGACCGGCTTCAGGGGGAGCCAGGGAGGCTCGAAGCCTGGCACTCCGGCTCATCTCTGCACAATTACGGGAGTAAAATTGCCCCAGAAGAAAGTGACTAGGCCAATTGCAACTGAAAAATAAAACGCCCAAACAACAAAAAGTAGAAAGGTACTTTTTTTTTTTTAAATTTATTAACTGGAATATGTTATCTCTGGGAAATGTGCATCGCTGACGTCTTTACGTTATGTTTAGTTCAAGAGGAAATTAATTTATAATTTTATTTCTCCAGAAACAAGCAGGAAGTCAGTCCTCACATATGGGTGATGTCGGCGCTGATGGAGCCCTCGCAGAAGCATCCCCCAGCTTTCAAAGAAAGCCTTTGGGAGATGCCACCACACATGTGTGGTCCCCTTCGGCCCAAAGGTGCCATCTTGCTCAATATCCTTTTTTCCGCTGAGCCTTTCAGACATATGTCTACTCTTCCCCTGGAAAAAGTTGATTTTCTCGACCTGAGTTTCCTCCGGTAGTGCACTGGTCCTCTTCCCACCACCCAAGCCTTCTGCTCCAGCATTGAGTCTCGGGTTCGTAGTCGTCTTGTTTCCTTCTCGGCGCCTTCGTGCCCTTTTTTCCAACTGGTGGCACTACGGGTCTTCAACCTCGCTGGGATACTTTTTTCTCCCATGGCTACCAGTGGTTTTAAAAAGTGTGATCGGTGTGCCAAAATAAGGTCCCTGACCAACACACACAACTGCTGCCTTCATTACCTGGGACCAGACCACGACCCCACGGCATGCGGCCTCTGTAAGAAGATGTCCACCAAGGCCCTCAAGAGCCACCAGCAGCAGCATGATAAGTTTTTCCCAGAGTCCCCAGTACCTCCAGAGGCCAAGGCCTCCTCTGAAACCGCGGAATCCTAAGGTAGTCCTTCAGACCCCTACCGACGCCGTGGTTCCTTGGAAAGTGGTCTCCCTTGAGGGAACTCAAGTAGAAGAAGAAGGCCTCGAAGGTGGCATCCCTGAATGGCTCAGACAGGTGAGGTAAGACCGAGCCAAGTCCCACTCTTCCAAGGGATCGGAGGAGGAACGACCTGCGAAGGTCCCCCAAAAGGACTCTAACTTGGGCCGGCCTCGGTCGCCTGACACCATCCTCATCAAAGACTCCCCCCCTCAGGGGAACCGGCGGCGGGCCAGATTCCCTCTGTGCCCACGCTGATGGCTGTGGAGCTTTCTTGCCTGGAGTCCAAAATGATGGTCCTGGAGCACAGCTTGTCTTCCTTAATGGACCAGCAGCGGGCGCTGTTGTCCAGTACGACCGGTTCCTCCACCCAGACCACCAGGCCCTCGATGCCAATCCTTGAGTTCCTTCGGCCTAGGGTCAATCCTCGGCCGAGGTCTTGATCCGGCTCCCATTCCATGTGGCCGAAATCTTCCCCAGCCAGTGTGCTCAGCACCGGCCACGGGGCCTCCAAGGGCTACAGGTAGGGATCAGCCCCAGAGGCCACGAGCCATCCTTCCTTCAAGTCCTCAACAGACTATTCAGACTGGGAAAAAGAGGATGAGGAGTTGCCACATACCCGTCACCACCACGATGTCCCCTGGACTCCCCTTCCTCGGAGCCCCGGCGTTGGTCCCAACCCGAGGACATGGCATTTTTTGACTTTGTCAGGGACAGTCCAAGGCCCTAGCATTCTCGACGGAATTGGACGGAGGAGCTAGAAATCCTCCAGTACGAGGCCCCTCTGAGGGAATCGTTTACGGTACCCATCCCTCCCATCCTGGAACGGCTAATGTTCCATATGTGGGAGACAGCGGCATCGGTGTCGGTGGTGAGCAAGTGGCTCGACTCAATGTATGGAGTCTGCCAGAAGTCACAAGTGCCACACAGCTCCATGGTGGTGGAGTTGGCCATGTGTCACCTGAGGAGTCAGAGGACGCACTCCTCGGTGCCCCCTGGCAGGGAGGCATGGACTCTGGATGCTCTCGGCAGAAAGTGCTACCAGGGCTCGACGCACATCGGCCGGATTCAGTATATCAGCTGTACATGGGCATGTACTTGAGAGACCTGGTGAAGGGAACTCACTGGATTCTCAGCTGGTCTTTCCGAGGAACCCCTGCAGCAGTTCAAGAACCTGGCCAGAGTCGTCCATGAGTGCTCCAAGTTTGTGTCTCGGGCAGCCTATGATGGCTTCGAGTTGACAGCTTGAGTAGCAGCAGCGGGCATTGGTGCCTGTCGCCAGGCTTGGCTACAGTCGTCCGATTTCGAGCAATGGGTTCAGGACAAATTGGTCGATGTCCCATGCCAAAGAGAGAACCTCTTTGGCAAACCCATGACCGACAAGGCAGCCGAGCTGGAGGCCGAGTTCATGACGAGGACCAGACACTCTAAAAAGACCGCTACCCCTCCCCAGCAGAAGGACTTTGGTAAAAAGCCCTTCTACCTGAGGAAAGGGGCTGCTTACAAAAACTACCCACCTTTTCAGACCTCCCCAGCTCACCAGCAGGCCAAGGGACATGGGCATGGCCCTTCTAAGCAGAAGGCTTCCAAGCCCCAGGCGTCGGCCCCGGCCCAGCCAGGAGGGAGCTTTTGACTCCTTGAGCATAGCCTCTCTACCCCAAGGAGGTTAGCAGCTGGCAAGGGGACGTCTCATTCACTATGCCCAAAGGTGGCCAGCCATCACCACCGATTCTTGGGCACTCCAAGTGGTCAAGGAGGACTACTAACATCTTTGTTAGTGATATAGCGGAAGGGCTGTCGGGTAAGATTTGCCTCTTTGCGGATGATACCAAAATCTGCAATAGAGTAGACACCCAGGAAGGGGTAGATAACATGAGGAGGGATCTAGCTAAGCTTGAAGAATGGTCTAGAATTTGGCAGCTGGGATTTAATGTTAAAAAATGTAAGGTCATGCATTTGGGCTGCAGCAATCCAAGGGAGCAATACAGTATAGGAGGTGAAGTACTTTTGTCCACTAAAGAAGAGCGGGACCTAGGCGTGGTTGTGTCTGATGATCTTAAAGTAGCTAAACAGGTGGAAAAGGCGACAGCAAAAGCTAGAAGGATGCTTGGGTGCATACGGAGAGGAATGGCTAGCAGAAAAAAGGAGGTGATAATGCCTCTGTATAAGTCTTTGGTGCGACCTCATTTGGAGTATGGTGTGCAATTCTGGAGACCGCACCTTCAAAAGGATGTGAACAGGATGGAGTCGGTGCAGAGGGTTGCTACCAAAATGATTAATGGGCTTCATTATAAAGCATATGAGGACAGACTTAAGGATCTTAATATGTACACCTTAGAGGAAAGGCGGGATAGAGGTGATATGATTGAGATGTTTAAATACCTCCGTGGCATAAATGTTCAGGGAGAGAGCCTCTTTCAATTGAAAGCAAGTTCTGCTACGAGGGGACATGGGATGAGGGTGAAGGGAGATAGATTCAGGAGTGATATGCGGAAATATTTCTTTACGGAAAGAGTAGTGGATCCGTGGAATAGTCTCCCAGTGGAGGTGGTAGAGATGAGGACAGTAACTGAATTCAAGAAAGCATGGGACCAACACAGAGGATCTCTAAAGGCAAAAAGTGGACTGTTGTAGTTGTTATGGAAGGACAGACTAGATAGGCCATGTGGTCTTTTTCTGTCGTCATATTTCTATGTTTCTATGTTTCTACCTCCTCCTCCTGGCCCAGACAGCTCCCCCTTTCTTCCGGGAGAGCCTCACAGGTCTCTCCTTCACTGGGTCCTTCTACTGAAGGAACTGGCAGGTCTTCTCAAGGACAGAGCAGTAGAACCAGTTCCGTACCATCTCAGTGGCAAGGTGTTCTACTCCAGGTACTTCCTCATACCTGTGCAATCTGAACAGATTCCTGGTGAGGGAGAAGTTCAAGATGCTCTCCTTTGGAACATTGCTGCCTTTATTTATTTATTTCTTCTATACCGCCCCTTCCAGAGATCAAGGGCGGTTTACAGTTAACAATTGATCAACTTTTACATGGAACAGTGGTATTAACTATTTACAAGGAACATATTGAACAAAGAAACTTGTGTGTCAACTTTCTATTTACATATATACAGGAGTCAGCTTATTCTTACCTTACCTCCAGCAGGGAGATTGGCTATGCTCATTGGATCTGAAGGATGCCTACAACATACATTGTCATTCACCCCAACCACAGGTAGTGCCTGAGGTTCATGGTGGGGGGCAGCTATTACCAGTACAGGGTGCTGCCCTTCGGCTTGACTTCCGCCCCAAGGGTTTTCACCAAGTGCCTGGCAGTCGTGGCCGCCTTCCTCCGCCTCCAGGAGGTGTTTGTCTTCCCCTACCTGGACAATTGGTTCATAAAGGGAGGCACAGCCTCAGAAGTGCCGCAGGCAACCACGTGTACCATCCAGGTTCTGCAAAATCTGGGGTTTGCAATAAACTACCACATGTTCTGCCTCCTCCTGACAGTGTCTGTAGTTCATAGGGGCAAGACTAGACACCCTCCAGGCAAGGGCCTTCCTTCCAGGGGACCAAGCCACCCGGCTCAGCGCTCTGGCCCTGGACATAACAACGCCGTCCTTCGGTGTCCTCTTGGCTCCTGCTGCGCCTATTTGGACACATGGCCTCCACGGTCCATGTCACCCTAGATGCCTGCCTCCACATGAGGGCCATACAGTGGTGCCTTCGGGACCAGTGGACGAAGGCCACAGGCTGTCTCTGTGACAGGATTGTATGACCCGCCAGTTGGCGGAATCCTGGACCTTGTGGCAAAATCCCTAGAGGTGGGGATGCCCATCCAGATGCTGTACTCCATAAAAGGGTTCTCACAACAGACGCTTCTCTGCTGGGATGGGGAGCCCACTGTGAGGAACTCCACACCCAGGGCAGCTGGTCACAGGGCGAGAGCAACCAGCAGATCAACCTTCTGGAATTATGGGCAATACCCCTAGCCGTCTGAGCTTTTTGCCTCCGCCTACGGCACCAACCAGTGTTGCTCCAAACAGACAACCAGGTGACGATATTCTATGTGATCAAACAGGAGGGCACGATCCCGTGCCCTCTGCTGTGAGGCGATGGCCCTCTGCTCCTATGCAGTCCAGCAGGGCATACTCTTACTAGCAGTATACCTGCCAGGCCAGGACAATGCACTGGCTGACAGATTAAGCAGGATCCTCCAGCTGCACGAGTGGCAGCTGGACCCCAGAGTAGCCATCCAGCTTTTCCACCTCTGGGGGGAACCGTGGATAGACCTGTTTGCCAGCCCGGACAACTACCAATTGCCCCTCTTCTGCTCTGGCAAGCCCACCCTTCCTGGGTGGCAGCAGATGCATTTCTCATCTTGTGGTCGGAAGGTCTCATGTATGCCTTCCCACCCACACTGCTAATTGCCCAAAACGTTATTCAGGACCCTCCACAACAAGAGCTCGTTAATCCTGATAGCCCCTCGATGGCCCAGGCAGCCGTGGTTCCCGCCACTCCTCCTGCTGTCAGTGGAGACTCCCTTCCCATTGGGGAACTCTCCAGTGCTCCTGATGCAGGAAGGATACTCTCTCTTGCGCCCCAATCTGAGGTCCCTGTCACTGATAGTGTGGCTGCTGAAAGGGTGACCCTAGATGCTTTCAACCTCTCAGAGGAAGTGGAGGAGATCCTACTGACTTCCCGTAAGTCCTCCACCAGGAAAGCATGTCTTCAAGTGGTGCAGATTTTCAGTCTGATGGGCAGAGCATGGGATTAGCCCATTCTCCTGTCCAGTGCAGCTGGTTCGGCAGTACCTTCTCCATCTCTTGCACTTCGGACTCAAATCAAACTCCGTCAGAGTGCACCTCAGTGCCCTGGCAGCACATCACCATCCAGAGGATGGCAAACCCCTCTCGGCCCAGCTGTTAGTGACCCTCTTCACAAGGGGGCTTCTTTTATTGAAACCCTCGGTACACCCTCCGGCGACCGAGTGGGACCTCAATGTCATACTGGCGCAGCTTACTCACCCGCCTTTTGAAGCCCCTAGCTACATGTCACCTGCAATACCTTTCATGGAAGGTGGTGTTCCTGGTTGCACTCACGTCCACTCGCATGGTCAGCGAGCTCCATGCCTTGGTGGCGGAGGCGCCTTACACCAGGTTCTACAAGAACAGGGTTGTGCTCCGCACACACCCCAAATTCCTTCTGAAGGTGGTATCGCCTTTTTACCTCAACAAGGAGATGGTGCTCTCCACCTTCTTCCTGAGGCCCCACGCCAATAGGGCAGAGACTGTCCTCCACACCTGGGACTGTAAGAGGACCCTGTCCCTTCTACATTAAATTTACCCAATGCTTCTGTAAAGCGTCTCAGCTTTTTGTCTCGTATGACCCCAGTAGACTGGGGGAAGCGGTGACCAAGCGTACGCTCTCTATATGGGTGGCAGACTATATCATCCTTGCCTATGAACAGGCGGGGCTTTTGCTGGACGGCCAGGTCACGGCGCACTGTGTCAGGGCCATGGTGGCCTCTGCAGCAAACCTGCATTCCGTCGCAATGGTGGACATATGCCGGGCCGCCACCTGGTCTTCTGTCCATACCTTCGCAGCTCATTATTGCCTGGAGAAGGAGTCCTGATGGGGACAGTGCCTTTGGCCAGGCCGTGCTTCGTAATCTTTTTGGGGTCTAGGCAACTCCTGCCCTCCGGCCCTTCTGTGTTCAGGCTACCGAAGTGCTGGTTCTCTCGGACACACGGAGCCTACTGCAGTCTGCACCTGCAGACTCCATTGCTGCTGCTCACGGTTTCCCCAAGGGTAATTGTGTTTTTTCTCTATGGGCTTTCGGTAGCCTGTAGCTAGGGAGTCCCATATGTGAGGGTTGACTTCCTGCTTGTTCCTGGAGAAAGTGTAGTTACTCACCTGTAACAAGTGTTCTCAATCGCTGTTATAGACAGAACAGAAGGATGTACTTTTGTTTGCTATTTCTGAGTCAGGAAGTAAGACAGAATCATGCAGGGAAGAGCAGACATTCTTGCTTGTAGCTCTTTAGCTGATCTGCACCCAGATAAGTACAGAATAACCCTATTTGTTTGCTGTGAGAGGTGGCAAGATCTGTAATTCCACTGGACTACCTTTTTCTTTATTCTTAATTTTTTTGTTTCTGTAAGATAGAGAGTAATAAAAGGATCCTTTTGGCAAAGAAAAATCTGTGAGATAGTAATTACCATGTACAAGCGTGCTATCCTGACTAAGGTGAGGTTTTATTTGGAAGTGGTGTGTTTCTTTCACCTTTGGACAGAGGAAGGTGTCTGCTTGGGAGCCGTCTGGCCCATGGTCCAGCTGACACTTCGCCCCGTACAGCCCGGGGGTCATTGACCCGGTCTGGGTGCACCACACCATGTCCCCCGGTAGGTTCAAAAAATGAAATCGCTGCAGTCAAACTATGGCCATCACCGACACCCATGACTGCTGCCTGCGTTGTCTGGGACCAAACCACGACGGTTCCATTTGTGACCTTTGCCAGGCTATGTCGGCAAAAGCCAACAAAAAGAGGTTGGAATTGCAGGAAAAGACGTTCCTGAGGTCCAATTCCGTGCTCCCATCTCTGGCGCCCAGCTCCATGGCAAGCACATCCCACAATGTCCAGACATCCTCAGAGTCCTGCGGCCACAGATCCTCTGAGAGGACGCCAGAGCAGGAATGGAAGAAAAAAAAGTCATTGAAGATCCCGGAGGTCAGTCCGAAGAAACCCGGTAAATCGCACCGGAGAAACTGTGAGGTTGGAGAGACGCCTGGCCAAGCTTTCCAAAAGGGCATCCTTTGCAAGCGGAGATAGGCCAAGGGCACTCGAGGCTGTGGTGGTTATAGAGGGGACACTGTCCAGTGTCGGCATCAGGCTTGAAGCCGTTGGTTCCCGTGCTAAAAGCTGTGGAGCCTTCTGGCATGGAGACCAGATTGGCGGCCTTGGAGCAGAACATCACTGCTATCCTGGCCCTGCAGCAGGTGATGATAGCCAATTTGCCCAGCTCATCTGCCTTGATGACCGGCCCCTCGATGCGAGGGGGTCACAGGTCATCGAGTCGAGCATTGAGTGCTGCTGGCCTCGAGTAATCCCTCTGTGCCAGTCGAGGTCCTGTTCCTCAGGTATCCGGCCCTCAACGGCTAGTGTCCGTGACTCAGACCTCAGGTCCTCGGCAGGGCTCCGTCCCCTGGTCACTGACCTCAACCAACGGAGTCACAGGGCCTCTGAATCCTCATCATCGCTCAACTCCTAGTGGGAGAGCGAGAACGAGACATCCCCGGACACCCAGAGACACTGAGATGTCCCCTCGGACCCTTCTCCACCGGCGCTTCAACACCAGTCTCTACCCAAGGATGTGACCTTCCACAACTTTGTACAGGATATGACTAAGGTGCTCTTGGTCCAGACTGAGGCTGAGGAGGATCCATTCACCGAGAAACTGGAGATCCTCCAGTATGAGGCCCTTCCCTGAGAGACCATCACTGTGCCAGTGCAACTGATTCTCAAGCGGCTGCTCCTCTGGATGTGGGAAATACCGGTGTCATGCCCATTGTCAGCCGCTGGCTTCTGGAACTCAAGTCGATCTTTCTGGCCCTTTGGGTGTTCTGCCATTGGTTGCAGCACCAGACGGTACTGGTCCAGACAGACAACCAGGTTGCAGTGTTCTATGACAACAAACAAGGGGGTATGGGGGGGTCATATTCCCTCTGCCAGGAAGTGGTAACCCTCTGCTCCTATGTGACTTGCAACGGCATGCTCTTCTGGGCAGTCTGCCTCCCGGGCCAGGACAGTGCCCTGGCAGACAGACTGAGCAGAGTCCTTCAGCCGCACAAGTGACGTTTGAACACCAGAGTAGCCTCTTGGCTCTTCCGTCTCTGGGGGCTGCCCCTGATAGACCTCTTTGCCAGCCTGGGCAGCATGCAGCTGTCCCGCTTTTGCTATTGGCAACAGCACCCAGTGGCAGATGTATTCCTACTCTTAATTCTTAAGGCCTCCTTTACGCCTTCCCTCTAACCCTGCTGGTCACCAGGACTCTCTTCAAGGTCCAGTATGAGGGGGCATCACTGATACTAATTGCGCCCCCTGATGGCCCAGGCAGCCCTGGTTTCCACTACTGCTCGAATTGTCGGCGGCACTCCTGGAACCGTTGGACTGTGCACTGGACCTTCTGTCTCAGAAGGAGGGCTCCCTCCTACACCCCAACTTGGGGTCCTTGACATTAACAGCATGGCTGCTGAAAGGGTAGCCCTGGCTCTCTTTAACCTCCCACGAGAAGAAGAGGAAGTCTTGTTGGCCTCCCGCAAGCCCCTCCACAAGATGAGCTTACGCCTTTTAAGTGGCGCCGATTCTCAGTGTGATGCACAGAGAGGCAGGTGAACTCCTTCTCCTGCCCATTCAAATGGTGCTCCAGTACCTGCTCCATTTGTCACAGGCCGGACTGAAGCCAACTCAGAGTGCACCTAAGCGCAGTTGCGGTGCACCACCACCCCACCAAGGGAAAACCCGTCTCTGTTCAACCCCTGATCTCTTGATTCCTCTGGGGCCTCTTATTATCTAAACCCTCCGTCCACCCCCCGGTGGTGGAGTGGGACCTCAGCGCGGTGCTCTCGCAGTCACCAGACCGCCATTCGAGCTTTTGGCCACTTGCCACCTGCGGTATCTTTCCTGGAAGGTCGCCTTTCTGATGGCTCTTACATTTGCTCGCAGAGTTAGTGAGACCCAAGCTCTGATGACAGAGCCACCTTATACAAGGTTCTACAAGAACAGAGTTGTGCTCCGCATGCACCCCAAATTCCTCCCAAAAGTGATATCCCCTTTCCACCTCAATCAGGAGGTGGTCCTCCCCACCTTCTTCTTCCGGCCCCATGCTGGTTGGGAGGAGATTGTACTCCATACTTTGGGTTGTAAAAGATCCCTGTCTTCTACCTTCAACAGACAGAGGGCCACCGCAAAGCTTCTCAATGTTTTGTTTCATACGACCCCAAGAGGGTGGGGCTGTCAGTGACTTAGCAAACTCTGTCCACTTGGGTGGCAGACTGTATTGCCCTCGCCTGTGAGTGGGCTGGACCCTCCTTGGGGCACCGGATCACAGCGCATTGCATGAGAACGATGGCCACTTTGGTGGCGAACCTGCACTCAGTGCCAGTGACGGAGGTCTGCAAGGCTGCCACATGGTCTTCAGTTCACACGTTCGCAGTTCACTACTGCCTGGAGAGCGAGTTCTGTCAGGATAGTGCCTTTGGCCAGGCAGTACTCTGCAATCTATTCGGGGTGAAGACAACTCCGGCCCTCCGAACCTTCTGTGTTCAGGCTACCAGAGTGATGGCCCCTCTGGACACTAGGATCTCATAGAGTCTTTCAATTGGGGACTCATCTTCTGCAACTTGTGGCTACCCTGCCACGGTTGCCACTGGTGCTGTCGTGGTTGGTTTCCTGGCAGCCTGGAGCTAGGGAGTCCCATATGTGAGGACTGACTTTCTGCTTGCTTCTGGAAAAAGCATAGTTACCCACCTGTAGTGGGTATTCTCCAGGGACAGCAATAATCAGTCCTCACAACCTTCCCTCCTCCCCTTGGAGTTGCCTCCTTTATTTTATTTGTATGCCTTCCTAGCTATTTCATCTGACTGAGCAAGATGGCTCCCTTGGGCGGGAAGGGGACCACGCATGCATGGTGGCATCTCCCAAAGGCTTTCTTTGAAAGCTGGGGAGATGCTTCCGCTTGGGCTCCATCGGCGCTGACATCACCTATATGTGTGGACTGATTCTTGCTGTCTCTGGTGAAAACCTGTTACAGGTGGGTAACTATGCTTTCCCAACAATGTACAAGGCAGAGGAGAGCATACTAGACACATACAAAAACCAATAACATTCAATCTTCATAGATAATAACTGATGAAAAATAGGCAAGAACTCATAAACTGGCACTTAATAAAATAAATAAAATGTAGTGATAACACAAAAATTGGACTAGAACAACAGATTTGCATTTACCCGTTTCAGTCCGCTCAGAATTTTATAGACCTCTATTGTATCTCCCCTCAACTGTCTGTTCTGCTAGTGCAGGAGCCTTAATCTGTTTTCAGCCTTTCCTCATAGAGGAGTTGTTCCATCCCCTTTATCATTTCGTTGCCCTTCTCTGTACCTTTTCTAATTCCGTCATATCTTTTTGAAATGCAAGTTCACATATGATACTCAAGGTAAGGTCATAGAGCAATATAGAGGCATTATGGGCTTCTATTACTACTACTACTTATAATCATCTACAGTATATAGCGCTACAAGGCATATGCAGCGCTTTACAGATACATCTAAAAGACAATTCCTGCTCATCAGCTTACAAACTAATCAAGACAGACAATATAATAGATGAGAATGAGGGCACAAAAAAAAAGGTAAGGAGTCGCAAAGAAAACAGGAGATTAGGATCCAAAGAAAGCAGCCTCAAAGAGGTGAGCTTTTAACGTGGATTTGAAAAGAGAGAGAGAGAGGAAGCCTGACATACCGATGGAGGTAGTTTGTTCCAGGCATAAGGTGCAGCAAGTGAAAGGAGCAGAGCCTGGAGTTGGCAATAGAAGAAAAGGGCATAGAGAGAAGCAAGCTTGTAGAAGTGTGGAGTTTGAGGAGGGGTGTAGGGAGAGATGAAAAAGGAAAGGTAGTGAGGAGCAGTAGATTGAATGCATTTATAGGTCAGAAGAAGAAGTTTGAACTGGATACGGAACAGAAGTAACTTGAGAAGAGGCATTATATAATGGGGCTGGCAGAAGATAAGTCGCGCAGCAGAGTTTTATGGTTTGTTAAAATATTTGATTTACTCTTCTTCATTACACCAGGGCGGTGCACAATAAATCAATAAAAACAATCTATATAGAGGAAAAAGGAAAGGAACGCCATAAAAATTAAAGAATAAGAAAGAAGGCACATGCAAAAGGAAAGGAAGGGGAGCAGAATCCTAGACCAAGAAATCCAACATGACACTGGATCTATTCTAGTGAAATGGACTCTTATGAGGCAGATGCTGGAAGATCATAAGCCTGTTAGAATAAATAAGTTTTAAATAATGTCTTGAACTTGGGAAAGGAGGCCTCAAGGCACAGTTCAGGCGGTAAAGAATTCCAAAGGAAAGTACCTATAAAGAAAAAAGCAGAGTGCCAGGTACATTAAAGGTGCGCTTGATAAGGAGGGGACAGGTGAATATGATTGGCATAGATGATTCTAAGAATTTGAGTTGGGCCATATGGAATAAGGTGAGAAGAAAGGTAAGCTGGAGAGACGGAATGTAAGGTTTTATGGACAATAGTAAGTATCTTATAATTTGAACAATATGACAATGGAAGCCAGGGGGATCTTATAAGAAAAGGGGTGACATGGTCAAATCTAGAATTGTGATGAAGTAAATGGATTGCGGTGTTTTGTACTAATGAGACATTTGAGCTGATATTTGGGGAGACCAGAATAGATACCATTACAGTAGTCGAATCGGGCAATTATTAGGGTAAGAAGTAGGATAACGACAGAAGAAGGAGGAAGAATGGATTGAATTGAATGTATTTGGCATGAAGAATAAAAGGATCACTTCACTGCCGCACTTACATGTGATTGGAATGAAAGTGCTGAATCAAGGGTCACCCCTCAGTACTTCGTAGTGGAGACTTATGGTATCGAGAAACCATTGAAAGATGGTAGGAGGACAAGGGGACCAGAAAGCCAGAGTTCTGAACAGATTAAATGGGAGAGAGATGAGACAGAGGGAGACCAGCAAGAAGGAGGTTACAATTGTCTAGATGGGAAATGACTAAAGAAAGGACAAGTGTCTTAGTGTGTTCAGAAAGGAAGGGGCAAATTTTGCTAATGTTGTAGAGAAAGAAACAAGTTTTAGCTGTCTCTTATGTGAGGAGAAAGAAAGGAAGGAGTCAAAGATGACACCAAGGTTGCGGGTAGAAAAAACAAAGTGAAATGGAGATAAAGAAAGGAGGAAGAGGGGAGGAAGGTTTAGGGGGAAAGATAAGAAGTTTGGTTTTGGCCATGTTTGATTTCAGATGGCAGTGAGACATTCAGGCAGTGATGTCAGATAGGCAAGCAGAGATGCAAGATTGGAGTGACAGAGAAATATCAGGTGTAGATAGATTTGAGTCATCAGCATAAAAATGATGTTGAAAGCCATGGGAGGATATGAGAATACCAAGGGATTGGGTATAGAGAGAGAAAAGGAAAGGGCCCAGAACAGAATCCTGGGGTACACCAACTGAGAGTGGGATAGCAGTAGAGGAGGATCCACCAAAACAAACACTGAAAGAGCGATGGGAGAGATAAGAAGAGAACCAGGACAGCACAGAGTCCCTAAAACCAAGTGAGGACAATGTGTTGAGGAGAAGGTGGTGGTCAACAGTGTCAGAAACAGCAGAAAGGTCAAGAAGAATGAGGATAGAGTAGAGACCCTTGGATTTAGCCAGGAACAAATTGCTGGAGACTTTGACAGGAACTGTCTTAGTAGAATGTAAAGGATGAAAGCCAGATTAGAGAGGATCTAGCAGGGCTTGAGAGGAGAGAAATTCAAGGCAACGGCAGAGGATAGCACATCCAAGAAGTTTGGAAATGAAGGGAAGAAGGGAGATGGGTTGATAATTAGAAGGACAGGTAGGCAGGGGCGGCTCAAGGCAATCTGCTGCCTGAGGCGAAGGATGAGATGGGCCCCCCCCCCCCCCCCCCGTAGAGGTGGGCAGGGCTTTTTCAAAATTCCAATCAGGAGTTCTCCAGTACCAGGCATATTGTGAAATAATACAAAACCCTACAACAAAGTCACTGGGTATCTATAGAGCAAATCTATCATACCAGCACCAACTTTCAAAACTCACATAAGGAGCCCACCAAAATAAAGCGTCACTGTAAATACTACAGTGGACCCTGGAACATCCATGCACCTATTTGAAAAGCTGAACAAGTCAAATTACTACAGTACAGTATAGATCTTTATGTACAAACTCTGTTAACAGAACACCTGGGCTCAGTCACATACTCAAAACACAGACCCTCACCAAGTACAGAATAAGTGACTTACAATCTAAAGTAAAAATAAAAATATGTAGACAAAATTTAAACTGAAACCCCAAGAAGCCAGACTCTTCAAGCAGTGCAACATCAGATAAATATGCAGTTCCTCCATGCAGTATAAAATATAAAGATAACACAAAGTCCAATCACTAAAATGAAATACAATTATTTTTTCTACCTTTGTTGTCTGACCATTTTATTCTCTGATGATGCTGGTCCCGATCTGAGGCTTCTGCTTTCCTGTCTTCTCTTAGCTCTTTTTCTATGGTCTATGGTCCATCTGCCATTTCTTATCTCTTTTGTTTTCACTTCTTTCCATCAGCCTATTTCCAGTCCTAATAAACCTTCCCAGTATCAGCCCCTTTCCAGTCCTCCCTCCCAGTACCTTCCAATGTCAACTTGCCTTCACATGACTGCCACTGGTGTCCATTCCCTTCCAGTCCCCCTCCCTTCCCCACTGTCCAGTCCCTTCTAGTCCAAATACCATGGCAGCCCCTCTCGGCATCCACTCCCTTATAGTTCCATTCTCCCATCCCCTCATATCAGCCCATTTGTACCCCTAGCCCCCAGTTTTCTTCCAGGGCCAGTCATAGCCCCCCAATTGGCTCACTTCTAGTGCTAGTCCCCCCTCAACCCCATTACCAGTGCTAGCCCAATACCAGTCCTACTCCCCCATCAGCCCATTACCAATCCTAGCCTCCACTAATCAGCCCATTTCCAGTCCTAGCCCCCCTGATCAGCTCATTTCCAATGCTAGCCCCCCCATCAGTCCATTACCAGTCCTACCCCACTCCATCAGACCATTACCAGTCCTAGCCTCCCCTAATCAGCTCATTTCCAGTGCTAGTTCCCCCTCAACTCAATTACCAGTCCTGAGCCAGTAATCAGCTCATTTCCAGTGCTAGCCCCCCTGATCAGCCCATTACCAGTTCCAGCCCCCCTCAATCAATCCATTACCAGTCCTAGCCTTCCCTAATCAACCCATTACCAGTCCTAGCCCCCCCCCCTGATCTGCCCATTACCAGTGCTAGCCCCCCATCATCCCATTATAATCCTAACCTGCACTGTCTCTCCCCTTTGTCCAGCATTTCTCTCCTGTCGCTCCCCTTTGTCTACTATTTATCTCCCTGTCTCCCCCTCTTGTCCAGCATGTCCCCTGTCTTCCCATTTGCCCAGCATGTCCCCATCTCCCCCTTTGTCCAGCGTGCCTGTGTCTCTCCCTTTGTCCAGCACTTGTCCCCCTTTCTCTCCCCTTTGTCTAGCAAAATTCCCTGTCTCCCCCTTTGTCCAGCACTTGTCCCTCTGTCTCCCCCTTTCTCCAGCATGCCCCCCGGTCTCCCCCTTTGTCCAGCACTTGTCCCCCTGCCTCCCCCTTTCTCCAGCATATCCCCTGTCTCCCCTTGTCCAGCATAATGTCCCCTGTCTCCTCCTTTGTCCAGCATGTCCCCTCTCTCCCCCTTTCCTCCCCCCTGTCACTCACCGTTGTCTGTCCTTGTTGTCTTCCTCCTGTCCTCATTCCCTCCACCTGCACCTCTCATCCGGTGGCAGCGGGCGCATTCCGGCTGTTTTAATTTTAGATTTTTCCACCTCTGCCCTGCCTCTGCCTTACCATGCGGGAAATCAGAGGCAGGCCAGAGGCTGTAAAATCTAAAATTAAAACACATCCGGAGTGCCGCCAGCATTGGGAGTGCCACTCCCGTTGGAGTGTCACCTGAGGCGATTGCCTAAGGTGAAGGAACCCATGCAACTGCGTCCCGCCCCCAAAGGAAGTACACCCCAGTACTTCCTTTGAGGGCGGAACCCAGTTGCACGGCTTCCTTCACAGAGGCAGCAAGAAGGCTCTGCACCGATATGAAGTTGGTTTACAACCATCGCTAGCAGCAGCACAGTCGCGGCTCTAAGAAGCAGGAGCCGCGGCTGCCATAGGAAAGAGAGAGCCAGTCTACTGCTGCCGAGAAGCGGACTCGGCAGTGGCAGCAACTTGTGCGCTTGGGTTTCTTTTTTTTTTAATTTTTGAAGGCGAAGTGAGGCGACTGTTTTGGGGGCATTTTTGCCGCCCTCAAAACGTTGCTGCCTGAAGCAGCCGCCTCACTTCGCCTCATTATAGAGCCGCTCCTGCAAGTAGGGTCAAGTGAAGGTTCCTTGAGGAGAGGTGTGACCACAGCATGCTTGAAGGCAGCAAGGACAGTTGCAGTGGAGAGTCATGGGTTATGAATATATGAGATGGAAGGGATAACAGGAGGAGATGGAATTAAGGAGACGGGTGGGGATAGGATCAGAGGAACAGGTAGTAAGTTTAGAAGAGGAAAGAAGCTGAGCGGTTTTCTCAACAGAGATCTTAAGAAAGGATGAAAGGGTAACAGAGATTGAGGAGAAAAGTTGATATTGAAGAGGGAGAAGAGGGGGTGAAGCTGATTTAGAGGGGAATTGGAGTGTAATCTAATTTGTATTTTCTATTCCTTTCTTAATAATGCCTAACATTCTGTTTGCTTTTGTGGGCACTGCCACATGCTGAGCAGAAGATTTTGATGTATTGATCATGATGACACCTAGATTTTTCTGAATAATTAATTATTGTATGGAACCTAACATCATATAGCTATAGCTATAATTTGGATGGTTATTGCCTACATGCATCACTTTGTTCTTTCCCACATCAAATTTTATCTTCCAGTCAGATGCCCAGTCCTCCTCATAAAGTGGTCCTGCAATTTCTCACAATCCGCTTGTAATTTAACAACTTTGAATAATTTTGTACCATCTGCAAATTTGATCACGTAATTTGTTCCCATTTCCTGGTCATTTTAAATGCGTTAAAAAGCTGTGGGCCCAGTAGAGATCCCTGGCATATTCCCATTTTTAACCTTTCTCCGTTGAGAAAACTGACCATTTTGCTCTACTCTGCTTTTAACCAGTTCCTCATTTACAAAAGGGCATTGTCTTCTATCCCATAGTTTTGTAATTTCCCCTTGGGACTTTCTCATGAGGGACTTAGTGTATCTGGATTTTCAGAAAGTGTTTGACAGTTTCAGCTGACTCACCTTTATCCTTTCTTAGAGAGGATATACCAGGTAGACACAGATGCTAAGCTGGTTGAAAGTTGGAGGGGAGTATTCTTAGAGACTGACACTCAGCGTTACTTTTTTTCATTTTGCCTGGAGACCAGGCCTGTAAATTGTATGTAAGATCTTATTTAGTCTACTATGCTTCAATCCAGGTAACGATTCAGTTTACAAATGTATACAGATTAAAGCTGCCAGTCTCTAATCATTGTTGCTGTATCATATTACCAGGGATGGAATGCAATAAAATGAAATTGCATTACGCCCTCTGGTGGACAGATGGATCTGTTAAAAATCACAGCACAACTGATATGCAGTTAAGGTACTAAACCCATTGATTTGTAGCTGGGGGAACAGTTTTTAAAAATAGTGATTTATGCGGTGAAATAGGTGCATTTAAAATTGTGCATAATGTGTATGAATGTAGTCTATACACATGTAACTTTACCCAAACTGAGTGGAGGAGTTTCTAGCAGCAAGGGAAGGGTTTGCATTTTTGCACATACTTTTTTAAAAATATATGCCTGGGCACTTAAATTAACCCAGTAAATGTATGCATGGTAAAGAGCACGTGTAAAGGTAAGTGCGTAAATTCCCTGGGGTAATTATAAAAATGGATGTATGGATGAGGAAGTGACATCATCAGGTGAAGTGGAAGTGTAAGCCCTGTGCTCTGCCATCCCCCACCCTTTATGCATGCTACCAGCATTTCCCCCCCCATCCCGAGAGTGCAGTTAGCGTGACATGTGATCCCTCATTATAGCACTTCATGGCCAGCAAAAAGAAAGTTGTAGACCTCAAATGATTTTGCATTCAAGCAGCAGTCTGCTCCCAGAAAAGATGCGGCCAAGATGGTGTCTGCTGAGACATCATGACCCTGCAGGCATACAGAGGCTGGCAAATGTGGGAGCGGCTTGGATTCGGAGGGTGAGGAGGGCCTGCAAGCGAGAGGACTAAGGCGGTTTAAGGAGCAGAAAGAAGAACATCAATACCTGTGTGGCGATTTCGCTACTATGGTGGCTGACCTCAGGTCGAAGATGTCTGACTTCGGGAGGCGTATTGAGTCTGAGACCCAAGTAGAAGATCAAGCAGAATCTCTGAATGACATGGTGAAGCAAGTGAAAGAACTTGAAGGGAAACAGAGCATTCTTGAGGATAAACTTGAAGACACAGCATCCTCTGCTTTCAAGGCATCCCGGAGGATCCAGCTTATGCAGATTGTGCGGCCATGGTGACAAGAATTGTGGTAACACTTTGGGAGGAGGCAGAATGCCCGAGGATTGAACTGGATAGGGCGCACCAAGAATTAGGGCAATCCTAGGCCAACTTACCAAGAGACCTGGTGGTGTGTTTCTACAACTATTCTATTAAAGAACAGGTGGTGGCACGTGCTCACAAGTGGGGGACCCTTATATGGGAGTCCCACTCCATAGACGTGTTTGAGGACTTATTACCCTGAGGCGCTGAAGAGAGCTTCATGATATAACCCAGATGTTGCACGGTTCCGGGACCAATTACCACTGGCAGTTTATTTTTGCACTTGCTATAACTAAAGAGGGGCACATGATAAGAGCTAGTAGTGGCCAAAAAATTAAGGCAGGTATCTTTTTCTACAATTTATTGGTAAATAATGTACTGTGGAGATGTCACACGTGCTTACTTATTTAATCAGCATGGCGATTAGTTACACCATGCGTCTGGCGTCCATTTTAGTTTAATTACACTCTGTAGTAGGTTTCTTGGATGAAGTTTTGAATTTTTACAACTAGGAAAAGATTGAAAGTTAGGAGTGGAGGAGTGGCCTAGTGGTTGGGGCAAGGTATTTCAGGCCGGAAGGTCGGGGATTCAAATCCCACTAGAGGACAGCAACCTTGGGCCGGAAGGACTGGGGTTTCTAGTCCCACAGGTGCTCCTTGTGGTCTTGGGCAAGCCACTTAACCCTCCATAGCCCATGTTCCCTGTAAAATAGTTATCTCCAAGTTATAATGCCCTGTTCAATGTAATTTCAGTTTGTTCAATTTAAACCGCACTGATGCTGAATAGCGCGGTATATAAGAGAATGTAAATAAATAAATAAACATGTAAAATATACAATCAAGATGGGTAGAATGTGCAATATTAATGACTTTGTAAAGGGACAAGTTGTCACACTCCATGCTGAAGGATATTCGAAATGTGCTATTGCAAAACATTTGCATATATCAAGGTGTGCAGTTCAGAATGTTCTGAAATCTGGTGGCCGTACACGTCGTTCGAAATGTGGGCACAGAAGGATTACTACTGGACGAGATGACCGATTCCTCAAAAGCATTATTACATCTAGTCCACATACCTCATCTCAACGTGTGGCTTAGTTAGCTAATGATCAAGGAATAAAGATGTGTCGGATCTGTCCGACGACTGCTTGTGGATGAATTCAAACTCGTGGCCAGAAGACCTGTCAAGAAGCCTATGATGACCAGGAAACAAATTGCTGCTCGCATACAGTTTTGTAGCAAGATGAAAGACAAATCTGCTGAATGGTGGGAGAGGGTAATGTTCACAGATAAAAGTACATTTCACCAAGTACGTGGGAGTGTTTACAACTACATCCGTTGACCAGCAGGCGAGAGACTAAATCCAAAGTACACGATCAAGACTGTTAAACACCCACCATCAGTCATGGTATGGGGTGGTAACTCGGCGAATGGAGGATATGGCCTGCACATTTTTGAGAAAGGTGAAAGAGTAAATGCTTCAAAATACATATCTGTGCTGAATAGTAAAGTTAAAATACACATGAATGTTTCTGGCACAACTATATTTCAGCAGGACTCGGCACCGTGCCACACTACAAAAACAGTCAAAAAATGTTTCGTGAACAACAAGATCGAATTGCTACCAAGTTGGCCGTCAAACTCTCCGGATCTCAATGTAATTGAAAACTGTTGGAATCTTATGAAGAAAAAGGTGGCAGCACACCGTCCAACTTCAAAAGCAGATTTAAAGGACATACTCAAGCATGTATGGGTCAATGAAATCACTCCGGCATACTGTAAAACACTAGTTAACAGTATGCCTACAAGAATCCAGGCTGTGCTGAAAAATCATGGACACCCTATCAAATATTGACACATATATTGTTTTCTGAATAAAACTTTGAAAATGACATATATATCTTTGGTTCTTAAAGCTTTTGATCATGAAAGTGACAATAACATGTACTTTTCTAATAAAATTCTGATATTTTGGACTCTGCCTTAATATTTTGGCCACTACTGTAGATCTCAAACAGAGGTGTAGTGGCCCTGATGGATTTAGGCATCAAAGGTGCTGAAGACCTCTCTGTGGAGCAAGAAGCACAAAAACATAGAGGCGATGTGGCAGTGAGTGGAAGGGGGCAAGTGGCTCCATAGACAGCCAGAACAGCGTCTGAAAGCCTGGAGCATGGAAAGACTGAAGCTCATATGAGGACATTGTTTGTATTTGCCTGGTTGGTGTGCAGTGGATTTGGGAGAGTAGAAGCAAGGGGAGTGCAAGTAAAGTGAAGGGGGGATGTATGGATGTGGGCCATATAAGGGGGGAATACATGTATGGATCTGGGGGTAAGGCGGAATGAGTGCAAGTTTGTTGTTGTGAGTGGATGCTGAATGAGTGGTATGCAGGGTGTACACATATGGTAGTGCACAGTACAAGGTGGTGTGGGGGATGTTTGAGCACTGGGCATTTGCGAGTTGAGTAAGCAGTACGTGAACACTAAGGGGTTGGGGAGTGCGGGTGCAGTTGGGTGGGGGGACGGTGGGCCCTATGATCCAGATGATGATCACTTATCTCCATAGGTGGTGCTGCCAAAGAAGGAAGCTATCCTGAACAAAGTAAAAGGAAAAACAAAGTACTCAGCTAAACAACTATAAATGCCACAATTGAGAAGGGTATATATAATTAAATATAGAAGCCTCAGATGGGGATATACCGCTGGTAGTGCTGCCCAAGAAGGAGGGGCAGCTTGGCCAGGGGGGGAGGAGGGGGTGGGGGATAGGGAAGGGGGGAAGAGGCACAGAAGGGGAGCTAGGAAGAGGGGAGAGCAGGTTTGGAATGGGGAGTTTAAGGATAGGAACTATCAATGCTAAAGGGTTAAATGTTCCTCATAAGCATCAATTATTTTTTAAAGAGGTGAACAGGTTGCAACTGGATGTAGTGTGTGTCCAGGAGATACACTTGCAGTTGCGAGATCAGGGGGTCCTGAAGGATAGGAACTATCTGTGGGAGTTTTGCGCCTCTTTAAGGGGTGGGAGGAAGCCTGGGGCATGCGCTTCTTCTGCACAACTCTGTTCAGTGCAGATTGATGTACTGCTCTACATGCCATTCTCAATAGAGCAGCTGGACCTCTTCCCACTGACAGACTGCTTTGACGCAGTATCCAACTGGCTCGAATCTCAAAACCTCTGAATACAGCACAAGAAAACTGAGGTCCTTTTCAATACAAGGAACCAAAACTTCACCCCGCCACCCCACTTAAAGGTTAAGGAAGCAGAGCTACAAACCAAATCCACAATCCGATACCTTGGAGTCACGTTAGACCAATGACTGGACATGAAGGTGCACATAAGCAACATAGCAAGAGCAATCTACCACAAAATCTGAACACTCGGGTACTTATGCTTCCTACTAGAGCTGGATGACTTCCAGACAATCTATCAAGCATTGATTATACCGCACTTTGATTACGCTAATCAAGCCTACAAGGGCTCCCACAATCCACCCTGAACCCGCTCCAACTCACGATGAATGCCGCGGCGAGAGTTCTACACGGGACTTCTAGGAGTGACCATGTGATGCCCATCCTGAAACATCTCCACTGGCTCCCTATACATGGCAAACTCGCTTTCAAAACCCTACTGCTGACTTTCAAGGCCATCAGTGGACTCTCCTCCACATCACTAGCAGAGCTTATCCAAACCATGTCCCCCAGTAGGTCCAGAAGATCTGCAGCAGTCAACACACTGGTAATCCCGAAGGCAATAACCCAATGCACCCAGGCAACAGCAAAAAGGGCTTTGAGATTCTGTGCACCCAGATGCTTGAACACCCTACCACCCAGCATCCGGGCAATCCCTGACCTAACCCAGTTTAGGAAGGCATTGAAGCACCACCTCTTCCTCAAATACTACTTGGAAGACAGCGCTCCAATAGCCCCCTCCCCCATCTTGTAAAGCCACAGCAACATACCTGCAAGCCATCCATGACTACGATTATTTTTGACACGACATGACGTGTTGCCTAGATGTAAATAGTTACCCCAGTTTTATCCAAGTTTTAGTACCTGTTCTTTGTAAACACAGATCAGCTTGCTGCACTGTGCTAGTCATTCTGTTTCATGTAAACCGCACTGATGTTGAATAGCGCAGTATAAAAGAGACTGTAAATAAATAAATAAATAAATAAATAAGAGGAGGGGGTTCTTAGAGATGGGGAAGGCCACTAAGTGGTCATTAAAGGGAAAGTGAAGGGATAACTATTGACAATATTGAGTGTATATGCCCTTAATTGAGGGCAGGAAGAGTTTATTGAATGTCTTCTTAAAGTTATCAGATTTTTGGGGGGGGCTCTGTGGTTGTAGCCGGGGACTTTAATGTCACCCTGTATCCCAAGTTGGTTAGGTCCCTGGGAGGGGAGAGACTGTCCTCCAGCAACACCTGAGGGACCTCATGAGCATGTGGCTATTGCTGGATAGCTGGTGACAAAAGTACCCTGTGAGCAGAGTGTACTTGTACTAATTTTCAGCACACCAAACCTACATCTATATAGGTATGATCTTGCTGAGTTCCAACCTCCTGCAGGCAGTCGAGAAGGTAGAATATGAACCTATCACATGGTCCGACCATGGCCCGGAGTGGCTGGACCTTAAGGGGTGGGTCAGCAGCCGAGAGTGAAATTTTGGCGCATGAATGATAGCCTGCTAAGGGAAGGGGCCGTAGTTGCTGCACTAGCGAAGGATATCGCTCAGTATTTTACAATCAACGCAGACAAGGAAATAGATATGGCAGTGGTGTGGAATGCCTTTAAGGTTTACATAAGGGGACATCTTATTATGTGGGGAACCAGGAAGAAGAGACAAAAGCAGCAAGAGCTGGAATGGGCCTACGCAAAGCTAAAAGAACCTGAGGTAGCGCACGGATAGAGGGAGGAACTGCTAATTGCTTAGGCTTTGGATGTGGTGCATATGATCATGTGAAGCTTACATGCAGAGGCGCTGGCTTTTCAGCTTCATTCTGCCCATCAGCAGTTCTATGAACATGGTAACAAACCAGGGCGGCTATTAGCATGTAATCTTAATGCACAGAAGACTCAGTTGGCTGTGACAAAGATGTGTGCAGTGAATGGTGGATGGGCTATCGATGCAGCTATTCGAGTGGAATTCTGGACCTTTTACCAGGAATTATACTGAGCGGAAGCTGGGGTCACTGGTGACGAAATTGCACAATACCTAGGGCAAGTTGTATTGCTGGCTCTTCCCCAGATCGCTCAGGGGCATCTAGAGCAACCCGTCTCTCTGGGAGAGGTTGACAGGGCTATCTTGGATGTTGGCCAATGATAAGTTGCATGGCCTAGATGGACTGACGGCGAGGGTATATAAAAATTTCATGAGCAGCTTGCTCTTTACCTGGTCCGGGAATTCATTGGGGTACAGAAATTGTGTTTTTATGGATTGTTGCACACTGCCATGAATGCTTTGACAAACAGCGGTATATAAATGTTTTAAAATAAAGTAAATGTGAAGGAGGACAATTGCCAGCCACGATGGGATAGGCAGGAATCGGTGTTCTTCCCAAGCTGGGTAAAGATGTGACCCGGTGTGCATCTTATTGTCCTATAACCCTTTTAAACCTGGATGCCAAAGTGTTGGCCAAGATCTTGGTGACCCAATTGGGAATATATATGCTGCTACTGATAGACGTGAACCACATGGGTTTCATCCAGGGCAGACATGCTGCAGACAGTGTGAAATGGGTGGCAAACTTAAGTTGGGTGGTACACAGGGAGGGATTTCCGGTCCTGGCCCTGGCAGTCGAAGCGGGAAAAGTGTTTGACTGGGTGGGGTGGGAGTTCTTGTGGACGACACTGAAGAAATTTGGATTGGAAATCTCAGTTGGGTGCGAGCACTTTACGCACAGCTAGAGGCTGAAGTGAAGGTCAGTGGGGAATACTCTGGGTTTTTCTGCCTTAGGGGACACCCCTGACATGTCCCTCTACAATCACCCTTACTTTTTGCTCTTTTATTGGAGCCTTTTGCTGAGAGGATCTAGTGTAATACAATATTGTGGGTGTAAGGGTCGAGGGGACTCACCATAAAATCTCACTCTTTGCAGACAATATTCTGCTGATCCTGACCAACCCAGAGACCCCTCTTCAGGGCCTACAGGGAGAACTGGAAAAGGTATCCGGGTTGAAGATAAATCTTGATAAAATCGAGGTTCTTAATCTTTCCCTACCAGATGACGAGGTGCAGAGGCTGCGGGGTCTTTTCCCCTTTTGGTGGGCGAAAGGTGCCATACAATACTTAGGCATTACCCTGAGTGCAGATATGTCACAATTGTATCGGCTTAATTACACCCCCTTGTGACCTAGAGAACAGGCAGAAATTCCCTCTATCCTGGTCGGGTCGCATCACGCGTGTTAAAATGCTGCTGCTTCTAAGGGTGGTGTACTACTTCCAGATGCTGCCGGTGGGGGTCCCACGTGGGGATCTAGCCGCAGGACAAGCAAGGTGTTCCATTATACTTGGAACCATAGACCTCCGAGAGTGACAGTACCAAATTTATATTGGTACTACGTGGCGGCACAGCTGCACAACATTGTGAAATGGCAGGAAGGAGGTAATGGTAAGCGGGTGCAGTTAGAGCAGGAGTGCAGCACAGAGCCTGCTCTTAGTTTTTTTCGCATGGGTGGGGAAGCTAAGGGAACAGTCGTGGAGCCCATTTGTCCGCCAGATTGAACACCTGTGGAAGCAGATCGCAGATGCCTCCAGAGAGAGTGTTCCTTGCTGCAGACTATAAGATTTAATTCTGATTCTCCAGGAACAAGCAGGAAGTCAGTCCTCACTTATGGGTGACGTCGGCACCGACGGAGCCTGCGCAGAGCAATTCCGCAGCTTTCAAAGAAAGCCTTTGGGATTGCTACCATGCATGCGTGGTCCTCTTCCCGCCCAAGGGTGCCATCTTGCTCAATCTCCCTTTTTCCGCAGAGCCCTTCGGATGCACGTCCTCGTCCCTCGGAAAATGTTTTTGTTTCCTCGCCTTAACAGGCTCTTTTCTTTTTTCCGGTTGCACCGGTCCTCTACCCGTCCTCCCCTTGCTCCCTTTTGGAGCTTACGGGGATACCTTTTTTTTACTAAATTTTCTTCCGGGCTTCACGCCCTTTTTTCTTTCCAGCCGCTGGCCACGTGGGTCTTTGACCTCACAGGGCCCGTTTTTGCCCCCATGGCCACCGGGTTTAAAAAATGCGATAGATGCTCTAGGAACATTTATTTATTATTTTATTTGTATTTCTTCTATACCGCACTCTTTTTCATCAGCGCGGTTTACATTAAACAGGAATACTCATTTCAATCAACAGACTGTGGTGAGCTTACATATAACAGGAAATATACAACTGGGATTATAACTTAGGGAAACTATGTACATATTTGTAGCATGTATAGGACCTATATACACGGGATAGAGTTTCTTTTCATCATCTTAAATAGGGCGGTTACACTTTATCTGAAAGTGTTAGAGGGTTGATGATGTGCTTTGGAAATGTAGAATGAAGAGGTGATGCTTTATGGCTTTTCTAAATTGTTTGAGGTCAGTAATAGCTCTAATGTTGGGAGGTAGGTTGTTCCAACATCTGGGTGCGTAGTACGCGAAAGCCCTGTCTGTTGTTGATCGTTTGTATTTTGTGGCCTCATGTGGTGTAGTTAGGGTATTTGCCGCTGCTGACCTCCTAGATCTGGTGTTGGGAGTGTGATGGAGGAGTTTCGAAATTGATGATGGAGCTATAGAATTTATTGCTTTAAAGGTCAAGATAAGGGCTTTATATGTTATTCTGCAGTATATAGGGAGCCAGTGAAGCTCCATTAGGATGGGTGTTATGTGATCGCTCTTTGAAGCACCGTATAATACCCGGGCTGCGGCATTCATGGCTAGTTGTAATGTATTTAGTGCTTACGGACACTCATGACTGTTGTCTACGGTGTCTGGGAGCCGACCATGACCCAGAGCTCTTTTTGCTTTGTAAAAAATGTCCTAAGGCCCTGCTCAGCTGTAAGCAGAAGTCCAAAGACATTTTTTGAAAGGCTGCCTCGGAGTCCCCAGTGGCACCCTTGGTCATCTCCCCTCCGGTGGTTTCTCCCCCTGCAGCACTGCGTTCCAGGCGGCATTCTGACCAAGGGTCCCCCAAGGTGGAACGGCGCAAAAAGAAGGCCTTGAAGTTGCTATCTGGGGCCCCCAACAAGCGCGAGCGCTCCCGTGCCCGGTCGCTTAGCCCCCTTAGGGGTTCCCAAGAGTCGGACAAGGAGCGGCTCCGCAAGGTACCTTGCAGAGAAATGGAGGCTTTCGGCGAAGATGCCCAGTCTCCTGAGGGCCGTCCCGGTGAGGACCCCCTCTCCTCCTCCATGCCTGATCCGGTGACCCCGGTATCAGCATCCTAGGGCCCCATGCACGCATGGGAATCCTGTATGCTGGCACGGAAATGCAGCGTTTCTGCGTTCATTGCTTCCCAGCAGGCGCTCGCAGCCAGCTTCGCTGACTTGTCCCCGGAGACCGCGGGACACCCAAATCCATCCAGGAACCCCCCGAGAGCCACAGGCCTCGTGAGGGTCTTCGACGTTGGTCTCGCTCGCTCTCCCGTTCTTCAGGGGCGAGATCGTCCTGGGCCTGCGGCTCCAGGCCACCGGCCATCGGACAGGGCGAAACGCCCGGCTTGGATCCCTCTACCAACGTCTCGGACTGGGAATCCAATGGGGATACATCCCTGGAGACCCGCACCCACCAGGATTTTCCATCGGACCGCTCGCCACCTGGTCTCCAGCGGCGTTCACTGCCCGAGGACACCTCCTTTTTGGTGTTTATTCAGGACATGTCTCGGGCCCTCAACCTGGTTACCCAGGCCGAGGAAGACCCTTGTGCTGAAGAACTCAATATTCTTCAGTATGAGGCCCCGCCCAGGGAATCCCCCACCGTGCCAGTGCCACCAATCCTCTCCCGGCTATTACTCTGCATGTGGGAGGCCCCGGCCTTGGTTCCCATTGTGAGCAACACCTTGACACAATGTACAAGGTGCAGCGAGGGCCAGACTTCCGGAAAACCCAACTTCCACACATCTCCATGGTGGTGGAATCGGCCATGAGAAAGCAGAAAGCCCGGTCCCACTCATCGGTCCTGCTGGGCCGCAAGGCCTATCAAGGTTCCATGCTCTCTTGTCGCATCCAGGCATACCAATTATATATCGGTATGTTCCTCCACGACTTGGCAAAATAACTTGGAGGTTTCTCCGCGGGCCTCGAGGGCAAGCCCCTCGATAGGTTCCGCACCCTGTTAAAATCTGTGGCTGATTGCTCCAAGTATATCTCCCGAGCCTTCTACGATGGCTTCGAGACATCGGCTCGGGTGGCGGGCATCAGAGCCCGCCGCCAGGCTTGGCTCCAATCTTCAGATTTGGAGCAGTGGGTACAGGAGAAGCTCCTGGATGTGCCCTTCCTCGGCGAACAACGTTTTGGCAAGCCGATGGAGGATAAGGCTGCGGAGATTGAGACGGAGTATGTTACTAGGACCCGTCTCTCCCGCAAGACCTCTACGCAGCCTCAGAAGAAGCAGCCTGCCAAGAAGCCCTTCTTCCCCAGGAAAGGCCTCCAGTACTGCGCCTACCCGGCGTACCTGGCTACTCCCGCGCCGACCACTCCTGCGCAGGGGAAGCCCAGCCAAAGTCATCGTAAACCAAAGGGCCCGAAGGCCCAGACGCTGGCTCCGGCGACACAGCAGCCATTGGGGGGACACCTGTCCTGTTTCGCCTCGTTGTGAACGCTTATCACCTCAGACATCTGGGTTCTCCAGGTCATCTGGGAGTGCTATCGCCTCCGCTTCGACAGGCTTCCACCCCCTTTCTCCCCAGTGGAGCCTCCTCGACTCACCGCACACCAGCTTTTGCTGCGGCGGGAATTACACTCCCTCCTTGCCCAATGGACAGTCGAGAAGGTCCCTCCCCACCTTCGAGGTCAGGGCTTTTATTCCTGGTACTTCCTTGTCCCGAAAAAGACAGGGGGGGTGGGGAGGGGGGTCTGCAGCCCATCCTCGACCTCCGCAGGCTAAACCAGTTCCTGGTGTGGGAGAAATTCAAGACGTTATCTCTTGGCGTGCTGCTGCCCTTCCTCCAGCAGGGCGACTGGCTATGCTCCTTGGATCTAAAGGATGCCTACACCCATATCTTGATCCACCCTCAACACAGGCAGTACCTGCATTTCATTGTACAGGGAGCGCACTTCCAGTACAGCCTTGCATCCACTCCTCAGGTCTTCACAAAGTGCCTCGTTGTGGCCGCCGCTCACCTTCGGCGCCGGGGCGTGCTGGCGTTTCCCTACCTCAATGACTGACTCGTTACGGGCTCCTCCATCGAGGAGGCCCAGTAAGCAATGTTGTGCACTGTCCTCCTCTTGAAGAGCTTGGGATTCTTGGTCAACTACCCAAAGTCTCACCTCAAGCCGGCACAGACTCTCAAGTTCATTGGGGTACGCCTCGATACTTGGCGAGCCATGGTCTTCTTGCCAGTGGATCGCTCCACCCACCTCCGAGCTCTGGCAGCTTGCATCCAAAGCGCCCACCAGGTCACCGCTCGGTCCATGCTACGTCTCTTGGGCCACATGGCCTCGACCATGCATGTGGTTCCTCACTCCTGCTTGCAGATGCGGACGACCCAATGGTGTCTCAGCTCCCAATGGAGTCAATCCCTTGGACAACCCCGCAACCTCCTGCGGGGATTGCCCTTCCAGGCCCCACAGCACGATGTGGTACTGACCACAGATGCTTCCCTGTTAGGGTGGGGAGCCTATTGCGGGCTTCTCTGCACACAAGGGCAGTGGTCGCCTGTGGAGGCTCAGCAGCAGATAAACCTGCTCGAGCTCCGGGCCATCCGGTGGGTCCTGAGGGCTTTCAAGAATGTCCTCAGTGGGAAGTCTGTTCTGGTGCAGACCGACAACCGGATAGTGATGATCTACATCAACAAAGAGGGGTCTGCTGAATAGTTCTTTTAGAGTTCATCCGGGATAACATGGTTTGCAGGTGAGATGATGGCTGTTGGTGGATTGCTTTATGTATGAGGGTCAGTGCTTTATATTTAATGCGTGCTTCTATTGGAAGGATGTGCAGATCTCTTAGGATAGAAGTTATATGCTCGTGTTTCTTTTTTCTTTGTATTATCCATGCTGTGGTGTTAAGGGCAGTCCGTAGTGGATTGATGGTGGTGGTGGTGAGTCCTTGGTATATTGTATTGAAGTAGTCTTGTGGCAGCACTGATAGCATGCAATAAATAATACCCGGAGTCAGTTCAAGGATCCAAACCAATTTATTGTGCACAAGGCCCAAGCATCAAAGGACTGAGCAAAGGCGAACAGGAACAACTTCCTTATATACAAGCTTCACAGTTTGATACAGGCAGACTTTCTATTGGTCCCACCGCCCCCTGCACCTATCCAATCGGGGACCCCCTCACTGGGCCCTGTTCCCCCTTCTCAGGCTATGCTAACACAGGCTCAGTTTCTAGACATAATACATTCCTGCTACAAGGTCATTGCATCAGCATAAAAGCATGGAATAAAGGATTAATACAAACTTATCAAAAGCAGTTTAGAGCGGTTTAAGGCAGATCCTCAGCCTTCACTGACTTTGGTCTTTCTCAGCACTACTATTTCTAGCAGTGGGGGTGGGGACTCCGGCCTAGCTTGCAGGCTCATACATGTACAGGCTATTATATAGTCCATAGCCTACCACATTCCCCCCTTTGATTATTCTCACCCGCAAATTAGAAAGGGTGGGAATTAAATCACATATTATACTTGTGTAACAGCATCATCTTGGGGTATATAGGGTAATATTGTCACATAGCCAACACTTTAGTTGCTGTCTGCCGCTTCACAGTGCTATCAATAACTTGAGGTTATAGTGCGCAAGCAAAGGGGTAGGAGACATAGGAGAAAACAAGCACACAGCCAATATTAATAATACATCTAACACATGAGTTTTCAGGTCACCCAGTCCTGTAAACATGGAACCAAACCATCCATCAAGCTCCAGTCTACGCCATTTCTGGACTGGCACATAGGCTTGCTTCCGCATCTGTTCGGCTATGTCTTCGACAACTTGGCCTTCATTATCAATCTGCAAACAACGGTTAGTTAAATTCAATTTTCCATACACTCCACCTTCAGCTGATAACAAATAATCTAGTGCTAAACAATGTTCAGGAGCATTTACACCTGTCCACCATGACGTCTTTCTAGTGGTGGCATCATAAAACTTAGACGAGTAATCTGTATTCCAGTCTGAGTAGTAGTGATGCAGGCTGCACAGGGGGGAGAGTACAGCAAAAGTCATTCCAAGGGACCCCAGGGCTGCCCAAAGTCTTTCTCCCACAGCTTCCACTGCACCCTGGCTCCCACGACATGTGACAGGAGTAGGGGTGTAGATTCTTAGTCTCTTACAGTAGTGGTTGTCGTCGCAAAGTGAGCTGCAATGGAGTTTCAGGGTCATTTACGGAAGTTCAGTGACCAAGTTCAGGAGCGGCTGCTGGCTTTACTCGACTGTGATGGATCCAAGGTTCAAGCTCTGCAACTTTAACTGCTGTTGGGGTTATCAAGATGACAACATAAGGTCCCTTCCAATGCGGTATCAACTGTGTCCTTCTCCACTCTTTGATCCACACCAAGACTTCAGGCTTGAGAGGATGTAGAGGTTGATGGGCAGCTGATGACTCTACAAAACAGAACTTAAAACCAGTAGTTCTTGCCTAGTAATTTCAGACCTATACAGAATCTCAAAAGGGGAAACTCCTAAAGACATAGTAGGGGCTAAACATATCATGAGAAGGGCTATAGGAAGAACTCAGAACTGGGGCTACTTCAGGTGAACTTCTCAGCAAAGTTTTAGATAACTGAGATTTCAGGGTTCCATTCATACGTTCTATTGTTCCTAAATTCTGAGGTCTGTAGGCAATATGCATCTGATAATGTTAATATCTCGGGATCATACTTAATGGACTTGCTTCCTGAGGTTATCAACCCTCATTCTTTGTACAGGGCCCCATGTGCATGCAAGATTGTAAGGGCATACATGGAATCTGTGTACACTTTCCCTATTGTTAGTGCTCTAGTGAGGGCTATCAGTTCAGCTTCTGGGGCCAGAGCTGTGGATTCAACTACCAGATCAAGGGTCACCACCGCATATCCGGCACAACAATGTTCATTAATGATGACAGGGCTGCTTCCATCTACAAAGAAAGTCCGTCCAGGGTTCTCCAGAGAAACATCAGTTGAATCAGGGTGACTTGAGAATATAGTGTTCATAGTTTCTAAACAGTCATGATCAGGGGGGTCAAGACCAACTGGTAACAACGTAGCAGAATTCAGAGCTTGACTGACCGTCAGTTGTATCTGGGGGTTTTCACACAGCATACTCTGATACCTCAACATTTGTGAATTAGCTAGACGTTTCCTTTGTGTTTCATAATGGTTAGAACAAAGTGCGGTATAGTAACGTGAAGATTTTGTCCCGGGGTGAGCTTGTCAGCTTTGCTCACTAGGAGGGCTGTAGCTGCAACAGCTCTCAAACAAGGGGGCCAGCCTTTTGCAACTACATCCAATTTTTTGACAGATAGGCTACTGGCCGTTGCCAAAACCAAGAGATTGAGTCAACACTCCTAGAACATTTCCTTGTGACTCATGGACATAGAGACTGAAAGGTTTTCTGGACATCTGGTAGACCCAGAGCTGGTGATAACATCACATCAGAGCGGTTTTTCAAAGACTGCATCCTATGCAAGTCCCCATTCCAATGGAGACTTTTCCGTTCCTTTGATAGCTTGATACAAGGGTTTTGCTAGCAGCGCAAAATTGGGGATCCATATACGACAGTACCCTGCGGCACCCAAGAAGGCTCTCACTTGCCTCCTGGTGGTTGGAGTAGGAATACTGCATACAGCTTCTTTGCGTTCTGGTCCCAGGCGTCTATTTCCGCTGGACAATTGGAATCCCAGATATTTAACTTGTTTGACATAATCCCGCTTTGGCTCTTGAGACTGTGTATCCAGCTTCATTAAAAGGTGAATGAGTTCACTGGTGGCTTATAGACATTCACTTTCTTAGTTGGTGGCTATGAGCAAGTTGTCCACATACTGGAGAAGAACCCTTTCTCCTGGGTTCACATAGTAGCTTGAAAGATCTTGATTTAAAATAGCACTGAAGAAAGTAGGTGAATTCTTGAATCCTTGAAGTAATCTAGTCCAGGTGAGTTGGGCCTCGCCTTCCTGTTTTGGGGTCTTGCCATTCAAAAGCAAACAAAAGTTGACTGGTGGGGGCTAGGTGTACACAGAAAAAGGGCATCTTTCAGGTCCAGGACGGTAAAATGAGTAGCCTCAGCGGGGATCAGTCCCAAGAGAATATAAGGATTTGGTACCACTGGGTGTATGGTTTCAGCTGCATCATTCACTCGCCTCAGATCTTTTACTGAGCGGTAATCCCCTGTCCCAGGTTTCTTAACTGGGAGAAGGGGGGTGTTCCAGGGTGACTGGCATTCCTTGAGAAGTCCATACTTCAGCAGTTTCATCAAATGGCAGTGGATTCCTTCAATGGCTGGTCGAGGGAGAGGATACTGCTTCACATGCACTGGTTCCACTCCTGGCTTGAGGGTGACAATGACAGGGGCTATGTTTTTTGCTAGGCCAGGTGGATTATCTTCTGCCCATACTCCAGGTGGGGCTATAAGGTTGGTGGGTATACAGGAACTAGCTGGCTTGATTGGAGATGCACTATAGAACCGCTACTCTTCCTCTCGGGGAACAGTCAGCACCATCAATCCAGCAGGCTTTGGGTTCACAGTCATTTGCATTTCTCCCCCTTCCTCAAAGGATATCTGTGCCTGGAACATTGCAAGCATATCTCGGCCCAAAAGTGGAATAGGGCATTCAGGCATATACAGGAATATACAGGAACTGGCGCGCTATTTTCTGTCCCCCTAGTTCACACATGCGGTTCTGCAGGAATGGCTTGGTGGCCCTGTTCCCAGTGGCTCTGACAATGATGATGCATCGAGAAGACAAAGGGGCTACTGGCTTTAGTATTTTGCTCCTATATCCCCCATAAAGTCCATATATTGGTCCCCTATTTTCAGACTGATCATAAACTCCTGGGGTGAACTTGGAGTCCGGTCTGGCCTAGTCTTCATCCATGTCATAGCCTGTTGCATCTGCCACTCCCTCAATAGCTTCTTCCCTCTCGTGCTGGAACACTGTGCTCGGTTCATTCTTCCATGACTGAAATCAAGTACTCCCTCCTCCCCTCCTGGGGGTGGAGTCAAGATACGGGCATGCACTTCTCTAGTGTCCTTCTCTGCAATGAGCGCACTGATTTGCACCCAGAGGGGACTAATCATTTTCACGACCCCTTCCACTTCCCTCTGCTCTTTCAATTAAGAAAACCTCCTCCACATCGTTCAACCAAAGTGGCTGCAAGAAGAACTGCTTTCTTTGCTATTTTGCATTCACTTTCTCATTTCACAATTCACATACTTCCTGAGCAACGTCCATTAACTGTCATGCCCGCAAACCCATCCAGTTTCTGCAATGTCCGGTTTATATCTCTCTGGGACTGACTGACAAAAACTGCATTTACCATAAGCAAATTCTCCTGGGCTGCTAGATCGCATGGGGTATATAGTGAGGGCTGCCTGCAATATTTGGATCCCACTTGGGGCCATCAAGGCTGATGGGTCTGCATAATACTGTTCATTAGTTTAATCCAATTCTAAGGTTTCTCAGTGTAGGAGGCATAATGCATTTTTCAGTTCAGTAAATCAGTGGCGGAAAAAGACACATAAACAAGGCTGGTCGGCTTTCGGTATTAACGTGACCATCCCTTTTACTGGTAGTTGTACTTCTGAAGGTATACAGCAATTGGGACTGTCTGGGTTCCATTTCATGTTCTCGGGCGCTGGTTGTGAGTGACCCTGAACTGGCAAATGAATCCCTACTTGCAGTGTCATCAGTGGACTGCGGGGACTGGCCTATAAAGATACTGGGACAGACAGAGTGAAATGTCTGGAGATTCTGGGGCAGAATAAACGGGCCCCCCTCCCTTGTGGTTACTACTAATCCCCTACACTGTTCCTCATGGCAGCGCTGTATCCAGGAGGATAAATACACACTGCATAAACAATTAACCAGGAATTGATTGGGGAACATTTTTCCTACAATCAGATGAACATGGGAAACTACAATAACATTAGCCTTTCACAGAGCATTTCTAATCGGGACGGAGACATCTTAAGTCAGTGGACTCCAGCAAGCCCTTGCTATACATACATTTCAACAGAATCTGCGCGGACTCCCACCCCTTCCCCCACATGATGACGTACTTGTCAACAGACAGAGGGGGCAGGCTGCATTCCCCTGTGGACTAAGCATAATGGATGCGTGTGCTCATTCTAATTAACAACTGTCTAAACCTATTTCAAAGCTTTAAATTAAGACTTTACTTCTGAAACTGAGATTTTAAAAGACCTTACAAAACACAGTACATTCTTTCTCTGGACACCAACACATCTTACAGTTCGGGAAAGACAGGCATTATCTGAACAAGAAACAGTAGGTCCCTCTCCTGGCTTTCAAAGCAGCCGTAAATTACTAGACACTGTAAACACTAACACCAACACATCATTGTCCTGTCAGGGCTCTTAACTTCGTAGGTCAAAGGGAAAACAAAAACAGTTTCATTAATTTCTCTATCATTCCTATCAAATGTTATATAATACATGACCATAGCAGAAGGAACATCACTATTAGAACATATTGAATAAAACAGGTACAATTTTCCTGAAATAAGCACGAATTAACCCAGCTGCAGAGCGTAGAATAATTGAAACCTCCAAAGCGTTAAGTAAAGGATACATTCCTTCCCCAGGCATTCCTTTCTTCCTGTCTTTCTCCGGGCTGTGTGAAAGACACGCCCCCTCTCACTCTTGCAAGAGAGAGACACACGCTCAGTGAGACAGCTGTCTTTGTAGAAGTGACCCCTGAATTTCTACTGTAATACTTTTCCTTAATCGGTAAAAACAACAGACACTAAGACAAACACCACCAAACACTTTTGCCTTTCTTGCGACCTGCACTAGTCAGGAGGCAGCACCTCGCTTGGTCTGTATTCAAGGCCACATTCACACACACAGAATAAAATCCGGATGTTCCCAAAAAACCTGACTGACTGAGGGGTTGGGTGGGTTCAGTCTCTGCTTATACCTTTAAGACTTCTGAGACTTACTAGGACCGCCCCGAGAAGGATCAGACTCTCAAGCGCTATTCCAGAATCCCGACTGACTGATTAGCAGAACAGTTCTACTCACCGGATGATGGGTTGGATCCCGGACTCCCCTCAGGTTCGAGGTGTAGACCGGCTGGAACCGGCCACCAGCGGAGGCAAGGAGGAGCCCTCCCCGATACAAGAGGATGGGTGGCGCCGAAGGCCTTCCTGCAATCAGCCAGGGGCGGCTCCAGGCCGGACAAAACCCTGTGAGGCGAGAGGTCGTGGTATATCTACGTGAATACCATCACACTACTCACATTTCCCGGACAATGCACCAAGACATGTGGCAGCACTGATAGCATGCAATAAATAATACCCGGAGTCAGTTCAAGGATCCAAACCAATTTATTGTGCACAAGGCCCAAGCATCAAAGGACTGAGCAATGGCGAACAGGAACAACTTCCTTATATACAAGCTTCACAGTTTGATACAGGCAGACTTTCTATTGGTCCCACCGCCCCCTGCACCTATCCAATCGGGGACCCCCTCACTGGGCCCTGTTCCCCCTTCTCAGGCTATGCTAACACAGGCTCAGTTTCTAGACATAATACATTCCTGCTACAAGGTCATTGCATCAGCATAAAAGCATGGAATAAAGGATTAATACAAACTTATCAAAAGCAGTTTAGAGCGGTTTAAGGCAGATCCTCAGCCTTCACTGACTTTGGTCTTTCTCAGCACTACTATTTCTAGCAGTGGGGGTGGGGACTCCGGCCTAGCTTGCAGGCTCATACATGTACAGGCTATTATATAGGCCATAGCCTACCACAGTCTAAGTGAGGTAGTGTCATTAACTGCATAACTGTACGGACGTCTTGTGATGAGTGTTCTGAGTCTCTGTACCATCTTTGCTTTGAAGTAGACAGCTCTTGTGGTTTTTGCAACCTGTTGTTTAAATGATAGTGTCCTGTCAAGGATGATTCCCAGATATTTTACGTGTGGTTGTACTGCTATTTTAGCTGTGCCTAGGTTGAGTGATGGGAGGGGAGCAAAGGATTTGTCCTTTGTCACAAACAGTGCTTCTATTTTTTTAAAGTTTATGGTAAGATTGTTTTCTTGTAGCCATCTGGAGACATCATTAAAGCAGTCAATTAGTTTCGGGTTATTTGGATCAGCTGTTGTAATTGGTCCATACAGCATGATGTCATCTGCATACAGGTGGTAGTTGATATTGTGGGATCGTATTATTTCACATAGGGGTAGGAAATAAATGTTAAAGAGAGTTGCTGAGAACAATGAACCTTGGAGTATTCCTTGAGTTTGTTTAAAGGGGGAAGAGGTAGCGGAGCTGGTTTGGATGAGTTGAAATCTGTTGTCTAGGTATGATTGGAACCTCTGTAGTACTTTGCCTTGTATTCCAATGTCTTGTAGTCTGGATAGTAGGATGTTGTGTGCAACTGTGTCGAATGCTGCGGAGATATCCAGAAAGATGAGTGCGTAGCCAGATTGTTTGGTCTGCAGCCCTTTGGTGATAGTGTTTAGGAGAGTGATCATGAGGGTTTCGACACCATATGAGGGGCGGAATCCATGTTGCTGTGGGTCCAGGGTGTTGTTGTTTTCTAGGTGTTCTTGTAGTTGCTGTTGGACAATTGTCTCAATTATCTTTGCGGTGAATGGTAGGCTTGCTATTGGTCTGAATGATGCAGGATCCAGTGGGTCAAGCTCTGGCTTCTTAAGGGATGGGCGTATGATGGAAGTTTTAGGTTGGTAGGCATTTTTCCTTGTTCCAAAGATGTTTGCCATGTTTGCTAGTGTTGTACTCAGCTCTTCTTTTGATTTTTTTAATCCACTCTACCAGGCATCGGTCAAGTAATGAGGTTGTGGTATTTAGACCTGATATTGTGGTTTCAATTCTTTCTTTCGAGGCCTTCTCGAGTGTTCCCCAGACGATGATTGAGGTATTAGTGGGGGTAGATCGCATTGTTGTGGTACGTGGGGTGGGTTGCTGTTGAATTTGTTTATACTGTGCTGCCAATTGTTGTGGTGGTAGATCTGGGAGTTGGCTTTTCTAGTTGGGTGTTTTCATTAGTCTTTTGACTATATCAAACAGCTCACGTGGTCTGTTAATTGATGACATTATAATCTTCTGGTGGTATGCTCTCCTAGCATTATCTGCACCCGATGATCAGTTGATTTTATATGGACTTCCCACTGCCCGGGTTGGGCAGGAGCTTCTGAGCGGGGGGCTTTCCCGCTCAGGCGCTTTACCCCGATCGAGGGAGCTTGGTGTTGCTGGCGTGTGCGGCTGCAGTCCGGGATGGTGAGTGATGCTCCTCTCATTTGTTTGCCGGTTGCCGGGCCTCCCACTGCCCTGATTGGGCAGGAGCTTCTGAGCGGGAGGCTTTCCCGCTCAGGCGCTCTACCCTGATCAGGGGAGCTTGGTGTTGCTGACGCGTGCGGGTGCTATCCCGGATGAACTCTGAAAGGACTACTTGGCAGACCTCAAACAATACTCTCATTGTTTCTCATGACAGAACAAAATTTAATACTCAGACCTGTAACCGTGCATTCAACCTTTATGCACCCTCACTATGGAACGCCCTACCAAACATAATACGCAACAACAAGGATCTCCCTGCATTTAGAAAGCAGATAAAAACTCTCCTCTTCAGGGAGCATCTTGGGACATCACAGAACAAAACTACACTGAACAGGCTGAGATAACGGAGAGAACCGGAGATGTAAATAGTACTAAAATGCAAATTTGACTGAAGAGAACGACAGTAATGTAAATGAATGTAAATAATATAATATTATAAATATGCTATACCCCCCCTTGGGTGAAGGTATCCCCCATCACTTGTATCTGTTCAATATACTCTCACCGTGTATTGTAACCGCTTTGACCCGGCGAAAGGCGGTATATAAATATGGCTAAATAAATAAATAAAATAAAATAAGAGGGGGGCACGGGGTCGCGCTCCCTCTGCATGGAAGCAGTCCTCATCTGTTCTTTTGCCGCCTGGCGGAGGATGTCCCTCAAGGCGACGTACCTCCCGGGTCAGGAGAATGGCCTGGCAGACAGGTTCAGCAGAATCCTTCGCCCCCACGAGTGGCGCCTTGATCCCAGAGTGGCAGGTTGGCTGTTCCTATGCTGGGACACTCTAGCAATAGACCTCTTCGCCAGCCCCCAGAACACACAACACCCTCGCTTCTGTGGCCCGGTGCCGCACCCGGGCAGGGAGGGCCCCGATGCATTTCTCCTGGTTTGGTCCTCCAGTCTCCTCTGTGCATTCCCTCCTTTCTCCCTCATTGCAAGAACTCTGTTCAAGGCTCAATGGGATGGGGCGTCGTTGATTCTCGTGGCCTCGGCAGCCTTGGTTTCCACTCCTGCTCCGGCTGTCATCGGAGCCTCTGATTCCCCTGGGCTCTGCCAGGGACTTGCTGACGCAGGAGGAGGGTCGGATACTGCACCCGAACCTGCCCTCCCTATCCCTTACGGCCTGGCGGCTGAACGGGTCTCTCTAGCCTCTCTGGCCCTTCCGGAGGAGGTTGAGGAAATCCTCCTTGCCTGGAGGAAGGACTCCACTAGGCGTGCTATGCCTTTAAGTGGAAACGCTTCTCCGTCTGGTGCTCGGAGCTTCAGATTGACCCCTTCTCATGCCCGGTTCGGTGGGTTCTCCAGTACCACCTTCACCTCTCGAGGGAAGGGCTGAAGTCGAACTCTTTTAGGGTTCATTTGAGCGCCATATCAGCTAATCATCTCCCTGTCGAGGGAAAGCCTCTCTTGGGGCAACCACTAGTCTCCGGCTTTATGCGGGGCCTTCTGTTATACAAGCCGCCCATTCGTCCCCCTCCAGCGGCGTGGGACTTGAACGTGGTGCTCAGGCACCTCACTCATCCACCCTTCGAGCTGATGGCGATGTGCTCTCTATTTCTAAATATACAGTTAATTCCTCCAATATGCTCTAGGCAATTTACTCTATTAGTTGTAAATTATTTGCAACGATCTCCTTTTTCACTCGTCTCATTTAAGTTTTATGAGCTGGGTCTCAGACTTTATCAGTACACATCTCGGGATTGATTCCCCGTAGTACTATTCTTGCATCAACGACTCCAGCTCGTATAAGTTATCACGCTCATGTATTCAAAACATAACTGAAGAGAGTTTTCCCGTTATTAATTCAATTCTTAGACCACAATGTGAATACAAGAAGAAAGGATTAACTTATCTGGTTATCAAAGTTGCCAAAAAATATTTAAGATTTTCCCCGACGCCATCTTTCGGCACCGTATTTGCGTTTCACATATGTTTCATCAGGGGTTCAATGAAATGCTGTAAAAAACAACACATCTTCAATGTAATGCCCAAACTAGCAAAACACTCACTTTAATATTTTCAGCAATCTTACAGATACCTTATAAGTATGCGGAGACAACTCCTGCTTGCGTTTCCCAGCGTGTATGATGTCGAGCTCAACAGCTTCCAAAAAATCCGCCGCGCATGCAGAGTAATGACGATCCCGCCAATTAAATAATTACTATTCACCGCCACATGACCCAGCTGGACTATCATTCAAAAACAGGTTCTCTATTCAGAGGCAGGCTCCCCATTCAAAGGCATTGTTAAGGCCCCCAGGAGCTACCGTTCCTAAGCGGTATATCCATAGTTGTTCTCTAATTATTAATGATTGTTCCCGGGATTTACCATTTTGTCCCGTGAGTACTGGATCCAGACAAAAACACCGAAGATCTTCAAAAACATGTTTGTACTGCAAACAGTGTGCTACTATTGGGGCTTCATGTACTTTACACCGCAATCGGCTCCGATGTTCATTTATTCGAGTCTTGAGTGTTCTAGTCGTTTTACCAATATATAGTAATTGACAAGGGCATCTTATGCCGTAAACTACAAAAGTGGTAGTACACGATGTTGAATGGTGTAAAGGATAAGTAGCCTTGTTATATTCAAAGATTTGAAGATCTTCTGAGATAGAACATCTATTACATTCACCACATGGATGATGTCCGATAATAGTTCCCTGCGAAGTAACAGCGGACGAAGCATAGTGGGGCTTAATTTCTCTTTGAAGTTTCGGTGTCTAGTCCCGACACATCTAATTTTCTTCTGAGCCAACCCCGGTAATATGCTGATAACATTAAGATGGTTTCTAATAATTTTTTTGATCTGTTTACTATAGGGGGAATGCTTTGTTATTAAATTAATAGTCGTATCATCCACTGGTTTCGGTCTACTGGGGCATAAGAGCAAAGCCCGGTTGTTATATAAGGCTCGTGTATATTTAGAAATAGCTATATCCTTTGCAAAAAAAGACCTATAAGTTTTGAGTGATGTGCTCTCTATGGCATTTGTCCTGGAAGGTGGCCTTCCTGGTGGCGCTGACCTCGGCTCGCCGAGTCAGTGAGCTTCATGCGCTCATGACTGGCACCCCTTACACCAGGTTGTATCGGAACAGGGTGGTCCTCCGGACGCATCCTAAGTTCTTACCCAAGGTTGTGTCTGCCTTTCAACTCAACCAAGAGAGTGTGCTCCTGACCTTCTTCCCGAGGCCCCACGCCGATCAGGTGTTTGAGGCTCTCCACATCCTCGACTGCAGGCGGAGTCTCGCCTTCTACTTGCAGTGTACTCGGACTCATTGTAAGTCTGACTGGCTCTTCGTGATCTACAATCCCAATAGGCAGGGGCAAGCAGTCACCAAGCACACCCTTTTGGTTTGGGTGACGGACTGCATCGCGTTCGCCCATGCGAAGGTGGGCGTCCCTCTGGATCGTCGAGCCACTGCACATTGGGTCTGAGCCAAAGCGGCCTCGGTGGCCTCACTGCGCTCCGTGCCCATGATGGACATCTGCCGGGCGGCAACCTAGTCTTCTTCGAATACCTTCGCTGCCCACTACTGCCTGGAGAGGGAGTCCCGCCGGGACAGCGCTTTTGACCAGGCTGTACTCCGTAATCTGTTCGGGGTGTAAGCATCTCCTGCCCTCCGACCCTTCTGCATAGCTACCGAGGGCTTCGCACCAAGGACCCGAGGGCTCGGGCTCCTTCGGCTTCAGCTTCTGCTTACAGCCTCGCAGAGGCGTATTTTTTCTTTGGGTTACAGGTTTGGTAGCCTGTAGCTAGGGAGTCCCATAAGTGAGGACTGACTTCCTGCTTGTTCCTGGAGAAAGCGTAGTTACTCACCTGTAACAGGTGTTCTCCAGGGACAGCAGGAATCGGTCCTCACTACCCTCCCACCTCCCCTGATGAGTTGCTGAATTTTTGTCCTTCCCTTGCCATCTGCTGGTAGGGCTCGAGCTAAGGGACCTGACTGAACAAGATGGCACCCTTGGGCGGGAAGAGGACCACATATGCGTGATAGCAATCCCAAAGGCTTTCTTTGAAAGCTGGGGAATTGCTCTGTGCGGGCTCCGTTGGTGCTGTCATCCATAAGTGAGGACTGATTCCTGCTGTCCCTGGAGAACACTTGTTACAGGTGAGTAACTATGCTTTTTCTCCCAGATCTCCAGAACCCACTTTACCATCACTGGGAACAACAGGGATTGCATACACTTTAGCAGTTCTGTTCAGATGGGATAATAATAACCTTTACAGAACTACAGGAGAAGTATGGGTTGTGCCAGCGAGATTTATGGTGGATATCTCCAGGTGTGCCACTGGTTATCAAAGGCAACATGGCATATGGTGCTGACCCAGGGTCTTTCTGACCTGAAAGCCATATGTTGGTATTCCCAGGCTAGGAAGCGGGATATATCCAAAATCTATTGGCTTATCATAGAAGCTCATACTGCAGGCAAAAGCCCATACTAGGGCAACTATTGCCATATGTGGCGGGGGTGCTCTCAAGTTTCAGGTTTCTGGGGGAAACCCTGGAGGGAGGTGTAGCGGGTTTGTTACTGGGGTTAGGTGGTCAGAGATGGGAGGGGGAAGGGGGGAAATTAGTATGCATGTGTGTGGTGGCAGCACAATGCGAGATTGCTTTATGCTGTTAATTTGCACGTTCCCCCATGATAGTCTTGGACTACATGTATGCATTCAATATTTTTGATGGAAAAATTGGCCGCCCTTCGGAGGGAGAGACTGATGCAGTTTGAAAAAGTTTGGGAACCTTTTGTACACAAATATTTGATATGAGTTTTGGGTCTCGGGGGGGGGGGGGGGGTTAGAATGATAAGATTATTTGAAAAGTTTCAGTAAATATTAAATTTAAAAACAATATTTTCCTTTGGAAAATTCACCGGTTCTCACACGGGGAAAAGTATGTGTGCAGAATGTACATGTGCACAGAGTTATAAATGTTAACCCCAAAATGTCTTGTGAAATTCATTTTATGTAATATTGCAAAACATTTATGTCATTCATTTCTGGGATGATCTCTTGAAAATATTTTCTTTTAAAGATGTTATTTATTTATGAAAAACTTTTATTATACCATTCACCTGGGTGCACCCCTCTTTTAGTGGTTCACAACTACACATCGGTAATTCAAATAGACACAGCTACAGCATAACACTGCAAAACATAATGGCACCCGTACAAAATCTTCACTAAAATAACACATCCTTGCAGATAATCCTGAAAGGTTTTTATAAAATAAGACGTGTTTGCTACCTTATAAAACTCCTCAATATCAGATGTGTTCCTCAATTTGTCTGAAAGTGAGTTTCATAACCTTAGGGCTACCCAGTTAAAAGCCCTTGCTCTAATCCCCGTTAATTTCCCCAGTTGTTAGCTGGTAGCTCCAGCAAGCTGTGGGCTTCAGAATGCAAAGAACAGATTGCCAGTAGCATCAGATAGCAGTCTGAAAATAGAATCTGTTCCATAAATTGCTCAGTGAATCAGCAATGGCATCTTAAACTTAATATGAAACTGTACAGGTAGCCAATGTATACTCATTAAATATCTGGTATGTCCCTTATGACGGCAACCCTGTTTTTTACTGGATTAACATAAAACTAGTCAAATGTGTCATGTTAGTCCATTCAAAAGGCCTTGCCTTATTTTTATTGACCTTTATTCAGATGGTCTAATTCAGCAACCACACTGCTAACTGATATTAATCCAGTCTTCTCTCAGCATCTTCTATGAATTCCATTTTGTAAATTGCTCTAGATAAATACTTTTTCTCCAGGAACAAGCAGGAAGTCAGTCCACACATATGGGTGATGTCAGCGCTGACAGAGCCCTCGTGGAAGCATTCCCCCAGCTTTCAAAGAAAGTCTTTGGGAGGTGCCCCCACGCATGCATGGTCCCCTTCCCGCCCAAGGGTGCCATCTTGCTCAGTCTCCTTCCTTTTCGTCCCTCTAGTCCAGTCCCGGAACCATTGAGTTTAGAATCTCCTCCAGCAGCTTTGGAGACTGAAAACTTGTCATCGCCTTGATGACCTCCGCACATATATAGGCAAGGACCGCCCCTTCCTCTTCAGTACTTTGTCTCCAAGCAGCTGGAGAAGCTTCTGAGCCCTAGGCTCACTCAGCACAAATAAGCAGAGCTAGGAATAGGCATTAGCTTTAACTTTAACTTTAAGTTTTATTTTAAATGTATTTTGGAAATTGTAATTTTACTTAGTGTTTTGATTTTTACAGGGAAGGTGCTGCTGCTCAGAGGTGTCCATTGCTACCGCTGGCCGAGTTCTGTCTTTGTCTCTCTTCCTTCCCCTCCCCTTCACTTTAACGAGCAGTGGAGGAGAAGCGGAGGCTGTTAGAGACAGGACACAGCTCAGCACCTTCGCCTCCCTGCTCCCGAACCTGTGGTAACGGGTGAGGAGCAAGTGGCAGGCTTAGGATCTCAGTGCCGGTAGCAGAGGGCTTAGTCACCGGCAGAACACGCTGAGGTCAGCCGGAGCCAAAGCAGCGGTCCGGCTGAGCTCCGGCGTGGTTAAAGGTCCCCTCCCCGGCATGGTGTAGGTGAGTCTCATAGTTAGACAGCGCTAGTTTGCCTGGGGAGTGAGTGTGAGTGTGAACCGCGTTTCGGCGCCCGGCCCGCCCGCTCAATTTCGGGCGGGAAAAGTAACAGCGGCCATTTTGGCTGCCGCGGGTTGAATCGGGGCAGCTGGAGCAATCTCTTCCTGGCCGGTCGGGGGGCTTTCGGGCCTCGTTTCAGAGGCGGTTCAATTCATTTGAGCTGGGCAGTTCTTAGAGGCTGCTGGAGTTAAAAAAACAAAACAAAAACAAAAACCAAAAAACAGGAAAGTTCGAGCAAGGCTTTTCCTCATTGGGTCTGTTGGAGGCAGGCAGTGCTTTCTGTGTGGGGGGGCATGCCGGCCAAGCCGCGTTGTCTGGTGTGCGGCTCAAGAAGGGGAGAGCTGATGGAGTCTGGTGTGTGTAGGCCTTGCTCCCACGAAGCAGCCCTGCTTGAGGATCCTATGGAAGGTCCTAGCGGAACACAGTTGGGGGATGGTCAGGAGAAGGGGGTCTCCCTACCCTCCTCGGGTATTGCCGCGGAGCAGAAGTCGGGGCCGGCTTCGGGGGACGGAGCGGTTCCTGGGCCTTCAGTCAACCAGGTGAGGGGTCCGGGGGGGATCCCGTCGGATTTTCTCTTTCTCTTGCAGCAGGCCTTGGCCCTCTTACAGCCAGCAATGGTAGTGCCGCCTCAGAGTCCGCGGGGGGCACAAGCGGGAGAAGGCAGCGGCGGTAGATGCTCCTCCGCTTAAAAAAGAGTAAAGGAGCTTGTGCAGAGGATCCCGTGTCTCCTCTCTGGGAGGACCAGAGTGCAGGGGAAGCGGATCTCGTATGTGTCTCGGAGGATGATTTGGAAGAAGGGGAACTGCCTGATGAGGACCAGCAAAGCAGGGTGGTCCAGGTATTTCAGAAGGAGGAGCTGCCTGCCTTGATTGCGGAGACTCTGAAGACGTTCAGTATGCCGTCGGTGGAACCTTCCTCGGAGGAGGCGCTGGAGGACCCCCTGTTGCAGGTAGTTTGCACGTCCCAGCGTGTGTTTCCCGTCCATAGGGTGTTTAGGCATATGATTCAGGAAGAATGGGACTTACCGGAGTCGGCCCTGAGGGACTCTAGGGCGATAGCTAGATTATATCCACTCTCGGACCAGGATAAGGAGCTATTTCACTCTCCAAAGGTGGATGCCGCAGTGTCGGCAGTCACAAAGAAGACTACGATCCTGGTAGAAGGCGCCGCGGCTTTGAAGGATGTACAGGACAGGAAGTTGGATACCTTGTTGAAACAGGTGTTTGATATTAGTGCTCTCTCCATGCAGGCCTCGATAGCAGGGGCGTGGGTAGCGAGAGGCTGTCTTTGTTGGTCCCAGAGACTGCAGGGGGATCAGTTGGGGGAGCAGGATTCGGAGGCAGCGCGGCTCGAGTCGGGGACGGCTTATTTAGCGGATATTCATTACAAACTCATCAGGAGTCTGGCTAAGGCGATGGCTTCGGTTGTAGCAGCCCGCCGTTCCCTGTGGTTGAGAAACTGGGCTGCGGACACTTTGTCTAAGGCTCGGCTCAGTAGGCTTCCATTCCGGGGGAAACTATTGTTTGGAGAGGATTTGGAAAAGTTGGTTAAGGATCTCGGGGAGTCCAAAGCTGGTCGCCTGCCGGAGGATAAGCCTAAGCAGGGCCGGGGGCTTTCCGGGTCAAAGGGGGCTCAGAGAGAGTTTCGTAGGTTTCGGTCCTCTCGTTTTGGTCCATCGCAACGCGGAAGGTTTCCAGGGAGGAGCCAGAGCTTTCGGGGATTTCGGGGGGCAGGCAGAGGTTTTGCGCCCTTTCAGTCCTCAAGTGTTAAGAAGTCACAATAAAATGAGGCGGACTCAGGTGGCGGTGCTGCCCATGGGAGGTCGGTTGCGGGAGTTTTACCCTGCCTGGGTCCTGCTTACGTCAGACCAGTGGGTCTTGGAGGTCATTTGAGAGGGTTATGCGTTAGAGCTCCACTGACCCATCTTAGATTCCTTTGTTCTGTCGCCTTGCAGGGCTCCGCTCAAGGTGCGCGCGGTGGCAGAGACTACACCGTTTGCTGGCTCTCAAGGCGGTAGTTCCCGTCCCCGCGGATCAGTGCGGATGCGGTCGTTACTCCAGCTACTTCGTAGTGCCAAAGAAGGAAGGCTCGTTTCGTCCGATTCTGGATTTGAAGAGGGTGAATCGGTGTCTCAGAGTATCGCATTTCAGGATGGAGACGTTGCGTTCCGTGATTGCAGCAGTCAGAAAGGGGGAGTTCCTGATGTCGTTGGATCTCACGGAGGCTTATCTGCATATCCCTATTCAACAAGAGCATCAGCAGTTCCTGCACTTTGCGCTCCCCATGGGGCATTTCCAATTTCAGGCGATGCCTTTTGGGTTAGCAATGGTGCCTCGCGTGTTCACCAAGGTCATGGTGGTGGCGCTCCGGAAGGAAGGCGTACTGGTGCACACGTATCTGGACGATTGGTTGATTTGGGCAAAGTCGCGCGAAGAAGGTGTCAAGGCCACTGCCCGGGTGGTACAGGTTTTGGAAAGCTTGGGCTGGGTGGTGTGATAAGGAAGCTTATCAAAGCTCAGGGAGTAATGACAAAAGAGGATAATTTACTCTGATCAAGGGACCTGTGCTGGCAGGTTATAGAAATAAGACAGCTTGTTTCCCTAAAAGACTACATGTTCCAGAATGCACCAGTATGCAGGAAGTCCCTAGGGGAGCTAGTGTGGAAAAGCATGAGTCTAATCAGAGAAAGCATTATGTCATCCCTAATCAAACAGCCTCTAGAAGAATGCTTAATCCAAAACACCTGAAGAATGCAAGGGTGGAGTTGCAATCTAAGCCCTTTAAAGCTAGAAGGGAATCTTCAGGAAGACAGAAGGAGGAGGAGACGGAGACAAAGTCCGAGAACAGAAGGAAGAACAACCGGAACCTGAAGGAACAAGGACAAGGAAGCAGACAGTCCAAGAGAGGAGCTCAGAAAAGTACCTATGCCTGGAGAGATACCTGGGAGAAAGGTTCAGAGGACTGGAAAAAAACAGAGGTCTGTAGATCCACAGCCAGGGACCCTCAAGCAACACCTAGGAAGAGGTCTGTTGCAGCTAAGGAGGAGAGGAGTCCAAATACCTCTTGGAGGACATCTGGAGAAAGGATCCTGAGGTCCAGAGATACCAACTGAAGGACAGGACACAGAATCTCTATTGCATACTGGCCAGAATACCAGAAGAAGCAGCCTGACCCTTGCCTGAATTCAGGTAGGAACTGTGAACGTTTCTCTAGCTTTGAGCAGTGCAAACAGCAGGGAAATAGTTTCTCTCCGTGTAGAGGTCAGTTCCTAAAGCCCTCTGAGTCAGACGGAGAAACAGAATCTATGAAATTTCAAGAGCAAGGTTCAGTATCTGATACAGAGGATAATTATATGGACTGTTCTTTGAGTAAGTTGTTATTTTAGGAAAATCCTAAATATCAGAGCAAACATCAAAAGGAAACATTCTAAATATTAGCTTCCCATAAAGTTTTGTTGAATGAAAAAGCTTTTGGGAAGGTTTTGTACGTGTGCTGAAATCAAGCTACTGATTGCAGTTAATTGTCACCTGCTGGTGGAGGAGAGTCCAGCACAAGCCGTGCACACGTAGGATTAAAAAGTTCTTTTCTGTATGGAGAAAGTGAGCATTGCTTTTGTATAAAGAAGTTTCCCTCTTTGATTTGTTTTTCCCCAGCACTGCTAAGGAGTTTATTAGCCCAGGGCCGCTGGTCTCTGGAGGAGAAGCGATGGTCCATCAGCCGGTTAGAGATGAGGGAGGTGTTTTTGGCCCTGCAAGAGTTTCAGGCGTTGCTGCGGCGGGCAGCGGTCAGGGTGCTGTCCAACAATGCGACGACGGTGGCCTACATGAATCGTCAGGGCGGTACAGGAAGTGCAATTCTGGAGGCAGAGGCAGGCCTTCTGCTAGCCTGGGCCGAGCAGAATCTGGCGAGGCTGTCAGCTCAGCATGTGGCCGGGGTGGACAATACCACAGCGGACTTTCTCAGTCGACGGAGGGTGGACCCGGGGGAGTGGGTCCTCCACCCGGAGGTGTATTCTCTTCTGGTACAGCGTTGGGGTCCTCCAGTCATGGATCTAATGGCAACCTTCGAGTCCGCAAAGGCGTTCAGATTTTTCAGCAGGAGACGGGAACGCATGTCGGAGGGGCTTGATGCGTTGGCGCAGAGGTGGCCAAGGGCAGGCCTCTGCTCTACGTGTTTCCACCTTGGGCTCTCATAGGTCGAGTGGTGCAGCGCATAGAGCGGCACCAAGGCAGAGTAATCCTGATTGCACCCGATTGGCTCAGGAGGCCGTGGTATGCGGACTTGGTGCGGCTTCTGGTGGACGTCCTGTGGAGGCTTCCTCAGCGGGAGGATCTGTTGCTGCAGGGGCCGTTAAGGATGCCTCAGGTGGCTCGATTCTCGCTTAGGGCATGGCTCTTGAACTGGCTCGGCTGAGAGCCAAAGGTTATTCTTCGGCGGTTATTTCTACTTTGTTGCGGGCGCGTAGGCGGTCTAAGTCATTGGCATATATTCGGATTTGGCGCATTTTTGAGGGATGGTGTGCGGAGAGAGGTTTTCGTCCGTTCGGGGCGTCTGTCCCTCAGATCCTTTCCTTCTTGCAAGGTGGTGTGGAGAAGGGTTTGGCAGCCAGTTCCTTGCGAGTCCAGTTGATAGCGATTTCCTGTTTCCGGGGCAAGATTCAGGGTCAGTCATTGGGGGTGCATGGCGACATCCAGAGGTTTTTGCGAGCGATATTGCTCATGCGGCCTCCTCGAAAATGCTCGGTTTCGGCCTGGGACCTCAATTTGGTGTTGGAGGCTTTGGTCAATCAGCCGTTTGAGCCGTTAGGGCAAGCTTCCGTTAAGGATCTAACGTTGAAGACGGTGTTTCTGGTAGCTATTTGTTCTGCTCGCAGAATCTCCGAGTTGCAGGCTTTGTCCTGCAAGGAGCCGTATCTCTCCTCCTTTGATCACAAGGTGGTGTTGCGTACAGTGCCGGCGTTTTTGCCTAAGGTGATGTCCGTTTTCCATGTTAACCAGGTGGTCTCTCTTCCGGTATTTTCAGGGGAGCAGGCGGTACGGACCGATAGCCGCTTGCATTTTCTGGATGTGCGGTGTGCGCTCCGGCGATATCTCCGCGGCACGGAGGCCTTCCGTAGGTCAGACAGGTTGTTCGTGTCATTTGGTGGCCCGAGAAAGGGGGAAGCGGCTGCGAAGTCGTCTATCTCCAGGTGGCTGAAGGAGGCTATTGCGTCCGCCTACCTTTTGAAGGGTAGAGTAGTGCCGGAAGGTCTCCGGGCTCATTCTACTAGGGCGCAGGCGGCGTCTTGGGCGGAGTTTAGTCTGGTGCCCGCCGTGGACATTTGTAGGGCGGCGACGTGGTCATCATTGCATTCCTTCGCTTAGCATTATAGGCTTGATGTGCAAGTGGCGGAGGATGGCCGGTTTGGATCAGCAGTACTTCAGGCTGGGCTAGCTAGGCCCTCCCGTTGACTTTCACTGCTCTGTTACATCCTCAATGGTTCCGGGACTGGACTAGAGGGATGAAAAGGCAGAGTAAATTAGCCTTACCTGCTAATTGTTGTTCCTTAAGGAACTCTAGTCCAGTCCCGGTTCCCTCCCGAGCTATTTAGTTTCAGCCTGAAATTCAGTGCGGGCGTTGATGTCTTGGCGGAAAAGATTTGGGGGGACAGAAGCGGGGGTGCTCTGGTGCAGCACTGTATCATTCCCTGACAGTCTACTAATTGTTCAATCAGTTTAAAAAAAAAAAAAAGAAAGAAAGAAGTACAGAGACGGGAGGTGAAAAGCAGTAGGAATGCGAATGCCAGCCATCCCTGGGGGGGGGGGGGGGGGGGGGGGGTAGGGCTAGTTGTTGAGTTATAGGTTCCATTACTTGTTTAACTACTTATTTGTTGCTCTGCTGAGTCTGCTTTGTCAATAGGTACTGAAGAGGAAGGGGCGGTCCTTGTCATATATGTGCGGAGGTGGTCAAGGCGATGACAAGTTTTCAGTCTCCAAAGCTGCTGGAGGAGATTCTAAACTCAATGGTTCCGGGACTGGACTAGAGTTCCTTAAGGAACAACAATTAGCAGGTAAGTCTAGTTTACTCTTTTTTCCGTGGAGCCCTTCAGATGTTTGTCTGGCTTGTCCCTGGAAAAAGTTGTTTTCTCTCTCCGAGTTTCATACTCGCCTCCAGTATCGCACTGGTACTCTTCCTGCCACCCAACCTCATTGCTTCAGCATCGAGTTTGGGTCTATTTTTGTAGTTTTCATTCTTTCTTTTTCTGGCATCCTCACGCCTTTTTTTCCAACTGGCACTACAGAGAGTCTTCAACCTCGCAGGGGTACTTTTCCCCCCCATGGCTACAGGTGGCTTTAAGAAGTGTGATCGGTGCTCTAAAATTATGTCCTTGACTGACACACACGACTGCTGTCTCCGCTGCCTCGGTCCAGACCACGACCCGGCAACCTGCAGTCTCTGCAAAAGGATGTCCAGCAAGGCCCTCAAGAAACGCCAGCAGCAGCATAATAAGTTTTTCCTCTGAGTCCCTGGTGCCTCTGAAGGCCAGGGCCTTATCTGAAGCTTCGACGCCTCGGGCAGAACCTTCCGAACCTGAGCCCCATCATGGGTCCTAAGAAATGGGGTCTCCCTCGAGGGAACCCAGGAAGAAGAAGAAACCCTTGAAGGCGTCGTCTTTGGACGATTCCAACTGACCGAGTGCCCCCCGGGCCTGGTCTCACAGTCCAGGATGCTCGTCCGAGGCTTCGCAGAAGGAGCGGACTGCAAAGGTCACCCTAAAGGACTCTACCTCCGACCAGCTTCGGTCCCCAGACACCATCTTCATTGAGGATTCCCCTTCGGGGGAGCTGGCATCTGGCCAGAGTCCCTTGGTGCCCGCGCCGAAGACTGCGGAGCCTTCTGGCCTGGAGTCCAGAATGGTGGCCCTGGAGCTCAGTTTGTCTACCTTTATGCACCAACAGCGGGCGCTGTTTGGCATGATCAGTTCATCCACCTCAACCACGGGCCCTCGACGTCCAAGACATCCCCGGAGGCCGAGCTGATCCTCGAGGTCCTTCGGCCTCGAGTTCGTCCTCAGCTGAGGTCCTGATCCGAATCCCACTTGACGGGACCGTGATCATTCCCAGCAAATATACCGGTCACCAGTTGCAGAGCATCAGGAGGCCTGCAGAGCAGCCCTCTATGAGTCCTTGATGGACTACTCCGAGTGGGAGATGGAGGATGAGGAGTCCCCCGACACCCGTCCCCACCACGGTGTCCTATCTGCCTCTCCCGTCTCAGAGCCTCAACTGTGGTATTTGCCGGATGATATGGGCTTCCTTGATTTTGTCAAGGATATGTCAAAGGCCCTGGCGTTCCCTATGGAGTTGGAGGAGGACCCTCGGGCAGATGGGGTGGAAATCCTCCAGTATGAGGCTCCTCCACGGGAATCGCTCACAGTGCCCATTCCTCCCATCCTGGAACGACTGATGCTCTGGATGTGGGAGACACTGGCGTTGGTACTGTGGTGAGCAAACCGCTTGACTCAATATATTGAGTCCGCTGGAGCACGGGCTTCTAAAAGTCATAGCTGTCGCATAACTCCATGGTGGTGAAGTCGGCCATGCATCGGCTGGGGAGCCCAATGCAGGGAGCTTCGCACCCAGGACAACTAGTCACCAGACGAGAGCACCCAGCAGATCAGCCTCCTGGAGCTGCTGGCCATATACGTAGCCCTGCGAGTTTTCTACCACCACCTGCTTTACCAGCGTGCTGGTCAAGACCTCAGAAAACACCCACAAACAGGAACTGAAGCGAGGGGCATCTTGAAGAATTTTCAGAAGACACTGTTTGTGAGAAACTAGCTAAACTTAAAGTAGACAAAGTGATGGGACTTGATGGGATATACACCCTAGAATACTCAGGGAACTTGGGGATGTTCTAGCAGCTCCACTGACTGACCTTTTCAGTGCCTCATTGAAGTTGGGAGTGGTGCCAAAGGACTGGAGAGAGGCTCATGTGGTGCCTTTACACAAAAGCAGAAGTAAGGATGTGGTTGAAAACTACACGCCGGTTAGTTTAACTTCGGTGGTGAGTAAATTATTGGAAATGCTGCTGAAAGAGAAAATAGTGAAATTTCTGGAGTCCAGCGGATTACAGAATCCGAGGCAGCATGGATTCACCAGAGGCAGGTCTTGTCAGACAAATCTGATTGATTTTCTTTGACTGGGTGACCAGGGAGTTGGACCGAGGGAGAGCCCTAGATGTAGTGTATTTAGATTTCAGTAAAGCCTTTGACACTGTTCCATCAGGTGACTTATAAACAAACTGAGCACCGTAGGGATGGACCCTAAAGTTACTGTTTGGGTTAGAAATTGGTTGAGTGGGAGGCGACCAAGGGTACGGGTAAATGGAGCTCACTCTGAAGAGAAGGAAGATCTCCAGGAACAAGCAGGAATGTAGTCTTCCCATATGAGTATCGTCGGTACCAATGGAGCCTGCGCAGGAACACTCCCCAGCGTCCAATAGGAACGCTTTTAGGAGCATACCACAGTGCATGCGTGCTGCCTTCCCACCTCTGTACCTCTCTCACTTCAGTTCTTCGTTTTCCACAGAGTTGACAGGACGTGTACCCTGTCACCGCAGAGAATTTCCTTTTATTCTTTGTTTTTTTTGTGGTCGCGTCTGCCTTCATTCGACGCCTACCGATACTGCCAGTTCTTCTTTCTTTAAAAAAAAACAAACAAAAAAAAAATTTATATTTTCTTCAGGGGTCTTTCCCTTGTTTCTGGTGCTAGGCGCCATTTTGGGCACTAGGCCCACTTTTCTTCACCTGTACTATAAAGATCCCAACAAATAGTGAAACCCCTTGACCTACTATTTTTGTCGGAGTTAATCGTCAAAGTGAGCGGAACACTTCCACACACCACCGCGATATCTCCTTTTTTTAAAATAATTTTCTGTAAATATTTCTTAAAAGTGAAGACTTGACACTTAGCTCTATCGAAGGCTTGTCAAACAGATGAGGAATGATTGTATCACATAGAAACGTCAGATTTTCCAAATTGACGACGTGCCACACGTTTCTGGTTCAAAATCCAAATTTTTCAACCCTGCTTCAGGCCCTCATATACTGGCGAGCAGTAGTCCATTCCGCTCTGAATCTGTGAGCTACTTTCTTCAGGCATGGAGAAACGAGCTAGTGGTTTCAAAAAATGCTCAAAGTGTGGCGGCACCATTTCCGTCACCAGCACCCATGATTGGTGTCTAAAATGTTTAGGTTCTGAACATTGTCCAATGGAGTGTCTCTCCTGCACGAGGATGACCAAAAGGGGCTTGCAGAATAGAGCTGCAAAACTCTGTACCCTTTTTGCCGCAGATACGATGTCACTTGCATCGACGTCTTCCAGGGCTTCATCTTCCTCCCATGGATCTCACGTAACTAAAGTCTTCTAAGACTGGCCGGTCCTCGAAGGGTAAATCTCCTTCAAAGTATCGAGATGCCACTGGCGTTACCCTCGAGGATAGTTCACTGGCAAAACAGCCCCGGCGGGAGTCTTCGGTCTCCAAAGCATTAATGGGGCTCCAGGATGTTCTAGAGGCTTCCACCTCTGCAGAACTACTGGTGCCATTTTCTGGGGTCGTAGCTGCTTCCACCGGTACCGACACCCAGGCATCGGCAGGAGCGATGGATAAGAGAATTCTCGCTATTGAATGCAGTCTAGCGTCCCTCTTAGCAGCTTCGGTACCGCTAAGACCGCTACAGACGGTTCAACAGGTATCGGTACCGGTACCGACAGTACCTGCTTCAACAGCACCGCTTCCTCCCATGCCGAGCCTTGAGTCTATCTTGGGTATCGGGGATCAGGAACCGAGACATTTCGGTACCAACTTAAAGCGGTACCAATACCATGCGTTACGGGAGCACCTGGTACAGAGTGCCCTTGTGTCTTCCGATGACTCTGATGAATCTACCGGTACCAGAGCGAACCTACTAGAGAATTCAACTCCTTCTCCTCAACGCAGGATGTCTCCTCCAGAAGATATGTCCTTCCAGGATTTCATACGTGATTTAGCAAAGGGTCTTGCAATCATTGTGATTCCAGAAAGGGAACCTAGGGCAGAAGAATTAAGAATGATACAATACTCTATGGCTCACAAGGAAGCTATGCTTCCTATTCACAAGATCTTACATGATCTGATGTTGAGAATGTGGGAAACTCCTTTAATGATACCTTCACATTCCTGACGCCTTGACACTATGTACCGAGTGCCAAGTTGTTCTGGTTTTCAAAAAACTCAGTTACCACACCATTCAATGGTAGTAGAATCAGCCATGCGAAGAATCAAGAGTGCTAAAACACATTCTTCTAATCCTCCAGGCCGGGAATCCAGGACACTCAATGCCTTTGGGCGTCAGTGCTTTCAATCCTCCATGCTATCAGCCAGGATCAGTTTCTACATTCTTTATATGGGAATGTTCCTGGAAGAAGTCACAAAAGACATAGAGGTCATTAGCCCTTGTGTCTCAGAGGAAAAAAGAGCTTACTACCTTATTCTGGTCAAGCACACCCAGAATGTCTCTAAATTCATGAACCATGCTACCTTTGATTACTTTGAATGTATTAGCAGAACGTCTGCTATATCTATAGGAGCACGTCAAATTGCTTGGCTTCAAGCATCAGACTTAGAACAGTGGGTGCAAGAAAAGCTGGGAAACATTTCTTGTACAGGATAAAATCTCTTTGGCAAGGACTGGCAGGACAAGGCTAATCAGCTTGAATCTGAAAATACTACCTTGAACAGACTAAAAGTCTACAGCAAAGAAGAAAACATTCAGAAAACCCTTTTTCAGTAAGAAAAAGAAGCTTTACCCTTCTTACAGCCATCAAAGCCACCGTCCGCTTCATGTTCCCAAGAAGGGGCAACAACAGAACAGACAGCAAAGAAAGCCACAAGCTCAAAGAGCTCAACTGACCCAACAGACCCAGCCCCCTCAGGGTCTTTGACTTCTACCTAGAGAACTTAGTCATTCTGCCCCTGAAAGGTCCAGAACCCTTAACCATTCCAGGAAGACTTTGCTATTTTGCCAAAAGATGGCAACAAATAACATCAGAAAATTGGACTCTGTCCATTGTACGACTGGGGTAGAAGCTTCATTTTCTCAACTTGCCCCCGCCTACAATCATAAAACAGTTCAATTCTCAGGCCCCTGCCACCAACCTTTTGTGGCAGGAGGTCACATCACTTCTCGCTCAAGGAGCAATCGAAGAAGTATCCATACCCCAACAGTGGACGGGGTTTTACTCCCCCTATTTCCTTATTCCAAAGAAGACAGGGGGACACAGGCCTATACAAGACCTCAGAGAATTAAACAAATATTTGTTCCGGGAAAAGTTCAAAATGATCTCCCTTGGAACACTTCTACCATACCTTCAAAGTCAGGACTGGCTATGTCCTCTAGATCTAAGAGATGCATACTCGCATATTCTCATCCTCTTAGATCACAGGAACTTCCTTCGATTCCTGGTCCGAGGAAAACACTTCCAGTACAGAGTTCTTCCTTTCGGACTGGCCTCTGCTCCAAGAGTCTTCACAAAATGCATGGCAGTGGTAGCAGCATTTATGAGGACTCTGGGAATATTCGTCTTTCCTTACTTAGACGATTGGCTCATTCGAGTATCCACAGCTCCAGAGGCCAGCTTCGCTCTTTCTCGAGCAATGAGAATTCTTCAATACTTGGGACTGGTCATAAACCTCCCAAAATCTCCTCACCACCTCTCAATCTCTCGAATTCATAGGGGCTCGTCTAGACACACAGCAGTCAAGGGCTTTCCTGCCATAGCCACGCTGTCTACGAATAATACAACTGGCATCTCAAGCATCTATGAAGGTGTTCCTTACTGCTCAAGAGGTGCTTCAACTTCTGGGACACATGGCATCCACTGTCCATGTGGTTCCCTATGCTTGCATCCACATGCGAGCAACCCAGAGGACCCTATTCTCTCAATGGTCACAGGCCTTGGGTCAGCTAATGCACAAGATGAGAAACACCACATGTCTGATTTCGTCCCTACAATGGTGGCAATCTCTAGAAAACCTCCTCATAGGCTCTCCTTTCCAGCAGCCTCTATATCAGGCCACCCTAACAACTGATGCGTCCAAGATGGGTTGAGGGGCCCTCTTGCACGATCTGTCCACTTAGGGTCTTTGGACCTCACTGGAGGTTTCCCTTCACATAAACCTCCTAGAGCTGAGAGCCATTTTCAATGCTATTCAAGTCTTTCAGGCCCATCTCAGCAACAAAACAGTTCTGGTCCAAACAATCAGGTAGCTATGTTCTCTGTGAACAAGCAAGGCGGAACAGCCTCTCTGTTGCTATGCAGCGAAGCTTTGCGACTATGGGCCCTCGCCAGAGAGTTGCAAATTCACCTGTTTGCGGTATACCTTCCGGGCATTCAAACTTATGGGCAGACAGACTCAGTCGAATACTGCTGCCACACGAGTCGTCCCTCCACTCATACCAGCTTTCTTGAGTATTTCAAATCTGGGGAACACCAGATATAGACCTCTTTGCAATTCCACAGAATGCTAAACTTCCCCAGTTCTGTTCCAGAATCCCGGCTCACAACTGTAAGGCAAGAGATGCTTTCCTACTCCACTGGGGACAGGACTTCCTCTATGCCTTCCCACCCATTCCCCTCAATCCCAAAACTTTATTCAAACTTCAGAGAGACAGAAGTCGTATGATACTCATAGCTCCACGTTGGCCACAGCTAACGTGGTTTCCTCTAATTCTGCGTCTCTCTCAAACCACTCCTCTGGAGTTGGGGAATGCTTCAGATCTTCTGTCTCAGGAGGACGGATGCTTACTGCATCCCAATCCCCAGTCCCTACATCTCAGGGTGTGGTTACTGAAAGCCTAGAATTCCAGGATATTAACCTTTCTCAACAAGTGAAGGATATCCTGGCTTCCAGAATACCTTCCACAAGACGTTCCTACACTTTTAAGTGGAAAAGGTTCTCTGTCTGGTGTTCACAAAAGGGACTTAACCCCCTTTTGGTACCTGTAGAGTCGCTACTAGAGTATCTCCTCCAATTATCAACTTCTGGTCTAAAGACTAATTCAGTGAGAGTCCATCTTAGTGCTATTGCTACTTTTCATAAACCTTTCGATGGACAACCTATTTCCTCTCATCCACTTGTATCAAGATTATGAGAGGCCTACTCTTAACAAAACCTCCCATTAAACCACCACCGGTGGAATGGGATCTGAATCTTGTTCTCGGTCAGCTTATGAAACCGCCCTTTGAACCTTTAGCTACTTGAGACCTAAAGTTTCTTTCATGGAAAGTTATTTTCCTAATTGCCATCACTTCTGCAAGACACATTAGTGAACTACAGGCGTTAGTAGCTGACCATCCTTATACAAGGTTCCACCATGATAAAGTAGTCCTCAGGACTCATCCTCACTTTATGCCAAAGGTGGTTTTGCCTTTTCATTTTAAACCAGTTGGTTTATCTTCCTATATCCTTCCCTAGGACTCATGCCTCCAGTGCGGAAAGGAATCTTCACACATTGGATTGTAAAAGAGCCTTAGCCTTTTATCTCCAAAGAACTAAGCCACATAGAAAATCTTCTCAGCTTTTTGTGGCTTTTGACTCTAGTCATTTAGGACTTCCATTTTCTAAAAGAACTCTGTCAAATTGGATTGCAGATTGCATATCCTATACATATCAGAGTAAAGGACTTTCTCTCGAGGGCCATGTCACAGCTCACAATGTGAGAACAATGGCAGCCTCAACGGCTAACCTTCGTTCTGTGTCTATTGATGACATCTGCAAAGCAGCCACTTGGGCTTCCGTAGACACCTTCACAGCCAACTACTGCTTAGACAAGGACTCCCGTCGGGATGCCTCGTTTGGCCAGGCTGTTCTTCAGCATCTTTTCCATACTTAATACAACTCCTACCCACCGTCCACAGTTTGGATGCCAGAGGTCCATGGGAGGAAGCATGACCCATCTCACCTGGGTTCGCAGCTTGCTGGGGTCACCCCTTGGCATCTTTCAGATGGGGAGTCCCCCATATGTGAAGACTACATTCCTGCTTGTTCCTGGAGATAGCATAGTTACTCATCTGAAACAGGTTATCTCCGGGAACAGCAGGAATTTAGTCTTCACAACCCACTCACCTCCCCTAGGAGTTGTCTCTATCTCTTTCTCTACTTCTCTCCTTTCATCTCAGCTATAAACTCAACTGAAGTGAGAGAGAGGTACAGAGGCGGGAAGGCAGCACATATGCGCTGTGGGATGCTCTCAAAAGCGTTCCTATTGGACGCTGGGGAGCGTTCCCATGCGGGCTCCGTCGGTACTGATGATACCCATATGTGAAGACTAAATTCCTGCTGTTCCCGGAGATTACCTGTTACAGGTGAGTAACTATGCTTTACGAGTGGTGTGCCCCAGGGATCTGTCCATGGTCCGATTCTTTTTAATATCTTTGTTAGTGATATAGCGGAAGGGCTGTTGGGTAGGTTTTGCCTCTTTGCAGATGATACCAAAATCTGGAATAGAGTAGACACCCAGGAGGGTGTAAATAACATGAGGAGGGACCTAGCTAAGCTTGAAGAATGGTCTAGAATTTGGCAGCTGGGATTTAATGTGAAAAAATGCAAAGTCATGCATTTGGGCTGCAGCATTCCAAGGGACAATGTAGTATAGGGAGTGAAGTACTTTTGTCCACTAAAGAAGAGCAGGACCTCAGCGGGTGGTTGTGTCTGATGATCTTAAAGTAGCTAAACAGGTAGAAAAGGCGACAGCAAAAACTAGAAGGATGCTTGGGTGCATAGGGAGAGGAATGGCTAGCGGAAAAAAGGAGGTGATAGTGCCTCTGTATAAGTCTTTGGTGCAACCTTATTTGGAGTTTTGTGTGGAATTCTGGAGACTGCACCTTCAAAAGTATATGAACAGGATGGAGTCAGTACAGAGGGTGGTTACTTAAATGGTTAGTGGTCTTCATTATAAGGCATATGAGGACAGACATAAGGATCTTAATATGTACACCTTAGAGGAAAGGCGGGATAGAGGGTGATATGATTGAGACGTTTAAATACCTCCGTGGCATAAATGCACAGGAAGAGAACCTCTTTCGATTGAAAGCAAGCTCTGCTACGAGGGGACATGGGATGAGGGTAAAAGGGAATAGATTCAGGATTGATATGCGGAATTATTTCTTTACGGAAAGAGTGGTGGATCCGTGAAATAGTCTCCCAGTGGAGGTGGTCAAGATGAGGACAGTATCTAAATTCAAAAAAGCATGGGACAAACACAGAGGATCTCTAAAGGAAAAAAATGGGACTGTTGTAGTTGTTGATATGGAAGGGCAGACTAGATATACCTGTTTCTGTTGTCATTTTCTATATTTCTATGTTTCTAAGACAGACAACCAGGTGGTGATGTTCTATGTGAATAAATAGGGGGCATGGGGTCTTGTGCTCTTTGTCGGGAGGCAGTGGTCCTCTGCTTGTATGCAATCCAACAGGGTATCCTCCTGCAGGCAGTGCACCTACCAGGCTAGGACAACCTTCTGGCCGACAGGCTGAGCAGAGTCTTTCAGCCGCACGAGTGGCAGCTAGACCCCAGGGTAGCGATTCCACTTTTCCAGATCTAGGAGGAACCCGTGATGGACCTGTTCACCAGCCTTGACAACTTCCAGTTGCCCTGCTTCTGTTCCCGGTAGGCCCACCCTTCCAGAGTGGCAGTGGACGCGTTCCTTGTCTCATGGTCGAAAGGCCTCATATATGCCTTCCCTCCCACACCACTGATCGCCAAAACCTTGTTCAGGACCTTCCGCAACAGGGCCTCGCTCATCTTGATAGCCTCTCAGTGGCCCAGGCAACCGTGTTTCCCGTTGCTCTTCCTGTTGATGGTGGAGACCCCCATCCCCATGGAGACCTCTCAGGAGGGGGCTCTCTTCTGCACTCCAACCTGGGGTTCCTGCCGCTGACAGCGTGGCTGCTGAGAGGGTGACTCTGGCCCCTTTCAACCTTTTGGTTTCAGGTGGAAGAGATTCTGCTGTCCTCTAGCAAGACCTCTACTAGGAAGGGTTATGCCCTCAAATGACACAGGTTTTCGGCTTGGTGCGCCAAGCACGGGGCTGAGCCGTTCACCTGCCCAGCGGGACTGGAGTTACAGTACCTTCTCCACCTTTCACAATCCGGGCTCAAGTCTAACTACATCCGGGTGCACCTTAGTGCCCTGGTGGCGCAGCACCACCTGGTGGATGGCAAGCCCCTCTCGGTCCATCCTTTGATGACCCGTTTTCTTTGGGGCCTGCTCTTAATGAAGCCCCCAGTTCACCCCCCAGCAACCGAATGGGACTTCAACGTAGTGTTGGGGCAGCTCACTCGCCCACCCTTTGTGCTTCTGGCTACCTGCCACCTTCGCGGCCTCTCTTGGAAGATGGCTTTCTTGGTTGCACTCACTTCCGCTCACAGAGTTAGCAACCTTCAGGTCCTAGTGGCAGAGGCCACTTATACCAGGTTCTACAAGAACAGAGTGGTACTTCGCATGCACACTAAATTCCTTCCGCAGGTAGTATTGTCCTTCCTTCTCAACCAGGAAGTAGTGCTATCTACCTTCTTTTCAAGATCTCACTCCAGTTGTGCGGAGACGGTCCTTCACATCTTGGATATAGAAGGACAAAGCCCTCTTACAGTCCCACATACTCAGGGCCACCGCAAAACTTTCAACTTTTCATCTATGACCCCAGTAGGCTGGGGGAGGCGGTGACCAAGTGTATGCTGTCTTCCTGGGTGGCAGACTGTATCGCCCTCGCCTATGAGTAAGCGGGGCTCCTGCTGGAAGGCTGCATTACGGTGCACAGTGTCAGGGCCATAGCAGTCTCGGTGGATTTTTGTCGGAGCCCAGTCGGCCCAGTGTGAAGAAGTCCTCTCCACACCACTGCGACCACTCCTTTTAATCACAAAGTTTTGTGATTAAAAGGAGTGGTCGCAGTGGTGTGGAGAGGACTTCTTCACACTGGGCCGACTGGGCTCCGACAAAAATTTAAAAATATTCTAAATCCTATTTATTTGTTTTTGAGGGGACTTTTGTTCACAGGATCTCTGTTTTTGATTTGATGAGAGGATTCTGTTTTGGTTTGTTTTCATCGAGGTAGCGCCTCCAAATGAGGGCAGCCCAGTGGACTTTATCCACTCAGTGGACTCAGGCTTCAGGTTTCCTGTCAGACAAAATAGCAATCTCAGATCGCCTTATTTTGTCCCTCCAATGGTGGCAATCACCCAAAACCTTTTGGTGGGGTCTCCTTTTCAGCAACCCCCACCCCAGGCCACTCTAACAGATGCTTCACAGGTGGGTTGGGGAGCCCACCTGCAAGGCCTTTCTACCCAGGGTAGCTGGACTCCACAGGAGGCCTATTTACACATCAATCTCCTAGAACTCAGAGCAATTTTCCTTGCTCTTCGATTATTCCACACCCAGCTCAACTATAAAAGACAGTCCTAGTTCAAACGGACAATCAAGTAGCCATGTTCTACGTGAACAAGCAGGGCGGAACAGGCTCTCTGTCTAATTGCAACGAAGCTTTGCAACTATGGGCCCTCGCCAGAGAGCATCAGATTTATCTCCTTGCGGTGTCTCTTCCAGGCATTCAAAACTCTTGGGCAGGCAGATTCAATCGAGTTCTGCTTCCACACGAATGGTCTCTCCATGCAGACTAGGTGGCCAAAAGTTTTCAAATTTGGGGAACCCCGGACATAGACCTCTTTGCAAGTCTGCTGAATGCCAAACTTCCCCGGTTCTGTTCCAGAATTCCGGCTCAGGGTTGTCAGGCCAGGGATGCTTTCCTCCTCCATTGGGGTCAGGACTTCCTGTATGCCTTTCCACCCATTCCCCTAATTCCCAAAACCCTGTTCAAGCTTCAGAGAGACAGAGGTCTTATGATCCTCATAGCTGCACGTTGGCCACGGCAAATGTGGTACCCTCTGCTCCACTGTCCCCTCTAAGCTGTGCATGTGTGCGTGCGCACACACCTCACCGAGCGAGCGCACATACTTTACAACAGAGCTCACAAAAATTACAGCTCTGATTCTGATAGAAAACAACACAGAAGTCTTAAAATTTAAAAGTTATAATTGTAATTACTAGAAATTTCCCGTTTCATTTAATAGTCTATTTTCATTTAATTTGATTAAAATCAATGTGGTGTACATACTATATTCTGACGTGTAGTCAAATTTTAAAGTACATAACTCCGAGTGTCGTTATGTGGCGCACAAAAATTTAACCTTCCTTCAAAAGCTGCACACAGCTGATATCTTATGCGCACACAGCCTACAGAAAATTAGAGGGAACATTGCTCTGCTCCTACATCTCTCTCTAGCTCCTCCTCTGGAGTTAGGATCTGCTCGAAATCTCCTTTCTCAAGAGGACAGGATGCTGTGGCATTCCAATCCCCAGTCTATGCATCTCATGGCCTGGTTGCTGACAGCCTAGAACTTCACGGTCTTAACCTTTCCCAGCAGGTAAAGGATATCCTTTATGCTTCCAGGAAACGTTCCACAAGACGCTCTTATGCATTTAAGTGGAAAAGGTTTACCATATGGTGCTCGCAGAAGGGTCTTAACCCTCTTGCGATACCTCTGAAATCATTACTGGAGTATCTCCTTCATTTATCAAATGCAGGGCTTAAGGCCAATTTAGTGAGAGTTCATTTGAGTGCTATTGCAGCTTCTTTCAAGCCTCTAAATGGACAACCTATTTCCTCTCATAGCGAGATTTATGAGAGGCCTTCTTTTAACTAAGCCTCCCATTAAGCCACCACCGGTGGCATGGGACTTAAATCTGGTTCTTGTGCAGCTCATGAAACTGCGTTTTGAACCATTAGCCAATACCTCTTTGAAATTCCTTTCCTGGAAGGTCATCTTTCTTATTGCAATCACATCAGCACATCGCATCAGTGAATTGCAAGCGTTGGTGGCTGATCCTCCTTATACAATGTTCCATCATGATATGGTAGTCCTTAGGACTCATCCACACTTTATGCCAAAGGTGGTGTCACCTTTTCATTTACACCAAGCGGTTTACCTTCCTGTATTCTTCCCAAGGCCTCACACCTCAAATGCAGAAAGGAATCTTCATACTTTGGACTGCAAAAGGGCTTTGGCCTTTTACTTGCAAAGGACACAGCAACATAGAAAGTCCTCTCAACTCTTTGTTGCTTTTGATCCTAGTCATTTGGGACTTCCAGTCTCCAAAAGAACACTTTCCAGCTGGATTGCACAGTGTATATCTTTTGCCTATGAGAGTAAAAACCTTCCTCTTGAAGGCCATGTCACACCTCACAGTGCGAGAGCCATGCAGCCTCTATGGCTCATCTTCACTCTGTGTCTATCGACGACATCTGTCGAGCAGCTACTTGGGCTTCGGTTCATAACCTTCACAGCTCATTACTGCTTAGACAGGACTCCCACAGGGATGCCTTGTTTGGTCAGGTTGTTCTTCAACACCTGTTCCATTCTTAATCAACTCCTACCCATCATCCCTGGTAGGATGTCAGAGATCCATTGGGGGAAGTGGAGCCTTTTCACAAAGGCACAGAACTTCTGGGGCCTTCTCCCTGGCATCTGCAGCTAGTGAGTCCCCATATGTGAAGACTACATTCCTGCTTGTTCCTGGAGATAGCATAGTTACTCACCTGTAACAGGTGATCTTCGGGAACAGCAGGAATTTAGTCTTCACAACCCACCCACCTCCCCTAGTAGTTGTATCTCTCTATCTCTCTCTCTTTCCCTCTCTCTTTGTCTCAGCTTTAAACTCAACTGGAGAAGGACAGTTGGGAATGGCGGGAAGGCAGCACGCAGGCGCTGTGGGATGCTCCCAAAAGCTTTCCTATTGGATGCTGGGGAGCGTTCCTGCGCAGGCTCCATCGGTACCGACGATACCCATATGTGAAGACTAAATTCCTGCTGTTTCCGGAGATCACCTGTTACAGGTGAGTAACTATGCTATCTTTCCCATGCCATTTTGAATTCCATTGCTGTATTTGCCCCAACCACCTCCATCAGGAGGGCATTCCAAGCATCCATCACCCTTTTAGTGAAATAGTATTTCCTGATGTTGCTTGTAAGTTTACTGCCTTGTAGCTTCATCATATGCCATCTAGTTTTACAGCTTCCCCTTCTTTGAAAAAGATTTGTTTGTTCATTGATACCCAAGTCTGTATCATATCTTCTCTCTTTTACCAGTTTTTAAATTTTTCTTAGGACAGATAGAGCTTGTAGGGCTCTGTTCTCACATTTTTTAGAACTATGTTAGAAGAAATCATTGAAATTAAAATAACTGCTTTTCTCTTGTTTTTTAAGACACTTGTAGCTCACATCAGACTCTAGTGTGGCAATGACAAAATGGTGAGAGGTTGAGACCTTGTTTATACCCATATCTAAGTTTGTCAGAATAATGTGTGGACATCTAACTTTGATAATGTGTAGGCTATTACGTGATAGTATCCCCAAGGATGCATGCTATTTTGTTTCATTAGTTTTCCCAAAGAGGATGAATGGATGGGAGAGGCCTCTCTGTCATTCACTCTGATTTCTCAGGAAAGCTGCCTTTTCTTGTAGAATCACGTTTCTAACTGGTTGGGTAACAGCAGGGCTGGACCAAGGGTTTCTGTCACCCTAGGCAGACATTCCAGCTGTGATGTGCCAACCCCCCCTCCCCACTCATGCTGAGCCATGCTACTGCCCGCTGCTATCACTGATTCTGGTGGTGGGGTTGGAGGGGGGGGGGGAGTGCGGTTCAGTGACAGGCCATGTGCTTCAGAACACATGGCCTGCCATTTCTGACTCCCCTCTAACATCACTGCGGCAGGCTTTGTGTGCCAAAGCACATGGCCTGCCACCAAGTCTAGCCACCCTCCCTCCCCCCCCACCACGGGAATCAGAGGCAGCGGTTGGTGGCAGCATGGCGTAGCTTAGCATGGCGGGGAAGGGTGGCACGGCACGCAGGTGGGGGGGGGGGGGGTTTGCAGCAGGCCATGTGTACTGAAGCACATGGTATGCTATTCACAGAGGTCTGCGCCCTAGGCAGCTGCACAGTGGATTTGCCAGCCCTTGGTCATAGAACAATTGTTCCTTCTCCGTGGACAAGCAGGCATGAGGCCTCACGTATGAGTGATGTTGCGACGGAGCCCCTGCGTGGGAACACTCCCCAGCTTCTATTGGAAGCTTTTGGGAGGCCCCACCACGCCTTTCATTTTCTGTGGAGCCCCATGACGTACACTAGTTACGGTATCCTCCGCTGGGTAGACTCTTCTTTCTTCCCTGCAGGGATTTATTGTGTGTAGGGTTTTTTCCTAATTGCCTGCCTTCACAGTTCTCTTTTCCCTTTCATTTTTCTCCCTTGATCATATTGTTTTGTTCTTGCCACACCTTTGTACTGACTCCGGTGCTTCAGTTGATCCTCACTTTCCAAAATCGAGCCATTTGACTTTGCTGCAGCTGTTTTCTCAGATAACATGTCTAGAAACCTGCCAGCAGGTTCAAGAAGTGTTCCCTGTGTGCTAGAATTATATCCACCATGGATATGCACTGTTGGTGCCTACAGTACCCACTTCTTGTAATTTGTGTTTGTAGATGACCAAATGAGGACCCAAAGGTCGTGAGAAGCAGTGTGAATCCCTTTTTTGACATTCAGAAGTCCCATCCATCTTCTTCGGCATTGACAGCACTGGTCTCTATGACTTCCAAGGCTGCATCTGATGCTGGCGGTGCATTGACATTGAGGAACTTTCAGGCTCAATCGGAGCCAAGACCCATAGTGCCCTAGAGCATTGGCCATCGATCTATCCCCACCCGAAAATGAGAGAGGATTCGGCCTAGTTTCATTTGATGTCAAGGGGTGATCATGCTGAGCATCAATTGAGGTCTGTGGTCCATCAACCCCTGACCCCATTAGGGCAGCTGTCAGGAGCAACAGTGGTCCGTGTGAGTACCCTTTGAAGGTGCTCCAAAGGGAGGAGAACTCATCCTCCAGAACATTAGAGGGGCACAGACAGCCTACCGACAGCCAAGGTCCAGATACCCCTGTACAGATACCAGGTACATTGGTCAAAGTTGCTCAGGCCTTGCAGCCTTCAAAATTGGCAGATATGGAGAAGCGCCTTCTGCAAGCTCTCGAGAAACGAATCATGGCACTTTTGTTGATGTAGTATGCTGGGGCCTCGACATCGGCCACAATACAGCCAGTCCTCAAGATGTATGCCCTGCCTGCGGGAGAGGCATTGAAGGGCCCCAACATAGGTAACTGTTCAGCTGATATACCTCTGTAGTATTTTGGAATCTGATGCACCTTCAAAGTCTAGATGGGTATTGTTGCATCATTGCTCCCAAAGGAGCTCCCGTTCCCTTCGGGGCAGGAAAGAGATCCAGGCAGAGACTCAGAAGTACCTTGACTTCCTCTCTGAGTCTGATTCAGAAGGCTGTCACTGAGATGGAATCTGAGGACTTGTTGGAGGGCAGGTCCCCTGCGCTCCTGTCAGACTTTTCTCCACCTCATGAGCGACATAAGTCCTTCCAGAGGATATGACCAAGGTCATTCCATTTTCTTTGGAGACTGAGGATGATCCCAGGGCAGAAGAGTTGGAGATCCTTCAGTACTCCTTGGCCCCTAAGGAGGTGGTGACAGTGCCCATGCACTACATCTTACAGAGAGTACAGATGAGAATGTGGGAGAACCCCCTCACTGTGCCTCCAGTTAGTAGAAGGCTTGACTCCATGTACAGAGTTCAGTAGGCTCCCAGAATCGAGAAGCTCCAGCTTCTGCACTATTCCTTGGTGGCCAAATCCGCCCTAAAGAGAATAAAGGTTACCAAGACTCATTCCTCGGTGCCCCCAGGGAGGGAGGCTCGGACTTTGGAGAAGGTGTTTTCAGAGTTCCATGTTGCAGCCCACATGACCTCTTACCAGCTCTATATAGGCTTGTTCTTGAACAACATGTGTTACTTGTCAGATCTCACCCAGTTTTTTCCTTCAGAGTAATTGGATCAGTATAGTTCTTTAGTGGCCCATGGCAAAGACTGTTTGAAGTTCATGGTCTGGATGACCTATGATATCTCCAAGATGGCATCCAGAAATGTGGCCATAGGCTGGCGCCTGGAGACTCGCCTGACTCCAGTCGTCTGACCTGGGACAATCTGTGCAGAACAAACTGGTGGACGTTCTGTGCCATGGAGAAAATCTCTTTGAACAGGTCGAAGAGAAGGCTGGCTATATTGAAAAGCAGCATGTCACTCTTACTAGACTCTCAAGGCGCATGTCTGAGCCGGCCTCCTATCGTAGGAGGTACCAAGGTGGGGGCCATAAATAGACGTATTATCCTTGTAGGAGTAGATACTTTCCTGGGCCATTTGCCTCACAGCCTAAGCAGGTTCCTCATCAACAACAGTGTCCGTAGAAGCCTCAGAAAGCCCAGCCGGCTCCTTGGCCAAAACCTGGGCCGGAGTTTTGTCAGGTTCCTTTGGGGCATAGCCGCTCTTTTCATAATTTCAGTAGGAAATATTCCGATCAGAGGAAGACTCACTCTTTGTGCACAAAGGTGGCTCCTCATAAGATCAGCAAGAAAGTCCTATCAAGCATCAGCCAGACATCACCCAGTCTCAATGAAATGATATCCACATGGAACGACAGCCTAAGCTCCATCGCACATCTACCTACCTCTAACACACCACCAAAAAGAAGACAAGCTGTGCAATGGTATTCTGCAGAAATTCGAACTTCACTACTCCACCTCAGGAAGCTCGAAAGACAATGGCGGCGCACACGATCCACAGATGACCTGGCAGCCTACACATCCTACTTGAAAGTACACCGAGAAGCAATCTCAAGGAAACTGAAAGAACATCACTCGGAACTCCTGCGACGATCCCTAAACAAACCCCATGACCTTTTCAACATTGTGAAGTCCCTGACAAAGGAGCCTTCTCCCTCCCAACCAGGCCTGCTACACCCTCAGGAATTCGCAGACCACCTACAAGCCAAATCCAGCCAAACCAACCCCACCTAACACCATTGAGAGCTTTCACACCGCCATCCACGAGAAGCATGGAGGACACCATCACATCTATCAACACCACCACAGCCCCCAACGACCCCTGCCCAGCATTCTGGATAAGATCACTACATGTGGAATTCAGCCCATTCCTAACCAAGATCATGGACCTATCCTTTTCAATGGGGGCGTTCCCACCGGCCCTAAAACAGACCTCCATCCGGCCCCTTCTCAAAAACAACAAGTTTGACCCAAAAAAGGCGGAATCCTATCGACCAATCTCCAGTATTCCCCTACTGGCCAAGATAATAGAGAAGGTCGTACAACACCAAATCCAACACCACATTGAGACTGCTGCCCCACTTGACCCATGTCAGCACGGCTTCAGAGAATCACATGGCATTGAGACCCTCCTCATCACTCTACTCAACACCTTAATTACAGAGATCGATAACATCAGTAAAGGATACGCGCTAATCTTCATGGACATTGCTGTCGCATTTGACTCAGTCAACCACGAGCTGCTCCTGTCACGTCTCCAAGAGAAGGGAATTCAAGGCTCAGCCTTGAGTTGGTGCAAGTCATACCTGACAGATAGATGGCAGCAGGTAAGAACAGGCTCCAGGACCTCCAAGCCGTTTCGACAAATGCAAGGGGTCCCCCAAGGGTCATCACTCTCAGCCCTACTCTTCAATATATTCATGCAACCCATTTGCTCAATCATCCGTTCCTTCAATGTCTCATGTCTAGTGTATGCCGACGATGTACTACTCTTCACGCCATTCTCAATCAACCAACCTGATTTCTTGACTTTAACAAAATGCTTTGACGCTGTCACAGACTGGCTTCACACACACAGCCTAAGGATTAATTTTAAGAAAACAGACGTCCTCTTCATCACCAGGAATCACTCTTTCACCCCTCCCACATCATTAAGAGTAAGAGACGCCGAGCTCCCGAGCAAGCCCTCTATCCGCTACTTGGGTATCACCCTAGACCAGTAGCTCCACATGAAAGCACACATAAGCAACACCATCAGAGCAATCTATCACAAGATACAAACAGTCCATCACCTACAACCCCTACTGGATCCAGACGATCTCCGGATGATTTTTCAAGCATTGGTAACCCCCCACTTTGACTATGCAAACGCTATTCTGCAGAGACTCCCCAAGAACACTCAGAACCCCCTGCAACTAGCAATGAATGCCGCCGCCCGCATCCTGCATTTAGCCTCCAGAAGTGACCACATAACTCCAATCCTGAAACACCTCCACTGGCTGCCGATCCACTGCAGACTCACCTTCAAAGTATTACTAATGACTTTCAAGGCCATCAACAAACAATCCTCCACCTCCCTCACGAACCACATCCTCCCCACCCCTCCAAACAGGTCCAGAAGGTTATTCGCTTCAAACACACTCGTAATCCCTAGCGCAATAACAAAATGCTCCCAGGCAGCAAAGAACAGAGCATTTGTATTTTACGCACCCATGCTCTGGAATGCCCTCCCCAACCACCATCCGAGCTATAACTGACCTCGCCCAATTCCGGAGGGCACTAAAGCACCATCTTTTCCTCCTACATTATTCCCTGTCCAGTGAAGCATCACAACCCAACTTACCCTCCACCCACCACAGGGACACCACCAGCACACCCAGGGCATGCTGACGCACCCACAATCTGAATACGACTGCACAAACCTGTAAATAATTAACTAAAATGTATATAGCTCAGAGCATACCACCAAAAAACAGCACTCTGCCACGTACGCAACCAAAGAACACAGTCAGGAGACGTGGCAGGTAAATAGGCCTTTATAATAATCTCAGCAAGATCAGGAGCACGCCCGTGTTGCACGGGACGTCATAGCGGTATGAGTATAATTGCTTTTAATATGTACAATTTTTATGTCACATTTATCAGGTTTTAATTGTTTCTTATTCTCTGAAGGTTACATGTATTCATTTTTACGTTTAGTCAGAGAATTTAAGTTTGTTGTCCTCCTCTCTCTCCTTTTAGCTTTAATTTAGTTACACCAATAGGTGGTTTTTAGTCAACGATGTCTTCCTTATCAAACATGTATAATTTACATATTATTTATACATTAATTTTCATGTTTATTGTCTTTTTAGATATTAACTTATATTATTGTCTTTTAGTTAGTGCATGGTTATTTATGAATTTATGTATTTATAGTTTTACAATTTGAGATTATTTTATCATTGGTTATCATGTTTTGGGTTTGTTTTTATTCTGGTTTATTTGATGGACTCATATTTTATCTTATATATTTTACATGTTATGAGTTTCATTTATCCTTTTAACAGTTTTTTACAATGTTAAATAGTAATTTATTTGTGGTGTGTTTGGTTTTTATATGTGTTTATTCATAGTGAGCCGTAAACCCCTGAAGAAGTGTAATACGAAACACGGCCAGTGTCGGGTTGGCACGCTTGATCCGTGGAATAATAAAGGCCTATTTACCTGCCACGTCTCCTGACTGTGTTCTATAGCTCAGAGCGTGTCATATATCCACAGCCATAACTGTGGCATGCCTGTGCACAAACAGCTCCGTTGTATATAGTTACCACTGTAAAACCCAAGTTGTAATACCTGTTTTCTGTAATGTGCATTGCAAGTTCCGCTGCATTGTACAAATTGTTATTACCTGTAAACCACGCTGATTTTAAAGAGCGCGGTATAGAAATAACTTAAGTAAATAAATAAATAAATAACCTCAGACTCATGGGTTCTACAGATCACCCAGAGCAATTACAAAGTACATTTAAGAACATAAGTCCCACAGTGTTCAGGATGGTTGGCCACCCTACCCTCGATAGATCTGTTTACCATCCCCAGGTGGATCAGTTCTGCTCCAGAGTAAGATCACATAGCAGGCAAGCATTGGATGCTTTCCTCCTGTGCTGGGTGGGTCTTCTCTACACATATCATTCAATATCTCGCATTGCAAAGACCCTCCTGAAGCTCAAAACAGATGGTGGTATGATGATTTTCATTGCTTCCTACTGGCCCGACAGCTTTGGCTCCCCCTCCTGCTGCAGCGCTCCAGTCAGGAGCCACTCTGGCTCGGCCATGCACCAGATCTTATATCACAGGATGGTGGGACAATGTTGCGTCTCAACATCTGGTCCTTAGCCCTCATGGTGTTGATGTCGAAAGGCAAATGTCAGCTCAACCTGCTGGACGGTGTAACTGACATCCTTTTGGCTTCCAGGAGGGCCTCTATGAGTTAGTCTTAGTCTTATTCCTGCAAATGAAAGAGGTTTGCTGTCTGGTGTGAGAGCCAGGCTCTAAATCCTTTCATCTGTCGCGCACAAAAATTGCTTGAATATCTTCTACACCACTCTGAGTCTAAAAAGTCCAACTCCATCAGGGTCCACTAAGTGCAATTATAGGTAACCATCGAGGTGTGGAAGGAAAGTCTATTTCTGTACACCCTTTAGTTGTTTCGTTTCATGCGAGGGTTGTTTTTCTTGAAACCTCCCTTCAAGCTTCCCGCAGTGTCTTAGGACTTTAAATGTGCTTCTTGCACAGCTCATAAAAGCTCCCTTTGAGCCACTCAATTCCTGTCCTCTGAAGTTCTTGACCTGGAAGGTATTGTTTCTGGTGTCTCTTACTTCAGTACGCAGAGTTAGTGAGCTTCAGGCCCTGGTAGTTATCCACCTTAACACAAAATTCTACCATAATAGAGTGGTCCTCTGTACATATTCTAAATTCCTTCTAAAAGTGGTGTCTGATTTCCACCTTAATCAGTCAATTGTTCTTCCAACATTTTTCCCGAGACCTCATGTCCAGAAAAAGGGAAGCTGCGTTACACATGTTGGACTGCAAGTGAGCCCTAGCCTTCTACTTGGAATAGACACAAGCCCCTAGAAGGTCCATCCAGCTTTTTGTTTCTTTTGACCCCAATAAGCTGGGTCTGCTGTTTCTAAATGTTCTTTCAATTTGGCTAGCAGACTGCATCTCTTTCGCTTATGCTCAGGCAGCCTGAGCCTTGATGGCCATGTCGCTGTTCACAATGTCAGACTGCATCAGTGGCCGACTTATTCTTGGTTTCCATAGAAGAGATCTGCAAGGCTGCAACGTCATCTTCGGTCCACACATTCACATCTCGCTACTGTCTAGACGAGGATTCCTGACGTGACAGCAACTTTGCCAATCTGATTGGGGATTAGGATCGAACTCCATCCCCACTAGGCCCATTCTATTCTGTCCAGGCTACCAAAAAAAAATGTTGGAAGAGATTCACTCATTTTGTACATAGTTGAAAGTCAAGTTGTATGGCCTTCCACCATACCGCAGTTGAGTTTTAGCTGCTGTTGGACTTTTCGGTGACCTCCTTGGTATTTGGTAGCCTGTAGCTTGGGAGTCCCATATATGAGAGGACTCATTCGTGCATATCTATGGAGAAAGGGTAGTTACTCACCTGTAGCAGGTGTTCTCTATGGACAGCAGGAATGAGTCCTCATAACCCTCCTACCTCCCCGAGGAGCTGTATTCTGTTACAGCTATGTTAGCAGTCTGATTCAAGATGGCACCGTGGCGGCAGGTTAGGAGGAGGCGTACAGGTGTGGTGTGGCCTCCCAAAAGCTTCCAATAGAAGCTGGGAAGTGTTCCTGTGCAGGGCCTCTGTCGGGGATGTTACCTATACGTGAGGACTAATTTCTGCTGTTCAAAGAACACTTTCTACAGGTGAGTAACTACTTTTTTCTCTCTTTGGAAGCAGATTTGCAATCTAGAGGTAGTAATGTTCCCTGCTCAGAATTATTGATAAGCGAGTTACGTTTTTAAATAAAATAAAATACATAATTTGCATCCAGGCATTCCACCCCAGAAGTGACTGCATTTGTTCTGAAGTGATAACAGTGTGTAACACATTGTGTTAATTTATGTACGAGGTACTACTTAAATAATGGAAGATATAGTTTTCCACCACCTACCCTTCAAGAAGCAGCCCTCTCTTTCTGATGTACATCTGTTTCCTGATTTTTTCTTCTTTTTGATGTGGCTCTCCAGAAACCCTCCATGTTTGATGTCAGCAGGGAGATGGGCTCCAGCATTGCTCTTTACAGTCGTAAAGTTCTGATCCAGACCAAAGCCACTGACATCCTACCTAAATGGCTCCGTTTCCTTCGAGGTAATTTCTCACAGTTAGGGGGAGGGTGGGGCAGGGCAGCTAAAGGAAATACCTGTGTGTTTTTATGCAAGCAGAATTTTTTTTCTCCATTCTCTGTACCTTATTCATGTCTGTGTGTTTATCTCTCTGTGCATGGGTTTCTCTGATTTTCTCCAAATGATTTGTTTTGCACATGCCACAGCAGGAATGGATCTCACTATTAAGCTAAGATATGCTATCTCAGTCTGTAAAATTTACTGCTGCTGTGCCTAATATTTTTATTGGTCCATAGAGCTTCCATCTAGAGCTCATAAGGTTTCATATGCAGCATTTGCATATACCTTGTCATGCTATATAAATATTTAATAGCAAACAGCTTGACAGTTCTTTTAATCCGAACTTGACAGATCTTTTAATTTGGGATGATTTGTTAGTATATATTTCCTTTTCATATTTTGCATTTCTTCTATACATGCAAATTTTCAAACGGCTCACATTACTGCAAAGTCTATGGTGGTTTTCATTTGTAGACTTTGTATCAGTGTGCACTTTAACAAGGGGGGAAAGCATGCAGAGCATGGCTTATGGAATTCTTTCAGACCCCTCTATATGTGCGTGTTTGTATATCTGTTTGTGTGTCTGTGTGTTTTTTATTTGTGGGCTGGTATCTGTATGTTGTTTTTGTATATATGTGTATGTTTGTGTGTTACTGCATATATACTTGCATGTTTGTGTCTGTGGTCTTTCTTGGTGTGTCTTTTGAGATGCAGTTCTGTAATTGCTATGTTACTGTGAATCGGTGATGGAGCAGTTGAGTATTTTTTTAATGGTAGGACAGTGCAGCAGTGGGGGGCAGTTGCAGGAGTGCTTAAAATTTATGGGTAGGGGCAGTTGTGGGGAGTATTTTTTGGAGTGGCAATTTGAGGCATAGTGGGGCATTTGTGGGGGAGTAATTTTGGGGGTAGAACAGTTTGCAGGATGATGAGGCTGTAGCAGGAGGTTGTTTTTTAGGATGGGGCAGTTAGGGGCAAGCAGTTCTGGGGATGTAGGGTTTTTTTTTTGAATGGGGCAGTTTGCAGAGTAGTAAAACAGTTGCGTGGGGGTATTTTTTTGGGATGGTGAATTTTGTGGGTTGGTAGATCTGTTGTGATTGAGTATTCCTCTTCGTCTCTCCGGGCCAGTCCAGGAACTGTAGGGTTGTCGACCTTCTCCAGCAGCTGAGGACTGAAAACTCAAAGTCTTGCTGACCGCCTTTCAAGCTCCGTCTGGTGTCAGAGACTCAGTCTTTCAGTCCTCAGCAGCTGGATAGGACGTGGCTGACAGGCTCCCTGAGAGACAAAAAGGAATACAGAGTTAGTGTAGTGAGAGAGCAGAAAGTGTTGTTTTTCACTGGAGTGGTCCTAGCAGGGCTGTTAATTCCAGAGGAGCGGGGTATTGCCATTAAAAAAAAAAAAAAAGAAAAAAAGAGGACATTAAGGGCCTGAGGCTAGAGGTAGAGCCTGCCTCACTTAGCTTCTTCAGGCATCCCCGGAGGAATTGGGAGGATCTGGGAGCCCCAGATTGCAGCCTCCTGTTCTTAGTGCTGGTTCTGTCTCACCCGCGGGCAGCGGTTGTGAGCGGAGTCCGGCGATCGCAAGCGGCTGTGCTCAGAGAGAGAAGCTGTAAGTCGACGCCGCGGTAAGTGAGCTAACCGAAGAGCGGGGAGAAGTGCTTTTGCTTAATTCAAGCGCATGCTACCTGGAGCAGTAGCATGCGCTCAGTGCGGGAGCCGGCGGGGTCTCTCAGGGCCAGGAATTTGCCGTATTTGTTTCCGCACGGCCAGTACTGTAGAAAAGCTCTTCGGGGGTGTAATGGAGCACAGGGTAGCGTCGGCTGAGGGTCCGGAGCAGGATCGAAGCTCGGAGGAGAAGGTGGGAACGGTGGCCATTTTATCTGTGGCAACCGTTCCTCCCGCGCTCCCGAGCAAAGCGGGTAAAAAGAAATCAAAAGTAAAGAAGCCTTCTCTGGAGGCAAGTCAAGGGCAGGAGCTATTGCCTGAGGTGCAAAGACCCTTGGAATCCGTGTTCTCGGCGGATTTTATTCTTTCTTTGCATAGAGCTTATTGTTTAAGGGTAGAACAAAGCCTGTGCAAGTCTCAGTCATCTAATGTGGATAGCAGGCCTAAGGAGGAAATTTCCATAGCAGATCCCAGAGAGGGTACCTCCGGTAAGGCGCTGAGTGCCGTAGCGGGCGTCGAGGCCTTCGAGACGCAGCCCGCTGCGCCCCAAGGGACAGAAGAGGGAGAAATTTTCTCTGAAGGGGGTCTGGATCCCTGGGCCCTTGGGGAGTTGGAAGAAGGGGAAATTGCGCCAGGGGAAGATCCTAATGTTTTCAGGGTCTTTTGCAAGGAAGAGCTGGGTGCTCTGATTTCCCAGTCCCTAGGGGCCTTAAACATTTCACTACTGACGATACAAGAGAAGCTGCTGGAAGATCCGTTGCTCCAGGGGTTTAAACCGGAGCAGCGCTTTTTTCCCGTGCATAGGGTGATTAGGCAAATGATTGTTCCATTTCATCCTGCTAGACCAGTCCAGACAAACGGGTTGTGTTCCCCTTCCAGCAGATGTTTGAGACAGAGAAAGACTTTCAGAGCCCTGATTGGTTGAGCTCTGGCAGGTAGTGGCATACCCATAGGGTCCTCCTCAGTATAGTCTGTATTTCTCTGTCTCCAGCAGATGGAGTGGTGTTGTGGGCTATCTCTCCTCACTTTTATTTCTTTTATTTCTATTTAGGTATTCTCTTAATTTTTCTGGGTTTGTTGCCCCTGGATGTACCCAGGCTTCACATGAGGTGTTGCTCTGGGTTTTCCCAGTAAGAGTCAGATCGGGCTTTCCTGAGATGAGCTTCTGACTAGAGATCAGTGCAGCTCCATCCACCGAAGGACCCTCAGCCCTAACCAAGAGGGTTAGCAGGCTGTATGGAGATCGTCTAACTTCGGGGAACTTAATAAGGATGTGCTATGCTGGCTGGCGTCGTCGTCTAAACTGTAAGTGACATCTTTCCTGACTTCTAAGCTCCTCATAAGCAGACGAGCAATGCGGGGTAAGGAGCTGCAGGCTCGTTTTAAACCTGCGGGCTCTTCTTGACTGTCTTCCAGCCTAGCGCAGGTCATCGGCTGTTAGATATTTTTATTATTTTACGTCTTTGAAGATCTCAGCCATGTTTTCACCTTCGCGCGCTTTTTGAGCCGGCGGCCATTTTCGCGAACGCGGGGTCTCGTTCCCGACGGCCATTTGTGATAGCGCAGCATTCTGCCTTCCTGCTCTGCCCTTCTTGCCTCAAGCTTGTGGGCTTCTGAAGGGTCTCTATAACTCAGTTTCATAGTAAAAAAAAAAAAGGCTCGGTCATGCCTTCCTCGGGGCAACGCTGCCTTGGCTGTAATAAAAGGCAGAAGGATTTGTCTGACAAGATGTGTTCTGTCTGCCTTTCCCATCCCGGGGAATCTTCTCGGGGCCCTTCATTGGCGGGCACATCCCTGGATGCTCCTCCAAGTCTGCCAGGCTCAGCCCTTGACACCCTGCACAGTGCCTCCTCAGGCTGCACCCTGTTTAACTCCACAGCCCACGTCCTTACGACAGGAATCTCAGACAGTGCCTTCAGAGGCTCAGTTTTTGGCACTATTTCACCAAGCATGGACTCTCTGGCAGACGGACTCCTCGGCTGGGGGTCCTACGTTGGTGCTAGCCTCAGAAAAGGATACAGAGGCAGTTTCACATCGTAAGCGTACCCATAAGGGGTCAGACCGCAAGACAGGGTGTCCTTCCAAAAAGGTTCCTTGCAAGTTATCTGACGGCTCTGCGGTTCCGGGTGTTGATGGATTTTCTGCGGAAGACAGCCTAACTGACTCAGACTGTGAAGATGGTGAATATTCTCCTTCTGATTCTTCCTTCACTACAACGGATGATTCGCAGAATATCCGTCTTTTCCGGAAAGAGGAGTTGGCTCCTTTGATAGAGCAGGTTGCTGAGGCTCTGCGGCTCTCCGAACCGCCTGACTCCGACGCTGCTCTTTCGCAATCTCAAGCGGACCCGATCTTGCAGGGCATACGTAGACCTTCTAAGGCTTTTCCTTTCCCTGTGGAATTGCAGCAAATGGTTTCTCGAGAGTGGGACACGCCTGATTCTCCTCTCCGGACGGTATGCCGTCTCGGTCAGCTGTATCTTTGGCCTCCGACGGAAATTGACCGATGGCTGTCCTATCCGAAGGTGGATGCCTTTGTATCGGGTGTGACTAAACATACCACCATCCCTGTGGAAGGCGGCGCAGCACTTAAAGATCAACAAGACCGCAAAGTTGAAAATCTTTTAAAGACAGCCGTTTCATCATCCACTATGACGTTACAGGCGACTCTTTGTGGCGGTTTAGTGGCCCAAGCGTTATTGCGCTGGATTCAACGTCTGCCAGATGATCCTGCCTTGGGACGTCTGGAATCCGCCACAGCTTTCTTAGCGGATTCGTTTTATGATTTGCTGCGTCTTTCAGCTTGTTCCATTGCATCAATTACAGTGGCACGGAGGTGGTTATGGCTGCGACAGTGGGCGGCGGACATCGCTTCTAAAACACGGCTCTCGAAACTTCCTTTTAAGCGGAGGTTTTTGTTTGGAGAGGATCTCGACAAGTTGGTAAAGGATCTTAGAGAGGTTAAACCGCAATGGCTGCCAGAAGATCGCCCGAAGCCTGCTCCACGGCGGTCCTTTCGCTCCTATACTCAGAACTCTCGACTTTTTTCAAGACCTCGCGACTCAAGGAGATTTCGTTCTTACAAACTGGCTGCCTCCTCACTTCCCGCTAGCCGAGCTGGGCAAAGGGGTCAGTCCTTTCGAGGTGCTCGGAAGGGCGGGGACTTCTATTCAGGAACAGGGAAGTTCTCTGCGACCGCGCGTTCTTCCCGCTGACGGGACGAGCAGCCCACTCGAGATTCTCCCCCCAGTGGGAGGTCGTTTGGCCTTCTTTTCTCGTCAGTGGGCAGCTATAACCTCTGATCAGTGGGTTCTCAGTGTTTCGTAGAAACATAGAAATATGACAACAGAAAAAGACCACATGGCCTATCTAGTCTGTCCTTCCATAACAACTACAACAGTCCCCTTTTTACCTTTAGAGATCTTCTGTGTTTGTCCCATGTTTTTTTTAATTCAGTTACTGTCCTCATCTCTACCACCTCCACTGGGAGACTATTCCATGGATCCACTACTCTTTCCGTAAAGAAATATTTCCGCATATCACTCCTGAATCTATCTCCCTTCACCCTCATGCCATGTCCCCTTGTAGCAGAACTTGCTTTCAATTGAAAGAGGCTCTCTCACTGAACATTTATGCCACGGAGGTATTTAAACATCTCAATCATATCACTTCTATCCTGCCTCTCCTCCAAGGTGTACATATTAAGATCCTTCAGTCTGTCCTCATATGCTTTATAATGAAGACCACTAATTATTTTAGTAGCCACCCTCTGCACCGACTCCATCCTGTTCACATCCTTTTGAAGGTGCAGTCTCCAGAATTGCACACACTATACTCCAAATGAGGTCGCACTAAAGACTTATACAGAGGCATTATCACCTCTTTTTTTTCTGCTAGCCATTCCTCTCCGTATGCACCCAAGCATCCTTCTAGCTTTTGCCGTCGCCTTTTCTACCTGTTTAGCTACTTTAAGGTCATCAGACACAACCACGCCTAGGTCCCGCTCTTCTTTAGTGGACAAAAGTACGTCACCCCCTATACTATATTGCTCCCTTGGATTGGGGTGCATGACCTTACATTTTTTAACATTAAATCCCAGCTGCCAAATTCTAGACCATTCTTCAAGCTTAGCTAGATCCCTCCTCATGTTATCTATCCCTTCCTGGGTGTCTACACTATTGCAGATTTTGGTATCATCCGCAAAGAGGCAAACCTTACCTGAAAACCCTTCTGCTATATCACTAACAAAGATGTTAAAAAGAATCAGACCAAGGACAGATCCCTGGGGCACACCACTGATAACATCCTTCTCCTCAGAGTGAGCTCCATTTACTTGTACTCTTTGTCGTCTCCCACCCAACCAATTTCTAACCCAAGCAGTAACTTTAGGGTCCATCCCTAGGGTGCTCAGTTTGTTTATAAGTCACCTGTGAGGAACAGTGTCAAAGGCTTTACTGAAATCTAAATACACCACATCTAGGGCTCTCCCTCGGTCCAGCTCCCTGGTCACCCAGTCAAAGAAATCAATCAGATTTGTCTGACAAGACCTGCCTCTGGTGAATCCATGCTGCCTCGGATCCTGTAATCCGCTGGACTCCAGAAACCTCACTATTTTCTTTCAGCAGCGTTTCCAATAATTTACTCACCACCGAAGTTAAACTAACCAGCCTGTTGTTTTCAACCACATCCTTACTTACGCTTTTGTGTAAAGGCACCACATGAGCCTCTCTGCAGTCCTTTGGCACTACTCCCGACTCCGAGGCATTGAAAAGGTCAGGCAGTGGAGCTGCTAGAACGTCCCCAAGTTCCCTCAGTATTCTCGAGTGTATCCCATCCGGTCCCATCGCGTTGTCTACTTTAAGTTGAGATAGTTTCTCACGAACACAATCTTTTGAAAATTGTTCAACATGTCCTTTGCTTCTGTTCCTATTTGTGGGTGTTTTCTGAGGTCCTGCTCCTGGTTCTTCATCTGTGAACACAGAACAAAAATATTTGTTAAGCAATTCCGCTTTATCCTTATCAGCTTCTATATATTCCTCCCCTGCACCCTTGAGTCTGACAATACCACTCTTGCCCTTCCTCTTCTCACTAATATATCTGAAAAATGTCTTATCCCCCCATTTTATTGCATTGGCTATTTCCTCCTCCTTTTGAATCTTTTCCTTCTTGACTACTTTGCTAGCTTCTCTAAGTTTTTCCAAATACAGATGCCTGTCTTCCTCTCTCTGTGATCTCTTGTATTTCATGAAGGCCTCCCTCTTTTTCTTCACTTTTTCAGCTACTTCTTTCGAAAACCATAGCGGTCTCCTTTTCCTTTGAACTTTATTTACCATTTTAACAAAAAGGTTGGTTGCCCTTAAAATATCCCCTTTCAGTTTTTCCCACTGTTTTTCTACATCCCTCAGCTGTTCCCATCCAACTAACAACTCCCTGAGGTATTGGCCCATCTTCGCAAAGTTAGTCTTCCTAAAGTCTAAGATCCTGTAGTCTGTCCCTCGACTACTGCCATCCTATTCCCGACGCCTTCCTCCTCTCTCCAACGGGAGCGCCTGGGAAGAGGCTGGCCATTCAGGCGACCTTGTGACGGCGGCTCCTGCTCAGTGCCATTCGTTCCGTCCCAGCTCCAGAAAGGGGACTAGGCCGTTAATCTCCAGGAACAAGCAGGAATGAGTCTTCACATATGGGTATCGTCGGTACCGACGGAGCCTGCGCGGGAACGCTCCCCATCTTCCCAAAAAGGAAAACTTTTGGGAGCATCCCACAGCGCCTGCGCGCTGCCTTCCCGCCTTTCCCAACTGCCTCTCTCCAGTTCTTCTTTTCCGCGGAGCCAGCAGGTCGTGTTTCCTGTCACCGCTGAAGAATTTCTTATGTTTAATTTCTTGTTTTTCTTTAGTCGCGTGTCTGCCTTCTCGATGACCGGTACCACCGGTCTTTTTTCTTTTCTTTAAAAAAAAAAAACTTTCTTTCTACTTCAGTGCATTTTCTTCTGTGGCCCCAGGCCTACAGTTTTTTTCCTCATGGAAAAGCCCGCCTCCGGGTTCAAAAAGTGCACGAAGTGCAGTGGCACTATTTCTGTCACAGACACCCATGACTGGTGTATAAAATGTTTAGGTCCTGATCATTCCATCGCGGATTGTGAGTCCTGCTCCATGATGTCTAAAAGAGGGTTACAGAATCGGGCAGCCAAGCTCAGTACCCTGTTTCCCTCCGATGCAGCTTCTGTAGCATCGACGTCTTCCAGGGCTTCCTCTTCATCCCATGGATCTCAGGTAACAAAACTTAAGTCCGGTCGATCCTCAAAAGGTACATCTCCCTCTAAGTATCGAGATGTACCTGCACTTACTATTGAGGAATCCACACCGGCAAAATTACCCCGGCGGGAGGCTCCGGCTTCCAAAGCATTACCTATGTGGTCACAGGTTGACATCGACGGCACGGCCTCGACCGATCACCTGTTACAATGTTCTGGGGTACCGGCGGTTCCCGGTACCGATATCCAGACATTGGTGGCGTCTATGGATCAGAATATCCTGACCATGCAGCGTGCCATTACGGCCTTCATACAAGCTGCGATGCCCACGGTACAACAACAGACACCGTTGTCGATACCGATTCCGATACAGGATCCAGCTCCGGTTCCGATACCAGTACCGCTTGCATCGGCATCAGCATCGACAGCAGCGATACGGTATCCAGTGATGCCTATTAGTACCGATCCGGTACAAATGACTCCCGATGTCGATACCCCTCGGTACTCGTATCGGGCTCTACGAGAGCATCCAGACAGTCGATACTTCGATTCCTCTGAAGAATCTGATTCATGAGAGGTTTCCATCGAAGCATCGGAGATTCGTCCTCAGGAACCCTCTTCTCCAAAAAGGAGAATGTCTCCTCCTGAGGACTTGTCTTTTCAGGACTTCATCAGAGAGGTGGCCAGAGGCCTGTCCATTACAGTAGCCTCTGAAGCTGAGCCCAGAGCCAAAAAATTGGATATTCTTCAATATCCTAAGGCTCCTAAAGAGGTAGCCATTTTATCAATACATGAGATTCTTTATGACCACATGTTGGATATATGGGAAACTCCTCTTACCATCTCTCCTTTTTCTCGTAGGTTGGACACCATGTATCGTGTTCCTCCTTGTCCTGGATTTCATAAGACTCAGCTTCCTCACCACTCTATTGTGGTAGAGTCTGCTATGAAAAAAATCAAGAGTTCAAAAAGACACTCCTCTGCTCCTCCTGGAAGAGAATGCAGAACCTTAGATGCTTTTGGCAGGAAAATCTTCCAGGCCAGTATGCTTATAGCCAGAATCAACTCCTATAGTCTCTATATGGGGATGTTTCTGAAAGAGGTTACAGATCATCTACACACCTTATCTCCTTTCTTATCAGAAGATAAGAGAGAAGAATATATTACCTGGCTTAAACATGCACAGGACGTATCCAAGTTTTCCAACCGTGCAGCCTTTGACTCCTTTGAGGGTGCCAGTAGAGCTTCGGCTATTGCCATAGGTGCACGCAGAGTAGCTTGGTTACAAGCCTCTGATTTAGAATCCTGGGTACAGGATGGTCTGGGCAATCTTCCCTGAACAGGAGAAAACCTGTTTGGTAAAGATTGGCAAGCAAAGGCCACCCAAATGGATGCTGAAAATTCTGCTTTAGATAGACTCTCAAAGTCTACTACTGCTCCTTTCAAGAAGAGGTTATTCAAGAAAAGATCTTTCCCAAAAAAAGGGAAATTTTCTTCTGGTTATGGTCAAACCTCTTCTCAAGGTCGTTTTCTCCAAGTTATAATACCCTGTTCAATGTAATTTCAGTTTGTTCAATGTAAACTGCGCTGATGCAGAATAGCGCGGTATATAAGAGAATGTAAATAAATAAATAAATAAAAAGACAGCAGCAACCAAAACAGGCCAAGCCTCAGGCTGCAAGGACTGTTTCGGCCCAGCAGCCTTAGCCTTCTCAGGGCCTTTGACTTTCCACTAGAGATCTTAGCATTTCTGGCTCTAGAACATCCAGAGCCTCTCACCATACCAGGAAGGTTAGCTCACTTTGCTCCTAGATGGGAACAAATCACATCAGAGCAATGGACCCTCTCCATCATAAGAGAGGGATACAAGCTACATTTCTTAAACCTTCCTCCTCACACCATGGTGAAACATTTCAACTCTTCAACATCTCTTCTCGACCTTCTAGGTCAAGAGATTGCTACCCTTCTTGCCCAAGGGGCAATAGCAGAAGTACCCCTTCTGCAACAGGGCTCAGGGTGTTCTACTCCCCCTATTTTCTCATCCCAAAGAAAACAGGTGGCTACAGACCCATCTTAGATCTCAGGGAGTTGAACAAGTTTCTATACAAGGAGAAATTCAAGATGATTTCTCTTGGTACTCTCCTTCCATACCTCCAGAGTCAGGATTGGCTTTGTTCTGTAGACCTCAAGGATGCGTACACCCATGTTCTCATCCATCCATCTCACAGAAGATTCCTTCGGTTTCTTTACCAAGGAAAGCACTACCAATACAAAGTGCTTCCTTTCGGTCTGGCCTCTGCCCCAAGAGTGTTCACAAAATGCATGGCAGTAGTTGCTGCATTCCTGCGCACTCTAGGGATATTCGTATTCCCATATCTGGACGACTGGCTCATCCGAGCTCCATCTCAGTCAGAGGCCCAGACTTCCCTGGCCTGCACAATGCGTGTTCTTCAGTATCTGGGACTAGTAATCACTTTTCCAAAATCCCATCTCACCCCTACTCAGTCTCTAGAGTTCATAGGGGCCTTACTGGATACCACAACTGCAAGGGCCTATCTTCCCCAGGCCCGTTGCCTACGCTTAGTGCAGTTAGCCTCCCAGATTCAGTTAAAATCCCATTTAACTGCTCGAGAAATGTTGCAACTCCTAGGACACATGGCCTCCACGGTACATGTGGTTCCTTATGCTCGCCTTCACATGAGGGCAGCTCAGTGGACTCTATCCACCCAATGGACCCAGGCATCAGGTTGCCTGTCAGACAAAATAGCAACCTCCAGTCGCCTATTTTGGTCCCTCCACTGGTGGAAGTCCACTCAGAATCTGTTGCTGGGGTCCCCCTTTCAACAGGTGCTACCCCAAGCCACCCTTACAACAGATGCCTCTCAAAGGGGTTGGGGAGCTCATTTACAAGATCTGTCAACCCAGGGCATCTGGTCTCCACAGGTGACCTCTCTCCACATCAGCCTCTTAGAGCTCAGAGCAATCTTTCTGGCTCTCAGAGTCTTCCACACCCTGCTCAGCTACAAGACAGTCCTCATCCACATGGACAACCAAGTAGCCATGTTCTACGTGAACAAGCAGGGAGGGACTGGCTCTCTGTTGCTTTGCAATGAAGCTCTGAGATTGTAGGCCTTCGCCAGAGAGCATCAAATCCATCTCATGGCAGTGTATCTTCCAGGGGTTCAAAATTCTTGGGCAGACAGACTCAGTCGAGTTCTGCTTCCACACGAATGGTCCCTCCATGGGGACCAGATAGCCAGGATTTTTCGGATTTGGGGTACCCCAGACATAGACCTGTTTGCAAGTCCGTGGAATGCCAAACTTCCCCGGTTCTGTTCCAGGATTCCATGTCAGGGAGTTCAGGCCAGGGATGCCTTCCTCCTCCATTGGGGGCAAGACTTCCTCTATGCCTTTCCACCTATTCCCGTCATCCGCAAGACTCTGTTCAAGCTTCAGAGAGACAAAGGGACTATGATCCTCATAGCACCCCTTTGGCCACGTCAAGTGTGGTACCCTCTACTTCTGCATCTCTCTCAAGCTCCCTCCCTAGACCTGGGGTCTGCTCCAGATCCCCTCTCCCAGGAGGAGGGAACCTTGTGGCACCCAAATCTTCAGTCTCTTCATCTCAGGGCCTGGTTGCTGAAGGCCTAGACTTTCAAGATTTACACCTTTCTCAGCAAGTGAAGGATATCCTTCATGCTTCCAGAAAGCCTTCCACCAAACGTTCATATGCTTTTAAATGGAAAAGGTTTTCCATTTGGTGTGCAAAGAAGGGTCTTAACCCTCTTGCAATACCTCTGAATTCTTTACTAGACTATTTGCTGCATTTATCCCATGCAGGCCTTAAAACGAATTCAATCAGAGTCCATTTGAGTGCTATTGCAGCATCCCTTAAGCCTCTCAATGGACAACCTATTTCCTCTCATCCTCTTATAGCGAGATTCATGAGAGGCCTTCTTTTGACTAAACCTCCCATTAGACCACCTCTAGTGGCATGGGACCTGAATCTGGTTCTTGGCCAGCTTATGAAGCCACCCTTTGAACCTTTAGCCACTACCTCCTTGAAATTCCTTTCCTGGAAGGTTATTTTTCTCATTGCTCTCACCTCAGCTCGCCGTATCAGTGAGTTGCAAGCTCTAGTGGCTAATCCTCCTTATACAAGGTTCCACCATGACAAGGTAGTTCTCAGAACTAATCCACACTTCATGCCTAAAGGGGTCTCCCCCTTTCATCTGAACCAAGAGGTATATTTACCTGTTTTTTTTCCAGGACCTCATGCATCAAGTGCAGAGAGGAGTCTTCATACCCTGGATTGTAAAAGAGCACTTGCTTTCTATTTACAAAGGACAGAGCAACATAGAAAGTCCTCTCAACTTTTTGTTGCTTTTGATCCTTCCCATTTAGGACTTCCAGTCTCTAAAAGGACTCTGTCCAATTGGATTGCTCAGTGTATTTCCTTCGCCTACCAGAGTAAGAATCTTTCTCTGGAAGGCCATATCACAGCTCACAATGTGAGGGCCATGGCAGCCTCTATGGCTCATCTAAACTCTGTATCCATCGACCAAATCTGTCGAGCAGCCACCTGGGCCTCGGTTCATACCTCCACAGCCCATTACTGCTTGGACAAGGATTCCCGCCGGGATGCCTTGTTTGGTCAGGCTGTTCTCAAACACCTGTTCCATACCTAATCAACTCCTGCCCTCCATCCCTGACTGGATGCCTGGGATTCATGGGTGAAGAGGGAGTCCTTACAGGGACTCACAATCTGGGTGATCTCCCAGGCATCTCTAGCTGGGGAGTCCCCATATGTGAAGACTCATTCCTGCTTGTTCCTGGAGATAGCACAGTTACTTACCTGTAACAGGTGATCTCTGGGAACAGCAGGAATTAGTCTTCACAACCCTCCCACCTCCCCTAGGAGTTGTATCTTCCTGCTGTTCCCAGAGATCACCTGTTACAGGTAAGTAACTGTGCTTTCCATCTATTTTGTGGTGCCCAAGAAAGATGGTTCCTTTTGCCCAATCTTGGATCTCTAGGGTGTCAACCGCAGTCTTGAAGTGCCTCACTTCAGAATGGAGATGTTCTGGTCGGTCATTCAGGCAGTCTGTAAGGGAGAATTCCTCGCGTTGCTAGATCCTGCAGAAGCTTACTTTCACATTCCCATTCGGCCGGAACATCGTTTCCTCCGCTTCACGGTTCTCGGGCAGCATTTTCAGTTTCAGGCAATGCCCTTCGGCCTAGCATCCGCTCCACGGACCTTTTCAAAGGTAATGGTAGTAGTAGCCACAGCTCTGCGCAAGCAAGGCATTTGCGTACATCCCTACCTAGATGATTTGCTTATTCGAGCGGATTCCCTTCCGGAGGCCTGCAGCATGGTAGCGAAGGTCATTTCCTTTCTGGAGATTATAGGTTGGGTCATCAATTGCGCCAAAAGTTGTCTTCAACCGTCTCAGCAAATCGACTTCCTCGGGCGAGATTCGACACTTGTCAGGGTCGCGTGTTTTTGACGAGAGACCGATTTCTCAAGTTGTCAGCTCAACTTCGCCTGTTCCTACTTCAGTCCTCTCCTCGGGTTTGGGATTATCTGTAGGTTCTGGGGACGATGGCGGCCACCATTGATCTAGTTCCCTGGACAAGGGCTCATATGCGTTGTCTTCAAAAGGCCCTTCTCTCGCAGTGCTCCCCGGTATCAGAAAATTACCAACTCCGTCTCCCGCTTCTGCCGTAAGTCAGGAACAGCCTTCGTTCGTGGCTCTCTGCGAGCAATCTCCTTCAAGGAGTCCCTCTGGAGAGTCCGCGCTGAATTCTAGTGACAACAGATGCCAGTCTTTCCGGCTGGGGGGCTCACTGCCTTACTCATACAGCGCAGGGTACTGGACGCCTCACGAAGCAAGTTGGTTGATCAATCAACTAGAAGCTCGAGCAGTTCACCTCGCCTTACGGTGCTTTCTACACGTTCTTAAGGGTCAGGCTGTTCGCATCCTCTCCGCCAATGCAACGACAGTGTCCTATCCGGGCAGTGGGAGGCAGACCAGCAAGCACTCCTGCCCTATCCGGGCAGTGGGAGGCAGACCAGCAAGCACTCCTGCCCTATCCGGGCAGTGGGAGGCTCACAAGCACACAAACAGCAGCACATAAAAGCGGCGTCCCTTCTCCGTGGGAGCCGCTGTATACCGCGAACCCTCCAGCCACCCCCGGTGGAGCTCCTGCCCTATCCGGGCAGTGGGAGACAGACCAGCAAGCACTCCTGCCCTATCCGGGCAGTGGGAGGCAGACCAGCAAGCACTCCTGCCCTATCCGGGCAGTGGGAGGCAGACCAGCAAGCACTCCTGCCCTATCCGGGCAGTGGGAGGCTCACAAGCACACAAACAGCAACACATAAAAGCGGCGTCCTTTCAGGGCGCGCCCGCGCCTGAGGGCCTCGCCAGAGGGCCCTTTGGCGTTGGCCCTTAGGCGGTGGAGCATAGGCGCGGCAGATGAAAAACAAAACCAGCCAACTGACCCGACAAGACGACAGGTATCAGGAAGACTGACTCACTCGACTAAGACTCCACTGACGATCAAAAAGATAAAGCGCAACAAACATATGACTGTTGGCTTGAGCTCCCCAGGCCGGGTCTGAGCTCGCCGAACCTGCCGAATCCGCCGAACCCGACCTCCAAGCAACATGAGTTTCCCATAGCTGGAGCAAGTTTGACACCGTGAGCTTTCAACCTCAACCGGCATCACCCAGGTAAACAACTACTGGACATTCCTAACTCCTAACTCATAAGCTCCCCTACCAACCTTAAAGGTTACTACTGTTTCAGTTAGAACTATGTGAAGCAATGTATCTTTAACCCAGCAACCCAATAACTTTCTCGCAATAACTGTATCTCACAACTTTGTATCTGTTTAATTAGAGTAATAAGTAACATTAAGACTGTATCCCTGTATTGTATAGTGCAATAAGGTAACACTGTACCCCTGTAGCAGTTTATCTAGAGTGATAAGTAACGTATCTCTGTATTGTTTAGAGCAACAAGGAAACACTCTACCCCGAGCCATCCTTCCCTGCTAAACCATTAGTACACAACAAACTATTCTGCAGGTCTACCCCAAACTACCTTCTAGTCCTGTTTTCACCCTACACTGCACCACACGAATCCATAGACCCAAAAATTTCTGGCATAAAATGGAACCTGCTTACGCCTTCCTGATACTATGCATATGTATGCTGACATCCTCTTACAGAACCAGCCCACACACACACAATCCGTAATTCCCCTGCCATATGCACCAATCTACATCCTCCACCCCCCCCCTACACTACCCATCCTGCATCAATACAACTTAAGTACTTTCACCACCATTCAAACACCAAACAAACTACCCCAGCAGCACACCCGTAGCAAAGGAAATAAGCCGCATAAACACACTAAAACCAAAACAAAGAACACTAGTAAACCACAAGCACAACCCACACAAACAGCACACCCAGAACATCACACATGGAACATTATCCTTATCAATGCTAGGTCTATAAGGAATAAAACACACATCATCCACAACATTTTAACTGACGACCAACCAGATATCTTATGCATAACAGAAACATGGCTCACTGACTCAGACCATGCAACATTGAACCAAATTCAAAAGCCCGGATACCAACTATACAACTGCCCACGCACCAACCGAAGGGGAGGCGGAGTCCTTATAGCAGCCAAAACCAGCCTCCAACTCACAACCACATCCACGGTCACAAATCCTGATCTCGACCTGCTTAAAGTCGAAAGCATGGCACTATCCATCTGCCTAATCTATAGACCTCCCTCACCGCAGCATGAAGCGCTATCCACAGCACTTGAAACCATCACATCCACCCAGAGAAAGAAATTCCAAATCATCCTTGGAGATTTAAACCTAGCATCAATCCCTCCGTCCCACACAGACACCTTCTATGAAGCCATGGACCAACTGGGTTTCCAACAAATAATAAATGACCCCACACACGATAGAGGAAACACACTAGACATGATCTTCATACCCAGAAATTCACGACAAACCGTTGAACCACCTACAATAAACATAGCCCAAGTACCATGGTCAGACCACCACCAAATCAACTGCAAATTTAAACTAAAGTGCCTACCCAAAAACACAAAAGAGATGAGAATGACCAACCCCATCAGGAAATTCGGGAAACCCAACGAAGAACACCTCATAAACGCCATCGCATCCCACATAACCCTTGATTCCACAGACCTCGTCGAACTAACAAACAGATGGAACACACACATCCAAAACATTTCTAACCCAACACTGAAACACTCAACAAATCCACGTAAGAACAACTCGGAACCCTGGTACACAGGAACTCTAACAAAAGCGAAAAGGGAGCTCCGTAAAATAGAGAGAAAATGGAGACAAACCAAATCCTCCGATCTCAAAACCAAATACATGGCCCATCTTGCAAAATACAAAAACGACGTGAACAATGCAAAAAAAAAAACACATCACACAAACATTCTAAACAAAGCGATCAATCGCCCAAGAGAGTTATTCGAATTAGTCAAATCTCTAACCAAAACCGACCAGACTGCCAATCACAACAACCCCATCAAAGCCCAAACCCTGGCAAACCACTACGCGAACAAACTGACGGCCCCCAATCCTCCCCCCCAAGCCCCACCAACACCACAAATGAAGAGTGAGAACAACATAACGCAAACCCAGTCCTGGAAGCACTTCCACAAAATTGGAACCAAGCAAATCACAACCATTGTCTCAAACCTGAAAAGCACCACCTCCCCTCTAGACCCCTGCCCTGCAACCTGGATCAAGACGGTAAAACAAGACATAGCACCCCACATCACACACATAGTTAACCTATCCCTGCAACCAGGGACTCATGCCCTCAGAACTAAAGAGATCAGTCATTAGACCAATACTAAAAAACAATACACTCAACAAGGAAGACCCAGCCTCATACCGTCCCATATCAAGCATCTCCTTCCTGGCAAAGATCATAGAAAAAACAGTCCTTCTACAACTCCAAGACCATCTGACAGACAATGCTCCTCTAGATGACCAGCAATATGGCTTCAGGCAACATCATGGAGTGGAAACCCTATTACTAGTCCTACTTAACAACCTCCTAAAGGGCCTTGAAAACAAAAAGAAAATGTACATTCTTGTATTCATCGACATCTCAGCTGCCTTTGATACAGTTAACCATGAAACACTCATAAACAGGATAAAATCAATAGGAATAACTGGAACCCCCCTAAAGTGGTTCACCTCCTACATATCCAATCGAACACAACAGGTTCAATTCAACGGAGAACAAGCAGAACCCTTCACCCAAACACAGGGAATCCCCCAGGGCTCTGCTCTCTCGGCGCTTCTATTTAACATATATATGCAGCCTCTATGCAAAATTTTCACTCGGCACAAAATTAATTATCACATCTATGCCGATGATATCATGCTATACTCGCAACTAGACACTGAAAACCCAAACTACAGCCCACTGGAGACATGCATTGAAGAGATGCAAGACTGGCTACAACAAAGTAGTATGTCGATAAATCACAATAAAACCGAAGTAATGTATCTCTCCAAAGAACCGAACTTTGTCCCACCCCCATCAATCACACTATGTGACAACACTTACCAAACGAAAAAAGAAATAAAGTATCTAGGAGTCACTTTTGACTGTGACCTAAAGATGGAGAAACACCTCCGAAAGACCAACAGAGCAGTTTTTCACAAGCTTAGAGTCCTCCAACCCATCCGGAGTATTATTGATCCCCAAGATTTCAGAACCGTGGCCCAAGCACTCATCATGCCACATTTTGACTACTGCAACGCCATCCTACAAGGACTACCTAAAAAAACCCTAAACATATTACAAATGGCACAAAATGTAGCTGCCAGGGTCATAATGAAGAAAAAACTAAACGACCACATCACACCAGTACTAATTCAACTACACTGGCTACCCATAACAGCTCGCACTAAATATAAAATACTAACAACTACATTTAAACTCATCCACAACTTAGCACCTTCTTTCCTCAACAACCTAGTCAGAATGCAACCTCCTACCCGAAACAGGAGAACCCACAACGCCAACATCCTCCACACTCCAACAGACATAAGATCTACCAAAGTTAACACCAGCCACAGAGCTTTTTCATATGTGGCACCAACGCTGTGGAACCAACTACCAACAGAGCTACGAGCTAGCAATGACCTTCCAGACTTCAGAAAGAAACTCAAGACGCACATTTTCCAAACCCACTTCAACCTGAATTAAACCTTCAGTTGGGGCAGCCCCCTGCCCACATTGAACAAGAAACCTATCCTGTGTATATGTATCTATGTATATATGTAAACATTATGTGTATATGTATCTATGTATATATGTAAATATTTCCTCCCCATAGCTACGATTTGTTAGCTCTGTGTGACGTGTTGTTCTGATAATCTGAAACTCTGTGTGACGTGCTTTTCTGATAATCTGTATGTAAACAAAATTTGTACCTGCTTTGATCTGGCAGTTTCATAATAATAATCTTACCGCTTCTGATCGCTGGAAGGAGCGGGATACAAATACTCTCTAAATAAATAAATAAAAATAAATCTCAATCACCAAGGAGGCACAAAGTGTCCAGGAGTAACGAGAGATGAATCTTCTGCTTCCATGGGTGGAAAAACACTTACTAGCCATTTCGGCGCAGCATATCGTGGGAATCAGCAACGTCATGGCCGACTTTCTCAGTCGACACACTCTCGATCCTGGAGAATGGGAGCTTGTTCCAGAAGCCTTTCAGGACATAGTGCACAGATGGGGGTTGCCTGCAATGAACCTCATGGCCTCGGCAGCAAATGCCAAGATACCAGTTTTTTTCAGTCGCTGGAGGGAACATGGGTCCAACGGGATAGATGCGTTGGCACAGCCTTGGCTGAATCACGTCCTTCTATATGTTTTCCCTCCGTGGGCCATGATCGGCAAAGTTCTCCATCGCATCATGGATCATGAGGTCCTGTGGTTCTGATAGTACCAAACTGGGCCCGAAGACCGTGGTATGCAGATCTGGTGCGCTTGTCTCAGGGAGTCCCTCTGCCATTGACGGCGTCCTCCGTCAGGGTCCGTTGTTCATGGAAAACGTCGATCCCTACTTGCTTACTGCTTGGCTCTTGAACGCCGCATGCTAGTTCGCAAAGGCTACTCAAGTGAAGTGGTGACTACGCTCCTCCATGCTCATCGGTTCTCGACGTCCCTGGCATATGCTTGGGTGTGGCACATTTTCGAGTCCTAGTGTTTGAATCGTAAGCTTTCCCCCTGGCGTACAGCGGTTCCGGATATCCTCGCGTTTCTGCAGGAGGGGGTTGCAGAAGGGCTTAGCCCTTGGAACGCTGCGAGTTCAGGTATCTGCCCTAACCTGCTTCCGGGGCCCGGTGCGTGGCTGTTCGTTAGTGTCGCATTCCGACGTGACTCGTTTTCTCAAGGGAGTGAAGGTGTTACGTCCGCCCTTACGGGCCGTAGTACCCCCTTGGAATCTGTCCTTGGTTTTAAAAGCTCTTGTGGTTCGACCTTTTGAGCCCATTAAAGAGGCTTCTCTTCGAGACTTGACGCTCAAGATGGTGTTTTTGGTAGCAATAACTTCGGCTCGTAGGATTTCCAAATTACAAGCTCTTTCCTGTTGGGATCCCTAGCTTTCTTTTTCGTCAGAGGGCATCTCGGTTAGAGCGGTTCCCTCCTTCTTGCCGAAGGTTCTTACGTCCTTTCACCTCAATCAGCCGCTGTTTCTCCTGGTCTTTTCAAAAGATCAGTGTGCAGAGCAGCATAAAGACCTCAGAACATTAGACCTCAAGAGAATTCTTTGTCGGTATCTGAAGGTTACCAATTCTTTTCGAGCATCGGATCATCTTTGTTCTGTTTGCAGGGCCTCTAAAGGGCCTCGCGGCCTCTAAGTCTACTATTGCCCGATGGCTCCATCAGGCCATTGAGGCAGCTTATATTGGTCAGGGTAGACCAGTGCCTACGGGTATTTGAGCGCACTCCACCCGTGCACAGGCCGCTTCCTGGGCAGAATGCTCGCAAATCGCTCCTATTGATATTTGTCGAGTGGCAACCTGGGCAGTGTTGTCGACTTTTGTACGGCATTACCGGCTGGATGTCCAGGCGCGTGAAGACAGTCAGTTTGGAGCTGGGGTGCTTTCTGCAGCTCTCTCTTCCCACCTGGGAGGTCATTAGCTTGGGTACTTCCCGTTTGTCTGGACTGGTGTAGCAGAATGAAATGGAAGGAGAAATTTTCCTTACCGTTAATTTCCTTTCCTGGAATCCTGCTAGACCAGACCAGTTCCCGCCCGGCTGTCAATTGCAGTTTACTGGTGCCGTAAGCCGACCATCCTTTGGACATCCTAAAGGAAGTTTAACATACAGGGATATCCGAGAGTCGGCTCATTTCAGCAAATTTTCTTCGTGTATAGTTGAAGCAGTTTTTTTTTTGGGCCCTGTTGGCCGGGGTTTTCTTTTTCTTCGTTACATTCCATTGGCTATACAGACTGTACTGAGGAGGACCCCTACGGGTATGCCACTACCTGCCAGAGCTCAACCAATCAGGGCTCTGAAAGTCTTTCTCTGTCTCCAACATCTGCTGGAAGGGGAACACAACCCGTTTGTCTGGACTGGTCTAGCAGGATTTCAGGAAAGGAAATTAACAGTAAGGAAAATTACTCCATTCCGAATGGGAGTGTCCCGAGTCTTCTCTGAGAGGTAGTTGGGCAATTGGGTGTCTCTACCCTGTTCCTCAGGAGGACAAGGAGTTGCAGCGTATGCCTAAGGTGGATGCGCTGGTGGCAGCGGTGACTAAGAAGACGACGATTCCGGTGAAAGGAGGTGCGGCTCTGAAAGATATTCAAGACCGCAAACTGGAGGTGCTACTTAGGCAGACGTTTGATTCGAGTGCGCTGTCCCTACAGGCATGCATTTGTGGAGCATATGTCTCTCGAACGTCTATTCGCTGGCTCCAGGGGGACTCTATGGTCAATAATGACAGGAGTTCTTCCTCAGCTGGAGCGCAGTTGGAATCAGCAGCAGCATATCTAGGAGATGCTTTTTATGATCTGGTCAGGATTGCGGCAAAATCCATGGCTTCGGTGATTGTTGCTCGAAGGTTTCTCTGGCTGCAAAATTGGGCAGCGGACGCATCCTCTAAGGCCCGACTCGGTAAACCTTCCTATAAGGGTAAGCTACTCTTTGGGGAGGCCCTCGAGAAGATTGTAAAAGACTTGGGGGATTCCAAGGGAGGTAGGCTTCCAGAGAATCGTCCGAAAGGTCCTAGACCGGTGTCATTAGCAAGAGGGCAAAGTAGGGACGTGCGCAGGTTCCGAGGTCCTCGGTTTGCTCCTTATCAGAGAGGCCGTTTTGTGGCGCGGGGCCAGTCCTTTCGAGGGGTGTGGGGATTCGGCAGTGGATATTTCAGTTCCCAGCAGAGTACCCCGAAGAAGCCACAATGAAGGGCGGCTGGCTCAGGCGGAGCCTCCAGTGGGAGGACGGTTACAGCAGTTTTACTCCGTCTGGGCCGACATTACCACGGATCAATGGGTTTTGGAGATGATCCGCGAGGGTTATGTGCTGGAGTTTGCGCAGCCCCTCGCGGAAGCGTTTCTGATCTCTCCTTACGGGTCGAAGGCGAAGGGGGCGTCAGTGAGCAGCACTCTTCACCGTCTGTTACAGCTACAAGCGGTGGTGCCTGTCCCTCCAGAACAGTACGGCTCCTGTCGATACTTGATTTATTTCGTGGTTCCCAAAAAGGAAGGTTCTTTTTGCCCCATTCTGGATCTCAAGCACATAAACCATTGTTTGAGGGTGCCGCATTTCCGCATGGAGACGCTGCGGTCGGTAGTTCATGCGGTAAAACCAGGAGAGGTTTTGACCTCCATAGATCTAACAGAGGCCTATTTGCACATTCCAATCAGGCTGGATCATCAGAGGTTCCTGCGGTTCGCAGTACCCATGGGTTATTTCCAATTTCGGGCTCTGCCTTTTGGGCTGGCTACAGCGCCACACACGTTCACGAAGGTGATGGTGGTGGTGGCAGCGGCTTTGCGAAAAGAAGGAATTCGAGTCCATCCTTATCTAGATGATTGGTTGATTCGGGCTGGATTTCAGGACGAGTTGCTCGCGGCGACTGCGCAGGTGGTTCAGTTCCTCAAGCGGCTTGGATGGGTAATAAACCAGTCCAAGAGTCGATTGACTCCCGTGAGGCGTCTGAAGTATCTCGGAGCCTTGTTGATACCGAGGCAGGAGCGTTTTTTCTGCCTGAGGACCAGATACAAAAGCTGTGGAAGCAGGTGGCGGCCTTCTTGAGGCTACAGGCGCCTACGGCGTGGAAGTATCTACAACTGCTGGGGTCCATGACAGCGGCTTTGTACTTGGTTCCGGGGGCCAGAGCTCATATGCGTCCGCTTCAGCAGGCGCTGCTATCCCGGTGGTCTCCGCAGAATCATTCTCTGACTCAGAGGCTGGTTTGCCCGGTGGAGGTGCGCAGCAGTCTCCAATGTTGGCTGGACCCACGGCGGATTTGGGCTGGAGTTCCGCTGTTGCAACCGGAGTGGGTGTTGCTTACTACGGACGCCAGCCTGTCAGGCTGGGGGGTGCATTGTTTGTCGCAGGTAACACAAGGAGTATGGTCCGCGAAGGAGGCCGGTTGGTCAATCAATCATTTGGAGATGCGGGCGATAAGCCTGACTCTTCGGCATTTCGTCGGTCTGGTCGAGGGGAGAGCGATTCGTGTTTTCTCCGACAATGCGGTGATGGTCTCTTATATCAACAAGCAAGGGGGCATGGGTTGTGCGACTCTGTTGGAAGAAAGTCAGATGTTGCAGTGGGCAGAAGAACATCTGATGGCCATCTCAATGGCTCATTTTGCCAGAAGAGACAATGTTCAGGCCGATTATCTCAGTCGGAATATCTTAGATCCTGGGGAATGGGAGTTAAACGCAGCGGTGTTTCACGACATAACGGTTCGCTGGGGTCGTCCAGTTATGGACCTCATGGCTACCTTTGAGAATGCCAAAGCATCATGGTTTTACAGCAGATACAAGGTGCACATTTCGGAGGGGCTCGACGGGCTGGTTCAGCCATGGCCATTGGGGCAGCTATTGTATGTGTTTCCCCCGTGGCCACTGATCAGCCGAGTGATACGGAAAATAGCGAGCCACGGGGGGGCAGTGATCTTCATTGCTCCGGATTGGCCCAGACGGCCATGGTATGTGGATCTGATGCAACTGCTCGTGGATTCTCCTTGGAGGCTCCCCAATCGAGTCAATCTCTTGAGTCAAGGGCCAGTGCTGATGCCTCAGGTGGATCGGTTCTTGCTTATGGCTTGACTGTTGAGAGGGAAAGGCTCCGGCGTCGAGGGTACTCATTGTCGGTGATTGCTACCTTACTGAAATCCAAGAAACGGTCAACTTCTCTGGCGTATGTCCGTGTTTGGCGCATCTTTGAGGGCTAGTGTGCGGAGCGTCAAGTGAGACTGTTCTCCGCTTCCTTGCTGACTATTTGTCTTTTCTTCAAGGAGGGCTAGAAAAAGGGTTAGCTCTGAGTACCCTTAAGGTTCACCTGGCTGCCTTGGCTTGTTATTGAGGGAAGGTGTTGGGTAACAGTTTGTCAGCACATCCGGATGTGCAACGCTTTCTCAGAGCGGCAAGGATAATTCGTCCTCCCGTGAGATCGGTGGTACCAGCCTGGGATCTGAATTTAGTTTTGGATGTCTTAACTCTGTTTCTCTTTGAGCTGGAGTCCGCAGGGGCTCTTAGGGAGCTTTCTTGGAAGACGGCATTCCTGGTTGCCTTGTGTTCAGCTAGAAGAATCTCTGATCTCCAAGCGCTGTCATGTAGGGCTCCATATATTCAGTTTTTGAAAGAGAAGGTGGTATTGCGGCCGGTGCCGTAGTTTCTGCCCAAGGTAGTATCCACTTTTCACATGAATCAGACGGTTTCTCTCCTGACTTTTCGGCATGTGAGTGGCAGTGACGGGGGTCAGGCTCTTCGGAAGTTGGATATGAGGAGAGTGCTTCGGAGATATCTCCGGCAGACAGAGCCGTTTCGGAGGTCGGACAGGCTGTTCGTGCTTTTTGGAGGGCCTCGCAAGGGGGAGGCTGCTTCTAAAGCATCCATTGCCCGATGGGTAGAAGCAGGCGATCACGGCAGCCTATGGGGCAAAGGGCAGGTTGCCTCCTCCAGGGCTCAGAGCTCATTCCACTAGGGCACAAGTGACTTAATGGGCGGAGTTCGCGTTGGTGCCTCCCGTAGATATTTGTAGGGCGGCAACCTGGTCGTTGCTTCATTCTTTTGCTAAGCACTATCGGTTGGATGTTCACGCAAGGAAAGACGCCAATGTTGGGGCTTCAGCCTTGATGGCGGGACTCGCGTGACCCTCCTGTTTCTAGGGACTGCTTTGGTACTGTCCTACAGTTCCTGGACTGGTCCAGAGAGACGAAGAGGAAGGAGAAATTAGACCTTACCTGCTAATTGTCTTTTTCCTTGAGTTCTCTTTGTTATCGGACAGTAACTTATTGTTGGTAGGCATGTCGGAGACACTTGGAGTAGTCTAGCCAGGAATACAGATAGATTTTTGGAAATGTTTTAGATTCGGGGTGGCTGCAGTTTGGATTCCCTCTACGGGGCAGGGGGATAGGTGTGGCGGGCACTCCGAACTGTTTTTGGTAAAAAAAAAAAAAAAAAAAAAGGAGATGAAAAGAAATTAAGGGGACAAACACATTTTGAATTATATGGATTACCGCTGAATTGCAACACTGTTTGCAAAATAGAAGTGAAGGTTACCGAAAGGGTTAAGTTTTATTATTTTGTGACTAGTTGTTATAAGGGTGTTATGTTAAAGTTTAGGTATAGACTGCTTTGACAATAAGAGACTGAGTCTCTGACACTAGAGGGAGCTTGATAGGCTGTCAGCAAGACTTTTGAGTTTTCAGTCCTCAGCTGCTGGAGAAGGTTGACAACCCTACAGTTCCTGGACTGGCCCGGAGAGAACTCAAGGAAAGACAATTAGCAGGTAAGGTCTAATTTCTCCTTTCTTTTGGAGGTGGGAAAGTGTATGGGGTGCTGGGATATTTTTTGGAAGTGAGGACAGTTTTGGGGGTTGAGTGAATAGAGAATAGGGAGGAAAATTTTGAAAGAGGAACATAACTGCTGTGTTTCACTTATGTGTGCAAGTTTCTATGCTACAGGAACTGAAACTCCTCCCATAGAAATGCATTGGACCATTTTGGGGGGAGACTTGTTCCTTGGAACCCCTGCTCTGATTTGACTCATTTCTGAACTCAATGCGTATTTTTGTTTAACCAGTTTTTTTCCACGTGCCGAGTTTCATCTAATTTTTCAGAAAGTTATTTTCATCCCTGACAGACAGACATTCTTGACCTCTCTTGTTAATTGTTTCCTTCTTCTGTTGGGATGGAAAGAATAAAATTTGTTGTGGGGTAATGCACTCACTGACATTTGCGCCTGCTTTTTGTGCGGGTATGTTTTTGAAGGGAAAACATGCACATGGATTTGAAAATGAAATCTGCACCCATTATTTTCTTCACTGACCTAAACATGTTCCAGGAAAGCTGCTTCCTAATAACATAACATAGTATATGATGGCAGATAAAGACCATCTAGTCTGCCCAGCAAGGTGGCAAGAGTAGGTGTGTCTGCTGTTCCATGTAGGTCACCCCTCCCCATGCCTTTGTTTAGGGTTACAGGTCATCTTGACTTGTTAAGATATCCGAGATAGTTACGTTTATTTTGATTTTATCTTGTTTCTATAAAGGGATCCACTGTGTCTGTCCCATGTCATTTTGAATTCTGTCACTGTATTTGCCCCCCTCCACTTCCATCGAGAGGGCATTCCACGCATCCACCACCCTTTCAGTGAAAAAGTATTTCATGACGTTGCCTTTTAGTTTACCCCCTTGCAGCCAAAGAACACACACTGTGGAACCTTTTGGGTGCTTTTAATAAGACTAAAACATGCCCAATCACTGATATAATAATGGTTTCTAAAGAAACGTTTCTGCAGACTTTGAGGCAGGGTTATTTATTTATTTATTTATTTAACAGTCTTTTCTATACCGCCCCTTCCAGAGATCAGGGGCGGTTTACATTGAACATTAAACAGAACAATTGTATACTTCTGTATACATTTACAAGGAACATTATGCTTTAACTATATACAGGTGTACTTACAGGGAACATATTTTGAACATTAACTGTAACAGAGCTTTTCAAACTATTTACAAGTTATATACATGGAGCGCAGTGTAGTTAGTTACGGTGGTTATTTACAATGGTGAAATAGTCAACTGTTTGAGTGGTTCATTAGCGTGTTGTGTGAGGTTTGTAAAATTTCCTGTGTTAGTCATTTGTTCTGTTTTGGGTACAGTGGATGTGTTTCTGTGATTGTATTGGTGAGGTTCTTTGTTGGTAGGGGATTTCAAAGTGTTTTGTAAAGAGGTAGGTTTTTAATTCCTTTTTGAATTGGTGAAGGTCTTTTATCATGCGGCGTGTTAATGGTATTTCATTCCAGAGGGTGGGGGCAGCAAAGGAGAAGGCCCTGTCACTTGTTGTCGCTTTAGTTTTTCTAAAATTTGTTTTTATGTTGAGGGAGTGGGTTGCGTTCTGTCTGCGTGATCTAGTATCTGATGGGGGGGTGTATTAGGGTGGATGTGATGGGGAGATGTTGTTGATGATTTTAAATGTAGTTAGGAGGATTTTATATTTTATTCGGCTGTTTATAGGGAGCCAGTGTAAGTCTAGTAGAATTGGGGTCACATGGTCTGTTAGATTAGCTTTAGTGACCATCTTGGCGCATATGTTTTGGGCTCTTTGGAGAAGGTATATGCTTTTTAATGGTAGTCCATTTAGGAGACTATTACAATAGTCGAAGTGGGGGGTGATGAGAGTATTGACTACAGATCTAAAGTCATCGGTGTTGAGTAGGGGTCTCAGATGTTGTATTGTCTTGAGTTTATAAAATATGGTTTTTACTGTGTGTTTTATGTGTGGGATCATGGAGAGTGAGTGGTCTAAGATTATTCCAAGGTATTTTACCTCCTTTTTAACAGGTATAGGTGTATTATTTATTGTGATTGTATTGGGGTATTTGTAGTCAGTGTCTGATTTCCTCGTTATGAACATTGCCTCTGTTTTTTTGAGGTTAATGCTTAGGTGGTTGTCTTCAAGCCATTTAGTAGTCTCGTTCATACATTGGAGTAGGCTATCATATTTGGGGTTGTTGGGGTTTATGGGGGTGGCAAGCATGATATCATCTGCGTATATGAAATGGTTAATTTTGTGCTTCTTGAATATGTTTGTAATGGGCTGGAGGTATAAATTGAAGAGGAGGGCTGAGAGGGCTGATCCTTGGGGGATGCCTTGACCTTGTGGGAAAGTTTCTGTTGTATCATTACCTAATTGTATCCGTATTAACCTGTGTGAGATGTATGATTTGAACCATTCAAGGACTGTCCCTCCTATTTTTAGGTATTCTAGTCTGTTAATGAGGGTATTATGATTGATGCTATCGAATGCGGCAGACAGATCTATGAAGAGGAGAAGGAAGCCTTTGCTGTTGTCATTGGTGCCTCTGATGAGTAGGTCTGTTAGGGCGATTAGGAGAGTTTCAACTCCGTGGAAGGGTCGGAAGCCAAATTGATGCTCATCAAGGAGTTTGTGTTCATCAATGTAGTCTTGTAATTGGAGTTGTATGGTCTTTTCTATTATTTTGGCAATTAGTGGTATGCTAGCTATTGGCCTGTAGGAGTTGGGGTCTTTTGGGTCTAGTTTATTGTTTTTTATTATGGGACGGATCGAGGAGAGCTTTAGGGCATTGGGCATAGTTCCTTGAGAGAGTGATTGGTTTACTATATGTTGGATATTTTCTGCAAGAAAGTCCTTAGTATGCTTGATCCAGGGCAAGGGTCAAGCGGTGAGGTTGTGGTGTTAATCATTGTTATAATATTAAGGATGTGCTTTCTTTCAATCTTGTGGAAGGTTGTCCATTCATAATTACTGTCATGTTTAGATATTGTGGTGGTTGGAGAGTAAGATTTTACCTTTAGTTTCTCAGCAAAATGTAATGCTAAGGTTTGTACACTGATTGAGTCTTGGTTCAGTTCGGGGTTTTGTGTTTTTGTTAGTGTATTCACAATTGAGAAGAGTTCTCTTGGCCGATTGATAGCAAGATTTATTAGTTTGGAGTAGTATTCCCTTTTTGACTTGTTGATTGCGTCCTTATATCTTTTAAGTATGTTTATATATTTAGTTTTGTTATCGTGTGATTTTGTTTTTCTCCAGATTTTTTCTTGTTTCCGTAGTTGCTTTTTTAGCAGGGCAATTTCTTTAGTGAACCATTTTTGTGATTCCTTCTTTATCTTCTACATTGTTTGAGTGGGGGTTGCTGCTTTTTGGATAGTTTGGTTCCAGTTCTCTATAATTTGTTCTATGTCAGTTAGGCTTGTAGTGAGTTTAGGTAGTACCTTGTCAAGGAATGTGTCATTATCAAAGCGGGGAAAGCGTGAGATATGTGATATTGTGTTTGTGGGCTGTGATGGTGTTTGTGCTAATAGGTGGAATGTTATCAAATGGTGGTCAGACCATGGTACTTCCGTAGCTATCGGGGAAGAATGGAGTTGATGTAGGTTAAAGGGGGTAGGGAGGAATACAAGATCAAGTGAGTTTCCTTTATTATGTGTGGGGGTATGGACTATCTGGTTAAATCCCATGTGGGACATTGAGTCAATGAAGTTGTCTTTTTGGGATTGGTTTAGAGATGGGAGGTTAAGGTCACCTAAGATTATGAGGGGTTTTCTCTGAGATGCTGTGCATGCGAGTTCAAGGATGGGGGAGAGATTTTTGTGATCAGCTGATGGGGGTCTATAGATTAAGGAGAATGCTAGTGTTCTGTTTTCAATATTTATTATGTCCATTCCTTCGACATTGTTTGAGTTCGTTAGGGTGTATTGTAGGTTTTTTATTTAGTGAGGATGAGTGCGCCACCTCCTCTTTTTGTGTCACGGTGGCAGTTGAATATGTCATATTGTGATATGTGAAGTTGGTTTAATAATATTGTGTCTGTAGGTGTTAGCCATGTTTCAGTGATGAAGAAGATGTCAGGTTGTTCGTCTCTTATTATGTCATTTACTATTGGTATTTTGTTCCGTACAGAACGAATGTTTATTAAGATCAATTTTAGTTTGGTGTCCGTGCAAGTGGAGCATATTTTGTTGTCATGGTTTTTACAGTTTATCTGGATTACTCTAGGAGGATGTCTGTGGGTACTGTTGTTTGGTGGCGGGTTGTATGACTGATAGTGTAGCGGAGAGCGTGTTAGATTGCGGTTGGGGTTGTGGATGATGGGGATGCTATTACAAGGGGGGTTGTTGGGTTTATATGTGTATATTAGTTGCAGAAGGAGGGCTATTTGAAGGAGAGTGGTTGGCAGTGCGTTTATTTTTAGGTAGGCCATTATGTTTTGTATTTTGTTTTGTAAGAGAGAAGTGTTTCTGGCGGGCTATGCGATGATATGTTATGATACCCTTGCAGAGAAATGAGTGCCATTATACTTGCCCATGAAAGAGGGAGCACATGCATCAACAAATTCAGTTTTTATTCAACTGGGCCAACCAGGGTATAATGATCAAGTGTTGGTGCTTAATTGTATTCATTTATTCAGTGGCACTATATGTTTAACTACTACCGCTAAATATACATCTTAACTGGTGACTGGTGCCCTAAATTATCTTTTTAATGTTAAGACTGCTACTTAGCAGGCCTGATTTCAAAAGCATAACCTGTTTCTCCAGGACCAAGCAGGAAGTCAGTCCTCACATATGGGTGACGTCGGCGCCGACGGAGCCCTCGCGGAGCAATTTTCCCCAGCTTTCAAAGAAAGCCTTTGGGAATTGCAGCGCGCATGCGCGGTCCCCTTCCCGCCCAAGGGTGCCATCTTAGCCAGTCGTCTTTTTTCCGCGGAGCCCTACAGACGTGGTCGTCTTGTCCCCGCTGAAAAAGTTGATTTTTCGTGATTTATTTCTCTTTTTTCTTCGGTTCGACGCCGGTCTCTTTCCTGCCCGGACTCGCGACGCCGTTGCGAGTCCTTCTCTTATTTTTCGTTTTTTCTGATTTTCTGTCAGTTTCGTTTTCGGTTTTTCGCTGGCAGCCCGGTCCTTTGACCTTGCAGGGGCCCTTTTTCCCCCGATGGCTGCCAGTGGTTTCAAGAGGTGTGTTCAGTGTGACAGAAATATGTCACTCACTGACACACACGATAATTGCCTCCGCTGCCTTGGCCCGGATCACGAGGAACTGATCTGTGGGGCCTGCAGCAAAATGTCCTCCAAAGCGTTAAGGAGTCGGCGGCATCAGCGGGAACGAATCTTCGCTGATCCCACCCGTACCCGGACATCGTCGGAGGCCTCGGCGTCCAGAGGTTCCAGCTCTGACCGTCGCCGGAGTTCCTCCGACAGGGGGTTCTCCCTCCGGGGACCATCATCGGAAGGTGAAACCCGCGAGGGCGGCGTCGGTGGACGCTCCTGGTTCCGCGAGGGCCAGGTCGCATAGCCCCGATAGCCGTCCCGGGTCTTTGGAGAAGGAACATCTCCCGAAGCGACCTCGTCTGGAATCGGAGCTGCCTGCTCGGGTAAGTCCTGTAGTCCTTCTGGACTCGCCTCCGAGGGGTCCGACATCGGGGCCCGAGTCAGGGGCTGCTGGGTCACCTGAGGTCGGACTCAGGTTGACGGCCTTGGAGAGCAGACTATCTGCCTTCGTGGACCAGCAGCGGGCACTGATCGCTAGCCTCGCTGGCGCCTCTGCCCCGACCGCCGGGACGTCGACGTCTAAGTCGACCCCGGAGACCGAGCCGATCCTCGAGTCCATGCGGGCTCGAGTCGATCCTCGGTCGAGGTCACCCTCGGCCTCCCGTTCGGGACCGAGGTCGTCGACGCCGACTCCCTCGGCGTCGGGGCGGCCGACGCCTCCGCCCGCCCGGACCGACCCCACCGATTCCTCCTCGGAGTCGGCCTGGGAGTCTGAAGAGGAAGAGTCACCTGATTCTTTTCGGACTCGGTGTGTCCCCTCGGACTCGCCTGAGTCCGAACCTCGGAAACAGTCCCCTCCGGAGGATGCCCGGTTCTCGGACTTCGTCAGGGATATGGCCAAGGCTTTGGCCTTCCCTGCGGATCCCGAGGAGGAGCCTCGAGCCGAAGAACTCGATGCCCTTCAGTACGACTCTCCCGCCAGGGAGCACTTTACTGTACCGGTTCCTCCCATGCTGGAACGACTACTCTTCCGCATGTGGGAGAGTCCGGCATTGTTGCCGGTATTAAGCAAGCGGGTCGATTCCATCTATCGAGTCCGCAAGAGCCCTGGCTTCCAAAAAGCACAGCTGCCGCACCATTCCATGGTGGTGGAATCGGCCATGCATAGGCTTAAGAGCCAGAAGATGCACTCCTCGGTGCCTCCTGGCAGGGAGGCCCGCAACCTGGATGGCCTCGGTAAGAAGTGTTTCCAGGGCTCTATGCTTGCTTGTCGGGTCCAGACCTACCAGCTCTACATGGGCATGTACCTTAGAGACCTGGCTAAAGAGCTAGCCGGATTCTCCGCTGGGCTGTCAGAGGAACCTTTGCGGAGGTTCCTAGCCTTGACAACTGGTATTCGGGAATGCTCCAAATTCATTTCTCGAGCAGCCTATGATGGCTTTGAAGCATCGGCTCGAGTGGCCGCAGCCGGCATCGGTGCCCGCCGACAGGCTTGGCTTCAGTCGTCTGATCTTGAACCCTGGGTGCAGGACAAGTTGGTCGATGTCCCCTGCCGAGGTGAGAACCTCTTTGGCAAGCCCATGGCTGAGAAGGCTGCACAAATCGAGACGGAGACTCTCACCATAACTAGGCTCTCTAGGAAGACCTCCGCCCCTTCCCAGAAGAAGAAGGGCTCGGGAAAGAAGTCCTTTTACCCGAGAAAGGCGGCTGCCTATAAACACTACCCTCAATATCAGGCCTCTGCAGCTCCCCAACAGGGTCAGCAGGCCAAGGGACGGGGTAACGGGTCCCGTAGGCAGCAAGCCCCCAAGCCTGCACCACCGGCCCCTGCTCAGCAGGGTGGGGGTTTTTGACTTCATCAGCATAGCCTCTCCCCCTCAGCTGGTTCCTCCCAGCACAGGAGGCCGGCTGGTTCACTTTGCCCACAGGTGGTCCAACATCACGTCAGATGCCTGGGTGCTTCATGTTGTGAGAGAAGGCTATCTTCTCCACTTCCACCAGGTCCCTCCCTCCTATTTCCCTTGGGAACCTCCACGACTCCCTCTGCACAGGGACTTACTCCTTCAGGAGTTAGCAAGTCTTCTTCAGGAACAGGCGCCCCACCACCTGAGGGGTCAAGGCTTCTATTCCAGGTATTTCCTAATACCAAAACGAATGGGAGGCCTCAGACCCATCCTGGACTTGCGCAACCTCAACAAGTTCCTCGTCAGGGAGAAGTTCAAGATGCTTACCCTTGGAATCCTTCTGCCCTACCTCCAGCAGGGAGATTGGCTATGCTCCTTGGATCTAAAGGATGCCTACACGCACATCCTCATCCACCCAAGCCACCGCCAATACCTAAGGTTTGTGGTGGCAGGAAATCATTACCAGTACAGAGTACTGCCCTTTGGCCTATCCTCCGCACCACGAGTCTTCACAAAATGTCTCGCGGTGGTGGCGGCTTATCTCCGGCTTCACGGCCTCTATGTCTTTCCGTACCTAGACGACTGGCTCATCAGAGCATCGTCCTCTCCAGAAGTCACAAAAGCCACACACCGCACTGTGACTCTTCTGCAGTACTTGGGCTTTGTCATAAACTTCGCAAAGTCCACTTTGCTCCCCTCGCAAGATCTCGAGTTCATCGGCGCAAGATTGCACACTCTTCAAGCACGAGCTTTCCTGCCTCTCGACAGGGCTCAACGGCTCATGGACCTAGCCGGCCGTTTTCGCAGCCAGTCCCTGGTCTCAGCCAGGCACTTCCTGAGACTACTCGGCCATATGGCTTCCACCGTCCACGTGACCCCCAATGCCCGCCTGAATATGCGGCCTGCTCAGTGGTGCCTTCGCAAGCAGTGGCAACAGGCCACGAGCGGCCTAGCCAACTTAGTGCGCATCTCCGGCCCGCTGGCCTCTTCTCTACAGTGGTGGCTTCATCGGCCGAACCTGGTGCTCGGAATGCCTTTTCAGTCTCCTCCGCCGGCTCAAGTGCCGACGACCGATGCTTCTCTCCTAGGATGGGGAGCGCATTGCCAAGGGGCATGTACTCAAGGTCTCTGGACCACGTGGGAGTCTGCGCAGCAGATCAACTTCCTGGAGCTCAGAGCAATCCGTCTGGCTCTCAAGGCTTTCTCCCACCTGACTTCTCACCAGTCCGTCCTTGTCCAGACGGACAATCAAGTTGCCATGTTCTACGTGAACAAACAGGGAGGCACGGGCTCCTTCCTTCTCTGTCGCGAAGCACAGAGGCTCTGCTCTTGGGCCGTCAGCCAAGGCATTCTTCTCAAGGCAGTTTATCTCCCAGGCCAAGAAAATTGCCTGGCGGACAAACTCAGCAGGTTCCTCCAGCCGCACGAGTGGCGCCTGGATCCCTTGGTAGTTCAGAAACTTTTTCTGAAGTGGGGCCTCCCCGCGATGGATCTCTTTGCCAGTCCTCTCAACCGGCAACTTCCTCGCTTCTGCTCTCGGCAGCCGCATCCCCTTCGAGTAGCGGCGGATGCTTTTCTGCTCTCATGGTCGAAAAGCCTTCTGTATGCCTTTCCTCCCATACCGCTAGTCTCTCGAACTCTTTTCAAGGTTCTCCGAGACAAAGCTTCCATGATCCTGATAGCTCCTCGCTGGCCCAGACAGCCGTGGTTTCCACTCCTGCTGCAATTAGCGGTGGAGGATCCGTTCCCTCTGGGGTTTCAACCAGATCTCCTAACACAGGATCAGGGGTCCCTGCTACACCCCAACCTCAGATCTCTACATCTGATGGCCTGGCTGCTGAAAGGGTAGTCCTTGCTCCCCTTCTACTGCCGGCAGAGGTGGAAGAGGTCGTCCTAGCTTCCCGGCGACCTTCTACCCGCAAATGCTACGCCCTTAAATGGCGTCGCTTTTCCGCTTGGTGTGCCCAGCAGTCTCAGGATCCCTTCTCCTGCTCGGTGTCGGTGATCTTGCAGTACTTGCTCTACCTCTCTAATCTGGGACTTAAGTCCAACTCCGTCAAAGTTCACCTCAGTGCTCTTTCAGCACATCATGTGCCGGTGGACGGCAGACCTCTTTCCAGCGACCCTCTCGTAGCGAGGTTTCTCCGGGGTCTCCTTCTACTTAAACCACCTCTGCGCCCGCCAGCACCTGACTGGGATCTGAATGTGGTTTTACAGCGGATCACCTGTCCGGCTTTTGAACCTATGGCTACCTGTTCTCTCCGTTTTCTTTCTTGGAAAACCTTATTCTTGGTAGCCCTCACTTCCGCTAGACGCGTAAGTGAATTGCAGGCCCTCGTGTCTGATCCCCCTTACACTCGGTTCTACAAAAATAGGGTAGTCCTACGGACTCACCCAAAATTTCTTCCAAAGGTGGTCTCCCCTTTTCACATCAATCAGGAGGTGGTACTTCCGACCTTCTTTCCCAGGCCACACTCCAGCCGAGCTGAAATGGTCCTGCATACCCTGGACTGTAGAAGGGCGTTGAACTTCTACCTTGACCGTACGCGGGAGCACCGTAAAGCTGCTCAGCTTTTCGTGTCTTTTGACCCCAATAAATTGGGGCTCCCTGTCTCCAAGCGTACTCTGTCCATCTGGGTTGCTGACTGTATCGCTTGGGCTTATGGGGCAGCCGGACTCTCGCTAGATAGTCGGGTCACGGCTCATTGTGTTCGGGCGAAGGCTACATCAGTGGCTTACCTCCGCTCTGTTCCATTGGCAGACATCTGCCGGGCCGCTACTTGGTCTTCAAGCCAGACTTTTGCGGTCCACTACTGCCTCGAGAGGGAGTCCCGCAGGGACAGTGCTTTCGGACAGGCAGTCCTCCGAAATCTCTTCGAGGTTTGAGCAACTCCTACCCTCCATCCCGGATGGGGGCTACCGGTTGGTAATAATTCAGTGAAGATTCCTTCCTTCTGTGCTGCTGAGCTAGAGGGAGCTCATTTTTGTGCTTAGGGTCTCCGGTAGCCTTAAGCTTGGGAGTCCCATATGTGAGGACTGACTTCCTGCTTGGTCCTGGAGAAAGCGTCGTTACTCACCTGTAACAGGTGTTCTCCAGGAGCAGCAGGAATCAGTCCTCACAACCCTCCCTCCTCCCCTTGGAGTTGCAATTATCTGCTTTAGTTTTTTTTGCAAATTTTTATGCTGTCTTTTAGCTATGTCATCTGACTGGCTAAGATGGCACCCTTGGGCGGGAAGGGGACCGCGCATGCGCGCTGCAATTCCCAAAGGCTTTCTTTGAAAGCTGGGGAAAATTGCTCCGCGAGGGCTCCGTCGGCGCCGACGTCACCCATATGTGAGGACTGATTCCTGCTGCTCCTGGAGAACACCTGTTACAGGTGAGTAACTACGCTTTAATAACTTAATATTGCCCCTATATATATATATTAAGTTAAACACCCCAATTTTATCCATATAAAGGTTGAATATACCCATAAACTGTGTTTTGTGTTTGCCACCTTCTGGCAAATGTATAACTCATTTTGAATGTCAAGCTATTTGTTTTTGCCTTCCCCACCAAATAGGTACTCAAAGTGGTTTACAAAGAAGTTACGACAAATTGAAACATTATCATTTTTGGGACTCTATTCATATTTTAGAATTTGTCTCAGTGCTGCTGCTTTTGATCTTATTCATCGGTGAGATACAGTATGGGCCTTCTTGATATCACTGGTAGGCAAATCAGCTCTTCCTAAGTTCCCAGCAGACAGTTGGGATTAGAGATGAGCACAGTGATGTTCAGAGTATGTGCTGTTGGGAAGGGTTTATTGTAGGGGTCAGGACAATAGAAGCTCATTTAATGTGGGGGGCAAAAAAAGACAAAATAATCTGAGATTGCAGTTGTAGTGTACTTATTGTTTATTAGTCATTTGATATACTGCCCTTGAATCATCAAAGTGGTTTACAATAAAACATGTCCTCCCCTTATTGCAACCACTGGTCCTTGCTGGTCTCCATCTGAATAGTCTCCCTTCCCTGCAATCTGTCCAAAATTCAGCTGCATAGCTAATCTTTTGCCAGTGTCGCTATGCTCTTGTAACCCTTCTTCTCAAGTCACTTCATTGGCTCCCTATCCATTTCTGCATTTCTACACACCTATAAGTGCCATTCCTTATCGTCCCTCCAGTCCATTCTCGCATCTCAGGGTAGTGCACCTCTCCCAGCAGCTTGGAAACTGAGCATGTCACAACTTCGATGACATCAGGATACTTAGGCAGCTGGCACCACCCTCAGCCCCCAGTAAGTTCAGTCTCCAAGCAGCTGGAGCAGGTGATTCCTGAGTCAAGATTCACTGAAGGGACAACTAGGAAGATTTTTCCTTTAATTTTTCCTTAATTAATTTTTCTTTATTTCTTCTTTAATTTTTTCTTTGGGCATTGGCCCTGTGGTGGTTAAGCCTCCTCCCTGCTTCTGGGAGTATCGCACATGGTGAGCTGATTGAGATAACACAAAAAAAACCCAAACCCCGACGGACGTTGCTCAGAGGGCCGAGGGAGCTGCTGGACAGTGAGCATTGAGACAATCACTGCTCCCGCATCCCTATTGCGGGTGAGGAGCGGTGTTACTGGAGGGGGAATGGCAGGTGCCAGGAAAGACAAGTGCAGGCAAGTCTACACTCCCCACCTTGGTGCCGAAGCCGCTCATCGGCTGAGCACAAACAGTAGCAGCGGTCTTAACAGCGCAGGACACTAACGGCAGCGGGATCCAGAAGAAAGTGTGAGTACTGCTGGGGGGGGGGGGGGCCCACTGGAGATGTACGCGAGTTGGATCACAGCGCCAGCAAGCCGCGTGGCAGCAGGCCGTGCAAGGCAGAGTCTGTTAGAAGCGCCATTTTGTTTGAGTGGGAAAGGATCGTAGTGGCATTTTTTCTTTTGGTTCCTGCAGTTTACCTTTAGTTTCTGTTCCCGGGCTTGCCTTTAGTGCAAGAACAAGAAAAGGAATTTGCTGGGTAGTGAGTGCCACCAAACCCAAAAAAAGTAGAAAGGAGTACAGCTTCAGCAAGAGCTATATTAGGGGGAGGCATTACCGTCGAGATTCTGGGGAGCCATACGTACTAGGCCACAGTGTGGGGCATGTAGAGCACATCGGAGCACACTCTCTGCAGAGGTTGCACGGAAGAGACACGCACAGCCGAGCAGACCATGCTGGAGGATGGATGCCGGTGCTCCCGAGGCACCTGGATCCCAGATTCCGGGTCCCTCGCCACAGATTGAGGGGGGCTCGGTTTGTCTCCGCCATTGCTTCAACATTGTCAGCATGACTCGGACTCTTCCGGCCCTTCTTCACAGGTGCAGAGAGAGGGGGTCCTGGGGGATTTCTCCCCCAAGTTTGTGTTGTTGCTTCATAAGGCGTTCTGTCTCCAAGCAACAGGCCGAGGGCAAGGGGCGTAATGCCAAGAAGAGGAGGATTCCGGAGGACACACAGTGTGCTGAGCCGGACCCAATACAGCCCCGTGCCAAGAGACACCTTGAGGGTGAGGCAGCAGATGAGGCTGGGTCTGTTTTCCTCGGAGGGAGAGCTGGAGCCCGGTTTGGAGCCGGAGGAACTTGAAGAGGGAGAGGTCCCGTATTGTTAGGGTCTTCCGGAAGGAGGAGCTGGCAGTACTCATTGCTGAGTCACTGAAAACGCTTAACATGCCCCCGCGTGGGCAGTTGAGGAAGAAACCCTGGAGGATCTGATTCTGCAAGCCCTGCCTAGGCCTCAGAGTGTGTTCCCTCTACATAGAGTCATTAAGCAGATGATCCTGGAGGAATGGGAGTTCCCGGAGGTCGGGCTCAGAGGGTATTGCATCATGTCCCGGCTGTATTCCTTAACATAGGGGGAGAAAGACATGTTTTGTTCCACAAGGGTCAGTGCAGCGTTATCAGCTGTAATGAAGAAGACTACGATTCCGGTCGAGGGAAGTGCGGCGCTTAAGGATGTCCAGGATAGGATGCTAGATACCCTGCTGAAGCAGGCTTTTGATGTATGTGCGCTGTCGCTACAAGCCTCGGCTTGCGGGGCGTTGGTGGTGCGCTCGTGCTTGCGTTGGGCGTAAGGCTTCCCTGAGTCGGCTGAGGAGCCCCAGGGTCAGGGGGCCGCAGCGAGACTAGAGTCGGGGGTGGCCTACCTGGCTGACGCCTTCTATGACCTGGTAAGGGCCCTTTAGAATAGTATGGACTCGATGGTGGCGGCTCGCCGTTACCTCTGACTCCGCAATTGGTTGGCAAATATTTCCTTGAAGGCCCAGTTGACTAAGCTGCCTTTCAAGGGGAAGCAGTTGTTCGGGGAGGAGCTGGAAAAGTTGGTAAAGGACTTGGGGGAGTCCAAAGATGGTCGCCTTCCCGAAGATAAGCCGAAGCAGGGTCTGGCTTCGGCTGCAAGCCAGGGTCAGGCCTGTGAGTTTAGGCATTTTTGGACGGTGAGTTTCTCTCCTTTCCAGAGAAGAAGGTTTGCTGCCAGGGCACCACCATTTTGGGGGTTTCGGGGGACAGGCAGAGGTTATTATGGGGCTTCTGCCTCCACCTCGGCCCAGAAGAAACAGCAATGAAGCGAGGGGGGCCCAGGCAGGGGTGCAGCCTATGGGAGGTCGGTTGCAGGACTTCTGTCCTGCCTGGGTCCGGGTTACGTCAGACCAGTGGATTCTACAGTTGGTCCAGGAGGGCTATGCACTGGAGTTCGCCAGACCGCTAGCGCTAGACTTGTTCGCTCCCCTTGCAAAGCGCAGGGAATGTGTCAGACGCTAGAGTGCCTTCTACGCTTAAGGGCGGTGGTACCCGTTCCTGCAGATCAGTGCAGAACAGGTTGATACTCCCTATTTATTTCATAGTCCCAAAGGACGACGGGGCTTTTCGGCCTATCCTCGACCTCAAGCAGGTAAACCAGTGTCTCCAGGGTCCGCGTTTTCATATGGAAACTCTCCTTTCGGTGATGATGGCCATTCTAGAGGGGGCGTTCTTGACTTCTCTAGATCTCACGGAAGCTTACCTGCATGCTCCCATACATCCAGACCATCACCAGTTTCTTTGCTTTGCAGTGCCCATGGGACATTTTCATTTTCAGTTTCAGGCATTGCCGTTCGTTCTCGCGATGGCCTCCTGGACTTTCACCAAGTCGTGGTGGCAGTGGCCTTGCATTGCGAGGGCATACTAGTGTATCCATACTTGGACGATTGGCTCATTCGAGCAAAATCCGAGGAGGAAAGTGCTCAGTCAATGGGCCGTGTTGTCCACTTCTTGCACGAGCTAGGCTGGATCATCAATGTCGACAAGAGTCACTTGACCCCCTCACAGGACCTCGAGTGCCTCGGGGCTCGTTTCGACACCTACGGAAGTCGGATGCTTCAACCTCAAAGGATGTGCTTGCTGGTTCGGCAGTTTCTACACATGGCAGAGCATAAGAACATAAGATATGCCATACTGGGTCAGACCAAGGTCCATCAAGCCCAGTATCCTGTTTCCAACAGTGGCCAATCTAGGTCATACGTACCTAGCAGTTCCCCCAAAAGACACAGGTTCCGCAATGCTTGTACTGGGTCAAGCATTGATATCCTGGGTCCCTTCTTAATAATGGTTTATGGACCTTTCCTCCAGAAACTTGTCTAAACCTTTTTTAAACCCAGCTACACTAACAGCCTTTACTACATCCTCCGGTAACAAATTCCAGAGTTTGATTACACGTTGAGTGAAGAAATATTTTCTTTTATTAGTCTTAAATAGTTTACCCTGTAGCTTCATTGTATGTCCCCTAGTCTTTCTATATTCTGATAACGTAAACAATCGATCTACGTTTACCCGTTCCACTCCGTTCATTCATTTATAGACTTCTATCATATCTCCCCTCAGCCGTCTCTTTTCCAGGTTAAAGAGCCCTAACCTTTTTTAGCCTTTCCTCATAGGAGTATCCTTCCATCCCCTTTACCATTTTGGTGGCTCTTCTCTGACCCCTTTCTAATAACGCTATATCCTTTTTAAGATACGGCGACCAGAATTGCACACAATATTCAAGGTGCGGTCTCACCATGGAACGATATAGAGGCATTATAATATCTTTTGTTTTATTTTCCATTCCTTTCCTTATGATACCTAGCATTCTATTTGCTCTCTTGGCTGCCGCTGCACACTGGGCCGAGGGTTTTAACATGCTATCCATAACGATGCCTAAATCTTTTTCCTGGGTGGTGGTTCCTAATGTGGAACCTTGCATCGTGTAACCATAGTTTGGGTTGTTCTTCCCTAGGTGCATAACTTTGCACTTGTCCACATTAAATTTCATCTGCCATTTTGATGCCCAGTCTTCCAATTTATCAAGATCCTCTTGCAATTTTCCACAATCCTCTTGGGTTTTAACAACTTTAAATAGTTTTGTGTCATCTGCAAATTTGATAACCTCACTCGTTATTCCACTTTCCAGGTCATTTATGAATATGTCAAAAAGCAGCGGACCCAGCACAGATCCCTGGGGTACACCACTATTCACTTTTCTCCATTGGGAAAATTGGCCATTTAGCCCAATCCTCTGCTTTCTATCTTTTAACCAGTTCTTGATCCACAGTAGTACACTGCCTCCTATCCCATGACTTAGTTTTGCCAAAAGTCTCTGATGAGGGACCTTGTCAAAGGCTTTCTGAAAGTCCAGATACACTATATCAACCGACTCACCTTTGTCCACCTGTTTATTCACACTTTCAAAAAAACATAATAGATTAGTAAGACAAGATCTTCCTTGTCTAAAACCATGTTGGCTGTCTCCCATTAGGCCATGACTATCTACATGCTGAGTAATTTTATTCTTTATGATGGTTTCTACCATTTTTCCCGGTACTGACGTGAGGCTCACCGGTCTGTCGTTTCCCGAATCACCCCTGGAACCCTTTTTAAAAATTGGCGTTACATTGGCGATCTTCCAATCTTCAGGTATTACAGATGATTTTAATGAAAATTCACAGATTACTAATAGCAGGTCTGCAATCTCATATTTCAGTTCTTTCAACACCCTTGGATGTATACCATCCGGCCCAGGTGATTTACTACTCTTCAGTTTATCTAATAGTTGTAATACATCTTCCCGATGTATCGATATTTCCTTCAATTCTTCCGCACCTTTAAATACCACCTTAGTCATGGGTAACATCCCTACATCTTCCTCAGTAAAGACCGAAGCAAAGAATTCATTCAGTCTCTCCGCTATTGCCTTGTCGCCTCTTAGTGCCCCTTTAAATCCTCTATCATCTAATAAACCAACTGACTCTCTCGCAGTTTTTTTTGCTACGAATGTACTTGATAAAATCTTTCTTTCGCGTTTTTGCTTCCGCAGCAAGCTTCTTCTCAAATTCTCCCTTTGCCTGCTTTATCAATGCCTTGCATTTGACTTGCTAGTGCTTGTGCTGTTTCCAGGTTTCGTCGTTTGGCTCTTTTTTCCATTTCCTGAAAGATGCTTTTTTGGCAACAACAGCCTCTCTGACCTCCCCTTTATACCATGCTGGCAGTTTTTTGGACTTCCTTCCACTTTTCTTAAAGCGTGGAATACAGCTGGTCTGGGCTTCCAAGATAGTATTTTTCAACAACACCCAAGCTTGATGTAAGTCTTTAACCTTTGCAACTGCTCCTTTTAGTCTTTTCTTAACTATTTTCCTCATTTTATCATAGTCTCCCTTTCGAAAGTTAAAAGGTAGTACTGTGGATTTCCTTACTATCCCTCCTCCACTAATTAAATCAAAGGTGATCATGCTATGATCACTATTGCCAAGTGGCCCCAACACCCTTATCTCTTGCACTAGATCTGGCGTTCCACTAAGGACTAGGTCTAATATGGCTCTCCCTCTGGTCGGTTCATGAACCAGTTGCTCCAAGAAGCAGTCATTTATGTCATCTAGGAACTTTATCTCCCTAGCATGTCCTGCCATGACACTGACCCAGTCAATACCGGGGTAATTGAAATCACCCATTATTATTACTGCGCTATAACTTTTGTTAGCTTCCTTGATTTCTTTGAGCATTTCATCATCCATTTGGTCATTCTGGCCAGGCGGTCGATAGTACACCCCCACTGCCTTCGCCTTCCCCTTTTTACATAGAATTTCAGTCCATAGAGATTCTACAGCAAATTTTGTTTCCTGCAAAACTTTAATCCTTTCTGGCTCAATACCCTCACAGGACATCGAGTGCCTCGGTGCTCGTTTCGACACCTGCGGAAGTCGGATGCTTCTACCTCAAAGGATGTGCTTGCTGGTTCGGCAGTTTCTACACATGGCAGAGCCATCTGCATGGCATTATCTTCAAGCTTGGGGACCATGGCAGCAACGATCAATCTGGTCCCATGGGTGCGCGCCCACATGAGACCATTGCAGAGAGCCCTGCTGCGCCATTGGTCACATCAGCTGCATCCCCTGATGCGCAAGTTGGCCTGTCCGCGGGAGGTCGGCTGGCCATCAGGTGGTGGCTGAGCAAGGAGAACCTGACGGTTGGAGTTCTGTTGGAGTCACCGTGCTGGCTTCCCCTGACGATGGATGCCAATCTTACAGGATGGGGAGCCCACTGCGAGGGGCACGTTGTACAGGGGTGATAGACCGTTGAGGAGCGGTCTTGGTCCATCAATCAGCTGAAGATGCAAGCCATTCGCTTCACCCTACGGGAGTTTCACCCAATGGTACGCACCACGGTAGCGTATATCAATTAGTAAGGGGGTATGGGCAGTGCCAGGCTGGAGAGCGAGGCGGAGATGATGATGGTTTGGGAAGAGGCCCACCTGCAAGCGATTTCAGCAGCACACGTGGCCGGCATAGAGAACGTCACGGCTGACTACCTCAGTCGGGTGTGCTTTGATCCAGGGGAATGGCAACTGAACCAGGCGGTCTTTGAGAAGATCGTTTACAGGTTGGGGTAGCCAGTCATGGATCTGATGGCAACATTTGTGTTAGTCAAAGCCAGTTGTTTCTAGAGTCAACGAAGGGAGAGGATTTCCAAAGACCTAGACGCACTGGTTCAGCGCTGGCCCAGACAGGGACTTCTCTACATCTTTCCTCCATGGGTGCTCATAGTTCACGTTGTTCGAGTGGAGGCACACCGATGGCTGGTCGTTCTGATTGCCCCGGATTGGCCACGGCGGCCAAGGTATGCCGACCTGGTTGGTCTGAGAGCAGCCAAGCCATGGAGACTTCCCAGCAGGCCAGACATGTTGATACAGGGTCCAGTACGAATGCCTCAGATGGATCGGTTCTCGCTTACGGCATGACTCTTGAGAGGGCCAGGTTAAAGAAGCGGGGTTATTGCACTCGGGTGATTTCCATGCTTTTTAGAGCCTGGAAGAGGTCCACCTCCTTGCCATACATTAGAGTGTGGAGAATTTTTGAGGGCTGGTGTGCTCAGAACGGTTGCAGGCTGCTGCCGGTGTCTGTTCTGGAAATGTTGGAGTTCTTGTAGGCGGGTCTTGATAAATGTTTGGCCTGTGGCTCACTAAGGGTGCAAGTGGCTGCTTTGACGTGTTATCGTGATAGAATCCAGGGGGTCTCCTTGGGAACACATCCGGATGTCTTTTGTTTCCTGAGTGCCGTTAGGCAGCTCTGTCCGCCAAGGAGAGCATTGGTACCGGCTTGGGACCTCAACCTAGTGCTTTCGGCACTGTCAAAGCGCTCTTCGAGCAGTTAGCATCATGTACCCTGAAGGATTTAACATTGAAGACTGTGTTTTTAGTAGCGATCTGTTCGGCCAGGAGAATCTCTGAGCTTCAGGCGTTGTCATGTAGAGAACCTTTTCTCTCTTTTTCCAGGGAGAAGGTGGTTCTGCGAACGGTACCCTCTTTCTTGCCGAAGATAGTATCACCGTTTCATCTGAATCAGCCGGTTGCTCTTCTGGTGTTGTCTGGACTGGTGGAGGAATTACGGGATTCGTAGCTGCGCCTCCTCAGCATCAGACGGACTTTGAGAAGGTATCTGAAGAGAACGGCTTCATTTCGAAAATCGGATTGGTTATTCATCCTGTTCGGTGGTCCACGCAAGGGGGAGGCTGCAGCGAAGTCCTCCATCTCGAGATGGATTGAAGAAGCAATTGCATCGGCATATCTGTTGCAGGGAAAAGGGGGTCCTGCAGGGTCTGCAGGCTCACTCCACCAGGGCGCAGGCTGCCTCCTTGGCGGAGTGGAGTTTGGTTTCGCCAGGGGACATTTGTCGTGCGGCCACCTGGTCGTCTTTACATACATTTGTAAAACATTACCAGTTGGATGTGCAGGTAAGGGGGGAATGTGATGTTCGGTTTAGCGGTTATCCAGGCCAGGCTCTCAGGTCCCTCCCGTGATTAGGTGGTGTTTCTCTTACATCCCTGAGGTGCGGGACTGGACTGGAGGGACGATAAGGAAGGTGAAATTAGGCCTGCTAATTGGCTTTCCTTCAGGACCTCCAGTCCAGTCCTGGGACCCTCCCTTCTGTAGTTCTGCGTGCGACACTGGGCCTGAAGAATTTCAGCTTAAGTGAATAGGCCAGGGGCAGGCAAAGCTGTACCGTATTATTGCGGAAGACGGCACACAGCTTCCTGGGTTTGTTTTTCCTGGGTAGGATGCCTTTCTCAACCTCTCGGGGGGGGGGGGGGGGGGATCTTGGTGTATTGTCATGTAGGCTCTCTTTGGTGCAAGGCAACCATGCTGCAGGGGGTGGGGGGGCCAGGGAGGAGGCTGCTTGGGGGAGGAGAGGTCTTCCCATGGGGGATTCCTTATAGTTTGTTAGGATTGTTTTTGAATATTGACTTCTTATTTGTTGCTCCTGTGAGTCTGCTTTGTCAATAGGTTACTGGGGGCTGGGGGTGGTGCCAGCTGCTTAAGTATCCTGATGTCATTGAAGTTGTGACATGCTCAGTCTCCAAGCTGCTGGAAAAGGTGTACTACCCTGAGGTGTGGGACTGGACTGGAGTTCAAGGAAAGCCAATTAGCAGGTAAGGTCTAATTTCACCTTCATTCTGCTGTTCTCACTACCTTTCCTCTCTTTCTCTCTCCCTACACTATTCCTCGGGAGCTCTGCTCTTCTTGCAGATCCCTTTATTTGTGCCTTCTCTACCATTGCCAACTCCATACATCATTCATTCCACCTTGCTGTTCTCATATGGCTGGAACAAACTACAGAAGTCAGTACGTCAGGTTCCATCTCTGGCCCTATTCAAATCCAGGCTAAAAAAACTCACCTCTTTGAGGCTTCTGTTCACCTCCTAAGTATATCATTCTTTTCTATTCACTTAGATATGCCCTTGTCCCCAGTTGTTGTGTTGTCTGTTTTGATTAGACTAAGTTCTGATAAGCAGGGACGGACCTCTTACAGGTCTTTGTACAGTGCTGCTTATGCCTTGTAGTGCTATACAAATGATAATTAGTAGTAGTAACCTGTGCTTTGAGCCACATTGAGAGAAGGAATTTTCAGATAAGTGATTCACTTGGATAAAACACTCAAAATTGTCTTCCAAAATTTTTGTGCAGCAAAAATCTGAAAGTGAGTTTTTGTTTTTTTAATCTTGATTGTAGTTATGTTACTTTTGCTTCTAAAGTACACATGGCTACAGTTCCCCTTAAAATGCATCCGTGCACAAGATCAGACCAAAAAAGACCGGTCTCAGAATCCTATTAGAGAAGTAGGATTTCAAGAGGTGCCATTATGCAGACCAGACATAGGAAGCAAGCCTCTGAGTCCCTAGTTTAGTCCAGCAACTCAGAAGGTGGGAGGGAAGAGAGAGAGATCATCCAGCCTCATCCTCCCATATTCAGCTGCTCCAGAAAATTTCTGAGTAAAGAGCTTTAAAGCATTGCTTTTTAAGGATTTAGGTGCCTAACTTTGGGAATTAAGAACTTTCATTAGCTGTTTTGAAAATTGACTAAATTTGAGCACTTAATTTAGGAGACTAGTTACACGGGGGGGGGGGGGGGTGGATTACTGGGGTGTAATTAGCGTGGGGGAAAATATTAGACATCTACCTCTGATTTTTAGCAGTAGACACTTAATTTAGAATCCTAAATCTTGGCAAATTAATAATAATTCTAAATTCAAATGAATCTTCCAGATCAGTGGTTCTCAGCCCAGTCCTCGGGGACCTCCAGGTCAGTCAGGTTTGCAGGATATCCACAGTGAATATGCATGAGAGAGATCTGCATGCAATGGAAGCAGTGTATGCAGCTCTTTATCATGCAAATTCATTGTGGATATACTGAAAACCTGACTGGTCTAGGGGTCCCAGAGGACTGGGTTGAGAACCACTATTCCAGATCATCTTACTAGACCAGTTCAGACAAGTGGGTAGTGTCTCCCTGCCAGCAGATGATGGACACAGAGAAAGCAAAACTGCCAGTGACATCACCACTGGTATTAAGACTGGAGCAGCTAGAGGCACTCTCCATTATGTATTTCTGTCTCCAGCAGATGATGGTTACTGGGCTCGTGCAGCTCAGGTTCGGTTAAGTGCTTGTCTTCTCGTTCACACCTTAAAGGATTTGTGTTGCTAACATCTAAGTAAGCAAGTGGCTCTATTTGGTAAACCTTGAAGAAGGCTCAGCCCTTTTGGGGAGCTTGCTGAATCGAGCACTCCCCCTTCTCTGGAGGCAGTGCCTCCCACCTTTCCCAGTGAAAGGCATGGAACCCATTCTATGGTGCTACCACCTCCACATCTTTTACCAGGAGTTGGCCCAGGTCACCATGGATCAGTGGATTTTCAACATCATTCGTCACTGTTACATCCTGGTCTCACTTACATGGTCTCTCCATGAGGTCCTCTCAAGAAGTCCACCATCAAGAACACCTTAGAATGACTTCTCCCACTATTGGCCATTGTGCCCGTAACAGCTTCCCAGCGAAGGGGGTGGGGTGGGGTGGAGGAATGTACACCATTTAGTTTGTGATGCCAAAGAAAGAGGGTCATTCAGACCAATTTTAGACCCCAAGGTAGTCAATTCCTGCCTGTGGGCATTTCTGTTTTGTACGAAGATGCTCAGGGCTGCCATTTAAGAGATCAGGAGAAGGAGATATTTTGTCTTCCCTGGACCTAAGCAAGGTGTATTTCTGTATTGCTATTCAAGTGGATCAGCAGATGTTTCTGCACTTCACCATCCTTGGGAAGCATTTTATTTGTGTACCGTACCCTTTGGCTTAGTGACAGTTTCTGGAACCTTCTCCAAGGTTGTGTTGGCGGCGGCTGTGGAGGCTGTTCTTTGTCGCAAGGGAATCTGGGTACACCTGTACCTGGATGACTAGTTTATTAGAGCAGAATCCCATGACTATTGTTGCTTTGCGATAGCCCTAGTGATTCAGTTTTTAGAGAGTTTGGACTGGGTCATGAATTGTGCTGAGAGTTATCTGGTGCCCTCGCAGTCCCTAGAGTACCTCGGGGTGCACTTCGATACCCGCTTAGGGTAAGGTATTTCTGACCAACGAGAGACAGTAAACGTTTGGCCCAGATGACAGCTTTCTGTGATCAGCTGACTTCCAGAGCCTGGGTTTATCTCCAGCTGCTGGGCACAATAGTGGCCACAATAGAATGTCTCCCATGGGTACGGGCCCACTCCTGAGAACATTCCTGATGCACTGGTCCTCTCTGTCTGTAAGTTACAGGATCCAGCTACCCTTGCCTCTTGACAGTGGCAAGCAGTCTGCTGTGGTGATCCCACCCTCAAACTTGTTGAAGAGCATGTCCCTAGAGAGTCTGCATTGGGTGGTAGTAACAGTCGATGCCAACTTCTCTGACTGAGGGGCTCACTGTTTCTTTAGAACGGGCGACTCAGGGTCATGAATCTACCCTTGAAGCGGCCTGGCCAATCAGGTGGCTGGAGTCTTGGGCCATTTAGCTAGCCTTAATGCAGTTTCGTTGCTTAGTTCAGGGACAGGCAGTCCATGTATTCTCAGACAACGTGACAGTAAGTAGCATATATCAACTGGAAGATGCAACTGTTGCTCCCCTACGCAGAATGTCACCTCTTGGTTCTCTCAGCACACCAAATCACCAGGGTTGAAAAATTCAAGGAGGACTTCCTTAGTCAGCACACCAAATCACCAGGGTTGAAAAATTCAAGGAGGACTTCCTTAGTCAGCACACCCTTGATCCTGGGGAATGGGAGCTCCCCATTCAGGCCTTCCAGATGATAGTGGCCTGCTGGTGTCGTCTGTTCCTGGACCTGATGGTGATGCAGGCCGATTGCTTCTACAATCAATAAAGAGAGGTTTGCTGCAAGGGTGAAGACGCTCTTGTGCAATCATAGCCGTGAGGTTCCCTCCTGTACATTTTACTAATGTGGCCTCTGATCGGACGCGTGCTTCAGGGGACAGAGGATATCTGGGATTGGTGATCCTAGTGGCTCTGGACTAGCCCCAAAAGCCTTGGTATGTGGATTTGTTGAGGCTGCTGGTGGAGCAGCCTCTGTGCTTGCTTCTGTGTCAGGGCCTTGCAAGTCTTCTGTGTCAGGGCCTTGCTTTTCTGGACAATCCAGGCCAGTTCTCACTTATGGCCTTTGAAAAGCACCATCTGAAGCGAAAAGGATATTCTTTAGCAGTAATTTCCACTTTCTTAAACACAACACTTAAATCCACCTGCCTGTTGTATCTCTAGATTTGGAGCCTCTTTGAGGCATGGTGCAGGGGAGTTCAAGCTCGCTTCTTGGAGGGCAGATTTGCCATCACTCTTATCTTTCCTTCAGAACATCTTCAATAAAGGATCTTGTTGAACTTTCTAAGGGTTCAAGTTGTGGCACTGGCATGCTTTGGGGGGCCTGTAGCGTCTCACCCTGATGTGTTGCGCTTTCTCAAGGGACTAAGACATTTGCATTTCCCTCCTCTCACACACACACACACAGTTTGCCATGTGATCTCGCACTGGGACTTGGGCCTGATTCTTCAGTCTTTGTGGGGTTCGCCTTTTGAGGTATTGAAAAGGCCTATGTTGAAGGATTTGTCCTTCAAAGTAGTCTTTTTAGTGGCTGTTTGCATGGTCTGGCACATCTGAAAGCTGCAGGCTCTGTCCTTTAGAGACCCCTATTTTACCTTCTCTGTGGAAACCGTAACTGTCCACCCTGTTCTGTCTGTCTTGCCCATGGTTGCCTCAACCTTTCTTGTCAACCAGATGGTGCCTTTCCTAGCTTTTTCCTCAGATCAATGTTGGGGCAAGAATAAGGAACTCCACCTAGTGGATGTTTACAGGATATTGCTCAGTTACTTGAAAGTCAGTAACCCCTTCCGTAAATTGGACAGGCTATTGGTGGTGGTCACTGGCTCACATAAGGAAGAGGTGGGCTCCAAGGCCACCCTAGGGCACACTAAATTAAGGAGGCAGTGGTCTCATACTACCTTCTCAGGGGTAAGCCTATGCCAAAGGGCTTGTGTGTGCTCATTCCACTCGAGCCCAAGTGTTGTCCTGGACAGAAGCAAACACAGAGTTCCTGGTAGATATCTGATCTCCAGGAACAAGCAGGAATGAGTCTTCATATATGGGTATGTCGGTACCGACGGAGTCTGCGCGGGAACGCTCCCCAGCGTCCAATTAGAACGCTTTTGGGAGCATCCCACCACGCCTGCGTGCTGCCTTCCCGCCTTTCCCAACTGCCTCTCCTCAGTTTTCGTTTTTCCGCGGAGCCGGCAGGACGTACTCCTGTCACCGCAGAAAATTCTTCCTTTATTTTTGTTTTTTCTTGTGGTCGCGTCTGCCTTCCCTCAACGCACCGGTACCGCCAGTGTTTTTTTCTTTTTCTCCTACAAATTTTTTCCTTTGTAGGGAACTTTTTCCCTGTTTAGTGCCTGACGGTTTTTTCGGCCTGCTAGGCCTCTCCACTTTCCTTCATGGAAACGCCAGCCACTATCCCTAAAACATGTTTCAACTGTGGTGGTACCAAATTAGTTTGACACCCATAACTGGTGCCTACCATGTTTGGGTCCTAACCACTAAACGCTGGAGTGTCCCTCCTGCAGTAGTATTGCCAGTAGAAGTCTTCAGCATCGAGCTCAACTCGATATGCGGTTCCCATCAGTTCTGAGGGTACCAGCTACAACTTCTTTTTCACAGGATCAGGTAACCAAACAAAAGTCTGTAAAGACTAGCCAGTCCTCGGGTGGTAGATCTCATGTTCAGCATCGAGATGCCTCTGGCCTTGCCCCCGAGGACAAATTGGCTTTAAAACCCCGGCGGGAGTCTTCGGCCTCCAAAGCATTAATGGGGTTTCAGGTTGTTCCTGGGGTTTTGATTGTAATTACTAAAACTTCCCACTTCATTTAGTAATCGTCTATTTTCATTTAATTTGACTAAAATCAATGTGGTGTACATACTGTATTTTGACGTGTTGTCAAATTTTAAAGTATATAACTCCGAGTGTCGTTATGTGGCGCACAAAAATTTAACCTTCCTTCAAAAGCTGCACACAACTGATATTTTATGCACACACAGCCTACAGAAAATTAGAGGGAACATTGTTAGGAGTGAATGGGAAAGCAATGCTGAGCAAAGGAACAGTCACTTTGGGAAGCAGAGCAGTGCTGAAGGAAGAAGCCAGAAGTTAGGCTTGGAAAGAGGCCTGCGCTTACCGGAGGAACCAGTGACCAGACTGAAAGGTAACAAGAGCTTTCAGGGAAAAGACTGGCACGAGGATTGTATCCCAGGAGAACTACTGGAAGGAGAAAGTTCTTCTACATGCTGTTGGAAGCCAAGGTATGCTAACTCTGTTTTTAAGAGAAAAAGCTCATCTCATAAGTGCCCTTTTAAAAGCAATGCTCATGTTACAAGAAAGGAAAGTAAACCTTCCTTGTATAACCCAGATGTTAAAAGCACAAAGGTAGGCCACGCTCACTGGCGAACCTTAGAAGAACTCTACAAACACCCAGAGAATAAGAATAGCGACTGGCCAGTTCCAATAGCCAGAGGAACCACAGATACAGAAAGGGATAACTGACTCAGAGCCGATGCAAGTGGAATTTGTGGAGCCTAGTCTTTTGTCTCAAGAGGAGATGGACTGTTCTCTATGCGTTACAAGCAGTATAGAATCACTGCTAGACTTGTAAATAATATATGCTGTCTCTAGAGTGTTACTTGTATGCTAAAAGGAAGAAGTGTTGAAGCGGTTGAGTTACTCTAGGAAGCCTTAATTAATCCTTGTTACAACTGTGAAGCATAACAGTTTTTCTTTACCATGAGTTTGTTTCATTCCTGAAGTAAAGGACATTTTCCTCTATGTTGTGACCCACCTGAACTGTTTGCGTAAAGGGAAATAAAAGCCTATGTTATCCGTCTACTCTGCATTCACAATTTACTTCTTAATAGGAGCTGAACTACTAAGACCAGGCTGCACCTTGCTCTTAAAGGAACCTCCTCTCATATAAAAATATCTTTGTGTCCAACCTATCCCTATGACCACTGGCCACCAGGGGCGGTACGGGACAATGTATATCTGTGCCCATATATATATATAGATAATCTGTATCTACCTATATATATATCGGAATATATAATAGTAGGTAGATATGTATCTATATACTTTTTCTATCTGCCTAGGTTCATATATACATATATTTCCTATAGGGCTCCGACAGATGGTCACTATCCCTATCAATGCTGCTCCAGCATGCTTAGGGTTCTACATAAACAACCACTATGTTACTTCTCTGTGGTAGTTAAAAGGTTTTTTCACCATAACCTTCAGGTTAGGTACATCTGAAGTCTTCCATGTACCATCTTTTTTCCTAAGTGACTTCAATTAGGAAGGACATTCCGAATCTTCAGAAAATAGGAAGCTACAATGCCTCATACTTCTGTCCTCCTTTGTCATCGGATATAGAGGTCTTCAATACCCCTCTTCTCCTATAAGAACTATGTCTCTTTAAGGTCAAAAGAGCTTCAGGCTTATCTAATAGGGACTTCCGCGTTTCCCGCAAAAGTCCTGCCTCATTGAACTACCCCAGTTTCCGCTGGGACTTTCTCGCCCTAAAGGTTCTGACCTCAACCTGTCTTTTGCACAGTTTATTTACCTCTGCTCTACATTGAGGTACTCCTTGAGGATATTCTGCTGGTTCATATTAGCAGATCCATATGAACCTCCATAAACCTTTTACAATACCATCAGGTGAGGTCCATATTGGTATATTGCAGTTCAATATTTACTACTAGATATCATCTGCACAGGGACTCCTATCTAGGCGTCCTGTTTGGTCCAGCTGTTCCACAGCACATCTTTTTTTTAGTTCAACTCCTGCCCTCCATCCCCAGAATGCCTGAGGTTCTGTCGAATAGCATGGCCTTCTCAGATTCGCAACATGCTGGGACTCCTCCAGGCATCTTAGCTTGGGAGTCCCCATATGTGAAGACTCATTCCTGCTTGTTCCTGGAGATAGCACAGTTACTTACCTGTAACAGGTGATCTCTGGGAACAGCAGGAATAAGTCTTCACAACCCACCCACCTCCCCTAGGAGTTGTATCTCTCTATCTCTATCTTTCCCCTCTCTCTCTCTCTTTGTCTCAGCTTTAAAACTTAACTGAGGAGAGGCAGTTGGGAAAGGCGAGAAGGCAGCACGCAGGTGTGGTGGGATGCTCCCAAAAGTGTTCTAATTGGACGCTGGGGAGCGTTCCCGCACAGACTCTGTCGGTACCGACGTACCCATATGTGAAGACTTATTCCTGCTGTTCCCAGAGATCACCTGTTACAGGTAAGTAACTGTGCTTTAGGCAGCAATGTCATCTTCCATTTTGACATTTGTCAAGCAGTATTGCTTGGATTTGCAGGCCAAAATGGATGCAACCTTTGGAGTGGAGGTGCTCAAGCCATCTCTTGTTTTTCCACCCAGTCAAGTTGTATCGTTGTACTCCTGCTTGTCTGAGGTGGTCTAGCAGAAAGATCTGGAAGATGAAATTTTTATTTTCCTGATGAGATCCTTTCCTGGAGTTCTGCTAAACAGCCCAGGACCCATCCTGGGAGGTTCATTGCTACCTCTGTGCTCAGAAATTAACTCCAATCTAATTTATATAATTAGTGCCTTTACCCTCCTGTTGGCGGTTGGATCTTAATTCTCTTAGGGCGGTCCTCCGTGGAGTTGTCTAGTTGTGAGTAAATGGTTTGTCTTTGGGGTTTGCTATTTTATATATGGAAAGTTCCCTTAGTTGCTCCAGTCCTAATACCAGTGGTGATGTTACTGGCAGTATTACTTGCTCTGTCTCCATCGTCTTTTGGCAGAGGGATAGTACCCACTTACATGGACTGGTCTAGCAGGACTCCAGAAAGCAAATTATCAGGTAAGTAAAATTTAACCTTCAGCTGAAAATTTTGTAAATTTACCACTGACCTTTTTTAAAAATGGACTCCTACTTCTCTAAGGGCCTTCTCACTAGGGAAGAAGGACTTATGTTCTTAGTACTGGGGTGGGAGTTGACAGCCTGCCATAGAGGGATATTTCCTGTTTGCCCATAGAAAGGATGTCCCACAGGGAGATGAATAGGTGAACAGGATCCCAGGTTTGGAAACTCTTTTTTTCTGAAGTTAAGTTCAGGGGAGTATCCAGTTGTGTAGAAAGTAAGAAATCTTGGAGTATTCCTAGACTTCCGGGTCCTGTATAATGAAGACTATTTTCTTTGAACTGAAAATAGTTTGTATGCTAGACTCTTTGAGGCATGTTTACTAAAGTCTGGCGTTTACCATGTGTTAATTGTGCTGTGCTGATAATGGAGGGGCAGCGAGGTAAAGGTTTTCCGCTAATTGCTTAGCATGGGATGGGGTGGTGACTTGGGTGGGTTAGGGACAGAGTGTGAACATTGATGGCACATTACGATTAGTGTGAGCGACACTGACGTGTGCTAACTGAAATTTTTTCTAATAATGTGGATGCACTTACCACTGCCTCAGTGGGTGGCGGTAAGTGTTGACAGTGTTGGTGTGCTTTCCAGTTAGTGTAATGGGATGCATCTCCCCACAGTAACTGCAGGGGAAAAAGCCAGGCACGCCCTTAACTGTTAGAGTGGGTGGTTGCATTCACCCACACTAACCTTTTGGATTTGTCATGTGCTAACATGGCACATTTTAGTAAAAATGCCTCTTAATTAACTGAAGCCTTTTTTTGGGATTTTTCATTCTATGTGTTGATACATCTTGACTACTGCAATGGATTTTTCGTGGTTTTGCATAAAACACTTTTAACCCACTTATAATCTGCTTTAAATTCTGCTGCCACATTGGTATTAGGGGTGCATAGATGGACTCCAGCCACCCTCTTGTTGAGGAAGCTGTATTGGCTCCCTGTGGCAAACCGAATTAATTTTAAGATCTTAACTGTAGTACACTGTATTATTTTTTGTAACTTGGGACTTTATTAAAGCATCAACATCCACAACATTCCAAAGAAATCAGTACCATAGGCCCATCTGGCCTGAATACATAAAAGAATACCCTACATCCCATGTTTAGCCCTATTTTTATAAACCTTTTCCAACATCAAAACTTCCCAAACAATCCCCAACAAATAGTCCAAGATACCAAAAAATTAACCTTCTCCCCAACAAGTAACCCACTACCCCCCAACAAAGGTCCCTTGCACTCCTCATTCATTCACCTTCAAGTCCACTTATTCAAGCCATACATGCGCACAAATGGTTCCTATGTTTGCTCAAATCGTAACCGACCTTTTGGTTGTGCACACATCACCTGTTCCATATTGTTGAGATCCCACATCCGGACAAGCCACTGGGACAGTGAGGGCACTCCCACCTGCCTCCATGCAGGTGGTTTTAAAAAGTGTGATTGTTTCAGTCAAATTATTCATGACTTGGTCCCAGATTATTTGTCATCTTTAGTGACCCTTTATGCTCATTTAGTGTTGCCATCTCCAACTGCTATCAAGTATGAGTCTACTAGGTGTTCGGCCTTTTCTGCTGTAGCTCCTTTGAAATGGAATAATCTCCCATCTGAGTTGCGTACTATACTAGATTTAAAGAATTTTCGATCGTGTTTGAAGACTTATCTTTTTAGGATTGCTTTTGGTGTTGATTGAAGGGCTCTGTTTATGACTAATTACAGTCATGTTTATATTTACCTCAGTATTGGTTTTGTTTTATGTTTGGTTTTATGATACTGTTCTTTTATTTTTCCTATTTTACTTTGAAGTTCCTTTCCTGTTATTTAAAAAAAATATATTTATTGTAAACTGTATAGCTAATTTGATATGCGGTATATCAAATTTAATAAACCATAAACCATGTCTGTCACAGACACCCATGATTGCTGCTTGTACTGCCTCGGCCCGGACCACCACAGTACAGGATGGCAGAGATACTCTAATCTCCAGGAACAAGCAGGAATAAGTCCTCACATATGGGTACGTCGGTACCGACGGAGCCTGTGCGGGAAAGCTCCCCAGCTTCTTAGAATAGAAGCTTTTGGGACCTCCCACTGCACATGCGCACTGCCCCCGCCTTCCTGAACAGCTCTCCTCAGTTCTCTTTTTCCGCGGAGCCAGCAGGTCGTGTTCCTGTCACCGCTGAAGAAATTGTTATTTTATTTGTTTCTTTAGACCGCGTACCTGCCTTCCCATACCGATACCGGTATCGCCGGTCTTTTCTTTCTTTCTTTAAAAATTATAATTCTTTTTTTCTTTTTGGTCACTTCCGAGAGTCCTCTCTGCCTACTCAATTTCTCCTCATGTAGAAGCCAGCCCCTGGATTTAAGAAGTGTACCAAATGTAATGCTGTTATTTCAGTCACAGACACCCATGACTGGTGTCTGAAATGATTGGGGCCTGACCATTCCATACCTGACTGCCCATCTTGCTCCCACCTGTCTAAACGTGGGCTGCAGAACCGGGCCAACAAATTCCATGTGCTGTTTGCTTCTGAGAATACAGCATCACAGTCATCCAGGTCTTCTTCTCCGGATGGATCTCAGGTAACCAAACCTTCTGTGGGCAAGTCCTCAAGAGCAAATCTCCTTCAAAGCATCGAGAGGCTCTTAGCTTAGACTTGAGGACCCTGCCCCAGCCAAACAACCCCGGCGGGAAGTCCAACTTCCAAAAACGCCAATTCAGGGGTCTCAGGTTGATATCGATGCTACGGCCTCGACAGATCACCTGTTAGCCTGCTCTGGGGTACCGGGTCACTCCGGTACCGACATCCAGGCAGCTATGGCGTCCATGGGCGATACTGTACAGTCCATGCAGCAAGCCGTCATGGCTTTCATTAAAGCTGCAACGCCATCGGTTCCGCTTTCAGCGGTTCCGGGCCCGATACCGGTATCGTCCGCCATGCCGGTATCGAGGCCGTCCACCTCTAAACGCAAGTCGGTACCGTATGGGCTTTCGCTCCATACCGGTTCCATACCCGATACGCCCGATATCGATACCGATCGGTACGCGTATCGTGCGTTAGAGGAAAGCACCGATTCCTCTGAGGATTTCACTCCTCTGATGATTCTGCTGAGTTTTCACTGAAGTTTCCTGTGGAGCCCTCGTCGCCTAAAAGGAGAAGGTCCCCTCCAGTGGATTTGTACTTCCAGGACTTTTTTTTAGATATGGCTACAGCCCTTTCTTTTACCACATCCTCTGTATAGGAACCCTGATCCAAATAACTGGATTTTTTGGGATACTCATAGGCCCCTAAGGAGGCAGTTACCCTGCCTATCCATGAAATCCTTCAAGAACAACTGATGGATTTCTGGGAAAATCCTTTGACTTTGTCTCCTTATTCCCGTAGGTTGGACACCATGTATAGGGTCCCTCCTTCTCATGGTTTCCAAAAGACTCAATTTCCACACCACTCTATTGTGGTGAAGTCTGCAATGAAGAGGATTAGGAGTACCAAAAGGCACTCTTCCACCCCTCCAGGACGGGAATGTAAGACTTTGGACTCTTTGGTAGGAAAATTTTCCAGGCTAGTATGCTTATAGCCAGGATTAAGTCCTACAGTCTCTATATGGGCATGTTCCTGGAGGAACTTGCCAAAAAGGGCGGCATTTGCCCCCTTTATCCCTGAGGATAAAAAGCAGGGATTCCTTTCCCTAGTGAAACAACTCTTAGAGGTTTCTAAGTTCTCTAATAGGGCAGCATATGATTCCTTTGAGGGAGCCAGTAGGGCTTCGGGCATTGCTATTGCAGCCCGACGTCTTGCTTGGCTCCAGGCCTCTGATCTGGAACCTTGGGTTCTAGATGGCTTACGGAATCTGCCCTGTACAGGTGAGAACTGAGTTGGGGAAGAGTGGCAAATCACCCAGATGGATGCTGAAATGCCACCTTGGAAAGACTTTCAAAGTCCACTTCAATTCCTCCTAAGAAAAAGTCTTTTAAAAGGCCTTACTATAAGAAGGCCAGAGTTGCTTCAAATACTGGCCAGCAGTCTTCTCAGCCTCGCTATACTGCTAAGCGTCAGCAATCCAAACAAGCACGAGCTAAGCCTGCAGCAGCTACTGTAGCTCAGCAGGCTCCAACCCCTCAGGGGTTTTGACTTGCTCCTAGAGAACTTGCCACTTCTGGTTCTAACACAACCAGAACCTCTCACCATACCCGGAAGGTTGGCTCACTTTGCTCCCAGATGGGAACAAATCACAACAGAACAATGGACCCTCTCTATCATCGAGAGAGTTACAAACTTCATTTCTCCAGCCTTCCTCCCCATCATATGGTGAGACCATTCAATTCTCCCCCATCTCTCCTAACCCTGTTGGGTCAAGAGGTTTCTTCTCTTCTTGCCCAAGGGGCCATAGAAGAGGTTCCTCTTCCTCAACAAGGGTCCGGTTTCTACTCCCCTATTTCTCATTCCAAAGAAGACAGGGGGATTCAGACCAATCCTAGATCTGAGAGAATGAACAAATTTCTCTTCAAGGAGAATTCAAAATGCTGTCTCTCGGCATTCTCCTTCCTTACCTTCAGGGTCAGGACTGGCTTTGTTCTCTAGACCTCCAGGATGCGTATACACAGATACTCATCCATCCATCCCACAGAAAGAATCTTCGCTTACTGGTTCACGGCAAACATTTCCAATACACAGTACTCCCCATCGGTCTAGCCTCTGCTCCAGAGTATTCACAAAATGCATGGCAGTCGTAGCCGCATTTCTAAGAGGCATGGGAATCTTTGTCTTCCCATATCTCGACGACTGGCTCATCCGAGCTCCAACTCAGTCACAGGCCCAGATTTCCCTGGACCACACAAGGAGTCTTTTGCAGTATCTGGGACTGGTAGTAAACCTTCCCAAGTCTCAACTCATCCCTACTCAATCTAATTCATAGGGGCCCAGTTGGACACCATCACTGCAAGGGCCTACCTTCCACAGGTTCGAGGCCAGCGCCTCCTGAGTTTGGCCTCCCAAGCTCAGTCCAGCACTCACTTGACAGCCAGGGAAATGCTACGCCTACTGGGTCATATGGCTCCACAGTGCACCTATGCTCGTCTTCATATGAGAGCAGCTCAATGGACCCTGGCCACTCAGTGGACTCAGGCGTCAGGAGCGCTCTCAGACCAAATACAAACCTCCGATCGTCTGTTTTGGTCCCTCCACTGGTGGACTTCCACCAAGAATCTGTTGTTGGGGGCTCCATTTCAACCATTGCTACCCCAAGCCCCTCCCAAACAGGGTGGGGAGCCCATCTGCAAACTCTCTCCACTCAGGGCACTTGGTCTCTACAGGAGACCACCCTTCATATCAATCTTCTGGAACTGCGAGCAATTTACCTTGCCCTCAAGGTCTTCCACTCCCTCCTAGCCAACCTGACTGTCCTAGTTCAGACGGACAATCAGGTGGCCATGTTTTACATAAACAAACAAGGAGGGACGGGCTCTCTGTCGCTTTGCAACGAAGCTCTAAGACTATGGGCCTTCGCCAGAGAGCATCAGATTCACCTGCTAGCAGTGTATCTCCCAGGAGTTCAAACTCTCGGGCAGACAGGCTCAGTCGAGTTCTGCTGCCACACGAATGGTCCCTACATTTGGACCAAATAAACCGAATCTTTCAGATGGGGACCCCGGACATAGACCTCTTTGCAAGTCCGTGGAATGCCAAACTTCCCCGGTTCTGTTCCAGAACTCCGTGTCAGGGAGCTCAGGCCACGGACGCCTTTCTCCTGAATTGGAATCAGGCATTCCTATATGCCTTTCCACCCATTCCTTTGATTCCCAAGACTCTGTTCAAACTCCAGAGGGATCATGGAACTATGATCCTCATAGCTCCACGCTGGCCACGCCAAGTGTGGTTCCCTCTACTTCTACAGCTCTCCCAGGGATCCTACTTGGATCTGGGAGCTGCGCCAGACCTCCTGTCTCAGGAGGAGGGGACTTTGTGGCACCCAAACCCCAAATCCCTTCACCTCAGTGCTTGGTTACTGAAGGCTTAAGCCTTCAAGACTTTCATCTTTCCCAACCAGTGAAAGATATCCTTCTGCCTCTAGGAACCCTCTACCAGGCGTTCCTATGCTTTCAAATGGAAACGTTTTTCCATTTGGTGTGCTCAGCAGGGTCTTGACCCTCTGGCACTTCCTTTGAATTCTCTTCTTGATTATCTCCTGCATCTATCCAATGCAGGCCTCAAGACGAATTCGGTAAGAGTCCATTTAAGTGCTATTGCAGCATCCTTGAAACATATAAAGGACAACCTATCTCCTCTCATCCTCTTGTGCAAGATTCATGAGAGGCCTGACTCTCACTAAACCTCCCATCAGACCACCCCCGGTCGCATGGGATTTGAATCTAGTGCTCGGTCAACTTATGAAGCCACCTTTTGAGCCAATGTTTTCCACCTCCTTGAAATTCTTTCCTGGAAGGTCATCTTCCTCATTGCAGTCACTTCGGCTCGCCGCATCAGTGAGCTGCAGGCTTTAGTGGCTAATCCACCTTACACAAGATTTCATCATGATAAGGTGGTCCTTAGGACGAATCCCACTTTATGCCTAAAGTGGTCTCGCCTTTTCATCTTAATCAAGAGGTATATCTACCTGTCTTTTTCCAGCTCCTCATGCATCCAATGCAGAGAGGAACCTTCATACTCTGGATTGTAAAAGAGCTCTCGCTTTTTAATAGGACTCAGCCACATCGAAAGTCTTCTCAACTTTTTGTGGCCTTTGATCCTTCCCATTTGGGACTTCCAGTCTCCAAGCGTACACTTTCCAATTGGATTGCTCAGTGTATTTCTTTGCTTACCAGAGCAAAAACATTCTCTGGAAGGCCATGTCACTGCTCACAATGTGAGGGCCATGGCAACTTCTATTCATCTGCACTCTGTTTCCATAGATCAGATCTGTCGAGCCGCTACCTGGGCCTCGGTTCATACCTTCACAGCCCATTACTGCTTGGACAAGGACTCCCGGGATGCCTTGTTTGGCCAGGCTGTCCTCAAGCACCTGTTCCATTCCTAAACAACTCCTGCCCACCTTCCCAGAATGGATGCCTGAGATCCATACGAAGATGGCGAACCTTTACAGGGGATCCCATGCATCTAAGCTAGGGAGTCCCCATATGTGAGGACTTATTCCTGCTTGTTCCTGGAGATAGCACAGTTACTTACCTGTAACAGGTGATCTCTGGGAACAGCAGGAATTAGTCCTCCTAGGAGTTGTATCTTTATCTATCTTTCTTCCTGTCCCCTCTGTTGACTCAGCTATAAACTCGAAACTGAGGAGAGCTGTTCAGGAAGGCGGGAAGGCAGTGCGCATGTGCAGTGGGAGGTCCCAAAAGCTTCTATTCTAAGAAGCTGGGGAGCTTTCCCGCACAGGCTCCGTCGGTACCGACGTACCCATATGTGAGGACTAATTCCTGCTGTTCCCAGAGATCACCTGTTACAGGTAAGTAACTGTGCTTTCCAGGATCGCCATTCTGGCCTCGATGTCAGAAGGCTTCACAGATTTTGATGCAGACATTGAGGGTTTTGGGCCCGACTCTGGCACTCTAGCGAGCACATCCTCAACGAGGATCATGGCCTTAGTGAGCCTCGCGTGGTCACCACCAGCCGAGGACTCCTTCCTAGAGACCTTAGGGGGACGTTACTCAGAGTTGTCCAAGTCCTGCCGCGGGACCTTAACAGGTTTCCCTGGTGGAATCTAGACCAGCTTCGAGGATTTTTTCTTTTTCTTGCCAGGGTCTGGTATCTTTCCAGAGGAACCGCCACCGCGGGGCTCCGAAGATACCCGGGCCTCATAGGAAGTGCTCAGCGTCGGGGAATCTGGAATAGAGCCAGACCAAGGAAATATTTTCTCCTGCAATTCCGACCTTTTCTTGTTGGTCTGAGGGGTCATGGCCAGACACAGGTCACAGGGAGGTACTGTGGTGGTCCAGGCCGAGACAGTGCAAGCAGCAGCCGTGGGTACACCTCCGTGGCATTTTCCAGGAGAGCCAGTGCGACCTCTCCTTCACCAGGCCCTCTTGCTGTCAGAGCTAACAGGTCTACTAAGGGAAAGAGCAGTAGCACCTCTGGGGCAAGGGCTTCTACTCAGGGTACTTTCTTGTCCCCAAAAGAACAGAGGGTCTCAGGCCCATCCTAGACCTCCGAGACTTGAACAAATTCCTAGACACTGATGCCTACCTCCACCAGAGAGACTGGCTTTGTTCCTTGGACCTAAAGGATGTCTACACCCACATCCTGGTCCACCCATCTCACTGGCAATACCTGAGATTCATGGTAGGGGGAGGCCACTACCAATACAGGGTACTTCCCTTCGGTCTGTCCTCCTCGCCAACAGTGTTCACAAAGTGCCTAGCAGTGGTAGCCGCCCATCTGCATCTACAGGGGCTGTTCGTCTTACCCTACTTGGACGACTGGCTTATCAGAGGTGGCACAGCAGCAGAGGCCAGTCAGGGCACAGAATGTATCATCCTCCTCCTGCAACACCTGAGGTTCGTCATCAACAACCCCAAATCACATCTCTTTCCGCTGCAAGACCTAGAGTTCATCGGTGCCCAGCTGGACATGGGGTGGGCCAGAGCCCTCCTCCCTCAGGACAGGGCAGAACACTTCAAATATCTGGCAGGGGAATTCCAACACCTCAAAACAGTGCTGGCTCGCCTTTTCCTCCACCTGCTGGGACACATAGCCTCCATGGTCCATGTCGCACCCCTCGCCCACCTGCACATGCGGACAGCCCAGTGATGCCTGCGTTCTCAGTGGACCCAGGCCACGGGCCGACTTTGGGACTGGGTCAGGGTCTCCTGCCAGCTGCCGAGATCCCTCGACTGGTGGCAGAACCTAAGCCTCCTTTGGGCAGGAATGCCTTTCCAGGCACCCCCACCACAGAGTTACCCTGACCACCGATGCCTCTCTGTAGGACTGTGGAGTTCACCGCACTTAGGATTGCTGATCCAGGGAGGAATCTCTGTTACAGATCAGCCTCCTGGAGCTCTGGGTGGTAGCCCTCGCCCTACGTGCATTCTGCTCCCTCTTGCGGAACAGACCTATGCCGGTCCAGATGGACAACCAGATTGCAATGTTCTATATAAACAAGCAGGGGGGCACGGGCTCGTACTCCCTATGCCAGGAGGCTGTAGTCCTCCTCTGCTTTGCGGTGCATAGCAACATGCTTCTGCAAGCAGTCTACCTCCCAGGCCAGGAAAACTACCTGGCAGACAGACTCAGCAGAATCCTGCACCCTCACGAGTGGCATTTCGACCCTGCAGTGGCAAAGAAGCTCTTCTGCCTTTGGGGCTAACCCAAGATGGACCTCTTTGCCTCTCTGGACAACACGCAGCTGGCTCGCTTCTGCTCCAGACAGCCACAACCACAGAGGGTGGCAGCAGACGCCTTCCTAATCTCATGGTCCAAGGGACTGCTGTATGCATTCCCACCGATTCCCCTGGTCGCGAAGACTCTGTTCAAAATTCAGAATGAGAGGGCATCGGTGATACTGATCACTGCCAGGTAGCTCAGGCAACCCTGGTTCCCACTACTTCTCTCGCTGGCAGTGACACTCCCAGTTACCCCTGGGTCGAGCACCGGACCTCCTGACTCAGGAGGAGGGCTCCCTTCTGCACCCCAATATGGGGTCATTGACTCTAACGGCTTGGCTGCTGAGAGGGTAGCCTTGGCCTCTCTCAGCCTGTCACAAGAGTTTGAGGAGATCCTGCTAGCCTCCAGGAAGCCCTCCACGAGGAGGGCTTACGCCTTTAAGTGGTGCAAGTTCGCCCTGTGGTGGGCAGATAAGGAGAACCCGTTATCCTGCCATGTTCAGCTGGCACTCCAGTACTTAGTACATCTGTCGCATGCAGGGCTGAAATCTAATTCAGTCTGGGTGCATCTGAGTGCTGTAGCCGCTCACCACCACACAGTAGGGGGAAAGCCCTTATCCGGTCAGCCCCTCGTCTCCTGGTTCCTATGGGGCCTACTGCTTTCCAAGCCCCCCTGACCGCCCTCCAGCTGCAGAATGGGACCTTAACGTGTTGCTCTCCCAGCTGACTAAGCCACCGTTTGAGCCACTTTCCACTTGCCACCTCAGATACCTATCCTGGAAGGTGGCCTTCTTGGTGGCTCTGATTTCAGCTTGCAGTCAGCAACCTCCAAGTGCTGGTGGCGGACCTCCTGTACACCAGTTTCTTCAAGAACAGGGTAGTGCTCTGCACTCACTCTAAGTTCCTCCGAAAGGTGGTATCCCCGTTTCACCTCAACCAGGAGGTGGTACTCCCCACCTTCTACCCGTGACCTTATACCGGCAGGGAGGAGCTCATACTCCACACACTGAACTGTAAACGGGCCCCATCCTTCTATCAGCAGTGGACCCAGGGACACCGCAAAGCACCTCAGCTTTTCATGTCCTATGATCCTAGCAGACTGGGGCTCCCTGTAACCAAGTATACCCTATCCTCTTGGGTGGCAGACTGAATTGCCCTCACCTATGAGCGTGTGGGCCTCTTCCTGGAACATCAGATCTCAGTACATCGCATGAGGGCCACCTCCACTCTATGCCGGTGACAGAAATTTGCAGACACGTCACTTGGTCATCCATTCACACGTTCGCAGCACACTACTGCCTGGAAAGTGAATCCTGCAGGGACAGTGCCTTTGGTCAGGCAGTGCTGTGTAATATTCTTGGAGTGTAGGCAACCTCCTGCCTTCTGACCCTCTGTTTTCAGGCTACTGGAGTGATAGTGTTGCTGGATGCTAGGGTCTTGCAGAGTCTCTAAGCAGGGACTCATCTCTGCCAACTCATGGCCACCCAGCCGGTCGCTGTTGGTACTGTCATGGTTTCCTCTTCATGAAAACATTCCTCCAATCTACTATTAGGCTAAGTAACTGCCCAATGGCTGTATTTATATCCCGCTTTGACCCGGTGAAAAGCGGGATATAAATACAGCTAAATAAATAAATAAATAAAATAAATGGCTGTTTGATTCTCGTGTCTCACCAATTCCACAACAATGTAGTTATTAGAGGTCTCAGACTTTATGGTACTAATTTCAAAACGCAACTTTTTGTAAAGTACCGTTATTGCATCAACAACCTCTATTATTATTCATAACTACAGCTTTAAACCGATGTTGTCAAATTTCCAAAGTCAAAAAGTGCTTATCTTGTTTAACTGATGTTTTGCCCGACGCCTCTATCTGGCACCATATTAGCGTTTCACCTCCTCAAAGGGTTTCCTCAGGGGATTTCTGTTGGTTTAGCACTATTAATGAAAAAATATTGTCACAACTCATACTGTTAAGCCTATAGTTCTATCATTTGAAAACATAGCTTCATATAGCATTAACCTCAAAAAAACAGAGGCAATGTTCATAACGAGGAAATCAGACACTGAATACATATACCCCAATACAATCACAATAAATAATACACCTATACCTGTTAAAAAGGAGGTAAAATACCTTGGAATAATCTTAGACCACTCACTCTCCATGATTCCACACATAAAACACACAGTAAAACCATATTTTATAAACTCAAGACAACACAACATCTGAGACCCCTACTCAACACCGATGACTTTAGATCTGTAGTTAATACACTCATAACCCCCCACTTCGACTATTGTAATAGTCTCCTAAATGGACTTCCATTAAAAAGCATATACTATCTCCAAAGAGCCCAAAACATATGCGCCAAGATGGTCACTAAAGCTAATCTAACAGACCACGTGACCCCAATTCTCCTAGACTTACACTGGCTCCCTATAAACAGCCGAATAAAATATAAAATCCTCCTAACTACTTTCAAAATCGTCAACAACATCTCCCCAACACAACTATCCACCCTAATACACCCTCCATCAGATACTAGATCACGCAGACAGAACGCAACCCACTCCCTCAACATAAAAACAAATTTTAGAAAAACTAAAGCGACAACAAGTGACAGGGCATTCTCCTTCGCTGCCCCCACCATCTGGAATGAAACACCATTAACACTCCGCATGATAAAAGACCTTCACCAATTCAAAAAAGAATTAAAAACCTACCTCTTTACAAAACACTTTGAAATCCCCTACCAACAAAGAACTTCGCCAATACAATCACAGAAACACATACACTGTACCCAAGACAGAACAAATGACTAACACAGGAAAATTCACTAACCCCACTAACCCCACACAACCCGCTAATGAACCACTCAAACAGTTGATTATTTTCACCACTGTAACTGTATCTAACTAAGATGCGCTCCATGTATATAACTTGTAAATAGTTTGAAAAGCTCTGTTATAGTTAATGTTCAAAATATGTTCAAAATGTTGTTCAAAATTTGTTCAAAATATGTTCCCTGTAAGTACACCTGTACATAGTTAAAGCATAATGTTCCCTGTAAATGTATACAGAAGTATACAATTGTTCTGTTTAATGTTCAATGTAAACCGCCCCTGATCTCTGGAAGGGGCGGTATAGAAAAGACTGTTAAATAAAAATAAAAAATAAATAAATAAAATATGTAAGGATATATTGACGTACCTCTATCGCATAAGGTTTTTTTAAAATAATGAACTGTTATCCAGTGCAATGTTGCAGGCCCTCCTGACCTTGAAAAAAACGCCGTGCATGCGGGTTCGAGGATTCCCGTCCCTTTAAACATTGACTGTGTGACGTCATGTTACATCTAAAAAAGCGATTGCTAGATGTACATGTTCGAGACTTACAATCAAGCCTTAGTGGTTTTTCATCCGAAAATATTATATACACGCTCCCCATTCTATTGCAAGATTAAGACCATGCGGGATGAGCTTATCCAACTTGTGAATCCACCATTGTTCTTTTATGATTAGAGATTGTTCTCTAGATTTCCCATCTCATCCGCTATTGATCTTATCTATACAAAAGCACCGCAGATCTTCAAAAGCATGGTTGTTCTCCAGGCAGTGCATCACTATAGGGGCCTCCTGTGTCCTACATCATAATCGGCTGCGGTGTTCGTTCATCCGAGTCTTGAAAGGTCTTATGGTTTTGCCAATGTATAGTAACCCACATGGGCATTTTATACAATATACCACGAAACTGGAACTACACGTGGTACTATGTCTCAATTTATACTTGATATCATGACTTTCAAATTCCATAATTTCTTCAGAGATATTACAGATGTTACAATTCCCGCATTGTCGATGTCCTGTTGAAATTACTCCCTCAGGGTTAGAACTCAATCTCAACACTGTAGGGCTGAGTATCTCTTTGAGGTTTCTATGCCGTGTCCAAACACAGCGGACCTTTGGATATTGTAACCCGGGAAGTGTGCTTAGGACATTTAAATGACGTTTTATAATGCGTTTGATCTGAAAACTATATGGAGAGTATTTTGTTACTAAATTGATGTGTGTATCTTCGGTCTGCCCCTTATTGCTAGTTTGCAACAGCAAAGATCTATTATTATATAAAGCTCTTTTATAAGCAGTTTTAACAATATGATCCGGATATCCTCTACTCTAGAAATCCTGCATCAATCGCCGTGATTGGGATTTAAATTCCTTTAAATCAGAACAGTTCCTGCGATATCGAATAAATTGTGAAAGAGGTAAACTATCACGTAATTGTCTCGGGTGGGCACTTTTATAATGCAGAATGGTGTTTGTCTGTTTGCTTTTTGTAAATTGACGTGACCCATCCTGTCACACTCTTTTGAACACGTACATCCAAAAAGGTAATTCTTTGTGGTATGTATGGGTGAATTGTATTTTAGAATCAAGTGCATTAAGCCACAAAAAAACCTCTTCCAGCTTGTCCACCGGCCCTTCCCATAACATGAATATATCATCTATGTAACGCTTCCAAATAATTAAATGGTCATTATACGGGGATGTATTCAACCATCGATTTTCATATGCCCCCATAAATAAATTAGCTATGGAGGGGGCGCATGTAGCTCCCATAGCTACCCCGGACAGCTACATAACTTGTTCAAACAAGAAATAATTATGGAAAAGAGCCAACTCTGCTAGTTGTAATATGAAAGTAATGTGTTCAACTGATAAGTCACCTCTATCATGTAAAGATGCACTTATTATCTCATAAGCTGCCAGTTGCGGGATGCTGGTATACAATGCTGACACATCTAGTGTGACTAACAGTATGTTCACCCTAGTTGCCCATTCACAATGACTTGATAATATTTGTAAAAAATGAGAAGTATCTTTCACATAGGACGGGATGTCCCCCATTAATGGTCTCAAAAAGGAATCGATATATATCGAGAGAGGTTCTAAAACAGTGCCCTTTGTGGACACTATTGGTTGTCCTGGAGGGTTCATAAGATTTTTATGGATTTTTGGCACTAAATAAAATTTTGCTACTGTAGGATTTACAGTGTTCAAAAAATTCCATTCCTGTTTCGTGATTGACTTATTATCTAAAGCTTGAATCGTAATCTGGTTAATGCTCTGTTGCAAATCCAATGTGGGATCTGCAGTCAATTCCTGATAAACATATGGGTCCGATAATTGACGTTGAGCTTCCACTAAATATTGATTCCTATTCATAACTACTATGGCTCCCCCCTTGTCGGCCCTTCTGATAACTATATCGGTCCTAGACCGTAAACCTTTTAATATTTGATTTTCCTCTCTCATTAATGCCTGAAACCTGGAGCCCCTAGTGTTAAGTTCCTCAATGTCACGTAATACCAGGGCCCTAAATAAAAGTAAAGCTGGGGCTAATGGACCCGGTGGGTTCCATTTAGACTTTAGCGGTAATCGTATTCTCCGCAATGTGAGATCTTGAATTTCATGTATTGGCAAGTTTTGTGACGCAAAAAATATTTTCAAATTTAGCTTTCTTATCAGACTCTCCATATCATTTCTAAATTGAAAACAATTAAAAAATGTCTCAGGAACGTATGATAGACCTTTATTAAGTATGTTTAACTGCTCCGTCAAAAGTGGTATACCTGATATGTTAATGACTAAAGATCTTTTTTCTGAATTATTTCATGTATCCTCCAAGGACTGTAAAGCTGACGATTGAGTTAACTTTTGTGACGGGCTTCTCCTTTCCCTCGTTGTTTTCCTTTTCCCATGTTCTTCTTTTTTACTGTTTCTTCTGTATCGTCGGAAAAATCCCCTTGCGATTTTTTACTGGAATCCGTAGTATTTGTGTCTTCAGAATTAGTATCAAAATTCACCTGTTTACGTGTTTTTTTTAAATTTTCCTCTTTAAATTCATCCACAGGTATATATACCCGGATGTGTAATCAGCATGATCTTTTTAATTTTTTTGTTTTGATTTTTTTCACTTCTTCCTCAAGTGTTTTTAATTGCTTATTTATCTCCCCCTGTTTACTTTCAAATGATTCTGCTGTTTGTGAATCTTTCAACTTCTTTATTATTGTTTAGATTTCTTGAGTCATGGTCTTCAGAGAATTAGTCGCGGTATCTACAATGAGAACCATGAGGTCTAAAGAGCATTTATTAAGTATGGCATTCCATTTGTCTATAAATTCCTTATCAGTGAGAAACATTCTGCGTTCTTTATATACACGCAATCCCCTCGGAATATGTTGACGTCGAATATATTCTATCAATGATAATCGATGTAATTCAAGCCGTACTTTGCGTTTTTGTACTTTTGCTAGCTCTTCCCAATCGACAGTGGTGTCCATCTCCTCTGCCGTTGCTTCCAACGTAAAGGGGGTTGTTTCCTTACATAAATTCACTATATGTGTGTGGTCGAAACTGAAAGTCTCTTTCCATGCAAGTTGACCATCCATATTTGTGTATTATCACCAAAAAATACTGGTCGAAAGTATAGAGGATTAGACTAACGTTAGTCTAATCCTCTATACTTTCGACCAGTATTTTTTGATGGTTCTTTCCTTGACAGCCTGGAGCTAGGGAGTTCCATATCTGAGGACTGACTTCCTGCTTGTTCCTGGAGAAAGCATAGTTACTCACCTATAACAGGTGTTCACCGGGAGCAACAGAAATCAATCCTCACCACCCTCCCTCCTCCCCTTGGAGTTGCTGTCCTTTTGTTTTTTTGTTTGACTGTCGTCTTAGCTATGTCATCTGACTGAGCAAGATGGCATCCTTGGGTGGGAAAGGGACCACGCATGCATGGTAGCATTCCCAAAGACTTTCTTTGAATGCTGGGGAAATGCTCCGCACAGGCTCCGTCAGCGCCTATATATGAGGAATAATTCTTGTTGGTCTCGGAGAACACCTGATCTCCAGGAACAAGCAGGAATGTAGTCTTCACATATGGGTATCATTGGTACCGACGGAGCCCGCCCGGGAACGCTCCCCAGCGTCCAATAGGAAAGCTTTTGGGAGCATCCCACAGCGCATACGTGCTGCCTTCCCGCCTGTCTACCTCTCTCACTTCAGTTCTTCATTTTCCGCGGAGCCGACAGGACGTGTCCCTGTCACCACAGAATATTTCTTCTTCTTTTTTTGTGTTTTGTGGTCACGTCTGCCTTCATTCAACGCTGGTGTTTCTTTTCTTCCTTTAAAAAAAAACAAACAAAAAACACCTAGCTTTCTGACAGAACTTTTTCTTTCAGGGGGCCTTTCCCCGTTCAGTGCTAGGCGCCATCTTGGGCACTAGGTCCATTTTTCTTCAGTCATGGAGAAACCAGCTAGTGGTTTCAAGAAATGTTCTAACTGTGGCGGTACCATATCTGTCACCGACACCCATGATTGGTGTTTAAAATGTTTAGTTCTTGAACATTGTCCATCGGAGTGTCTCTCCTGCAGAAAGATGACCAAGAGGGGCCTGCAGAATAGAGCTGCAAAACTCGGTACCCTTTTTGCCGCAGATACGATGTCAGTTGCATCGACGTCTTCCAGAGCTTCATCTTCCTCCCATGGATCTCAGGTAACTAAACTTAAGTCTTCAAAGATTGGCCGGTCCTCAAAGGGTAGATCTCCTAAGTATCGAGATGCCACTGGCAATGCCCTCAAGGAAAGTTCACCGGCAAAACAGTCCCGGCGGGAGTCTTCGTTCTCCAAAGCTCCAGGATGTTCCAGAGGCTTTCATCTCTGCAGAACTATTGGTACCATGTTCTGGGGTCATGGCCGCTTCCACCGGTACCGACACCCAGGCATCGGCAGGAGCGATGGATAAAAGACTCCTCACTATTGAACGCAGTCTAGCGACTCTCTTAGCAGCTTTGGTACTGCTAAGATCACTACAGATCGTTCCACAGGTACCGATACTGATACCGGCATCGGTACCAGTACCGAATGCACCTGCTTCAGCAGGTAGGCTTCTCCCCATGCTGAGCCTTGAGTCTATCTCAGGTATCGAGGGGCAGGAACCGAGACACTCCGGTACCGACTTCGAGCGGTACTGGTACCATGCGTTACAGGAGCTCCCAGTACAGAGTGACTTCGAGTTTTCTGATTCCGATGACTCTGATGACTCTACCGGTACTAGAGCGATCCTACCGGAGGATCCAACTCCTCCTCCTCAATGCAGAATGTCTTCTCCAGAAGACATGTCCTTCCAGGATTTCATACGTGATTTAGCCAAAGGTCTTTCAATCACAGTGATTCCAGAAAAGAATTAAGAATTCTACAATATCCTATGGCTCCTAAGGAAGCAGCTATTCTTCCCATTCACAAGATCTTTCATAATCTTATGTTAAGGATGTGGGAAACTCCTTTAATGGTGTCTTCACATTCCTGACGCCTCAATACCATGTACCAAGTGCCAAACTGTCCGGCTTTCAAAAGACTCAGTTACCACACCATTCAATGGTAGTGGAATCGGCCATGCGTAGAATTAAGAGTGCTAAAACACATTCTTCTAATCCTCCAGGCTGTGAATCGAGGACTCTCGATGCCTTTGGGCTTCATGTTTCCAATCCTCCATGTTACCAGCCAAGATCAGCTCCTACATTCTTTATATGGGAATGTTCCTGGAAGAAGTCGCAGGGGACTTAGAGCTCATGAGCCCTAATCTTCCTGAGGACAAAAGGGGAGATTTCCTTGCCCTGCTCAAGCGCACAAAATGTCTCTAAATTCTTTAACCGTGCAACCTTTGATTGCTTTGAATGCATAAGCATAACCTCTATCTTCATAGGTGCACATCGTATTGCCTGGCTTCAGGCATCAGACTTAGAGCAGTGGGTGCAAGATAAACTGGGAAACACTCCTTGTACAGGAGAAAACCTCTTTGGCAAGGACTGGCAAAACAAGGCCAATCAGATTGAATCTGAAAATATTACCTTGAACAGACTATCAAAGTCTACAGCCAACCCAGCAAAGAAAAAATCATTCAAAAAACCCTTTTTCAACAAGAAAAAGAAGTGTTACCCATCATACACCCATCAGGGCCACTGTCTAGCTCAGGCTCCCCAAAGAGGGCAGCATCAGCCCAGACAACAGAGGAAGCCACAAGTTCAAGAACTCAACCGGCTCAGCAGACCCATCCTCCTCAGGGTCTTTGACTCTTACCTAGAGAACTTAGTCATTCTGCACCTAAAAGGTCCATAACCCTTAACAGTTCCAGGCAGGTTATGCCATTTTGCCAACAGATGGCAACAAATAACATCAGAAAACTGGACTCTCTCCATTGTACGGCTGGGGTACAAGCTTCCACTTTCTCAACATGCTCCCGCCTACAATAATCAAACAGTTCAATTCTCAAGTCCCTGCCACCAACCTCTTGTGGCAGGAGGTCACATCACTTCTCGCTCAAGGAGCGATAGAAGAAGTACCCATATCCCAACAGGTGATGGGGTTTTACTCCCCCTATTTTCTTATTTCAGAGAAAACAGGGGGACACAGACCTATACTGGACCTCAGAGAATTAAATAAACATCTGTTCTGAGAAAAGTTCAAAATGATCTCCCTCGGAATATTCCTACCATACCTTCAGAGTCAGGACTGGCTACGTTCTCTAGATCTAAGAGATGCGTACACGCATATTCTCATCCATGCGAATCTCAGGAAGTCCCTTCGATTCCTGGTCCAGGGAAGACATTTCCAGTACAGAGTTCTTCCCTTCGATCTGGCTTCTGCCCCAAGAGTCTTCACAAAATGCACGGCAGTGGCAGCAGCATTTCTGAGAATTCTAGGAACATTTGTCTTTCCTTACTTAGACGATTGAGTCATTCGAGCAGCAACAGCTCCAGAGGCCAGCTTCTCTCTTGAGCAATGAGAATCTTTCAATACTTAGGACTGGTCATAAACCTCCCAAAATCTCATCTCACCCCCTATCAATCTCTCGAGTTCATAGGGGCTCGTCTAGACACACGGCAGTCTAAGGCTTTCCTGCAACAGCCCTGCTGTCTGCGTATAATACAGCTGGCATCCCAAGCAGCTATGAAGGTCTTCCTCACTGCTCGGGAGATGCTTCAGCTTCTGGGGCATAAGGCATCCACTGTCCATGTGGTTCCCTATGTTCGCCTTCATATGCGAGCAACCCAGTGGACCCTATCTTCTCAGTGGACACAAGCCTCGGGTCGGCTAACGGACAAAATCAGAAACTCCACATGTCTAATTTCGTCCCTGCAATGGTGGCAATCACTGGAAAACCTCCTCGTAGGCTCTCCTTTCCAGCAGCCTCTATGCCAAGCTACCCTAACAACAGATGCGTCCAAGTTGGGTTGGGGGCCCACTTGAACGATCTCTCGACTCAGGGTCTCTGGACCCCACAGGAGGCTTCTCTTCACATAAACCTCCTAGATCTGAGAGCCATTTTCAATGCTATTCGAGTATTTCAGGCCCATCTCGGCCACAAGACAGTTCTGGTCCAAACCGACAATCAGTAAGCCATGTTCTATCTGAACAAGCAAGGCGGAACGGGCTCTCTGTCGCTGTGCAATGAAGCTTTGTGACTATGGGCCCTTGCCAGAGAGCTTCAAATCCACCTTCTTGCAGTATACCTTTCAGGCATTCAAAACTTATGGGCAAACAAACAGTCGAATGCTGCTGCCACACTAGTAGTCTCTCCACTCAGACCATCTTGCTTGAGTGTTTCAAATCTGGGGAACACCAGATATAGACCTCTTTGCAAGTCCACAGAATGCCAAATTTCCCAGATTCTTTTCCAGAATATGGGCTCACAACTGTCAGGCAAATGATGCCTTCCTACTCCACTGGGGTCAAGACTTCCTCTATGCCTTCCCACCCATTCCCCTCATTCCCAAAACTTTATTCAAGCTTCAGAGAGACAGAGGTCATATGATACTCATAGCTCCACGTTGGTCACGGCAAACGTGGTATCCTCTGCTCCTGCATCTCTCTCTCAAACCAACCCTCTAGAGTTGGGGAATGCTCCAGATCTGCTTACTCAGGAGAATGAATCCTTACTGCACCCGAATCCCCAGTCCCTGCATCTCAGAGCCTGGTTACTGAAAGCCTATGATTCCTGGATATCAACCTTTCTCAAGAGGTGAAAGATATCCTCCTGGCTTCCAGAAAACCTTCCATGAGGTGTTCCTACGTTTTTAAGTGGAAAATGTTCTCTGTTTGGTGTTCGCAAAAGGGACTTAACCCCCTTTTGGTGCCTGTGGAGTCGCTACTGGAGTATCTCCTCCAGCTATCCACTTCTGGTCTTAAGACCAATTCAGTAAGAGTCCATCTTAGTGCTATTGCTGCTTTTCACAAACCTTGCAATGGACAACCTATTTCCTCTCATCCACTTGTGTCAGGGTTCATGAGAGGCCTACTTTTAACAAAACCACGTATTAAACCACCACCGGTGGCATGGGATCTAAATCTTGTTCTCAGACAGCTCATGAAACCGCCTTTTGAACCTTTAGCCAATTCAGCCCCAAAGTTTCTTTCATGGAAAGTCATTTTCCTAGTTGCCATCACTTCTGCAAGGCACATTAGTGAATTGCAGGCTGTAGTGGCTGACCCTCCTTATACAAGATTCCACCATGATAAAGTAGTGCTCAGGACTCATCCTCGCTTTATGCCAAATGTGGTTTCGCCTTTTCATTTAAACCAGTCGGTTTATCTTCCTGTATTCTTCCCTAGGCCTCATGCCTCTAATGCAGAAAGGAACCTTCACACTTTAGATTGTAAAAGAGCCCTGACCTTTTACCTTCAAAGAACTAAGCAACATAGGGAATCTTCTCAGCTTTTTATTCCTTTTGTTTCTAGTCATTTGGGACTTCCAGTTTCCAGAAGAACTCTTCTCTAGCTGGATTGCAAATTGTATATCCTTTGCATATGAGAGTAAGGGACTTCCTCTCGAAGATCATGTCACAGCTCACAATGTGAGAGCAATGGCAGCCTCAATGGCTAATCTTCGTTTCTGTGCCTATTGATGACATCTGTAGAGCAGTCACTTGGGCCTCGGTACATACCTTTACAGCCCACTATTGCTTAGACAAGGACTCCTGTCGGGATGCCTCGTTTGGCCAAGCTGTTCTCCAGCATCTCTTTCAAACTTAGTACAACTCCTACCCTCCGTCCCGGGTTTGGATGCCAGAGATCCATGGGAGGAAGCATGACCCTTCTCTCCTGGGTTCACAGCTTGCTGGGGTCATCCCTCTGGCATCTCTCAGCTGAGGAGTCCCCCCATATGTGAAGACTACATTTCTGCTTGTTCTTGGAGATAGCGTAGTTACTCACCTGTAACAGGTGATCTCCGGGAACAGCAGGAATAAGTCTTCACAACCCACCCATCTCCCCTAGGAGTTGTCTCTATCTCTTTCTCTTTTTTTCCTACTTCTCTCCTTTGGTCTTAGCTATAAACTCAACTGAAGTGAAGAGAGGTAGATAGGCGGGAAGGTAGCATGCATGCGCTGTGGGATGCTCCCAAAAGCTTTCCTATTGGACGCTGGGGAGCGTTCCTGCGCGGGCTCCGTCGGTACAGACAATACCCATATGTGAAGACTTATTCCTGCTGTTCCCGGAGATCACCTATTTCAGGTGAGTAACCATGCTTTCCCGGGTGTTAACTGCAACGGAACTCCACCACAAGCACCCTTCTATTTGTTCCCATTGTTGCTTATTGTAATACAATTGTAATGCCTGGGTCCAATGATTTCTCTGTTTTCCTGCCCTAAAGGCCAAATTGTGCTGACAAGCATACAGTGCAGAGACCAACCCCTCGTGATAGACCGATCCTCACACAAAGATTCCAATTCTGTGAGCGCCGGACCACTTGGTTTTTAATTTTCTTTCGACTTACCTATTCGTACACCCAAGTGGTGCACTGGGTATGGGAATGGGTCAGTTCAAACCCAGCCTGCAATTCCCGAAAGGATAATAACTGGCCATCATCAAAAAATAGGCCAATGCGGCTTAGCCCAACCTCCTTCCAAGCCCAAAAGATTCTCGAATAAAGCCCGGGCATAAATCCCTTATTATTAACAATGGGGGATAGTGGCATAAGCGAAACTCCTCGCCGCCAGAAAAAACGATCCCAGTACTGAAAAGTATGCTCCAATATGGGTTACCCTCTCAGTTACACATTCCAAGGTTAGCCCACAACCATAACTGCCCACCCACCCAGGTCCTCAATTCTCATTCGTGCTTGTTCAGTGTCCACCTAACATTTATCATTGCAAGATTCATCCACTCCACCCCCAGGTCTTACCTGGGCGGCTGCATAATACCATTTTCGGCAATGTGGAAAAATAACATGTTTTGCTATTTGGGGGCATCGAGACTGCCAAACAAACTTTATAAAGAGACGCTGCCATGCCTCCAGCACCCTACAGGGTAATGCAATCGGAAAAACCTGGAACAAGTAGAGGAATCATGGAAGGATTGCCATTTTTAGCGTTGCAATCCTACCAAACCACAAAAACAGCAAATTGAACCATATTTCCAAATCACGGTGGACCTGTCCCGAAAGGGGGTCATAGTTAGCCCTGTACAAAGCCCAGGGTCTGCTGTCAGGTTTATACCTAAATAGCGCAAGGCGTTTTTCACCCAGCAAAAGGGGAAGCTTGCTTGCAGTCGCGCACAGAGCTCCTGTGATAGATTGATGTTCAGAATCTCTGACTTAGTATAGTTAATCCGAAAACTCAATATCCTCGAATAGTTCTCAAAGAGGCACATAGCATTGGGCAGTGAGACCAATGGTATTAAAGTTACTAATATGTCATCCGCAAACGGGACTATTTTGTAATCCACTCCCCCCCACTTGGATGCCATGAACATCTCTTGAGGCCCAAAAGCATTTGAGTCAGAAGTTCCATTGCTAGTGCAAAAAGAAGGGGCGAAAGTGGACAGCCCTGGTGTGTTCCACGTCCCAGGGGGAAGAAATCAGAGCTTCCTCCATTAACTTGGACACAGGTCTTGCTGAGCCACAGGCACCAGTTATAGTATTTGATGCACCCCATCTGCTGTCTGCCGACCAGCCACAAAACCTACCTGATCTCCATGAATTGGTCACGGGAGGATCATCCCAAGCCGGCACACCAGAATCTTGGCAAAAGATTTTTACATCTACGTTTAACAGGGAAATTGGGTGATAAGAGGAGGCCTCCATTGGAGGCTTCTCTGGCTTGGAGATTAAAGCAACAACTACATCCATCTGCGTCTGTGGCAACTACCCCCCATGCAGAACTTCATTATAAGCCTTTACCAGAACTGGGGCAAGCCGAGAGGCAAACACTTGTAGTAATCTGAGGGAAAGCCATCGATCCCTGGTGCCCTTCCAGCAGGGAGAGCCCGTATAGCTAGTTGTATCTCTTGTACAGGAATGGGTGCCTCCAGCTTCTCCCGCTCCTCCTCCATTAGTGTTCCCAACTCAAGCTCCCCATGATAGTCTTCTATGTGCGACTGTTCAACCTCATCCGCCTGATATAACCGCACCAGGAATTCAGCAAAAATCCCCCGAATTTCAGTAGATTTAAAACAAAGTCGGTCCTTCTCTTCGTGCAGCTCACGGACCCAGTACAAGCATTGCGGAACCTGTGTCTTTTGAGGAAACTGCTAGGTACGTATGTCCTAGATTGGCCACTGTTGGAAACAGGATACTGGGCTTGATGGACTTTGGTCTGACCCAGTATGGCATATCTTATGTTCTTATGGACCATCTGGGCCTACCTGTTGCTTATGCTGTCATAGCACCAACAATCTCCTACCTTGTTCCCCCTTTCATAATAAGTTTACCTCAGGTGTCGCCGCTGGCATTCCAAATCTCGCTGTAGTATCTCATCAAGCTTCGCCCTCACAGCCATCCAGTGTTTCTACACCTGATGTGACTCTGCGCATGCTGTGTCTGCAACTGCTTGGCTGCAACTTTCAGTTCCCGGAGTTTGTGTTCACGCTGATAATTACCCATGTCCGCCATTAATCGCCCTTGCACCATAGCTTTATAAGAATCCCACACTATCGGTGTTGGGACCTCAGTGTCGCTATGGATCTCAAAAAAATTCCCGAATAAAGGTTTCATGTTGCCAAACTGCCTCCGACTGCAGCAAAAAGCTATGGTATAAAGCCCACTGCCATGTGCAAGGTCCGGAGTCTCACGTTTCTAAATCTAGTCAACATGGCACTTGATCTGACCACGTGATGATGGACCCCATTTCCACACTCTATCCGATAAATGTTGGTCAATCAAGAGAAAATCGATTTGCGTATACAATTCCCCTTCAATGTGAATGTTCAAAAAAAGCCACCACCCCTCCCAATCCTGCTGAACCCCTTCTACAGCATATTGTATTGTGGTGCATATTAAAATTGCCATCCCGCACTTTTTCCATCCCATATGGTCCGCTGCCACCCATACCTCCCCATAGGGTCGCCTCTGTATCCAGGCCACTCAGTTAATCCAGAGATGGGTCTCTAGTAGAAGAATACATCACCTCCCAGGCCATTTAGTCCTTTAAATAATGAGTGCTTGTTGGGGGAGTTTAACCCTTTAGCATTATATTAGATTTCTCGCAACATCAGATCTCAGGGCGCTCTCCCATCTCTCCCAGCTGCTGACGCCCATCATTCAGCGCAACAACTTTGCATACTTTTTAAAGTGCATGGCCATCATTCTAGCTTCCACTCGTTCACCCAAACAGCCATTCCCTTCTGTTGAGCCCCCTCTACCCCCCCCCCGCACCTCCTCCCTTCCTCCCTTATCCTCCCCCCGGCGCTCCCCTTCAGCCCTATTTGAACTTCACTCCGCCTGCCATCTGGGCAGGCACAGGGAAGTAACCGACAAAACCAGATGATTTCCGTACTGTCTACCAGGCTTTAATTATCCCACACTTTGACTTCGCAAATTGTATACTACAAGGGCTCCCCCAATCAACCCTCAACCCGCTTCAACTAGCATTAAACAGTGCTGCAAGAGTGCTCTTCGGGGTACCAAAAAGAGAACATGTAACACCTCTCCTGAAACAATTACACTGGCTCCCTATCCAAGCGAGAATCATCTTCAAGACCCTGCTACTAGTCTTCAAAGCTCACAAAGGACTTGCTCCCTCCTCTCTATCAGAGTTGATTCAACCTATCCTCCAACAGACTTAGAAGAACCTCGGAACTAAACATGCTCAAAGTTCCAAAAGAATCTTAAAATACATCTCTGCAACTGTGAACCGATCATTCAGCTTATGTGCTCCAAAACTGTGGAACTCCCTCCCACCACACATTAGGGCCATCTCTGATATCCCCCAGTTCAAAAAGGCCTTGAAGCATCACCTTTTCATCCAATACTTTCCAGAGAACACAATAACACAAGTTCATCCAAATAGCTCTAATCCCGTTCCTATCTAACAAGATGCCTTTTCATGTAATATTACTATCATATGTATATAGTTCAATGTTTATTATCCTTTGTTATAATTACCCCGGTTTTCCAAGTTTTTCTTCCTGTTCCATGTAAAAACAGATATATGTATCTTATCTGATGTTTTGTAGTTCTATGTAAACCGCGCTGATAATAAATAGCGCGGTATATAAAAATGTTAAATAAATAAAATAAATAAATAAAACCCGTCGGCCGCTTAGGATGCCACCCCCCATATAGAATTATGTTTCCCCCATTATGTTCTATTTCATGTCCACCTTAGTAACCCCACATTCCACATTAACCACATCTCTTCCTACTTCTGCTAAGATTATAGTTGAATAAACATTCAGAAAGAATATTGCTTCTTAAAGCTTGTCCACTTAGATTCATATACAGCACCCCAGGGTAGGACTCATATGCTTCCCCAATCAGTCCATTTAAATCCATTGACACTGAAATCAGTTACTGATTCTCACGTGCGATTTGCTCCAACCTTAGCCCATTTCTGCGACGTTTGCCTCGTGGTTGATGTTGTAGGTGAAGCATCATTAGCCACCAAGCCTGCACTGTGCAGTGCACACCAAGCCTCTGTGACATCTTTGGCACTGACCCTCTTTCCGGCAATGGTAAAGTTTATCCGAAATGGAAATGACCATGCATAGCGAACTTGTGCCCAGAGCAGCACTTCGATCACTGGTTTCATTGCTCATCGCCTAGCCAGGGTGTAGGCCAAGAGATCCTGATAGAAGGTCAGGGTCGTTCCCTGGTATGACAGCTGCCGATGTTACCGCCCCAGCCGCAAGATCTTATTAGCATCCTGGAAGCAGGGGAACTTTACAATAATGTCTCGGGGCCAGTTGGTTTCCGAGGGCCATGTGTACCCGCTCATTTTCTGTGTTTGCCTTGTCAGCCGCATCCCCAGACGCAGCCAGAAATGCGGCACATATCTCGCGCACTTGGGCAATGCTGTCCTCAGTACCCTGGCCTTCGGACACTCCATAAATGTGCACATTATTGCGGCGATTCTTATTTTCTACGTCATCTAATTTATAAGTGAGTTCCAGTGCTTGTGCCTTATGCCTGTCTACCTCACATTGTAGTTCCATAAGGTTTATGCGTCCTCCACTCATCTGCCTAACTCACAAATGTCTGCATGCATGTCCTCCACCTTTGATGTAATTTCTTCCCTCATCGCCCTAAACTCTGCTGCCTTGTCATTGAAATACCGGTGGAACTCACTTTTGAAGAGACTTTTTCTTGTCCCATTCTACGCTGCTGCCTACCTCGCCCTCCGACCCCGCCGAAACAGCACTGCTTGGGGAAGCCGCTTGTGCCTGGCCCTGCAGCCGTTATGATGCCCGTGGCCTCTCGCGGTTCTCCATTGCTTTCACTTTCACTGCCATTCTGCTCCTGATGGTTTCGGCTTGCCACGGCTGCCCTTGGTGAATCTTTCTTGCCCCAGGGTTACTATTGGGGGTGCTTTTTTTCGCTGTGGGTGCGGGAGCTGAGCCCCTAAGCTGCCATTTGCTGGTCTGATGTCACTTATTCCCCTGTACATTGTATTTTTTTGGAAGGTCCTCTGCAGGATAAATTAATGCACTTTGTGCCTGTGAAGTTATTCACAGTTGGTGAGTCCTCACTGAAGCTGGCTAAGACGGCAGTGATAAGGTAAAAAAGCCTCCGTAAAACCAGTGAAAAAGATAGGAAGAAAATCAATGCCTTTGAATTATGGTGCTGGCGACAAATACTGTGTACACCATGGACTGCCTGAAGAACAAACTGATCAGAACTAGAGGAGATCAAATCTAAACTTTCTTTAGAAGCTCAGATGACAAGACTTTGACTTTCATACTTTGGAAACATTATGTGAAGAGAGAGATTGTTAGAGAAGGACATCATGCTTGGCAAGGTAGAAGGTGAACGCAAAAGAAGAAGGCGAGCAATGAGATGGATCGATACAATAACAGCAACTATGGGTGTCACTCTTTCAACAATGAGCAGCCTGATTGAAGACCGAGCACAGCTTAGGACAACTATCCAGAGGGTCGCCATGAGTAGACACTGACTCGACGGCCCTTAACAGCAACACCACAACCTCCAACATCATGGAATAAGCTGCCAATCACTTTGCTATTTGTGAAAACAAAAATTAAAACGGGGCTTTTTACAGTTCAGTGCAGGAATTTATGGGGTGGAGATGTAAGGTAATTGCAGAGATATTTTAAAATTTTGTATACTTTTTTGTTTGATTTTATGGATTCTATTATTTTTATAGACTTTGGATGACCGATAGACTCGAAATGCAGTATATAAAAATTTTAAATAAATAAATACAAATGGTGGAAGTGAGTGCCTTCCTTCAACTGTGATATTGTGCTGCTTTGTTTGTATTTATCTAGTCACCTTGTTCAGGTTTATGGGATTATAATCTTTCTCCAGGAACAAGTATGAAGTCAGTCCTCACATATGGGTGACGTCAGCATCGATGGAGCCAGCATGGAGCATTTCCCCAGCTTTCAAAGAAAGCCTTTGGGAATGTCACCACGCATGCGTGGTCCCCTTCCCGCCCAAGGGTACCATCTTGATCATTCTCCTTTTTTCCGCGGAGCCCTTCGGATGCACGTCTTGTACCTTGGAAAAAGTCTCAAATTTTTTCTCTCTAATTCCGGTTTTCCAGTCCTCTTCCCGCCATCCCCAATGCCCTTGCTTCGACAGCGGGCCCTGGGACTTTGTTGTTGTTCTTTTTTTTCTTGAGTTCGTCTCCAGCGCATTTCATGCCCTTTTCAACCATTGCCAAGCCGAAGGTCTTTGACCTAGCAGGGATTCTTTTGCCACCATGACCTCCAGTTTCAAAAGAGAGTGACCGATATTCCAAGAATATGTTGCTTACGGACACCCACGATTGTTGTCTTAGGTGCCTAGGAGCTGACCACAACCCAGAGCTCTGCTCCCTTTGTAAAAAGATGTCCTCCAAGGCCATCCAGAGCCATAAGCAGAAGCTGGACGATATTTTCCGCAAGACGGCTCCGGTGTCCCTGGTAGCTTCCCGCTCCACCAACTTTTAGCCTCTGGGGTCCCCCATGGCCGCTCCATGGCCTCAGAGTCACGCTGAGCAAGGGTCCCCTGAAAAGGAGCGGAAGAAGAAGGCCTCGAGGACCCTGTTGGGGGCTCTGGACAAGCGTGAGCATTCTCGTGCTCGGTCCCTCAGTCCCCCTCGGCAGTCCCAAGAGTCGGAGAAGGAGCGGCCTCGAAAGGTACCTCGTACAGATACGGAGACCTCCGGCGATGGCGCCTGGTCTCCCGAGGGTCGTCCCGGCAAGGACCCCCTCTCCTCCTTGATGCCCGACCTGGTCACCCCGGCGTTGGCATCGCAGGGCCCCACTACCGAGTGGGAGGCCCGAATACTGACACTGGAGCACAGCGTTTCTGCCTTTCTTGGTGCCAGGATCCATTGGCACGCAACCTGAGACCTCAAGGGCAAAGCCTGTGATGGCTCCCCAGACCACCATGCAACCCCCGAGAGCCAGGGACCTCATGAGGGAACCTAGTAGAGGTCTCAATCTCCATCCTAGTCTTCAAGTGTGAGATCTTCTTGAGCTAGTGCTTCCTGCTCCAGGCGGACTTTGGCCTTGAGCCCAGCGCAAGGCACAGGCTCTGCTTGAGCAGCCTAATTCCAAGTCCTCAGAATGCTCGGGCTGGAAGTCCGAGGGGGACACTTCCCTCGAATCCTGGGCTCATCGGGACCTCCCCTTGGACCCTTCCCTGCTGATTCAGAAACGGCGGTCTCCCCCCAAAGACACCTCCTTTCTGGAGTTTGTGCAGGACATGTCTCAAGCCCCGTGCAGAGGAACTCAATATTTTACAATACAAGGTCCCGCCAAGGGAATCCTTCACGGTCCCGGTTCCGCCCATCCTAGCCCGGCTGCTCCTCCGTATGTGGGAGATGCCTACGTCTATCTCTGTTGTCAGCAATCGCATGGACAACCATGTACAGGGTCCAGCGAGGGCCCGGCTTCCGGAAGGCATAGTTTCCTCATACCTCGATGGTGGTGGAGTCTGCCATGCCCAAAAACCCACTCTTCGGTCCCGCCGGGTAGGGAAACTTGTGCCTTGACGTCCTCTGGCATAAAGCCTACCAAGGCTCCATGCTGGCATGCCACATCCTGGCTTACAAACTATACATAAGTATGTTCCTTTGCGACCTCACAAAGGAGCTCGGAGGGTTTCAGGAGGGCCTCGACGGCGATTATCTCTGCCGTTTCCAGTCCCTCCTGAAGTCAGTGGGGGACTGTTCAAAGTACGTTTCTCGCGCTGCATATGACAGCTTAAAATTCTCCGCTTGGATAGTGGCTGCTGGTATTGGGGCCAAGCGGCAGGCCTGGCTGCAGTTCTTGGATCTCGAACAATGGGTCCAGGAGAAGCTGCTCGATGTCCCGTGCCTGGGCAAGCAATTGTTTGGCAAACTGATGGAGAACAAAGCAGCGGAGATTGAGACGGAATACGTCACCCACACCTGTCTCTCACGAAAGACTTCCTCTATCCTGCGGAAGAAGCAACAGGGCAAAAAGCCCTTCTTCGAGAGGAAGGGTCTCCCCTACTGGGGCTACCCACCTTATCCTCTGGCGCCGGCTCCGCCTCAAGGCAGACAGAGCAAGAGCAGGCCGCAGGGCCCGCGTAAACCCAAGGGACCCAAAAGCCAGCACTGGCCCAGTCAGCCCCGGGTTTTTTTACGCCAGATGCATAGCCGCTTGCCCTCCAACGTCCCAGCTACCGGTGGGAGGGTGCTTGGTCCACTTTGCTCCCAGATAGGAGTCTGTCACCTCAGAGACCTGGGACCTCCAGGTCGTCCGGGAGGCTTATCTCCTTCATCTGGACTGGTTCCCTCCACCTTTCTGTCCCGCAGAGCCCCCTCTGCTCTGCATGCACCAGGCCGCCTTGGCGTAGGAGCTTGCCAACCTCCTAGAGGAACGAGCAGTGGAAGTGGTCCCACCGCACCTCAGAGGTCGCGGGTTCTACTCCCGTTACTTCCTTGTGCCAAAGCAGATGGGCGGTTTCCCACCCATCCTCGATTTAAGAAATCTCAACAAATACCTGGTGTGGGAGAGATTCAACATGCTTTTCCTTGGAGCCTTGCTGCCCTTCCTCCAACAGGGTGAGTGACTATGCTCCTTGAACCTTCGGGATGCGTACGCTCACATCCTCATCCATCCCAAGCACAGGAAATACCTGCATTTCAGGGTACAAGGAGAACCACTATCAATACAGGGTACTTCCCTTCGGCTTTGCGTCCACCCCATGAGTATACAGAATGCCCGTGGTAGCCATGGCCCACCTTCATCTACCCCTATCTAGATGACTGGCTTGTTACAGGAGGGATGGCCGACAAGGTGCAACAGACCATGGCCCGCACTGTCCACTTCCTCAGGCACCGTGGCTTCGTGGTCAATTATCCGGTCTCATCTCACTCCAGTCCAATCCTAGGAGTTCATTGGCACGTGCCTCGACACTCAGCGGGTGACAGCCTTCGTTCCCCAGGACAGGGGAGACCGCCTCATCGCTCTGGCATCCATTGTCCAACGCCACGACGCGGTATCAGCCAAGTGATGCTCCGTCTCCTCAGCTATATGGCCTCAACGGTTCATGTCGTCCGCGATGCCCAACTGCACATGTGGGCGGTGCAGTGGTGCCTTTGAGCTCAGTGGTCTCAGACAACAGATTGCCTCTGAGACGCCATCTTGGTCACTCCTCTGCTCACCAGGTCCCTCAACTGGTGGTGAGACGCTCCAAACCTGCTCTGAGGCATGTGGTTCCAGGCCCCATACATGATGTGGTCTTGACCACGGATGCCTCACTCATGGGCTGGGGAGCCCATTGTGGTGAATTGCGCATGCAGGGGACTTGGACCCTGGAGAGAAGTCCTGGCAGCCAATTAGCCCCCTCGAACTCCGGGCAGTCCTCGTCACCCTCTGGGTGTTCAGGCATTGTGTTCACCAACGGGTGGTGCTCGTCCAGGTGGTCAGCCGAGTGGCAATGTTCTATATGAACAAGCAAGGGGGCATCGGCTCGTACAGCCTCTGTCTGGAGGCAGTGGCCCTGTGGTCCTTCGCGGTTCGCCTTGGTATAGCCCTACAGGCCACAGCCCTACAGGCCACCTATCTCCCAGGCCAGGACAACGTCTCTTCAAAATACAGGGGGACGGAGCCTCAGTGATTCTCATGGCCCCGTGGAGGCCTCAACAGCCTTGGTTCCCGCTTCTGCTTCACCTCTCATTGGAGCCTCTCAGCAACACTCCGGGCTTGTTGATGCAGGAGGACGGTCTGCTACTTCACCCAAACTTGAGGTCCTTATCCTTCACAGCCTGGCGGCTGAGTGGGTCACTCTAGCCTCCTTTCATCTCCCGGTGGAGGTCGAGGACACACTGCTGGCCTCGCGCAAGGACTCGACTAGGAGGGCTTACGCCTTTAAATGGCATCGGTTCTCGGTGTGGTGCTCGGAGGTACGGGCCGACCTGTTCTCTTGCCCCACCCACTTGGTCCTGCAGTACCTGCTCCATCTCTCGCAGGCGGGCTTGAAGTCCAACTCGGTCAGGGTCCACCTGAGCGCTATCTCGGCTAACCATCACCCTGTCAGGTCAACCACTGGTTTCCCGCTTGTCAGACGGCCGCCTGGGTGAGAATCTTCACAGTCTTGGCAAGTGCATATATCTATATGATTTGCAAGGGATTGTGGGCAATGTAGTTCATTCACACCAGACACAGCTGCTGACAATAATTAATTATACTTGCTCAAGGGTAAAGCAAATAAGATTTTTATTTATGAGGGGTTCTCCCAACACAGATAATGCTTGGTAGCACAGAACTCAGGATACTTGCTTGCAGTTTTAAAGTTAGGAAAACAAAATCAGGAAAAAAAACATCTGAACTTGTCAGGTAATTAAAGCAAAGGATTAAAGACCTGGTTGGCAACAAACTGGTCTCTCTTGTAGGCTTTAGCAAATAATGTCTTAGCAATGCAGTAAGCAACCAAATAAACCCACAAAGTAGAAAAAATGTTCTTTTCTTCAGGTTAACTTCTTATATCTTTACATATAAATTCAGAAGTGATTCCCTTCAGAGCACACAAGCAATTAGGTAAGCTCAATTGCTAGCAATCACCCAGCTAAAACCCCTTAGCTGGCTTGCTTTCACTGTGTAGCTCAAAATCTTACTCAGAAGGTTTTCTGAGTAGATTAAAGAACAAGTTGGTATTTCTTTGTGATGGTTGTTGCACTTTGTAACAGAAAACTACCATTTGAGTTTGGACAGAGAGCAGTCCATATATTCACATTCTGGTTCTAAGACCTCTCCCCTTTCTTCAATAATCATAGGTTCAATATCTTGACTTAGCACAAAGGAATTTCTCAATGGAGCACTACCAGGAGAATAATCATTTCCCTGCTTCCTTTCAAAGTTATAGCTAGGGCATAGATCAGTGTTCATACCTGAGCTTCCATTGCTGTTAGAGTTCCCCTTTAAATAGCCTGGCCAATATGTAGTCCAGTTTCTGTGTCCAGCCTTCCAATCTAGATCCCTGGACACTGGATCTCTCTTCACATACCTTCTGGCATGGGTCTCAGGGTCCCTTCCACGTGCAGCTGTTTCCCTCACAGGTGCGTTCTGGAGATTCCTGCCTCTGCAATACCACTCCTCTGGTCTCCCCCAGTCCAATGGTGTATGCTGGCCTCTTGTCTGTCTCCCAGTATACGTACTGTGCTGGACTCCTGTAGACTTCCCAGAGGCTTTTCTCTTCCTTCTTTTAAAGGGCTTCTTGCTCTCTCTGTCCGTCCGTTCTGACCTCTGCTTCTGATGAGAATGAAGATCAGGATCTCCAAGCTGATCAAGATACCAAGGATCATGATATCCCAGCTCTGGATGATTCTCTGTAGAATAGACTCTATCTTTATTCTGCCTTGATGAGTGCTCCACCTTAGCACAGCGCAGCTGTGCTGAATCAGGCCTTGCCCTTTGAGATGAGTGTTCCATCCTAGCACAGCGCAGCTGTGCTGAATCAAGCCCTGCCCTTTGCAATGAGTGCTTGGGGATTACCTCATAGCCCTTTTGATTGAACACACGTTTTCTCACTTCAGCTCCTCTCATGGCTGTTGGAAACCTGGTGCATTCTGGGACTGGTAGTCTTTTATGGCAAAATTCTGTTTTCTCATTTCTACCAGCACTGACAGGTTGCTTGTTCAGAGACACTTCACCTTTTCTATAGCTCCTTCCTGAGCTATGATAAGCTTCCTTATCACACGCTTCATGTGCGGGCTGCTTCTTTCCAAGCCCCCCATCGGTCTACCTCCGGCGGCATGCAACCTCAACGTCATCCTCACGGGGCTAACTCAGCGTCCTACTCGCTTCGACACCTTTCCTGGAAGGTGGTTTTTCTGGTGGTCCTCGCCTTGGCCCGGAGAGTCAGTGAGCTTCAGGCCCTGTTGGCCGACGCCCCCTACACAAGATTCTACAGGAACCAGGTGGTTCTCTGAATGCACCCCAAGTTTCTCCTGAAAGTTGTCTCAGATTTCCACCTGAACCAGGCAATAGTAGTACTGACCTTTTTCCCGAAGCTTCACACCGACCGGGTGTCGGCGATCCTTCATACCTGCAGCGTACGCAGGTTCACCGCAGGTCTGAGCGACTTTTCATCTGCTACGATCTGCCCGCATGGGGCTCGTGGTCACTAAGTGGACCCTTTCCATCTGGGTGGCGGACTACATCGCCTTAGCCCAGACTCAGGCCGGGCTGCCCCTGAACCGCCAGGTCATGGTGTGCGGTGTTCGTGCAAGAGCAGCATCAGTGCTCCGTGCCGCTGGCATATGTCTGCTGATCACAACCTGGCCCTCTGCTAACACCTTCGCGACATATTACTGACTGGAGAAGGAGTCCCGTCAGGACAGCGCCTTCGGCCAGGCTGTACTCCTATAATGTGTTTAAGAAACTTCTGCCCTCTAATCCTTCTTCTGTGGCTACCGGGAGGTTGGTCTTCCAAGGATCTGGGGTCCTTGGGCTGTCTTTGGTTACCAGTGACTGCTCACGACTCGCCATGGCGCTTTTCTACAGGTCCTCGGTAGCCTGTAGCTGGGGATTCCCATATGTGAGGACTGACTTCCTGCTTGTTCCTGGAGAAAGTGTAGTTACTCACCTGTAACAGGTGCTCTCCAGGGACAGCAGGAATCAGTCCTCACAACCCACCCACCTCCCCTTTAAGTTGCCCTCTGTCCTTGGTATTTTTTGTCTTTGCCTGAGCTATTTCATCTGACTGATCAAGATGACATCCTTTTGTGGGAAGGGGACCACGCATGCGTGGTGGCATTCCCAAAGGCTTTCTTTGAAAGCTGGGGAAATGCTCCGGTCGGGCTGTGTTGGTGCTGATATCACCCATATGTGAGGACTGATTCCTGCTGTCCCTGGAGAACACCGGTTACAGGTGAGTAACCATGCTGTTCCTTAATTAAGGATTAAAAACATTATATAATTCTGCATGTATTCTTGAGAATGAAACTATGTCCAAAATTCCTTTCTTGTAAATTTTTAATTAAGTGGCTATATCAGGAAGCAGAATAGTGAGTGAGTTTAAGCAGCGAGGCAGTATCAGTGGGAGGTTGCCCTTTGGTTGGAAAAAGGAATGCATCATTGGAGTAGGAAAGCCTTTTATCCCATTAATACTCTCACACTGGATTTATTGCAGGGGTCGTGGACAGTGAAGACATTCCCTTGAACCTAAGTCGGGAGCTTCTGCAAGAAAGCGTCCTCATCAGGTGAGCTAATAGCAGTGCAAGGAGCCATGCGAATTTTCAAAGAGGTGGTTATTGGGCAGAGGCTGCAACATACGCTGTGGCAAGGAGCATGCTTTCATACTGTGGTAGGGAGGATGATTTAATGAAGGGAACATGCTTTATTAGAGGGAATAAGCTTTAATGCTTTAGTGAGTTAAGGTCTTAGACCATGACCAGTATCTTAAAATGTGATGAACCACTTAATCAGCAACCAGTACAGATTATACAGGTATTAAGCTCCAAAAGCACACGGCGCCTGTACTTTATAATCTGCACTGGTTGCTAGTAAAGTAGCACATTACATTCAAGGTATGGATCATGAAGACCTTAACTCATGAGGCCCTCCATTTATGTTTTTAGTCTGCATTAAGAATTTACCAACCATTGCTTCATTCCCAAGATGCTATATTACTTAACATTCCCTCTTTCAGATCCATACAATTCAGTGAATTGTGTGATCATATGCTCTCTGTAGATGCAGCATCCCTATGGAACATACTCCCGTTGGATTTAATGTAAAATACTATATATAATGGAGTTTCGAAAGAAGCTTAAAGCATACTTATTTACACAAGCTTTTCCAGATTAGACTCTGTTACTTATGTGGGTTCACACCGTTGACTTAGGAAGCACTTTCTGTGATTTATAAGGGGTTTTTGTTTTTAAGTTATCATGATTTTATGTTATAGTTTTAGTTTTCATGTCTTTATCATTGTCAGATTTTATTTTGATGTGTTATGGTTTTATTATGTATGTGAATTGTGATCCACCTAGATCTTACTGTTGTGCAGAATATAAATGTCAATAAATAAATACTGTAGCGGCAAATGCTGTCATTATATCATACTCTTGCAGGAAGCATGCTCTCATGTTGCACTGCAAGGGGTAAATACTTGGTCTGTTTAAGGCGGGCTACATGCTGTGTCACTCTATGGTGAAGCCAATTTTATTTTTTTCTCATTGCCTTGCTAAGAGAGGGAAAAGGATGTGGGCATAGGTTAGCTGGAGGGGATGGTGAAAGCAGAGGGCCCAAAAGAAGGGCAATTCCTTATCGTCCCTCCAATCCAATCCCGCACCTCTGGGTAGTGTACCTCTTCCAGCAGCTTGGAGACTGAGCATGTCATCTTTTTGAATACACTAGTGTACGTATGCAGCTGGCACTGCCTACCAGCCCAGTATGCTCAGTCTCCAAGCAGCTGGTGAAGGTAGTGAGCCAGGGTGCTGGACTCACTGAAGGGACAATTAAGGAGATAGGTTTAGTTAGTTTGCTTTTTATTTCCCCTGTTAAGGTGCAGGTTTCTTTGTTTTTAAAGGCAGAAGAAAAAAAAATCAGAAGGAACAGAGAGAACCCAGGGGGACAACAGGGCTGAGGGGAGGATATTCCTTTTTCCCCCTCTTCCCCCAGGATTTCTTGGGGGGGGGGAGGGGGGAGTTCTGTGGGGGCCTTCCTCAGTCTGAAACTTCTGGTGGCTCCCAAACCCGTTATCAGGTGAGGAGTCGCCGCGGAGGGCTGCAATTGATTGACAGGAGTGAAAGCTGGCTGCCCCAAGTCTCCCCCTTCAGCACCAAAGCCGGGAAGGAAGGCTGAACGCGAGGGATAGAAAAGCCACGCGGCAAAGAGGCTGCAAGATAAGAGTGGCGGTGGAGGGGGGAGGACAGCAGGAACCCCTAGCAACCGCCAGAACACGAGGAGACACAGAGCGGCCTGCAGCCACATGTTTGAGAGCCTGCAGCGGCACAGGAAACACCCCTCACTGTGTCTAGGCGCGATTTCTTCTTATTCAGGCCTGAGTGTGTTTTAACCCCCCGCTGTGTTTTGGGTGCTCGGGAGAGGCAGTCACCGGAGAATAAAGCAGGACAGAGCAGCTTCTTCCTAGAAGGCCATTTGCAATTTCTTGTTACTTTCAGTTTCAGTTAATTAGATTTTGGTAAATTGGTTTAATTTTATTTTATTTTAGTTCAAGTACTCTAGTGCTCTGTGCCTGAGCCCTTGGAGGTGCACTGTGCTAGGGATCCTTTAACCTACCCGGCTACAGATTGAGGATGTTCCTGGGGAGTACCCCCAGCCCTTCCCACCATGCTGGCCAGACTGCAGTGCCTGGTATAGGATGGTATCAAGGGGGGGTGAACCTCACTTAATCCTTAAGCATTCCTTGTGTTATACAGCTCAAAACTTATTCAGTGCACAATGACTTGATGCAGACCTGTGGTAAAAGCCTAACTAGCTATGCTATTTCAGAGTGCTGTTGTGCCTGGTCAGGTGATGTAAGTGACGGTTGAGATAGTGTGACTTTCTCCTGAGAAGGGTCAGATAAAAATTCAGTGACAGAAATAAATGAAAGATAAGTGGGGAAAAAGTGCTGCATATAGGTTTGTAGCAGCTACAGTTCTGTGGAAAACAGGAAGTACCTGCATACAAGAAATGTATGTAACTTGAAAGATAGTTACAGTCAGTGGATAGAGGAGACAAATGAAATCCTTCCATCTGTCTCTGGTCAGTGAGTAACCTGACATGATCATCTCTTGTTTCTTAGCCCAGATTATGTACCTATTAAATTTGTAATATTGCTTGTAAGGGAAGCTGTACTTCCTTATAGCCATTTGTAGTACTTAGAATAAAAACGTAAACTTTACTCGGAGAAAGTGTCAGTTCGATTGGATCAGTGCAAGGTCCATTTCATATCTTTAAGGTACAGTACAACACAGCAGCGCAGTCTAAAAATCCTCAAGATATGCGGTCCATGATGGGTGTGGTCTCGGAGGCAGGCGTCTGCCTAGACAGCACGCAAGAGGCTAAGTCATTGGAGCAGGGCCTGCAGGATGAGACAAGGCAGGAGAGTCCCTCCCGGTTGCAAGAGACCCTGGAGGCCGGGGGCGCCATGTCACCTTCAACGGACCAGCCCCCGGTCCCTGCATGATGCCCGGACCATCCACCCCTCAAGCCCAGGGAGCAATAGGGCTCCCGGGGGAGTTATCATTGGAGTTTGTCTTACTTTTGCATAAGGCGTTTTGCCTTCGTCAACGGGGATTGGCAAGTGGTTCCTCAGCCCCGGAACACAGGGCTAAGAGGGTGTCTGACGTAAAAGAGCATGAGTCAGGAGCAGTGGTGTCTAAGTGGGCTAGAGGCTTAGAGGAGTGGCAGCAATTGCTGTTGTCTGAGGGGCTGGATGGGGAAGACCTTAATACAGAGCTAAATCTGCAGGAGTTGAAAGGAGGAGAGATCCCAGAACAGGAGGATCAGGCCCGGATTGTTTGGGTTTTCTGCCAGGAGGAGCTACTGACACTCATCTTCGTTTATGCAATTTCTTGATATACCGCCCAGACCGAAGGGCATCAAAGTGGTTTACAATTAGTACAAACGGGTACTGATACAATCCCTTGTCCCCAAAGGGCTCACAATCTATTTGTACCTTGGAGTCCCTCAAGGCCCTGAATATGCCTGCTAACCTCCCGGCAGAGGAAGAGGCGCTGTAGGAGCCGCTGTTCCAGGCAGTGTGGAAATTTCAGAAAGTCTTCCCGGTACATGGAGTAGTAGGACAGATGATCCAGGATGAGTGGGATTTGCCGGGGGCTGGTCTTAAAGGGGTGCAATACATGATGCGCCTATACCTGCTGCCAGAGCAAGAACGAGAGCTCCTTCGATCGCCCAAAGTGGACACAGCAGTGTTGGCGGCAGTAGAAGAGACTTTGATTTGTCTCCTGCAGTTGAGAGCCCTGGAACCGGTTCCACGAGGCCAGTACACCTGCGGTCGATACCCCATGTATTTTGTGGGGCCCAAAAAGGAAGGCTCCTTTCGCTTTTCGACTTAGAGGGCATGAACCGCTGTCTCCAGGTACCCAATTTCCACATGGAAATGCTGCAATCAGTAATAGTGGCGGTAGGAAGCGGAGTGTTTTTGGTGTGTCTCAATCTCACGGGGGCATATCTGCACATTCCCATCGATCCAGAACATCAGCAGTTTCTCTGCTTTGCGGTGCCAAGGGGCCATTTCCAGTTTTGAGCGATGAAGCCAATTTTATTTTTTTTCTCATTGCCTTGCTAAGAGAGGGAAGAGGATGTGGGCATAGGTTGGCTGGAGGGGGTAGTGAAAGCAGAGAGCCTAAAAGAAGGGCAAGTAGTGATGTACCAGAAAGTTACAGTGATATCTTCTGGAAGCAGCATATTGCATTTATAAAACTTTCATTGCTGGGGAGAAATCCCATTTTTGTAAGCACAGTTAGAGATCCTATCGGGTATGTGTTAATTGGAATTTTATCAGTGGTTCTTATCTTATTTGACCATTTACAACATTCCCATTTGCAGGCTATTTTTCTTTATTTTTTTTGTATTTATATACTATTTCCTTGGACTTAAAGAAGCTAGACAGAAGCAGTGAACAAATTAGTAAAAAAAAATACAACACCCATAATAATTAAATAAAATAAGAGCGTAAGATACGTCATACTGGATCAGACCAAGGATCCATCAAGCCCAGTATCCTGTTTCCAACAGTGGCCATTCCACGTCACAAGTACCTAGCAGGTTCTCAAAAGGTGTACACATTCCATGCTGCTTGTCCCAGATTTAAGTATAACGTTCTTTCATAGGTGTATAAGGTTCTCCACACTAATGTCCCTTCTTACTTATCTTTGGCAATGATTCCCTATTGCCCAGGGCGCATGTTGCGATTGTCTCAATCTCATTCACTGATTTTCTGCCGCCTCCTTGTTTTAAGCTTCAGCAAATTTGTATGGCTTCTTTTAGTTTTCTGGGGCCTACTTCATGGAATAAGTTGCACTTGATTTACGGGGATTGAAAAAAATTAAGCTGGGCTTAAAGCAATGGCTTTTGCACCAAGAATTTGAGCTGTAGTATTTTGTCAACGGGGGATGGGGCTGGGTGGATGTTTCTATTTTTTTTTCTTTCCTCTTGTGTTGCAGAGCCTGGCAGGTTGTTTAAGGTTTATGATTATTGTGCTAATCTCCAGGAACAAGCAGGAATGCAGTCGTCACATATGGATAGCGTCCTCCGACGGAGCAGGAGCAGGAACAGTACCCAGCTTTCAGGAGCATCCCTCCATGCATGAGTGCATGCCTTCCTGCCTTCCCAGAGGATTCTCTTTTCTTCAGTCTTCGTTTTTCCATAGAGCCCAACGGATGCTTGTCCTGATACTGCAGATAAACCTTTTTCTTTTGTGTCCTTTGGGGTCCCATTTTCTTGTTTTTGCCTTCCAGTCTACCTTCGAGACTGTTGCTCGACAACGTTGGTGCCCTTTTTAGCACTCTATCTTTTTTTTTTTCTTTCTTTTTTACCTCGCTGTTCCTATGTTTTTTTCGTCTCTTCTGGCCACCATTGAGTCGTTTGACCTGGCGATGGCTATTTTTTCCTAACATGGAGAAGCCAGCCAGCAGTTTAAAATAACGTACTTCTGCAACTGCAACCGCAACATTTCAGTTACCGAGAATCACAATTGGTGCTATAGTGTTTGGGGCCTGACCACAACCCAGCTTCTTGTAACTTTTGTCAGCAAATGCCAAAAAGGGTTTAAAAAATAACCAGGAAAAGCAAATTGAGAGTCTTTGTGTTTAGAGCTGACTCTGCACCCTCAGCACACTCTTCTTCGGCGTCAACTTTCTTTTGTGGCTCCTGTTCTTCATGCAGTTCCCGTATCCCTTCAGAACTCAGAGGCCATGGTACTGGAGAAAGATGGCTGACCACCAACACCACATCAGCAACTCAGTTTTTGACATCTAGGACCAATGCTGATTCCTGGGATTGATCCCTTGGACATCTGCACCAGAGTCTGCCTCAGTGGTACTCTGAAGCTAAGAACCGATAATGGCCAGCTAAACAGCCCTGGCTGGAGGAATCACCTCTAAAGCTCAAGAGGGGCTCTGGAGTGCTATTGAGGCTTGGAACAGTGGCTCAGAATCCTGTACCAGAGTCCATCCAGAAATCCTCCATCTCCCTCCAGTAGCGCATGCTGTCCATTAAGAGGAGATTGGCTGCGCTCCTGGTGGCATCTGTGCAGGTGACTTCAAGACCCACAGGAGCCCAGGATTCCGAGTCTGGACCCACTCCTATTGAGTCCTCGGGGATCGATGCCAAGCCTGGAACCGGCTGAGTCCCAATGGCAGCAGAATGAACTACTCGAGCTTCTCTGGTACTGATGCCCCAGGGCATCTGCATCGAGATCGTCCATCGGCAACGGAGATTCAGCATTGTCCGTCGCTACTTTGACTTCCTCTGATGCCTGAGAATCGGATGCCATGCCTCCTGTTTCACAAAGGCACCAAGATGTGCCATCGACCTTTTGCCTCCTCACAAGCGCTGTCAGTCCCCGCCTGAGGACATGTCCTTCCAGGACTTTATTCAAGACATGGCTAAGGCGCTTTCAGTCTCAGTAGACACCGAGATGGAACCGAGAGCTGAGAAATTGGAAATACTACAGTATCCCTCGATGTCTTTGGCCGTCGATGCTTCTAAGCATCAATGTTGGTATGCTGCATTCATTCTAATATGCTTTATAAGGGCATGTTCCTCAGAGACATTGTGAAGGAACTTGATGAGTTCTCTGCCATAATTCCTTCAGAGAAGTTGGATGCTTACCAGTCTCTAGTCAGACATGATCAAGAGTGTTCCAAATTTATCACCAGAGCAGCTTTTGACTCTTTTGAGTCTACCAGCAGAGCTGCAGCAGTGGACATTGGGGCCAGAATGCTGTCTTGGTTGCAGTCTTCGGGTCTCAAACAGTGAGTCCAAGACAACCTAGCAGACATTCCCTATCAAGGTGAGAACCTCTTTTGTTAAAAGCTGGAGAGAGAAAGCCAGTGAAATAGAGACTGATGACCTTACCATGAAACGTGTCTCTCGTAAGACAGCTGATCCTTCTAAAAAGAATGCCTTTGTTAAGAAACCCTTTTACCCTAAGAAAAAGAAGCATTATCCCTCTTATCCTGCCTACACAGCCTATCATTCTCACCAGGGTCAGCAGAAGGCTAAAGCTTCTTGCCAGCCCAATAGACCCAAGGTGCCTAAGCCTCAACCAGCCCCACAGCCCAGCCGGGGGATAGCTTTTGACTACTTTCTGGAGAACACTGCCATTCTTCACCTGAAAGAGCCACAGCCTACTCACATAGGGGGCAAACTGGTCCATTTTTCCCACAGGTGGCCCCTCTTAACATCAGAGCCCTGGACTCTACAAGTCGTCTTCAGCGGCTATCTGCTACATTTCACCCAGTTACCTCCTACCTTCTTTCCAGGGGAGTATCCTCTTGAACCTTTCCATCGGACTCTTTTACAGCAGGAAGTTGCCACTCTTCTGAGAGATGGTGCAATAAAACTGGTCCCCTCTGGACAGGAAAGGTTGGGGTTTTACTCCCTATATTTCCTTGTTGTTGTTGTTAAGTGCCGTTGAGTCGGAGTCGACTCATGGCGACCCTCTGGATAGCTATCCTAAATTGTGTTTGATCTTCAGTCAGGCGGCTCATTGTTGACAGACTGGTACCCATAGCTGCTGTTATTGTATCGATCCATCTCATTGCTGGCCTCCCTCTTTTGCGTTGACCTTCTATCTTGCCAAGCATGATGTTTTTCTCTAATGTTCTCTCTCTTCGCATGATGTGTCCAAAGTATGAAAGTCGAAGTCTTGTCATCTGAGCTTCTAAAGAAAGCTTAGGTTTGATCTCCTCTAGTACCGAAAGGTTTGTTCTTCGGGCAGTCCATGGTATACACAGTATTCGCCGCCAGCACCATAATTCAAAGGCATCAATTTTCTTCCTGTCTGTCTTTTTCACTGTCCAGCTTTCACATCCATATGATGTTATTGAAAATACCATGGCTTGAACAAGTCGAATCTTTGTATGGAGAGAGACATCTCTGCTCTTGAGAATCTTATCTAGATCTTTCATAGCCATTCTGCCAAGAGCAATGCGTCGTCTGATTTCTTGACTGCTTGTTGCTTCTTTATTGATAGTTGATCCAAGTAGGTTAAAATTGTTCACGATTTCAATTTCTTCTCCTTCAACGATGAACCTATTGATCATGCCGGTTATCATGATCTTTGTCGTCTTTACATTAAGGTGCAGGCCCATTTTGAGACTATGTTCTTTGATTGTGAGAAGCAAATGTTTCAGATCATCTTCACTTTCAGCCAGTAATGTGGTATCATCAGCATAGCGAAGGTTGTTGAGTCTTCCACCAATCTTCACACCTCTGTTGTCTTCATACAATCCTGCTTCTCTGATGATTTGTTCTGCATATAAATTAAACAGGTATGCAGCCTTGTCCCCAAAAAATCAGGTGGGTTTGTCCCATCCTAGACTTCTGGAATCTCAACAAGTTTCTGGTAAGAGAAGTTCAAAATGGTTTCTTTAAGAACCCTACTGCTCTACCTTCAAAGGAACGATTGACTGTGTTCTCTAGATCTAAAGGATGCGTGTACACACACCCTCATTCACCCGTGTCACAGGTGGTACCTCCGCTTCATGTTTGGCATACACTGCCAATATCGGGTCTTCAAAAAATGTCTGGTGGAAGTCACGGCCTATCTTCGCACCCTGGGCGTCTTTGTCTTCCCCCTATTTAGACGATTGGCTCTTCAGGAACGAAACACCACATATGGTATGTCTGTCCGTTAAGCACACCATCTCGGTGCTCAAACAATTAGGATTTGTCATAGACTTCCCAAAGTTGCACCTCTCTCCCACTCATAAGCTGGAATTCATAGGTGCCCTACTTGGCACAACTCGGGCTCGAGCTTTCCTGCCGGAGGACCATTTCAAGCACCTTACATTCTGATCGCCCAGCAGGTAAACTGCTCAGAGAACCATTCCATGAGTCAGGGCATAAGTCCTCAAATGGACCATTTCCCAGAAGAGGTGAGAGCCTGTGACTCCCTATTTGTTGACACAAAACATAGCAACCTAGTTGGTTATCACTCTCAGCTGCACGAAGTTGATCTGATTTGAGGTCTCTTGTTGAGACCATTGGTCCTACGTGTCCAGGCCATCGAGATGAGCTTCCCAGCCCTGTTTTGACACTTTGGTTGTTAGCGTCCGTTGAGGTGGAGGCATCTGAAAAGGTAAACCTGCGAGATGCTTGCAAGGAGAGAGCCATCACTAAAGGGAATCCGCGAGAAGAGATGTGACTACCACTCTGTCTCGAAGACGGCCTTTCGCTTGCTTCCATTGGGAGAAGGTCCATTGTGCTTGTCGCATCTGGAGATGAGCATAAGGGACCACATGGACCACAAAGGCTTTGCCATGCTGTGACAGCTGCGCATTCTTCAGGTGTTGGGGATTAAGCTCTCTCCTAGAGGCTGTTTGATTAGGGATGACATAATGCTTTCTCTGATTAGACTTATGCTTTTCCACTCTAGCTCCCCTAGGGACTTTGTGCATACTGGTGCATTCTGGAACATGTAGTCTTTAGGGAAACAAGCTGTCGTATTTCTATAACCTGCCAGCACAGGTCCCTTAATCAAAGTAAATTCTCCTCTTTTGTCATTACTCCCTGAGCTTTGATAAGCTTCCTTATCACAAGTTTCATTGCATGTCCCCTTGTGTTTCTACTTTTTGAAGGCGAGGGCTTGTGTGTATCATTGATGCTGAGGGTTAAGCTATCGTTAGCTTAATTACTGGCAGGGCCTTCCAAGATGGACAGGTCTCAGCTGAGGTGCCCAGACCAAGACAAACCACCCCTCTAGGCAGCAGCAGAATGGGACGGTGTTGGCGGCGGAGGATCACATTTCTGTGACAACAGCAAGAATACTAAAATTAAATTGTGGGAAGAAAGGCCTGGCAATCTACTTCTGTATCTTGCCATGAAAACTCAATGGAGAGTCACAACAAAACAAATTGCACTATAGTGCTGGAAGATGAGACCTCCAGGTTGGAAGGCATTCAGCTGGCTACTGGAGAGGAGCTGAAGACTTTTCAGAGTAAAGCCAGCATTTATGATGTGATTAGATCAAAGCCTTGGGACTTCTGACTGCTGATTTAGCTGCACATGAAATGAGAATCAGAAGCTGCAAAACTGTCTTACATATTGGGACTTGGAACATACGAAGCATGAACCAAAGGAAGTTGGAGGTGGTCAAGAATGAAATGGAATGTGTAGAGCTCGATCTGTTGAGTGACAGCGAACTGAAATGGACTGGTATCAGGCACTTTGCATCTGATGATCACATGGTCTACTATGCTGGAAAGGAAAGACAAAGAAGAAATGGTGTTGCATTTTTAATTAAGAAGAAATCTGCAAGAACTGTAGTGAAATACAATGAAATCACTGAATGCTTAATTTTTATTCATCTACGAGGAGTGCCCATCAACACAACTATAATTCAAGTATATGCCACAAAAACAGCTGCAGAAGAGGATGAAGTTGATGAATTCTGTGAAGAAGTCCAAGCTGAAATTGACAGAACATGCAAACAGAAAATCTTAATAGTCATGGGTGACTGGAATGTAAAAGTTGGCAACAATGAGGAAGGCAAAATGGTTGGAAAATATAGACTTAGCAACAGAAATTCTGCAAGACCAACGATCTATTCATCTTGAACATCTTCTTCCAGCAACATAAGCAGTGACTCTACACATGGACGTCACCTAATGGATTGTACAAAAATCAAATTGACTACATCTGTGGAAGTCAGCGATGGAAAAGCTCTATAACGTCAACAAAGGCAAAACCTGGAGCTGACTGTGGTACAGATCACCAACCACTAGTATACAAACTCAAGCTAAAGTTGGGAAAAAAGCAAGCCACTCATGAATGTAGGAAATATAACCTTGAGAATATAGCACCAGAATTTAAAGACTGCCTGCAAAATCGATTTGCTGCTTTTAGATACAAAAGACAGAGCACTAGAAGAATATGTGATGACATCAAGAAGGTTGTGTTGGAAGAAAGTGAGAAATCTCTACAAAAGGTGAAAAAGCAAAAACAGTCAAAATGGATGACTGAAGAAACTGAAAATTGCCCAGAACTGCAGAGAGGTTAAAGCAAGAGGAGAAAGAGAGGCAATTGCAGAACTCAAACAGATTTTTCCAATGTGCAGCAAGACAATACAAGGAGAAGTACTAGAGTGACGCATGCAAGGAAATAGAATCAGAAACTATTAGAGAAAAAACAAGATTGGCTTTCCTAAAGCTATGAGAGTTAAAGAAAAAAGTCCAGCCTCGAATTTAAAAATGCTCAAAGATCCATGTTCAGTGATGCTGAGAAGATCAAGAAAAGGTGGAAAGAATATACAGTGCTATTATATGTTTATGTTTATTCAATTTTTTGATATACCGCCCAGGCTGAAGGGCATCAGAGCGGTTTACAATTACTACAAGCAGGTACTGGATACTTTCCCTTGTCCCCAAAGGACTCGCAATCTACGTATACCTGAGGCAACAGAGAGTTAAGTGACTTGCCCAAGGCCACAAGGAGTGCCTATAGAACTAGAAGCCCCAGTTCCACCGGCCTGAGATTGATGTCCCCAGGTGGGAATTGAACCCCCGGCCCTCTGGCCTGAGGTACCTTGTCCTAACCACTAAGTCACTCGTCCATTTATCATAGGATCTTTATCCTATGATAAAAGATCAAGTGGACAAACAGCCATTTCAACCTGTACCTTATGATCCAGAACCATTGGTGATGACAGAAGAAGTCGAAGCAACATTGAAAGACTTATCAAAGAACAAAGCACCAGGCATTGATAGCATTCCCATAGAAGTATTGCAGCAATCTGATGACGTTGTTACCATACTTACAAGGCTCTGCCAGGACATTTGGAAGATAACATCATGGCCAACAGACTGGAAAAGATCTGTGTTTATAACAATACTAAAGAAAGGTGATCCAACTGACTATGGAAATTTTTGCACAATCACTTTGATCCCACATGCCAGCAAGATTCTATTCAATATTATTCAGCAGAGACTATAACCATACCTGGAATGAGAACTGCCTGAAGTGCAAGCAGGGTTCAGGAAAGTGCGAGGAACGAGAGATATCATTGCGGATGTGAGATGGATCCTTGAAAAGACTAAAGAAAACCAAAAGGATATCTATATGTGTTTTATTGAGTACAACAAGGTTTTTGACTCTGTTAACTATGAGAAACTCTGGGCCCATTAAGAAGCATGGGTATACCAGAACACCTGATCGTTCTCTTGCACAACCTTTACATTGATCAAGAAGCAAAAGTTCAAATGGATCTAGGAGAAACAGAATGGTTTAAAATCAGCAAAGGTGTACAAGAAGGCTGCATACTTTCCCCCCTATCTCTTTAATTTATATGCAGAACAAATCATCAAAGAATCAGGACTGTATGAAGACAACAGAGGTGTGGAGATTGGTGGGAGACTCATCAACAACTTTCACTATGCTGATGATACCACATTACTGGCTGAAAGTGAAGACTATCTGAAACATTTGCTTCTCAGGATCAAGGAACATAGTCTTAAACTGGGCCTGCACCTTAATGTAAAGAAGACAAAGATCCTGACAACTGGCAAAATCAATAAGTTCATCGTTGATGGAGAAGAAGTTGAAATAGTGGACAACTTTAACCTACTTAGCTCAACAATCAATAAAGAAACAACAAGCAGTCAAGAAATCAGATGATGCATTGCTCTTGGCAGAATGGCTATGAAGAACCTAGACAAGATTCTCAAGAGCAGAGATGTCTGTCTCCATAAAAAGATTTGACTTGTTCAAGCCATGGTATTTTCGATATTTATTTATTTATTTACGTTCTCTTATATACCGCGCTATTCTGCATCAGTGCGGTTTACATTGAATAAACTGAAATTACATTGAACAGAGCATTATAACTTGGAGATAACTATTTTACAGGGAACATGGGCTATGGGGGGGTTAAGTGGCTTGCCCAAGACCACAAGGCTCACCTATGGGACTAGAAACCCCAGTCCTTCCGGCCCAAGGTTGCTGTCCTCTAGTGGGATTTGAACCCCTGACCTTCTGGCCTGAAGTACCTTGCCCCAACCACTAGGCCACTCCTCCACTCCAGATATAAGAGATAACATCATATGGATGCAAAAGTTGGACAGTGAAAAAGAAAGACAGGAAGAAAATTGATCCTTTGAATTATGATGCTGGCAACGAATACTGTGTATTCCATGGACTGCCCGAAGAACAAACTAGTCAGTACTAGAGGAGGTCACACCTAAACTTTCTTTAGAAGCTCAGATGACAAGACCCTGACTTTCATACTTTGGACACATCATGCGAAGAAAGAGATCATTAGAGAAAGACATCATGCTTGGCAAGGTAGAAGGTCAACGCAAAAGAGGAAGGCCAACAATGAGATGGATCGGTACAATAACAGCAGCTATGGGTGCCACTCTGTTAACAGTGAGAGCTGCCTGACTGAAGACTAAACACATTTTAGAACAATCCAGAGGTCGACTCGACAGTACATAACATTAACAAAACAACCGATCTACATTTACTCATTTCACTCCATTCATTATTTTATATACCTCTATCATATCTCTCTTCAATCAATGACAAAATCTGCCAAAAATGGCTAATGAAACAACACGATAGTAACATAGTATATGGCAGATAAAGACCAGTGTGGTCCATCTAGTCTGCCCAGCAAGGCGGCAAGAGTAGGTGCACTTGCCGCTCCATGCAGGTCACCCCTCCCCATGCCTATGTTTAGGGGTATACCCACTGCTCCGTGTAGGTCACACCTATTTGTTCAGATATAAGAGATAGTTATGCTTATTTTGATTTTATCCTGTTGCTATAAAGGGATCCACTATGTCTGTCCCATGCCATTTTGAATTCTGTCACTGTGTTTGCCCCCACCGCTTCCATCTGGAGGGCATTCCAAGCATCCACCACCCTTTTAGTGAAAAAGTATTTCCTGACATTGCCTTTCAGTTTACCCCTTGCAGCTTCATGTTATGCCCTCTAGTTTTACCACTTCCCCTTCTTTGTCCATTAATACTCTTTTAAGTATTTAAAGGTCTGAATCATATCTCCCCTGTCCCTCCTCTCCTCCAGAGTGTAGATATTTAGGTCTTCAAGTTTCTTCTCATAAGTCTTCTGACACAGGCTCCAAATCATTTTGGTCGCCTTTCTCTGAACCGCTTCCAGCCTTTTTATATCCTTTTTGAGATACGGTCTTCAAAACTGAACACAGTATTCCAAGTGAGGCCTCACTTGGAATATTGTGTTCACCAGGTCACCAGGACTGCATCAAATGGAAAGGGTAGTCCCTCTGACACCTTATAGGGTCCCCTTATAGCAACCAGCTCTGCTCTCATCCTCTGAAACAAAGTCAAGGGTATTATCACATGTAAGCCCAGTGTACGGCACCCCAATATGAAAATAAATTACCCAAAAATATAAGGAATTATGTGGATGAAAATAATCAAACTGAGAATATTATGCCTCTCTATAAAAGTATTATATAGAGTTCTAGTTGCTCTTTCTTGAAAAGGATATAATGGAACCAGAAAAGAGTGACAAAAATTATAAAGGGGATAGAAAAGCAGATTAGGGCAGCTTCAGCTTGGTGAAAAGAGAACTGAGAAAGAGCTGATAGAATTTTATAAAACTATGAAAGGGGTGGAATGGTTAAATAGAGAACTGCTGTTTAACCTTTCAAATGATACACAAATAAGTATAAAAGTACAAACTTAGAACGTTACAAATGGTGAGATACTTTGAACGAAAACAAGAAAGTGTGTTGTATTTTTCGAGACTTATTTTTTTGGCAACACAGGTCTCAGAACTCCGGGGCTCTTTTCAACTGACACCAAAATGTCAGACACTGTTGTGCCCTATGTACATCACCAACCTGGATGTTTGTCAAGCCATTTTTTTATATTTTTTGTTAAGATTTTTTGTATATATGTAAAACAGGATCACCGCGCTTAATAGAAAAAATTCAGCTGGTATTTTCCAAAGCAATTTTAAAGCGAGAAATCTTGTACTTAGCTTTTCACCAAAAACTCTGGAAGTCCAGCCGTGAATTGTTCAAACGCCCAACGCTGTCAGGCGCGCTCTACATAAAGCGTTTCACCCTGGAGGCTTCATCAGGGGAAATTCATAGAAGCACTGCAAACAAAGTAAGTGCATTCAATACAAACTTTCATCCATCAGTAATTTAATTGAGGAATAAATCTAAAACATGTCATACCTTTAACAACCGTCTAAATGGTATATCTTGTAGACTTACTGGCTTTTTCGGTATTGCCTACCATATATAGAACTCAGTGTTCATCTTTAAATGGATATACTGTGCATGCAAAAAGGTTGGAAAACTAAATGCTATCTAATTCAACCTTGAAATGATCCGACTCTTCAAAAGCAGGCTTCCCATTCGATCCGCATGTTTAAGCACAATGGGGTTACAGTTTGTAACCGATGAATCCAACGTTGCTCTATATATAGTAGCACTTGTTCCCGTGTTCTGCCCAGCTGAGATGTAATCAGCTGTTCTATGCAAAAACATTTGAGATCTTCATATACATGATTGAATTCCAGGCAATGATCCACCATGGGTGCCTCACGTCTACGGCATTTTAACTTGCTTTTATGTTCATTCATCCGGACACGAAAGGGCCTGATGGTCTTGCCCACATACATCAAATTACAGGGGCATTTCACACAATATACTACATGTGTAGACGAGCATGTGGTTGAACATCGAAGTTTATAAGTTTTGTCATTATGATTAAATTCTGACAGCTCTTGAGTAATCATGCAGATGTTACAGGAGCCACATTGAGTATGCCCCGTTGTCATTACTGTTGTGGTTGGTGATAACAGACGTAAAATGGTAGGACTCAGTAATTCCTTGAAATTACGTTGTCTCCTCCAACCCTGGGACACTCCGTAAAACGTTCAGATGTTGCTTAAGACTATGTTTTAAAGTTGCATGGAATGGAGTGAAACCCGTAACCAGATTAGTTTGCTGAATGTTATTATTGGATTTTATTCTCTCTGGAGAATGCAGCAATAGATCACGATTGGTGTACAGAGCTCATTTATAGGCTCGATCAACCACTTGGGGGGTATCCTCGTTGGTAGAAGTTATTTCTCAGTTGTTGGGACTGTGTCTTGAAATCCCGAAGGTCAGAACAATTACGTCAATAGCGTATAAACTGAGATAATGGTAGACTGTCCTTTAAAGATAGCGGGTGTGCACTATTATAGTGCAACACTGTATTTTTATCTATGGGTTTTCGAAATGTTGAAGTATGCCATCCTACCGCTGATGTTTTTACAAGAATATCCAAAAAAGTTATTTGTTCTGTATGATAGTTTACCGTAAATTTAATGTTTTCATTTCTACTATTCAGCCAGTCATGAAATTGAATGAGGTTCGCCAGTGTGCCTTGCCATAGGACAAATATGTCGTCAATATAGCGTCGCCATAGCTTAATTGATGTAATGTATGGAGAGACCGTAAGCCAGTCTTGCTCAAATTTTTCCATGTATAAATTTGCAACCGATGGGGCACATGTGGTACCCATCGCCACACCACATAATTGGCGATAGATGTTATTTTCAAAAATGAAAAAGTTATTATGCAAAACTAGCTTTGCTAGGTCAGATAACAAAATTAACTGTTGTTCAGAAAGGTCACCACGATCTTGAAGAGCTGTCATAACCACTAGATGTGCTTGGGATTGGGGGATGACTGTGTATAATGAAACCACATCGAAAGTGACTAGAAGAATTTCAGACTCCATTGCTAGCTGTGTGTTGTCATGTAGAAGTCGTAAGAAATGGGTAGAATCTTTAACAAAAGAGGGTATAAGAGACATCTTAGGTCTTAAATAGGAATCCAAAAAAAACGATAGGGGTTCTAGCAGTGAACCACGAGTATACACTATAGGTCTTCCAGGAGGGTTTTGTAAATTTTTGTGAATTTTTGGGACTAAGTAAAACTTAGCCATGTTGGAACCAGATGGATTTAAAAAATACCATTCTTTTTTAGAAATGAGCTTAGCCTCTAATGCTTGAGTAGTGATATTTTTAATTTGCTGTTGAAGTTCAGACGTTGGATTAATTTCTAACTTTTGATAGACTTTTGAGTCTGATAACTGATGGAAGGCTTAGAACGTGACATAATGGTGCATTTCTCTATTCACTATCTCTGGCATGTCTATGTTGGGGATGCTGTTAAAACAGCTATAGTAAAGGGTCTCAGTACTGGTAGTCAGGGATGTCTGTGTCTGGATGGGTGTGCGTAGTGACTGATGGTGTATGCATGTGAGGAGTCTGTGGATCAGTGATATGATGTGCATGTCTATTTCCAGAGGAAGAGTTTTTTCTGTTTATCTGTAAACATATGAGGGCAGGATGTCAGAGTGTGAATCTGTAAGTGCGTGTTGACAGTGTGTGTTGGGATCAGGATGTGTGTGTGTCAACAAGGACTGTTTGTGTGTGTAGGTCTCTATCAGAGGTTGCTATATGTGGAGTGGGTATATGTGTGCACTTGTGCATTCATGTGTCAGGGGCTCTATGTATGGGTACACATGCAAGTATGGGAATGTGTGTGTCAAGGGCTTTATGTGTCTTAGGAGACTGTATGAATGTACTGCTGTGGCATGTATGCTTCGTTCTCCCTTGAACTTCCCTTTTTCTCCCACTCCCTGTCTGTCCCGCCCTCTCTTACAGTTTCCCTCTTTCCCTTCTACTCACCCTTGTACTCCCCCTCCCCTCTCTTTGGCAAGCTACCCTTGCACGCTCTCCATTTCCTGCCACTGACCTTTTACTCTGTTTGCTTCCCCTTCTCTCCCTTCTTGCACTTAGCCTCTTTTCTCAGTTTCTCTTCTAATCCTGCCCCTTTCCTTTATTTTCTGCCCTTTGTGTCTTTTAACCCTGCCCCCTTCCCTTACATTCTATCCCATTCTCTCCTCCTTCTCTGTAACAGTCCCCTTCCTCCTAACCCTGCCCTTTCTTGTCCTTTCTATCCTAGACTTTTCCTTTTCTGCACTACTCCAGTCTTCCATGCCAGTGGGACCCCAGCACTTTTTAAACCCATTGCTCCTCTCTTTTGTGCTAGCAGAAATCAGGCTCCTGCCAGCTCCTTAGTTCCACTGCTCTTCAGAGGCTAGAATGATGCCTTATACATCTGTTTGCACATCTGCAAACAAATGGATGCATATGCACAAACACACAGATGGACTGAACCATCAACGTTGGGCAATATCGCTTAAGCAAAACATGCCTAAAAATAGAACACTATGAAACTATGACCAGCAGACTGAAAACAAATTGTGCAAATTTTTTTCATGCAGCACATAATTAAGCTGAGGAATCTCTTGCTAGAGGAAATGAAACATATGATCTTTTTCTGCTGTCATGTTTCTATCTAGTCTGCCAATCCATATCAACTGCCATTTAGAGATTCGGGTTTGTCCCATGCTTTCTTGAATACAGATACTATCCTGGTCTCTACTACCTCCAGTGGGAGACTATTCCATGCATTTACCACTATATTAATGCATATTACCCCTGAATCTATCCCCTTTCACCTTCATTGTATGCCCCCTTTGTGCAAAGATTTCTTTCAGATGAAAGAAGCTCTCCTCCTGTGCATTTATGCCTCGGAGGCATTTAAATGTCTCTATCATATCTCCTCTCTCCCACCTTTTCTCCAAAGTATACCTATTGAGATCTTTGTCTGTCCCCATTTGCCTTATGACAAAGCCCACTGACCATTCTGGTAGCCTCCCTCCCAAATGAGATCTCATCAAAGTCTTCTACAGAGGCACTGTTACCACATCCTTTCTGCTGGCCATTCCTCTCCCTATGTACTGTGGTGATGCGCAGGTAGCTGAGCCCTTTAAAACTGAAAAAAAAGAGTTTTTTTTCTCATGAGCGGGGGAAGGGCTCACTAAAGCATAGCTCCCAGGCAGAGAAAGAAACTAGAACACACACTAACAGGGATAGCTTGAAGCCACACCCAGCCTCTAGAGCTCGTGCAGGCAGAGAGGGGGTGGGGCCAGGGAAGGAAACAAGCTACAGGATATTTAAGCTGCGTCACTCAGGAAGTGGGCAGGCAACAGATACAGGGGCAGCAGATACAGATACAACAGCTGAAGCAGAAGCAGAGAGAGGACGAGGACAAAGAAGGAAAGTTGCAGAACAAGCAGGACGTGCTCAAGGAAAACTGCATGCTAAAAGCCAGGAGGAGAGTCCAGAGGAACCAAGGGAAGAAACAGCAGTATAAGGCTGTAGGGCCTGGAGGTTCAAAGGGGACCAGCCATAACTCCCAAGGCAAGTGCAAAGGTTGTGGGCATGAGAGGAGCTGGGGAAGAAGTCAGGAGTATATGACTGATTCTGAAAGTAGCAGCTCAAGTCCTGAGTCTTTGAACAGGCAGTACAGGAAACCAGTTAAAAAGAGGGTTTCTGCCAGTAAAGCAACTCATGTGTGTCCTGAACAGGAGTGGCTAAGAGAAAGAAGGGCAAGAGCTTCTGACCCGGTGAAAAGGGGGAGCCAGAAGTTAAAATGGGGGAAGCTTCTTAAGCTTTTAAAAGAAGTAAAGCATAGCGTTCCAGAACGTGCCCCAAGCCCTGAGTGTTATAGCACCCCTGAAGAAATGGAAATAGAGCTGTACTCAGACAGTCCAATGTCCTCTGCAGAATCCATGGAGTGTGGGATTTGTATAAGCCGTGTTTAATGCTTTTATAAGAAGCTGTGGGTAACAGGTTAAGAAGATAATCTGTGCTGGTGTTATTGTGTGCCAAGGTGAAAAGCAGACAAGAAGTCACAAAAACCTCGGTGTTTAAAAGCAGCCAGTTGTATCTCTGAAGAAGCCAGGTTAACAAGGCTAGCGGTTTTAAACCAAGAGGCAGCACAGAAGTTATATCCTAATCTGCAGCAGCTGAGAGTGTAAAGTCAAAAACTGTCTTACTGAAGTTTTTGTGAAACTGTGCATTTAACAGTGTTATACTGCTTTTGTTAATGGAAGAAGCTAAAAGGTATCAAGAGTGAAGAAACTACTTGAAGAATATTTGCTGAGAAGTTTAAAGGAGAAAATATCCTGTATTTTCAGTTTGCTATTTCTGTTCGCCTTATCAAGGTCATTTGCCTCAGCAAGGTCATTTGCCAAAATTGGTTCCAGAAAGAAATAAATAAAAAGCAATTTAAGTTAACAAATTGTCCTGTGATCCTCTTCCACTCGAAATTGCTTACAAAGCAAACCCACAACTACACAAAAGAAGAGTGATGTCCAGCGCTCCCCACTATGCAACCGCCTAGGCGGACGGGGCACGGCCACAGTACCCAAGCATCTTTCTGGCTTTTGCTGACACCTTTTCTACCTGTTTTACCATCTTAAGATCATTAGAAACAATCATGCCCATGTTCTGCTCTTCTTTCGTAGACGGAGATACTTCACCCCCTGTACTGTACCGCTCCCTTGGATTTTTGCAGCCCAAATGCATGACTCTGCATTTTTTAGCGTTACATTTCAGCAGCCAAATTCTCTACCATTCTTCAAGCTCCACTACATTCCTTCTCGTGTTATCTACTCCATCTCCAGGAACAAGCAGGAATGTAGTCCTCACATATGGGTATCGTCTGTACCGACGGAGCCTGCGTGGGAACGCTCCCCAGCATCCAATAGGAACTCTTTTGGGAGCATTCCTCAGCACATGCGCGCTGCCTTCCCGCCTTTCCAACTGTCCCTCTTCAGTTCTTCGTTTTCCACGGAGCCAACAGGACCTATTCCCTGTCACTGCAGAAAATTCCGTCTTTAAATTTATTTTTTGTGGTTGCATTTACCTACCGCATGACGCCTACCGGTACCGCCGTTTCTTTTCTTTTCATATAAAAAAAACAAAACCCTTTAACTTAGACTGTTTCTTTTCAAAAACTTTCCTCTTTGGTGCTAGGCGCCATTTTGGGCACTAGGCCCCATTTATCCTAAATCATGGAAAAGCCAACTAGTGGTTTTAAAAAATGTACTAAGTGTGGCGGTACCATTTCCGTCACTGACACCCATGATTGGTGTCTAAAGTGTTTAGGACCTGATCATTCTCCAACTGAATGTCTCTCCTGCATGGGGATGACCAAAAGAGGAAGACAGAACTGGGCCGCAAAGCTCGGTACCCTCTTTTCTTCAGATGCCAGATCTATTGCATCAACATCGTCAAGGGCCTCTTCTTCCTCCCATGGATCTCAGGTAACTAAACACAAAAGCTGGTCCTCAAAGGGTAGCTCTCCTGCTAAGCATCGAGAGGCCATTGGCATTGCCCTTGAGGGAACCACACCGGCAAAACAGCCCCGGCGGGAGGCTTCGGCTTCCAAAGCATCGATGGGGCTTCAGGATGTTCTCGAGGCTTCGACCTCGCGAGAACTTCCTGTGCCATGCTTGGGGGTTCTGGCTGTCCTTACCGGTACCGACACCCAGGCAGCGGCAGCGTCGATAGACCAGAGGTTTCTTGCTATCGAACGCAGTATCGCAGCTCTTCTTTCAGCTGCGGTACCAGTGGTCCCAAGGGCACCGGTGCCGACATCGACACCAGTGCCGGTACCGACACCGATGATGCCGGTACCAACGGTACCGGCCCCAGTGGGAACTCTTCCCATGTCACCTCTGGCTGGAGGGGATAAAGCGGTACCGGGTCACCTCGGTACTGACTTCGATCGGTACCGGGATCGTGCTTTGCAGGAGCATCGGGGTCAGGAATACTTTGATTCCTCGGATTCCGAAGACTCTGACAATTCTGCGGGCACTAGAGGGTTTCTCCTAGAAGATCCCTCTTCTCACCAACGCAGAATGTCACCTCCAGAGGAAGTCATTCCAGGATTTCGTCCGTGATATGGTCAAGGGTCTTTCAATCACAGTAGCTCCTGAAGAGAAACCCAGAGCAAAGGAATTGGAAATCCTCCAATATCCTAAAGCTCCTAAGGAGGCAGCTACTCTGCCTATCCATGAAATTCTGCATAGCTTGATGCTCAGAATGTGGGAGACAGCTCTGACTACTTCTCCTCACTCTAGGAGACTTGATACTATGTATCGTGTCCCACCATGTCCTGGATTTTAGAAAACTCAGCTGCCACACCATTCAGTGGTAGTGGAGTCAGCCATGCGTAGGATGAAAAGTGCAAAAAGACATGCATCCAATCCTCCAGGTCGTGAATGCAGGACTCCGGATGCTTTTGGACGCAGAACTTTTCAAGCTTCCATGCTTTCAGCTAGGATCAGCTCATATATCCTATATATGGGAATGTTCCCCAAAGAAATCACAGGAGACTTGGAACTTATGAGCCCATTTCTCCCAGATAAGAGACAAGACTTTCTTACTCTGGTTAAGCATGCTCAGGATGTCTCCAAGTTTGTCAATCGTGCAGCCTTTGACTGCTTCGAATGCATCAGCAGAACTTCTGCTATTGCCATTGGCGCATGATGGATTGCCTGGCTACAGGCATCAGACTTGGAGACTTGGGTACAGGACAAGATAGGCAACATTCCTTGCACGGGAGAGAATCTCTTCGGCAAAAACTGGCAGGAGAAGGCTAACGAGTTTTATGCTGACAATTCCACCTTAGATAGATTGTCAAAGTCTACAGCCACTCCAGCCAAAAGGAAACCTTATAAAAAACCCTCTTTTAGCAAAAAGAGGAAGTTTTATCCTTCCTATACCCATCAGACTCAAACTCCAGGTCAGGTTGCCCAAAAGGGACAAACTAGACAACAAAAGAAACCAAAAGGCCCGAGAGCCCAACCAGCTCTCCAGGTTCAGCCCCCTCAAGGGCTTTGACTCCTTCCTAGAGAGCTTTGCCTTCCTGCCTCTGAGGGGTCCTCAACCCCCCAATATTCCCGGCAGGTTATGCCACTTTGTCAACAGATTGCATCAGATAACAGCAGAAGATTGGACTTTGTCCTTGTAGGGGAGGGGTACAAACTTCATTTTCACAGCTTACCCCCTCTTACAATTCTAAAGCAGTTCAATTCACAAACCTCTGCAGACAATCTGCTAGATTACAAGGTCTCCACACTTCTTGCCCAAGGGGCAATAGAGGAAGTACCCATTCTTCAACAGGGTGCAGGGTTCTACTCCCCCTATTTTCTTATTCCAAAGAAAACAGGAGGACACAGACCCATTCTAGACCTCAGAGAATTGAACAAATATCTGTTTCTAGAGAAATTCAAAATTATTTCTCTGGGAACTCTTCTGCTATACCTTCAAAGCCAGGACTGGCTTTGCTCTCTAGACTTAAAGGATGCATACACTCACATTCTTATCCATCCAGATCACAGGAAATTTTTATGTTTCCTTTTCAGGGGAAGACATTTCCAGTACAGGGTTCTTCCTGTTGGTCTGGCTTCAGCACCAAGGGTATTCACGAAATGCATGGCGGTAGTAGCTGCATTTCTACGAACCCTGGGGATTTTTGTCTTCCCTTACTTAGACGACTGGCTCATCCGAGCCTCCACAGTGACAGAGGCCAGTACTACACTGTCTCATACAATGTGAATCCTCCAATACTTGGGATTGGTAATAAACTTCCCGAAATCTCAACTAGTTCCTTCCCAATGCCTATAATTCATAGGAGCCTGTCTGGACACCAGACAGGCAAGGGTTTTCCTTCAACAAGCCCGGTGTCTTCGCATAATGCAGTTAGTTCCCAAGCAGCAGGCAAATCCTCCCTCACTGCTTGGGAGCTACTGCAGTTAATGGGACACATGGCATCCACGGTTCATGTAGTCCCATATGCTCGCCTCCACATGCGAGCAGCTCAGTGGATCCTCTCCACACCGTGGACACAGGCCACGGGTCATTTGTTGGACAAAATAACAATCTCTCAACGACTAATTTTGTTCCTCCAATGGTGGCAGTCATTAGAAAATCTGACAGTAGAGTCTCCTTTCCATCAACCCCTCTTTCAGGCCACCCTAACAGATGCATCACAGGTGGGTTGGGGAGCACACCTGAATCATCTCTCTACCCAGGGCACCTGGACTCCACAGGAGGTTGGTTTACACATAAACCTCCTCGAGTACAGAGCAATTTATTTAGCACTTTGAGTGTTCCACGCCCAGCTCAGCTACAAGACAGTCCTATTCCAGACGGACAATCAGGTAGCCATGTTCTATGTGAACAAGCAGGGCAGGACAGGCTCTCTGTCATTATGCAACAAAGCTTTACAACTATGGGCCCTCGCCAGAGAGCATCAAATTCACCTCCTAGTGGTATATCTTCTAGGCATTCAAAACCTTTGGGCAGACAAACTCAGTCAAGAACTGCTACCTCACGAGTGGTCACGCCACCTAGACCAGGTGGAAAAGATATTTCATCTCCTGGGGCACTCCAGACATAGACCTCTTTGCAAGTCCACTGAATGCCAAACTTCCCCGGTTCTGTTCCAGGATTCCGGCGCACAGCTGTCAGGCAAGGGATACCTTCCTCCTTCACTGGGGTCAGGACTTCCTTTATGCCTTCCCACCCTTTCCCCTCATCCCCAAAACACTCTTCAAACTTCAGAGAGACAGGGGTCGCATGATTCTCATAGCACCACGATGGCCACGCCAAACGTGGTATTCCCTGCTTCTGCATCTCTCTCAAGCGGCACCTCTGGAGTTAGGGCATGCTCCAGATCTCCTTTCCCTGGAGAACGGGACGCTATGGCACCTGAATCCCCAGTCCCTGCACCTCACGGCCTGGTTGTTGAAGGCTTAGACCTCCAGGATTTCAACCTGTCCCAGCAGGTAAAATATATCCTTCAGGCTTCTAGGAAAATTTGCACAAGAAGATCTTATGCCTTCAAGTGGAAACGTTTTACTATATGGTGCTCCAAGAAGGGATTAAACCCCCTGGTCATACTCTTAGAATCGATACTAGAGTATCTCTTTCACTTACCAAATTCTGGGTTAAAGACCAATCTTAGTGCAATTGCAGCTTCTTATAAGCCTCTAAATGGACAACCAATTTCCTCTCATCCACTCCTATCAAGATTTATGAGAGGCCTTTTATTAACTAAACCTCCCATCAGGCCACCACCGGTAGCATGGGATCTAAATCTAGTTCTCGGGCAGCTCATGAAGCCGCCTTTTGAACCTTTAGCCACTACAGCCCTTAAGTTTTTAACTTGGAAGGTCATCTTCCTGATTGCAATCACCTCTGCCCTCCGCATTAGTGAATTGCAAGCTTTAGTGGCTGATCCTCCTTATTCTAGATTTCATCATGATAAGGTTGTTCTTGGAAATCACCCACACTTTATGCCAAAGGTGGTTTCGCCTTTTCATTTAAATCAATCAATTTATCTTCCTGTATTTTTTCCGAGGCCTCACGCCTCTAATGCAGAAAGAAACCTTCATACTTTGGATTGTAAAAGGGCCTTAGCCTTTTACATTCAAAGAACACAGCAACATAGAATGGCCTCGCAACGTTTTGTAGCTTTTGACTCTAGTCATTTGGGACTTCCACTAGAATGCAAGTCGTTCACTACTAACTTAGATGAGCATTTAGAAGATCCTTAAACTTCTACTTAAGTTTCAATAAAATTAATTGACTCAATTATGAAACAAGGTCTCAGACTTATCCGGCACTACTTTCCGACTCACGTCCTGGAAAGAAAAGTGCCTTATCGCATCAATGACCTTATAAAAATTCACAATGAATGAGTCAGTCCCATGGTTCAATTCTACCATACCATACTTCAATCTGCTCTACTAACTGGTATTGTATAACATTGGGCTGAACTCTTCACTGTGCTTTCTTGATCCCTGATCCCTTGATCATGAAAGCACAGTGAAGAGTTCAGCCCAATGTTATACAATACCAGTTGGTAGAGCAGATTGAAGTATGGTATGGTAGAATTGAACCATGGGACTGACTCATTCATTGTGAATTTTTATAAGGTCATTGATGCGATAAGGCACTTTTCTTTCCAGGACGTGAGTCGGAAAGTAGTGCCGGATAAGTCTGAGACCTTGTTTCGTAATTGAGTCAATTAATTTTATTGAAACTTAAGTAGAAGTTTAATGATCTTCTAAATGCTAATTTAAGTTAGTAGTGAACGACTTGCATTCTAGTGAACACAGTTTATCGTTCCTAAGAAGACCGAGTAGTAGCGTATTTGGGACTTCCAGTCTCCAAAAGAACTTTATCTAAATGGATTGCCCAATGCATATCCTTTACTTATGAGAGTAAGGGTCTTCCTCTTCAGGACCATGTTACAGCTCACAATGTGAGAGCCATGGCAGCTTCTATGGCTAATCTCCACTCTGTGTCTATCGATGAGATTTGTCGAGCAGCCACCTGGGCTTCGGTACACACCTTCACAGCCCACTACTGCCTAGATAAAGCCTCCCGTCGGGATGCCTTCTTTGGCCAAGCTGTTCTTCAAAATCTCTTTCAAACCTAAACCAGCTCCTACCCACCAACCCTGGTGGGATGCCAGAGATCCATGGGAGGAAGGATTCTCACCTTCGGCGGTGGCACCTTCCCTGGGATATCTCCCTGGCATCTTTAGCTAGGGAGTCCCCATATGTGAGGACTACATTCCTGCTTGTTCCTGGAGATAGCGTAGTTACTCACCTGTAACAGGTGATCTCCGGGAACAGCAGGAATTTAGTCCTCACAACCCACCTATCTCCCCTAGGAGTTGTCTCTCTCTCTCTCTCTCTCTCTCTCTCTTTGTCTCTTTCCTCTCTCCCTCTATCCTTTCACTCAGCTACAAACTTAACTGAAGCAGGACAGTTGGAAAGGCGAGAAGGCAGCGCGCATGTGCTGAGGGATGCTCCCAAAAGCGTTCCTATTGGACGCTGAGGAGCGTTCCCGCGCAGGCTCCGTCAGTACCGATGATACCCATATATGAGGACTAAATTCCTGCTGTTCCTGGAGATCACCTGTTACAGGTGAGTAACTACGCTTTCCTGAGTGTCTGTTCTATTGCAGATTTTGGTATCATCCACAAATAGGCAAATCTTACCCGACAGCCAAATCCGCATTAGCACTAAGAAAAATGTTAAAAAGAATCGGACCAAGGACAGATCCCTGTGCACACCACTGGTAACATCCTTCTCCTCCGAGTAAGCTCTATTTACCTGTACCCTTTGTCGCCTTCCACTCAACAAATTTCTAACCCAGTCAGTTACTTTAGGGGTCCATTCCTAGGGTGCTGTGATAAGGAAGCTTATCATAGCTCAGGAAGGAGCTATAGAAAAGGTGAAGTGACTCTGAACAAGCAACCTGTCAGTTCTGGTAGAAATAAACAAAAAACAGAATTTTCCCATAAAAGACTACCAGTCCCAGAATGCACCAGGTTTCCAACAGCCATTAGAGGAGCTGAAGTGAGGAAACGTGTGTTCAATCAGGAGGGCTATGAGGTAATCCCCAAGTACTCATCTCAAAGGGCAGGGCCTGATTCAGCACAGCTGTGCTGTGCTAGGGAGGAGCACTCATCAAGGCAGAATAAAGGTAGAGTTTATTCTACAGAGAATTATCCTCATCATCATCTTCATGATCAGCTTGGATATCCTCAGTTTCATCTGGAGGATCATCAGAAGCAGAAGCCAAACCGGACGGACAGAGAGGGCAAGAAACCCTTTGGAAGAAAGAAGAGAAAAGCCTTTGGGAGATCTAGAGGAGTCCGGAGCAGTACGTATACTGGGAGGCATTCCAAGGGCCAGCATACACCATTGGACTGGGGAAAGCCAGAGGAATGGTGCTGCAGAGCTAGGAATCTCCAGACGGTACCTGTGAGGGAGACGGCTGCACGTGGAAGGGACCCTAAGACCCGTGCCAGAAGGTATGTGAAGAGAGATCCAGTGTCCAGGGATCTGGATTGGAAAGCTGGACATAAGAACTGGACTACATACTGGCCAGGCTATATAGAGAGGAACTCTAACAGCAATGGAAGCTCAGGTATGAACACTGATCTATGCCCTAGCTATAACCTTGAAAGACAGCAGGGAAACAAGTATTCTCCTGAAAGTGCTCCATTGAGAAATTCATCTGTGCCAATCCATGATATTGAACCCATGATTGTTGAAGAAGGGGGAGAGATTGCAGATGAAGGATGTGTTTACATGGATTGCTCTCTGTCTAAACTCCTTTGGTGATTTTCTGTTATAAAACACAGCAACCATCACAAAGAAATACAAACTTGTTCTTTAATCTACTCAGAAAAGCTCCTGAGTAGGATTTTTAGCCACGCAGTAGAAAGCAATCCAGCTAAGGGGTTTCAGCTGGGTAACTGCTAGCAATTGAGCCTTACCTAATTGCTTGTGAGCTCTGAGGGAATCACTTCTGAATCTATGTGTGAAGATATAAGAAGTTAACCTGAAAAGAACAGTTTTTCCTTTCTTTGTGGATTTTGTTTGTTTGATACACTGCTAAGAAAATATTAGCTAAAGCCTACAGAAAAGACCAGTTTGTTACCAACCAGGTCTTTATTCTTTTGCTTTGATTGCCTAACAAGTTCAAATGTTGTTTTCCTGATTTTGTTTTTCCAAGTTTAACCCTGAAAGCAAGTATCTTGTTTTATGTGCTACCAAGCATATCTGTGTTGGGAGAAATAACCCCATAAATAAATATCTTATTGGATTTACCCTCAAGCACAACTAATTATTGTGAGCAGCTGTGTCTGGTGTGAATGGACTGCATTGCCCACAATCCCTTGCAAATCATAGTGATATATGCACTTGCCAAGACTGTGAACATTCTCACCCAGGCAGCCGTCTGACAGTGCTCAGTTTATTTATAAGTTGCTGTAGAGCAGTGTCAAAAGCTTTACTGAAACCTAAGTATACCACATCTAGGGCTCTCCCTTGGTCCAACTCTCAGGTCGCCCAGTCAAAGAGAGAAATTAGATTTGTCAGACAAGATATGCATTTAGTAAAAACATGTCTCGGATCCTGCAATCTATTGGACTCCAGAAATCTAACTATCCTCTGTTTTAGCGTGTTTCCATTAATTTACTCACCACAGAGATCAGACTAATCAGCCTGTAGTTCTCGACCACATCCTTACTTCTGCCTTTGTGTAATGGGACCACATGCGCCTTTCTCCATTCCTCTGGTACTACTCCCAACTCTAAAGAAGCATTGAAAACATCAGACAGTGGAGCCGCTAGGACTTCTCCAAGTTCCTTCAATATTCTCAGATGTATCCCATATGGCTCCATTGCTTTGTCTACTTTCAGTTTAGCTAGTTTCTCACGAACACAGTCTTCTGAATATCGTTCAAGATCCTTTTCACTTCTGTTCCTATTTGTGGATGTTTTCTGAGGTCCTACTCCTGGTCCTTCATCTGTGAATACAGAACAAAACTGTTTGATAAGCAATTCTGCTTTATCCTCATCAGCTTGGTCTGACTCAGCATGGCTTTTCTTATGTTCTATCTTCTCTTTTTCCTGAATATTAAATAGTTGTATTTGTGCCTAGCATCAAAAGAAAGACTCTTCCTAGAGTGGCCATAATGGAAAATGCCCTACCACATATTTGGGCATTCCATCCTTCCTTAAAGGACGGTACAACAAGCAGATCTCCTCATATTGCAGTTCTGTCCTACCTGCTTTATCGCCTGCTCCTCAAGAGTAGGCCCTTGAACTCTTTGTTCATTGTAGGCTCTTCAGAACTTGGCAACATGACTTTTTTTTCTGATGCTGATACAATTATGTAATTCCTCTTCTTGAATCACTACCTTTGCTTCCTAGTCTGATTCTGCATAAATTCAAACTGCCTGTTCTCGCCTACAGGTGTATTCTCTCTGCAGCACCTCATTACCTCTTCTTTCTTATATACCCCTTCTCTCAGCAAGCAAGCTGCTCTTCTTCATGCTCTTCTCCTCCCTTGCTAAATCTTGTTTTGCTGTGCTAAATGCCTGGAATACCCTTCCCATCTACATGCCACACTCCTCCTCTTGCCATTTTCACATCCATTCTAGAACATGTCTCTGATACTTTTAAAATTTATCTCCAGGAACAAGCAGGTATATAGTCTTCACATATGGATATCATCGGTACCGAAGGAGCCTGTGTGGGAACGCTTCCCAGTGTCTAATAGGAAAGCTTTTGTTAGCATCCCACAGCGCCTGCGTGCTGCCTTCCTGCCTTTCCCAACTGTCCCTCTTCAGTTCTTCATTTTCTGTGGAGTCAAAAGGTCGCACATCCTGTCACCGCAGAAAAAAAATCCCTTCTATTCTTTTTTGTGGTCGCGTCTGCCTTCCCTCGACGCTACACCGGTACCGCCGGTTCTTCTTTCTTCTTGAAAAACAAAACAAAAACAAAAAAAAACTTTCTTCTGGAGTCTTTCCAGTAATTTTCCTTCAAAATGGAAAAACCCGCTTCGGGTTTTAAAAAGTGTTCTAAGTGTGGCGGTACCATCTCCATCACCGACACCCATGAGTGTTGCCTCAAATATTTAGGTCTTGACCACTCTATTTCTGAGTGTGTTGCCTGTGGGATGATGTCGAAAAGGGGCCGGCAAAACCGAGCTGCTAAACTTAGCACCCTTTTTCCCTCCGATGCAGCTTCCGTGGCATCAACGTCTTCCAGGGCTTCGTCTTCCTCCCATGGATCTCAGGTAACTAAACATAAATCTAGCCGGTCCTCAAAGGGTAGATTTCCTTCTAGACATCAAGATGCCTCTGGGGTTGCCCTTGAGGGACTTTCACCGGCAAAATTGCCCCAGCGGAAGGCTTCGGCTTCCAAAGCACTAATGGGGCTCCAGGATGTTCTCGAGGCTTCAACCCCTGCAGAACTGCTGGTGCCATGCTCTGGGGTACCGGCAGCTTCATTCAGTACCGATACCCAAGCATCGACAGCGTCGATAGACCAGAGATTCTTGCCTATTGAACGCAGTCTGGCGGCTCTTCTCATGGCCTCGATGCCCCTGAAACCGCTTCAGACAATTCAACCGGTATTGGCACCGACTCCGGTGCCAGCACTGACTGCATCGACATCAGCAGGTATTTTACCGGGACCAAGTCATGCGTGTCTATCCGGCATCGACAAGTCTGTACCAGACCACTCCAATGCCGACTTTGATCGGTACCGGTACCGTGCCTTGCACGATCACCCGGATCGGAGATACTTCGAATTCTCAGATGAGTCTGAAGACGCTGAAAGCTCTGCCAACACCATCACGATATGCCTCATCAACGCCAGATCTATTAGAAATAAAACACACGTCATCCACAACATCATGACTGACAACAAACCTGATATTCTATGCATCACCGAAACATGTCTCACAGACACTGACCCAGTAATAGTAAACCAACTCACGCAACCTGACTACACAATCTTCAACTGCCCACGTCCTAACAGAAGAGGTGGGGGAGTCCTAATCCTCGCCAGATCCTCCCTTCTTTTAACGAACGCATCCCTAGCTCCCTCTGAGGGCATAGATATACTTAAGATCGAGAACAAAACATTAACAATATGCTTAATCTACAGACCCCCCACACCCCATCATGACAACCTGGCCACTGCACTTGAAACTATCTCAACCTCTGCACCAAAGAAACAGCGAATTATCCTGGGAGACCTGAACCTTCCCTCCATACCACGCATCCAGGCCGATACCTTCCTTGAAGCAATGGACCAGCTCGGATTTAACCAAATCATTCAGGAAGCCACTCATATCAAAGGCAACACCCTAGATCTAGTGTTCATATCATCCAACACTAAACTGAATGAAATGCAAAAACCTAAAACCCGAGTAACACAAGTCCCCTGGTCTGACCACTACCTAATTGAACTGGAAATCCAAATACCAACCACAAAGGAGAAACCTCAAGCCGACGCAAAAATACCACAAAGGAAGTTCCGAAAATTCAACAGTGAAACACTGGTGGCATCTATATCCTCATGCTTCGATTACACTCTCACGGACCTAGATAAGCTTGTAGACACATGGAACTCAAGGATCGAAGCAGCAGCAAGTCCAAACTGGAAAACCACAAACGCACCAACAAGAACAAGATCTGAACCCTGGTATTCCCCTACATTATGCAAGATGAAGAGGGAACTACGCAAGTTAGAGAAAAAATGGAGGAAAGCGCAAACCCAGGAATGCAAACGACCGTACCTAACTCTACTCATGGAATACAAGAATGAGGTCAACCAGGCAAAAAAGAATCACCACACTAAACTACTTAATAAAGCCATCAATAGACCTAGAGAACTATTTGAGATTGTCAAATCTCTCACCAAAACCCTCCAGGACACCGGTTGGACCGACGAAATCAGTTCCCAGACGCTTGCAGACCACTACGCCAAGAAACTCAATCCGCAAGTACCCACAGTCACGGATCACAGGATGTCTTTAGCACTCACCTCTCAGGAAGCCAACACGGTCCCTCATAAGGAATCGGCTGCAGAATGGAACACTTTCCACCAATTAAACAAACAACAGGTCATAAACATTATAACCAATTTAAAATCCACCACCTCCCCTCTTGACCCATGCCCTGCAGCATGGATAAAAGCAACCAAAAATGAAATAGCAAATCCTATCACCCACATTGTCAATCAATCACTTCATCAAGGTGAAATGCCTGCCTATCTCAAGAGATCACTCATTAGGCCCATCTTAAAGAACAGATCGCTCAACAAAAGCGACCCTGCGTCATATAGGCCAATCTCGAGTATATCTTTCTTAGCAAAAACTATTGAAAAAGCGGTGCAGCAGCAACTGCAAGATCACATTGACGATAGGAAAGCCCTAGACATGCATCAATATGGTTTCCGCCAACATCACGGAGTAGAAACCCTTCTGCTAGCACTCCTCGACAACCTCCTCAGGGGTCTTGAGAACAAAAAGGACATGTTCATACTTGTATTTATAGACATCTCGGCAGCATTTGATACAGTACATCACAGCACCCTCTTAAAACGACTATCATCAATAGGTATAACAGGGACCCCCCTGAAATGGTTTGCATCATACATCTCCAACAGGATGCAACAAGTCCTATTCAACAACGATAAAGCTGATGCCTTCCCCCAGACACAGGGCATCCCGCAAGGATCTGCCTTGTCATCTCTACTTTTCAACCTGTACATAAAACCAATCTGTGAAATCTTTCAGAAGTGCAACATCAACTACCACATCTATGCTGACGATGTGATGCTGTACACACGCCTAAACGCAGCACAGCCGGATTTCACCCCCCTAGAAAAATGCCTTGACATGTTACAAACATGGCTTCAACAAAACAACATGTCAATAAACCACAAGAAAACAGAGGTCATGTTTATCTCCAAAAAACTAATTTCGACCCACCCACTACAGTAACCCTCAACAAAAACATTTACCATGCAAAGCCTGCAATAAAATACCTAGGGGTCCTAATAGACAACAACCTTAAGATGGATAAACATCTCCGAACAGTCAACCGAGCCATATTTTACAAATTGAAAGTTCTCCAACCACTTCGCAGTATCTTAGAAAAATCAGACTTCAGGACTGTCGCTCAAGCGCTAATCATTCCTCACCTGGACTACTGCAACGCCATTTTACAAGGGCTCCCGAAGAACACCCTAAATATCTTACAAATGGCCCAAAATGTTGCTGCAAGAATCATCATGGAAAAAAACGTCACGGACCACATAACGCCAGTGCTTATGGAACTACATTGGCTCCCAGTAGCCGCCCGCATCATCTACAAACTACTCATAACAACGTTTAAACTCATTCACAATATTGCTCCCTCATACCTTGACAACCTAATCACTAAGCAAACACACAACAGGAACAGAAGAACCATACATCTCAACACGCTCTGTGTCCCTACCAGCATGAGATCTGTTAAAACAGAAACAAGCAACAGAGCATTCACCTATGCAGCGCCGATCCACTGGAACCAGCTCCCTCCTGAGCTCCGAATGTCAAATAGCCTTATTGAATTCAGAAGGAACCTCAAAACGCATTTATTTCAGACATTCTACAACCCAACCTAATTGCAGCACCTTACCACATTCAGATATCTTCTAATGACACTCGGAACAAATGCAGCATTTGACGACCGATAGGTAATCATGTATATATGTATATTGTATCCCCCACCCTCGCACCCTTGAATCGAATGTTTATTTAGAATTATGAAAAGTATCTAGTCTCTATTTCGTGTGTTATGTAAATCGTTGCCAAAATCAAAATTGTACTCTAAAAATTCATTGTATTGTACGATACATGATGATTCTGTAAAGTAACCGCGGCTGATCGTAGGAAGCGGCGGTATACAAATGTTTACTAAATAAAATAAATAAATAAATAAATAAGAGTACTTCTTCCTGAGGATTCCTCTTCTCCTCAGCGTAGGATGTCGCCACCAGAGGATATGTCCTTTCAGGATTTTATCCGAGATGTGGCCCAAGGTCTTTCCATCACAGTGGCTCCTGAAAAAGAGCCTAGGGCAAAGGAATTAGAAATCCTGCAGTACCCTAAAGCTCCCAAGGAGGCAGCTACCTTACCTATTCATGAGATCTTGTATGGTCTCATGGTAAGGATGTGGGAAACACCTCTAACCACCTCTCCTCACTCTCGAAGACTCGACACCATGTACCGAGTTCCTCCTTGTCCTGGGTTTCAGAAGACTCAATTACCACACCATTCCATGGTGGTGAAATAAGCTATGAAAAGGATAAAGAGTGCAAAAAGGCATGCATCTAATCCTCCAGAACGTGAGTGTAGGACTCTTGACGCCTTTGGACGTCGAACCTTCCAGGCTTCCATGCTTTCTGCTAGGATCAGTTCCTATATCTTATATATGGGAATGTTTCTTAAGGAGGTCACAGGAGATTTAGAGCTTATGAGCCCTCTCCTTCCTTATGATAAGAGGCAAGATTACCTCGCCGTTGTCAAACATGCCCAGGATGTTTCCAAGTTTGTGAATCGTGCAGCCTTTGACTGCTTTGAGTGCATAAGCAGGACCTCTGCCATTGCCATAGGTGCACGTAGGATTGCCTGACTCCAGGCATCTGACTTGGAAATTTGGGTACAGGATAAACTAGGGAATATTCCTTGCACAGGAGAGAATCTCTTTGGCAAGAATTGGCAGGAGAAAGCTAATGAGAGAGATGCTGACAATATCACTTTGGATAGATTGTCTAAATCTACAGCTGATCCTGCGAGGAAAAAATCCTATAAGAAACCATTCTTCAGTAAGAAGAAGTTTTATCCCTCCTATACCCAGCAGGGGCATAGTTTAGGTCTGTCTGCCCAAAAGGGACAGCAGCAACAACCTAGACAAAGACAAAAGCAGCTAAGCCTCAACTGGCTCAGCAGACTCAGCCTCCACAGGGGCTTTGACTCCTATCTAGAGAACTTTGCCTTCCTGTCCCTGAACGGCCCAGAACCCTCTACCATCCCAGGAAGGTTATGTCATTTTGCCCCTAGATGGGGTCAGATAGCAGAAAATTGGACTTTGTCTATTGTAAGAGAGGGGTACAAGCTTCATTTCCTCAGCATGCCCCCTCCTACAATGGTAAGACAGTTCAATTCTCAGACCTCTCTCAACAACCAGTTAGGTCAAGAGGTCACTGTGCTCCTTGCTCAAGGGGCAATAGAAGAGGTACCCATTCTCCAACGGGGTACAGGGTTTTACTACCCCTATTTCCTTATTCCAAAGAAAACAGGAGGACACAGACCCATTTTAGACCTCAGAGAATTGAACAAATTCCTGTTCAAAGAGAAGTTCAAAATGATTTCTCTAGGAACTCTGCTGCCATATCTTCAGTCAGGATTGGCTTTGTTCTCTAGATCTCAAGGATGCGTACACTCATGTTCTCATCCATCCAACTCACCGAAAGTTCCTTTGCTTTCTGTTTCAAGGAAAGCACTACCAATACAGGGTTCTTCCCTTTGGCCTGGCCTCTGCACCAAGGGTGTTCACAAAATGCATGGCGGTGGTGGCAGCATTTCTCCGCACCCTGGGAATATTTGTCTTCCCTTACTTAGACGACTGACTCATTTGAGCCTCTTCAGAGCCAGAGGCCAGGGTTGCCTCCTCTCACACGATGCGTATCCTTCAGTATTTGGGACTTGTCATAAACTTCCCAAAATCCAACCTTGCTCCCACTCAGTCCCTAGAGTTTATAGGAGCTCTACTGGATACCAGACAGACAAGGGCCTACCTTCCACAGCCCCGCTGCCTTCGCATTGTGCAGTTAGCTTCCCAAGCAGTGCTAAAACCTCACCTCACTGCTCAGGAAATGTTAGTTGCTAGTCCACATGGCATCCACCGTGCATGTGGTTCCTTATGCTCTCCTCCATATGAAGGCAGCCCAGTGGACTTTATCCACTCAGTGGACTCAGGCTTCAGGTTGCCTGTCAGACAAAATAGCAATCTCAGATTTCCTTTTTTTGTCCCTCCAATGGTGGCAATCACCCCAAAACCTTTTGGTGGGGTCTCCTTTTCAGCAACCCCCACCCCAGGCCACTCTAACAACAGATGCTTCACAGGTGGGTTGGGTAGCCCATCTGCAAGGCCTTTCTACCCAGGGTACCTGGACTCCACAGGAGGCCTATTTACACATCAATCTCCTAGAACTAAGAGCAATTTTCCTTGCTCCGAGTATTCCACACCCAGCTCAGCTACAAGATAGACCTAGTTCAAACGGACAATCAAGTAGCCATGTTCTATGTGAACAAGCATGGTGGAACAGGCTCTCTGTCGCTTTGCAACGAAGCTTTGCGACTATGGGCCCTCGTCAGAGAGCATCAGATTCATCTCCTTGCGGTGTATCTTCCAGGCATTCAAAACTCTTGGGCAGACAGACTCGGTCGAGTTCTGCTTCCACACGAATGGTCTCTCCATGCAGACCAGGTGGCCAAAAGTTTTCAAATTTGGGGAACCCCGGACATAGACTTCTTTGCAAGTCCGCTGAATGCCAAACTTCCCTGGTTCTGTTCCAGAATTCCGGCTCAAGGTTGTCAGGCCAGGGATGCTTTCCTCCTCCATTGGGGTCAGGACTTCCTGTATGCCTTTCCACACATTCCCCTAATTCCAAAAACCCTGTTCAAGCTTCAGAGAGACAGAGGTTATATGATCCTCATAGCTGCACGTTGGCCACGGCAAATGTGGTACCCTCTGCTCCTACATCTCTCCCGAGCTCCGCCTCTGGAGTTAGGACCTGCTCCAAATGTCCTTTCTGAAGAGGATGGGACGCTGTGGCATCCCAATCCCCAGTCTATGCATCTCAGGGCCTGGTTGCTGAAAGCCTAGAACTTCACGGTCTTAACCTTTCCCAGCAGGTAAAGGATATCCTTTATGCTTCCAGAAAGCCTTCCACAAGACGCTCTTATTTATTTATTTATTTATTTATTTAATTGGATTTTTATACCGCCTTATCATACAATCAAAGCGGTTTAACAAAAGAGAAAATAAGTAATAGTGAAACAATCTGTGATAATATATACATAGTTTGTAAATATATGATTAAATGTCTTGGGAAAAGGTGCAATATATATTGTGAGCTATACTATAAAGTGAGCTATTGTACAATGTATATAAAAATAATTGTTTTCTTAAAAATTAATTAGTTGATTGCATGACCGTAGTGCTCCGTAAACAAAACTGTTTTCAGTTGTTTTCTAAAGTCTTTGATGTCCTGAGCTGCTCTCAGATCATTAGGTAGGGAGTTCCAGATGGAAGTCGCAGCAAACGAGAAAGCTCTCTTAGAGATCTCCTTGCGTGTTTTTCTGATGTCATTTGAGGAGCTGATTCTATTTTCAGATACACTTCTCCTAGGTCTGTTGCTAATATCTGACCGGATAAGATACGTCAGATTTTTTGCAGAACATTGTTGCTTTATCTTGAAAATATAAATTACTGTTTTGTATTTAATACGAGATGATATTGGTAACCAATGAAGCTCCTTTAAGATAGGAGTTATATGCTCTTTACTTGATAGACCAAAAATTATACGAGCAGCGGTGTTTTGCGCTAACTGTAAAGGCTTCAGTGACTGCTTAGCTAGACCCAGATATATTGGATTGCAGAAGTCAAGTAATGGTGTAATTAGAGCATGACAAACATTGCGGAAGTGAACAGTTTCCAGAAGTGGCCTTAGTCTTCTGATGATTTTCATTCTATAATAAGCGCTTCTAATCGTCTTGTTTATGTGTGATCTGAGATTTAATTCCTTGTCTAGAGTAACTCCAAGATATTTCACTTCTGATTTAACAGGAATAATTGAATTATCTATCTTGATGACAGGTGGATGTGCAAAATTTTGGTTACGAGATACAAATAATGCCTCTGTCTTGCTAAAATTAATTTGCATATTGTTGGTTTTACACCAGGTGGACATTTTTGATAGACAATCTGTGATGCTGGAAAAATCAGGTTTCTCGATGGAGATAGTTGTGAAAATCATAATATCGTCAGCATAAATTGTATACTTTATGCCACTTTTTAACGGAATATTGCAAATTGGCTGCAAATAAATGTTGAAGAGAAGCGAAGAAAGAGCGGAACCTTGTGGCACACCTTGTAATACTCTTATGGGCAGAGAAGTTTTTTGTCCAATCTTTACTTGTAAAAATCTCTCTGTCAGATATGATTGAAACCATTTTAATGTGACCCCATGTAGACCAATCTCCTCTAATCTATGTAATAACCTATTGTGATCTACAGAATCGAATGCAGCCGAAATGTCTATAAAAATCATTATAATACCCTTTTTAATGTCATCAATGGTACGGAGAATGTAATCAAAAAGATAAATCATTAAAGTTTCAACTCCATGGTTTGGGCGAAAACCATGTTGGTTATCGTCTAAAGGCGCATGAATATCAATGTGTTCTTGGAGTTGAAGTTGCACTGTCTTTTCAATGATTTTCGCTAAAAAGGGTATGCTGGAAATAGGCCGGTAGGCAGCTGGGTTATTCTTGTCTAACGTTGTCTTCTTCGGGATTGGTCTAACAGTTGCAAGCTTTAAGTGCTTTGGTAAATTACCTTGAGAGAGGGAATTATGCACAATGTTTTGTATTATGTGAATAAAATTTGACTTTGTGGACTTTATCCAAGATACAGGACATGGATCGGTTGGAGAAGTGCATGTGTTTATGGAAGAGATAATGTGCGAGAGTTGCTCTTTAGAAGGAAAAGAGAATGTATTCCAGACCCTGAAATTTGAGACCAAATTCAAGTTGAGACTAAATATATCTTTTACCTTAGAGTGGAATTTTTCCTTAATATAATCTGCATACTTCTGCGGTTCAATTTCAGCTTCACCTTCTGTTTTTTGCTCTTTTGTTAAACTCTTTACAATTTCAAAAAGCTCTCTAGGTTTGTTGATGGAGTTATTTATTATATTTGTATGGTATTCTTTCTTTGAGACTTTAATACGTTCGTCGTATAGCTTTTGTTTTGTTAAATATATCTGCTTTAATTCTGAAACTTTATTCCTTCTCCATTTACGCTCTATTCTTCTGAGATCTCTTTTCATCAGACGTATAGCATTAGAATACCATGGCTTGTGATGTAGCTTATTGATCCTTGATTTCCTTGGACTTGTGTCTGTCATTCTAGCTGCATTAGAAATTATGTAATTCCATTTGTTTACTTGTGTCTCTATTTCTACTGAATCATCAGATAGATGAGGTAAGGTATCCTGTATAAATGTATCTTTGTCAAATTTTTTAAAACGTCTGTGATAGCATTTGTCATCTAGTCTTAAATTATTTTTTGTTTGTAATAAAATTTCCATACTAACTATGTAGTGATCTGACCAGGGAACTGGGGTAATGGTAGGAATTGAAATTAGACCTCCTAAGGTCAAATCATTTGAGGCAAAGATGAGGTCTGGCGAGTAACCATATATGTGTGTAGGTTTATTGACTATTTGTGTGAAATTTAGTGAGCCCATTGCTCGGAGTCTCTGCAGTTAATGGATTTAAGGTTGAAGTCACCTAGGTTTACCATATGGTGCTCGCAGACGGGTCTTAACCCTCTTGCGATACCTCTGAAATCATTACTGGAGTATCTCCTTCATTTATCAAATGCAGGGCTGAAGACCAATTCAGTGAGAGTTCATTTGAGTGCTATTGCAGCTTCTTTCAAGCCTCTAAATGGGCAAACTATTTCCTCTCATCTTCTCATAGCGAGATTTATGAGAGGCCTTCTTTTAACTAAGCCTCCCATTAAGCCACCACCGGTGGCATGGTGCTTAAATCTGGTTCTTGGGCAGCTCATGAATCCGCCTTTTGAACCATTAGCCCCACTACCTCTTTGAAATTCCTTTCCTGGAAGGTCATCTTTCTTATTGCAATCACATCAGCATGTCGTGTCAGTGAATTGCAAGCGTTGGTGGCTGATCCTCCTTGTACAAGGTTCCATCATGATAAGGTAGTCCTTAGGACTCATCCACACTTTATGCCAAAGGTGGTTTCACCTTTTCATTTAAACCAAGCGGTTTACCTTCCTGTATTCTTCCCAAGGCTTCACGCCTCAAATGCAGAAAGGAATCTTCATATTTTGTACTGCAAAAAGGCTTTGGCCTTTTACTTGCAAAGGACACAGCAACATAGAAAGACATCTCAGCTCTTTGTTGCTTTTGATCCTAGTCATTTGGGACTTCCAGTCTCCAAAAGAATACTGTCCAGCTGGATTGCACAGTGTATATCTTTTGCCTATGAGAGTAAAAACCTTCCTCTTGAAGGCCATGTCACAGCTCACAATGTGAGAGCTATGGCAGCCTCTATGGCTCATCTTCACTCTGTGTCTATCGACAACATCTGTCGAGCAGCTACTTGGGCTTCGGTTCATACCTTCACAGCCCAGTACTGCTTAGACAAGGACTCCCGCCGGGATGCCTTGTTTGGTCAGGCTGTTCTTCAACACCTGTTCCATGCTTAATCAACTCCTACCCACCATCCCTGGTAGGATGCCAGAGATCCATGGTGGGAAGTGGAGCTCTTTCACAAGGGCACACAACTTCTGGGGCCTTCTCTCTGGCATGTGCAGCTAGTGAGTCCCCATATATGAAGACTACATTCCTGCTTATTCCTGGAGATAGCATAGTTACTCACCTGTAACAAGTGATCTCCGGGAACAGCAGGAATTTAGTCTTCACAACCCACCCACCTCCCCTAGGAGTTGTATCTCTCTATCTCTCTCTCTTTGTCTCAGTTTTAATCTCAACTGGAGAGGGACAGTTGGCAAAGGTGGGAAGGCAGCACGCAGGCGCTGTGGGATGCTCCCAAAAGCTTTCCTATTGGACGCTGGGGAGCGTTCCCGCGCAGGCTCCCTCGGTACCGACAATACCCATATGTGAAGATTAAATTCCTGCTATTCCCGGAGATCACCTGTTACAGGTGAGTAACTATGCTTTACCTATCCATTCCTGCACATGGAATACCTCTTCAGGTGGACTGTCATTAGGCCTCGCTCCTGTTTTAACGTAAACCCGTCCTCTTCCTGGTGATAGTGTCTGCTTCTTGTCTGTCTTATTAGATTGGAAGCTTTGAAAGCTAGTGCCATACAATTGATAATGAAGATTGTTAAATATCAATATGAGAACTGTAATTAATAGAGCTGATCCTTTAGAAAAGGAAGGAATGATTAAGAATATATATGGTTTTGGGACTGCTAAGGTCTCTTCAAACACTGAGGAAATGGCTTGTAAGACTAGATCTTTAATTATCTCTTAGGCTTATGAAGATATTAGCTTTTCCCTGAATACTTTGTTTTTCCTGTAGCATAATAAAAGAAAATTAGCTAATGTGATCCCCTCTTTTTGTCTTCTAAAAACTGCAGGAAACTGCGAGAAGTGCTACAGAAGAGAATGATCAAGTTCTTCATGGACCAAAGCAAGAAGGACCCTGAGAAATATGCCAAGTTTTTTGATGATTATGGCTTGTTTATGAGGGAGGGCATTGTGACAACAGCAGAGCAGGATGTCCGAGTAAGGCTAAGGGCACTAACCTAGTACTCTTCTAAGATCTGACACATCAGAAAGCTGATCTTGTAGGAAGGCCCAGGGGCAGTGCCTATTGATAACACACACTTTGGGTGTTCTTGAGATAATGTTTCCAAATGGGATAGCTTTTGCATACCATGACAGAAGTGAACCTTACTTCTATGCCAGGCTATGTTGAAGATGATTGGTCCTTCATTTTTCTGCTATTCTCGTGATGGCTTCAGTCTGAGCTACTAGTATTAGTGTAAAATACAGAACAGACATCTGGATTGTAGAACAAATTCAGGATATCGAGAGCTGGGACCATTATAAATGTGATGCTTTGGCCACTCAGAGATGGGGATGGAGGGGAAGCATGCAAGCTGCATTATATTCTTTTACCCAAGTAAAAGGTTATATCATCCTGAGTACCCAGTGAGATGGAAGGGAACAAACTCAGGTCATTTTACAATATCATGAAGGAGGGGAGAAAAGTGACAGGAAAGAAGAGGCTGTATCATGCTACAACATCTGGAAAAGAGAAGATGGGAGGGGACATGCATCATTTTGTAGTACTGCAGGGGAGGGATTAGGTTTTATCCCTCTGCATCTTGTAGAGGAGGGGGTAAAAGGGAGTGGAGGAGGTTGTACCTCCTGTGTAGCATCTTGGGGAAAGAGCAGGCTTCATCACCCTGCAGCACTCAGGGAATAGGAACAGAGAAGCAAAAATGACAGATAGGCCCATTAGATCTTTGGTTTGATTCGTATTTCAATATTGTGGACTCCAGTTGATATCTCTCTGGCTTTTTCACAAAAAAAGGCTCCTTTGTACTTGTCTCATGCCTTTATGAATCCTGTTACTGTCTTTATCTCTGTGGTGCCCCCTGGAAGGCTATTCCATACATTGCCACCTTCTGTGAGAGAGCATTTCCATGTATTACTCCTAAAAGGAAACTTCCCCCTTTTTGAACTTCATATCCATGATCCCTGGTTTGAAAACTTTGTTTCTATTGAAAGATGCTTGCTGCTTTGTTTTATATGTACTTTTGAGATATTTAAATATCTCTGCAATATTCTCCTTTCCGCTAGGCTATACATATTTAGACCCTTAGGTCTCATATCATAGGGCTGCTGATGCAAACCCTGCATTATTTTGATAGCCTTTGTCTGGCTCATCTCCACCGTGTCAATGTACTGTTGGGGGTAACTTCCAGAACTGGGCATACTACTCTTTTAAGTGAGCACTTGCCTGTATAACTGCATTATCACTTTCCTTCTACTGCTTATATCTCTTTCTGTACTCCCCAGCATTCCTCCGACTATCTTAGTTGCAGTTAATAATGAATACATATAATAGAATTTTCCGTGGCATCATCCAGAATGTGATGTCTCTTCTTATTGCATGTTTGAATTTAATATCCATATTAAATTATATCTAACATGAAAATCATCTCAGTCTATCTGTATTCAGGTATCTACTAGAGCTTACAGTCACCTTTAGCATAAAAACATGCTACAAATTTGTTTTCTGTGGTGATATACTGATACACTATTCCCCTGTACATACTGTAGATGTATCTCCAGGAACAAGCAGGAATGCAGTCTTCTCATATGGATGACGTCCTCTGACAGAACCCATGCAGGAACACTTCCCAGCTTCCAGCAGGAAGCCTTTGGGAGCATGCCTTCCCACCTTCCACAGGATTCTCCTCAGCCTCCTTTCTTTCGCAGAGCCCTAAAGATGCTTGTTCTGATAACGCAGATAAAATATTTTTCCTTCATGCCCTTCGACTTTTCTTTTTGCCTTCCTGTCTGCCTTCGATGGTGCTGGTGCCTTTTTGGCACTTTCTTTTCATTTTCTTTTTTTTACCTCACGGGTTTTCCCGTGGTATTTTGTTGGTCTCAGTCGCCATTGAGTCTTTTGACTTGGCTTGGCTGTTTTTTTCTGACATGGAAAAACCAGCCAGTGGTTTTAAGAAATGTACTTCCTGCAGCTGCACTCTTTTGGTGACAGACAAGTACAATTGGTACTTACTGTGTTTGGGTCCTGACCACAAAACAAACTCCTATAACCTTTGTCAACAAATGACAAAAAAATGGTTAGAAAATCGTGAAAAGCAACAGGAGAGTCTTTCTGGTTCTGACTTGGCACCCTCAGCACACTACGTTTTGGTGTCTACGCCCTCTCCAAGGCTCCTGCTCTTCATGCGGTTCCTGGGCTCTTTCGGAACCGAGAGGCCATGGTACTGGAGGCAGACAGCTGTTAACTGAGGCTGCATTGGCTACTCGATCTTCGACATTGAGGACCGATGCCAATTCCAGGGATTGATCCCTCAGACATCGGCATCGGAGCCCACATCATTGGGACTCTGAAGCTGAAATCCAACAAAGGCCAGCTAAACAGCCCCAGTGGGAGGAATCTTCCTCCAAAGCACAAGAGGAGCTTTGTCTGGAATGGTGGCCCAGAGTCCCGCACCAGAGTCCACACAGACATACTCCATATCCCTCTAGCAGCACATGCTGTCCATTGAGAGCAGTTTGGTTGCGCTCCTGGTGGCATCTGTGCTGTTCACCTCAAAACCCTTGGGAAACCAGGTCTCGATACCAAGACTGGAATCGATAACCTTGGCAACCCAGGTCTCGATGCCAAGCCTGGAACCCCTGCCATCAAGGCCTTTGGGGTCAATGCCAGGCATGGAACTGGCCAGTTCCCTTCTGATTCTAACTTTGGCCCATCGGCCTCACAAGGAACTGCCCTCAAGCTCCAATGGTTCTGATGCCCCTGGGCATTGGCGTCAAGATCATCCATCGGCATCGGAGACACGGTATTGATTGTTGCTATTTTGACTTGCTCTCCAATTCTGATGCCTGGGAATCGGAAGCCGAATCCCCAATTTCACATAGGCACCATGATGTGCCATTGGACTCCTTACCGTCTCTTGAGTGCTATCGGTCACTGCTTGAGGACATGTCCTTACAAGATTTAATTAAAGACAGGCCAAGGTGCTCTTGATGTCTGTAGATACTGAGGCCAAATTGAGCAACTGGAAATACTGCAATATCCCTCGATTCCAAAAGAGGCTGTCACTCTTACTGTTTATCTTATTCTGCGGAACCTCATATTCAGGATGTGGGAGACTCCCCTCTTGGTTTCTTCGGTCAGTAAAAGGCTAGATAACCATGTACAGGGTTCCCAGTTCACCAGGTTTCCAAAAAGCCTCAACTCCCGCACCACTCTGTAGTGATTGAGTCATCCATGTGTCAAATCCAAAGTGCCGAGAACCACTCTTTGGTTCCTCCTGTAAGGGAATCGCATACCCTCAATTTCTTTGGTCGATGATGCTTCCAGGCATATATGTTGTATATGGGTATGTTCCTTAGGGACATCATGAAGGATCTTGATGAGCTGTCTGCTGTCATTCATTCAGAGAAACTTGATGCCTACCAGACCCTGTTCAAACATGGTCAGGACTCTTCTAAATTTGTTACCAGAGCAGCTTTTGATTCTTTTGAATGTACCATTAGAGCTGCAGCGGTGTTCATTGGAGCCAGAAGTCTGGCTTGGTTGCAGTCTTCAGACCTTGAACAGTGGGTCCAAGACAAACTAGCAGACATCCCTTGTCGAGGGGAAAACCTGTTTGGTAAGGACTGGAGGGAGGCCAGTGAAATTGAGACTGATGACCTTATAATAAAACGCCTCTCTCATAAGACAGTTGATCCTTCTAAGAAGAATGCCTTTGATAACAGGAAAAAGGAGATAGAGCAGCTTTTAAATTAGATGAAAGGGAAGAGCTGACATTCGCCCAAGAGCACATGGTTCGGAACAATGTATTCTTGAAGGATGCTACCAAAAGAATGAAGTTAGGGTATATCAGCAGACAGGTTCCAGTAAAGACAAAAGTAGCCCAAATGCCCTTGAGTATGGAGCAGACAGAGCTTAAAGATTCCAAATTACCCCTGCCTACCGATAGATTATTATGAATACAATACAGCCTCTAAAATGCTTGTATGCAAATGCTAGAAGTCTAAAACATAAGATGGGAGAGTTAGAATGTATAGCACTAAATGAGAGGTTAGATATGATTGGTATCTCAGAGACATGGAAGAAAGAGGACAACCAGTGGGACACTGTGATACCTGGGTACAAACTATATCGTAATGATAGAGCTGATCAAATTGGTGGAGGGGTTGCGTTCTATGTTAGAGAGGGCATTGAGTCACAAAGGATTAAAGATTTTGCAGGAAACAAAATTTGCTGAAGAATCTCTATAGATTGAAATTCCATGTAAAAAGGGGAAGGCGATGGCAGTGGGAGTGCACTATCGACCGCCTGGCTAGAATGAAGAAATGGATGATGAAATGCTCAAAGAAATCAGAGAAGCTAACAACAGTTACAGCACAGTAATAATAATGGGTGATTTCAATTACCCCGGTACTGTCTGGGTCAGTGTCGCAGCAGGACATGCTAGGGAGATAGTTTCTAGATGAAATAAATGACCGCTTCTTGGAGCAGCTGGTTCATGAACCGACCAGAGGGGAAGCCATTTTGGACCTAGTCCTTAGTGGAACACCAAATCTGGTGCAAGAGATAAGGATGTTGGGGCCACTTGGCAATAGTGATCATAGCATGATTGCGTTTGATTTAATTAATGGAGGAGGGGGATGATAAGGAAATCCACAGTACTACCTTTTAACTTTCGAAAGGGAGACTATGACAAAATGAGGAAAATAGTTAAGAAAAAACTAAAAGGAGCAGTTGCAAAGTTTAAAGACTTAGATCAAGCTTGGGTATTGTTTTAAAATACTATCTTGGGGGAGGAGAGCAGCCTTACCAGGGAGTTGACGCGGCTCTTCATCGCCGCGGAGCAGTGCAGCCGGTGGGAGCGGAGAGCCTGTTGAGCCAGCTGCAGGCGTGGGGTGGACGGCCCAGGCGTTGAGGAACCCCCCCCCCACCCCATAAAGATCGGTGGGCAGCAGTGCTTGTTGGAGGAAAGCAGCCTTACCGAGGAGTTGACGCGGCTCTTCATCGCCGTGGAGCAGTGCAGCCGGTGGGAGCGGAGAGCCTGTTGAGCCAGCTGTAGGCGTGGGGTGGACGGCCCAGGTGTTGAGGACCCCCCCACCCCATAAAGATCGGTGGCTGTAACACGCGGCCGGCGTGGTCGTGTCCTAAGGGGCGTGTCTCAAGGGGCAAGTCACGCCCCTTTTACACCCCTTCGACGCTCCTGAGATCGTTGGAAGTTGGAGCTTGTTGTTCCATGGGGAAGCGAAAGGCGAAAAGTGCAGCTGCGGCGGCAACGCGAGTTGGTGAGCATGGAGGTAAGGTGGTGGGCCCTATGGATAAACATGTAACTTCCTTGCTGCCTGTTGATCAATCGCCGGATGGGGCTTCTTTAAGCCCTGAAAACTGGTCACCACCTTCTTTTCCCCAATTGCCGTTTGCGTCTACTTTTTTGGATGCTTCTTTGACTGCCTCAGTTCCCGTTCTTCACCCTGTGGATTTGGCTATGTCTGAGGAACTGGTTGCTCCTCCCAACCAGGAGGTCACCCGTACAGACATTTGGACTGCAATTCAAAAAATTGATGCACGTTTGTCTGTAACAGTTTCTTCTCTTTGTAAATTTACTCACGATGTAGTTGGTAAAATGGAATGTGTTGATTCACAATTGAATTCTTTAAACAAGTTGACTGCCCGCACTGACTCTCAGCTTCAGACTTGTTGTGATAACACCGCGGTGTTAGTTAAAGAATCTTCAGCAATTTCTTACCATCTGGAAGTTTTAGAGAACCAGTGTAGGGCGTGCAACTTGCGTTTTCTTAACTTTCCTTCTACTCATTTGTTATCTTCTGACACTTTGTTAAAAAAGTATTTTACCAAAGTTTTGCAGTTGAAAGAAACCGTAGAAATTGCTCAAATGTATTCATTTTCCTCTACTGTTCAGGCTGTTCCAACTGCAGAGGGAGGTTCTCCCCCCCCTGTGGATTCGGTCGGTCAGGACTTAACAGCCTTTTTGGAAGACTCACTGGATGTTATCCCCAAGCGTTGCACCTTGGTGGTAACATTTGGGTCTGAGTCTGTTAAGTTAAGAGTGCTGAGTATAGAGAGGCTGTTTTTTGTGGGTTTAAGCTACAGGTTTTCCCAGTTGTGGGCCGGACCACTCAGTTAAGGCGGAAGCAGTTTCTTGAGTTAAAAGTTAGGGTAGTGGCTCTTGGAGCTTCTTTTTTCCTTAAATTTCCTTGTCGCTGCATTATAACTTTTGAGGGACAGAACTATGTGTTTACAGATGTAAGTCAGTTACGGAAGTTTTTGGTTGCTAAGGAGACGGATGGGAATTAGTTAGGTGGGATGTTTTTTAATTCAGAGCTCCCTTGTGTGGAGTTGGGATATATTCCATCTCTTTTTTTTCCTGTATGTGTATCTTTGTTAATTGGTGCTACTCTCCTTTCTTGATGAGGTCTCAAGTGATGTGATCATTTGTTCCTAAATTATATTGGAATGTTTGATTTTGTTGGTTGTTTATTATGTATTCTGGGAAAATTCAAAATAAATAATTTTAAAAAAAATACTATCTTGGAAGCCCAGACCAGCTGTATTTCACGCTTTAAGAAAAGTGGAAGGAAGTCCAAAAAACTGCCAGCATGGTTTAAAGGTGAAGTCAGAGAGGCGGCTGTTGCCAAAAAAGCATCTTTCAGGAAATGGAAAAAGGAGCCAAATGACGAAAACTGGAAACAGCACAAGCACTGGCAAGTTAGATGCAAGGCATTGATAAGGCAGGCAAAGAGAGAATTTGAGAAGAAGCTTGCTGTGGAAGCAAACACGCATAATACTTTTTCAAGTACATTCATAGGAAAAAACCTGTGAGAGAGTCAGTTGGACAACTGGATGATATAGGGGTAAAAAGGGTACTAAGAGGGGACAAGGCCATAGCGGTGAGACTGAATGAATTTTTTGCTTCGGTCTTTATTGAGGAAGATGTAGGGATGTTACCCATGACTGAAGTGGTATTTAAAGGTGATACTGCGGAAGAATTGAAAGAAATATCGATACACTGAGAAGATGTATTACAACTATCTGATAAACTGAAGAGTAACAAATCACCTGGACCAGATGGTATACATCCAAGGGTGTTGAAAGAACTGAAATATGAGATTGCAGACCTGTTATTAGTAATCTGTGAACTATCATTAAAATCATCTGTAATACCTGAAGATTGGAGGATGGCCAGTGTAATGCCAATTTTTAAAAAGGGTTCCAGGGGTGATCCGGGAAACTACAGATTGGTGAGCCTGACGTCAATACTGGGAAAAATGGTAGAAACCATCATAAAGAACAAAATTACTTAACATATAGATAGTCATGGCTTAATGGGAGATGGCCAACATGGCTAGACAAGAAAGATCTTGTCTTACTAATCTGTTATGTTTTTTGAAAATGTGAATAAACAGGTGGACAAAGGTGAGTCGGTTTATATAATGTATCTGGACTTTCAGAAAGCCTTTGACAAAATCCCTCATCAGAGACTTTTGGCAAAGCTAAAAAGTCATGGGATAGGAGTCAGTGTACTATTGTGCATCAGGAACTGGTTAAAAGATAGAAAGCAGAGGGTAGGGCTAAATGGCCAATTTTCCCAATGGAAAAAGGTGAATAGTGGAGTACCCCAGGGATCTGTGCTGGGTTCGCTGCCTTTTGACATATTCATAAATGACCTGGAAAAGGGAATAACGAGTGAGGTTATCAAATTTACAGATGACACAAAACTGTTTAAAGTTGTTAAAACGCATGAGGATTGTGAAAAATTGCAAGAGGATCTTGATAAATTGGAAGACTGGGCATCCAAATGGCAGATGAAATTAATGTGGTGAAGTGCAAAGTTATGCACCTAGGAAAGAACAACCCAAACTATGGTTACACGATGCAAGGTTCCACATTAGGAACCACCACCCATGAAAAAGATTTAGGCGTCATCGTGGATAACATGTTAAAACCCTTCACTCAGTGTTCAGCAGTGGCCAAGAGAGCAAATAGAATGCTAGGTATCATAAGAAAAGGAATGGAAAATAAAACAAAGGATATTATAATGCTTCTGTATTGTTCCATGGTGCGACTACAGTGCAGTTCTGGTCGCCGTATCTTAAAAAGGATATAGCGTTATTAGGTAAGTATGACCTAGATTGGCCACTATTGGAAACAGGATACTGGGCTTGATGGACCTTGATCTGACCCAGTATGGCATATCTTATGTTAACAAGCCCTTCTATCTTAAGAAAAGGAAGTATCACTCTTCTTATCCTGCCTACACATCCTATCACGCTCATCAAAGTCAGCAGAAGGCGAAGGCGTCTCGCCAGCTCAAGATACCCAAGCTGCACAAGCCTTAATCTGGCCTGCAGCCCCAGCTTGGGGCTGTTTTTTGACTACTTTTTGGAGTACATGGACAGGCAGGCTAGATAGCCCATGTGGTCATCATGTTTCTATGTTTCTAACATTGCCATTCTTCCCATGAAAGGCCCGCAGCCCACTCACATAGGGGGCAGACTGGCCCATTTTGCCCACAGATGACCCTTCATAATATCAAAGCCTTGGACTCTACAAGTCATCCTCAAGGGCTGCCTCCTTCCTTCTTTCCAGTGGCGTATCCTTTCAGACCTGTCCATCGGTCTCTGTAACAGCAGGAGGTCACCACCCTTCTCGAGGCATTGCGATAGAACTCGTTCCTTGCGAACAGGAGAGGTTGGGATTCACTCCCTATATTTAACTTATTGCCATTTAATCAGGAGGATTCCATACCATCATAGACCTCCAGAACCTCAACAAATTTCTAGTACGAGAGAAGTTCAAGATGGTTTCTCTAGGAACCCTGCTGTCGTACCTTCAGAAGAATGATTAGCTCTATTCTCTGGATCTAAATGATGCATACTGTCATGAAGTGGGTATCAATAAAGACGCAAACTTGAAAAGAAACCCTGTTTCTCAGAGAAATCTAGATGTGCAGTTACCTCAAGGCACAGCTAGAGGGGGCAGGAGTGATCATACAGGAGCTAATGAGCCTAAGAGAGCTAATGACTTGCACCTGGGAATGAGCCCGGGAGTTTCAAAGGAAAGATACCTTTATAAGCAGAAGCTGAAGGCTAGCAAAGGAGGAACACCTCTATTGAGAGGAACACCTCTATTGAGAGGAACAGCTCCAGGAGAAGGACAGAAGAGAGGAACATCTCAAAGGAGAGGACAGAGAGAAGGAACAGCTCTGAGGGAAGGAGCAGCTCTAAGAGAAGGAGAAGGACTTGGAGAAAGAATCCTACCTGAGCAAGCCCAAAGGAACAGAGTTCACAAAGGTGGAGTTCAGAAGGGCCAGGCTAAGCGAGCAGCTGTTCAGAAGGAGTCTGCTGGAGAAAGCACTAAGGCTAGAGAGTGTGCCACTCCCTGTTCCCACAACGGTCCTGATTCAAAAGCAGAGAGACGTATCCAGAGAACCAGAGAGATAGGTTTGGAGGAAAGCCTGCAGTCTCTGGGAAATACTAGTCAAGTTTTACCAGGCACCAAAGGAAAAGCAGTTTCTGACAAAGCTAAGTTCTTACCGAAGCATAAAGTTGAATCCACACCAGGTTTTACCAAGCTGCCAGAAAGCACAGCCCTGCCTAGAGCTTATCGGCAGAGAACCTGTTGCAGGAGAAACGTTTCTGGGAGAGAAAGCTCCACGGATTCAAACCACAGAGGCTCCATGTATGAAAGCTTTATTCATGATACTGATTGCTTAACTCCTAGAGGCACTGCTAAAACAAATACTCAGTTTGTAAGGAAGAAGAAACCAGGGTGGTTTCAGAAAATTCCCAGAGAACTTAAAACACAGTCTCATTGGAGGCAAGAGCCTAGGGACACTTCACGTAGACCTGTAGCGGACAGGGACAGTGACTACTCTGATGATGAATGTAGTGGAGCAGAATCCATGGAAATTGAATATATAAATGCTGTTCCCATTCCTCCACCAGAAGAGATGGATTGTGGTTTGTGCATGACCACGAGCCTAGAATCTGTAGCCACTGTATAACTGAGAAGAAGTTTGTTTAATTCTTATTGTGTTGGAATGAAGTGAATTCCTCTGATTAACCCTTGCACTGATTGTGGAGATTAACAATTAGTCAGCTTGTTAATACTGGTACCTTTTGAAACAAAGGACATTCTTTTGATTTCTCAATGTCTTATTTGAACCCTTGCACAGACGGGGAATAAAGCCTTGTTTTCCCTACACTTGGTTTGATTATTGAGCTCTCATTGGAAGCTGGAAATAAGTAAGACCATTTCGCCATTCGTGGACCTTACATTTCATCACGCTCCCTAAATAATTTCTATCGTGGAGCATGCCCATACTTCGAATGGTCACCAGGGGATGCCCTCACGACAATACACAGACATCCTCATTCAACCATCTCACAGGTGGTACCTCCGCTTCATGTTCAATGGCTGACACTACCAATATAGAGTCCTTCCCTATGGTCTAGTGTCTGCCTCAAGGGTCTTCACTAAATGTCTGGCAGTTGTTGTGGCCTATCTTTGCACTCTGGACATCTTCATCTTCCCCTACTTAGATGATTGGCTCATCAAAGGCGAAATGTCACATATGTTCAGTGCACCATCTCGGTGCTCGAACAGTTGGGTTTTGTCATAAACTTCCCAAAGTTGCACCTTTCTCCCACTCGGCAGCTAGAATTCATAGATGCCTTTCTCGACACAACTCTGGTTCATGCTTTCCTGCCCGAGGACCTGCTTTAAATGCCTTACAGAACTGGCAAGTATCATCCAGTGCAGTTGTCACACATGGCTTCCACGGTTCATGTGGTCCCTTATGCTCATCTCTATATGCGCCAAGCACAGTGAACCCTCTCCTCCCAATGGAAGCAAGTAAAGGGCTGTCTCTTGAGACAAAGTGATAGTCACGTCTCTTCTAGCAGACTCCCTGCAGTGGTGGCACACTCCTCTCAACCTTCTCCCAGAATTACCTTTTCAGATGGCTCCACCTCAGTGGACACTAACAACCAAGCAGGGTTATTGGGGAGCCCATCTTGATGGCCTGGGTATGCAGGGCCTCTGGTCTCGATAGGAGGCCTTGCTTCAGATTAGCTTTCTGGAATTGAGAATGATGACCTCTGAGTTTTTAAGCATCAATTATCAAATCAATCTATCCTGGTTCAGACAGACAACCAGGTTACCATGTTCTATGTCAACAAGCAGGGAGGCATGGGCTCTCATCTCCTCTGCTGCGAATCAGTCTGCTTGTGGACCTTTGCCCTGACGCACGGAATGGTTCTCCGAGCCGTATACCTGCCAGGCGATCAGAATGTTCTCGTGGACAGTCTGTTGGTCCTTTTGACCTCACAAATGGACTCTTCATCTGAGGATAGTCGATCGTATTTTCCGACTGTGGGGTGTGCCGGAAATCGACCTTTCTGTCTCCCTGCTCAATGCATAGGTCCTCCGGTTTGGATCCAGGGCTCCATCCTCACCGTCAAGCCCTGGATGCTTTCCTTTTCCATTGGGGAACGGTCTCCTGTATGCTTTCCTTCCCATTCCGCTAATCACTAAACCATTGCTCAGACTGCAGGCTACTAGGGGCACCATGATTCTGATAGCCCCTTTTTGGCCCTGTCAGATGTGGTTTCCCCTGCTGCTTCGCCTGACTCAACATCAGCCTCGTCATCTGGGATGTGCCCCAACCTCCTCTTGCAGAATCAGGGAGCGCTGCTTCATCCCAATATCCGCGCACTGCGCCTGACAGCTTTGCTGAAAGGGAAGACCTTTCCGGACTCAATTTGCCAGACGCTGTTACTGACATCCTTTTGGCTTCCTGGAAGGACTCTAAATGTCATACCTATGCCTTTAAATGGCACCGCTTTGCAGTATGGTGTGCTCAGTGCACCCTCAACTTTTTCACTTGCCCCGTGGAGTCTCTCTTGCCTTACCTTCTCCACCTCTCCTCTAAGGGCCTCAAGTCCAATTCCATTCGTGTCCACCTCCATCACCTCCATACCATTTTGGCTTCTCATCGGGGACTTGATGGAAAGCCCGTGGCCATACATCCATTGGTAGCCACTTTATGCGGGGTCTGCTCTTGACTAAACCATCCATCCGGCCTCTGCTGGTCTCTTGGGACCTCAACATGGTTCTTGCTCAGCTCTTGAAAACTCCCTTTGAGTCGTTTACCACCACCACCACTCTTGTTGTGCTGACCTCGGCTCGACGGGTCAGCGAACTGCAGGCTTTAGTGGCTCATGCATCTTATATGTGTTTTAACCATGACAGAGTAGTCAGGATGCATCTGCGTCTCCTCCCAAAAGTTCTCTCTCCTTTTCATTTCAACCAGTCATTCTTCTGACCTTTTTTCCTAGACCACATGCAACTAGGGCTGAAGCTACTTTTTATACCCTAGATTGCAAATGAGCATTGGCATACTACCTTGACAGAATCAAGGTACACAGGAAAGCCTTACAATTGTTCATTTCTTTCAGTCCTAACTGACTTGGTCTTCCCATGATCAAGCGTACTCTTTCTCTCTGGATAGCAGACTGAATATCCTTTGCATATGCTCAGGCAGGTCTGACACTTGACACGCTAGCGGAGATATGCCGGGCTGCCGCATGGTCTTTATTTCACACCTTTGCAGCCCATTACTGCCTGGACAAGAACTCTCTTATGGACAGTGACTTTAGCCAAGCCGTATTCCTGCAGTTCTTTGGGACTTAGCTGCACCTCCTTCTCATCAGCCCTCTGTCCATCCAGTCTACCATTACAGTTGTCTCCATGGGAGTTTGCTGGGGATGCCCAATTCTCAGATCCCCTGGACTCTCCATGTTGTTCTTCAGTGTTTTTTTCCCCCATTTGTTATGGGCCCGACTCCTTGCTGTTTTCCGGTAGCCTGGAGCTCTGGATTATGTAAAGACTGCATTCCTGCTTGTTCCTGGAGATAGCGTAGTTACTCACCTGAAGCAGGTGATCTCTGGGAATAGCAGGAATCAGTCTTCACAACCTGCCCTCCTCCCCAAGGAGGTATATTTTTTTCTTCTCCGTTATGAACTTTACTCTGGAGAATCCTGTGGAAGTTGGGAAAGCATGCGTGGATGCATGTTCCCAAAGGCTTCCTATTGGAAGCTGGGGAGTGTTCCTGCACAGGCTCCATTTGATGACGTCACTCATATATGAAGACTGATTCCTATTGTTCCTGGAGATCACTTTTCTCACCTGTATTGATTACACCAATTTTTGATTTAAGGCCATCTTGTAAATTACCTCTTCTTAATCATCATTTCAGATATCCTAAACTATTTAAATATAGTTAGAAATGAAACCACCTTCCATCCAGTCATCTAATCAGTGTAATAATACTTATTATCTCCAGGAACAAGCAGGAATGTAGTCTTCACATATGGATATTGTCGGTACCGACGGAGCCTGCGCGGGAATGCTCCCCAGCGTCCAATAGGAAAGCTTTTGGGAGCATCCCACAGCGCCTGCATGCTGCCTTCCTGCCTTTCCCAACTGTCTCTCTCCAGTTCTTCATTTTCCACGGAGCCGACAGGTCACACATCCTGTCACCGCAGAAAATAATTCCCTTTTATTCTTCTTTTTTGTGGTCGTGTCTGCCTTCCTTCGACGCTACACCAGTACCGCCGGTGGTTCTTTCTTTTTTTCCAAAAAAACCCCTTCTGGAGTCTTTTCCAGGTATTTTCTCCTCAGGTGCCACGCGCCATTTTGGGCACTAGGCCCAACTTTTACTTTAAAATGGAAAAACCCGCTTCGGGTTTTAAAAAGTGTTCCAGGACTTCCGGTGACGTCACTGGATCGGATGGTGGTGGCCTAGAGGAGCTCCGCCGCCTTAACCTGCCAAAAGTGCAAAAAAAGTGAAGCGAATGCGGTAAAGAAGCCACGAAATTAGGGGGCATTGGTGGGTTAAGCCCCCTTAGTAAGGCGGACGTGCAATCGAGCAAATAGCAGCCTCGATATGAAAAGGAGCAGTGGAAAGAAGCGGTGGTACGCTGAGCCGCGTGGTGGAGGTGAGCTGGGGACGAGAGGGCCCCGGGTGTAAGCGGTGGTGAAGTGAGTGCTGCAGCGTGCAGGCAGCGAGCAGAGCCGGAGAAAAGGCAGGAAGAGCCAGTACCTGGAAGCGAGGTGGTCAGATCGCGAAGCAAGTTGTCTGGCGAGAGCGGAGAAGGCTGGAGAGGCCTGGCAGTAAGGAGGGTGAGCTGCATGTGCGCCAGAGGCACAACGTGGTGAGCAGGAGAGGCTGTGTGAGGAAAAGGAGCAAATTGAAGGAGAGCTTGAAGCAGGACGTCAACAGAGCCTGGGAAGAGCAACTGAGCAGACGGTGGGTGAAGTCAGGAGTGTGCTGCTGGAGGAGGAGGAGACACTAGGCCTGAAAGGAAGCAGCAGAGGAACCGGTGAGCAGAGGGGGCGGCTAAGAGCAGAGCTGTCCAGCTAAGCCTATTCGAGGTGAAGAAGGAGGGGAGAGAGATTGTTGGGATGACCAAGAGGGAGCCAGGGCTGAAGGAGCACTGAAAGAGTGGTGGAGCTCTGCAGTCCCGAAAGCCAAATGGTAGGCCACGTGGAGAGAGGCCCAGCAAGACAGAGCAAAGGCTGGAGCAGAGAGCAACGGGCTCACAAGAGCAGAAGCACAAAAGAGGAAAAGCAGCGCCCTGTATCAGGGCAGAAGACGAGGCAGCATACACTGTCTGCAGTCGCAACCGGCAGAGGGCTATCACTACACTAAGGTATGGAGAAGGCAAAGAGAGAAGGGGCAGTAAAGAAGAAACTGGCGGAGTTCCGTTCTCCGTATGCGCTGCCAAAAGGAGGAAAGGAGGGCGAGAAGACGGGCAGGACGATGGGAGATATCTCGCCGAGGCGCGAGGAAGAGACAGAAGAAGAGGAGTGTTCGGGGGTGGCCGAAAAGATAAAGCAGTGGCTGATGGAATTGAAGGAGGATCTAAAGGAAGAAATTGAAGGAGTTAAAAATGAGTTAAAAGAGGCTCTACAAACAGTCAAGCAAGACATCACGGAGCTGGGAGAGCGTGTAGAGGAGGCAGAGATCCAGCTGGAACAACAAGGGATAGCGATGGAGCAAATCCAGAAAAGATGAGAGGAGGTGAGGGAAGCGCAAGAGGAGTTGAAGATAAAAACGGAAGACTTAGAGGACCGATCGAGAAGGTGCAACATTAGAGTGCGGGGAGTCCCGGAGGTTCCTAAATATCAGAACAGCGAAGCTGTGGTACAAAAAATATTTGGAGGAATTCTGAAGGAGGCGGAACACACCGAAGAGGATGATGTAACTCAGATACAAGTAGAAACAGCACACAGAGGGTTGGGGCTTATAAGGGACAACCGCCTGAGAGACATTGTGGTCTGTATGGCTTCCTATAAAATGAACGCATACTAGGAGCAGCGAGAAAGCTAAGATACTTCCAGTGGGAAGGAAACAAACTGGAACTGTTTCAGGACTTGTCCCAGGGGATGCTGCAGCATAGACGAGAGATAAAGGAGGTCACAGCCTACCTGAGGAGGGCCGACATGCGGTATAAGTGGTGTGGTGAAGAATGCCCTCCAGAAGAGATGGAGATTGAGGAAAATCCTGAGAAGGGAAAGGATTTACACAGGATTTTCAATTCTGACTTGAAAAAAACACACTGCTCTGCTGAGCTGAGCACAGACACCAGCCCAGGGGAGGAGTTAGGCTTCAATGCTGATTGGGCACACCCAGGGGTTGGACAAGGTGTGCCGGGAAAAGAAGCCCTTTTTAAAGCCTTGAACAGGGCTGCTAGGCAGTCGAGCTTGGAGTCTGACGCTAAGTGGAGGTCGGAGTCCAAGACAAGGTCGGAGTCTGTGAGGAGGAGCTAGAGAGGTTCTGCAAGGAGTTCTAAAGGCACTACTAAGAGGAGTCCTATGAAGAATGGACGGAGCAATGCTTTAGAATCTTGGGAGAAGACAGAACCCTGGAATAGAAAGCCTCAAAGGCAGGCACACTCTGAAGGAAACTCTTTCTACCGAATAGAGCCTGGACCTGTGAAGCACAGAAAAACCAACACGTGGAAAGAAGGTACTTCCTATACTGGCAGGCAGTGCTATAGAAAGTTACAGCAGGGAGAAAACCTTCCTAAGGGAAATTCTCCTAACAGAAGAATTAACCACAAAACTCCTCAGCTTCCAAACAGGAGAGGAGTTTTGCAGAAAGAAGTCAGTTCTTATACAAACAACGCTGGAGAAGGTAAAGCACAATTTCCTATCTTTAGTGCTTTGTTGAAGAAACCTTTTCATTGCCCTGAACTGTATAAGCAAAGCTCTGCAATAGAAACAGTTAGTGACTGGGAGAAGGGCATAACCCTTACTGATAACTGCCAACCTAATAACAAGCAGGCTGAATTGCTCCTAAAAGAATTCCAGCAGTTTTTAGAGCTGAAAGCAGGGAAACTTCAGAAGCTTGAAGAAGACCGTAGTTCCATTAACTCAGAGGAGTACATGCAGGTAGAAAATGATTTGCCTACCTTAACCACTGATCCTTGTAGCATGGACTGCTCTTTTTGTTGTAGAGAATAGCAATATAAAGAAGCTTTGAAAGTTTGTATGAAAGAAATACAGAACGTTTGCTATTTCTGCTGCCTTTGCCGAGAGAGTTCATAATTGTTTGCACCTGTGTTCTAAAGCCACGCTGTGAGCTGAACAGCTGTTAATGTGAGGCTGCAATATTCTTGAGTTACCACTCGAGGCAATGCTGAGTTTAAGTTCCTCTAAATATGAAAAGCTCAGTTAAAGCTAATTCAATTTCAGTTGTTCCTGAGTTCCTGTTTACTTCTGCATATGTTAAAAGTTGCACCTTTAAGTTTGTATCTATGAATTTTGATGCGCTGGAGAACATCCCCAATACAAATAAATATTCTTGCAAAGCCTTACCATCTTTGGTCGCAACTACAATTTATTCCCTAAAGAAAATAGAAGTGGACTTCAGTTCCCAGCATTCATAGGGAACAGTTCTACCTATACTCACAAGGGACAATAAGGCCACTCCTGCCTGTAAGCTCTAGGGCGCAGGCAGGAGCATCGCAGTGGCTGTACCCGTTTGGATTGCTCATCACAGTACAAGGTCGATCGAGGAAAGTAAAGACAAGTGCAGACGCCTGGAAAGCGTTGAGAGAGATGGAAGTGGCAGATTTACCGGAGGAGGCCAGAAGTCCAGCGAAGCAGACGGACATCACCGCCAATAGAAGTAGGGCGGAGATCTTGAGATGGCACAGAGCAGCAGAAGGAGGTCGGAGATTGGCGAGACTGGTAAACGAGCGGCAGAGAGGAAACGAGAGCGAGGAAGACACCGGCTGAAGTGGCAGATGACATTTGGACTTGAAACAGTTGTATATCACTGTGGATCAGGTTGCGGGGTACAGTATTGAGTAATGAAGTAAAGAGGGGGGGGAGCAGAAGTGGAGGGGAGAAGAGGGGGGATAAGGGAAAGGGGGTAAAGGGAGCTGAGTAGGCAGAGGGGGAGGAGGGGGAAAAGGGGTAAGAGTAGGTGGTGGGCGATCCTAGGTCACTGTAATGGAGGTCAAAACTCTGGATTGGAGAAGAAGGATAAGGAGGGGAGGGGAGGAGGGGGAGGGTAGGGGGGTGACAAGAGGGGAGGGGCAGGAGGAAGGGGGGCGGAGTGGAGAAGGGGGGTAGGGAGAAGGGAGGAGAGAGGATGGGGTGAAGGGGGGAGGTGGAATGAGAGCAGGAGGGAATTTTGAAAATTGTAACGATGAATGTGAAGGGGTTGAATTCACCTTGGAAGAGGCAGAAACTGTATAAAGAATTGACAAGACATAAGGCAGCGATTGTAATGTTGCAGGAGACACATTTACAAAAAAACCACGAGGCATTAGTGCGCCCGAAGGGCTACAAAGAGTGCATTTTTGCATCAAACATACGGGAGAAGAAGAAAGGAGGGGTGGCGATTTTCATCACAGGGGAACACAAAACTGAAGTGCAGTCGGTAATGAGGGATAAGGGGGAAAGATTCCTATTGCTGCGAGTGAGAGTGGGGGAGAAATGGTTTTGTGTGGTTTATGCGCCCACGGGTTCCCGGAAGGAATTTTGGGAGGAGTTAAGTAAACAAGTGGCGGTTATGGGAGATGGAGCATTGATTTGCGGAGGAGATTTTAATATGCCTTGGGAGGGGGGAGGGGGACAATGGGGAAGGGCGTAGGGCAGATAGACAGAGATACCATAGGTTTGTGGACGAGAATGATTTGATAGATGCATGGAGGTTGATGAATCCAGGTAGGCAGCAGTTCTCTAAATTAAATGCTCTGGAGGCGTGGCGGATAAAGCATAGCCTGCAGTTGCTGAGGCAGAAATTCTTTGAAGGGGGTAACAAAGCGGGGAAATACCTGGCTTGGCAGTTAAAGAGAAAGGAGTGGAATCGAATACTGCAGATCAGAGGGGGCGGGGGGGGGGGGTGGGGTGGTGCGAGAGGATCACCAGATTAGAGAGGAATTTGTAGCGTTCTACCAAAGACTATATGCAGTCCGGGCTGATGGAGCGGAAGAAGATATCAAGAAATATGCGGGCGAAGTGGGGTTGCCACGGTTGAAAGAAGGGGAGCAGCAGGATCTTGATAGGGAGATTGGAGCGGAGGAAGTGTTCCAAGCGATTAAAGGTATGAAGCTAGGAAAGGCCCCTGGCCTAGACGGCTTGACAGCGAGCTTTTATAAGAAATTTGGGAGTTTGTTGCTTCAGCCACTAGTATCCGTTTTTAATGCAACAAAGGGGGAGGAATTGGCGGACACGATGGGATGGACAGACATTTCCTTGATACACAAGGCGGGAAAAGACCCACAGGACTGTGCGTCCTATAGACCAATTTCGTTAATAAATCACGATGCAAAATTGTTGGCAAAGATTCTAGCGACAAGGCTTAATAAAATACTAGGGAAGTTGGTTCATGAAGATCAAGCAGGCTTTATTCCGGGGAGGCAGGTGGCAGATAACATCAGAAAGGTTCTTAACGTGATTTGGGCAGCAAAGCGGGCGGGAGAACCAGCGCTGCTGGTCTCGTTAGATGCTGAAAAAGCATTTGACCAAGTGTCCTGGAAATTTCTCTTCTCAGTACTGCGGGACATGGGGTTTCGGGAAGAATTTGTGAGGTGGATTAAGACGTTATATAAAAGTCCCAAAACATGTGTGTGAGTCAACGGCAGGTATTCGCGCTTCTTTTCTTTGGGGAGAGGAACGAGGCAGGGCTGCCCGTTGTCCCTGTTCTTTGCACTCTCTTTGGAGCCTTTGGCAGCGCAGATAAGGGGGAGCCCAGAGATTATGAATACTTTGAATCCTCGGATGAGTCTGAAGACTCTGAAAGCTCTGCCGATACCAGAGTACTTCTTCCTGAGGAGTCGTCTTCTCCTCAGCATAGGATGTCTCCACCAGAGGATATGTCCTTTCAGGATTTTATCCGAGATGTGGCTTGAGGTCTTTCCATCACAGTAGCTCCTGAAAAAAAGCCTAGGGCAAAGGAAGTAGAAATCCTACAATACCCTAAGGCTTCCAAGGAGGCAGCTACCTTACCTATTCATGAGATCTTGCATGATCTCATGTTAAGGATGTGGGAAACACCTCTAACCACATCTCCTCACTCTCTAAGACTCGACACCATGTATCGAGTTCCTCCTTGTCCTGGGTTTCAGAAGACTCAGCTACCACACCATTCCATGGTGGTGGAATCAGCTATGAGAAGGATCAAGGGTGCAAAAAGGCATGCATCTAATCCTCCAGGACGTGAGTGTAGGACTCTTGACGCCTTTGGACGTCGAACCTTCCAGGCTTCCATGCTTTCTGCTAGGATCAGTTCCTATATATTATATATGGGAATGTTCCTTAAGGAAGTCACAGGAGATTTAGAGCTTATGAGCCCTCTCCTTCCTGATGATAAGAGACAGGATTTCCTCACCCTTGTCAAACTTGCTCAGGATGTTTCCAAGTTTGTGAACCGTGCAGCCTTTGACTGCTTTGAGTGCATAAGCAGAACCTCTGCTATTGCCATAGGTGCACGTAGGATTGCCTGGCTTCAGGCATCTGACTTGAAACTTTGGGTACAGTTTAAACTAGGGAATATTCCTTGCACAAGAGAGAATCTCTTTGGCAAGAATTGGCAGGAAAAAGCTAATGAAATAGATGCTGACAATATTACTTTGGATAGATTGTCTGTCTACAGCTGATCCTGCAAGGAAAAAATCCTACAAGAAACCATTCTTCAGTAAGAAGAAGAAGTTTTATCCCTCCTATACCCAGCAGGGAACATAAGAACATAAGATATGTCATAGTGGGTCAGACCAAGGTCCATCAAGCCCAGTATTCTGTTTCCAACAGTGGCCAATCTAGGTCACATGTACCTAGCAGTTTCCCCAAGAGACACAAGTTCCACAATGCTTGTACTGGGTCAAGCATTGATATCTTCGGTCACTTCTTAATAATGGTTTATGGACCTTTCCTCCAGGAACTTGTCCAAACCTTCCTTAAACCCAGCTACACTAACAGCCTCCACTACATCCTCCGGTAACAAATTCCAGAGTTTGATTACACGTTGAGTGAAAAAATATTTTCTTTTATTTTCTTTTCTTTTATTTATTTTATTTCAGTTTTTTATATACCGCACTATTTATAATCAGCGCGGTTTACAGATGAACACAAAGACCAGAACAACAGGCTGTTCGGTATTACATATAACAGGAGTATAAACTTGGATAACATGGGAGAACTATATACATAGAATAAATATTCAATTAGTTCGATAGCATGAAAAAAAAAAAAAACTATTTACATAAAATAGCAGTAGTGCAAGGGTCAGGAGGAGATTGTGGGTAAGTTTATGGTAAGATTATTCTTTTGAAGTTTATGTAGGGTAAAATTTGATAAATAGGTTAAATTTTAGGGCTCTTCTGAACTGGGTTAAATCGGTTAAAGCACGTATGTCAGGTGGTAGGGAGTTCCAGAGTTTTGGGGCACAAAACATGAAGGCTCTACTCGCTGTTGATCGGCTGCAAGTTGTTATGGCCTTTGGCATTGTTAGAGTGTTTAGTGATGATTGTCTTCTGGATCTTATTGGTGGTACAGTTTGTATGAGGTCAGTTAGTGAATTGGCTGACAAGCCATGGATGGCCTTGTACGTGAGAATCAGCGTTTTGAATATGAGCCTGGCTTGTATTGGGAGCCAGTGAAGCTGCTTGAGGATTGGTGTCTTAAATAGTTTACCCTGTAGCTTCATTGCATGTCCCCTAGTCTTTCTATATTCTGATAAGGCAAACAATCGATCTACGTTTACCCGTTCCACTCCGTTCATTAATTTATAGACTTCTATCATATCTCCCCTCAGCATCGTTTAGGTCAGTCTGCCCAAAAGGGACAGCAGCAACAACCTAGGCAAAGAAAAACAAAAGCTGCTAAGCCTCAACCGGCTCAGCAGACTCAGCCTCCACAGGGGCTTTGACTCCTATCTAGAGAACCTTGCCTTCCTGACCCTGAACGGCCCAGAGCCTTCCACCATTCCAGGAAGGTTATGGCATTTTGCTCCCAGATGGGGTCAGATAACAGCAGAAAATTGGACTCTATTGTAAGAGAGGGGTACAAGTTTCATTTCCTCAGCATGCCCCCTCCTATATTGGTAAGACTGCTCAATTTTCAGACCTCTCTCAACGACCAGTTAGGTCAGGAGGTCACTATGCTTCTTGCCAAGGGGCAATAGAAGAGGTACTCATTCTCCAACAGGGTGCAGGGTTCTACTCCCCCTATTTCCTTATTCCAAGAAAACAGGAGGACACAGACCCATTTTAGACCTCAGAGAATTGAACAAATTCCTGTTCAAAGAGAAGTTCAAAATGATTTCTCTAGGAACTCTGCTGCCATATCTTCAGAGTCAGGATTGACTTTGTTCTCTAGATCTCAAGGATGCATACACTCATGTTCTCATACATCCAACTGATCGAAAGTTCCTTCGCTTTCTATTTCAAGGGAAGCACTACCAATACAGGGTTCTTCCTTTTGGCCTGGCCTCGGCACCAAGGGTGTTCACAAAATGCATGGTTATGGTGGCAGCATTTCTTCGCACCCTAGGAATATTCGTCTTCCCTTACTTAGACGACTGGCTCATTCTAGCTCCTTCAGAGCCAGAGGCCAGGGTTGCGCTCTCTCGCACAATGCGCATCCTTCAGCATTTGGGACTTGTCATAAACTTCCCAAAATCCAACCTTGCTCCGACTCAGTCCCTAGAGTTTATAGGAGCTCTGCTGGATACCAGACAGACAAGGGCCTACCTTCCACAGGCCCGCTGCCTTCACATTGTGCAGTTAGCTTCCCAAGCAGTGTTAAAACCTCACCTCACTGCTCGAGAAATGTTAGTTGCTAGGCCACATGGCATCCACCATGTATGTGGTTCCTTATGCTCGCCTTAATATGAGGGCAGACCAGTGGACTTTATCCACTCAATGGACTCAGGCTTCAGGTTGCCTGTCAGACAAAATAGCAAACTCAGATCGCCTTATTTTGTCCCTCCAATGGTGGCAGTCGCCCCAAAACCTTTTGGTGGGGTCTCTTTTTCAGCAACCCCCACCCCAGGCCACTCTAACAACAGATGCCTCACAGGTGGGTTGGGGAGCCCATCTGCAAGGCCTCTCTACCCAGGGTACCTGGACTCCACAGGAGACCAATCTGCACATCAGTCTCCTGGAACTCAGAGCAATCTTCCTTGCTCTTCAAGTATGCCACACCCAGCTCAGCTACAAGAGAGTCCTAGTTCAAACGGACAATCAAGTAGCCATGTTCTATGTGAACAAGCAAGGCGGAACAGGCTCTCTGTCGCTATGCAACGAAGCTTTGCGACTATGGGCCCTCGCCAGAGAGCATCAGATTCATCTCCTTGCGGTGTATCTTCCAGGCATTCAAAACTCTTGGGCAGACAGACTCGGTCGAGTTCTGCTTCCACACGAATGGTCTCTTCATGCAGACCAGGTGGCCAAATGTTTTCAAATTTGGGGAACCCTGGACATAGACCTCTTTGCAAGTCCACTGAATGCCAAACTTCCCCGGTTCTGTTCCAGAATTCCGGCTCAGGGTTGTCAGGCCAGGGATGCTTTCCTCTTCCATTGGGGTCTGGACTTCCTGTATGCCTTTCCACCCATTCCCCTAATTCCCAAAACCCTGTTCAAGCTTCAGAGAGACAGAGGTCATATGATTCTCATAGCTCTACATTGGCCACGGCAAATGTGGTACCCTCTGCTCCTACATCTCTCTCAAGCTCCGCCTCTGGAGTTAGGAACTGCTCCAGATCTCCTTTCTCAGGAGGACGGGTTGCTGTGGCATCCCAGTCCCCAGTCTCTGCATGTCAGGGCCTGGTTGCTGAAAGCCTAGAACTTCATGGTCTTAACCTTTCTCAGCAGGTAAAGGATATCCTTTATGCTTCTGGGAAGCCTTCCACAAGAGGCTCTTATGCTTTCAAGTGGAAACGTTTTAACATATGGAGCTCGCAGAAGGGTCTTGACCGTCTTGCGATACCTCTGGAATCATTACTGGAGTATCTCCTTCATTTGTCTAATACAGGACTTAAGACCAATTCAGTGAGAGTTCATTTGAGTGCTATTGCAGCTTCTTTCAAGCCTCTAAATGGACAACTTATTTCTTCTCATCCTCTCATAGCGAGATTTATGAGAGGCCTTATTTTAACTAAGCCTCCCATTAAGCTACCACCAGTAGCATGGGACTTAAATCTGGTTCTTGGGCAGCTCATGAAGCCACCTTTTGAACCATTAGCTACTACCTCTTTGAAATTCCTTTCCTGGAAGGTCATCGTTCTTATTGCAATCACATCAGCACGTCGCATCAGTGAATTGCAAGCGTTAGTGGCTGATCCTCCTAATATAAGATTCCATCATGATAAGGTAGTCCTTAGGACTCATCCACACTTTATTCGAAAGGTGGTATCACCTTTTCATTTAAACCAAGCAGTGTACCTTCCTGTATTTTTCCCAAGGCCTCACGCCTCAAATGCAGAAAGGAATCTTCATACTTTGGACTGTAAAAGGGCTTTGGCCTTTTACTTGCAAAGGACACAGCAGCATAGAAAGTCCTCTCAACTCTTTGTTGCTTTTGATCCTAGTCATTTGGGACTTCCAGTCTCCAAAAGAACACTGTCCAGCTGGATTGCACAGTGTATTTCTTTTGCCTATGAGAGTAAGAACCTTCCTCTTGAAGGCCATGTCACAGCTCACAATGTGAGAGCCATGGCAGCCTCTATGGCTCATCTTCACTCTGTGTCTATTGACTACATCTGTCGAGCAGCTACTTGGACTTTGGTTCATACCTTCACAGCCCATTACTGCTTAGACAAGGACTCCCGCCGGGATGCCTTGTTTGGTCAAGCTGTTCAACACCTGTTCCATACTTAATCAACTCCTACCCACCATCCCTGGTAGGATTCCAGAGATCCATGGGGGGAAGTGGAGCCCTTTCACAGTGGCACACAACTTCTGGGGCTTTCTACCTGGCATCTGCAGCTAGGGAGTCCCTCATATGTGAAGACTACATTCCTGCTTGTTCCTGGAGATAGCATAGTTACTCACCTGTAACAGGTGATTTCCGGGAACAGCAGGAATTTAGTCTTCACAATCCACCCACCTCCCCTAGGAGTTGTATCTCTTTATCTCTCTCTCTCTCTTTCCCTCTCGCTTTGTCTGAGCTTTAAACTCAACTGGAGAGGGACAGTTGGGAAAGGCGGGAAGGCAGCACGCAGGCGCTGTGGGATGCTCCCAAAAGCTTTCCTATTGGACGCTGGGGAGCGTTCCCGCACAGGCTCTGTCGGTACTGACGATACCCATATGTGAAGACTAAATTCCTGCTGTTCCCGGAGGTCACCTGTTACAAGTGAGTAACTATGCTTTATAGCGCTGTTGGATGTACATAGCACTGTACAGTATAAGTATTTAGTACAATATGTCCCTGCCCCAAAGAGTTTGCAGTCTTGGTGGATACTTGAGGGAAGAGAGAGAAAGTGACTTATCAAAGATCACAGGGAATGTTAATAGCAGAAGCAGGTTTGAACCCTAACTTCCCATTGCTCTAACCACTAGGCCACTTCCTCCAGTATTCAGAGGTAGAATGTTACATTGTATGGTAGTGAGATGCCACTGAGAATTGCTTTCCTTTGGCTCTTCAGCAGATTGAATTTGGGCAGGACTCCTGAGTGTGCTTGTCATTAATTATTTACCTTCCCTTCAGGAGGATATTGCAAAGCTGCTTCGCTTTGAGTCTTCAACACTGCCTCCGGGTCAGCTAACCAGCCTGATGGACTATGCCAGCCGAATGCAGGCAGGAACCCGGAACATTTATTACTTGTGTGCACCAAATCGTCACCTGGCTGAGCACTCCCCCTACTATGAGGCCATGAAACAGAAGGATATGGAGGTGAGAAACAGTGAGAGGATGGAAATGAGATGCTAAGGGGTGAGAGATCCCCAAAGGGAGTGGCAATGAGAGTAAGGCTTGAGAGACTTTACCACAAAGTGGTGTGGATATGCTCATTAGAGATGGGAGGTCTCAGAGGGGTGGATGCAAAATAGGGGTTGAGGTAATGAAGAGCACACAATATAATTGGGGGGATGGAGAGTTAAGGATTAAGATAGTGAGGAGTACAGGCCTGGCAGATGGTGCTGAAAATAAGACACTAGTGAGGAATATGAGGTAGCTAAAGGAACAAGGTCTTCCAGAGTGGGGAGGGTGCTTTTGCAAGAGGGGAGGAGTTAAGATAGTAATGGGTGCAAGGTCTTGCATAATGTGGGAATAAGACAAATGGGTGTGAGGTCTTGCAGGGGGATTGGGGCTCAGAAAATGAAGGGCGAGAGATTCTCAGCATTCTTTGTGCACAGTATTATACCAACCCATTTTCTGTCCTGTATGGGCTTTGCCCTGTTCCCTGCATCCTGTGTTGTCCCAATCTGAGTTTCTTTTGGTATAGGTACTGTTCTGCTATGAGCAGTTTGATGAGCTGACCCTGCTTCACCTGCGGGAATTTGACAAGAAGAAGCTGATGTCTGTAGAAACGGATATTGTGGTAGATCACTACAAGGAAGAAAAGTTCCAGGACAGCCGTCCAGGTATCCATACAGTATCAGCAGCTGATGTCCTCTCTCAAACATACCTCCACAGCCCTGGAGAAGAAAGAAGAGCCTCCCCCCTTTTTTTTTTTTTTTTTTAGTAAACTTGTGTTTTCTTTGTCACACATTTTAGTAAATATCCTTAAGTAATGCCGTATTAATGGACACAGCACTTCAAGCTTTTTTTCCCAGCTTAATATTCAGAAAGGACCTAATTTCCAGATAACACACCTGTTTGGCTATGGATGATATTTGGGTTGTTTTATCTTTTGTTTCTAAGAGAAATTAATGCTGTCATTTGATTTAACACTAGAAGCCCCAAAAGGCAGATTACCTAGAAACCCCAAAGTGCATCAATTGATGCATTATCACGACTGCGTTTAGCATGACATGCAGATGTGAATTAACGTGAATTTACTTATTTGTTTAATACGTGCAGTATGTGACATTACATGATATCATCGTGTGTTTATGGTTTGTAATTTCAGAGTAAAACTGTAAACATTATACCTAGAAGCCCCAAAGTACGTCAATTGATGCAAATGCATCATCGAACTTGTATACCAGCACCACTTTTCTTGGTTGCGTCAATTGACGTACTTTGGGGCTTCTAGGTATTCATTTTCCCGCTATGTGGTGCATCTGTCATTAATTTTCGATGCACATATTTGAACATATTGACCTTGCTAACAAAGTCATGGAACATAACTGACATGGTTCTAGCAGTGGCGCCAATATACAACTTTGAAGATGCATTTGCGTCAATTGATGTACTTTGGGGCTTCTAGTGTTAATCACAATCCTGTTAATACAGCAGGTAAAATAGATATGTTTTTTACTCCTTCAAAAAGTAGAAAGACTAGGGGACAAGTATTGAAGCTACAATATGGCTCTTCTAAGACTAATTGGAGAAAGCATAGTTACCCACCTGTAACAGGTGTTCTCGGGAACAGTAGGAATTAGTCTTCACATATGGGTGATGTCATCTGAAAGAGCCCACGTGGGAACACTTCCCAGCTTCCAGTAGAAAGACTTTGGGAGCAAGCCCCAAGCATGCGTGCATGCCTTCCCGCCTTTCAGCAATTCTCCACAGTGAAGTACATAGCTTAGAGGAAAAATTGTACAACTCCTTGGGGAGGAGGGCAGGTTGTGAACACTGATTCTTGCTGTTCTGGAGATCACCTGATCTCCAGGAGCAAGCAGGAATGTTGTCTTCACATACGGCGGTACCGACGGAGCCCGTGCAGGAACGCTGTCCAGCGTCCAATAGGAAAGCTTTTGGAACATCCCACAGTGCCTGCGTTGCTGCCTTCCCTACTCTCTATCTTCAGTTCTTCGTATTCCATGGAGCCAGCAGGAAGCAAATCCTGTCACCGCAGAAAATTCTTTTATTCCTTTTTTATGGTCTGCGTCTGCCTTTCCATCTACGCTGGAACTGTCCCTCCTCGGATCCTTAATTCTTCTTTCTTTTCCTTTTCTAAAAAAACAAAACCTTTTTCTTAGGTGCATTGACGCCATTTTAGGCCTTAAACCTATCATACTTTCTACCAACATTATGGAGAAACCAATTATTTTTATTTAACATTTCTTATATACCGCCTTTCATGATATCAAGGCGGTTTACATTGAACAAACTGAAATTACATTGAACAGGACATTATAACTTGGAGATTACTATTTACAGGGAACATGGGCAATGGAGGGTTAAGTGGCTTGTCCAAGACCACAAGGAGCACCTGTGAGACTAGAAACCCCAGTCCTTCCGGCCCATGGGTGCTGTCCTCTAGTGGGATTTGAACCCCCAACCTTCTGGCCTGAGGTAACTTGCCCCAGCCACTAGCCTAGTGGTTTTAAGAAATGTTCCAAATGTGGCAATACCGTTTCAGCTACTGACACTCATGATTGGTGTCTAAAATGCCTCGTACCCAATCACCAGCCATTAGAATGTCCACTTTGTAAGAAGATGACATTCCTCTCATGGATCTTGGGTATCTAAGCACAAGTCTTCATCGAAGACTGATCACCCCTCCAGAGGTAGATCTCGTTCTAAGCATCGAGATGCCTTGACCGTTGCACTGGAGATGGATCGGCCAGCCAAACAGCCCCAGTAGGAGGATCTGTCCTCCAAAGCCATCGAGGGGCTCCAGGATGCTCCTGAGACCTCAACCTCAGGAGACCTTCTGGTGCTATGCTCTGGGACTGTGGCTCAAGCTTCCATTACCGATACCCTTGCATCGGCAAGCTCCATAGACCAGCGTATCTTGGCCATCAAGTAGAGCTTGGCAGCTGTATTGGCAGCTTCAGTTCCGATCAAGTCAGTACTGACGTTGCCATCAATACTGGCACTGTCAATGGCACCAATGCATTCTGTTACGGGATACATGCCGCTGGCTTCACTGCCACCCATGCCTTCCCTTGAGTCCATCCCGGATACTGAGGCCCTACCCAAGCAGATTCCCCAGCCCGATACCGACATGAACCAGTATCGGCACCTGGCAAAGCAGGAACACTATTCCTGCCAATACTTTGAGTCCTCCGATGAGGAATCACTCAATTCCCAAGGGTTGCAGGGCCTGCCTTCGGAGCCCTTTCCCCCACTGGAACAGCGCATGTCCCCTCCCAAGGATATGTCTTTCCAGGAGTTTATTCGAGACCTGGTCTCTCCATAACAGTAACTCCGAAAAAGACCCCAGAGCAGAGGAATTGGAGATCCTCTAATACCCGACAGCTCGTAAGGAGGCAGCCACTCTTCCAGTGCATTGCATTCTCCATGATCTCATGCTCCGGATGTGGGAGACTCCCCTCGCAATCTCACCCCAAACTCAACTCCTAGATATCATGTACTGAGTACCGGAATGTTCCGACTTCCAAAAGACTCAGCTTCCCCACCATTCAGTGGTGTTAGAATTAAGAGTTCTAAAACACATTCTTCTAAGCCCCTGGGTAGAGAATTGAGAGCCCTCAATGCTTTTGGGTGTCACTGTTTCCAGGCTTCCATACTGTCAACCAGGATAACCTCCTGCATACTGTATAATGGGTATGTTCCTCCAGGAGGTTACTAGGGATCTTGAGGCCATGTCCCCTCTTCTTCCAGAGAAGTGACCATCTTACTGTTGTCAAACATGCCCAGAATGTCTTGAAGTTTGTCAATAGAGCAGCTTTCGATACATTTGAGTGCATCAGCAGAGCCACAGCAGTCTGTATTGATGTACACAGAATTGCATGGCTACAGGCCTCAGATTTCAAACAGTGGGTTCAAGATAAACTGGGCAGCATACTCTGCACAAGCGAGAACCTTTTTGGCAAAGACTGGCAGGATAAGGCTTCTCAGTTGGACTCAGAGAATACTACTCTCAATAGACTGCCTAGGCTACAGCCAATCCTGCTAGGAAAAAGTCAGCTACAAAGAAAACTTTCTTTAATAAGAAAAAGTTGTTCTATTCTTATCCTCCTGCTTCTCAGTACCAGGCTCAGGGTCCTCAAATGAGACAGCAGCCTCCCAAGCAGCAGAAGAAGCCACAGGTACCTAAGACTCAGCCAGCTCCGCAACCACACTTTGTGCCTGGTTTTGTACATTTTTCTAGAGAACATTGCCGCCCTGCCTCTGGAGAACCCTCACCCCCTCCACATAGCAGGCAGACTATGTTATTATGCCCACAGTTGGCATCTCATCACTCGGAGCAGTGGACCCTAATCATAGTGATGGAGGGATAAAGACTTCATCTTCAAACTCTGCCCCCCTCCACCCTAGTAGGGGAATATCATATGCAGCCCCCTCTCACTGCTCTTCTATAATAGGAGGTGTGGTCTCTTCTATCAAAGGGTGCCATAGAAGAGGTCCCCATACCCCAGCAGGGAATGGGTTTCTACTCTCTGTATTTTCTCATACCAAAGAAGAGCAAAGGGTACAGGCCTATCCTGGACCTCGGAAACCTAAACAAGTTTCTGGACCGCGAGAAGTTCAAGATGGTCCCTCTTGGGACCCTGCTTCCCTACCTCCAGAGACAGGACTGGCTATGTTCTCTAGATCTAAAAGAAGCGTATACACATATACTCATTCATCCAGAACACTGGAAATATCTACGCTTCATTTTTCAAGGAAAACATTTTCAGTACAAAGTCCTGCCCTTCAGACTCTCCTCAGCCCAAAGGGTCTTTACAAAATGCATGGCAGTTGTAGCTGCCTTCCTGAGGTCTCTCAGGATATTTGTCTTCCCTTACTTGGACAACTGGCTAATTAAGGCAGACATCTCCTAGGAGGTTCAGCTGTCTTTGCTTTGCACCATGCAGGTGCTGCAACACTTGGGATTTACCATAAATCCTCCAAAATCCCATCGCTCCAACTCAAAGACTAGAATTCAGTGGAGCTCTCCTAGACACACAGTGATCAAGGGCTTTCTTGCCCCAACCTCATTGTTCTCATCGCATAGAGCTAGCATCCCAAACACAACTCACCATCTGACTACCCGGGAAATGATACAGCTTTTGGGCCATATGGCCTCAATAGTGCATACTCCATGTAAATAGTGTAAATAGTGTAAATAGTTCTCCCATGTTATCCAAGTTGATACTCCTGTTGTAATACCAAACAGCCTGTTGTTCTGGTTTCTTTCTGTTATTTGTAAACCGCGCTGATGTCAAAGAGTGCGGTATATAAGAAGTTGAAATAAATAAATAAATAAATATGGTACCATATACCCGTCTACGTATGCACACAGCCCAGTGGCTCTCCCAATGGAAGCAGGCCTCGGGCCATCTCAGGGATACGATCCTAGTCACTGCCCCTCTTGCCACATCCCTCCAATGGTGGTGTTCCCCAGAAAATCTCATCTTCTGGTCTCCTTTTCAGATGTCTCCACATCAATGCACCCTGACGACGGATGCCTCCAAACTGGGGTGGGGGGGCTCACTTGGGTACACTTACACAGAGCCTCTAGATGCTGCAAGAGTCACAACTCCAGATCAATCTACTGGAGCTTTGTGCTATCTCCCAGAGTGTTTCAAGATCACCTAAGGACCCAAAGGGTACTAGTCAAGACAGACAATCAAGTAGCCATGTTCTCTGTGAACAAGCAGGGTGGGACAGGCTCTTGGCCCCACTGCAGAGAGGCTCTCCATCTCTGGTCCTTCACAATTACTCACAAGATGTACCTCCAGACGGTGTATCTCCCAGGGGAGCTGAATGTCTTGGCAGACAAGTTGAGTCTGATCCTTCTTCCCCATGAATGGTCTCTCCATCCGGACACAACGTCCTACATCTTTCAGACCTGGGGAACTCCAGACAAAATCTGTTTGCCACTCCGCAGAATGCCAAACTTACCTGCTTCTGCACCAGGACTCCCATGTCCGGCAACCAGCAGGTGGATGCCTTTCACCTTCACTGAGGTCAAGGACTCCTTTATGCTTTCCCTCCCATTCTTCTCATTCCCAAAATGCTCTTCAAGCAGACAGGGGTTACATGGTTCTCATAGCTCTGTACTGGCCATGTCAGCCATGGTTCCCGCTGCTGCTGCGTCTGACTCAACCTCTACGATTGGGATCCACACCCAATCTCCTCTCCCAGGAAGGAGGGACACTGCTTCATCCCAATCCACAATCTCTCCATCTCACAGCTTGGTTGCTGCGGGCATAGCATTACAGGACATTAACCTTCCACAGGAGGTAAAGTAGATTCTTTTAGCTTCTAGGAAGCCATCTTCCAGACGTTCATACGCTTTCAAGTGGTGTAGATTCTCTACCTGGTGTTCTCAGAAGGATCTCAATCCCTTTTCTACTCTGTGGAGGCACTTCTCCAATACTTCCTTCAGCTCTTCTCAACTGGTCTCGAGACCAATTCCGTGAGAGTTCACCTTAGTGCCATTGCTGCCTCTCATCATCTCTTAGATGGCGAGCCCATCTCCTCACAACCGCTTGTAACCCGCTTTGAGAGGTGTCTTGATATCCAAGCCTCCCATCAAACCACTCCCGGTGGCTTGGGATCTTAATGTCGTTCTAGTACATCTTCTTAAGCCACACTTTGAACCCTTGGCTACGACCCCACTAAAGTTTCTTTCATGGAAGGTCATCTTCCTTATTACCCTCACTTCAGCTAGATGCATCAGTGAGCTTCAGGCTTTGATGGCGGACCCACCTTACACCCGGTTCCACCATGACAAGGTAGTCCTTAGGACTCACCCGCATTTCATGCTAAAAGTGGTGTCTCTTTTCAATTTGAATCAGTCAGTTTTCCTTCCTCTATTCTTTCCTAGACCACATGCGTCTAGGGCAGAGGCAACCCTGAATACCCTTGACTGTAAATGTGCCTTGGCTTTTTATCTCCAGAGGACTCAAGATCACCGTGAAGTCTTGCAGTTGTTCTTTTCTTTGACCCTAGTCATCTGGGTTTCCCAGTATCTAAACGTACCCTCTGCAAATGGATAGCATTTGCATATGATAAAGCAGGACTCTCGCTAGAAGGTCACATCACTGCTCATAATATTCGTGCCATGGCTACCTCAATGGCGAATCTACGTTCTGTAGCTATTGACGAAATCTGCAAGGCAGCAACTTGGTCGTCTGTCCATACCTTTGCTGCTCATTACTGTCTAGACAAGGACTCCCACCAGGATGCCATGTTTGGTCAAGCTGTTCTCCAACACCTCTTTCAAACTTAAGGACAGCTCCTACCCTCCATCCCAGACATAAATGATACCAGACACCAATGAAGGATTCATGACCTCTTGAAACCTACCCTGAGGTAAACCTTCACCGGTTCTGAGGTCACTTCTCTGGCATCTGGGAGCTAGGGAGTCCCATATGTGAAGACTACATTCCTGCTTGTTTCTGGAGATAGCACAGTTGCTCACCATAATAGGTGATCTCTGGGAACAGCAGGAACAGTCTTCACAACCCACCCTCTTCCCCTAGAAATTGTAGGTTTTCTTTTTACTCTCCTTTTTCTTTCAGTTACAAACTCAACTGAAGAGAGAGAGTTGGGAAGGGCGGAAGGCAGCTACACAGGCGCAGTGGAATGCTCCCAAAAACTTTCCTATTGGACGCTGGGGAGCGTTCCCACACAGACTTCATCGATGCTGACGTCACCCATATGTGAAGACTAAATTCTCCAGGAACAAGCAGGAAGTCAATCCTCACATGGATGATGTCAGCATCGATGGAGCCAGCGCGGAGCAATTCCCCAGCTTTCAAAGAAAGCCTTTAGGATTACTGCCACGCATGCATGGTCCTCTTCCTGCCCAAAGGTGCCATCTTGCTCAGTCTCCCTTTTTCCATGGAGCCCTTCGGACGCATGTCCTTGTCCCTCGGAAAAAGTATTTTTCTTTTCGACCTCTGGCCCTCTCTTTTCCAGTAGCACCAGTCCTCTCCCATCCTCCCCTTCGCTTCTTTTTTCCCGAGCGAAGGGATGTCCTTTATTCCAGCCTTTTTGGAAAATATTTCCTCTTTCGGGCCTTTTCGCGCCCTTTTCAACCGCTGCCGTCGAGGGTCTTCGACCTAGCAGGGGCCCTTTTTTTCCCAATGGCCAGATGCTCCAAAAATATGTTGCTCACGGACACCCACGACTGGTGTCTGGGGGCCGACCATAACCAGGAGCTCTGATCCCTCTGTGAGAAAATGTCCACCAAGGCCCTGCTAAGTCATAAGCAGAAGTCCGACATTTTCCGTAAGGCCCTGGAATCCCCGGTAGCATCCTTGGCCATCCCTCTGCTGCTGGGATCCCCCGCAGTGGCCCCACATTCAAGGCGGCACTCCGATCAGGGGTCCCCTGAAGTGGAGAGACGCAAAAATAAGACGACCTCGAAGTCGCTATCGGGGGCTCCGGACAAGTGCGAACGTTTTCGCGCTCGGTCGCTCAGCCCTCCCAGGCATTCCCGAGAGTCGAATAACGAGCAGCTTCGAAAGGTACCTCGTTCAGACACTGAGACCTCCGGCGATGGCGCCCGGTCTCCTGAGGGTCGTCCCTGTGAGGACCCCCTCTTTCATGCCAGACCTGGTAACCCTGGTGTCTGCGTCGCAAGGACCCACACCTGCGTGGGAGTCCTTAATGCTGGCACTAGAGCGCAGCGTTTCTGCCTTCTTGGCTGCCCAGCAGGCGCTTATGTCCAGCATGGCTGGCACGTGCCTCGAGACCAAGGTTCACCTAAACCTGCCCTGGAAACCCCCGAGAGCGGCGAGGGTCCTCGGCACCGGTCTTGCTTGCTGCCCCGTTCCTCGGGGGCGAGGTCCTCCAAGGCCAGTGCCTCCGGCTCCAAACGGGCCTCGGCCTCTGGGCAGGGTGACCAGCCTGACTCGAACTCCTTTTCAGACCTCTCGGGCTGGGAGTTGGATGGGGATACCTCCCCAGAGACCCGCGCCCACAGGGACCTTCCTTCAGACCTGTCCCCATCCTCCTCCCAGAGGCGTTCACCTCTTGTGTTCGTGTGGGACATGGCGTGGCCCTCAAGCTGGCCACGCAGGCTGAAGAAGGACCGAGTGTGGAGGAACTCGACATCTTACAGTATGAGTACCCGCCTCGGGAGTCCTTTACAGTCCCAGTGCCTCCCATTCTGTCCCGGCTGCTCCTCTGCATGTGGGAGGCACCTGCCTTGGTCCCCATTGTAAGCAAATGCCTCGATGCCATGTGTAGGATCCAGCATGGCCCGGGGTTCCAGAAGACCCAGCTTCCGCACACCTCCATGGTAGTGGAATCAGCGATGCGGAAGCAAAAGAGCCCGAAGTCACGTTCTTCGGTTCCGCTGGGCAGGGAGTCCAGAGCCCTCGGGCACAAGGCCTATCGGGGGTCCATGCTGTCGTGCTGCATTCAGGCCTACCAACTGTACATGGGTATGTTCCTGCGTGACCTCGCCAAGGAGCTCGGTGGGTTTTCCGCAGGTCTTGGGGATGAACTCCTTCTCAGGTTCCAGACCCTCCTGAGGTCGGTCGCAGACTGCTCGAAGTACCTCTCCCGCGCCACATACGAAAGGTTTGAATCCTCCGCCTGAGTGGCAGTGGCTGGCATCGGGGCCTGGCGCCTGGTATGGCTCCAGTCTTTGGACCTGGAGCAGTGGGTCAAGGAGAAGCTCTTGGATGTCCCCTGCCTAGATGAACAGCTGTTCGGCAAGCCCATGAAGGATAAGGCCGCCGAAATTGAAACGAAGTTCGTAACTCGCACCCGCCTCTCACGTAAGACCTCTTCTCTCTCACAGGGATATCCTACCGGGGATATCCGCCCTACCTGCCCACCCCTGCACCGCCCACCAGCATGCAGGGTAAGGGGAAAGCGCACGGCCATAGAAACATAGAAACATGATGACAGAAAAAGACCACAAGGCCCATCTAGTCTGTCCTTCCATAACAACAACTACAACAGTCCACTTTTTACCTTTAGAGATCCTCTGTGTTGGTCCCATGCTTTTTTGAATTCAGTTACTGTCCTCATCTCTACCACCTCCACTGGGAGACTATTCCACGGATCCACTACTCTTTCCGTAAAGAAATATTTCCGCATATCACTCCTGAATCTATCTCCCTTCACCCTCATCCCATGTCCCCTCGTCGCAGAACTTGCTTTCAATTGAAAGAGGCTCTCTCCCTGAACATTTATGCCACGGAGGTATTTAAACATCTCAATCATATCACCTCTATCCCGCCTTTCCTCTAAGGTGTACATATTAAGATCCTTAAGTCTGTCCTCATATGCTTTATAATGAAGACCACTAATCATCTTAGTAGCAACCCTCTGCACCGACTCCATCCTGTTCACATCCTTTTGAAGGTGCGGTCTCCAGAATTGCACACCATACTCCAAATGAGGTCGCACCAAAGACTTATACAGAGGCATTATCACCTCCTTTTTTCTGCTAGCCATTCCTCTCCGTATGCACCCAAGCATCCTTCTAGCTTTTGCCGTCGCCTTTTCTACCTGTTTAGCTACTTTAAGATCATCGGACACAACTACGCCTAGGTCCCGCTCTTCTTTAGTGGACAAAAGTACTTCACCTCCTATACTGTATTGCTCCCTTGGATTGCTGCAGCCCAAAGGCATGACCTTACATTTTTTAACATTAAATCCCAGTTGCCAAATTCTAGACCATTCTTCAAGCTTAGCTAGATCCCTCCTCATGTTATCTACACCTTCCTGGGTGTCTACTCTATTGCAGATTTTGGTATCATCCGCAAAGAGGCAAACCTTACCCGACAGCCCTTCCGCTATATCACTAACAAAGATGTTAAAAAGAATCGGACCAAGTACAGATCCCTGGGGCACACCACTGGTAACATCCTTCTCCTCAGAGTGAGCTCCATTTACTTGTACTCTTTGTCGCCTCCCACCCAACCAATTTCTAACCCAAGCAGTAACTTTAGGGTCTATCCCTAGGGTGCTCAGTTTGTTTATAAGTCGCCTGTGAGGAACAGTGTCAAAGGCTTTACTGAAATCTAAATACACCACATCTAGAGCTCTCCCGCGGTCCAACTCCCTGGTCACCCAGTCAAATAAATCAATCAGATTTGTCTGACAAGACCTGCCTCTGGTGAATCCATGCTGCCTCGGATCCTGTAATCCGCTGGACTCCAGAAACATCACTATTTTCTCTTTCAACAGCGTTTCCATTAATTTACTCACCACTGAAGTTAAACTAACCGGCCTGTAGTTTTCAACCACATCCTTACTACCGCGTTTGTGTAAAGGCACCACATGAGCCTCTCTCCAGTCCTTTGGCACCACTCCCGACTCCAACGAGGCATTGAAAAGGTCAGTCAGTGGAGTTGCTAGAACGTCCCCAAGTTCCCTCAGTATTCTAGGGTGTATCCCATCTGGTCCCATCGCTTTGTCTACTTTAAGTTGAGCTAGTTTCTCACGAACACAGTCTTCTGAAAATTGTTCAAGATGTCCCTCGCTTCTGTTCTTATTTGTGGGTGTTTTCTGAGGTCCTGCTCCTGGTTCTTCATCTGTGAACACAGAACAAAAATATTTGTTAAGCAATTCCGCTTTATCCTTATCAGCTTCTACATATTCCCCCCCTGCACCCTTGAGTCTGACAATACCACTTTTGCCCTTCCTCTTCTCACTAATATATCTGAAAAATGTCTTATCCCCCCATTTTATTGCATTGGCTATTTCCTCCTCCTTTTGAATCTTTGCCTTCTTGACTACTTTGCTAGCTTCTCTAAGTTTTTCCAAATACAGATGCCTGTCTTCCTCTCTCTGTGATCTCTTGTATTTCATGAAGGCCTCCCTCTTTTTCTTCACTTTTTCAGCTACTTCCTTCGAAAACCATAGCGGTCTCCTGTTCCTTTTGCCTTTATTTACCTTTTTAACAAAAAGGTTGGTTGCCTTTAAAATACCCCCTTTCAGTTTTGCCCACTGTTTTTCTACATCCCCCAGCTGTTCCCATCCCACTAACGACTCCCTGAGGTATTGGCCCATCTTTGCAAAGTTAGTCTTCCTAAAGTCTAAGATCTTCACCTTGGAATGGATTCTAACAGCCCTAGTCCTAATACTGAACCACACCATCTGGTGATCACTGGATGCAAAATGATCTCCCACTACAACATCAGAAACACTTTCTCCATTAGTAAGCACCAAGTCCAGTATGGCCCCTTCACGTGTGGGGTCTGTTACCATTTGCCTGAATAGTTCTCCCTGTAGAGAATCCAGGATCTCCTTACTCCTAGATGATACTGCAGCAGGAATGTGCCAATCAACATCTGGCATATTGAAATCTCCTAGCAGTAGCACTTCCCCTTTCCTAGCAATGCTGCGTATGTCTTCAATTAACTCTCTGTCCACCTCTTCCTCTTGTGAGGGAGGTCTGTATAGCACACCAATGCAAATAGATTTCTCTTTCCCTCTTTCTAGTTTAACCCACAATGCCTCCTCTCTCCCTTTTAAGCTCTGCAATTCCAAAGCTTTAATAGTAGTTTTTACATATAGTGCCACTCCTCCTCCCCTTCTTCCTACCCTGTCCTTTCTGAATAAAGTATAGCCAGGTATAGTTACATCCCAGTCATGGTTTTCTGTGAACCATGTTTCTGTAACTGCCACTAAATCCAAGTCAGCCACTCCCACCAAAGCTTCAACTTCAGAGATCTTATTTCCCATGCTACGGGCATTAATACACACTGCTTTCCATATGTTACCCCTGTTACCCATTTCCATAAAGGTATTTAATGTATCACTTACCTGGGGGCTTTCACTTACCTGGGGGCTTTCTTCACCCATCCCCAATGAATCTAGTTTAAAGCCCTCTTCAGTAGATTAGCCATCACAAGCCTAAAGGGCCCAAAGCCCAGACACCGGCACCACCCTAGCCCGCTCAGGGGTTTTGATCCCGAAGGCATAGCCTCTCGCCCCCCGGCGGCACTTTCGCCTGTGGGGGGACGCCTGTCCCTCTTCGCCCCCCAATGGGTGTCAATCACGTCTGACACCTGGGTCCTCAGGGTGGTCTGGGACGGTTATCGTCTTTGCCTGGACAGGCTTCCTCCTCTCTTCTCCCCAGCAGAGCCTTCTCGGCTTCCCGTGCACCAGGCTTGCTTGCAACAGGAGCTAACCAACCTCCTCGGGCAGCAGGCAGTTGAAAAGGTACCGCTGCATCTCCAAGGTTGAGGGTTTTGCTCCTGATACTTCCTCGTTCCGAAGAAGATGGGGAGCCTACGCCCCATCCTCGATCTCCGGAACCTGAACAAGTTTCTGATGCAGGAGAAGTTCAAAATGCTAGCGCTTGGTGTCCTGCTGCCCTTCCTCCAGCAGGGCGATAGGCTATGCTCCTTAGACCTCAGGGATGCTTATGCCCACATTCTGTTCCACCCCCAGCACAGGCAGTATCTGTGCTTCGGGGTGCAGGGAGAACACTATCAATACAGGGTGCTCCTCTTCGGGCTTGCGTCTGCCCCGCAGGTCTTCACCAAGTGCCTATCCGCGGCTGCCGCCTTCCTCCAGCGGCAGGGCATACCCGTTTTCCCTTACCTAGACGTCTGGAAATGGGGAAAAATTGCTGAAGAACAACATGGGGATCTAGGGGAACTGAAGACTCAGTATCCCCAGCACACCCAAATGGTGTACTGTGATGGTAGACTGGATGGACAGAGGGCCAGTGAGAAGGAGGTGTAGCTAAGTCCCAGTGCCGAATAGCTTGGCCAAAGTCACTGTCCATACAAGAGTCCTTGTCCAGGCAGTAATGGACTGCAAAGTTGTGAATTGAAGACCATGTGGCAGTCTGGCAGGTCTCTGCTATGGAGACAGCGTGTAGATGGGCTACGGATGTAGCCAAGGCCTGGACATTGACACGACCCTCCGGAGTCAAACCCGCCTGAGTATATGCAAAGGATATGGAGTCCGCTATCCAGAGAGAAAGACTATGTTTGGTCACAGGAAGACCAAGTCGGTTAGGCTCGAAAGAAATGAATAATTGTGAGGATTTCCAGTGCACCTTGGTTCTGTCGAGGTAAAAGGCTAAAGTTCATTTGCAATCTAAGGTATGCAGCGCAGCCTCAGCCTGAGTTGCATGTGGCCTAGGAAAAAAGGTCAGAAGAATGACCGACTGGTTGAGGTCAAAAGGAGAGACAATCTTTGGGAGGAAAGGAGGATGCGTCCTCTGTACCACTCTCTCATGCTGAAAACACATGCAAGGAGCATGTTGTCACCAAGGCCTGGAGCATACTGACCCAGCGAGCTGAGGTGAGCGCAACTAGGAAGGGGACCTTTCATGTGAGGAACTTGAGAGAGGCGGTGGCGAGTGGCTCAAAAGGAGGCTTAAGGAACTGAGCCAGAACCATATTGAGGTCCCAAGCAGCAGGTGGGGGCCAACTCGGTGGTTTAGTCAAGAGGAGACCCTGCATGAAGCGGGCTACCAATGGATGTGTGGACACAGGCTTTCCATCAAGTACCCTGTGAGATGCTAAGATGGCACTGAGGTGGACACGAATGGCATTGGACTTGAAGCCCATGGAGTAAGTAGAGCAAGAGAGACTCCACCAGACAAGTGAAAAAGGGTCGCGTATGTGGAGTGGAGTGGAGGAGTAGCCTAGTGGTTGGGGCAAGGTACTTCAGGCCGGAAGGTCGGGGGTTCAAATCCCACTAGAGGACAGCAACCTTGGGCCGGAAGGACTGGGGTTTCTAGTCCCACAGGTGCTCCTTGTGGTCTTGGGCAAGCCACTTAACCCTCCATAGCCCATGTTCCCTGTAAAATAGTTATCTCCAAGTTATAATGCCCTGTTCAATGTAATTTCAGTTTGTTCAATGTAAACCGCACTGATGCAGAATAGCGCGGTATATAAGAGAATGTAAATAAAATAAAATAAATAAATAAATGTGCTGGGCGCATCAAAGCAGAAAGTGGTGCGACTTAAAGGCATAGGTATGGCACGTAGAGTCCTTCCGGGAAGCCAAAAGAATGTTTAGTAACAGCGTTTGGAAAATTGAGTTCTGACAGGGCTACCCTTTCAGCATCCAAGCTGTCAGGTGTAGCACAAGGATATTGAGATGAAGCAGTGCCCCCTCATTCTGCGAGAGCAGGTTTGGGGCGCCCCCCAGGTGAAGGGGCTGATGCTGAGGTAGACAACAAAACATGGAAAACCACATCTGACGAGGCCAGAATGGAGCTATCAGGATCATGGTGCCCCTGTCTGCTTGCAGCTTGAGCAGTTTCTTGGCGATTAGCGGAATGGGCAGGAGAGCATAGAGCAGATCCATTCCCCAGTGGATCAGGAAAGTGTCTGGGGCCTGACATGGAGAAGGCACCCTGGAGCAAAAACGAGCGACCTGTGCATTTAACAGGGAGGCAAAGAGGTCAGTCTCTGGCATACCCCATAGCTGGACGATCCAATTGACTGTCTTCCGATGAAGTGACCATTCGTGAGGTCGAAGGACCCGACTGAGGCTGTCCGCCAGAACATTCTGATCGCCTGGCAGGTAAACTGCTTGGAGGACCATTCCATGAGTCAGGGCAAAGGTCCACAAGCGGACCGCTTCCCCACAGAGAAGATGGGAGCCTGTGCCTCCCTGCTTATTGACATAAAACATGGCCACCTGGTTGTCTGTCTGAACCAGGAAAGATTGGTTTGATAACTGATGCCGAAAAACTCGAAGAGCATTGGTTATCACTCTAAACTCTAAGAAGTGGATCTGAAGCAAGGCCTCCTGTTGAGACCAGAGGCCCTGCATATCCAGGCCATCGCGGCAACGGTTGTCAGTGTCCGTTGAGGTGGAGGCATCTGAAAAGCTACCCCTGGGAGGAGCTTGTGAGGTGAAAGCCACCGCTGCAGGGAGTCCGCTAGAAGAGACGTTATTATCACTCTGTCTCGGAGATGGCCCTTTGCTTGCTTCCATTGGGAAGAGAGGGTCCACTGTGCCTGGCGCATGTGGAGGCAAGTGTAAGGGACCACATGAACTGTGGAGGTCATTTGGCCCAGAAGACGAAGCATGCTTCTTGCCATGGTATGGCAACTGCGCTGGATGATGCCTGCCAGATCTGTGAGGTGTTTTAGATGGTCCACAGGCAGGAAGGCTTGAGCCTGAGTCGTATCGAGCAAGGCGCATATGAATTCTAGCTTCTGAGTGGGAGAAAGGTGCAATTTTGGGAAGTTTATGACAAAGCCCAAGCGCTGGAGCACCAAGACGGTACATTGAAGGGACAGACATACCATCTGTGGCGTCTCGCCCCTGATGAGCCAATCGTCTAAGTAGGGGAAAACAAAGACCCCCCACAATGCAAAAATGGATCGTGACTACTGCCAGACATTTTGTGAAGGCTCTTGTGGCAGATGTCAGGCTGAAGGGCAGGACTCGATATTGGTAGTTTCTGCTGTCTAAACATGAAGTGGAGGTACCGCCTGTGAGATGGATGAATGAGATGTGTATGCATCCTTTAGATCCAGAGAACAAAGTCAGTCAATCCTCTGAATGTACGGCACTAGGAACCCGTTGAGGTTTGTCAGACGGCTGCCTAGGGTGAGAACTTACACAATCTTGACGATGCATATATTCATATGATTCTTGCAAGGTATTGTGGGTATTGTAGTTCATTCACTCCCAAACACAGCTGATGACAATAATTTGAGTTGTGAAACCAAGTGGTAAGATCAATAAAATACTTCTTTTATTGATGGGGTTTAATTCACCCAGCACATGTATGCTTGATAGCACTATAAATGAGGTTACTTGCTTGCAGTGTTTAAATGGATAACAAAAAGTCACAAAGTAAACCAGAAACAACCTTCAGCTTGTCAGGCAATTAGCTAATGTTTTCTTAGCAAATAATTACCAAATACAAAGGCACAAGGAAAACAATAAACTTTGCTGGTTAGGTTAACTTCTGCTTATTTTCCACGCAGATCTCAGCAGTGATTCTCCCTTGCTCACACACACAATCAGGTGCAGCCCTAATTACTATCAATTGACCAGCTGTAAGCCATTAGCTGGCTGGCTGCTACTGTGTGAACCCAAATCCTGCTTTAAGAGCTGTTTGCAGTGGAAATAAAGAACAAAGTTAGGTTTCTTTGTGATGGCTGATGTGTTTGCTCATAGAAAACTAGCAATAGCATTTAGATAAAGAACAGTCCATGTAAATAGTTTCATCTGCTGTATTTCCCCCTGCATCAACAATCATAGGGTCAATATCATACATTGGCACAGATGAGTCTTTCATTAAGGCACTATCATGAGAATGCTTATTCCCTTGCTGCCATTCTCTATTATAGATAGGGTCTGGATCAGTATTCATACCTGAGCCTCTCCTGCTATCATTATTCCTCTCTGTATAGCCTGGCCAATATGTAATCCAATTCTGATGTCCAGCCTTCCAATCTTGATCCCTGGACACTGGATCTTCTCTCACATACCTTCTGGCCTTGGTCTGAAAGTCCCTTCCACATGCAGTCTTCTCTCTTCCAGGTAGCCACTGGTGATTCCTATCTCTGCCACTCCATTCCTCTGGCTGAATCCAGTCCAATGGACTCTGCTGGCTTTTGGAATACCTCCGTATGAGTACTGCCTTGGAATCTCCCAGACCTTCCAATGGCCTTTCTTCTCTTCCTTCCAGAGAGTTTCCTTCTCTCTCTATCTGCGTGGCTTTTGCTGAAGCTGTTCTTCCAACTGTTGCTGAAACTTTCCCTGAAGCTGGGCTGGAGCTTGTAGTAACTGTTATCTGAAGAATAAGCTCTATTCTTATTCTGTCCTAATGTGTGCTGCTCCCTAACACAGCGCAGCTGTGTTGAATCAGGCCCTGCCCTTTGAGATGAGTGCTTAGGGATTACCTCATAGCTCTCTTGATTGCACACACATTCTCTCACTTCAGCCCCTCTCATGGCTGCTGGAAACCTGGTGCATTCTGGGACTGGTAGTCTTTTATGTGAAAACTCTGTTTTCTTGCTTCTACCAGAACTGACAGGTTGCTTGTTCAGAGTCACATCATCTTTTCTATAGCTCCTACCTGAACTATGATAAGCTTCCTTATCACAGGTTCTGGAGGTCTAGTATGGGATGAAACCCCTCTGATTTCTTGGGGATAAAGAAATACCAGGACTAGAAGCCCAATCTCTCCTATCTGCAGGGAAGAAGTTCATTGCACCATCCTCCAGGAGGGTGGAGACTTCCTGCTGTAACAGAGACCGATGGAAGGTTTTCAGAGGATACTTTCCTGGAAAGGAGGAGGTAATGGGGCGACATGTAGCAGATAGCCCCTGAGGATGACTTGCACAGTCCAGAGCTCTGATGTTATGAGGGGCCACCTGTGGACAAAATGGACCAGTCTGTCCTCTGTGGGAGTGGGCTGTGGATCCTTCAGGGGAAGAATGGCAGTGTTCTCCAGAAAGCAGTGAAAAGCTAGTCCCAGACTGCAGCTGGGGGGCTGGTTGAGGCTTGGGCCTCTTGGGCTAATGAGGCCACCTTCTGACCCTGATGAGCATGATAGGCTGCATAAGTCAGACAAGAAGGGTAATGCTTTCTTTTCTTATATTAGAAGGACTTTTTCTTAGGCGGATCAGCTGTCTTACGAGGGAGATGCTTCATAGTAAGGTCATCAGTCTCGATGTCACCGGCCTTCTCCCTCCAGCCTTTACCAAAGAGGTTCTGACCTCGACAGGGAATGTTGGCTAGTTTGTCTTGGACTCATGTTCAAGGTCTGAAAACTGCAACCAAGCCAGCCTTCTGGCTCCAATGCCCACTGCAGCAGCTCTACTGGTAGATTCAAGAGTCATAAGCTGCCCTGGTAATACATTTGGAACAGTCCTGACTATGTTTTACTGTGTCTTTTGGAGAAACTGCTAGGTACTTATGACCTAGATTGGCCACTGTTGGAAACAGGATACTGGGCTTGATATTTATTTATTTTATTTATTTATTTACATTCTCTTATATACCGCGCTATTCTGCATCAGTGCGGTTTACATTGAACAAACTGAAATTACATTGAACAGGGCATTATAACTTGGAGATAACTATTTTACAGGGAACATGGGCTATGGAGGGTTAAGTGGCTTGCCCAAGACCACAAGGAGCACCTGTGGGACTAGAAACCCCAGTTCTTCCGGCCCAAGGTTGCTGTCCTCTAGTGGGATTTGAACCCCCGACCTTCCGGCCTGAAGTACCTTGCCCCAACCACTAGGCCACTCCTCCACTCTGGACCTTGGTCTGACCCAGTATGGCATATTTTATGTTCTTATGGGTCCAGTAGGCATCCAGCTTCTCAGCAGGAAGGAGAGAAGAGAACTCATTAAGATACCTCATGATGTCCCTGAGGAACATACCCATATAAAGTACATAGGAATTAATGCGGCCAGCCAGAATCAATGCCTGAAAGCTTCTATGGCCAGAGACATCGAGGGTGGGCGATTCCCTTCCAAGAGGAGCCGAAAAGTAAGAACATAAGATATGCCATACTGGGTCAGACCGAGGTCCATCAAGCCCTGTATCCTGTTTCCAGCAGTGGCCAATCTAGGTCATACGTACCTAGCAGTATCCCCAAAAGACACAGGTTCCACAATGCTTGTACTGGGTCAAGCATTGATTATCCTGGGTCCCTTTTTAATAGTGGTTTATGGACCTTTCCTCCAGGTAGCACTCATAATTCGACGCATAGCCTATTCAACCATCATGGAATTGTGAGGAAGTTGAGGTTTTGGGAATCCAGGTGAACTGGTACCTTATACATGATGACTAGTCTTTTACTGACCGATGGAACCGAGAGAGGGGTCTACCGTATCATGAACATGAGGTCCTGAAGAATACGATGAAGAATTCCAGCCTCTTTTGGAATTGAGGGTTATTGAAGTATTTCCAGTTCCTTGCTCTTGGTTCCATCTCGGTGTCCATGGACACTGAGAGTGCCTTGACCATGTCTCTAATAAAGTCTTGGAAGGACATGTCTTCAGGCGGAGACCTTCTGTGCTTATGAGGAAGCAAAGGATCTAATGGCACATCACGATGTCTTTGTGAAACCAGTGACTCAGCCTCCAATTCCCAAGAATCGGAATCGGAGAGAGAGTCAGTAGCAGCGATCACCATCATTTCTCCAATGCCTATCTGCTACAGATGGACGCTCTTGAAGCTGATGCCCAGGGGCATCAGAACCGTAAGAGCTCGAGGGCAGTTCATCGTGGGACCGAGGGTCCGGCCGTGGAGCACAGTCCATAGCTGGAATCAGTAAGGAATCGGCTGGTTCGAGGCTCAGCACCTTTGGGAAGAGTTCCAGACCGGGCATAGAGACCATGATTGCCAATGGTCTTGACCCTGATTCCATGCTCGGTATCGATAACCTGGGCTCCCGAGGGCCTTGAGGCCACCGGCATGGATGCTGCCTTGAGCACAGTCACAGTAGTCTCAATGGTCAGCATGCGCTGCTCGAGGGAGATGGAGGATGCCTGGGTGGACTCTGGGCCACTGTTCCAGACAAAGGAGCCAGAGGCTCCCTGGAAGCCGAAGCCTTGGTAGCACTCTAGAGCCCTTTTTGTACTTTAGAGTTAGATTCCTCCCATTGGGGCTGCTTAGCTGGCTGTTCTCAGCCTTGGAGTTCCGCCGATGCGGGCTCTGATGCCGATGTCCAAGGGATCGGTCCCTGGAATCGGCATCAGTCATCGATGTCGAAACCTGAGTAGCCGATGCAGCTTTGAAAGATCGCTGTCTGTCTGCGGTACTGCAGCCTCTCGGTTCTGAAGGAGTATGGGAAACGCACGAAGAGCAGGAACCTCGAGAGAGCATTGATGCTGAAGAGGAGTGTGCTGAGAGCACCGAGAAAGATCTAAAAAGACACTCCTGTTACTTTTCACTATTTTATAACCCCTTCCTTGTCATCTGCTGAGAGAGGTTACAAAAGTCTGGTTTGTGCTCAGGGCCCAAAAACTGTAGGCACCAGTTGTGCTTGTCAGTCATTGATATGGTGCGGATACAATTAGAACATTTCTTTTTTTTAAAACCACTGGCTGGCTTCTCCATGTTAGGAAAAACAGCTGTGGCCAGGTCAAAAGACTCAATAGCGACTGACCAACAAAAAAAAATCTCAAGGAAACTGAGGTGAAAAAAGAAAAAGAAAATGCCCAGACAGGGCACCAGAATTTATTTATTTTATTTATTTGTGGCTTATATACAGTGCTTTGGGAAGGTATTCATCCCCTTGGTTTTGTCCTGTTTTGTCGCATTATGTACAGCCTGGAATGAAAATGGAGGTTCATTTGGATGTTGGGTAATGAACTAACAATTTAGTCCAAATTGGTGAAGTGAAATGACAGTAAAATACCTTGTATATATATATAAAAAAAAACAAGTAAAAACTGAAAAGTTGTGAGTGCATATGTATTCATCCTTTTTGCTATGAAACCCCTAAATAAGATCTGGTCCAACCAATTAACCTCAAAAGTCACATAACTAGTCGATTAGGGTCCACCTGTGTGCAGTCAGTGTCACATGATCTGTCACATGGTGCCTGTATAAATATCAGCAGAGGGCAGAGACCATGGACAAACACTATGTAGTATATCAGAATAAGCTTTATTGAAGACCCAGCTTAACCAGTTTCGGCCCTAGGCCTTCGTCAGGGGTCAAAGAAATAAAAAGCGTCCAAAAGGGCATAACAGTACCAAACTTTCCAAATCTGTGAGTCCTGTCTGTTTTCCTGCATCCGACAGGACTCGCAGATTTGGAAAGTTTGGTACTATTCCGCCCTTTTGGACGCTTTTTATTCTGATATACTACATAGTGTTTGATCGTGGTCTCTGCCCTCCGCTGTTGTTCAAGTCTGTTCTTTTGCGGAAGGCCTCCTTCTCCTGGTTTTTGGCCTGTATAAATATACCTGTTCTGAAAGGCCCCTGACTCTGCAACACCACTAAGCAAGCAACATGAAGACCAAGGAGCACTCCAAACAGGTCAGAGACAGAGTTGTGGAAACCTATAGATCAGGATTGTGTTATAAAAAAAAATATCCCAAATTCTGAATATCCCACGGAACACCATTAAATCCATTTTAACAAAATGGAAAGAATATGGCACCACTACAAACCTGACAAGAGAAGGCCGCCCACCAAACCTCACAGACCCGGCAAGGAGGGCATTAATCAGAGATGCTACAAAGATACCAAGGATAACACTGAAGAAGCTGCAAAGATCCACAGCAGAGATGGGAGTATCTGTCCATAGGACCACTTTAAGACATATACTCCAGAGAGTGGGGCTATCTCCAGGAACAAGCAGGAATGAGTCTTCACATATGGGTACGTCGGTACCGACGGAGCCTGCACGGGAATGCTGCCCAGCTTTCAATCAGAAAGCTTTTGGCAGCATCCCTCGCGCCTGCGCAGTGACTTCCCGCCTTCTCCACAGCCTCTCTTCAGTTTTCGTTTTTCCGCGGAGCCGGCAGGACGTCCTCCTGTCACCGCAGAAACTTTTCTTTTTAATTGCTTTAATTATTTTAGTTTTTTTGTTTTCTTGTGGTCGCGACTGTTTTTCCCGCTACCACCGGTACCGCCGGTGTTTTTTTGGCTAAAGTCTGTAAAACTTTTCTTCAGTTTTTTTGCCTTAACTTCTTAGGCCTACTAGGCCTTTTCATTATGGAGCCTTCTTTTCCTAAGAAGTGCATCCGATGTGGAAACACCTGTTTCTTTTTAGACACCAATAGTTGGTGTCTCAACTGTGTGGGTCCTGACCCTTTTTCCCCTGACTTGTCAGGAGATAATTTTGTGTGGAAACCTTCAGTATTTAGAGTTTCCCTCGATACCGTTTTTTCTTCGGCAGTGAGGGTACCCGGTTTCTCTACTTCACAGGATCAGGTAACCCAAAAACAGTCTGTTAAGACTAGTCAATGCTTGAGTGGTATGTCCCATGCCCAGCATGGTGACGGCTCCGGCCTTACCCTCAAGAATCCATTGGCATTACCCCTGCGGGAGTCTTCGGGCTCCAAAGCGTTAAAGGGGTTTCAGGATGTTCCTGGGGCTCACCCCTCACAGAACATGCCTGAGCCATGCGCGGGGGAGGTATCCGCTTCGAGCGGTACCGAGCCTCCGGCATCGGCACCGGTGTCGAGTACTCCACTCTTCACCAGGGATCGTCATCGGGCATCCTCGGTACCTTCGGGACCGATCGATACGCACCGCATTGACTTCCCTCAATCTCAGCCATGCTCCGGGACGGTACCGGCGTCGATCGGTTCCAATACCCTAGCATCGGCATCGGGATGGATAGGTGCTCATCGGGTATCCTCGGTACCGTCGGTATCGATCGATGTCACCCAGGCTGCCTTAGTGGTATCGGCATCGCCGATACTACCACCGGCGTCGGAACTGTTGAGACATGCATCGATAGTCTCGCTCTCTTCGATGCCGAGTCTTGAGTTGATATCGAGTCTCGAGGACTGCGTACCGACGCGTCCCGGAACCGACTCCTGTCGTTTCCAAATAGGTAGTTCCGAAGATCCTAGCCATAACTCCCTCATGATCTCGGTACCACTACAGCAGTTCCCGATGACTACTTCACCTGCTAGTCCTTTATCAGTAGCGATGTTGAGGCCTGTTCTTGCACCGATGCCTAGTTTGGAACCGATACCTGGCATTGGTGCAGTACCCTGTCCGTCCTCTGATACTCAGGCTCTTTCTTTAGCCTTACCAGGGATAGTTCCCATAGGAGATCAGTCTTTCCAGGCTTTTCTCCGGGATATGGCAACCTTCCTTAATATTTCTATCCCTGGTTGTGATCCTTCTCATGGCTCACCGGCACAAATGGAAAACATAAACTTTCCTTTACATCCTGCTCTGCAGGATCTCCTTCTCAGGGTTTGGAAATCGCCCTTACGACTTCCTCAAGTTTCTCCAGACATTGAGGTTCGCTACCGAGTGCCACCCTCTCCAGGGTTCCAAAAGCCTCAACTTTCTCATCGTTCCCTTGTAGTGGAATCGGCACTGAGGAAAGTTAAGAGCAAGAAGAAGCATTCTTCTTTTCCGCCAGGTCGTTCTTCAAGAACAGTCGATGCTTTTGGCCGTCAGGCCTTCCAAAACTCTATGCTGGCTTCCAGAGTTCTCTCATATATTTTTCACATGAGTCTCACACTCCAGGAAGTCACAGAGAAATTGTCTCTTTTGACCCCTTTTTTATCAGAGCCCAAGGCTACTGATTATTCCTTGCTCATCAATCACAGTCGGAATATATCCTGGTTCCTGTCTCGTGCTTCTATAGATTCTTTTGAGTCCGTTAGCAGATCCTCTGCTATTGCCATTGCAGCACGTCGCAGAGCCTGGCTTGAGGCTTCAGACTTGAGCAAACGGGCACAAACTATACTAGCTCATTCTCCTTGTACAGGGGAAGGTCTTTTCAATAAGGAGGCTTTACGTCAGGTCGCTCAATGCTCCCCTGACTCTTCTTCCACTAGAAACCACTCTACGCCACCTTCTTTTTCAAATAGTAGGAAATGTCCTACCAAACCTTCTTTCCCTAAGAAAAGAAAGTTTCATTCATCTCCTGCCCATCATTCGGCTGTACCTAAACAAGGGACACCTCAACCTACCTGCAACTCCTGCCCTATCGGGGCAGTGGGAGTGCTCCTGCCCAATCCGGGCAGTGGGAGCGAGAGAGCCCGCCCAGCATCGCATTCAAATAGCGGCGTCCCTACAGGGCGCGCCCGCGCCTGGCGGCCTCGCCAGAGGGCCCTTTGGCGTGGCCCTTAGGCGGTGGCCACTGGCGGTGAAAGAGAGGAGTGCCTCCCCACCAAGACGTCAACATCCTTAACCGACCACGCCGAAAGCTGCGACGCGTCCACCTATCCCGGGAACGTACCCCCCACTTCACTGGAACACACGTGCGAAAGGCAGCCACGGCTTGAGCTCCCCAAACGGGTCTGAGCTCGCCAACCACGAGCCTCACGCACCTCAAGCTCCCCAAGCTGGGTAGAGCACACCAACTCTGCACAGCAACAACAACAAAACCGACCAGGTGAGTCTCACAAACTCATTCAACGAGGACAGTGAACTGCATGAAATCTGTGCACACATCATCAGACACCAGAAAACTACAAGCAAACTTCACACAAAACACCACAGCACACCACCATGATCACAACATGGTTTCTACCATTCAGCCTCCTCCTCACACATATCCTCTCACCAGACCCCCACCTCCACTACCTACCCCATAACCCACAATGGCACTCACCCTCCACCTGGCATTACATAGTTCCACAACGCAATCAGCCCGCCACACACAGCACATCAACATCTAGAAAAAAAGAAGCACACAAATCTCACCCCCTCGCACACTGTTCAACAGAGTCACACAACACAACAGAGCAAATTGCCATAGAACTCATAAACGCGAGGTCCATATGCAACAAGATACACACACTAGCAGACCACATAGAAGATCACCGACCAGACATTCTCTGCATTACAGAAACCTGGCTCAATACTACCGACACAGTTCTACTCAATCAATTAGTACCAGACAGCCACACAGCTTACAATTGCCCACGCACCCACAAACGTGGAGGAGGGGTACTTATAATTGCAAAGAAAAACCTGAAGTTCAAAACACACAGCTCCACCGCTACACCACAAAGCAACACGCTCAGCATCATGAACAAACACATGGCACTCTGCCTAACCTACAGAGCACCCCGAGCCCCTCCTGATGAACTGGCAGCAACGCTCGAAACAGCATGCGCCCTCATAGCAACTAACAAACCCACACTCATGCTAGGTGACTTCAACCTCAAGACCACCAACACCAAAGATGCCGATGCCTTCCTCCAAGCAATGACATCACTTCAATACACCCAAATCATCAACGCCCCTACACACAGGCACGGATCTACACCAGACCTCATATTCGCAACCAACTCCCTAACTTCAAGAGGTCTAATCTCAACTCCTTCCGTCACCCCAGTCCCCTGGTCAGACCACCACATAATCAAGATCACACTGCAACTTCAAAAAGACAACCACAACGAACAAACCAACATTTCCCACACACAAAGGCGATTCAAGAAATTCGACAGAGACACCTTCCTACTGGACACGTTAAATCAACTGTCAACAGAAACAGACAACCTGGAGTCTCAAATTATCAACTGGAACAACACAATATCCAACGCCGCCACAGCCACTGTTACCAGACCAGAGGAACACTGCAACAACAAGAGACAACACAAACCCTGGTACTCCTCAACCATACGACAAAAGAAAAGAGAACTCAGAAGGATGGAACGGAGATGGAGAAAATCCAAGACACCAGAAAACCAGCAAACATACCTAACAAACCAAAGACTATACACCGAACACATCAACCAATCCAAGAAAGAATACCACACAAACATGATAAACACATCCATAAACAAACCCAGGGAGCTCTTCGATATAGTGAAAATCCTCACAAAGGAGCAGAAAACTGAGGAGGAAATACAAATAGACCCGCAAAAATTTGCTGATCACATCAAAGACAAATTTCACTCCACAGAACCAACTGAAACCAGCTCTTCAACCCAGCCTGATTCATACCCTACGACATGGGACACCTTCTACCCTCCCTCAACAGAACAGCTCTCCCGCATCATCTCAGCAATCAGAACAAGCACCGCCCCCACGGACCCCTGCCCAGTATCATGGATAAAGGCCACCAAATCAAGCCTCATCCACATCATACACGACATTGTGCTCAATTCACTCACCCAGGGTCTCCTGCCAGCTCAACTAAAACTGGCTACAGTACGCCCAATACCGAAGAAAACAACCCTCGACAAGAGCAACCCCGCAGCATACAGACCAATATCCAGCATACCTTTCCTGGCAAAAATCATAGAAAAAGCAGTGCAACAACAACTTCAGGAACATATTGACAACCATGCTCCTCTAGACGACAACCAGCACGGCTTCCGCCCCCAACATGGAGTCGAAACACTGCTGATCTACCTCATAGACAACATCATCAGAGTCATAGACAACAACACTAAAGGCATCCTAATGATCTTCGTCGACATCTCCTCCGCCTTCGACACAGTTGACCACCCAACCCTCCTGGAAAGACTAAAGAAAATTGGGCTTCACGGTACCACGTTAAAATGGTTCCAATCCTACCTCACCGACAGGCAGCTACAAGTCAAGATAGGCCACAACACCTCTCAACCCATAAAAATCCGCCAAGGAGTACCTCAAGGATCCGCCCTCTCGGCCCTTCTGTTCAACATATACATCCAGCCAATATGCGACATCCTGAAAGCGAACAACATTCAATACACCATCTATGCAGACGATATCATGATATACACACCTATCTCAACCGACAACCCAGACTACAATAGAATAACTGACTGCCTAACACAAATGACAAACTGGTGCACGAACAACAACCTCTCAATCAACTACAGCAAGACTGAGGCTCTAATAATCACTCGCAACCCCAACTTCATTCACCCACCGGACATCAAAATAGCAGACACAACCATTCCAATGAAATCCGAAGTAAGATACCTGGGAGTAACCCTGGACAACAAACTAAATCTCATGTCTCACGTCAACAAAACGGTCAAGAATGCATACTATAGAATGAGAATCATCAGACGGCTTAAACCCCTCCTCGACGCAGAACACTTCCGCACAGTATGCCAAGCGCTCATCACCCCATTATTGGACTTCTGCAACCCCATCTACCTTGGCCTACCAAAGCAAACTCTCAAACCGCTCCAACTAGCCCAAAACACCGCCGCACGCATAATTTCTGGCTCAACAAGACATGAACACATTACCCCGGTTCTCAAAGATCTACACTGGCTCCCAATCAGCTCACGTATCAAATACAAAACAATAATGAACATATTCAAAATCAAGCACCACATTTCAGCAAACAGCCTGCACACCCTCATTCATCCAGACACCAGCACCCGCCCGAGAAGAAAAGGAACCTCCAACAGAGTCAATACACCAAAAGACTTCAGAAAAACACGAAAGGACACCACAGAGAGAGCCCTCTCCCTGGCAGCCCCAACCATCTGGAACTCCCTCCCAGATGATCTGAGATCGACAACGGACCTCAAAGACTTCCGCAAACAGCTGAAGACAACTCTGTTCATAGAACATTATGGACACATCACGTAATCAACAAAGCCTGATCAACAAAGACCCCGACGAGAGATTATAAGACACCGACAAGAGATTGTATATCGGCACAGGATCTAGCTCAAGCCCTATCTGGACAGTACCTTGTATTATAGAACATGCTGTATTATAGCGCACACTGTACATAGCTCACCCTAATCTAGAATCCCCCTCCTCACACACACTTCACACCACTGCCCCCTGCACTAACTCCCCCCCCTCACACTATTCCTCCTGCATGATCCCCCCCCGCACTCTACTCCCCCTACACTGCATGACCCCCCCAGCACTTCATCTGATTGTATTGTTGTGACACCGCCTTGATTTTTAGGATAAGACGGTTTAGAAATACTTTTAAATAAATAAATAAATAAACCTAGTCTGAAGTCCTCCAGTTCTGGCCAGTCTCCGCATTCCCAGCAACCATAGGGACCGGGAATTGTAACTTACACTTTCCTTCTACATCTTAGAAGTTTCTTCACTGTGCTTTTCCTTTTCAGTGTACTAACCTGTCAAAAAAAAAAAAAAAAATTTGTTCAGGTACTACACACTTTCTCCTCTTCTTACTCTCTAGAGGAGCAGTTGCAACTATCACCTGATAGTTTCTATCCCAACTGAACATTTTTTCCTTCAGTTGACTTACCCCATGGGTACGTCACCCTCCAAATACTTGAGGGCTACCATACGGAACTACTTCTCTGGCAAGCTCGTTCCCCAGACAAGAATAGGAGATATCCCCTCTTTTTTCTTGTCTGTTTTTCTTATTCAGCACAAGACAATCTCTTTGCTGTTTCAGTCAGCAGCCTGCCTGCAGGAGTTACAGTAATTGTATTACTGGGACTTTTTCCAAGTTCCAGTCCCTTGTTCAAAATTTTGTCTAGCCTCAGTAGTGATTCCAAGCTGTCTTGGATCCTCCTACTTGTTTAGACTTTCTCACGTTATTCTACCATCTCCTTTCCTAGGATATGGCAACATACCTGACTTTCAGTCAGTTTATCTCATAGCTCTCCTGCACAATGCTCTCTGCAGTCTTCAGATAAGCTTTCTACTATGGGGGCCTTGCTATAGAGCATTGACCTTGTCTCTGAAGTTCCTCTATTCTTAGAGAAAAACTTATAAACCCTTCCTATACCTGAGAGGGTTCTCCGCACCCCCTCTGGATTGGGGTGTTCACACGAGATATCAGTTCTTCTGCGTGAAGATCCAAGGCATCCACCATGTCAGTGTTCTGTGGAACTCCCGCCTTGTTCCTTACAGATTCATATCTTCATCTGTTCTCACGCGAACATCACGGATAACTGGTTGGATTGCCTTCCTGCATCCCTCAATCCACGAAAATAGATTCTCTATACATATCCCAAGTGGGCTCGCCCTCTTGTAGAACGCAGGATATTTTTCTTTTATATTCCCCATGTACAATTATGGGGCTGGGTGGTAGACATGTATCTTCAATCTGTTGTCTTGTATGTAGCATCTCCTTATATGTCTACATACCTATATCATTACTCTGGTGGTGCTAAACCATGCCCCACAAATTTACATATATCTAGATATATCATATATATATATATATATATATATATTTGATATATTTCACCACCCATATCCTAATAATCACATCTGGACATATGTATATTTATATATCTATATATATATATATGAATATATACATATATATTCCAGCCACATATATATATATCCCCATGTATATGTGTTTGATGGGGGGCTTCTTAAGGGTTGGTCAGTCGTATTCACTATCACCCTTACTGTCTATACTACATGATTTACCTCTTAGAGGTTTTAGACAGTCTGTTGCCCTACGTCCCATACCAAGTTACGATACAGAAACTGTTAAGCACCAATAACCACCTTGGTGCTAACATCTTCCATTTTTTTCTTTATGTCCTTGAAGCATCAAGCTTCAATATTTTTTCCTATCTCTCGCCAGCTAGGAAAAACAGTGTACATCTTTATCTTTGAGTACACAACTGTTTTCCGTGGGAATAGGGGTTTTTCCAGTCCCCCTCTTCCCGCCAGGACTGGGCTAGTTCTCCAACTCCGTCAGTCTTCTTCCTTTAGTCCTCAATGTTAATGACCTTATGCCTAAAGGAGTTTTCAGCTTTTCCCATAAAGCTTTCCATTGAAGACCTGACGTCTAATCCTACCCAGTTGACACCTGGATCATCTACTACCTCCAGGTCTGGACCTTCATCCTCACTACTGAGAGGTCACCTTGAAGATTCCGCCACTGCTTATCCAGTAGACTCCATCATGCTTTCTACTTCCTACAATACAGTAGGTAAGCTGCATATTTTAAGTGTACATTAAATGTGTTTTAATGCTACTTATCATATCTACCAAGGACTCCTGTAGTCTGTAGAACACCTAGTCCTTGGCTATGCTGTTTCTTTCCTCACAGCTCCTTTATTATCAACTCCTACCCTCCATCCCACATTGGATGCCGGGGATTCCTGGAGACAAAATGCACCCCTGATCCGGGCACTTGCATTTTTATGGGATCTCCCCCTGGCATCTCCAGCTAGGGAGTCCCCATATGTGAAGACTCATTCCTGCTTGTTCCTGGAGATAGCACAGTTACTTACCTGTAACAGGTGATCTCTGGGAACAGCAGGAATTAGTCTTCACAACCCTCCCACCTCCCCTAGGAGTTGCATCTTTTTTATTTTTTTCCTTTTCTCTCCTTGCCTTTGTCTCAGCTCTGAAACTCAACTGAAGAGAGGCTGTGGAGAAGGCGGGAGGTCACTGCGCAGGCGCGAGGGATGCTGCCAAAAGCTTTCTGATTGAAAGCTGGGCAGCATTCCCGTGCAAGCTCCGTCGGTACCGACGTACCCATATGTGAAGACTAATTCCTGCTGTTCCCAGAGATCACCTGTTACAGGTAAGTAACTGTGCTTTATGGAAGAGTGGCCAGAAAAAAACACATTGCTTAAAGAAAGAAATAAGAAAACATGTTTGGAGTTTGCATAACAGCATGTGGTGGACCCCCCAAACACATGGAAGAAGGTTCTCTGGTCAGATGAGACGAAAATTGAACTTTTTGGCCATTATGGGAAATGCCATGTGTGGCACAAGCCCAACACTTCCCATCACCCCGAGAACACCGTTCTCACAGTGAAACATGATGGCAGCATCATGCTGTGGAGATGTTTTTCATTGGCAGGGACAGGAAAACTGGTCAGGATTGAAAGAACAATGGATGGCACTAAATACAGGGCAGTTCTTGAGGAAAACCTATTTCAGTCTGCCAGAGATTTGAGACTGGGACGAAGGTTCTCCTTCCAACAGGACAATGACCCTAAACATACTGCTAAAGCTGGTTTTAAGGGAAACTTTTAAATGTCTTGGAATGGCCTAGTCAAAGCCCAGATCTCAATCCAATTGAGAATCTGTGGCATTACTTGAAGATTGTTGTACACCAATGTGACCCATCTAATTTGAAGGAATTGGAGCTGTTTTTCCTTAAGGAATGGATGAAAATCCTAGTGACTAGATGTGCTAAGCTAATAGAGACATACTCTAAGAGACTTGCAGCTGTAATTGCAACAAAAGGTGACTCTACAATGTACTGACATTGGGGGATGAATATATATGCACACTTCTGCTTTCAGGTTTTTTTTTGTCTTTTGTATTGTTTGTGTCAATAAAGGATATTTTGCACCTTCAGAGTCATAGGCATGTTGTGTATATCACATGGTGCTAATCTCCAAAACTCCCATTTTAAATCCAGGATGTAATGCAACAAACAGGGCAAACACAGAGGGGATGAATACTTTTGTAATGCACTGTACCGCCTAATCTTAAAGCCAAGGCGGTTTACGTGGAACCGATAACACGGGGTTATATAGAACATTGAGTATTGAACATAAGTGAACTTTATACACTAAAGAACCTCGAAAATTGTTGAGGGACGGTCCCGAACGACGGGAAGGCAAAAAGAAAATAAACCCTGAAGGGCATGAAAAAGAAAAGTTTTATCTACAGCGTAAGGACCTCTGGGATTCACGGAAAAACGAAGACTGAGAAGAATTGTTGGAAGGCAGGAAGCAGTGAATGCATGCTCCCAAAGGCTTCCTATTGGAAGCTGGGAAGTGTTCCTGCACGGGCTCTGTCAGATGTTGTCACCCATATATGAAGACTTCATTTCTGCTTTTTCCTAAAGATAATATTTTTTCACTCAATGCGTAATCAAACTCTAGAATTCATTACCAAAGGATGATGTAAAAACTGCTTGTTAGTGTAGCTGGGTTTAAAAGATGTTTGGAGAAGTTCCTGGAGGAAAAGTCCATAAACTATTATTCCATATTGTCCTGCTAGACCAGTCCAGCCGAACAGGTTGTTTCCCCTACCAGCAGATTGGTGGAGACAGAGCCAATGAAATGCCCATATTTCACAGATACTCTCGTGCCCCTGTCAGCCTAAGCTGCTAGATGGCACCTCAGTATTCTTCTGTCTCTAGCAGATGGATGAATTTTCTCATCTCTTTAGAAAATCTGAAAAATTGCGAGGAAAAAGATTGATTTTGCTCATGAATGACCACCTTTGAGGGTGACTTTCTCACTTGGGCATGACATGGGAGGCTTCATTAGACTAAGATCTTTCCAATAGCCATAAGAGGAGGGAAAATTGGTTCTGCTTTACGCTCTTATCCTGATAAAGGCCTGTTGAGCAGCCAGAATATTGGAAGGATTTGGATTTGGAAGAATTCAGCAGCCTCTCAGAACCTCAATGCCGCCTCTCTCCTCCTCTGTCCCCTGAAGACGGCTCAGAGGTATGTGCAAGCCTGTTTTAGAAATTTCAAGGCACAGAAAAACATTGTCTGGGGAGTAGATCTGAGCCTGTCATGGTTTGCCCTGCCTGAGGCTCCCAGGATGGTGAGTACCAAGACTGGACTTCGTCATTGTCCTTTTTGAGGGCTTCCGAATTCAGCTGTTTTGGGGCATAAGTCGGGTTGGACTGTGGGCAGCCATTGGCTCAGCATAGGCGCTTCCTGCCATTTTCCAACGTGCCCTAATGTTTTCTGTTTTTGCGCGACTTGTGTCCAAACAGTCCCAGCGTGCATTTTGCCTCGGTGGCTTCAACACACTTCCTGCCCAAGCGCCCGTAATGCGTGCTCATGTTCTCCCTCCCTTAGTGTGTGCTTTTTGTGGCTACGTGGTCTTGGCACATGCAAATGTTTACCTTGCCTTAATTCTTTCTGTCTTCATCCAGGAAGTGTTGTTTGACCTATGACAAGCGAAAAGCCTCCTCAATGAATTCATGCTGCATGACAGCCTCTTACATTTCACTGGTGGGCCTGTTTCCCTTCTTCCAATGAAGGGCTTCGGTTGGCCCGGCATTTTCCGCCTCAAGGTAAGAGGTGACCGATGGCACTGTGGGTGAGAATTATAGCCGGGCCTTGAGTTCTGGTGTCCATATTTCTGGCCGCTCCCCTTCAGAGGGCTTAACTTCAGCTATGTCCCCTTTGTTGGGAATCATTCTCAGGGAGGGGAGCTCCTGGAATCCGGGTTGTCCTCCCCGGAATTCTTTTCCTCCTTCGGCACGCCTGGTCTTTAGAGCGGAAGCTCAGACCTTGCAGCCTTTGGATTCCCTTGAGCTCAGTCACATGAGAGATGGGCACAGTGTAGAAGCCTCACTTGAGTGCCTCTTTTTAAGTGACCCAGGCGGAGGTTGTCTTCTGGAGATGTGGGTCAGCTGGAGTCTGTCCAAGACTTGGACTTGAATCCTTGTTCTTGCCTCTTGGTTGAAGAGTCTGATGCAAAAATAAAAAAAAGAAAAGTGTTATAACCATTAGAGGTTTGTGTGGTAGCTGGCATTTTCCACCTGTCCCAGAAGGGGGATCTGGTGGCATTGATTGCTTGTTTCCTCCTGATATGTAGCTGATGCTCCAACGATGGAGCAGAGGCTGCAGATTCACTGCTTCTACAGGTGGTGCAGATATTCACGATATTCTTGATTATATCCACAAATGGAAAGACTTATGTTCCGGTTGGAGTGGATCCTTCCAAATACATCCTGCTAGACCAGTCTAGACTAGTAGGTTGTGTCCCCTTGCCAGCAGATGGGGAGACAGAGAAAAATTCCCAAATCTTTTTGACATCGCCTTTGGTATAAAAACACATCCCCCCAAGGGGAGCTTCAGTATTTTCTCTGTCTCAGCAGATGGTGGACTTCTCTTAGCTTCTGGTGTTCTCTGAGAAGAGATTTGGCATCAGTGTAGCTATCTTTGGCAGTTGTGCACACTGTGGTGCCCCTTCTTTGCTGATAGTTTTCCTTTCTTCACTTTCCAGAGCTGCTCCTGTTTGAGGACCAGTAGAGCACCTCTGAAGGGAAGTGCTCCTGCTCATGAGGAGCAATTGCATCTTTCCGTTCTGACTGTTCTGCAAGCAAGACTTCTACCAGCTAAGTTGGCAATCACCTTTCGTTATTTTTCTTTACTCCTTACAGTTTGTTTTAAAAAACCACACACAAAAAAACCCACGTTATTCAAATACCTGGTTGCTGAGGAAGTTGTCGGGCAATTTTTTCTTCTCTGGACCCTTCCATCCTTCATCTGTTTTTTCCTCCAAGAGGATTGTGGAAAATTGCAAGAGGATCTTGATAAATTGGAAGACTGGGCATCCAAATGGCAGATGAAATTTAATGTGGATAAGTGCAACGTTATGCACCTAGGAAAGAACAGCCCAAACTATGGTTACACGATGCAAGGTTCCACATTAGGAACCACCACCCAGTAAAAAGATTTAGGCATCATTGTGGATAGCATGTTAAAACCCTCAGCCCAGTGGAACGGGTAAACATAGATCGATTGTTTACGTTATCAGAATATAGAAAGACTAGGGGACATGCAATGAAGCTACAGGGTAAACTATTAATAAAAGAAAATATTTTTTCACTCAACGTGTAATCAAACTCTGGAATTTGTTACCGGAGAATGTAGTAAAAGCTGTTAGTGTAGCTGGGTTTAAAAAAGGTTTGGACAAGTTCCTGGAGGAAAGGTCCATAAACCATTATTAAGAAGGGACCCAGGATATCAATGCTTGACCCAATACAAGCATTGTAGAACCTGTGTCTTTTTGGGAAACTGCTAGGTACGTATGATCTAGATTGGCCACTGTTGGAAACAGGATACTGGGCTTGATGGACCTTGGTCTGACCCAGTATGGCATATCTTATGTTCATGCACGCCAAAGTTTGGCTGGAGCTTCTTTAGGTCTGGCCAAGGATACCTCTTCTCCTCCAGGGGGCAGGCGCCTTTCAGGGGAAGATGGTGACTGTCCTTCAGATGAACATTCTATCACTTCTGAGTCTGGCCGGGAAGAAGGAGAGCTCTTGCCATTAGAAGATGACCAGGAGCCTTGAGAAGACGGTCAGGATCCAGTTGTCCATAAAGAAGAGCTTCCTGCTCTCATTGCTCCAATTACTGAGGCTCTGCACCTCTTGAACTCTCAAGTGCAACAGCCTTTGGATTCCTCTAAATCTCAGGCAAACCCCATCATCGTGGGCATCAGTAAACCACCGGAGGCTCTTCCCTTTCCCCTGGAACTACAACAGATGGTCTCCTTAGAATGGATTCTCCTGATGTGTCTTTACGCTCCACTCATTGCTTGGGGTGTGTTTACGTTTGGTCTTTGGATGATCTTGACAAGTGGTTGTGTTTTTCTAAAGTAGATGCCCTGTTCACTGCAGTCACTAAATGCACAACTATTCCTCTGGAAGGCGGCACTGCTCTCCATGATCAGGCAGATTACAAGGTGGAGGGCCTCTTAAAAACTTAATCTTCATCAACCTTGGCATTGCAGGCCTGTGTTAGCGGAGGTCTCGCTGCACATGCTCTGCTCCGATGGCTTCTGTCGCTTCCGGATTGTCCGGCTTTGCCTTGTTTAGAGTTGGTCACTGCCTTTTTTGCAGATGCCTTTTATGATCTGCTGCACTTATCTGCTCGGTCTGTGGCTGCTGCTACGGTGCCTCGGCATTGGCTATGGCTCCATCATTGGAATGCGGATGCAACTTCCAAGTCTTGTCTTGCCAAGTTTCCTTTCAAGGGCTGCCGCCTTTTTGATGAGGATTTGGAAAAACTTGTGAAGGATTTGGGGGAAGTCAAGCTTCAACGTTTGCTGGAGGATAAATCCAGTTTTTGTCATCGTCCATGTCCTTATCTTATAGTGTCCGCATCAGAGACATATGTCGCTACTGGCCTTACAAATCCGGTTCTTCTTCAAATAGGACTGGTTCTAAGCCTCAGTCCTTTCAGTGAATCCATCACAACCGGGACATTTTCTCCTCGTCCAACAAGTTTGCCAGTTCTGCCAAATCTTCCCTTTGACGGTTTATGAGTCCATTCTGGGGTGCCTTCTATGGGTGGACGTTTATGGTATTTTTCCTGTGAATGGACCTAGATGACATTGGACCAGTGGACATTCAAGGTAGTAACATGGGGTTATTATCTCAGCTTCTCCGAGCCCGTGCCAAATGTCTTCCTCATTTCTCTATGTGGTTCCGTGGCCAAGGCAGTGGCTTTACGCCTGACTCTCCACTGCCTTCTTCAGCTCAGTGTGGTATGCCCAGTTCCTCCCTCAGAAAGAGGTCCTGGTCACTGTTCCAGTTACTTTGTTATTCCCAAGAAGGACGGCTCCTTCCATCCTATCCTGGCCCTCAAGGGAGTCTATCGCTGTCTTCAGGTGCCATGGTTCCAGATGGAAACCCTCTGGACAATCATTCAAGCTGTTCGGTTAGGTGAATTTCTCACATCCGTAGACCTTGCAGAAGCATATTTTCGCATTCCAATCCGCCAAGATCATCATCATCAGTATTTGTTTCACAGTCCTCTTTCAACATTATCAGTTTCATACCCTGCCCTTTGGTCTTGCCACAGCTCCTCACTCTTTCTCCAAGGTGATGGTAGTAGTGGCAGCTTCCCTGCAGTGCCAAGGTATTCTGATTCATCCTTATCTAGACGATTGGCTGATCAGAGCAATGAGTTACATGCTCCTCGAAAACTTCTGCAGTCTCTCAGGTCCTCTCCTTTTTGGACTGTCTCGGCTGGGTGGTCAATTTATGCCAAAAGCAATCTGTATCCAGTTCAGTCTCTGGAATTCCTTAGGCACCTACTTCAACTCTAGAGTCTGTTGCGTCTTCCTCTCTCGCGACAGATGCAAGAAGCTCTGTGTTCAGGTCCATGCTTTCTGGTATCTGGTAGCTTCCACTGCCTGGGATTACCTACAACTCCTCGGCACCATGGCTTCTGCTCTCAGCGTCGTCCCCTGGGCTCGTGCTCACATGCGTCTACTTCAGTACTCTCTCCTGTCACGCTGGCCCCATCCACCCAGGACTATCAGATTCATCTACCCCTTTCTTCAGTGGATCGCCGCCATCTTTGCTGGCTTTGTCCTCATCACTTGTTGGAGGGAGTTCCATTGGAAATTCTGCGTTGTGTGGTGGTCACCATGGATGCCAGCCTTGCAGGTTGGGGTGCGCACTGCGAAGGTCAGGCAACGCAGGGATCTTGGTCCATTCAAAAAGCCTCTTGGACCATCAATCGCCTCGAAGCCTGGGTGGTTTGTCTGGCTCTACTCTTCTTTCAATCCCACTTCCAGGGTTGAGCAGTCCGAGTACTTTCAGACAATTCCACCACTGTGACTTATCTCAATAGATAGGGTGGGACCAAATGTCCTAGAGTGGCCCTGGAAATGAGTCTTCTATTTCCCTCAGCAGAATCCAACCACCTGGCTCTTTCTGCGCAGTGCATTGTGGGAATGGAGAACATTCAAGCGGATTTCCTGAGTTGTCATATCCTGGACCCCAGCGAGTGGGAGCTAGCTCTGTGGGCGTTTGCAAACATTGTACATCAGTGAGGTCATTCCCATTAGACCTAATGGGCCACCTCTTCCAATTCAAAACATCAATCTTTTTCAGTCATCGAAAGGAACTAAACTTTCTCTGCCTAGATGCCCTGGTTTAGACCTGACCCTCGAACCATCTTCTCTACATCTTACCTCCTGGCCACTAATTGGCCATGTACTCTGTCAGACTGAGTCTCACTCCGGACGGATAGTGCTGGTGGCCCAGATTGGCCTTGGTGTCCATGGTATGTTGATCTCCTCCACCTCCTGCAGGAGACACCCCTACCCCTCGGTGTCCGGAGAGGTCTCTTGTTTCAGGGGCTGGTTCTCATGGACGACCCCACTCCTTACTTGCTTATGGCTTAGCTCGAATGGTGTCACGTGCATTGCAAAGGTGTCTTGTTGCAAATAGTGTTTACTCTACTACGGGCCTGACGGTCTTCTACCTCACGTGCCTATGCTCTGATTTGGAGTCTTTTTTTTCTTCTTGGTCTTCTAAGAGATCCCTCTCCCCTTGGCGAGTTGATATTCCAATATTCTTTCCTTCCTTCAGGATGGATTTGATAAGAGTCTCGCCCTTAATTCTTTAAAGGTGCATATTGCGGCCTTTGCATGCTTTTGGGGGCCTCTCCATGAACGATCTATTGCTTTTCATGTAGATGTTTCCCATTTTCTGCGGGCATTTGGCTCCCCGAGGTCCCGCATTCATCCAATTGTCCCTTCTTGGGATCTGTCCTTAGTGCTTTGCGTACTCACTTGTGCCCCGTTTGAGTCTCTTTGTAGGGCATTTCTCAAAGATTTGACTCTCAAAACTGTTTTTCTTATAGCAGTCACTTCGGCATGGCACCTTTTGGAGCTCCAGGCACTTTCTTGCCGGGATCCTTTTCTGTCTTTTTCCCCGGAAGGGGTTACCATTTGAACAGTGCCTTCTTTTCTGCCTAAGGTCCTTTCAGATTTTTATGTCAACCAATTCCTTTTTTAAGGAGCAGTCTTCGGGTTACAACTGTTGGATGTTGATAGTGTGTTACACTGTTACCTCAAACTGACTAATATATTTCCTCGCTCCGATCACCTTTTTGTCCTGGCTTCTGGTCCATGAAAAGGAGCGGCCACTTCCAAAATGACCATCGCACGCTGGATCAAGCAGACCATTAAGTCCGCTTATATTTTATTGAACAAACCTATGCCTTCGAGCACATTCTACGCAGCCCCAGGCTACCTCTTGGGCAGAATACTCATGGGTAGCTCCGCTAGATATTTGCAGGGCGGTCACCTGGTCAGCCCTTTGAATGGAGCTTGCGGACCCAGAGATTCTGTTCTCACCAGAGGGGGTTCCTCCCATTCATCGCTATAAAGGTTTTGGGGCCCATTCTCCAATGTCACCAAGGAGAGCAGGGTGTTAAACATCATTCAGACGGCTATGTCCTGGTCTACAAGTGGCCGATGTGGTTTACAATTTATGAATGGTGATGGACATAAATTGGACAAGTTACTGTGTCTGAAGGTGGTGGTGCCAGCATCTTGGCCAAATGGGTCAAGGGTGGATATTCCACTTCTTTTGAGATACCAAAGAAGGATGGCTCCTTCCGATCACTAACCTCAAGGCAGTCATTGCTCATTTGTGTATGTTGTGCTTCCAAATGGGAACTCTGATCAGTGGTTTTGGCATTGTACCGAAGGGAGTTTCTAGCATCTCTGGTTTTGGCTGAAGCTTGTTTTCTTATCCAGATCCAGGAGGATCAGCAGAGATGTCTCCATTTTGCTGTGTTTGGCTCACACCTTCAGTTTGCTGCCCTCCCTTCAGACTCTCCACTGCCCCAAGAATGTTGGGGATCAGGGTGGTGGTGGTGGCTGCTGCGCTATGACACTACGGACTATGTGCACATTCATTCTGGTTGACTGGCTAATCTGAGCCTGTTCTCTTTCTGAGGCCTCTCCAGGGTTCGGTCCAAATGATGTCCTTCTGGTAGGCCTCAGCTGGGTTGTCAATCAGGGAACGCTTCGGTTGGCACCTTCCCAATCCCTAGAATTCCTGGGAGCATGTTTCTGTGTTTGAGTGGGTAGAGTCTTCCTGCCGGAAGAGAGTATGCAGAGATTATTGGCACGATCTGAGGTGTTTCAGTCTTAACAGGCTTCCAGTGTTTGGGATTAAACTTGATGGCAGCAGCAAATGAGATGGTGCTATGGACATGCTTATGTGAGGCCGCTTCGATGGCCCTTCCTGACTGGAGTTCGAGCTCAGGCTTTCGCTTCAACAGGGAGTGAGAGCCAGCTTGAGGTGGTGTGGCTAGGCCCACATCATTTGAAGAATGCCATGCCACTGGATGATCATTTGTAGATTCTTCTAGCAACAAACGCTAGTCTCACAGACTGGAAAGCCCTTGTTAAGACCAAATGGGTAAAGGGGATGTAAGGATATCCCTATGAGGAAAGGCTTAAAAGGTTAGGGCTCTTCAACTTGGAAAAGAAATGGCTGATGGGAGATATGATAGAGGTCTATAAAATAATGAATGGCGTGAAACTGGTAAACATAGATTGGTTGTTTACTCCTTTTTCAAAAAGTGGAAAGACTAGGGGACACGCAATGAAGCTACAATGTGTCACATTTAAGACAAATCAGAGAAAATATTTTTTCACTCAGCACGTAATCAAACTCTGGAATTCATTACCAGAGGGTATAGTAAAAGCTGTTAGTGTAGCTGAGTTCAAAACAGGTTTGGATAAGTTCCTGGAGGAAAGTCCATAAATCATTATTAGAGGACTGGGGATATCCATTGCTTACTCCTGGGATAAGCAGCATGGAATGTGTATACCTTTGGGAACCTGACAGGTAATTAAGACATGGAATGGCCACTGTTGGAAACAGGATACTGGAGTTGATGGACCCTTGGTCTGACCTAATATGGCATATCCTATGTTCTTATCTAACCCACTTGTCTGTACTGGTCTAGCAGGACTCAAGGAAAGGACATTATCTGTTAAGTAAAATGCTACCTTAAAGAGGACCAGGGAAATCCACGGCATGCCCTCAGGATAAGCAACATGGAATCTATGTAGCCTTTAGGAAATCTGACAGGTACCTGGATTGGCCACAGTTAGAAACAAGATACTGGGTTTGATGGACCCTTGGTCTGACCCATTATGGCATGTCTTATGTTCCTATGTTCAATATAATACCTAGAGAAATCCAAAAAGTAGAACAACCAAAAAAAAACAAAACAAAACTGATTTCTCGGTATATATATATTTGATATGAATCATGGATTACATCAAAGAAATATATTCCTACTATTGAAACATTCATTAATTGTAAACTACAAACTATGAATTAGAAATTAGAAAGACCTCAAACAGATCTTTGAGCGAGCACTGGTCCAACTGGACCCCCTAGTATGTTAGCCACAAGGGCCAGCACTAGTGTGCTCAGAAATCATCATCAGTCCATTTTTCTAAAAAATAATGTTTTCAAACCCTAATAGTGAAATATGCACACAAGAATCCACATATGTGTATCACACAAAATCAAAAAAATGTATTAAATTCAACAGTGTCCCAACACAATATTGTTTTTCGATAAGATATAATTTTAACACTGTCTTCATCAGGGGAGTGTGCCAAAATAGCAAAGGATTCCATGAAATATGTTCAGTATGGCAGCTCTTATTTTACAGGTTTTAGGTTTGTTTTATTTAACTATAACTGCCTTTCAGACCAGCAAGGGCAGGCTTACAAAGTATGTTTAAGAAAAAAAGGGGGGAGGTTAGAAATTGAACATAGCTGATCATATGGCCCTTGAAGCTAGTATGGACAAAATAGACATTACACAAAAGGAAATTAAACCAATACAAAATTGTACTTAAAACAAACCTAATCCCCCACACCCACCACCCTGGACACACAAGGGCAACATATGAAAATAGACAGTATTTACCACATGTAGAAACCTAAATGAAAACTGCACCTTCTAAACACTTTGCATTGCTTCTACTCATTGTTTACTAGTATTTTGGAAAATGTGTGAATTGTTTTCTTCATGTAATTCTCCCTGAATACCTTGGAGGAGCTAATGAGTTAATAAGGTTACTTTACTCATTGGACCTTGAGGTTCCTGTTCAGAGCACAGCAACCTCAAGGGAATTTCATTGGAGCTCTTCAATGATTTTTCTTTGGGGGCAAAAAACCCCCAAACCTTTAACTGATGAGTGCGTGTGCTCTTGGTTACTGAGCAGTACACCTTGTATGTAACACATAGCTGCCACTTTTACATTTCCAGCTACTGAACGTCTATCAGAGAAGGAGACTGAGGACCTTCTGGCATGGATGAGGAACGGCTTGGGAACTAGAGTCACAAACATCAAGGTGAATTACATAGGAGGTACAATTCATCAGTGATATCAGGAACATGTGGCACTAATATTTCAGTGAGATGCATGGGAAGTACAGTGCATTGTGATGTGGGAAACTTGTAGCAATGACATCTAATGAGAAATGCAGGAAGTACAATGCATCTGTGTCATGGGGCTCTCGCAGCACTAATGACATAACACAAGGATCCCATGTCCTCATAAACACACAAGGAAAGCAACTGGAGAAATTACATAAGTCCCATTTCAATATAATGGTATACAAGAAGCTTATCAGTGTTCAAGATGAGTTTAAAAACTTGTTATAAAAGTTCAAAATGAGACTCTGACTTTATCACAATAAATGCAAAAACTTAATCTAGATTCTTAAATATTTTATGTATCATGGATGCTGAACTTTGAGGTCCACCATTGTTTATCTCCAGGAACAAGCAGGAATAAGTCCTCACATATGGGTACGTCGGAACCGACGGAGCCTGCGCGGGAAAGCTCCCCAGCTTCCTAGAATGGAAGCTTTTGGGACCTCCCACTGCACATGCGCGCTGCCTTCCCGCCTTCCTGAACAGCTCTCCTCAGTTTCTCTTTTTCCGCGGAGCCAGCAGGTCGTGTATCCTGTCACCGCTGAAGAAATTGTAGTTTTTGTTTTGTTTCTTTAGACCGCGTACCTGCCTTCCCATACCGATACCGGTATCGCCGGTCTTCCTTTTTCTTTCTTGAAAAATTATTTTCTTTTCTTTTATTATTTTTCAGCACTTGGTCACTTCAGTTAGGCCTTCAGGCCTACTTGAATTCTCCACATGGAGAAGCCAGCCCCTGGATTTAAGAAGTGTACCAAGTGTACTGCTGTAATATCAGTCACAGACACCCATGAATGGTGTCTTAAATGTTTGGGGCCTGACCACACTCCATTCCGGACTGCCCTTCCTGCTCCCAAATGTCTAAGCGTGGGCTGCAGAACCGGGCCAACAAATTCCATGTGCTGTTTGCTTCAGAGAATCCAACATCACAGTCATCCAGGTCATCATCTCCGGATGGATCTCAGGTAACCAAACCTTCTGTGGGCAAGTCCTCAAAGGGCAAATCTCCTTCAAAGCATCGAGAGGCTCTTAGTTTTGAGGACCCTGCCCCAGCCAAACAGCCCCGGCGGGAAGCTCTGCCTTCCAAAACGCCAATTCAGGGGCTACAGGTTGACATTGATGGCACGGCCTCGACAGATCACCTGTTGGACTGCTCTGGGGTACCGGCCCATACCGGTACCGACATCCAGGCAGCCGTGGCGTCTATGGGCAATACTGTCCAATCCATGCAGCAGGCCGTCATGGCTTTCATTAAAGCTGCAACGCCATCGGTACCGCTTCCAGCGGTTCCGGGCCCGGTTCCGGTATCGTCCGCCATGCCGGAACCCAGGCCTTCCTCTTCTAAACGCAAATCGGTACCGTATGGGCTTTCGCTCCATACCGCTTCCATACCCGGTACGCCCGATGTCGATACCGATCGGTATGCGTATCGTGCGTTGGAGGAAACTAGAGAATACACCGATTCCTCTGAGGATTTTGGCTCCTCTGATGAGTCTGCAGAGCTCTCCCTTGACCTTCCTGAGGAACCTTCTTCTCCAAAAAGGAGAATGTCTCCTCCAGAGGATTTGTCCTTTCAGGACTTTATTTTAGAAATGGCTAAAGGCCTTTCTATCACTACCTCCTCTGAAAGGGAACCAAGGTCAAAAAGGTTGGATATTTTAGGATACTCTAAGTCTCCTAAAGAAGCAGTTACCCTGCCTATCCATGAAATCCTTCAGGAACAATTGATGGATTTCTGGGAGAACCCTTTAACTCTGTCTCCTTATTCCCGTAGGTTGGACACCATGTATCGGGTCCCTCCTTCTCCTGGTTTTCAGAAAACTCAATTGCCTCACCACTCCATTGTGGTAAAGTCTGCAATGAAAAAGATCAAGAGTACTAAAAGGCACTCTTCTACACCTCCAGGAAGGGAATGTAAGACACTGGACTCTTTTGGTAGGAAAATCTTCCAGGCTAGTATGCTTATAGCCAGGATTAATTCCTACAGCCTCTATATGGGCATGTTCCTAGGGGAACTTGCCAAGAAAGTGCGGCATTTTGCCCCCTTTATCCCTGAGGATAAACAGGAGGACTTCCTTTCTGTAGTGAAACAACTTTCAGATGTTTCTAAGTTCTCCAACAGAGCTGCCTTTGATTCCTTCGAGGGAGCCAGCAGAGCTTCTGGCATTGCTATTGCAGCCAGACGTCTGGCTTGGCTCCAGGCTTCTGATCTGGAACCCTGGGTTCTAGATGGCTTACGGAATCTGCCCTGTACAGGTGAGAACTTATTCGGTGCAGAGTGGCAAGTTAAAGCCACTCAAATGGACGCTGAAAATGCCACCTTAGAGAGACTTTCTAAGTCCACTTCTACTCCCACTAAGAAGAAGTCTTTCAAGAGGCCTTATTATAAGAAGGCCAGATATGCTTCCAATACTGGCCAGCAATCTTCTCAACCTCGTTTTGCGGCTAAACGTCAGCAAACGAAACAAGCAAGAGCAAAGCCTGCAGCAGCTACTGCAGCTCAACAGGCTCCACCCCCTCAGGGGTTTTGACTTGCCCCTAGAGAACTTGCCATTCCTGGTTCTGGACCAACCAGAACCTCTCACCATACCTGGAAGGTTAGCTCACTTTGCTCCCAGATGGGAACAAATCACAACAGAGCAATGGACCCTCTCTATCATCCGAGAGGGTTACAAACTTCATTTCTCCAACCTTCCTCCTCATCACATGGTGAGACCCTTCAATTCTCCATCTCCTCTCCTAGCCCTGTTGGATCGGGAGATCTCTTCTCTGCTTGCCCAAGGGGCCATAGAAGAGGTTCCTCTTCATCAACAAGGGTCAGGTTTCTACTCCCCCTATTTTCTCATTCCAAAGAAGACAGGGGGATTCAGACCAATCCTAGATCTGAGAGAATTGAACAAATTTCTGTACAAGGAGAAATTCAAAATGCTCTCTTTGGGCATTCTCCTTCCATACCTTCAGAGTCAGGACTGGCTTTGTTCTCTAGACCTGCAGGATGCGTATACACATCTACTCATCCATCCATCCCACAGAAAATATCTTCGCTTTCTGTTCAGGGGAAGTCATTACCAATACAGAGTACTTCCCTTCGGTCTCGCCTCTGCCCCAAGAGTCTTCACCAAATGCATGGCAGTCGTAGCCGCATTTCTCAGAAGCATGGGGATTTTCGTATTCCCATATCTGGACGACTGGCTCATTCGAGCTCCAACTCAGTCGCAGGCCCAGATTTCCCTAGACCGCACAAGGAGCCTTCTGCAGTATCTGGGACTGGTGGTAAACCTTCCCAAGTCTCAACTCAGCCCTACTCAGTCTCTAGAATTCATAGGGGCCCAGTTGGACACCACCACTGCAAGAGCCTACCTTCCACTGGTTCGGGGTCAGCGTCTGCTGAGCTTGGCCTCCCAAGCCCAGTCCAGTACTCACTTGACAGCCAGGGAAATGCTACGCCTCCTGGGCCATATGGCCTCCACAGTACATGTGGTGCCCTATGCTCGTCTTCATATGAGAGCAGCTCAATGGACCCTGGCCACCCAGTGGACTCAGGCGTCGGGAGCACTCTCAGACCAAATACAAACCTCAAACCGTCTGTCTTGGTCCCTCCATTGGTGGATATCCACCAAGAATCTGTTGTTGGGGGCTCCCTTTCAGCCCTTGCTACCCCAAGCAACCCTCACAACAGATGCCTCCCAATTGGGGTGGGGAGCCCATCTGCTAACTCTCTCCACTCAGGGCACTTGGTCTCCACAGGAGGCCACCCTTCATATCAACCTCCTGGAACTGCGAGCAATTTACCTTGCCCTCAAGGTCTTCTATACCCTCCTTGCCAACCTGACTGTCCTGGTTCAGACAGACAATCAGGTGGCCATGTTTTACATAAACAAACAAGGAGGGACGGGCTCTCTGTCGCTTTGCAACGAAGCTCTCAGATTATGGGCCTTCGCCAGAGAGCACCAAATTCATCTGCTAGCAGTGTATCTTCCAGGAGTTCAAAACTCTCGAGCAGACAGGCTCAGTCGAGTTCTGCTGCCACACGAGTGGTCCCTACACGTGGACCAGATAAGCAGAATCTTTCAGGAATGGGGGACCCCGGACATAGACCTCTTTGCAAGTCCGTGGAATGCCAAACTTCCCCGGTTCTGTTCCAGGACTCCGTGTCAGGAAGCTCAGGCCACGGACGCCTTTCTCCTCCATTGGGGTCAGGCGTTCCTATATGCCTTTCCACCCATTCCGCTGATTCCCAAGACTCTATTCAAACTCCAGAGAGATCACGGCTCTATGATCCTCATAGCTCCACGCTGGCCACGCCAAGTGTGGTTCCCTCTGCTTCTACAGCTCTCCCAGGGATCCTCCCTGGACTTAGGAGCTGCACCAGACCTTCTGTCTCAGGAGGAGGGGACTTTGTGGCACCCAAACCCCAAATCCCTACATCTCCGAGCTTGGTTACTGAAGGCTTAAGTCTTCAAGACTTTAATCTTTCTCAACCTGTGAAAGATATCCTTCATGCCTCTAGGAAACCTTCCACGAGGCGGTCTTATGCTTTCAAATGGAAACGTTTTTCCATTTGGTGTGCTCAGCAGGGCCTTGACCCTCTGGCACTTCCTTTGAATTCCCTCTTAGACTATCTCCTGCATCTTTCCAATGCAGGCCTTAAGACGAATTCTGTAAGAGTCCATTTAAGTGCTATTTCAGCATCCCTGAAACCTATAAATGGACAACCTATCTCCTCTCATCCTCTTGTTGCAAGATTCATGAGAGGCCTGACTCTCACTAAACCTCCCATCAGACCCCCCCCGGTCGCATGGGATTTGAATCTAGTGCTTGGTCAGCTTATGAAGCCACCTTTTGAGCCGTTATTTTCTACCTCCTTGAAATTTCTTTCCTGGAAGGTACTATTCCTAATTGCAGTCACTTCCGCTCGCCGCATCAGCGAACTGCAGGCTCTAGTGGCTAATCCACCTTATACAAGATTTCATCATGACAAGGTGGTCCTTAGGACGAATCCCCACTTTATGCCCAAAGTGGTCTCGCCTTTTCATCTTAATCAAGAGGTATATTTACCTGTCTTTTTTCCGGCTCCTCATGCATCCAGTGCAGAGAGGAACCTTCATACTCTGGATTGTAAAAGAGCTCTAGCCTTTTACCTTAATAGGACTCAGCCACATCGAAAGTCTTCTCAACTTTTCGTGGCTTTTGATCCTTCACATTTGGGACTTCCAGTCTCCAAGCGTACACTTTCCAATTGGATTGCTCAGTGTATTTCCTTTGCTTACCAGAGTAAAAACATTTCTCTGGAAGGCCATGTCACAGCTCACAATGTGAGAGCCATGGCAACTTCTATGGCTCATCTGCACTCTGTTTCTATTGATCAGATCTGTCGAGCCGCTACCTGGGCCTCGGTTCATACCTTTACAGCCCATTACTGTTTGGACAAGGACTCCCGCCGGGATGCCTTGTTTGGCCAGGCTGTCCTCAAACACCTGTTCCATTCTTAGACAACTCCTGCCCACCTTCCCAGGATGGATGCCTGAGATCCATACGAAGATGGCGAACCCTTGGAGGGGGATCTCCCAGGCATCTCAGCTAGGGAGTCCCCATATGTGAGGACTTATTCCTGCTTGTTCCTGGAGATAGCACAGTTACTTACCTGTAACAGGTGATCTCTGGGAACAGCAGGAATTAGTCCTCACAACCCACCCACCTCCCCTAGGAGTTGTATCTTCTATCTATCTGTCTTCCTGTCCTCTCTCTATTGTCTCAGCTATAAACTCGAAACTGAGGAGAGCTGTTCAGGAAGGCGGGAAGGCAGCGCGCATGTGCAGTGGGAGGTCCCAAAAGCTTCCATTCTAGGAAGCTGGGGAGCTTTCCCGCGCAGGCTCCGTCGGTTCCGACGTACCCATATGTGAGGACTAATTCCTGCTGTTCCCAGAGATCACCTGTTACAGGTAAGTAACTGTGCTTTCTCGCTCTTCTATTCAGATCTATGAAAATTGGCCAGGGGTTTTCCCCAGCAACAAACAGGAAGTCAGTCCTCGCATATGGGTGACGTCGGCACCGACAGAGCCCGCCCGGAGCATTTACCCAGCTTTCACAGAAAGCTTTTGGGAATGCTACCACACATGCATAGTCCCCTTTCTGCCCATCTTGCTCAGTCTCCTTTTTTCTGCAGGGCCCAACAGATGCTTGTCCTGTTTCCCTGGAAAAATCCTCCAATAATTGCCCTTAAAAGTTATTTTTTCCCGGTTTTTGTACCGGTTTCTCTTCCTGCCTCAAGCTGGCACCATTCTCGGCTCTTCCCTTCTGTTTTGACGAGGCTTGCCTTAACCAGCATTCACGCCTTTTTTTGCCTGGGGGTTGTCGACCCCAGCCGGGTGTCTCCCACCATGTCTCCCGGTCTGTTCAAAAAGTGTGACCACTGCAGTCAAACCATGTCTGTTACAGACACCCATGACTGCTGCTTGTGCTGCATCGGCCCGGACCACAAATGTACCACCTGCGACTTGTGCCAGGCTATTACTCCGAAAACCAACAAGAAAAGGTCAGAGTTGCAGGAGAGGATGTTCCTGTGGTCCGACTCAGCCCTGGCTTCCCCGATGCTGAGCACCCCCCATGAGGCCCGGGCGTCTTCGAAGTGGCTCCTCTGTAAAGATCCCAGACCACAGAAAGAAAAAGAAAAAATCCTCGAGGACAGTCCAAGTTCCACTAGTGAAACCCTATAAGGTCCCGCGGCGGCACTGGGCGACTCCAAGCAGCACCCCCTTAAGATCTCTAAGAAGGAGTTCTCGGCCAGCAGCGATCGTGCGAGGCTCCTCGAGGCCATGGTCCTCGTTGAGGACGTACTCGCAAGAGTGCCAGTGTCGGGCCCTTGGTGCCCACGCCGACAGCTGCAAAGCCTTCTGGCATCGAATCCAGAATGGCGGCCCTGGAGCAGAATAGCTCTGCTATCCTGGCCTTTTCAGCAGGCAGTGATGTCTGGTTCATCCACATCAACCCATTGAGACCTCCCTCGAGACCTCGCGACACCGAGATGTCCCTTTGGAGCCGTCTCCCCTGGAGCCCTGGCGCCATTCTCCCCCTCTCCTTTCGAGGATGTGTCCTTCCATGACTTAGTCCGGCACATGGCCCTAACCAAATCAAAGGAGGAGTGTGAGTCCACGCCATAGGGGATGGTGCCGGTGCAGCCCATCCTTGAGCAACTGCTCCTGAGGATGTGGAGACTCTGGCCTCTGTGGTCAGCCGATGCCTCAACGCCATATACCGCATCAAGAAGGGCCCTGACTTCCAAACATCTGCATAACTCCATGGTTGTGGAGTCATCTATGCAAAAATTCAAAAGCCAGAAGAATTATTATTCTGTCCCCCCTGGCAGAGAGGCCTGAGCCCTTGATTCCCTCGTGCCTAAGTGTTTCCAGAGATCCATGCTGGGCTGTCAGATACAGGCCTATGAGTTGTACATAGGCATGTACCTCAAAGGTCTCATCCAAGAACTGGCAGGCTTCTCCGCAGGCCTCGCCGGAAAACCCCTCCGGAGGTTCCAAGCCCTGAAAGGACTACAAAAGGGGATTGCTACTTCTGGAGAGAGATCTGCAATTGTATGCATTTACTATTGCGAATTTTTCTAAATCTTGGGGAAAAAGGAATTCTTTAGATTAATGCTGATTAATCTGTGAACCCAGTGTATTTGTTAAATCAGTCAGGGCCTAATAGCAGCAAAGAGTTTACAGTTTAAATTTAAAACACAGAAGATAGCTTTCTGGTTAGATTTAGAACCCAAGACTCCCTCTGTCCAAGCAAGGGCTGTGAGACTCCCCCTGGAAATTGGTCACAGATTACCTTAGAAGCACAGGACAGGGTACTGTAAAGCAGCCATCTTTTGATAAGTCTTCTTTCCCTCCCTCCCTCCCTAACACCCACCCACCCCTGTGAAAATCGTAGCTTTATAGGTGCTTAAACCTCTTAAAGGAAAGGAGATGCCATATTCACTCTCGGGTGTAGCTGTTTATCCTCATCAGGCATACATTAAGGACCTGAGATAAATTAAGCTTCAGGTGAACAAAGTACATTAAACGTATTAGGTATAGTTTTATTAATATAAGTAGCCCCAGCAATCCTTAGTAGGTAAAGAACTTAAATATCTAAACGCAACCTTAAAACTAAGATGCAGACTTCAGTTCAGCAGTGAGATGGGGGCTTTCCAGTCTTTTGCATTAAGTGTCACATGTATGATTTTCTCCCAGTTGGTGAGGGGTCTTACGTGTGCACTAGGTGCAAGGAGCTCTTTGCTCAGGGAACAAATCCGATATCTGGAGTCTAGAGTAGCAGACTTGGAGAATATAAGGAAGACAGAGGTACATAGACAAGACCTACAGGGATATAGTCCTTAAGTCTCACCTCCAGTCTGGCAGCATCCCTGTTGCCATGGAGGAGAGAGGTCACGTGACAGGAGAGCATCACCCTGGTGTGGCAGGAATTGATCCTGTAGCTAAGACCTGTCCTCCAGGTGAAGTAAAACCTTCTCGCACAGAGGAAGTTTCTCCAGGGCCATGTGCCCATGAGGGAAGGGTTAGGACAGCCATTACAGTTGGTGATTCGATCATTAGGCATGTAGGTGGCTGGTGGATGTTAGGATCGCCTGGTAACATGCCTGCCTTTTGCGAAGGTAGCGGACCTCACGTGCCACCTAGACAAGGTCTTAGATAGTGCTGGGGAGGAGTCTGCTGTCTGGGCACATGTCGGTACCAATGACATAGGAAAATGTGGTAGGGAGGTTCTTGAGGCTAAATTTAGGCTTTTAGGTAGGAAGTTGAAATCCAGAACTTCCAGGGTAGCGTTCTCTGAAATGTTTCCCGTTCCATGCACAGGACCCAAAAGACAGGCAGAGCACCAGAGTCTCAATGCGTGGATGAGACAATATTGCAAGGATGAGAGTTTTGGATCTGTTAGGAACTGGGGAACATTCTGAGGAAAGGAGGGCTTTCCAAAGGGATGGGTTTCACCTTAATCGGGATGGAACCAGGCTGCTGGCATTAACCTTTAAAAAGGAGATTGAGCAACTTTAACACTAGTTAATAGGGGAGAGCCGACAGTCGCCCAAGAGCGCATGGTTCGGAACAATGTATCCTTGAAGGATACTAGCAAAAGATTGAAGTTAGGGCATATCAGCAGAGAGGTTCCAATAAAGACCAAAGTAGCCCAAATGCCCTTGAGTACAGAGCAGACAGAGCTTAAGGATTCCAAATTACCCCTGCCTACCGATAGCCAGATTAATATAAATAAAATACAGTCTCTAAAATGCTTGTATGCAAATGCTAGACGTCTAAAAAATAAGATGGGAGAGTTAGAATATATAGCACTAAATGAGAGGTTAGATATGATGGGTATCTCAGAGACATGGTGGAAGGAGGACAACCAGTGGGACACTGATACCGGATACAAACTATATCATAATGATAGAGCTGATTAAATTGGTGGAGGGGTTGCGCTCTGTTAGAGAGGGCATTGAGTCACAAAGTATTAAAGTTTTGCAGGAAACAAAATTTGCTGTAGAATCTGTATGGATTGAAATTCCATGTAAAACGTTGAAGGCGATGCAGTGGGGGTGTACTATCGACCGCCTGGCCAGAATGAACAAATGGATGATGAAATACTCAAAGAAATCAGGGAAGCTAACAGAAGTTACAGCACAGTAATAATAATGGGTGATTTCATGAACCGACCAGTGGGGAAGCCATTTTGGACAAAGTTCATGAACCGACCAGTGGGGAAGCCATTTTGGAACTAGTCCTTAGTGGAACACCAGATCTGATGCAAGAGATAAAGGTGTTGGGGCCACTTGGCAACAGTGATCATAGCATGATCGTGTTTGATTTAATTAATGGAGGAGGGATGGTAAGGAAATCCACAGTACTACCTTTTAACTTTCAAAAGGGAGACTATGATAAAATGAGGAAAATAGTTAAGAAAAAACTAAAAGGAGCAGTTGAAAAGGTTGAAGACTTACATCAAGCTTGTGTGTTGTTTAAAAATACTATCTTGGAAGCCCAGACCAGCAGTATTCCACGCTTTAAGAAACTGGAAGAAAGTCCAAAAAACTGCCAGCATGGTTAAAGATGAGGTCAGAGAGGAGGATGTTTCCAAAAAAACCATCTTTCAGGAAATGGAAAAAAAGAGCCAAATGACGAAAACTGGAAACAGCACAAGCACTGGCAAGTTAAATGCAAGGCATTGATAAGGCAGGCAAAGAGAGAATTTGAGAAGAAGCTTGCTGCGGAAGCAAATATGCATAATAAAAACTTTTTCAAGTACAGTCGTATCAAAAAATCTGCGAGAGAGTCAGTTGGACAATTAGATGATAGAGGGGTAAAAGGGGTACTATGAGGGGACAAGGCCATAGCGGAGAGACTGAATGAATTATTTGCTTCGGTCTTTACTGAGGAAGATATAATGATGTTACCCATGACTGATGTAGTATTTAAAGGTGATACTGCAGAAGAATTGAAAGAAATATCGGTACACCGGGAAGATGTATTACAACTATTTGATAAACTGAAAAGTAGCAAATCACCTGGACCGGATGGTACACATCTAAGGGTGTTGAAAGAACTGAAATATGAGATTGGAGATCTTTTATTAGTAATCTGTGAACTATCATTAAAATCATCTGTAGTACCTGAAGATTGGAGGATGGCCAATATAACTCCAATTTTTAAAAAAAGTTCCAGGGGTGATCTGGGAAACTACATATTGGTGAGCCTGATGTCAATACTGGGAAAAATGGTAAAAACCATCATAAAGAACAAAATTACTGAACATGTAGATAGTCATGGCTTAATTGGAGACAGCCAACATGGCTTTAGTCAAGGAAGAACTTGTCTTACTAATCTATTATGTTTTTTGAAGGTGTGAATAAAAAGGTAGACAAAGGTGAGTCGGTTGATATAGTATATCTGGACTTTCAGAAAGCCTTTGACAAGGTCCCTCATGAGAGACTTTTGGCAAAACTAAAAAGTCATGGGATAGGAGGCAGTGTGCTATTGTAGATCAGGAACTGGTTAAAAGATCGAAAGCAGAGGGTAGGGCTAAATGGCCAATTTTCCCAATGGAGAAAGGTGAATAGTGGAATACCCCAGGGATCTATGTTGGGTCCGTTGCTTTTTGACATATTCATAAATGACCTGGAAAAGGGAATAACGAGTGAGATTATCAAATTTGCAAAGGACACACAACTATTTAAAGTTCTTAAAACCCATGAGGATTGTGGAAAATTGCAAGAGGATCTTGATAAATTGGAAAACTGGGCATCAAAATGGCAGATGAAATTAATGTGGTGAAGTGCAAAGTTATGCACCTAGGAAAGAACAACCCAGACTATGGTTACACGATGCAAGGTTCCACATTAGGAACCACCACCCAGGAAAACGATTTAGTCGTCATTGTGGATAACATTTTAAAACCCTCCGCCCAGTGTGCAGTGGCAGCCAAGAGAGCAAATAGAATGCTAGGCATCATAAGGAGAGGAATGGGAAATAAAACAAATGATATTATAATGCCTCTGTATCGTTCCATGATGCAACTGCACATTGAACATTGTGTGCAATTCTGGTCGCTGTATCTTAAAAAGGATATAGTGTTGTTATAAAAGGTACAGAGACAAGCCACCAAAATGGTAAGAGGCATGGAAGGATACCCCTATGAAGAGAGGCTAAAAGGTTTAGGACTCTTCTACCTGGAAAAGAGACAGCTGAGGGGGAGATATGATAGAAGTCTATAAATTAGTGAATGGAGTGGAACAGGTAAACGTAGATCGATTGTTTATGTCATCAGAATATAGAAAGACTAGGGGACATGTAATGAAGCTTCAGGGTAACCTATTTAAGACTAATAAGAGAAAATATTTTTTCACTCAACGTGTAAGTAAACTCTGGAATTTGTTACCGGGGGATGTAGTAAAAGCTGTTAGTATAGCTGGGTTTAAAAAAGGTTTGGACAAGTTCCTGGAGCAAAGATCCTTAAACCATTATTAAAAGGGACCCAGGATATCACTGCTTGATCCAATACAAGCACTGTGGAACCTGTGTCTTTTGGAGAAACTGCTAGGTACTTATGACCTAAGTTGGCCACTGTTGGAAACAGGATACTGGGCTTGATGGACCTTGGTCTGACCCAGTATGATATATCTTATGTTTTTATGACAGCTGGGATCCGGGACTGTTCAAAGTTTTTATCCCACGCCGCCTAAGACAGATTTGAATTGGCAGCCTGAGTAGCAGCAGCGGGGCCCATCACCAGGCCTGGTTGCAGACCTCTGACCTCAAGCAGTGGGTGCAAGAGAAATTGCTCGATGTCCCCTTCATCTGGGAAAACTTGTTTGACAAGCCCATAGCCGACAAGGCGGCCGAGATGGAGGCCAAGGTTGTGACCAGGCAGAGGCTCTTGAGGAAGACCTCTACTCTTCCCCGGAAGAAACCATCAGGAAAAAGGGGTCTTTTCACAGGGCCATTACCAACCCTTTTCGGGGCAACAGCAGCAGGGCCCCCAGCCCAAGAACCAGAGGAAGCCAAAGACACAGAAACATCAGCCACCAGCTCCCACCCAGCCTGAGATTGCTTTTGACTCCCCAGGCAGGGCCTCCTCTCCCTGGGAGACCCTTCCCAGCCCACAGGGGGCTGCCTGGCGCTCTTTGTCCACAGGTGGGCCGGGGTCACCATTGACAAGTAGGTCCTACAAATAGTAAAGAAGGGCTGTCTCCTCAGGTTCTAGCAAACACCCCAAGGGTTCTTCCCAGGAAGAGCCAGTGTGGCCTCTCCTTCACCAAACCTTGCTCCTCTCAGAGCTCGCGGACTTTCTCAAGGACAGGGCGGTTTAACCTGTACTCTGGCATTTGTGGGGAAAGGGTTTCTACTCTGGGTATTTCCTTGTCCCCAAAAGAACTGGGGGCCTCAGGCCGATACTAGACCCGCGCATCCTGAACAAGTTTCTGGTGAGGGAGAAATTCAAATGCTCTCCCTTGGAACTCTACTGCCCTCCCTCCAGCAGGGAGATTGGCTGTGCTTCTTAGACATAAAGGATGCATATACCCACATCCTGATCCATCCCTCTCACAGACAAGTACCTAAGTTTTGTGGTGGAAGGAGAACACTACCAGTACAGGGTACTTCCATTCAGCCTGGTCACCTCGCCAAGAGTCTTTACTTACAAAGTGCCTGGTGGTCATGGCTTCCTTCCTGCACCCACAAGGGGCCTTCATCTTCCCCTGTCTGGAGGACTGACTTTTCAGAGGCAGCACAGCCCCTGAGGCCAGCCAGGCTGCAGGGCGAACAATCTGCTTCCTGCAGCACCTAAGGTTTGCCATCAACTACCCCAAATCCCACCTCTCTCCAGCCCAAAACCTGAAGTTCATAGGTACTCAGCTAGACACTTTGCCAGTCAAGGCCTTCCTCCCAAAGGAAAGGGAAGGGCACATTGCCTCGTACAGCTGGCGGGAGAAGGGCAGAGTCACCGGTCAGTGCCGGCTCACTGCCGCCTCTGCCTACTGGGTCATATAACCTCAGCGATCCACATAACGCCCATAGCCCGCTTGCACATGCAGGCAGTCCAGTGGTGCCTCCGCTCCCAGTTGGCTCAGGCCACAGGCAGGTTGCTGGACAGGGTCAGAGTCACCTGCCAGCTGGTGGACTCTCTCAACTGGTGGCAGTCCCTATGTTACCTCCAAGCAGGGATGCCATTCCAGGCAGCTGCTCCACAGAGGATCCTGACTATAGATGCCTCTCTCCTGAGTTGGGGAGTACACTGCGAAAACCTCTGCACTCAAGGCAGCTCGTTGCAAGAGGAGTTGCTCTTACAGATCAACCTTCTGGAACTCAGGGCCACCTCCTGTGCTTATCCAGATGGACAGCCAGTTCGCCATATTTTATGTAAACAAGCATGGGAGCACTGGTTCGTACTCCCTCTGCCAGGAGGCGGTGACTCTCTTCGGCTTTGCAGTGCACCACGGAATGCTGCTATGGACAGCATACCTTCCAGGTCAGGACAACTGCTTAGCAGACAAATTCAGAAGAGTCCTGTGCCCACACGAATATCATCTGAACCCCCAGGGTGACGCAAAGAGTCTTCTGCCTCTGGGGCAGGCCTGTGATGGACCTGTTCGCCTCCCTGTACAATACACAGCTGCCCCTCTTCTTCTCACGCTAGCTGCACCCGGGGAGAGTTGCAGCAAATGCCTTCCTGATCCCGTGGTCCGAGGGCCTCCTATACTCCTTCCCACCGTCTTCGCTAGTGGCCAAGACCCTCTTCAAGGTCCAGAGCGAGCAGGCATTGGTGAGTCTGATCGCCCCCAGATGGGCCCGACAATCCTGGTTCGCTCTGATGCTCTCCTTGTCGGTGGCACTCCCAGTCTCATTGGGTCAGAATCCGGACCTCCTGTCCCAGGAGGAGGGCTCCCTCTTGCACCCCAGCCTGGGGTCGCTAACGTTGACAGCGTGGCTGCTGAAAGGATAGCTTGGCTCCTTTCATTCTCCGGGGGGAAGTCAAGGAGAATCCTGCTGGCCTCCCGAAAACCTTCCACCAGATGAGCGTACGCCTTCAAATCACGAAGATTCTCCGTCTGGTGTGCAGAAGGAGAAGAGAACTCTTTCTCCTGTCACGTGCAACTAGTACTACAATACTTAACTGCATCTCTCGCATGCCAGTCTGAAGTCTAATTGGATGAGGGTACACCTGAGTGCCATAGCCGCTCACCATCACCCTATAGAGGAAAATCCCTCTCAAGCCAGCCCCTGGTCTCCAGGTTCCTCCAGGGTCTCTTGCTATCGAAGCCCCCTCTCTGCCCTCCTGCATTGGAATGGTACCTTAATGTGGTGCTCTCCCAAATCACCAGACTACCGTTTGAGCCCCTGGCCACCTGCCATTTGCAATACCTATCCTGGAAAATGTTTTTTCTGGTGGTCATCACATCCGCTCGGAGAGTGAGCGAACTCCAGGCCTTGGTGGCAGATGCACCATATACAAGGTTCTATAAGATCAGGGTAGTGCTCCGCGCACACCTCAAATTCCTCCCCAAGGTGGTATCTCCCTTCCATCTCAACCAGGAGATGGTGCTTTTCACCTTTTTCCCACGGCCTCACACTGGAAGGAAGGAACTCATATTGCATATGCTAGACTGTAAGCACGCCCTGTCCTTCTACCTGCAGTGGACCCAGACCCATCGCAAAGCTCCTCAGCTCTTTGTGTCATATGACCCCAGTAGACTGGGGCTCCCGGTAACGAAGTAAACTCTGTCCACTTGGGTGGCAGACTGCATTGCCCTCACCTATGAGCGAGCTGGCCTCCCCCTTGAGCACTGGATCACTGCACATCGTGTGCGGGCTATGGCCATGTCGGTGGCCAACCTCCGCTCAGTGCCCATGTCAGAAAACTGCAGGGCTTCCACATGGTCTTCAATTCATACATTGGCAGCTCACTACTGCCTGGAGAGCAAGTCCCGCAGGGACAGTGCCTTCGGGCAGGCAGTACTCCTTAATATTTTTGGGGTGTAGGCAACTCCTGCCCTTCGGCCCTTCTGTGTTCAGGCTACCAGAGTGATGTCGTCACTGTATGCGTGGGTCTGTCAGAATTTCTCTGTCGGTACTCACCGTCTGCAACTTCCAGCTATCCGTTGAGTCGCTGTTAGTGCTGTTGTGGTTTGGTCCTCGGCAGCCTGGAGCTAGGGAGTCCCATATGTGAGGACTGACTTCCTGCTTGTTCCTGGAGAAAGCATAGTTACTTACCTGTAGCAGTTATTCTCCAGGGACAGCAGGAATCAGTCCTCACAACCCTCCCTCCTCCCCTTGGAGTTGTCTCCCTACATTGTTTTAAGTCCTTTTTCACTGTCATCTGACTGAGCAAAATGGCACCCTTGGGCAGGAAGGGGACCACGCATGCATGGTAGAATTCCCACAGGCTTTCTGTGAAAGCTGGGGAAATGCTCCGTATGTGCTTCGTCAGCGCCAACGTCACCCATATGTGAGGACTGATTCCTGCTGTCCCTGGAGAGCATCTGTTGCAGGTGAGTAACTACGCTTTATAGGGTAACCAAACTATTCAATCAACTAAGGGTGTTAAACCTACTCTATGCAGATAGATCTAACAAATGTTTATTGTGCATATCCTGAAAACCAGAACTATTACTCAGGGGCGGCCCAAGGGGGGTGCGGGGCCATGTGCGGAGATTAATTGTGGGGCCTCATTTGCATAAGGAACCTTATTTGTGTAAATATTTGCATAATGTTAACATGCGCTTTTAGTAAACCTGCCTCTTAATGAGTGTCTGAATAAAGAAAGACTAACAGATTTCTACATTACTATATTGCAGTGACAACCACCAGGCCCATTAGGAAGTACTACAAACACTGATCATTTAGAACCCATAGCAAATCCACCGTATCATAACAGCACTATCAGGACTCACAAAGCACCAAACCCTACCTATCAAAAGGCAACACTGCGGATATTAAAACCAGTACATCTCAGAAAATACCAATACATCTCACTGGGGGAAAGAGAACAAGTGGGACTGTCAAATAGAAACAATATGAACAGAATACCTCAACTTGGTTACACATGCAGAACATAGACTGTCACCACACAAACAACAAGGGATCACAATTTAGAAATAGGAAGATGATAATTAAACTGGGAACCCCAAAAGCCAAACATGAAATGTACAACACTGGAGAACTAAAACTATAAATTAATTTCCGCTTGCACTAAGCAAAAACGTGAAGATGTTAGCAACACACTTCCCAGACCTGACATATTCCAGTCAATAAATTCAAAATAAAAAGTAGTTTTCTACCTTCTGTTTGGGATTTTATTTTTCAGCTGCAATTGCTCCAGTCACTTTCTTCTGGTTTCTTCGTGTCTTCTGCGAGCTATCCATTTGTCCTTCTCTTTTAGATTTTTTTCCATTCTCTCTCTATATCTCCTTTAACAAACTGATCTTTCCCCTTTTGCTCTTTCCCCCTTTTCTTCCCTTATTCCTTTATCATCCACTCAAATTTCACCCTTCCATTCTCAATCCCCACAGGAATGTAGTCTTCGCACATGGGTATCATTGGTACTGACGGAGCCTGCGCAGGAACGCTCCCCAGCGTCCAATAGGAAAGCTTTTGGGAGCATCCCACAGCGCCTGCGTGCTGCCTTCCCGCCTTTCCCAACTGTCCCTCTCCAGTTCTTCATTTTCTGCAGAGCCGACAGGTCGCACATCCTGTCACCGCAGAAAATATTCCCGTTTATTATTCTTTTTTGTGGTCACGTCTGCCTTCCTTCGATGCTACACCGGTACCACCGGTTTCTTCTTTTCTTTTTCTAAAATAACCCCCCAAAAACCTTTTTTCCAGTTCATACTGCTAGACCAGTCCAGACAAACGGGTTATGCACCCCTGCCAGCAGATCTTGGAGACAGAGAATTCTACCAGAGCTCTGATAGGCTGGAGCCTGGTGATATAATCCTACCCCTAGGGGTCTCCCTCAGTTTTTCTCTGTCTCCAGCAGATCTGGATGCTTTGTTTTTTTGCTCCTTCAAAAACATTTAAAATTATTTATTTCTTTGTGATTTCTTTTTGAGAGATTATACCCTGTAGTTGCCAGTGTACTTATCTGAGCACCAGGATGTTTCCAGCTGAGCTCCTGTGTCCTGTCACAGTAGAGATCGCTGATGTGCAGACTTCCCAGCACTAGTCAAGAGGACTATTTAGCTGGATGGTAAGCCTCCTAAAATCCAGTCCCTGGGGCTGATTTTAGTGGTGAGGCAGCTGGCAGTGGGCTGAGCAGCGGTCCGTGGCTTCTCTGCACTTTCGGTACTGTGAGTACAAAGCCTGTCTTTCTCCCACTGATGTCTGCAGCTCTGTGGTGACTAGATTTATTTTTCTTGATTTTTCAGCGATTTTAGGCATTTCTCTCATGCCTGCAACCCTCCCACCTTGTCCTTTGACTTTTTAAGTTAATTCCTTAGCTTTTGGGGGTTTTAATTCACTCTTTTTGAGGTTTATTTTTGCCGGCGGCCATTTTGAATAGCTAATGAACCCCAGTTTTTGGCGGGAATCCAGATTCCTTCTCTACTTGCTTCTAGCACCTCTATTGCTGTTTAAGTTTTTTCCATAACACTTGCTAGCTGTGAGTTGTGGAGGGGTTCTCTTTTTTTCTCTGCCTATGTATTAACATAATGAATAAAAAGTACGGAAGGCATGAATAGAGAGAACAGGATGCAATTCAGAGCCACAGTACAATGCTAAGACACTGACCAATGCTGCAGGGCTCATGGGTTCCATCCCCCACTGTGCCCAACAAAGAAGGCTGGCTGAGGCATTACCTATTATGGGGAATATTGTTAAATGCCTGTTCCTGCGGGGCAGAGTTTTTTTTTTTTTAAGTTCTCACTATGCCTTATTCAGGTCTACGCTGCATAGGCTGTCAGAAGAAACACAGGGACCTCAAGAATCAGCTGTACTCTTCCCCCAGCGTCTTGATTCCCCAGATAAACATGGAAACTCCTGAGCCTGGCTTCAGTGGAGCTCTCTATTGGCTTTATGCTGCGCTGAGTCTTTGCCACAAGGGTTTGGACATCCCCAGGAAGTTCAGGTATCATTTTCTGAAAGAAAACTGTGAGTAGCCTGTTTTTTTCTTACTTGCCTCAGCTGCCCTGGGTTGATTTCAACTGCATCCGGACCGGCTGCCTCTGAGTTTTGAAGTTCCTACTTTACATTCTTAATCCACAAACTGCAGCCGGGTTACTTTGTACGTCTTACTGGAATATTGTACCTGTCTTATTCAATATACCATTTGATTGGAATTTTAAGTCAGTGTTTTGGATCCTGACTGTTTTGGGCTCGGCCTATTTAAGCATACTCACTGTAATCTTCCGTACAGCTGGGTTTGAGCTTCTACATCCCTCCCCAGAAACACCTTTCAGCCCCTACCATGGAGGTCTGAGTGGCTGCGGAGGGATCAAACTCTAATTTCCCTACTTTCAGTCACTGTAATTGCCTTACCCTGACTTTGAAAGTTTCTCTGTACCAGCACAGTGAATGACTGACAGTTCCCTTCTCAGCTCAGTGAATACCTGACAGTTTTTCTGTGCCAGCGGCCATTTTGTTTTTCTCTTCAGTGTTTCTTTTTGGAGGGAACAGCTCTAGACAGCAGTTTCCACACATTTAAACATGCTGTGGAGGCACGGGGAGTTTCAAAATCCTTTTCTTTGAAGAGTCTTCGGTTTCCCTGAGCCTACCTTGATTTTTGTTTTAAATGCTAAAAAAAAAAAAAAAAAAAAAGAGGAAAGGTGGTTTAAGTCTCTACCATGCTTGTTTCTCTGGCTGTATTATATGTGATATGTAATCAGCCGAAGGGGGAATTAATAGATTGCTTGTGTTCCACCTGCACGCTGCATCCCGGAGACTCTTTCCCATTCCCACTGCCCTGCTAGATGGGTTCATCAGCACCTTATCTCCTCCCTCCTCAGAGCCCCTGCTGCAGGATCTTCCTGCAGGAAAGGATTCAGTCAGCTCCCATGTCGCTTCCACAGCCGCTGGAGGCCACAGCGGACTTGACTGGCAGTGCCTTCATCACACTCTTCCATCTGGCATGACGCCTGTGACTTTTGGAGTCTTTTGGAATATCTCCTACACCTGCCCAGTAGCAGGCAAGCATATGGCGTGGTCTCGCAAGTGGTCCAATAAGTCCTCAGACCTTAGAGCAGTACATCCTCCTTGGAGCGTTGCATGTGCCTTGCGGGGTACTATGGATATTCAAGAAGACTTTAAATCTTCGGAGGTCAGCCCTGACTCGTTGGAGTACGAAGATGAGGCATATTCTCCGTCTGTTTTCTTCGCTGGCGGTTCTCAGCCTTTTTCGGAAAGAGGAGTTGCCGGCTCTAATCACACAGGTGATGGAGTCGCTCCCCCTAGCCGACACGCCTGATCCTCCGGATTCTCAAGTCCGGTTGCAGCCGGATCCCATTTTCCAGGGCATTCGTACGGCACGCGGTATTGGTCAGTTATACCCTTGGTCTCCCTTTCACTTGGACCGTTGGCTGACATACCCGACAGTTGATGCATTCTGACCAGGGTCATCAGGCATACCACACTTTCGGTTGAGGGCGGAGAGGCGCTCCGCGACCAGCAAGACCTAAAGAGTTGGGAGGCTGCTAAAGACGGGTTTTCCTTCGCCCGCTATTTCCTTCTTGCAGGGGTGTGCGGAGGTCTAGCAGCTCGGGCTTCCCTTCGATGGATTCAGCAGCTTCCAGGTGTTCCCGAGTTGGTTCATTTCGAATCCATCGCTGCATTCCGGGCAGAGGCATTCTGTGATCTCTTGTGGCTGTCAGCTCGCTTCCTAGCACCGGTATCGGTAGCTCGGAGATGGCTCAGCCTGCGTCAATGGGCAGCGGATGTTGCTTCATTTAAAGGCTCCAGCGTTTAGATGCCATTCGTCCCGGTCCACCGTTAGAAGGAGGACTGGGCCGTTACTCTGTCTATTTTGAGATGCTTCAGGTCCTGGATTTTCTAGGGGCTGGGTGCGACACTCGTCGGGGACGGGTGTTTCTACCTCAGGAACGTTTTCAGAAGATCTCTCTTCAGCTCCGCCGCTGCTTGGATCAAGCGGCACCTCGGCCTTGGGGCTACCTTCAACTCTTGGGGTCCATGGCAGCAACGATAGCCCTCATTCCGTGGGCCAGAGCGCACATGCGCTGCTTGCCGACGGCGCTTCTATCTCGTTGGTCGCCGGTTTCGGAGAGTTATCGAATCCGGTTGCCTTTGCTTCTGCCGGTGCGCCGCGGCCTACGCTGGTGGCTTCAGGCACACATTCTTCTACGGGGGGTCCCTCTGGAGTCTCTGCGCTGGATCTTGGTGACGCCAGTCACCGACCTCTCCGGTTGGGGAGCGCCTTGCGGCTTGGCCTTGGCGCAGGGGAGTTGGTAACCTCACGAAGCCCAAGGGTCTATCAATCGTCTCGAGACGCGGAAGGTGCGCTTCGCCCTTCTTCAGTTTCAGCCTCTTCTGCGGCGGTGTGCGGTTCGGATCCTGTCCGACGCCGCGACGGTTGCTTACCTAAGCTGCCTAGGCAACACGCAATGTCCGGATGTCTCACAGGAGAGGCGTTTGCTCCTCCTGTGGGCGGAGGAACATCTTCAGGCTATCGGCGCAGCACATCGCAGGCGTGAACAACGTGTAAGCCGATTTTCTCAGCCGGCACTCTCTGGAGCCCGGGGGCTGGGCTCTGCAGCCGGATGCGTTCCGGTCCATTGTTCACCTGTGGGGACTACCGACCATGGATCTAATGGCTACGGCGCAGACTGCCAAGGCTTCGCTGTACTTCGGCCATTGGAGGGACGAGGGAGCGCACGGCATAGATGCTCTCTCTCAACCGTGGCCGACTCGTCTTCTCCTGTGTGTTTTCCCTCCCTGATCCGTGATATGCATGGTTCTCCAGCGGCTCCGAGACCGTCCCGGCCCTGTGCTCCTGCTGGCTCCGAATTGGGCTCGCGGACCATGGTATGCGGATCTTCCGTCTGTCTGGGGCGTCGCTGCTCCGCCTCGAGGCGTTTCTCGCCCTTCTGATTCAGGGACCGGTGGAGATGGAAGACCCGGCTCCTTACTCGCTTATGGCCTAGCTATTAAACGCCGCCGGTTTGCTCGCTACGGCTATTCGCCTTGTGTGGTCGTGACGCTTCTCACGGCGCGGCGGTCTTCCACGACGCTGACTTGCGCTCAGGTTTGGCTTCTCTTGATGGTTGGTGTTCGCGAAATACCCTCTCACCCTGGCGTTATGGTGTTTCGGACATCCTGTCCTTTTTACAGGGCGGAGTGGATAAGGGATTAGCGCTCGATTCCTTGCGAGTACAAGTGGTCGCTTTAACTTGTTTTCGGGGTCCTATAGCGGGGCGATCGATAGCTACGCATTCGGACGTGTCTTGGTTCCTCCGCGGAGTTAGAGCCTTCCGGCCTCCTCTGCGTTCGCCTGTACCGGCGTGGGCTCTCATGCTTGTCCTCTGTGCCCTCGTTGCTCCTCCCTTTGAGCCTCTGAGGGCCTGTTCTCTTCTAGATTTGACTCTGAAGGCAGTCTTCTTGGTGGCCATAACTTCGGCACGCCGTATTTCTGAGCTCCAGGCTCTCTCGTGTCGAGATCCCTATCTCTCGTTTTCCTCCGAAGGCGTTTTTCTGCGAACTGTCCCTTCCTTTTTTGCCCAAAGTGCTGACGCCGTTCGCTGTTAACCAGCCTCGTTTCTTTCCGTCTTTTCCAAAGGCGCAGTGTGACAGTGGTCGGTCTCCGTTGCGGGCAGTGGACCTTAAGAAGGTTCTTTTTCGGTATCTGGGGGTCGCGAGACCCTTCCATATGACTGTTCCTCTTTTGTCTTGTTCGCGGGTTCTCGTCAGGGATCCGCGGCCTCCGAATCTACCATTTCTAGATGGGTTACGGAGGCCATTGAGGCGGCGTACCTTCTTCTGGGAGAGCCAGCTCCACCGGGACTCCGTGCTCACTCCTCTCGGGCGCAAGCAACTTTGTGGGCCGGGAGGTCTCATGTAGTTCCTCTCGATATTCGCCGGGCGGCGACTTGGTCGTCACTGTCCACCTTTGTCGGTCATTATCGGTTGGACGTTCATGCCCGTCAGGAGGTCCGTTTTGGAGTTGCTGAGCTGTCGGCGGCCTTGCCCCCCCTTGAAAGCAGGTAGCTTGGGTACTGCCCATTTGTCTGGACTGGTCTAGCAGTATGAACTGGAAGGAGAAATTTCACTTACCGTTAATTTCCTTTCCTGGAATACTGCTAGACCAGTCCAGGACCCGCCCTGCTGTTTGTTGGAGTGCCGCTGGTGCGGTGCAGCCGCCGACCGCAGTTTTTCTCTTTGCCGGTATGCCTCGCCATGGGCAGTCCATGGGTTCATAGGTGGATACTGTTCAGCTCTAGGGAGTTCTTCGGCTCCTTTGTATATAGTTCACTTGAGACCCTCTGGGGTGATGTTACAGTTCATGTTGCGTTAGCTTGTGGACGTAACTGAGGGAGACCCCTAGGGGTAGGATTATATCACCAGGCTCCAGCCTATCAGAGCTCTGGTAGAATTCTCTGTCTCCAAGATCTGCTGGCAGGGGTGCATAACCCGTTTGTCTGGACTGGTCTAGCAGTATTCCAGGAAAGGAAATTAACGGTAAGTGAAATTTCTCCTTCTGGAATTTCTTCCAGCTACTTTTTCCTTCAGGTGCCACACGCCATTTTGGGCACTAGGCCCAAATTTTCCTCTAACATGGAAAAACCCGCTTCGGGTTTTAAAAACGTGCTCTAAGTGTGGAGGTACCATCTCCATCACCGAAACCCATGAGTGGTGCCTCAAATATTTAGATCCTGACCACTCTATTTCAGAGTGTGTTGCCTGTGGGATGATGTTAAAGAGGGGTCGGCAAAACCGAGCTGCTAAACTTAGCACCCTTTTTCCCTCTGATGCAGCGTCTGTGGCATCGACGTCTTCCAGGGCTTCGTCTTCCTCTCACGGATCTCAGGTAACTAAACATAAATCTGGCCGGTCATCAAAGGATAGATATCCTTCCAAGCATCGAGATTCCTCTGGCGTTGCCCTTGAGGGACTTGTACCGGCAAAATTGCCCCGGTGGGAGGCTTCGGCTTCCAAAGCACTAACGGGACTCCAGGATGTTCTCGAGGCCCCAACCTCGGCAGAACTACTGGTGCCATGCTCTGGGGTACCGGCTGCTTCATCCGGTACCGATACCCAAGCATCGGCAGCATCGATAGACCAGAGATTCTTGGCTATTGAATGCAGTCTGTCGGCTCTTCTCACGGCCTCGATGCCCTTGAAACCGCTTCAGACAATTCAATCGGTACCGGCACCGACATCGGTACCGGTACCGACTGCTTCGACATCGGCAGGTGTTCTACCAGGACCGAGTCAAGCTTACCCATCCAGTATCGACAAGCTGGTACCGGACCCCTCTGACATTGACTTTGATCGGTACCGGTATCGTGCCTTGCATGATCACCCGGATCGGAGATACTTTGAGTCCTCGGATGAGTCTGAAGACTCTGAAAGCTCTGCCGATACCAGAGTACTTCTTCCTGAGGATTCCTCTTCTCCTCAGCGTAGGATGTCTCCACCAGAGGATATGTTCTTCAGGATTTTATCCAAGATGTGGCTCGAGGTCTTTCCATCACAGTGGCTCCTGAAAAAGAGCCTAGGGCAAGGGAATTGGAAATCCTGCAATACCCTAAACCTCCCAAGGAGGCAGCTACTTTACCTATTCATTAGATCCTGCATGATCTCATGTTAAGTATGTGGGAAACACCTCTAACCACTTCTCCTCACTCTCGAAGGCTTGACACCATGTATCGAGTTCCTCCTTGTCCTGGATTTCAAAAAACTCAGCTACTACACCAGACCAGGTGGCCAAATGTTTTCAAATTTGGGGAACCCCGGACATAGACCTCTTTGCAAGTCCGCTGAATGCCAAACTTCCCTGGTTCTGTTCCAGAATTCCGGCTCAGGGTTGTCAGGCCAGGGATGCTTTCCTCCTCCATTGGGGTCAGGACTTCCTGTATGCCTTTCCACCCATTCCCCTAATTCCCAAAACCCTGTTCAAGCTTCAGAGAGACAGAGGCCATATGATTCTCATAGCTCCACATTGGCCACGGCAAGTGTGGTACCCTATGCTTCTACATCTCTCTCAAGCTCCATCTCTGGAGTTGGGATCTGCTCCAGATCTCCTGTCTCAGGAGGACGGGATGCTGTGGCACCCCAATCCCCAGTCTCTGCATCTCAGGGCCTGGTTGCTGAAAGCCTAGAACTTCATGGTCTTAATCTTTCTGAGCAGGTAAAGGATGTCCTTTATGCTTCCAAGAAACCTTCCACAAGACGCTCTTATGCTTTCAAGTGGAAAAGGTTTACGATATGGTGCTCGCAGAAGGGTCTTAACCCTCTTGCGATACCTCTGGAATCATTACTGGAGTATCGCCTTCATTTGTCTAATACAGGGCTTAATACCAATTCAGTGAGTTCATTTGAGTGCTATTGCAGCTTCTTTCAAGCCTCTGAATGGACAACCTATAACCTATTTCCTCTCATCTTCTCATAGCGAGATTTATGTGAGGCCTTCTTTTAACTAAGCCTCCCATTAAACCACCACCGGTGGCATGGTACTTAAATCTGGTTCTTGGAGAGCTCATGAAGCCGCCTTTTGAACAGTTGGCTACTACCTCTTTGAAATTCCTTTGCTGGAAGGTCATCTTTCTTATTGCAATCACATCAGCATGATCAGTGAATTGCAAGCGTTGGTGGCTGATCCTCCTTGTACAAGGTTCCATCATGATAAGGTAGTCCTTAGGACTCATCCACACTTTATGCCAAAGGTGGTGTCACCTTTTCATTTAAACCAAGCGGTTTACCTTCCTGTATTCTTCCCACGGCCTCACGCCTCAAATGCAGAAAGGAATCTTCATACTTTGGATTGTAAAAGAGCTTTGGCTTTTTACTTGCAAAGAACTCAGCAACATAGAAAGTCCTCTCAACTTTTTGTTGCTTTTGATCCTAGTCATTTGATGATGATGATGATGATGTACTTATCTTCGCTCCAATTAAAATCAAGCACCCAAACTTTGTTCCACTCATTGAATGCTTCAATGCAATTACTGATTGGCTCCTGTCCCAAAATCTTCGCATAAACTTTAAGAAAACTGAAGTCCTTTTCATAACCAGGAACGGAAATTTCTCTCCCCCTGCCTCAATGAAGGTTTGTGATGCCGAGCTCCCATGCAGGTCTGTAATACGATATCTAGGGGTTACAATTGACCAACAGCTCAACTTCAAAGAGCATATAAAGAATACCACCAAATCCATTTACAACAAAATACGAACTCTACGACATCTGAGACCTCTACTATCCCCAGATGACTTCAGGACAATATTCCAGACACTCGTAATGCCACACTTTGATTATGCCAACATCATCCTACATGGACTCCCCAAGAGCACCCTCAATCCCCTTCAAATGGCGATGAACACAGCAGCCCGTATTCTCTGCGGCATTTCCAGGAAAGATCACATAACACCCATACTTATGGATCTACACTGGCTACCATTGCAATGCAGAATCACCTACAAGGCGTTAATCCTATCATTTAAAGCAATTAACCGGATATCTGCCACATCCCTCTCTTCACTCCTGACCAGTACCCCGACTAACAGACTAAGAAGGTCAACAACTAGCAACACGTTATCTATACCACCTGAGTCCACTAAATGTACCCAAAGAACTAGAAACAGAGCATTTACATTATATGCTCCTAAGTGCTGGAACAATCTCCCACCTCATATACGAGCAATAGCTGACCTCTCACAATTCAGAAAAGCTATTAAACATCAGTTATTCTGCCTTTACTTTACCCACCCTAACCTAACACATTCACATCCAACACCTCATCTCACCCACATAGCATCTGACA